>CM040819.1:5874624-7197124 GCA_022828995.1 Vimba vimba | reverse complement strand
TTTTTCAACATATTCCAGTGGATTTTTACTCATCTCAGTAGGCTATAGCAAAGCAGTTTATTCTTTCACACAGACGCGCGATTCATATTTAGGCTAAACAGTCTTTACAAACATGTACCCTTCATTCATCTCACAGAAAGGCGAGTCATATTATAGAAATGCGATTCATCTTTTTGCGGTTTGCATAGGCCTACACTAACGTTATTCCATAACGTTATTCCACACGTGAGAAAAGAAAACAGCCTACCTCACTCCTCAGCGGAATCTGCTCCTCATATCAGGAGATATTGCTCCTCATATCAGCACTGTTCTGAGGAATCGTTTCTCCATAAGGTAGGCTATATTATGCCTCACTCGATCGCGACGCGCTGTGTTTACAGCTGATGGGCGTTTCACAGATCTTCAATAGTTCTCAGAATTTGCGTTTGAATAGCACGCGCTCTCCGGGGAGTGGTCACATTACTGTGAATGAGCTCTTAATGAGCTCGACTGGAGTCGCTCTCTTTTTATACAGATTACAGAAGCTGAGAATATTTGTTTTTTATATAAGTTACTTCATTTAACAGATGCGATCTCAAGCTTTATGCCCGTGGGTCTGTTTGGCTGTTTGACTGAATTTTCGCGGAGTTATAGATCATTTTCGAACGCGTTTCAAATGGGAGTTCACGGACAGAGAGAAGGGAGAAATCGCATCATGTTAATTTTTCTTTATTTGTCAAAAAGCAAAACACTTTATTTTTATTGTGAGTATACAGAAAAAAAATAGAAACTGAACAGGATCGATTGATGTATTACACGAAAATGAAAGATCAAAATTAACAGAGCATTTGGTGTTTATTTTCATTGCTAAAAAAAAAAAACGAGCAAAACGCGCGGGCGCGTTTGTGGTCCCCTGAGGGTTAATAGTGATTAAATAATTTCAGTTTGCAACCAGGAAAGGTTTATAATTAATACATTTATAAATAATTAACAATAAATAATTTAACACCTATTTAAATTAATAATCAACCAGTCTTTTTGGTTGCAACCAGTAAAAGTAAAAAACAACATTATTTATAAATGATTAACTAATTCATATTAAATACGAATTCAATAGTTCATTTTTGAAATTGATAATCAGTCAGTCTTTTGGGCTGCAAACAGGAAAAGTTTTAAATAAAATGCATTATCCATAAACTATTAATTATTTAGTAATGAATAATAATGTAAATACTTGTTCATTATTTAAATTATTAATAAGCCAGTTTTCAGGTTTCAATCAGGAAAGTTTTTAAACAAAATGTATAGATTTTTAAATTATTATTTATTTAATAATTAATAATGTAAATAACTTCAGTATTTAAATTATTAATAAGCCAGTTTTTCTGCTTTCAACCAGGAAAGTTCTTAATTAATCTTAACTAAGTTCCTAGTTTTTAATGACTATTTATTTAATAACTAATAAGAAGTCAATGTCAGTGTTAGTTGTGTAAATGATTAATCCGGCGGTTTCCCGGGTTGCTCTGCTAACGGTCGTATAGTGTTGATTATAGATTATAGTGTGTGTAGTAGGGCTGTGTATCACCAACAATGTCACGATACGATACGCATCACGATACTAAAGCCACGATACGATACGTATCACGATATGGATCAATTTGGAATTTCAGAGTTTAGTAACAGTAATACATGTTTATTGTATAACCAGTGTTATAACAGTTGAAAACTGAAAAACTATTTAGTTTTTGTCATAAAAAAAACAAAGAGTTAAATAAAAAATAAAATAAAAACCTTGTCACAAAAAAGCTTAAAATGGCTCTTCCTTCAGTAGCGCAAATAAATACAATAGAATAAAGACAGCCTACCAATAAAGAGAAAACTTTTTGAATAGGTCTAGCACTAGTATTCAGAAATAGGCTACTAGAAACTGAATAAAGTAATCAAATGCAAAATAACACTGGGTAGTATTTTAGTCCTGACTAAATTAAATACATAGGCTATTAATCCAAATTCTTCAAATTAAAACTATCTTTTGTTGTTTTGACAACAATATTAATGACAGACACAATATGGCTTCTGTCGCTTTAAGACCTAGTGCACGGATCCTGATTTCATTATACTGTCCCATCATGCGTTTTATGCTAAAGACATAACCGACTGTGTTTAGAGGATACTCAACAAGACCGAAATGTTTGACATAATTTTGCGTGTTTTTGTTTGTTAAAGTGATATAATCCGCGAAAAATAACTTTTGTTACTCGCGAGCTGTTTGTGAGCGCGTCGAGTATAAACGCCTCGTCCGTTTGGGGAGGTGCTCGTGCAGGCAGCGGAGACTCGCGCTGCGGAGCCAGGCGAAAGTACAAACAAGGCTTCACGCTCTTTGTGAAAAGTTTTAAAATGACTGATCTGATTGTATAGTCTGTTCGGATTAATTTACTCATACAATCTACATGCTAAAGTGCAGGAATGATTAAAATTATGCGCAATACCCGCGCCGAAATTCGAGCCCTGAATTGGCTACATAAGCACAACAGTATTGATACGGAAGCTGCTGTATCGATACGCGCATCGTCAGGAGTTCATGACGATGTATCGTTGTATCGATATTCTGAGCACAGCCCTAGTGTGTAGTGTTGGTTATAGTGTCTGTAGTGTTGATTATAGATTATAGTGTGTGTAGTGTTGATTATAGATTATAGTGCGTGTAGTGTTGATTATAGATTATAGTGTGTGTAGTGTTGATTATAGATTATTGTGTGTGTAGTGTTGATTATAGATTATAGTGTGTGTAGTGTTGATTATAGTGTGTGTAGTGTTGATTATAGATTATAGTGTGTGTAGTGTTGATTATAGTGTGTGTAGTGTTGGTTATAGTGTGTGTAGTGTTGATTATAGATTATAGTGTGTGTAGTGTTGATTATAGTGTGTGTAGTGTTGGTTATAGTGTGTGTAGTGTTGATTATAGATTATAGTGTGTGTAGTGTTGGTTATAGTGTGTGTAGTGTTGATTATAGATTATAGTGTGTGTAGTGTTGATTATAGATTATTGTGTGTGTAGTGTTGATTATAGATTATAGTGTGTGTAGTGTTGATTATAGTGTGTGTAGTGTTGGTTATAGTGTGTGTAGTGTTGATTATAGATAATAGTGTGTGTAGTGTTGATTATAGATAATAGTGTGTGTAGTGTTGATTATAGATAATAGTGTGTGTAGTGTTGATTATAGTGTGTGTAGTGTTGATTATAGATTATTGTGTGTGTAGTGTTGATTATAGTGTGTGTAGTGTTGGTTATAGTGTGTGTAGTGTTGATTATAGATTATAGTGTGTGTAGTGTTGGTTATAGTGTGTGTAGTGTTGATTATAGATTATAGTGTGTGTAGTGTTGATTATAGTGTGTGTAGTGTTGATTATAGATTATAGTGTGTGTAGTGTTGATTATAGTGTGTGTAGTGTTGGTTATAGTGTGTGTAGTGTTGATTATAGATTATAGTGCGTGTAGTGTTGATTATAGTGTGTGTAGTGTTGGTTATTGTGTGTGTAGTGTTGATTATAGATTATAGTGTGTGTAGTGTTGATTATAGATTATAGTGCGTGTAGTGTTGATTATAGTGTGTGTAGTGTTGGTTATAGTGTGTGTAGTGTTGATTATAGATTATAGTGTGTGTAGTGTTGATTATAGTGTGTGTAGTGTTGGTTATTGTGTGTGTAGTGTTGATTATAGATTATAGTGTGTGTAGTGTTGATTATAGATTATAGTGTGTGTAGTGTTGATTATAGTGTGTGTAGTGTTGATTATAGATTATAGTGTGTGTAGTGTTGATTATAGTGTGTGTAGTGTTGGTTATAGTGTGTGTAGTGCTGTGACTCTGCGGAGGACCCTGTACCTTCGCTGCGGTGTATTCCACAAGTTTCTTCGTGGTCAGATCACACTTGTTCCCCACCAGCAGCTTGTTGACGTTTTCACTGGCGTAGCGATCGATCTCCTGAAGCCACTGTTTGACGTTATTGAAGGACTCCTGAGGAAACACATGCCATTATAACAGCAGAAACACACAGAAACACTCACACACACAGGAACGCTTCAGAAACGCTCATATACACAGAAACACACACACGCACGCACACACACACACACACACAGAAACACTTACACACACAGAAACGCTCACACACACAGGAAAACTCACACACACAGGAAAACTCACACACACAGGAAAACTCACACACACAGAAACGCTTCAGAAACGCTCATATACACAGAAACACACACACGCGCACACACACACACACACACACAGAAACACTCACACACACAGAAACGCTCACACACACAGGAACGCTCACACACACAGGAACACTCACACACACAGGAACACTCACACACACAGGAAAACTCAGGAAAACTCACACACACAGGAAAACTCACACACACAGGAACGCTTCCAAAACGCTCATACACACAGAAACACTCACACACACAGGAACACTCACACACACAGGAACACTCACACACACAGGAACACTCACACACACAGGAACACTCACACACACAGGAACACTCACACACACAGGAACACTCACACACACAGGAAAACTCAGGAAAACTCACACACACAGGAAAACTCACACACACAGGAACGCTTCAGAAACGCTCATACACACCGAAACACACACACACACACACACACACACACACACACACACACACACACACACACAGAAACGCTACAGAAACGCTCATACACACAGAAACACACACACATACACACACAAACGCTCATACATACACACACGCTACAGAAACACTCATACACACAGAAACACACACACACACACACACACAGAAACGCTCATACACACAGAAACACACACACACACACACACACACACGCTCATACACACAGAAACACACACACACACACACACACACAGAAACGCTACAGAAACGCTCATACACACAGAAACACTCACACACACAGAACAACTTCAGAAACACTCACACACACACACACACACACACAGAAACGCTACAGAAACGCTCATACACACAGAAACACTCACACACACAGAACAACTTCAGAAACACTCACACACACACACACACAGAAACGCTCACACACACAGGAACGCTTCAGAAACACTCTCACACACACAGAAACGCTCACACACACACAGAAACGCTCACACACACACAGAAACGCTCACACACACACAGAAACGCTTCAGAAACGCTCACACACACAGGAACTCTTCAGAAACACTCACACACACACAGAAACGCTCACACACACAGGAACTCTTCAGAAACACTCACACAAACACAGAAACGCTCACACACACAGAAACACTCACACACACACAGAAACGCTCACACATACAGGAACGCTTCAGAAACACTCACACACACACAGAAACGCTCACACACACAGGAACTCTTCAGAAACACTCACACACACACAGAAACACTCACACACACAGAAACGCTTCAGAAACGCTCATACTCAAGGACTGTTTGGTCACCTGATCCGTGACGTCGTAAACGACGATGATCCCGTGCGCTCCTCTGTAGTAGCTGGACGTGATGGTGCGGAATCGCTCCTGACCCGCGGTGTCCCACTGTTAACACAACAAACACACACACGTTCAGCAAACACACACACACACATCAAGCAGCACAGCTGTGTTCAACACTGATAATAATCAGAAATCATCATATTAGAGTGATTTCTGGAGGATCATGTGACCCTGAAGACTGGAGTAATGATGCAGAAAATTCAGCTTTGATCACGGGAATAAACTACATTTGACAATTTATTCACATAGAAAACTCTCATTTCAAATTATATTAATATTTCACTGTTTTGACTGTATTCCTGATCAAATAAATGCAGAAGAGACTCTTACGAAGCCAGTAAAACATCTCAAGCTCGTGTGATTGACGAGTCTCACGGCAGCGCTGAAACTCAAACGTGTGTCAGTGTGAGGTGCATGCTGGGAGTGTGACGTGTGCTTGCGCTGCGTTACGAACGCATGAAGTCAAGCTCGTGTAACGAGTGTGTGTGAGCCGTGAAAGTGAGCTCTTACGATCTGTAGTTTGATGGTCTTCCCGTCCAGTTCTATCGTCCGGATCTTGAAGTCCACCCCGATCGTGCTGATGTAGCTCTCCGTGTACGTGTCGTCCTGAGGAGAGTCACCACACCTTTATTATACAGCGCTTCAAACTATACAGATCCAGTTTCAAAGCAGCTTCACAGAGATAACAGGAACATAATAGTTTGTTTCTAGAAGAAAACAGCGTCACAGTCCAGCTTAAGTGAGTTCAGTGATGGTTCATGTCTGTTGTAGAAAAGTTTCAAAATATAATGCGCTAATGCATGATGGTCCCCTCTGCAGATCTGCGCCATCTCAAACAAAACTACTCGAAGAATCACTTTTATTAAACATTTCTTCTGTAGGAAGCATCACACTTTATTTTATATTTCTTTCAAGGTCCAAAGTTAATTAATGTACGGATCTGGAATGCATTTCGTTTTTTTAGAAATGTATTTTACACTATTTTTATTAAAACCCATTGTTTTTTTCCCACCTCGTACTTTCATTTTGATGGCTTACTGCAATGAATATTTCACATTTGTATTGGTAAAAGAAAGAAAAAAACTTTAGGCATCTTTCTGATGGTACTTTTCCACAGAATTAAAAGCTTCTATAAGATAAGCGAGTCATGGAAATTTCAAATTTCAAAGTTGCGAAATTAAAATGGAATATCGCATAAAACATTTGATAATAAAGCAGCGTTTGCATCTCGTGTTCATCACTTCCTGGGAAACTGGCGCACAATATCTGTAATAAACATTAGGGATGCAGGATATATCGGCCATCATATCGCTATCAGCAGATGTGTTCATTTATAATGTTATCAGCCTGATAAGAAAATTAGGATCATTAATGTATTATGTCCTTCAGCTGAGACACTGTTCAACATGAGGGTTTTGAATTTAGAAGGCTCTCAAAACGAACAGAAAAATTTGGATTTAGATTTATCTGCCAATATATCGGTTATCAAATATAAAGAATTATTGGTTATCGGAATCGGATCAAAATGTTCAAATCGTTCCATCCCTTATAAAAATGGAAGTTGCTGCAATCGTGAAAGAAACTGAGGCTCTTTTAATAAACTCTGTCATGTTCTCTGGCGTTCAGATGCTGGTGTCTGTGAACAATCATGTGAGTCGCTTCTGGAGGAACTAAACCAAATCATTCTGATCACAGACTTTGACTCGGGCGTTTCAGAGCCATCAACATCTGAGATGCTGTGATGCGATTGGTCCGCTGATTAGTCCAGTCATCCAATCACAGCCTCTTTTGAGGCAAAGTCACGTGAGTTTGTTGTGCATCGAGGGATTTATTCAGCAAATGTGTTTCCATCGCAGTTCGCGTCTTATTATCCGATACAATAAAAAAGAACGTTTTTTTGTGTGCATTTTTGGACTTTATGCGCATCTAGGAGTTTCCATCCCAAAATGCGCATAAACACAGGTGGGTGGAAACACAGATATTGAATGGATTTGAAAAAATAAACCAGGTAAACTGGAAGTGCCGCCCCTCCCGCCCCAGTCAGGCCGAAGACATGCACCCTTCACCTTTATCATGAAGCTCTTTGACAGTCAAATCACCAGTGCAATAAGAGCCACTATCTGTGTGTGTGTGTGTGTGTGTGTGAGCAGTATCTCGATGGCAGGCTAATAACTCACAGCGAAACGCAGCAGAAGGCAGGACTTCCCGACGCCCGAGTCTCCGATCAGCAGGAGTTTGAACAGGTAATCGCTGAGAGAGAGAGAGAGAGAGAGAGAGAGAGAGAGAGAGAGAGAGAGAAGATTCAGATTATAACATCTATCAGTAATCACTTCTGGTCAGTTGTCATGTGTGACGTGGAGCTGGGAGTTATGTTACGCAACACGTGTGTGTGTGTGTGTGTGTGTCATCATGTCTCAACGTTACACATGAGTGAAATGAATCTGACGAGGGAAATAATGGAGATAAAAAGAGGAATACCTCATCTCTACTCCCAAATAATCACAAGAAAACTGTGCGGAAATAACGTCATGAAGCAAAACTTCTCCTGATTTCGATGTGAATTATGATCTGGACAGGTTTCTAGATTCACATTCTTCATTATCATTGTATTACCATCACTTTACCATGGTAAATCCACAGACTTTGACAGTGGTGTGGTAACAGGTGATTTAATTACCCATCAGCCCCTAAAACAAAACTCAACATGTCACACTGTCAGTAAGTTCAGGCCCAGGATCACATTTCACCATCACAGTCCCTGATCCACTTCCTGACAGCAGTTTGATCAGCCCGAGGATGATTTATTTCATTATTTACATGATCGGACGTGGCATTACGGAGATCATTTCTTCAGTTTCATTCTTTACTTATCGGTTTCATAACGACGTGGCACTCGAGTGTGTCGGAAACAGCCCGACAGTTATCTTATACATCCTTATTACAAGTATTACTATACATATCTAGCTATAAACATATTTATTTATAATAATATTTTTTAAACCAAATCGAAACGGCTCCCGGTTGTTTGATCTGGCTGAACAAGAAGAGCATAGTTGTGATACAAAACAAATTAATCCTTATATATAAAGTCAGCATTTAGTTCACTTTAATGTTTTGTTTAGTTAACACTGCCATGGTTTCTGTGAATATTAATAAAGCAGGTGACGAGTGCGCGTTCATGTGTTTGATGTGTCATCAGCGCTTTTTTTTTTCTTCACACAAACTTACTATTCAGGATTCATGATGGACAACACACGGAAACTCCCGCTTTATCTGCCGTTTTCTTCCCCGCGACGAGTGCAGTTAATGTTCGAGACTCGTTTGCCGCTGATATCCGTTATTGTTCGGTGTTAAAAGCGGTTTTAGGAGAGAAACGAGCGGAACCGGGATCCGGACACAGAAAAATGGCCCCTCGACAGTGAAGCTGGAATAACTAGAGTCGACGAACGGTCACTTTCGCTGCACGACCCGCCAAAATAAAAGTCCTGACAAATAAACGACTACTGACACATGCTTATTATTATTTATATTTTTATATATAAATGTCATTTTGAAAATATCATGATTCATTATTTACATTTTATGTTTCCGGAAATATTTTTGGCGAAAATATTTTATTATACTTGGCATATTATGGAGTTAAGTTGAATTAATGTTTTTGGAGAGACCTTTATTCTGTCAGAAAACGCAAAAAGTTTATTTAAAGGCCCACTGAAGTGCCTTACTACAAATGTGTTGATATAATTTCCTCTGAAACAGGAAGACAGATATGTCGAACAGCCCCCCCCCCCCCCCCCCCCCCCCCCCCCCCCATCCCATCCCATCCCATCCCATCCCCTATAAAATGCATGTAGAAAATAGCAAATGTGTGAACAAGTGACCGATTTTAGCTGCCGCTTCAGCATCAGCATCTTACAATTTAGGGGACGGGGCTTTAGATTCTAGAGCATTTGATTGGACAGAAAATCTTATGAGAAGCTGAAGTGCAGAGTGATGTCATCAAAATCATTGATCCATATTGGCGGAAGTGAGAGTCTGTAAGTTCTGAACGCTTATATCCTCTAAATGTGAATTTTGTCAATGTTTTTGGAGTACACTAGCTTATAAATAACAGTACATATTCACACTAAAAGCCAAAAAACTTCAAACATTTTTCAAAAAACTAAATTTGTTTAGCTTTCAAAGGTTTTTGGTTGAGCTGACCAGTATCTGCGTGCAAAATAAGACACTGTTTCTCACGCAACAATTTTCGGCCAAATTTTGAATATTTAAATCGACTATGAGCGAAGCCCCCTGCCTATGGAAAGCTGTTTTAGCTTAAATTGTACCCAGCGTTACTCGTCGTAATTGCATTTTTACTAGTAAGAATTGAATTAGAGAGCTCTACAATTCAATTCTTACTAGTAGCAATTACAATTAGAGAGCTCTACAAATGAATTTTTAATAATTGAATTGTAGAGCTCCGTAATTAAAAATGAATGGAAGTCAATGGAGACATATGACTAATAAAAATTCAATTGTAGAGCTCTCTAATTGGAATTGTTACTATAGTAAGAATTGAATTAGAGAGCTCTGTAAATGTAATTCTTACTAGTAATAATTGAATTAAAGAGCTCTCTAATTGCAATTGCTACTAGTAAGAGCTCTCAAATTGAATTCTTACTAGTAAAAATGCAATTACGACGAGTAACGCTGGGTACAATTTATGCTAAAACGGCTTGCCATACCCTGCCCTTATTATCCTTGTAGAGGTGCATCGCTAAACACACAAACTTGTGAAGCACATCAGCAGTTTCATCCTCTAGATGGCGCTACAATCCAGTCAAAAACAATCCAGCGACATTGAGTGGGTCTGTCAGTTAAACACTAGAGTCATTATCATTAACTCTCCCTAAACTGTCGGACTAATGAAGGGTGTGAGAGTTGCCGAAGACTGTCTCATAGTGGAGCACATATTCTTTCTCCGGTTTACTTTTGGTGATTTCACCACAACAATTTAACAATCTTTACCCCATGAAAGAGTCTGAAGTTCAGAGTTAATGCTAATGTATTAATGCTAATGTGTTTAACTCGCCATTTAATTTGGGTAGTTTGGCAGTGGCTGCTGATCTTGACCCGTCTTTGAACTGGTCTGAATGGAGGGGAAAGGCTTTTCCCTTATCCAAACAAACACACACACACACACACACACACACACACACACACACACACACACTCTACGACCCTACAAATGCTATTAATACACCTGTCTGGTGACTGCTGAAGAGAGAATGAGTGCTAGGACAGATATGGACAATGTCGATGGCGTTGTGCTGCGTTTATTGCTTTATTGTTCAGCTTTTATATATAAAAAGCTTGAGGTTAAGTGCTGTTTTCCTGTGTTTGTTTGCACACGTGCCGGTCATTGTTTTGTCTTCCCTGAGCCAGACACACATAAAGCCCCAATCAAACCCTCAGGCTTCTTCATCTGCTCTTCCACGACATGAACTCAGTGATGATGCTGTACAAGAACTGAGGGAACAACTATCTTCATGATCCCTGAAGGACTTTTTAAAGTGACTGTAGTGTGTGTTGCACACAGGTGAGCATGTGTGTGTGTTCGAGGAATAATACACTGAAGGAATCAGAGCATCTCAAACGGCTTCTGTTGCAAAGCCAGTGTGTGTGTGTGTGTGTGTGTGTGTGTGTGAGAGAGAGAGAGAGAGAGAGAGAGAGAGAGTGTGTGTGTGTGTGTGTGTGAGAGAGAGAGACAGAGTGTGAGTGTTTGTGTCTGTGTGTGAGAGAGAGTGTGTGTGTGTGAGAGTGAGTGTGTGTGTGTGTGTGTGTGAGAGAGAGAGAGAGAGAGAGAGAGAGAGAGAGAGTGTGTGAGTGTATGTGAAAGAGGGAGTGTGTGTGTGTGTGTGTTTTCTGGTGGGGAAATTAGAGGGGTGTGTTTAACATTTCAAGACAAGGAGAGGGACAGTGTGATTGACAGGTGAGGGTGGTGATGTCACAAAGATGCAGTATAAAAGGTAAATGTGGGGTAAAACTGATAATCTGAGCTTATTTGGGGAGTTTTCCAAACACAAGCAATCACACACTCTTCAGAAGCGGACGCTGATATCGGTAAGAGCTTGACTGGACTTTATAATGCTTTGAGCAAAAGTTAAGATGTAAATGACTGCATTTGTCATTATTCTAACACTTAAAATGCTTTGAAAAGCAACAAAATTAAGTCTACATATGATATTTCAAATTATAATACTACTTTTTTAATTCTTTTGTAGTAGAATTTGATTGAGAGGGTAAACTATAATTTAAAAAGTTAAAATTAAGCTTAAAAATTGTAGTTTTGAAGCAGAATTCACTGGGACAATGTAAAATAAAACTTAAAATAAAACTCAAAAGTAAAATTATAGTTTGTTACAGATTTTGATGAGAAAGTGAAAACTAGTAAAACAATTATTAAAAGTAAAAATTACATATAATTTCAATGCAGAAGTTTTTATTTTACAAATGATGAAAGAACATTACACATATAAGTCCAAATTGAATTAAAATAGCAGAATTAGTTTGAGAAGGGTAAATGTAAGTTAAACTTAAAAGTTAAAACTCTAGTTTTTAAGCAGAATTCATCGAGACAGGATTAGTTAAAACTAAGTTTTAGTTTAAATTAAACTCAAAAGTACAATTTTAGTTTGTTACAGAATTTTATGAGAAAGTAAAAAAAAAAAGATTTAGTAAAAATTTAATGCAGAAGTTTATATTTTACAAAAGGAAAACATTTGCAATGAAAGAAAAATGCACATAAAAGTTCAAATTGAATTCAGATAGCAGAATTAGTTTGAGAAGGGTACATTTAAGTTAAACTTAAAAGTTGAATTGTAGTTTTTAAGCAGAATTCATTGAGACAGGATAAAATAGTCATATAAAACTTAAAATAACAAAGTTAAGATTAAACTCAAAAGTAAAATTATAGTTTGTGACAGAATTTGTTGGGAAAGTGAAAACTAGTAAAAAAAAAAATAATTCAGTAAAAATGTCCCTGCAGAAGAAGGGAAAACGTCTGCGATGGACGGAAAAACACGAAAAAAATCCAAATTGAATTTGAAAGAGCAGAATTTGTTTGAGAAAGAAAGAAAAGAGTGAAAGAGTTAAAAGCCGCTGATTTATTCTCGTATAAACTGAGTTGATGGATCAGTTTCACATCACTGCAGGCGTTCAGATGTACATTAACAGTTTCAACACATTACCTTGATCAATGCAAACAATCAGACAAGCTGAATGCAGACAAAATGTGCAAAATGTTGACTAAAATGTACTTATTTTTTTTTTATTCTTTATTTATTAAACATTTTATGTGTGTAACTATTTACAACAAAGCCCAAGATCCGCCCACAATCATCAGACTAAATTAAAAAAATATGACAATAAAATAAAATAAAACTGACCAAAAACAATATATAGAAGGATCTCAAAGATCTCAAGATTTCAAACTTTTTGATAAAATCTCAATAAGGTCCGTCCAAAACTGTATTGTCCGTCTGGTGACGCACAGTGAACCTATTTTAAGAGGCTAATGTCAAACAGACAGTCTCTAAAAACAAGAAAGGTCGTTTTAGGATAGGATGGCTTAACAGACATGGATATACATGTGTATTTTTTTGTGCTACTTCTTTTGTGTGTGTGCATGGCTTCAATGTTGCATTGCAACTTTTATGTCAGATAAACTCAAACTCAAACTCAAGAAATAATGCAAAGCACACACAATATTCTTTCAGCTAAGCGTGAAAATGCATGTGCTTCAGCATGTGCTCCTCTGACTGGCACACACACACATACACACACACTTCAACATGCGCTCTTGTTTAGTGACGCAAACGCCTGAGATGTGTAGCGCTTGGGATGGTTCTTCAGGACAGGTGTGTGTGTGTGTGTGTATAACTTGTCTTGTCTTGCGCAGACGATGTCCGATCATGAGCTGGTCCTGAAGTGCTGGGGAGCCGTGGAGGCCGATTACACGGTTCACGGGGGGGAGGTTCTGACCCGGTTAGTTCCCCACACACACACACACACACACACACACACACACACACACACACACACACACACACACACACACATACATCTGAACGTGTGTTCTCCCCGGGTCTGGCTAATGTTCTCTCTCTCTCTCTCCAGCTTGTTTAAGGAGTATCCGGACACACAGAGGCTCTTCCCGAAGTTTGTGGGCATCTCTCAGGCGGATCTGGCGGGGAACACGGCGGTGGCGGCCCACGGGGCGACCGTCCTGGAGAAACTGGGGCAAATCCTGAAGGCCAAAGGGGATCACGCTGCCCTCCTCAAACCACTGGCCAACACACACGCCAAAACACACAAGATCGCCCTCAACAACTTCAGGGTAACGCAGGACATCTTCACTGGACACTGACGATCTTCATCTGTTGAAACTAGTGAACACTGCCTAGACAGCATCCTAACGCAACTAGTAGCCTACCTTATAATATATATATATATTATAGTAAAAAAAACTAAATTAAATTTTAAAGTGAAAAAAAAAACTACATTTCATTGCAAAAACAGAAAGAAAATGAAACAAAATATTTAATTTTTAATATTATGATATTCAATTATATTTTGGAGCAGAACGTCTTTAGAAAGGTATAAACTAGCACAGAACTGAACCCTCATAAGTGACCGACTTTGAATGCTGATCATTAAATCTATAAAAATAAATTTTGCCATTGACATTAACAAGTTACCAAGCTAATAACATCACCATACTAAAAATACACAAACAGCACACATCAGTTTTGGACACAATCCACGATGCTTGAAAACGCAAAGTGTTGGAGTCCATCTGACTTTCATTTGCCCGCTGACAGATCTGGTGTATTCTTAGAGCCACACACACTTTCCCTCGGAAATAGTTTCTCGTGAGACGAATCGCCAACCTTCCTCTCTCTCTCTGTCAACTTTCAAACTTTTGAACTTTTTGCTAGGCCAAGCTAAACTGGCCATTTATAATCCCAGGAAACATAAAACTGAACGAGACACAAGTTTTTCAGTTCAGTGAAATCTAGAATTGTAATTGATTTTCGATATTTTAAAGCCATGAATGATCTTGTTTCTTTTGATCACAGTTGGTGCAATACGGGGGCTTTGTGAGAGATTATTGATGAGCTGCAGTTTGCATCCCTCTTAAGATAATTTTGTCTTGTCTGTTCTGATTTTAACAGTGTGTTAACTGACTGGATAATGTTTTACATTTTGTAATAAATGGATTTTGAAATTCAAATTCTCTCTCTCCTCTCTCTCTCCGTCTGTCTCTCTCTCTCCCTCCCTCTCTCTCTCCTCTCTCTCTCCGTCTGTCTGTCTCTCTCTGTCTCTCCCTCTCTCTCTCTCCCTCTCCCTCTCTGTCTCTCTCTCTCAGCTGATCACGGAGGTGCTGGTGAAGGTGATGGAGGAGAAGGCCGGGCTCGACCCGGCGGGCCAGAGCGCGCTCAGGAAGGTCATGGACGTGGTCATCGGTGACATCGACGGCTACTATAAGGAGGTCGGATTCGCCGGTTAAAGAAAACCTCAAGAAAACCGGGCTCGAGGAAAAGCTTGCTAAAAGCACTCAGCTTGTTATTGCCACTAGTTCCTCTGCAGCTAATCAGATTAAAACCCGTCCAGAGAACAAATCATGTTTAGAGCCCAAACACACCTGCAACTCTATTTGTTATTGTATGTAAATGTGCCTCAGAAAGAACAGAGCCAATCACGTCAGGTTTAGAACGTCACCTGATCCGATGATGTCATCATAACACTAACAGTTGACTTTATAATAATAGTAATAATTCATTAGATTTATATAGCGCTTTTCTTGGCACTCAAAGCGCTTTACATACTTTAGGTGTGTTAGGGTCTCAGGAGGAGCCTGAAACTATCTAAATTGTGAGTGATTGCACATAAAAAAAAAAAATATATATATATTTTTTTTTTTTTTGGGGGGGGGGGGAAATATTATAATTGAAAATGAAATTTTATTCCAGTGATGCTTCTCTTATTTCTAAAGGCCATATGGATCATAAACATGCAACTATTTTGTTTCTCTACATTTGCTTTGTCTTACTACTATTAACCTGCATAATAAATCATATTCAAGACTTCGCTTTTGTAATGCGACACTTATCAATAAACATTGCTTTTATCTGCTGAAAAACTGATTCATGTGTCTTTATTTGTCATTTATGCATTAAAAACAGTTTTCACACTATTTTTGAATTATTATATCTGCCTTTCCAGACAGCAACATAGTGTCGGCCCAGATCCGGCCCACATCCGGTACAATACATGTGTATAACACACGTGCCGGATGTGGGCCGGATCTGGGCCGACACTGTGCTGCTGTCTGGGATATGATTAAAGTCAGGCTGTTTTATGGTTAATGAGCATCATAAGGATTATGCGCATGTGTTTATGGTGCTTTATTCTAATCTGGTGGTCAGTCACATGGTTAGTAGTGTTTTGGCCTGATCGGGGCCTGGAATGGGATTTATTGATGACATTGTGACCCCTACACTTTGTTAAGGGCATGTGCTAAATCTCAGCCTTTTGTTTTTCTGGTGACCAGCCTTTCTAAGTAATCTTTATCCTCAGAAAAGCGTGGGTCAATCTGTAACCGTGCTGAAACTCACACGCTCATGGTCACTCAGTTTTCCATTCCTCACACATCTCGTTCCTGGACGTTTGTGGACGTGACTGAAGCCACAGAGCTTTCCTGTGGGAGATTACGCTTGCTTTTACTTCACCGCTGAGCCGAGAGACGTGTAATGAGCATGTGTGAAGCTCTCCCCGCGGGTTTGACTCGTTGTCACACTAGACGTGACAACAGTCACTCTCACATATGACGGTTACACTTTATTTTAAGGTGTCATTGTTACAGTGTAATTATATATTTAAGCACTGAGGAATATTAATTAACTACATGTACTTACACTAGGGTTAGGATTTGGTTGAGGGTTAGTTTCATGTAATTATGCATAATTTACTGTTGTTACTATGGTAAGTACATGTAACATACACTGTAAAATAAAGTGTTACTGATATGACTAACATATAAAGTGCATCAGTTTGAGCTCTAATATCTCAAGTTATTTCTCAGTTGATATCTCAGATGCATAGCAATGAGTTTGAAGGGAGATGTTGCCGGAAGTGTTGTAGCTCTATACTCATGTATGTCTATTATTGACTCATCTGTTTATTTCTCAATAGAAATGAAGACACAATTTGAGACAAAGTTGATAGTTGAGTGAAAGTCCCCCGAGCAACTCGTGAGCATGAAGAGTTTGAGCTCTGATCGCCGGTTTGATGCCTCTCTCCTCCTCAATACCAGCATTGTTCCCCAGGTCCGCTGAAAGGGAGCATCTGGTTTCTAGGACTTTTTGACTATGTGTGGGAGTGTGTGTGTGGATGTGTGTGTTTTGTAAGGAAGCTCAGTGTCATCCTGTATTATCTGCTGTGGGAGGAAGAGGCAGGGCAGGAACACAGAGGGATCCTGAGCTCTCCTGAGAGGCGGATGTGCGCACACACACACACACACACACACACACACACACACACACACACACACACACACACACTCACACTCACACTCACACTCACACTCACACTCACATACACTTTTGACACCAAACTCAAAGCTCACAAAGAACTTGATAATGGCTTCATATCATGTCACAGCTAAACCTGAAAGCTCATAAATTCTGTCAAAACAAAGAAATACTGAAAAAATTAAGCAGAACGAGATTCTTTTTTTTTTTTTTTTTAGAGTGGGGCTTGATTGTGCAAAACTCACAGTCACAATGCTAGAGTGTTTCTAAGTGGTTACTGTGCAGTTTTTCAGGGGTTCTGGATGTTTTTTTTTAGCAGTTGTGTGTTGTCTGATGTGTTTTGAGGGGTTTAACTTTTAACATGTTGCTATGTGGTTGCTAGGGTGTTGCTATGCTGTTGCTAAAGTGTTCCAGGTGGTTGCCAAGATGGTGCTATGCGGTTGCTAGGTGCTCTGAGTATCAAGTTTTTGTATAAAGCATTTTACTATATATCATGACTTTAACCTGTTGTTATGCCATTGCTATGTGGTTGCTAGGGTGTTGCTATGCTGTTGCTAACGTGTTCCAGGTGGTTGCCAGGACAGTGTGATGCGGTTGCTAAGTGCTCTGAGTGTCAAGTTTTTGTATAAAGCATTTTAATCTATATCATGACTTTAACCTGTTGTTATGCCGTTGCTATGCGGTTGCTAGGGTGTTGCTAAAGTGTTCCTTGTGGTTGCCAGGACAGTGCTATGCGGTTGCTAGGTGCTCTGAGTGTCAAGTTTTTGTATAGAGCATTTTACTATATATCATGACTTTAACCTGTTGTTATGCCGTTGCTATATGGTTGCTAGGGCGTTGCTATGCAGTTTCTAGGTGTTCTAAGTGTTTTATCATGCTCCTATGTCATTGCTAGAGTTTTCTAAGTAGTTGATTGGTGTGTTGAATAGTTTAACATTTTAACTTGTTGTGATGTGGTTGTTAGGGTGTTGCTATGCTAGCTGTGCTGATTTGTTTTAAAGTAGTTGCTATGTGTTTTCTGCAAGGTTGCTAGGGTGTTGCTTCGCAGTTCTCATGTGCTCAGGGTGTCAAGCCAATTCTTTTCCCGCACAGTGCTTTTCACAAAATATATATTGTTTCCAAAAGCAGCTTTACCCAAAATAACACAACTTTCCTCCCCAAGACACATAATATAAGCCATCATTCATGTCTGCAGCACAAACGAGTTAAACTTTAAAGTTTAACACTCAGCATCAGGGGATTGCTTGGATCGCTAACTATGAGCAGGACCAATAGTGATGCTTGATTTAGCAAACACACACTTTACCTGGCCATAAATGAAGGCAGGAATGTGTGCGAAAGTGGTACGTGCGGGCAGAAACGCATCCACTGCCGTCCTGCTCTGCCAATCCCTCAGCATGTGAACACACACACACACACACTGCATTATTCAGTAACAGAATGTTGAGTGGGACAAAGGCAGGTCTCTGGAGAGACAGCTGCACTGTAGATGTTTGTGAAGGACTCAAATGGGCACCAACAGAGCAGATCATGGAACAATATCACACTAACCCACTGAAACTGAACTAAAGCACCATTTCAATACATTGTGTGTGTGTGTGTGTGTGACCTCAGAAGTAGCTATAGCAGACCAATCATTTGGGACAATACTTGACTAATAATGCCTTTTATATTTAAGGATAGAATACGTCTTTCTGGAAAGAAAGCCAAAATTTGACGATTGCTCTCAGACTGGAAAGGTTGTAGAAAGAACGGTTAAGTGAAAGTGCGATGGGCTCTTCCTCTCGTGTGTCTGAGGGGTAAGAGGATATCGGGGCCGTGACCCTGTGCATGAAGTGGTCAGTGAAGAGATGGTCAAACGAGGTCAGTCACGAGGGAACGAACGGAAAGGTTGAGAGAGAGAGAGAGAGAGAGAGAGAGAGAGAGAGACGGTGCCACAGGTAAGATGCCAGAAAGCCTTTTTGTCATTTCTTCGCAAAGAGCGTCCAGTATTCAGGACTCGGGTTACTGATAGGATTGGTTTGCAACAGGTGAGGTTGTCATGGAAACGCAAAAGAGGAAAGGAGTTGGGGGAACACAAGAACATTTTGGATGAGGTTACTATAGTGCAGCAAACGGCCCTAATTCAGAGTAGACCAGGGTTATTATAGGTGACTATAAACATACATCTTTTTGTTACTGTCACCCCCCTTATTGAGCATAGATGTGAAAATGCACTATATCCAAACTTAAATGAATGCTTTGGAATACAGCCGTAAGGTTGGTCTCTTAAAAGGTTATAGAAGTTTAAGTTTACTGTAAAACAAATGTGCTGTACAATTTTTATTTTATTTTATTCAAAATATACATTTTACAAAATAACTTTACTCTAAAATTGCTATAAAATCAAAGCCATATGTCTAACAAAGGTGTGTTCCAAATTTTAAGTTAATATCACAAAAATGAAAGATTGTGTTTAGGCGTAATACCAAAAATAGCCACTGGGTGAAACCCATAATCCATTGAAATTTTTTTATGCGTTGACCTATCTATCACAAAACAGGGGCCAAATATGGAACCTTGAGACTCAGTGATAACATGTGTATATGTGATTTGTCAAAATTAGAAAACGTGTTGATTATAGAATAGTTAAAATAAATGTTGTAATATGAAATATGACTCCGCCCACTAGGGGGAGGAGCCCGCGAAAAGGATTTAAAGTACCGTTTCCATGGTAATGCAACATCTGATTTCAAAAGAGTTTTCACAGGATGAATTTTGAGTTTTTAAGCTTTGATGATTACTCAAATATGTGATGATATTGTGAAAAAAAATTAATAAATAAAAAAAGAGCTAGCGGGATGGTGAAGATGTTAACTGGAATAAATAAATGTTACCTAGAATAAAATATTTTTAAAAAATTACTTATTTAATTTTAGCTAGTTATTATTGAAGCGTTTCTCATTTTCATTCAGTTTAACTTGAAGTACTAAAATTAATAAAAAAATAGAGACATATTCAAAGTACAATAACTAATAAAAATGACAAAAAAACATAAAAAGTACTAAAACTAACAAAAATTTTGCATATTTAATTACGCAAATCATTGTGTAACTTTTAGACGTCAAAATTTGGGGAAAAATGCCGCAAGACATTCATGTCAATAAAAGTATTTTCGGTAACATAATTACTGGATATCAAGACGTTTCAGGTCAAGAATAATTTTGATTTCTATGTTCACTACCAGTCAAAAGTTTGGACTCATTTACTCTTTCTTTATTATTAATATTAGTATTATCATCATCAGCTACAATTGAGAATAATATAATAAAACTAATCAAAACTATAAAATAACACAACATGGAATCCTGTAGTGCTAGAAAAAAAAAAAAAAAAAAAAATTCCCAAGTACACCCAAACTTTTTACTAGTAGTGTGTAAATATATGACAAACATTTATTTAACTGTAGCAGTAAAATAGTAAAAGTTAAATAGCACATTAGTCATTTGGTTAAAATCTCAAATATTTTATTTATAAATATTGTAAAGGGATATTGTTTAGGAGAGAGCCATTAGCTGCCCAATGGCTCCCCCTGCTGGTCTGGAGGTTTCACTAATTCAGTGAAAGAGTGAATGTGAGTGAGCGCACAGCAGACAGTGAGGTCACATGGGAAAGGTCAAGTCCACGGACTCAGATATTCCTCACACCGCCTGAACTACTGCAGTCCTGTGAGATTATCTGCAACACGTCTTTACTCAGCGGAAACTCAAAGTGGTGAACAGAGTCTTAATGCAGTTCATACAGTACTCATTGATCTGGTCAGAGGTCAGAGGTCAGTCCTCCTCGAGGTCAGAGGTCGCAGAGCAGCGGGTCAGAGAGGACAGGTAGAGGGCGGTCGTTGCTATGGGAGACATTCCCGCCGAAACCTTCAGGATGTTGAGGATCCGCACGGATGCTGCGATCACACCATCTGCAGTCTGACAGAGAGAGAGAGAGAGGGAGAGAGTGTGTGTGTGTGTGTGTGTGTGTGTGTGAGAGAGTATGTGAGTGAGTGTGTGTGTGTGTGTGTGTGAGAGAGAGAGAGAGAGTGTGTGTGTGAGAGAGTAATGTGAGTGAGTGAGTGAGTGAGTGTGTGTGTGTGTGTGTGTGTGTGAGAGAGAGAGAGAGTGAGTGAGTGTGTGTGAGGGAGAGAGAGAGACGCGTGTTGATGAGTGAGTGTGAGTGTGTCTGAGTGAGAGACGCGTGTTGATGAGTAAGTGAGTGTGTGTGAGAGAGAGACGCGTGTTGATGAGTGAGTGAGTGTGTGTGAGAGAGAGACGCGTGTTGAGTGAGTGAGTGAGTGTGTGTGTGTCTGTGTGAGTAAGTGTGTGAAAGGGAGTGTGTGGGAGAAAGTGTGTGTGTGTGAGAGAGTGTGTGAGAGTGAGTGTGTGTGTGTGTGTGTGTGTGTGAGAGAGAGAGACGCATGTTGATGAGTGAGTGTGTGTCAGTGTGTTTGAGAGCATGTGTGTCTGTGTGAGTAAGTGTGAGAGAGAGTGTGTGTGTATGAGAGTGAGTGTGTGTCTGTGTGTGTGTGTGAACACTTACCCTGTGCTCAGCGCAGAGGACGGGACACTGATGTGAAGCAGCCAGTTTCCTCACGCTGACCAAACGCTCCTGAGTGTGAGAGCCACAGCGAGCTGCAAACACACACACACACACACACACACACACACACACACACACACACACACACACACACACACACACACACACACACTGACCACAAACTCTTCTGACAATCATCAGAGACTATTAATACTTTTATTTAGTTAAATTGATCAAAAGTGGCAGTAAAGACATTTATAATGGTACAGAAGAATTTATTCTTGAACTGCTGTTCTTTTGAACTTTCTGTTCATTAAAGAATCCTGAAAAATAAAAGTATCACTGTTTCCACAAAAATAAGCAGCTCAACTGTTTTTAACACTGATAATAATCAGAAATGTTTCTTGATCATCAATTCATCATATTAGAGTCATCATATTAGAGTGATTTCTGAAGGATCATGTGACACTGAAGACTGGAGTAATGATGCTGAAAATTCAGCTTTGATCACAGCAATAAATTACATTTTACTGTATATTCACATAGAAAACAGAACAATGTCGTTTGTTGGTGCAGACGCTAATAAAGTTATTGTTACAGTTATCGTTCTTGGTGAGAAAGGGCCTTTAAGGCTCTCATCAGACTCACCATCAGTGACCAGGAAACACACCTTCCCCAGGAAACAGTCTGAGTGCAGATGAGCGAGAGAGCTCTCCACTGACTGAAGACTAGAGAGAGAGAGAGAGAGAGAGTTCAACTTCTGTATTATAATCTTTTTTATGTATTATTCTTAATTATAGTGAGATCAGTGTACCTGCGCTCGGACAGCAGACTGATTATGAAAACAATTAAATCAATACGCGGGCGAGTCTCCTTGTTCTCGACGGGCAGAGGGAGTTTTCTGGCCAGCCGCCTGAAACACATCAGGAACATTTACACTCGCTTATGTACAGTACAGTCAAACACTCAAACACACACACACACACACACACACACACACACACACACACACACACACACACACACACACACACACACACACACACACACAAACCCCAACTCATTCAGACACCTTCAATATTTCTCACATTATCACAGTTTATTCGCTTTATTCACTCAGAGTTATTAACTCAGTTGATATTTCACTGGTTTTGTCCATCCTTCTGTTAGACTCTCATAAATGAATTATGTTGAATATCTTTCAGCTGTTAAATTTAACCTCACAATTAGATAATACCAGTTTAGCTCAACCAATCACCAAGCAATGCTTCATTTAGTTCAATCTGTGTGTGAAAAGGTCGTATTAGCAATTACAGAAGAAACACTTCAGCAAAACATGATCAGCTCAAAGTGTCTGAATAATATTTGGGTATATGTCACAGTTTACTTTATTTTGCTCTCCTCACTGACATAAATGAACTATAGTGTCCTGCATCCACCAGCAAAGACATATGAAAATATATATCTGGTGTCTGAATAATTTTAGTTTGAAAGTACATTAAAAATAGTCACATTATATAAACAATCTCAGTTTTCATTACAATAATAATTATGTCTATATACCATCGATTTAAGCAGAAATTATAATTATAATTATTAATGAATAATAATATTTTACATAAAAAAAAATTGTTTTTGAATATTTAGATATTTGTCACTCACACATTGACGTTGAACTCTTTCTCATACTGTACAATGGCGTCGGCTAGTTTGGACTGAAGCTCCTCTTCATTTTCAACCAACTATCATAAGAGACAGTAACAGTTACATATTAAAATAAAGTAGTAAAATGAGGAAGAATAAACTGACCAACAGCATTAATGACATTGTTACTCACGAGGACAGTCGCGGTGTTCAGCTCGGGGACTTTACTGTACGGTCTCAGGAGCGACATGATGAGGAATGCGCGTTTAGTTTATGAAATACGCGTTTACTTGTGTTTGTTTATCTAATAAAACAGCGAGAGCTCGTGAATCGATGCTTCCTGCTCGCTCGCGCTCATTTTCAAAGTTCACGCGCTTGACGTCACATAGACGCGACCCGCCACAGTGCGCGCGCTGCTGCCCTCGCGCGTACAGAAACCACCTCACATTCACAAATAATACGAAATTAATTATATTAACTGATAATATCCTTTAATAAAATGCTTTATATCTTTTTTTAATAATTTTTTTGAAATACTGTTTTTCTGTGGAACACTTTTTTTTTTAACCAAAAAAGTTTGTTTTTTAGTCTAACACACACACACAAATATATGTGTGTGTAAATATATATACACACACACACACACACACACACACACATACAGTAGTTAAGTCAACATTTTAAGTGGATCAAATCATTTCATCAAAGTTATACATTAATTTTGAACGATACCCGTTCTTGTCTTAAGTAAGCTAGTTTGAGATTTGAGTATGATATCAGATATATATATATATCTCTGATATCAGATACTGTAAAATACGGTAACTTGTAACTGATTTAATCCTTAAGTTTAGTTGGTGTACCGATGTATTTAAGTTGATTCAGTGAAGGTAAATTAATTTTTGATTTTTAAAAAATAAGGATGTACATTTTCTTGCAATGTACAAACTGTAATTCCATGCAAATCTACTATTAATATTGACACTGATTTCAACAGAAGCAGAAAATCAACTCAAACGACATTCAAGAAGATGAAAAGCCCAAAACACACGTAAACAACGAAAGCAACAGATTTATTGTTTCATAGCATAATGACAAGGCAAGATGAAGTTTCAAGACAACGTCTCAACACCGCAAAACCAAAGAGTGATAAAAAGGGGAAAAGAGAAACTCTGAAAACATCCTGGTACCATGAGAAACAATGTAAGCCGAGCTATAAACGTGTGCGGTTGTGTGTGAAAAGTTGGTCTGGTTTATGTGTATGTGTGTGTGTGGGGGGGGGGGAATAAAAATAAAAATCACCAGGTTAAGATCTCAGTTCAGTTTATATCCATGAAAAATGAAATGAAAGGGGGGAAAAACATGAGAAAATAATATCCACATCAAATAATTTCAGTCATTTAACGACCTTTAATTATTAAAAAGGGGAAAAATAACCAGTTTAAAATGCTGAGAAAAAGAAAAACCCCGTTCTCTTCAGTGTTGGTTTATATTCCTGCAGGCGTTTCCTTCATCCGCCTGCCCTTATTTCCCAAGATAAAAAATAAGCTACTTCTAAACACACTCTTTCCCCTCTACACTTCCATCAAATGTTCTTTTGGTTTTGCTGACTAGTTTGGAGCAACTAGATCATGGTGCGTAACTCTTGCTGTCTGAGGCGTTGTTTGTATCTCAAATAATGATGCTGGTCTCACACACACACACACACACACACACACTCACACACACATCTGCGACTGGCTTCCTCTCTGTAGCCGCCGAGCTTCTACTGATGTATGAGTAACCGGATGAAACGGTCACTCAGTTATTGACAGATCAGTGTGGGCGACTGCCGGCTACGGGACGCGACAGGGATCGTTGTAAAGTGTCTGATTCTCGTGTGCTAGATCTCTCCGGACTCTCTCTCCTCGGAGCTGGAGCGCTGATCCCTCTCCAGAGACACGGATCGCTCCCGCTCTCCCGTTTGGCTGATGTCTGGGGAGGCCGGGGATCGCTCTCTCTCTGGGTCGCGGCGCCCGTTGTCCCGCCATCTCTCGTCTGCGGGGTTTTCCCGCCATCTCTCCTGAGGAACAGGCTGTTCCGGGTCTCTGGTGTGGGAAGACCTGGAGAAATCCAGGTCAGAGCCAGTACTTAAAGAGTGCGACAGAGGAAACATTTTGTTAAATACTAGTTTGTTCTTTTATGTTTACAACACAAAGATTCATTTAATTGTGAAATCATTTCAAATTATTTAAATTCCACATATAAATTTATTTAAAATAGTTTCAGATCATTTGAAATGTTTAGAATTTAAACGATTTAGTCATTCAATTTTTTTCTTTAATAAAATGTATGTAAATTAGTACATTTTAAAATAATTTCAATTTTCATTATAAATTACTTAAATTTAAATTTCATATTTAAATTCCAAATAAATAATTTAAAAATGATTAAAGAGTTTCAGATATATTTAATTCCAAACATTAATCACTTAATTTAAAAATAAGAATTACTTCATATAGTTTGAAATTCCAAACATAAATTAAACATTTAATTAATTTCAAACTACTTTAAATAATATATATTTGGATTTAATAGTTTAAAAATAATTTGAAATAAAATTCCAATATAAATTTTATACATTTCTATAAAAATATAAAAATTATAATTTAAAAATATATAATAAAATAAGTTAATTTAAAAATAATAAATAAAAAAAATAAAAAAAAATAAAAAAAATAAATAAAAAAAAATAAAAATAAAATTATGTTATATTTAAATTCCAAATATTATATCAATAATTATTTAACACATTGGTATCTTGTCATAATGCCGTTGTTTTCACACTGATATTTACCACACATAACTGCCCTTGACTACAGTACAGTGTAAATTGCTCAAATGTGATAGTTCCTCAATCCTCAAAAGTTGATCTGGTACCTCTTCCTTTTGCTCCTGTGCGAGTGGGAGCGAGAGCGATGGCGATCTTTGTGTCTGTGTTTCCTCTCCCGCTCTCGTTCCCGCTCTCCATCCTCACGGTGCCGACGAGAGCGATGGGAGGACGAGCTTCCTCCTTCCCTGAAAACCAGAGAGAAAGATGAGAAAGATGCAGAAACAGGAGATTTCCTTGCAGATGTTACGAGAAATAAAAAACGATCCTCACCGATATCGCTCGCCACTCCTGGATCTGGACCTAAAACGAGACGTATAAGTGATTAATATTGTATCGCTTCTTGAAATTTAATTGTCAGATAGATTCGATCAGTTTGATTCATTTCTGCGAGTCAGTGAGGTTTTTCAAAACACTGCTTTCCACTATTCAGAGGCCCAATTATGAAGACATCTGACGATGCCATCGACTCGCTGTTTTCTGTGCTGCAGTGTGTATCAGTGTATCGGATCCGTGCAGCTCTTAAAGTGACGGCAGCCTAATATTCCTGCTGATAACACTAATCAAACAACAAAAGACAGAGACAATTCACTCATTCTTGACTGAATAAAAATTATTTATAAAGTGCAGTGTTATTTTACATTTGATTACAGTTCCTGTTCCTTGAATACGTGAAAATCTTAAAACACTGTTCATTTCAATCGTATCTTTGTTCAGTTGCATCCATTTGCTTCGATTGCTGATTTTATTTGTCGTTTTTTAATTACTGAGTGTTTTCTTGTCTTTAATAATGCTTGAAAACTATATTATTTAGGCTAGTTGTATTTTTAATGATATTTTTAAACCACAGGCAAACGTTCCTTGTGTAAGTGTTCTTTAGCCTGTTGATTTTCATTCATGATATTCAGCTACAATTAAATGTTTTGCAATAAGACTAAATGTGAATGACATCTACGTGTTTTTTTTACCTTATTGGAATCGAAATTAGGAATCGCTAAGAAGAATCGGATTTGTTAAAATTGAAGTGATACCCAACCCTACATGATTCAGGTGAGTGAAATCACACAGAAACGCACCTCCTGCGGTCTCTCTCTCTTTCCCGCTCTCTCTCCCGCTCCCTCTCGCGCTCCTTCTCGCGCTCCCGCTCTTTCTCCAGCTCCCACTCCCTGGCTCGCTCCTCTTCCCTGTCGCGCTCCTCTCTTCTCTTCGTGCGCATGCGCTCCTGTTTCTCCGTCACAGCTTTCTGGAAATCAGAGCAGTTCGTCAGCGAGATGCTGGTCGACACCGGGGGGGTTGTGCTCCGTTTGCTGCCATCTTACCCGCAGTTTGTCGAGTTTCTCACGGATTTCGATGAAACCTAGATGAAGTTTCCCTCCAAAGTGGTCGGCGAGTCTGCGGTCGTTGTCGTGGAGGCCGAGGTAAGCGGAGCAAACCTCACACACGCGCAGCTTCTGCTGCTGGAAGCTGGAGGCCGGCATAGAGTTGCGGTATATGTCCTAAACACAAACACGCTGTTTAGATGAACACAATTAACTGTGATAATGCCGTTGCAAACATGAACACCTTTGATTTGTGATTTGAATCAGTTCTCTAGAGGACTACAGTGATGTTTCCAGCTGTGACCCCACACTGACCTCTGCCTCTTTCTTCAGGGTGCGTGTTTTCTCCACCTTCTCCAGCACCTGTTGAGCCTCCTCCACGTTCCCCTCGCCGCCCAGCTGCTCCGCACGCGCCAGCAGCTTCCCGATCTCCTCGTTCAGCTCGTGCACACGCTCCGCCTGCAACACGCACACACATAAACTGTTATAAACTGATCTCAAGCTAAATAAAATAAAAACTATGAAAAGGCAAGATATTATGGAAGTCTGTTTCTACCACGGGATAAAAAACAATCTCTTTATTTCTTATAATTAAGATTATATCTCAGAATTCCGAGTTTTTATCTCACAATTCAGACTTTTGTTCTGAGAATTCCGAGTTTACATCTCACAGTTCGGACTTTTGTTCTGAGAATTCCGAGTTTTTATCTCACAGTTCGGACTTTTGTTCTGAGAATTCCGAGTTTTCATCTCATAATTCAGACTTTTGTTCTGAGAATTCCGAGTTTTTATCTCACAATTCAGACTTTTGTTCTGAGAAATCCGAGTTTTTATCTCACAATTCAGACTTTTGTTCTGAGAATTCCGAGTTTACATCTCACAGTTCAGACTTTTATTCTCAGAATTGCAAGTTTACATCTCACAGTTCGGACTTTTGTTCTGAGAATTCCGAGTTTTCATCTCACAATTCAGACTTTTTTTCTGAGAATTCCGAGTTTTCATCTCATAATTCAGACTTTTGTTCTCAGAATTCCGAGTTTTTATCACACAGTTCAGACTTTTATTCTCAGAATTGCAAGTTTACATCTCACAGTTCGGACTTTTGTTCTGAGAATTCCGAGTTTTCATCTCATAATTCAGACTTTTGTTCTCAGAATTCCGAGTTTTTATCTCACAGTTCGGACTTTTATTCTCAGAATTGCAAGTTTACATCTCACAGTTCGGACTTTTATTCTCAGAATTGCAAGTTTACATCTCACAGTTCGGACTTTTGTTCTCAGAATTCCGAGTTTTTATCTCACAATTCAGACTTTTGTTCTCAGAATTCCGAGTTTTTATCTCACAATTCAGACTTTTGTTCTCAGAATTCCGAGTTTTTATCTCACAATTCAGACTTTTGTTCTCAGAATTCAGACTTTTGTTCCCAGAATTCCGAGTTTTTATCTCGCAATTCAGACTTTTGTTCTCAGAATTCCGAGTTTTTATCTCACAATTCAGACTTTTGTTCTCAGAATTCAGACTTTTGTTCCCAGAATTCCGAGTTTTCATCTCACAATTCGGACTTTTGTTCTGAGAATTTTGAGTTTTTATCTCGCAATTCAGACTTTTGTTCTCAGAATTCCGAGTTTTTATCTCACAATTCAGACTTTTGTTCTCAGAATTCAGACTTTTGTTCCCAGAATTCCGAGTTTTCATCTCACAATTCGGACTTTTGTTCTGAGAATTTTGAGTTTTTATCTCACAATTCAGACTTTTGTTCTCAGAATTGTTTAGCAATTATTTATTTTATTCGGTGGTGGAAACAAGCTTCTATAACATATGGTCCCTCTAAAAACAACCCAGACTGAGTTCCTCTGTTTGTATGCATTTCCTATTGAAACAGGAACTTGGAACAGGACACATCGAAGGGCTCATCCTCTTTTCTTTTTTACTCTCATAAAAAGACCATTTATATCACAGCTGTGGACCATGATTGACTACATGCTAGTCTGTGGATAAAAAGCAGGTGTGTGAAACTTCAATATGAAAATGATCTGAAAGTGAAATTGCTGAGAAGCATTGATTCAGGGATTCCCCACCATTGCAGTGAGATCATATCATCAGCTCTTTACCTTGGCAGCCACTTCAGCACTGATTTCTTCCTGCGTTTCGGCCAGCCGTTTCTTGGCCAGTTCGGTTCTTCGGTCACAGTCTGCGATGAAGGACTGCAGGTGCTCCGAGGCCTGAGGAAACACACCACAATTAGCCATTTATGAGCGGTATACACACACAGCATAATGTAGATGATTGGAAATGGTTCATACTCACATCCAGCTCAAAGAAAAACTCCTGCTGTTTAGATGCGATCTCATAATCTGCTCTCAAAGCCAGATCATGAATCTTCACACACTCGCCCAGATCCATGCGCTGCACAAACACAAAGCAGGATGTCATAATGCAACTGTGGCGAGGCATAGATCGAGCGCTGCAATTATCAAACAGCTTTTTAGATGAGTAAAGTCATAACCACTGAATCGATTGTTGAGACACTTACAGTTCCAGAGAGTATGTCGTGAGGACAGGACTCCAGCAGATGACTCTTACACACACGCTCATCCGTGAACTTGATCCTCTGTCGCATCGTGTCGCCTGCGGGCAACCAGATCAGACAAATCATGAGAAACTAAAATCAAGTCACAATCAAATCATGATCATGTCAAACAAATAATGAGACACTCCAATGAAAATATACAATAGTGCCACAAATAAAATTCTGATTCTCACTGATAAAAATCAATAAATAATGACAGAGAATAAGGAGGTCAAAATCATCATTTTGATCAACATCAAGGTATAAAATTATATAATTGTCAACCAAATCAGGTTAATTAGAAATGGCCAAAAATCACGAATCTCATCAGGGCAAACGAATCATCATAATCATTAGATCGCGTCAATTAATTCGACTGATACGAAATCATTCCAGACTAATCCTAAGATTCATGACAAGCCATAAAAATTATGAGAACCATGAAAATAATGGTGCTTAATCCAAAAAAAAGAAGAAAAAAAGAGAATAACACTGATTATAAAGTCATGACAAAAAATCATGATGATTTCATGAATCATCATGATCAAATTACAGTTTTTACAGCCAAAAAAGTAGAATAAGGGAATAAAAAATTATGACACCATGTTTTGAGTCATGATTTGCCTCAATTAATTATTCATGAATCATAACAATCACGATTCTCATCAAATAATTTGAGGGATATGAAATAATTACAGACAAATCATAAGACTCATGATGTTTGATCAAATCAAGTAAATAATGACGAGAAACAAAAACGGTGTTTACAAAAACATGGCAATCGAATAGAAGAATAAAAGTCATAAAAACATTGGAATAATCATTCTGAAATGGTTCCTGTCAATCAAACCAATGATTTCAATGCCATCAAATGATTTATCCAAATCACAAGAACCATGAATCATTTGAAAACGTGACTTTTTAACACACCAGTCAAGCAAATCACGAGAAACTCAATATCCGAGCATGCATACACGAGTTGAGTCGGTTAAAGTAGGGAATCGCGGTATGAATCAAATTCCTGGTTTAGTTTCGCTTTGCTGAGAATGAAATAAACACTCACCATCTCTGCTGGTTCCCATGAGCTGGTCCAGCATGGCTCGCATCTGCGCCTGGGCCGACATCTCCTCTCCACAGACACGTGTGTGTGTGTGAGTGTGTGTGATATATCGAGTTAAACTAGTGCTCTGTTTATCTAGCCTGAGAAACTAACTCCTCACACAGCAGGCCTCAAAACCGCCGGCCGCCGAAAACAAGACAAACCACCTCGGCTAACACACTTTCTGTTCGCACCACGGTCACTTCTGTGTGTCAAACCCCTCAGATTGTGAAGCTTATAGCTGAAATGACGCTTAAATCTGTCAGATCATAAATCAGTGAGTTAGTCTTGACTCTCAATAGTCTCGTGCGTTAGCATTAGCGGCTAACTCTTCCCCCAACGCCCCTGAATCCGCCTTATATGCGCTTATTATCAGTCCTGGCGCTGCCTTATCAGTCCGCAGATCAATATTTTGTGTAGTGATCCATATTCGCAAAGTTTTGACAGTGTTTATTTTTTGTTGTTTTATTGTTTTATTTCTTTTTTCCCCCTCTCGGAATGAGACTTCCGACCCGCGCGCGCGCAGCTCCCGCTCGGTTACGCGGCCTCGAGGAAGTGCCGCAGAGCTCGCGCGCTGATTGGCTGACGGGCGGGTGACGTCAGAACGGTCGCGCCGCTCAGCGAGTGTAGTTCGAGCACGTGGAGCAACATGGACACAAAAAACTCATGTTGAACTGGTTAAATCGTTTTAAACGTAAATATTTCTCACCTAAAAGCAAATTTAAGAACAAATACCTGAATCTCTACCCCTAATGTCTCTAAAATTACTTTCTTACTGAACACACACACACACACACACACACAATATATATATATATATATATATATATATATATATATATATATATATATATATATATATATATATATATATATATATATATAATTTTCTGATGTTTTACAATGAGTTCTTTATATATGCAAAAAGGAAAAAAATAATTCATAATTTATTACATTTATCAAAATACTAAAACTATTTTTTTTTTCTATAATACTTTTGAGACTTTGAGACACTGGGTAGATTTAAGTTGTAAATTTAATCTTGTATAGAAATAAACATCAAGAACACACACACACATACGATAATGTGTATAGTGATATATTTATGAGTAATATATTTACATAAAATATTAACGATATTTTATTAATGATATATAATTTACACATATGTTGTATAATTATGTATTTGTTCCAAATAATATATTTACATAAATTATGAATGATATATAATTTAAACTTATATATATTTATATGATGTTGTATAATGATGCATTTATAAATAATATATTTACATAATATATGTGTGTGTGTTCTTGATATTTACTTCTATACAAGATTAAATTTACAACTTTAAATCTACCCAGTATCTCAAAGTCTAATACAAATATTATTAGTTTTATTAGTATGATAAATGTCAGAAAAATTAAATTAGTATATATATATTTTCAAATGATAAAAGATTAAGGACTAAGGTATATGACTGCTTTAATCTCTGTTAGCATCTCACAGTTCAATGATGATCATAAATAATTACACAATAAATGACCACAAACACACAACAGTATTGGTTCTCTCTGTTTATTGTACTGATGTGGAACAGACATCTCTTAATTTATGCATGTTGTATATTATATTCATATGTATAAAAAAACATCCAGTCTAATAGTTTTTTTCTCCAACTACTTCCACAGAATACAAAATCAAACCCAGCAGTGATTATCAATTAGAAGAACGAGAACAAACAGAAACACAAAGAGGTCCTCTCAGACCGACGTCCGTCACGCTTCGACAGGAACACTTGTTTTGGCACCAGAGCTCAGGAGAAACTCCTCACTCTCCCTCACCGTACTAAAGCACATGTTAAAGACTTTACACATGCATCTACTTGCCTGTATTCAGACTGTGTGGTGGAGGAGAAAACGGCCCATCCATCGGCTCTCTCTCAAGTGTGAGTTTGGATAAAGATTTTTTTTTTTGCATTCGAATAAATGTCCGAATTTAACAGAGAGAAGAAAAAATGAACATTAACACTAACTGCTTGATTCAGTTTGTACGTGAGCCAGGCCGTGCATGTGAAGCGCTTCAAAGCCAAGAGCGAAATCTGAGATATTGAACTGCTTAAATTGCAAATATTTTTTTGCTTGTCGCATCTAGTTGTCGAGTGGGGAGTCGAATCTATAGAGGGCCTCTCAATGAAAGCTTTTAAACAACAGTTTCATCACCAAGAATCACAATTCATGGATATACAGTGTATAGATATATATAAAACAAATAATCTGCTTGCACAGCCCCCCCCTCCCTCCCTCCCCCCCTCTCAAAAAAATAAAATAAAACAATCAATTTGAAGCGAAAACAAAATTTGTACCACCAGAACAACACAAATCCACACACATATGACCTCAAATGATGCTACATTTGTCTTTATTATGACTATTTCCATACCTCTCGTTTATAGTTCTGGTCTTAAAAAAATCAAAGAAATTAAATCCCCCCCCCCCCCCCCCCAAAAAAAAAAAAAATCACCAAAAAACCCCCCAAAGCAAAACAGATTTTCCTTCGAGCTGTTTTATATGACAATTTGAATTTCTTTAAAAGTAGATGAACACATTTACAGCTGCTCTACGTGTTTTGATGCTACATTTTTCGATTTAAACAGATGAAATGTAAAAAAATAAATGTGCAATCATTACCATGTGTGATCCGAAGTTATTATCTAAATTAATGTGACACTGATGGTCTTGGTGGGGAAAAAAAAAAAAGAAAGAAAAAAAAAGAAAATGGGGGAAATTATTAATTCTTTTGATAGATTTATATGACCGGGTTGCACTCTGAGAAGTGGGCGTGGCTCCGTCTCATTCAGCCAATCGGACATCAGTGGGCGGGGTGTATTTGCTGGTCTCGTAAGGCAGTGAGGATTTTAGGCCTCGTTACATTCGGTAACACGGAGCAGAAGCCCTGACCGACTCGCAGTGCTGATCCCGGATCAGATCTAAACCCAAACACACAGTGGCCCGTGCCGAATTCTGACCCAAGATCAGCTGCGCATGTGTGTGTGTGTGTGTGTGAGAGAGTAAATACGACACAGAACTACGATAAAAAACAAAGTGGAAGTACTAGAGGAGTTCGGGATCTCTTCTGAGGTATCGTCTAAAGTCTAGCTCCATAGCACCATTTCCCCACACCCTGATCAGATACATCTATCTAAAAGACAGATTTAAAGGAATACCACAGGTTTAACTCGAGCATCTGTGACATGATCTTGATTATGAGTGAAAATCATTATATTTATTTTTCATAGGAATGTCACACTGTCTAAAAAGCTCGGGATGAACCTGAAACCTTGAAATCATTGACCACTGAAAATCACTGACCGGTTATTGTACGTTTATGGTAGATCGACCATTCTGGTCGAAATACATTAAATACACACTATTAATTAAATACACAGTGTATTTACTTGTAAAACGCACCGTTAAAAATCGTCTGTGCACGAATGTTCATAATCTCTGTATGTGTTTTATTTGTTCAACTGCAGGATTCAAATCTCTCGAAATGTTAATATAACATTTTGATTCAGTAACATGTGATTCAATTGGCATTCCCTGTAAAAGGACTGGTGCTCAGATTGGCATTATGCTGATAAATCGTACATATGTACATTAAAGTACAGCCCTTATCTAAACTGGGCTTACATTTTTACATATCTATCATAACTAATAAACAGTTGGACCTGGAAGTCTCATGGAAACACTTCAGCTCAAAATCAAAAGAAAATGCATGATGTTATAATGAGCATAAAGCTTTGCAAAGAGTTTAGGATCATGAAGATGACAATTAAATACATTTTCCCACCAAAATTCTCATTATTGTAATGCAAAAAAAAAAAAAAAAAAAATCTCAACGTCATTTAAATAACATTGGGCTTGGTAAGATTTAGTTTTTGAAAGAAAAAAGTAAAAAGCAAGAACAATTTTTTTAAAAAAACATCCATTTAAATTTGTAAAAGTTGAGGTTGAGACGCGTCATACAAGTAAGATTTGGGGTCGGTAAGAGAGTTTTTGAGTCTCACCAAGGCAGCGGCTCTCGAAACTGTGCAGAGCGGAGGAATTAAGAGATTGACGCAAAAAGCAAAACGCAAGAACAAACTTTTACAAACATCCATTTAAATTTGTGAAGAACATCCTTGCAAATAAAAAAGTGGATCTCTGAAAGCGTCTAAAGAGGAGGTTGAGACACATCGTAGAACCACTTATACGGATGAGTTAAAAGATACGCCAATCCTTGCTGACATCCCTCCAAATCACCCCCCCCACAACATCACTTTAACATCTCTCCCTCATTAACTATTCGGTGATTATATTGCCATCTCTCGCCATACGTAAGAGACTCTCCAAATGGGGCCATACGAAAGAGACTCTCCATGAATTTTCTTGCCAATATTTTTTGGGGTAGGTTGACAGGTCTTTCCCCAACCCTCCTTGGGACTCACACACTCATTCACACCTATGGACAATTTGGCATGAACCTGCTTTTCTTTGGACATGTCATTGTTGGGGAATCCGGAGACCCTGGGAGAAAACCCATCCTGACACGGGGAGAACACGCAAACAAGATTGGCATCAGTATATGCCCTGGATGTTATGACATTTCTTTGGAGAAACATGAGGATGGTATGGGAAAAGCAAATTATTCCCAAAGCCTGGCGAAGAGCAGGGGGAGTGCTGATCCCAGAAGACAAGAATTCATTCACCATCGAACAGTTTCGCTAAATAAACCTTCTGAATATTGAAGGCAAGATTTGTGTTGGCGCAAAGAACCTAAAACAAAACCATTTTATTGATCCAGCTAAAGAAAAGGCTGGCATAGCAGTCTTCTCAGGATGCCTTGAACATAACAGTGTTATATGGCATCAAATTCAGATGCTAGGAAGGAAGAAAGGGAACTGCACGTCTTGTTCCTCAATCTGCCCAACGCCTTTGGGCCAGTTCCTCATTCCTTCCTGATGACGGCTTTTGAGTTGAGTTTTTACAGGTGCCTATACTAATAACAAATCTGGTAAAACATTACTTCCAAGATGTGCAATTTTGCCTCACAACACCCAACTTTACTTCAGCATGGCAGCCTTTGGAAGTAGGCATCATGGCGGGGTGCACCATCTCCCCCTTGGCCTCTATGGCAATAGAGCTCATTATCAGAGCCATGAAATTGGTTTCATTAAACGACTACAGTTTGGTTAGTTTTTCTTGTTCCACCAATATGAGCCTATATGGATGATAGTGATACATGTTCCTGGATCCACATATTCTGTTGATCCTGGAAGAATATTCCTATCTGAAAATTTAGCCCACACCCCTACACCTAACCCTACCCATCAGTTATCACTAAAATCAGAGGGAAATGATGAGTATAGCCTAAACTTGACATAAGCTGTAAACTTGTCTCTCAAATCTGATTGGTTGATTGGAATGTTGTTCCAGGATCAACAAAGATGTTGATCCAGGAACATGTTGTACTTGGTGAAATCACGTTCACCATGGAGGTCAACTGTCCTCTCCGCCAAAGGACTTCATCAAAACATCACATGGGCGAGGATGAAGCTCAAGCCCAGTAATTGAAAATCTCCATTGAAAAAGTCATGTCACAGATCAAAAATTAAGATAAATCTAACAGATAAATCTCAAAAAGTTTGGGCAGATCATATAATGCAAACCTCAAAGACAATGGGCAGTTTGAACGATTAAAAAAGGACACCATCATGTACATAAATGACATCACCAAGACCTTTCTGCCAGGAAAACTCAAGCTGTGTTGCTTAAAGTTTGGCAAACTCCCAAGACTCATGTGGCCTCAAACTGTGTACAAGATCCCACTCAGCAAAGTGGAAAAGCTGGAAAGGGTGATAAATGCACAGGTATGGGACTGTATGGGAATGGCAAACGAAATGGCCAATTACAACTCTGCTGGAAGAATTAAAACCGCACCAAAGCAAGTTTTTTGGTCATGACCCTCACTGACTGTGAGGATCCTGCCGTGTGAACAGCGGCCCCTCGGGAGAAAGCGGACACCATCTGAAGCCGTGGGCAATGCAAAGTCAGCACTTCATTTCAGGGACATGGTTGGTCAAGTTTAATATGGGAGAGCTGGCCTTGGGCTCAGTCCAAACGCTCCTCAATGGCACAAGGACACGTCAAGGCAGAAGAGATGAGGCGGCAGAGAAAGAGAAACTGGCCAAGAAAGGTCAATATGGACTAACTGGGTGAACATAGACTCAGATTTGGTCTTTGGTCTACAACAGCCAAGCTTACAGTCCCATGGGAGGATGGAGTGGAGGAAGCATTTGAGAGAAAATGTTTGAAGTACTCTGAACTGGCAACCGAAGCTACACAAAATGGTTGGAAGGTGAGGATTTTTCTAGTGGAAGTGGGATGCAGGGGTTTTCACAACCCTGAGGTAAATGGGGGTTTAGGAGTCGCTCTCTCCAACAAGCAATCAAGTCCATGTCGAATCCAGCGGGAAGAAGCAGGAATTGGCAGTGGATTAAAAGGAAGGATATCAGCTGGGCGACGGAATGAAGACGGGAGGACACGGAGTTGAGGGGGGGGGGCGTACCTGGGACGCCAGGTGTCACTTTTAAGCCCTCTGGAGACGTCATGGGTTCATCAACGAAACGTCCATGAAGGCCCAATGATATTTCTACCACTCAAATCTCACTGCTGACATCAGGTGTGCCAACCTTTCCCAGGGACTGAAGCATCAAGTCCAATTAGCACTACAATATTTGGTTAAAAATAGAGTAAATACATTAATACTGTGAAATATTATTATCAGAAAAATCTTACTGATCCCACGCTTTTGAACGGTAGTGTAAATTAGACCACTGTAATACATTTTTTTATTACAATATTACAGTAATAAATATTGTAATAAGAGAAATGCTCCTATGATATTACATATTTTTAAAAATCTAAAGTGTAATATAGATTTACAATATAAATAGAAAGTGTTTTTGTATTAAAGTACTGAGAATATGGAGGGAAAAATATGCATAACTGTCATTAAAATAAAATCTTAATGCTCCTAAAAAAAGGCTTTGTTTACTTTTCCATTTGATTTTGAGGTGAAATATGACCCGGACCCTCAAAGGACATCAGTTCAACCCGTATTAAACCTAAGACTTTTATTTTGAAATACTCTGAATGTTCTCAACGCCTGCCCACTGTTTGCCATCTCTGTGTGTGAAACACTTCCTGTTACAAACAACCTGGAGCTGAGCCAGAAAGAGGGGAAGAAACAAGTGGACAAAAAAAGGAACAGTTGAATGAGGTTTTCACAAAGATGTAGACAAAAGACATGAGATGGTGTGACATGAGCTGTACACAGAGAGAAGGAGAAGGTGTGTGTTTGCATGTGTGTGTGTGTGTGTGTGTTTACAAGCATCCCTGGGTTGTACATTATGTGTCACGTGGTGTTATTCCACTTCACTTTGTAAGTGTTGAATTGAACGGAACGTGCGTGTGCCTTGTTAACACCTCGGCGCAGATGCTTGTGTGTGTAATTAAAGGTGCAACCTCCACCACAGTGAGGTGGAAACACTAGGAGAGAGAGAGGCGAGAGGTGTGTGAGGTGCAGCGATACACCCGTGCCTCACAGCGCAGTGAGTCTCCCCGTCAGCGCGGCCTGCAGTTCAGACGGCAGGAACACGCCGAGCTCGGTGATGATGCCGCCCGTGATCAGCTGGTGAGGGGTGACGTCGAACGCCGGGTTCCACACGTCGATCCCTGCAACCACAGAGAATGAGCTCCTTAAAAAACAGCGCTGTTTTAGTATCACTGATGTATCATTGTAGTTTTTGTCGATATCTAGAGTTGGATATTTTCTGAAATTACAAGTGAAAACAGATAACAAGTTAATGAATAAAAGGGGGGTGCGCAACTCCCACTCCTGAAGACTCTGAAACTCCTGGTCTTGTCCACTGTGCGTCAGACAGGAGTTCATGAGAGAGTGCAGTAATCTGCCCAACCCGCCCCCCGCCCCACGCCCCACGAGACGCCGGCAGCTATTAAACGCTGCAGCTTTAATTAATCTGATGCTTCTGACTCGTCTCTCTCTCTCTCTTCTATTTTCACACGTATGTAGGATCATTCCTCCCTCGCCCTCATATCACAACCGTTTAATTAAAAGCAGCTCCGCTCTGTTTCAAATCTCACTTAAGCCCTGCGGTCTCACACGCACACACACTCTCTCTCTCTCTCACACACACACTAATCATCTTTTCCTGACTTTCTCACCCCTTCTTCACTAAAATAACCTTCTGCTTTAAACATTTACAAACACAAAAATACAAAAAGCTGTTTACTGCACGTAAGTGCAAAAACACACAATGGCAGGTGAAAATTTACCACACACACACTAGAGTTTGCAATGTGTAGTTAGGCATAACACTAATGCACAAAACGCTTGATAACAAGAAATACTGCAATTATATTCCATTACTCCTTTAATACATTTAATGTCTACATTAATAATATCATAAAATTCAATATGAATACATTTACACCGCATTCCCATGGTTTCAGTTAGTGTTACTACAGTAAATCATGGTAAATGTTGGCAACCTGAGGATTGAAAAGTGAGTCAAACTTTTTACTTTTATGGTTTATTTCTCCTTTCACACACACACACACACACACACTCACCAGGTGCAGCTACAGGAACCCCATTGATGCTGGTGAGCTCCACAGCGGGACGTTCCTCGATCACGATGTCTCGCCCGCTCTCCAGACTCAGGTCGCAGGACGTGCTCGGCGCCGCCACGTAAAACGGCACCCCGTGGTGTTTGGCGGCGATGGCCAGCTGATACGTGCCCACTTTATTCGCTGTGTCACCGTTCGCAACAACCCTGTCCGCTCCGACGACGACAGCTGTGTGCACACAAGAACGTCACAGGGGTCCTAGAATGCCCTTTTCACAAGATGTACAAGATGTCCCCAGAGTGTGTATGTGAAGTTTTAGCTCAAAATACCCCACAGATATTTTTATAGCATATTAAAATTGTCACTTTTTGAAGGTGAGCAAAAACACACCATTTTGTGTGTGTCCCTTTAAAATGCAAATGAGCTGCTGCTCCCGGCACAGGGGGCGGAGCTTCAACAGCTTATGCGTGTGTGTTAGCAGCTCCGATTACCTCGCACACGTGCACTGAACATTTCAAAAACTTTTAGCCTTTTATGTTTAAACCGGAGTCGGACAATGATGGAGAGACTCAAGAAGAAGTGATAACATGTAGAAGCAACAGGACGTTTCTGAATGGTTAGTTGATGAATTTATGCAGCTGATGTGGAGTTAACTATCTTCTAGTCAAATTAGCATATTCTTCATGATAAATCGCATTCCCGGGGGCGGGGTTTATGTGAATTTTAGGGTTAGTGATGTCACTTACTCATGAAGAAGCTCATTGTAGTCCCTACCAGCCGTTTGTTTATGTTTTTATACAGTATCATATACAGTATCGACATATTAATGATCCATCTTTTTTTTTTTTTTTCGCTGTTTTTTTTGTCTCCCTTTGATAATATCTCCCTTTGCTTTGAACTTTGAGCGTCGTGACTTTGTAGATGTTGCTTATGCTCAAACAGCAACATTACACACCAACTAAAGTTAGAAAAGTGAAATCATGATCAACCACCCCTTTAAACTCTGCCAGACCTGATGCAGAAACAGAACTGGAGTGTCACCTGTGATGCCCTTCTCCCTCATGGCGAGCGCTGCCATGCTGTCTGTGATGAGGGTGGCGGGGAACCCCTCAGCGACGGCCTCGTACGCCGTCAGGCGGGCGCCCTGGTTGTAGGGCCTCGTCTCTGTGCAGTACAAGCGCTTCAAGCGGCCCAGTGCGTGCAGCGACCGCACCACTCCTGCACGGATCAGATACACACATTCATTTCTAGCATAGCTACACCAGCACATGATTAAAGGTGGGGTAAGTGGGATGTGAAAAACGCTGTTTGGATGTTAAGGTCCCTGCACACATTTTTTCGTATTTGTCATTCGGTGGCTCTGAATTGTCAAAACAGAATGCTTGCTACAGATGCGGAAAACGCAAAAAATCAAACCCGATCCGGGTAACACCGAGTAACACCGAGTTTGAGCGCCATTGTGTATCTGAAGCTGCTGTGCTGTTAGCAACTAACAACCAACTCTTGTTTGTAATCACTATTATGTATGCATATTAATTTTTTTGTGCTTTCTTGTCATTCGTTCATCGTCTGCGCTTTATTATTCTGTTGCGCTTCTGCTATGATAAACAGATCCACTCTCGGATTGCGTGTGCAACGGAGGCCAGTTAGTGTGAGTCGCGCTGACGACTGCTAGAGAATCCAGTGTTTAGCGTCATTGTTAGCGCACTCGCCTCACATGCCAGTTATCGGTGTTCGAGACCAACTCGGAGGTCTGACTCCGGCTCGGATTGGAGGTCGAGGTTTGGAGGCGGAGCAATAAGGAAGGGGTGTGTTTGTTTGGGTTGATTTCAAATATCAACATTGTCCAACAGCGTTTTTGAAATGGCTCTTACCCCACCTTTAATGCGCACGCGGACTCACCGAGAGCTGTGCCGTATCCCGCTGTGGCGAGGCTGCCGGTGTTGCAGTGTGTGAGGATGGTGACCGAGTCTCGCGGGACTCCTGACAGGATGTGCTGGGCGCCGTAGTTGCCGATTTTTTTGTTGTCGTTCACGTCTCGCTCCAACATCTCCTCAATCCAGCCAATCACGCTGCAGCAGGGGCGTGACCAAGAGAGAAACACATTAATACGCTGGTCTGTTATGGTTAATAATCCTTTGGTGGAGATTAAAGGTCATACATATAAGTGTGGTTGTCAGTTTAATTGGTCTCTGATGGTGAAAGTTGGATAAAAGGTGAATTTGATCACAATAGCAAATATAATTTCCTTTAACGCCCTTTATTAATTATGATCTTCAGTTAAAAACAACAGTTAATTATTTTATAAATAGAGTGAAAAAAAACAGTAATACTGTGATTTATCACAATTTAAGATGACAGTTTTCAATATACTATATATTTTGAATATGTTATATTTTATTCCTGTGATGGCAATGTTTTTTTTAATTATATTATAATTGAAATAAATGTTCTTTTAATCAATTAAATAATTATAGAAATGATTTAGATTTTATGTGGCTTTTTAGCATAGTACTTTAGATAGGAGTTTGATCATTTTTAATATTATTAATAATTTATTTATAGAAATATTTTAAATTATTCTATTAAATATTTCTAAAAGTTTAAAATATTAAATTAATAATAACTCAAATATTTTTGAAAGCTAATAGGATTATTTCTATATTAGCATTATTTTGCTCAGTTTTAGTTCTCCATTCTTCATAACTAAGCTAGTCTCAAATAGCCAAATATTTGACAATCTTACGTTTCTCACCGAACATATTCTGGTCAAAAACACCTTAATGTGTGTTCAGAATTTCAATTCAACTTTAAGACAGATTTCACAGACATATAAAAGCTTGTTTCCGCCACAAAATAAAAAAATTAAAAAGGTAATTGTGAAATGTAATCTCACAATTCTAACTTTTCTCTGAATTGTGAGATATAAACTCGCAATTGTAAGCTATAAAGTCCAAATCTAAAAGAAAAATAATAATAATAATAATAATTCGCAATTACCTTTTTCTTTTTTATTCTGTGGCGGAAACAAGCTTCCACAGACATAACTCAAGAATACAAAGCCGAGTACATGATTCTGCTCTGGACTATCTTGGTATCAAACGCGCCTCCAGCAAATCCATGAATATCATTAAAAGATTTAAGCTCTCAGTGTCACCTGTCTCTCAGCTGCTCTGTGTTCTTCTCCATGCTCTCGTTCTCGGTGAACTCCATGAGCTCGCGCGCGGCTCGGCCCATGTTGACCGCCGTGGGTCGGGCGGAGGTCAGGTGACACAGAGACTCTCTGATGAAGGACACGAGGTCGTCGGCCCCGGCGCCCCCCCGCAGCTCCACCGCCAGGCTCAGGCACCCCACGATGGCAATGGCGGGAGCGCCACGCACCTGCAGGGTCAAAGGTTACACGCCAGAGAGTCAGGGCCAAATGCTGTACAATGCTTCTCATTGAAGGGTTAGTTCTCCCAAAAATCATTTACTCACCCTCATGTTGTTCCAAACCTGTTTGACCTGTATAACCTTTTTTTCTTCTACTGAACACAGGAAATTTTGAAGAATGTTGGTAACCATTGACTTCCATTGTAGAAAAAAAAAAAGATTGTGAAAGTCAACTGTCTGCTAATCAACATTCTTCAAAATATCATCTTTTGTGTTCAACAGAAGTAAGAAACTCATACAGGTTTGTTACAACATGAGGGTGAGTAAATGACAATGTTCATTTTTGGGTGAACTGTCCCTTTAAGAGGAGGTTTATTCCTTCACACATTCTGCTCTCACAGATCATCTATTTAAATTGATTTTCATGATTTTAATGCTTCCATTCAGGTCTAAAATCAGCTCACTGGAATGGAAAACTACATTATTACAGTGAAAAGCCCCATTGATTAATTAATACTGATGTGAGACAGATGAACAAGTTCACGGTTTTGAGTTTTTGTGGACACATTCAAGGAAAACGTCATTTTCTTTGAAGAGTTTCAATGAAATGCTCATAGAGTCATTCATAGCAGTCACAGTTCAGAGGTTATTAAACAACTCCAGTAGAAATGACATCGTGTGTGCGGTAAGTATGATGTCATCATTCCTTTAGAACTTCTGCCATTATGATAACAATAGAGGATTATGACATCATTCTAAAAGTGGTCATTCCATTTAGTTCAAAGAGCTGATTACATGACTCTGATGTCATAGTGGTTTAATAGCAGGATGACATCACTATTCTCCAAGGATTAGTTCACTTCAGAATTAAAATTTCCTGTTAATTTACTCACCCCCACGTCATCCAAGATGTTCATGACTTTCTTTCTTCAGTCGAAAAGAAATTAAGATTTTTGAGGAAAGCATTCCAGGATTTTTTTCCATCTAGTGACTTCAATGGGGTCCAACAGGTTTAAAGGTCCAAATGTAAGTTTCAGTGCAGTTTCAAAGTCTCGACACGATCCCAGCCGAGGAATAAGAGTCTTATCTAGAGAAACCATCGGCCATTTACTAAAAATAAATAAACATTTATATACTTTTTAACCACAAATGCTCGTCTTCCACTTGCTGCGATGCGCCACACATTACGTAATCGCGTTGAAAGGTCAAGCTTGACATAGGTGAACGATTATTTCACATCGTTGTTTTAGCTTTTATTTTTTTAGTAAATGGCGTTTGACTTAGTCTTTGCACGTTCGCTTTGTAAACACTAGGTCGGTCCTTCCGCCTATGTCACGCTTGACCTTTCAACGCGATTACTGACAACTGACATTTGGACCTTTAAACCTTGTTGGACCCCATTGAAGTCACTATATGGAGAAAAATCCTGGAATGTTTTCCTCAAAAACTCATTTCTTTTCGACTGAAGAAAGAAAGACATGAACATCTTGGATGACGTGGGGGTGAGGAAATTATCAGGGAATTTTAATTCTGAAGTGAACTAATCCTTTAACTGAAAACACACTACATGTCTTTGTACCACACACTCTTGGTGAACCATCAGAGGAGATGAATGGAAGGTCTGGTGACCGTCACTTGCCGTACATTAGTAAAGCTCTCATGACAGTGACAGTGCCTGGCACAGGACCAAACCCCTCAACCCCCTGATTGATCAATAATTCATGCGAGATATTTGCAGTAACGACTATTAATGAGGCGCAGACGTGGCTGCCGGAAAACCAGCACCCCAACACATTAATTATGCACTGCATTAATCAAGACTGGAACGGCGTGATGAAGAACATCCGAGCAACAACACCTTTATGATGTCACAATCAATGCATGTTCGCAAACGATAAAGGGCGGTTCGCGCGGGACAGGTACTCGTGTACAAAGAGTTCGGAACAGTTTTGAAAGGGATATGTGAATAAAAGCCTAAATTAAATCTGTTCATCATAAAAAGCGATCGAGTCTCTTTGGAAAATTCATCCGCTCGATTCATATGGATATTAGTTTTACGATTGCTTAATGAACTTTTTGAAGCGTCAAAGTGGTAGTTGCGTAGCTGTCAATGGAAATATCTTCATTTGTGTTTTTGAAGATGAACGAAAGTCTTTAGGGTTTGGAACGACATGAGAGTGAGTAAATGATGACAATTACATTTTTGGGTGAATTAACCCTTTAAATTTGACATGCCATCATACAAACACAGCAGCCAAAAGAATCTATGTGATGCATCAGTGCATAAACCAACTTAATTAGCAAAATAGTGCAAGAAACAATCGAAACAGAACGCAAGGGACGTTTTTTTTTTTTTACTTAACACTTTAAAAGGTGCGTGAGATACTGACAAAATTATAAACAATCTGTCTACCAAACAAACAAAAAAAATTAGAACACAAACAAAACAAGTGCACGTTCTTCTGCGTGAACCTAATACAGAACGTTCCAAGTTCCCGATTAATTTTCCTTTTAGAAACATTCCAGGGAATCTATTTTCAATCATTTTCAAAGATAAACAAATTATGGCGGTTAACAAAATAAGACGCACGCCTGCATTATTCAGAAATAAACAGCGCAGACTGAACGCAAGAACGCGTCCTGATGCGCACAAGCGTTCATCACACTTTGAACGATGTGCAGGATTCATTCCAATAGATCTGAGAGGCCAACTGGGATTCCATTAATGACATTATTAACTGCGATTCAGTCCTATAATTTCCTATATATTAATATATTCACCAGGCTTACAGGGACTTTACACCAAGCGCAGGTTATGCAGATCACACATGCACACGCACGAACAAAGCGCGACCCCGTGCTCTGATCCGACACAAAGGAACCTCAGCCCGGCTTTGAGATGCTCGGATGTGTGTGAACGGAACCGGGCAGAGGATCCGTGGATCGGGCCTTCCTTACCTTCATGCTCTTGATGGCCTCATATCCGTCCCGCACCGACCGGATCTCGTCGAACACGGTCTCGTGCGGCAGCAGCAGCTGGTTGAGGATCTGCAGAGACCCGGACCGGTACCGGATCGCTTCCAGCGTCATGACCCGTATGAGATGCGGATGAAGGGATTCCGGGAGCGCTGTCGCCGATGTGTGACGGGTTCCGTCGGTTCGTCTCGATTTCGGGGTGTGTTAAAAGCAGGGTGAATCGCGAGCGAGGTGTGGGCGTAGTTTAAAGGCCTGCCCGGACTGGGGAAAAAAGCGCACGGCTCACGGAACCGCGTGTTCTCTCCGGTAGGAAGCCCCGCCCATCTGGCCCCGCCCACACCCGTCAATCATCCTCCAGCAGAGAGTGCGCGCTCCCGTGTGCTGCATTTGACATTCAGCGGAAGCCTTGTTCTTATAACTACAAGGCAACGATGTTAAATGTAAATATCGATTAAAATGCACACTGTTGTTCCGTGAGTTTGATATTTTAATACGTCATGATGACGTTATTCACCTCAGAGGGCTTTTATTGTAAAGGAATGGTTCTTAATTTCTGTAATAATTTACTTACCTTCACGTCTTTGCAAACAATATGTCTTCTGTGTAACATTAAAACGAGATGTTCACACACAGATCTTTTTAGTTAAAGTGAATGGGGACTAGGCCTGTTGAGCCCCAAAAAATAAACAAGTAATAATAACTGTAAAGATTTACTAATCAGTCATTCTAATTCTATGAGATAATGAAAGTACACCACTGCTATAACGATAACGAGGAACGATATTGTTGGAATCACGTTCAGAACGATTTTCCCCCCAGCTAATGATAAAAACATTCTCAGCCAATCAGAATCCACCCTACTTCCAAGAGCTCGAGCATTTAAAGCGGCAGACACAAACAGAACTTTATCGTATTCGCTAAGCTAAAATTATTGATGGGGCTATTCACACAGAATGCAGTGTTGCATAAAAAAGAACGTGGGCAGTTGGATGGAAATAACAAGTTCTCAAGATGCATTTTTTAAAGTCGCAGCAAAAAAATGAAAATAAAAATTAGACTCGGGTACAGCGGTCAAAGATCTCCATCTAGCACATTTGCATGGAAATGAAAAGATGGTGGATTGAAAAAAAAGTGCAGTCTCTAAAAGTATAATTAAAAAGATTTTTTCACAATTTGTGGAATCTCATTTGTGTTTGCATACTTTTACAAATGGCGTGTCAAGATGCATCATGCCAAGTATGTATAATAAACAAGCTATGGACTACATACATTTAAGTTGTTTTTTAATCATTTCTTGAGAATGAGTCCCAGTCCCCATTCGCTTTCACTGTACGAAGCAGCCAGGACATTCTGCCAAACATCTCCTCCTTTAGTGTTCTTTATTAAAATGAAAGTCATACGGGTTTGGAACAACTCAAGTGTTAGTAAAGGCCAGTTCACCCCAAGAACGATGAGTATAAAGATAACAATAACTATAACTAGCATGCACAGGAGGATGATAACGTTCTGTTTCGTCGCCTGTCGCTTTAAATGCTCGAGTTTGTTAAAGCAGGGTGGATTCTGATTGGCTGTTGATGTTCAAAATAGTTGTTAAAGGGGTGGTTGAATATGATTTCACTTTTCTAACTTTAGTTAGTGTGTAATGTTGCTGTTTGAGCTTAAACAACATCTGCAAAGTTACAACGCTCAAAGTTCAAAGCAAAGGGAGATATTTGCTTTTAAAGAAATTGCTTTTTAAGGACTACAACAAACGGCTGGTAGGGACTACACAACATTCCTCCCGGGTTAGTGACGTCACCAACCCTAAAATTTACATAAACCCCACCCCCGGGAACACATTAATAGATTATCATGACAGAATATGCTAATCAATGACTTGAAGACAACTACACATAAGCTACATAAATTCATCAACTTACCATTCAGAAATGTTGTCTACATGTTGTCACTTCTTATTTAGTCTCTCCATCTTTGTCTGACGGTTTGAACATTAAAACTACAAGTTTTTGAAATTTTCAGTGCATGTCTGTGTGAGGTAATTGAAGCTGCTAAGAACAAACCTCTGTGCTGGGAGCAGTAGCTCATTTGCATTTAAAGGGACATACACAAAAACAGCGCGTTTTTGCTCAACCTCAAAAAGTGACATTTTTAACATGCTATATGAAAATATCTGTGGGGTATTTTGAGCTAAAACGTCACATACACACTCTGGGGACATCAAAGACTTATTTTACATCTTGTGAAAAGGGCATTATACCACCCCTTTAAAGCTATTCCAATGATATTGTGGTGTGGCTTCCCTTTTCTCATAGAATTAGAGCTATTATCGTACATGCAGTGAACGAGCCTTAAATGATGACAGCATTTCCATTTTTAGCTCAACTTTTCTTTTTAATTATTAGCCATTAGACACATTAACAAATTAATGCAGCTTTTTAAAAATAGACCCATCATCAGAACGTCAGTACATACATTAATACATTAGCAGTGATTGCCTTCAATATGTGGGTAATAAACCTCATCTGTACATACTGGAGTGAATGAGGATGATGAAGATGAAGACGAAGGCAGGCTAATGGGGTTCAGACACCAAACTAAAATAATGAGATGTTTTCATGGAAACGAGGCAGATTTATGTCTGACTCTTAAAATGAAAAACAAAAAAACAAACAAAAACCCCCATAAAAGAGTTGATATATTGACTGACCGCATCACACACACACACTGAACCTACTGAGATCTAGAAATGTGCTTCTGCTCTACACAAACAACACAGGGGTCTGATTGTGACGTTCAGGGGTTAAAGTTGATGCCCTTTTGACTCTGAAATAGACAAGTGAAGAAAAAGAGGCGACAGCTTCCCTAAAATATGCTGAATCAACACACACACAACCTCAAAAATCACATTTCCTTCATTATCACCCAGATACGAAACCTCTTTATACACACTCACTGGACTTTATCACACACACACACCCGAACCCCCTCACAATGAACCCCGTTTGATTTTCTCTCACGTCTGTTCTCCAGCGGGGTGCGGATAATCCGCGATTATGGGATATTATCCGCATCTGCTCTATCTAACACACTCGCACACACTTGAACATCTTCCCTGGAGTGCTGAGATTATTCCCATATCACAGCCGTGCAGTGGCATTATCCTAATCTGGGAATATTGTTGGACACAGATTACTGTAAAGATGGTATTATAGACCCCAGATTAACAGCACTTGTACATGAGAGAGAGAGAGAGAGAGAGAGAGAGAGAGAGAGAGAGAGAGAGAGAGAGAGAGGGAGAGACAGAGTGAGAGAGAGAGACAGAGAGAGAGAAAGAGAGAGAGAGAGAGAGAGACAGAGAGAGAGAGACAGACAGAGAGAGAGAAAGAGAGAGAGAGAGACAGAGAGAGAGAGAGAGAGAATGATAGGAGATGGAAGACCAAAAAGAACAATAGGTTTATAATAAAAAGATCAGTTTCATTTCTGTAGTGCTAGTTACACGTATGACTCTGTCAGAGGGAATGACCGTCTGTCACTCTAACCGTGATTGTATTTATTTTATTTACAAAGTATTTAGGAGGAATCTCACAGTCATATTTCACAACCTATATAAATATATAATTTTAAGACCATTTGAATTGAAAATTAAGCACAATTTTCCCCATAATACACATTAGTGTATATATATATATATATATATATATATATATATATATATATATATATACATACATACATACATACATATATATACATATATTCTTATTCATTATTATATAATTATTTTTAATGAATATTTTTTAATTAATTTCAAATTTGAATGAAAAAATAAATGTACTACAGCAAATATTACCATCATGTATGCTTATTTTACAATTTAAATTATATATACATTTTTCACATTATGGTTTAAATGTGCTTAATTATCATTAAAAAAAGCCACAATGCAATAAAAAAAAAATCGTTGTTTTATGCCGAATATAATTTCTAATCTTTTGATTTTGGTCTGAAATATGAGCCAGGCATCTTGAAGGGTTTTGTGAGATTCCCCGATAGTCTATGATTAATCTTCATTTTTGCATAAGGTGAGAAGAGTCTGATCTCACTCGAAACATTCAGACGTCTGTCCTTACAGAAACACACTGAGGAGTCTCTGATGCTCTGAGCCGCAGAGTGATGGAGAGCAGCAACGCAAGACGTGTGTGTGTGTGTGTGTGTGTGTGTGAGTGTGTGTCTGAGTGAGTGTATATGTGTGTAGTGTAGTGTGAGTCTGAGTGAGTGTGTTTGTGTGTGTCTGAGTGAGTGTATATGTGTTGTGTGTGTGTGTGTGTGTGTGTGTGTGTGTGTGTGTGTGTGTGTGTGAGTAGTGTTTCCCTCTGCAGCTCCTTCACATCTGTCACGATTCATCTATATTGTCGTGATGTCAGGAGTGTGTGAAGAGTTTGTTCACTCTCTGACGGCCCGTTTCTTCCTGACAGACTCCAGCTGTGAGGGAGAGAATGACAGTGAGTTCACAGGACACGCGAGCGAGCCGAGACACTGACTGACTGCAGGTTTAACACACACCTCGTTCTCCACCATCTTCAGCCGGCCGAGAGCGTCTTTCGCTGCATCCTGAGACACAACAACACTTCTTTAGCTTTCATCAAACTGACTGACTCACAAATCAGGAAATTATTTCATCTCTTTACGAGCAAATGTGGCATCCAGCGTCTGCCGGGTTTAAAGGCACGTCACAAAGTTCTGAGGAAACATCTGCGCTCGAGTGTTTCAATTCAACATCACACAACATTCACAACCCACTTTACTTCAGCCATGTCAAGTGTTTCTGAGTGCAATGGGACATTTAATGAGGGAAATTAGGAAAACTCACTCCTGATGGAAGACAATCAAGAAGGAAATACAAATTTATCACTGCAGTGTATGTGAGTGTGTGTGTGGTTTCGCTCACCCTGTTGCCTTGGCTGGAAAACACTTTGACTGAATCCGAGAGAGCGTGAATGAACTTCCGCAGCACATTTTCATATTCTGAGACACAGACAGAGACACATTATTGACGATCTGTCTTGTTGTTGATCATTCTAGCGCTGGAAAGATCAGTTCATGCTAGTGAATCGGTTTATTCAGACAGTTCATTTCAATGAATCACTTAAAAAAAGATTCACAGATCCGTTTGAATCATCAATCAGTATTATTCCCAGCAGTCCACATGCAGTATTTCATATTCCTTTCTGTAATAAAATAGATATTTTGTGAAATACAGCTGTTGATGACACACTTTTTTAAATTTATTTTTATTTAATTTTTTATTTATTTTTAATATTTGTTTTTTTTCATAGTTGCATTTCATGTAAATGTACTAAATGTGTCTGTTACACTACTATTCAGACATGAACAAAGTTAATAAATGGACCAAATTATTGTATTAATTAAAATGTAAAAATTTCAAGAGGTATTTGTTAATGTTAGAGTGTGGTGTGCTAATTATTAGCTAAATTATTACTAATTATATGGTGCGCCGCCTCTGTTAAAGCTGGTGGTGTGTGTTACCTGTCAGCGCTGCCGGGTGTTTTTCCAGGAATGATTTCTGCCACTGCAGTCGCTGACAGGCGTCCATGTGCTGCTTCACCAGCTCCGACGGATCTCGTCTGTTCTTCTTATATTCACTGATCTGAAGAGATGCACACACTGACTCATGATACACTCCATATCTGCTTAAAACAGTCAACAGCACCAACACACACCTTCCACTCCAGTCTCTCTTTGTCGTAGTGAAGCAGGCTGAAGCTGTGCAGTTTATACTGCGGAGGAGAGCTGAAACAGAGACACACACACGTGAACACTCATAGATGAGCTGAAACAGAGACACACACACGTGAACACTCATAGATGAGCTGAAACAGAGACACACACATGTGAACACACTCATAGATGAGCTGAAACAGAGACACACACACGTGAACACACTCATAGATGAGCTGAAACAGAGACACACACACGTGAACACACTCATAGATGAGCTGAAACAGACACACACACACACACGTGAACACACTCATAGATGAGCTGAAACAGAGACACACACACACACGTGAACACACTCATAGATGAGCTGAAACAGAGACACACACACACACACGTGAACACACTCATAGATGAGCTGAAACAGAGACACACACACGTGAACACACACACATGTGAACACACTCATAGATGAGCTGAAACAGACACACACACGTGAACACACTCATAGATGAGCTGAAACAGAGACACACACACACGTGAACACACTCGTAGATGAGCTGAAACAGACACACACACAAACACACTCGTAGGTGAGCTGAAACAGACACACACGTGAACACACTCATAGATGAGCTGAAACAGAGACACACACACACGTGAACACACTCGTAGATGAGCTGAAACAGACACACACACAAACACACTCATAGATGAGCTGAAACAGACACACACGTGAACACACTCATAGATGAGCTGAAACAGAGACACACACACACGTGAACACACTCGTAGGTGAGCTGAAACAGACACACACACGAACACACTCATAGATGAGCTGAAACAGAGACACACACGTGAACACACTCGTAGATGAGCTGAAACAGAGACACACACACGTGAACACTCATAGATGAGCTGAAACAGAGACACACACACGTGAACACACTCATAGATGAGCTGAAACAGAGACACACACACATGAACACTCATAGATGAGCTGAAACAGAGACACACACACGTGAACACACTCATAGATGAGCTGAAACAGAGACACACACGTGAACACACTCATAGATGAGCTGAAACAGAGACACACACACGTGAACACTCATAGATGAGCTGAAACAGAGACACACACACGTGAACACACTCATAGATGAGCTGAAACAGAGACACACACACGTGAACACACTCATAGATGAGCTGAAACAGAGACACACGTGAACACACTCATAGATGAGCTGAAACAGAGACACACACACATGAACACTCATAGATGAGCTGAAACAGAGACACACACACGTGAACACACTCATAGATGAGCTGAAACAGAGACACACACGTGAACACACTCATAGATGAGCTGAAACAGAGACACACACACGTGAACACACTCATAGATGAGCTGAAACAGAGACACACACACGTGAACACTCATAGATGAGCTGAAACAGAGACACACACACGTGAACACACTCATAGATGAGCTGAAACAGACACACACGAACACACTCATAGATGAGCTGAAACAGAGACACAAACACACGTGAACACACTCATAGATGAGCTGAAACAGAGACACACACACATGAACACTCATAGATGAGCTGAAACAGACACACACGTGAACACACTCATAGATGAGCTGAAACAGAGACACACACACGTGAACACACTCATAGATGAGCTGAAACAGAGACACACACATGAACACTCATAGATGAGCTGAAACAGACACACACGTGAACACACTCATAGATGAGCTGAAACAGAGACACACACACGTGAACACACTCATAGATGAGCTGAAACAGAGACACACACACGTGAACACACTCATAGATGAGCTGAAACAGAGACACACACGTGAACACACTCATAGATGAGCTGAAACAGAGACACACACACGTGAACACACTCATAGATGAGCTGAAACAGAGACACACACACGTGAACACACTTGTAGATGAGCTGAAACAGAGACACACACACGTGAACACACACACACGTGAACACACTCATAGATGAGCTGAAACAGAGACACACACACGTGAACACACACACACGTGAACACTCATAGATGAGCTGAAACACACACACACGTGAACACACTCATAGATGAGCTGAAACAGAGACACACACACACGTGAACACACTCGTAGATGAGCTGAAACAGACACACACACGAACACACTCGTAGATGAGCTGAAACAGACACACACACGAACACACTCGTAGATGAGCTGAAACAGACACACACGTGAACACACTCATAGATGAGCTGAAACAGAGACACACACATGTGAACACACACACGTGAACACACTCATAGATGAGCTGAAACAGAGACACACAAACGTGAACACACACACACGTGAACACACTCATAGATGAGCTGAAACAGAGACACACACACGTGAACACACACACGTGAACACACTCATAGATGAGCTGAAACAGAGACACACACACACGTGAACACACTCGTAGATGAGCTGAAACAGACACACACACGAACACACTCATAGGTGAGCTGAAACAGACACACACACGAACACACTCATAGATGAGCTGAAACAGAGACACACACGTGAACACACTCATAGATGAGCTGAAACAGACACACACATGAACACACTCATAGATGAGCTGAAACAGAGACACACACGTGAACACTCGTAGATGAGCTGAAACAGAGACACACACACGTGAACACTCATAGATGAGCTGAAACAGAGACACACACACGTGAACACACACACACGTGAACACACTCATAGATGAGCTGAAACAGAGACACACACACGTGAACACACACATGTGAACACACTCATAGATGAGCTGAAACAGAGACACACAAACGTGAACACACACACACGTGAACACACTCATAGATGAGCTGAAACAGAGACACACACACGTGAACACACACACATGTGAACACACTCATAGATGAGCTGAAACAGACACACACACGTGAACACACTCATAGATGAGCTGAAACAGAGACACACACACACGTGAACACACTCGTAGATGAGCTGAAACAGAGACACACACACGTGAACACACACACATGTGAACACACTCATAGATGAGCTGAAACAGACACACACACGAACACACTCATAGGTGAGCTGAAACAGACACACACACGAACACACTCATAGGTGAGCTGAAACAGAGACACACACACGTGAACACACACACACACACACACACACACACACACGTGAACACACTCATAGACACGCAATAACATGCAATAACTGTCATCCAATCGGCTTCAGTTTTACCTTGGCTTCGAGTTTCTGTCGTGATCGTTTTGGGGTTTGGATCTTGGAGACGGCGCTTGCTGGAAAGAAAATGGTTTATGATTTATAGAAACGTAAAACAAAACAACAAAATTAAACAAGATTAAAAAACATTGGGTTTTTGAAAAATGTTCAGTTTCATCATATTTTCTCACATGTCTTGTACGGGATATTGTTTTGCAATAAAAACAACTCTTAAAAAGACAGTAAATAAATTAAAATACTTTTTTTTTTTATAAAAACACTGAATATTGTAATTTCTTTATTTTAGTCAGTATAAAAGCCAGTATAACAAATACTACCATGATGTATCTTTAATTTTTCATTACTGTGGAGTTACAAATGTAAGAATCGGTTTAAGATCTGCTGATCTTGTGTCCTTACATAACATGAGAACCTAAGGTGGAGCACACTGAGTTTAGCATGTACGGTTATGATGATGACATCAGCGGCTAAGCAGAGGCTCCTGCCAGTCCTGTTCTCTCTATTGTAAGTTAAATGAGTCTCACCCTTTGTCTTTAATGGCTCTTGGAGCCCATGTTTGAATAGTTATGCAGATTGGATTAGGATTGGTAACACTCTAGAGTCTAGGGCGGGTTCCTACACCTGGATACTTCATTTGTATGCTTTAAGGTCGTCACCCTGGTGCTTTGTCTCCATTTCTAAGCACTGCCCTCTAAATGTATATAAACTACAATGTACACACTGCCTCAGTCAGACATGATGACTGCAGCCACCGACAGCTCATGCTCTCAGTGAAGAATCCTGCTCTCCTGGTCTTCACCTCTGAGTTTCCTACACTACACATATATATACACACACACTATATCATTTGATTTATTGTACATCCTGTGTGTAATAAAAACAGCCTCTCGCACCCGTTCCTTGTTTTTCTCAGGTGAAGGTGTGATGGGGTCGATGACGAGCCACTTCTCCGTCACCGACTGCAGCTGAACTCCTCCCAGCGGCTCGCGGATCTTCACTCGCACCTCCAGCTTCCCCCCCGTCGCCTTACGCCCGTCCAGCACCTGCAACAGCAGCACAGGCTTGTGTGTGTGTGGTTGTGTGACGTGTGTGACACGCGAGTGTGAGTCTGTGTGAATCACTCACGTCTATAATCTCTCGGATCTCACACTGGTTCTCCAGGGCTTCCAGCTTCAGCTGAGCGCTTCCCACCACTCTATCCGTCTTGAAGAGACCGCTGCGCGCACACACACACACACAGGCAAGCACACACACACACACACACACACACACACGCACACAAAATTAGAGTATTGAGAATAATCATTGACAATAACATGAATCTGGAAAACAAAACAAAGCAAAAAAAGAAAGATCCAGATATATTACAGCGATGAGAATTTCCTTAATTGTCACAATGCAAGTTTTTTTTAACTTATTAGTATTATTAGCAGTTTCCTCTCTGTTGTGGTGGAATGTGATCTGGATTGCCAGAACTACAGTGTCCTCACCCCTTGTGAACGATCTCCAGCTTGATGCCTTTGGCCTGTACGATCCTCTTAAAGCCTCTGTGATCTCGCTTGATGTTCAGCTTGAACTGCTCCTTAAACTCTGAAACACACAGAGACTGTCATCTAATGCTGCCACCTGTTTAACAGACAGACCGTGTGTGTGTGTGTGTGTGTGTGTGTGTGTGTGTGTGTGTGTGTGTGTGTGTGTGTGTGTGTGTGTACCTGGACAGTTGGTGTTTTTCACAGTGCTGGTTTTGTCTCTCTGAGCTTCTTCCTGATAATACAATACACACAATGGACATGTTTCAAAGTTCAAAAGTTGTGAATTTAACTTATGTGCAAAACTGCAATATCGCATAAAACATTTGAGAATAAAGCAGCGTTTCCATCTTAAGTGCTCAAAACAACAAAATCATCACTTCCTGGGAAACACAAAATATCTGTAATAAAGTTGCTGCAATCGAGGAAGGAACTGTGGCTCTTTTGTCCTCCATCATAAATGAGTTGTGTTCAGAGAGTCAGACATGTGTGTGTGAGTGTGTGTGAAAGAGTGTGTTGGAGTGTGTGTGTGGCGTACCGCACTGGGGAAGGGAAACTCGAAGCGCACACTTGCATCCAGATCGTTGGCAGAAACTCCTGGAGAAAACACCAAAACAACATTTGCAGGATTTTGTCACAGAATGTCATTATTTATTTATTTCCTCAGACTATATATTTAGACTATATAACATTCAAAAGTTTGGGGTCAGTAAAATTCCATATTCTTAACAAATTAATATTTTTTATTCAGAAAAGGATGTGTTGTGACAATTAAATTGATCAAAAGTGACAGTAAAGACATTTATAAGGTTAAAAAACATTATATTTCAAATAAATGCGTTTCTTTAGAAGAATTAGAATCATATTAGAGTGATTTCTGAAGGATCATGTGACCCTGAAGACTGGAGTAATGATGCTGAACATTCAGCTTTCATCACAGGAATAAATGACACTTTAACAGATATTCACATAGAAAACACTTATTTTAATTTGTAATAATATTTCTCAACATATCTGTTTTCACTCTGAAACTCAAACCGGTCCTCACAAAGTTAGCTGCACACACACACACACACACACACACACACACACACACACACACACACACACACACACACACACACACACACACACACACACACACACACACACACACACACACACACACACACACACACACACACCTGGAGGAGTGGGCAGGTTGATTCCTTTCACGATGGTCAGCACCATGTCATTGGACGTCAGGTTAGGAAAGATCCTATAAACACAGAGATGAAGACATTTAGGGACTCTGTGCAGGACTTCCTCACGGACACACGTGTGTGTGTGTGTTTGTGTGTGTGCTTACTTGACGGTGTTGAGGGTGCGCTCCTCTGTGTGGTACTTGGGTACTGGTCGGCCTTTAGCGTGAGCTTTCTTCAGTACTTCAATGTTACTCATGCATTCCTCTGCCAGCTTCTCAAACCTACAACACAAACCAAGTCTTCCTCATGGGACTGTTCCCTGCTCACACTGTGTGTGTCATTTCAGGCTTTACCGTCCATGTGGGACATTCAGTCTCTACAACGCTAGCAAAATCTGACACAGATACACTTTATTAAGGCTAGCAAGTATCAAGATTTGATATTTCACCTTTAAGATTTATATTTATAGCATTTACGCTTAGAACTTTCATTCTGACAGATTTGAAATATTTTTACATTTTTTTTATGAATTCAATTAATTTATATAATGGTTAACTTTTTACATCATTAATGTGTAAAAAATATGTTTGTATAAATGCACATTAATTTATTAAAATTATATGCTTAGTTAGGTAAATAGGACAAATTCTTTCTGTGTTGTTTTATATTTTATACACAACTATTCAAAAGTTTGGGGTCGACAAGATTTTGAAAGTGTCTTCTGCTCACCAAGGCTGCATTTATTTGATCAAAAATACAGTAAAAAAGTAGTAAAATTCATAATTTGGTTGAAACCTTGATACATTATTTTTTCAGGATTCTGTAATGAACAGAAAGTTCAAAAGAACAGCTTTTATTTTAAATAAAATCTTCTGTAACATTATAAATGTCTTCGCTGTCACTTTTGATCAATTGAATGCGTCCTTGCTGAATATAAGTATTCATTTCTTAATTTCTCAAACTTTTCTAACAGTAGTGCACATTCATCACTCAAAACACACCTGAAAACTCAGCTTACCGAATGTAAAAATCTAAACAGACATTCACGAACACAAACACACAGCATCAAGATGAATGAAAACACACACCTGGCAGTTTCAGCTACATTCCCCATATGAGTGAACTGCTGCGAGTAGGCCAGGCATTTCTGGAAACATCAATCGTTAGATAGTTAATAAGCCAAGCGTTTGTGGTTGACGCTCTACTGGAGTCAGATGTACGAGTCGCTGCGTGACACTGACCTCGTGCTGCAGTTTGAGCTGCTCCAAGAGTTGTGTGTACTGTTCAGTCGAGCGCGGGGACACTGCAGACGAGCGAGACTGAGACAGTCTGTAGTCCTCCTCACTGACCGGAGCGCCCGGCACCTGCACACACACACACACCACTGTGACAAAGGCATTGAATGCCACTACACTGGAAACCAGGTACAGGAGATAGATCTTGTTGGTGAGCAGACGCTACAGTTTAGATGAGCGACGAGCTCGGAGGCTGAAAATAATCAACTTTTTCTCAAACACTTATTTCACATTAGTGATGACAGAAATTCATTTTTTACTTAAAGGGATAGTTCACTTTGAAATTAATTTTTGATATGTTTTAGCTTACCTCAAGGGCATCCAAGATGTAGGTGTCTTTGTTTCCGCAGTAGTTTCAATTTTGATATTTTTAGGTCAAACCGTTCTTGTCTGTCAGTCATATAATGCAGGTCTATGGTCACTGGCTCAAAACACAAGTCCAAATTAAAATAATTCCCCATCGTCCAAATGAAACAATTCCCCATCGTAAGTACACATTGATGGCCTAAGACACGAAACGAGCGGTTTGTGTGAGAAAACGAACAGTATTTATATCGTTGTTATCTCTTGAAAACAGCACACATCCAAATGATCTGACGGCGCGGGCGGGTATAGATGTATACACTAGATGTCGCTTGGCTACGGTTTCGTTCCAATGAACTGCAGTAGCGAAGGCGACATCTAGTGTATATATCTATACCCGCCCGCGCCGTCAGATCATTTGGACTCGTTTCGTGTCTTAGGCCATCAATGTGTACTTATGATGGGGAATTGTTTAATTTGGACGATGGGGAATTGTTTTAATTTGGACTCTGTGCTTGTGTTTTGAGACAGTGACCATCGACCTGCATTATATGACTGACAGACAAGAACGGTTTGACCTAAAAATATCAAAATTGAAACTACTGCGGAAAAAAAGACACCTACATCTTGGATGCCCTTGAGGTAAGCTAAAACATATCAAAAATTAATTTCAAAGTGAACTATCCCTTTAAGTTTTCATTTAGCCAAAAACTATTACCAAAAATAAAGTTTATTTTTATAACCAATAAATTATAAACACTCAAATTATTAAACACTCAAATAAAAACTGTGATGACGCGTTTCTACAGTTAATAACATTGTTAATGATCTTACCTTGGCATTAAATTACAGAAACCTAGTTAAGCATGAAATCAAAATGGACAATTCTTGATTTTTATGGAATATTGCAATATTTATTATTAATGATTTATCTGTGATTTAACATATTGTGTCAAATGCATGTTCCTCATAATCTTGAATCAGAATAATTTCCCCTCCCTCTTGCAGCATCTCTTCTCTTCTCTGATGACGAGGGCGGGGCTTGATTTTGTCCGTGAGGAATTGATTGGATGGTTGAAGTTTGCTATTGGTGGATCTGATGTGAGTGACAGGTTGCCCCGCCCGCCCAACATTTGTTCATGTTTGTGAAGCCGTTTCACTAGGATATACGTCACAATAGGGAAGAAAAGACTATTGCCGACATTTATCGCTGTGTTTATCATATAGTGCTTGTCACTCCCTCAGCTGTTGTATTACATGGAAACCCTGTCAAGGATTTTTCTTTTTCTATTGGAGCAAATGATAACACAAAAAAGATATTTGTTGTAGTTTTTTGTTCGCCACTACAGAAGTCTACCCAACTATGATGACTTTCTGAGAACCCTGGAAATGTGAAAAGCATCATAAATTCGCAAACCTTGGTGATGTCAACAGGAAGTCCGGACTTGGCGGCATTGATCATGGCATCGAGTCCTTTAGCGTGTCTGAGGTGTTGCGCGGCTCCCTGCATGTCCTTCATCTCTTTAGAGCGCAACGCCGCCTTCACAAACTGCTGTCTGCGCATCATCAGGAAATCCAGCTGCTGCTGGGCTGCAAAACACACACACACACACACATTACACATCAGCGCATGCACATCAATGCCTTTGCATGAACTCCTTTCCCTACCTTTCCCTCCTGGTTTGGGTGTGTTTGTGGAGCCAGTGGGCGTCCCTGCGGCGGACGGGGCTTTCGGAGGAGCGGGAGCTCTTGATTTCTGAACGGCAGGCGGAGCTGATGGCTACACGGAAACAGAGCGATGAAGAATCAGGCTGAAACACACTTTCTAGATCAGGGATGGGCATCTTCGGCCCTGGAGGGAGTCAGGGACACTGTCCTGAAGAGTTCAGCTCCATCGCTGATTTAACTCCTGCCTGTAGTTTCCAGGGCTGTGTCTGAAATCACCCCCTAAACCCTTAGATACGGCACTATTTGACAGGACAGTTATTTGTAGTGGTGTCCGAAACCATAGTGGACGTTATCGAGTGCATTCATTCAATCCCACAATGCACCGCAATAACGAGAAGATGTCGTCCGCAGCTGAATCAATCATCCATCCATTTAACAAACCGCTGGTCCAATGTGGGTACAGCGTAATATCATACAGGTATAAAGTCCTTTTTAATTGATTATTAATTAGTTTAATTACGGTTTATACATGCTAGTTTCCATAGAGTTCAAGCTAAATCTTTTCATTACTCCTAGAGCTGCCAGTTTGATTAGTTTAAAATGATTATTAAACAGCACAATCTATGCAAAAGCGGCAGCCCTTCCGGCACTCAGCGTCTGAATTCACTCTCTCGTTTTCATTCACTCCTTCCAGTGGACTATATCAGTGGAGTGAAATAGGGAATATGAATGATTTCGAACACAGCTCATCCTGAAGATGTTGATTAGCTTGTTCGGGTGTGTTTGATTAGAGTTGGAGCCAAACTCTGCAGGACTGAAGTTGCCCATCTCTGTTCTAGATGCTTCACTGACCTTGTGTGTCTCCTCGTCTTCATCCGCGTCAGCATCTTCGTCCTGATTGGCCAGTTTCATGGCTGTCTCCAGGACACCCATAAAGTTCTGGTTGCCTCCCTCGGTGCCCTGCAGCGGAGGACAACCTGACATGCGCACACACACACACACACAACGTCAAAAAAGAGGCATACAAACCATCTACAACTATGATTGTGAGGACTTTCCTGTGAGTCACATATAGCGCTTTTTACAATACAGATTCAGTTTTAAAGCAGCTTTACAGAGATAACAGGAAAATAATGCAACAAAGTTTGTTTCTGGAAGAAAATAGCATCACAGTCCAGCTTAAGTAAGTTCAGTGATGGCTCATTTCTGTTTTAAAAAAGTTATTAATTTCGTTAATTTACATATATAGCCGCTCTGGAGTAAACCGTGATGTCATCGTCCAGCTCAGTTCAGTTCTCATATAATGTTGTCAATGCAGGCAGAGCAATGATATTGTTGGATATTAAATGTCTCCAACTAAGCAAGCCAAAAGCCAAGGCGAGAAAGGCCACTGTCCTGCAGAGTTTAGCTCCAAACCCTAATCAAACACAATCAAGGTCTTCAAGATTACTAGAAAGGTGTGTGTGATCAGAGCTGAAGCCAAACTCTGCAGGAAAGTGGCCCTCGCTGCAAACAAGTACACAAGCATCACCTGGTGGAACAGGAAGATCTGCCAGATTCACAGGCCGTCCTGCTTTTTGAGCTTTAATGGCGTCTTGATATTGCTGAAGTGAAGCACACACACACAAAAGAAGTTAAAGAAATGGCTTTTTGTATTATTGTTATACACATGTGACTCCTCATGTGTGTTACCTTGATAATGCGCTGGTGCATGCGTGCTTTGCGGTCGTCTCCTTTGCTCTTGGCGCTCTCTGCAGCTTCTTTGTATTTGTCCATGCGCTGCTGTAAGGCCTCGGCGACGCTCCGGGGAGCAGAGAGAGCTGAAACACACACACACATCCGTTCATATACAGTGTAACTGATATCTAGACCGCGCTTCATCAGTGACACACTCGTTCTCACCTGGTTCTGGGGCAGCAGGAGGGACGTCTGGTTTAGAGGACAGCTGGGGGGGGTTTGAACGTGGCACTTCGACCTCAGCTGAAACAGAGAGACTCTCATCAATATCTGAATAAACTAACCAGGATGCAACTGGAGTGAATCTGTGAGGTAAGGCTGTACCAGGAGGGGGCGGCAGTGAGCTGATGTCCACAAACTCCCCTCGGTCAACAGTCTCCACCAGCGAGTCTAATCTCTGTGGGAAACGCAGAGACGCACAGCAAATGAGTGTCATAGTTGTTGCGGTGGTTAATTGTGACCTAGTGTTGTATAAATCTAATGTGTAAGATGTTTTAATGTTTTTGAAAGATGTCTCTGCTGCTCACAAAGGCTGCATTTATTTGACCAAAAATACAGTAAAACACAGTAATATTGTGAAATATTATTACAATTCAAAATAGCAGTTTTCTATGTGAATGTATATTAAAATGTAATCTATCCCTGTGATCAAAGCTGAATTTCATTACATTACATATTCATTACATAAAGCAGTATCATTACATTATTTATGATTATTATCAATGTTGTAAACAGTTGTGCTGATAAATATTTTTGTTGAAACCACGATACATTTGAATTCAGGACTTTTAAAGAATAGAAAGTTAAAAGAACAGCATTTGAAATAAAATAATTTGTAACATGTCTTTACAAATATACAATTTTAGTACCACTGAGATCACTTTTAGTTTTTTTTTTTTTGGTTTCATTTTAATTTGAAAGTTTTAGTCATTTTATAGTGCTTTTGTTATTTTTATTAAATGTCTCCATCTTTTTTTCAGTTTTATATCAAGCTCAGCAAAATGAAAAAAAAACTAGCTGAAATAAAATAATGTAATGTTTTTAATATTTGATTTGATTTCAGTTAACATTTATTTTATTTCATGAAACGAAGATTTTTTTTTATGCTTTTTGTTTTATTATAATAATATCCTTGGCCTTTACTGTCACTTTTGATCAATTTAATGCATCCTTGCTGAATAAAACTATTAGTTTCTTTCCAAATTAACAAAAGCACGCTTGCATAAAATGAGAAGAGAAACAAACAAACGAATGTAAATGTGGCCTAAATGACACGTACTAATCATGAATCGGTGAGACGCTCTTACCTTGGACACTGAGTAGAGTTGTTTGGCTTGGTCAGTGTTTCCGCTCTGTTTGGCCTTTATGGCTGCCAGCTTATACTCTCTCTGTCTGCTTAATATACTCGCTTTGAGCTCTGAAACGCACACAAACGTGACTAATGTGTACAGTAACAGCTTTCCAAACAGTTGTATAAGAGTTAAATGAGATATTCAGTGTGTGTGTGTGTGTGTGTGTGTGTGTGTGTGTGTGTGTGTGTGTACCTGAGTGCTGTGTGTTGGGCTGGCTGGGCGTGAGGGGTGATATGGCTGGTGTATCGGGCGTTACGGCAGTCAGTCTCTGTGATGGAGGCTGTAGAAACTGAGGTTTGGATGGAGCGATTGGCTTCACGCTGGCCGTCTGAGGTGGTGTGTTTGCTGGAGCAGGTTTTTCCTGCTCTCCGATTGGCTCTGCCTGCGAATCAGCGGAGGGTTTTCCACCAGTGGCCACAGGAGGAGGAATCTCCTCTTCATTGATGGGTTTCCCCTTTTTAACTGACGTCAGCATTGACTGTAGAGTCTAAAAACAAGGAGAACATGTTACAGACCAATACTCAAACATGAGGAAAAATGAGCAGGACAGAAAGTTTGACATGGCATTCGACAGATCAATTGGTCAATTTAAATTATTGCATCATCCGAAAAGTTTGACTTATAAGTGAGCTAAGCGGGACTTTTATTTTGACAGCAGCCACCCTGCTCTCTCAGATATTGGCAGTGGCCATAAAAAAAAATCTATCTTTAGTCTCAGATATGGTCCACCTTCAGTCCACGGTCGTATCTCCGAGCTTTGCTGGTCTCTCCTGATGCCTTGGCGTTGGTAATGGCGGTTTGGTACATGTCTAAGCGCTCTCTCAGGCGAGACTCCAGGCTGGTTGTGGACTGGGGCGTTGCATTTGAGCGTTGAGGAGGTGCTGGTGACGGAGGGGGTTTCCTGACCACTTGCTCCTCATCGTCTTCCAACACCTCATTCAGCTCGGCCTGAAAAACGACTTTAGTGAAAATCTCTTCATGCGAGAAACATCATATCCCATGCAGTGGACGTAAAGACAAGAAGGTTTTTGCCTAACCAGGAGATCAGCATCGTTCTCCAAATCACCATCATCGTCTCCGTCCTCGTCCAGATCTTTCATACACAGAGCGGCCATCCGATCAATGTCCTCCATGGGCAGCGGAGCTACAGGATGCAAAAAAGAGAGAAAGATGATGGAAAGATGCCATGGTTATAACTGTTTAAGTCCCGCCGTGGTGAAAGTCCAGCTTTTAATGTTGTTTATATGTCTATGTGGAGATTTTAATATGCTTTAAGACAAACCATGTGTAAATTCATAAGTCGACACCATTGCTGAGTATTTTCTGCTTAAAACTGCAGTGAACCAAAGACAGTCTCAAAAACACTGGTGTTTCTGACGTCACAAACTACCTTGTAACCAATCAGATCAACGTGTGATCGTCAACGAGTGGATCTCTGAGCTGAGTGAGTGAGTGGAGGCGGGGTTAATTTGCATATTCATGGATGAGTTTTAAGGGATAAAATGATTACGGGGGACTTTAATAGATGTCATATCTACATAATGTTTGGTGTCCTCACCTTTTCCTCCAGGTTTCCTGCCCGCTGGTCCGCCCCTCCCTCCTCCTCCCCCCATCAAGGCCAGAAGCTCCGCCTCTAACTCCGCCTCATTTCCCCCGGAGTCATCCAGCCCGCCATCAGGAGCCAAATCCAACAGCAGGCCCATCTGATTACACGTGAGGACGGAGAGCCAGTGTTAATTTGGTAGAATTGAGATACTATTATCTCTTTTATTATTATTTTGCAGTTTTTATTTTATATTGCCCAATTTTATTTTAACTTTTGTTAGCTTTAGTAATTTTGATGTGTCTTTTTAGTGTTTTTTAATATGTCTATAAAGTTTTATGCATTTAAGACATATTGATTAAACATTCCGAGGTCAAAATAGTTTTGAAAAATAACACAAATATAAAAAACATGATCGGATTAATTGTTCACTATTAAATCTAAACTGCCTGGCCACAAAAAAAGGGTCTGTTTGCATTTAAATAGGCAAAAGCTTAAGAGTCTATGATTGGATCATTATTGCAGTGATAATTATGTTTCTAGCATGCTATATGGTTGGCAACAGTTCTTCTAACCCTAATTGATGGAGTGTGTAGCGTTTCATTTCTTAAACAACCATGCAGCAAGACACATCATGGCCATATTCCAGGATGACAATGTCATGATTCATCCGGCTCAGATTGTGAAAAAATGGTTGTGAGGGAGCATGAAGAATCATTTCCACACATGAATTGTCTCCTCTGAGTCCAGACTTTAAATTCATTAAATGTTTTTTCGGATGTGCTGGAGGAGACTTTACAGAGTGATGGACTCTTGCATTGTCTGTACAAGATTTTGACCAAAATGTTATACACCTCTTGATGTTGTTTGCCTATTTAAATCCAAACAGTGACTTTTTTTGTTGCTCAGGTAGTGTATAACATGCATTTATAAAATAAATAGGGTGAATTTCCATTTTTATGCTGACTTTAAAGCTGAGATTTCATGATTCTGGACACAATACTGGCTCTCATCTTGTGTTTTACCTGTTTGGCCCTGGCGGCCCCCTGGCCCTTCTGCGGAGGGTTACGGCTTTTGCTCATTTTCTTCACAGATCCCTCAAACCTGGAGTGAGAACAAGAAAGATTCATTTATAAATCTACAATGCCACTGCATCAGGATTAGCCCTTCAGTAACACCACAGACAACAAGACCTGAAAGTGACAGGCTTGGTCAAGGCACATTCCGAAATCACGACGTGAATAAGGGCGTTTATATTTGCATAATCCATGCATAGACAAAATCAACGCCAAATGTTTATTTAATTGTGCTATATACCTCCATCAGATTACAATACCTGATTACCTGACTATGAGCTCAATAGCTAATGTTTCAACAGTATTTAACCTGCTAGTGTTTAAACATGGGAATCGAAAGCTGATTTTGCACCAAAAACTGTTGGAGGCAAAGCTGAATGAAGCTATGAAATACATTTCAGCTCATTCACAATATAAATGAAAAAAGTAAACAACTAATTGAGTCAAAGTGCAAGCTAGCGAGGCTAGTTCTTACATCAGACTCTCTTTACTAATAATTTGAACACGATACCTCGATCATATGTTCCTCCTCCGAGGGCGCGATACGTGGTCAATATCTGTTCCGTTGAGAAGAATAAGCTGTCTGTCATTAAGTAATTGCACTACTAGAGTTTCATAAATACAGAAGTAAACACAAATCTGCACTGCTGTCAATGACAATTCAGCACTTCCTGCTTTTCGCCAGGTTTCCCATAGCAACGGCAGAGCCTCGCGCTTTACGGCACGCGGGAACGCCCCACAGACTCTGAGGACTTGTAGTTCAACCGCTGGGTGTGTCGATGTATTGATATATATATAATATATAATATATAACGCTTTCTGGTATTTTGTCGCGTTGAAATTGGTTTTCTCTGAGAAAAGGTGCAGAAATATTTTTTTCTAAAAATGCTATCACGAATAGCGTCACGAATCTTTCGCGCGCGCACATTTGAATTGACAGTTAATGTCTGTCAGATAAATTATACGTGGTTTACTTAAGCATAAAAGGTTTATTTTGTTTGTTGAACGTTTTATAATATTTAAAAATATATATTTTATGAACGTGGGTTAGATGAGAATTAAATTAATACATTTAAACAAACAAGCTACAAGATATGAAATGTGTCAAGTGTGCCATGAATTTGTTTTAACTTGTTTCTTTTTATTCACTTAGTTAAATCTGTACTAAAACAAGACGATGACCAAAAGAAAATCAAAGACAACAGGTAGCTTGAACCCATGAAAACATAATTATCAGTCAACGAGCTTGACTGTAGCTATATTGACTTTTTAATTTACAAGATACATGTTGATGTAAATAAATGTATTTTTGCAGAGTTCAAACCTCCTAAAAGAACGAAGTCCAGTGCAAAACGACAGAGAAGCACTGAAGAAACAAATCTGCTGTCTGCAGATGAAACTCAGGTGGATTTGGCTTTCAATTAGGCTACACAAAGAACATTTAGAAGATTTTCTATGCTTTGATGCTGTTATATTTGTGTTTATTTTGCTGATTCACATAACTCTTCTCCTTAATATCTAGATTCAGACACCAAATCCAGAAAACAACAACTCCCATAATGCATCATGCTCAGAGAAGCTGGATGAGCATCAGCCTGGACAGATCACATTACAAATCTGTCAGACATCAGAGTTCCCTGTTGACCCTTGTTGTCCTCTGGAAGAAAAAACATGCAATGATGAGGATGGAAATGGCACAAACCCACCTGAGATTGAACAAACTGCAGAGATCGCAGTTCAAACCCCAGAGCCTATCAATAGCGACAAGTACACGCTCTCTCAACCTTTAAATGTCGAAGTTACCAAAGAAGATCAGCCTGACGCAGAGCTGGATGATGAAAAGAGTAAAATCAAAAGCAATTCAAACCATGAATCCCAGAAGGTCCCGGATGACTGTGACTCTGAATTACCATCAGATGAGTGTCAAACCGAGAGAGAATTATCACATGAGGATAGTTTAGCCACTGAACCTAAGATGGGCGAACGATTAGGGTCTTCGGGCATCATAGATGAGACCTCAGTTGGCGAGACAGGAATTCAGATGACTGAAGATGCAGATCCTCTAGTAAAGAGGAAAATAAGAAAGAGGATGGGAATGTGTCGGCTTGGAGATAGGAAGAAGATGCTCAAGGAACAGTCGACTAGAGGGAATGTGCTTGGAGAAGGACTGGAGAACGAGGCAGGTCAAGATATTAACAAGGAGTCTGTGATGATCAGTGAAGATTTAAAGAAGGATGGCTCAATCTCTCTTGAAGAGGAGGGAACTGAGTCAGAGGTTTCAGGATCCTCCTTCCCAACCTCTTGCCCATTAGAAGATATACCTGAACTGGAAAAACAGGAGGAGCTTAATGTGCAGAATGGAAATGAAGTTCAAGTTCAGATATTGGTTGAATGCATGTCAAGCGAGCAAGATATTACGCATGAAACTGACAATACACTCCTGTCCCATGCTAATTCTGACAATCCTCTTGAGGACATTGAAACTGAATGTGTGGAGCGTAGCAATAATGAAAGCAACATTAAAAAAGATAATAAGCCAGAAATGTGTGATGACTTCACAACTGAGATTGGTACCGAAGTGTCTGTAGATTTAGCTGAAGTTTGCAAGGAATCGACCGATGTTTCGGCTCAAGATGCGGTTGTGATAGAGGGTTCACTTGAAGTCCTCAAAGAGACCAACGAAGAATCAGCAACCACTTCTGAGGTTGCTAATCATTTTGAAGAACTGGTGGTGGGAGGCAATGAGGTGGAGGATGAGGAGTGCTGTCCATCTGAACTTGACATGAACACTTCAATCAATGAAGAGTGTGTGGAGTTCACAGGTATTGCAGTCAATGAGACCATCAGTGCACCTCCGGTAATCGACGAGATTAAAGATAAGAGTGAGTCTTTGGACTGTACTTTGGTTGCTGCATCTGTAACAGTTGAGACCACAGAGAACTGTGAGAACAGAGACTTGTGGAGTTGGTCCTCACTCGCAGCCCCACCTTGTGGTGAAGATAAAGATATGCAAGTGAGTTATTCTTTTGAATGAAGAACATACACTTCAAGAAAAGTACAAATGTAAAATTCCTGACATTATTTAATACTCACTGTCACATGATATACTGCAGGATGTCCTAAGAGTGCTTTTTAGTTCTAGAAAGGACATAGAAGTATCATAAAAAGTAATACATTTCTATAAGAAAAGGCCAAAAATGTGAATTGTTACTCAATGAAAAACTTATCAAATAGTATTTAAAGGGTTAGTTCAACCAAAATTTTTAATTCTGTCATAATTTACTCACCCTCATGTCGTTCAAAACCCGTAAGATGTTCATTTATCTTCAGAACACAAATGAAGATATTTTTAATGAAATCTGAGCGATTTCTGTCCATCTATTGACAGCTACGCAACTACCACATTGAAGTTTCAAAAAGTTTATAAAGAGATCGTAAAAGTAATCCATATGAATCGAGTGGTTTAGTCCAAATTTTCTGAAGGGACTCGATCGCTTTATATGTTGAACAGATTGAATTTAGGCTTTTATTCACATATAAACACCGATTAGCAAACATAAACAGAAGCTCAACCTATGTAGTTCTTGCTATGACGCGTGAGAACAAACCTCTTGCGGAAGCAAGAATGAAACATGAGAATGAACCTCATTGGTTCTCTCACGTCAAGCAATCGTGCTTGAGCTTCCGTTTTCCATATCTGATGTGCGTTCATGAATGTCTGTCTATATGTGAATAAAAGCTCAAATTAAATCTGTTCATCATATAAATGACCGTATTTAAGATTTTGGGTGAACCAACACTTTAACTCAAATATGACATATCAAGATTCATTGCACTACATTTGACAACAATGTCTAGACACGCAAAAATCAATGTCATTGGACCTCAAACCTGGTGTGAAGTGCTTTACTTGAATTGAACTTGATTTGAGTTAAGCTGAAGGGGATGAAAGAAAGACTTCTAGCTTTATAATGGCATGAGAGATTAAGTATGATGACAGAATTGTCATTTTTCTGTATGTAGAATTCCTTTGAAACACCAGAACCACTACTTTGGATTTGTTCATTGACTGTTAGTTTGCCGTACCATAAGTTGACGAAATAATGTGGGTTTTAGTTTGATAATTAATAAGTGTACAAAACTCTCACATGTCCTTTAAAGTCAACATTAAGATACTAAAACTGAGCTGGATCATCAGTCGCTTTCAGAGCATGATGGTCTACCGAATGAAACTCAGGAGCCTCATCCGAGTCTTGCCGAACCCGATCCCTCCAGCCCGTTATCCATCCACTCCGTGACAGATTCCCAGCTCAACAACATCCCTCTGAGGTGAGACGAGTGCCAGCGGTTCACTTTGACTCTGTCTACTCTTGTTTAATTGGTTACATTTCAGAATTGACTGTCTTGGACTCATTCATTTTTTATTTTTTTTTTATTTTCATGGTTTACTTTTGCTCAGTTTGGAGGACTTCCCCATCATAGAAGACACTTGTGATCTGGAAGACGCCACAGACCTGGTGTGTGGCCTTATCAGAGATCTCACCTCTCTGAAGTAAGTCATGATTCGTAGAAGTCTTGAGCACTTCTACCACACACACACACACACACACACAAAAAACATGATTCTGATGTTGTGGTTTACACTGAAACCTTTAACCAAAAACCAACATAACTTTGATGTTTTCTTGCAGTCGGATAGTGAGGGATGCACACAGGAAAATTGGACCTCTGCAACAAGGCAGAAAACCTCCAAGACCACCGTTTCACAGCATCTATGGCCCTAAACACTAGAAGTATAGGCATCAGTTTCTGAATATGTTCTAACGAAGAATATAGTGGACAATTTTTTGTGTTTTGACAAAAGAAAGAACGCTGGTTCAGAGTGATTTAGCTGTAGTAACAGTTAGCTAGCGACCACTTGTTCACATATTGTTCAGTTATATGTGTTTGAAGTTTGTTCACATCTGTGTGTCTAAGAGCAAATGCTCAACTTGCATAGAGCGGTTTCGTTTCAGTAAGCCAAAGTTAACTTTTTTTCTTAAGAAGTTCAAGCAAAGTAGTAAACATTGTAATTCTGTCAATCACAGGTTGTGACCCCTGGATTGAAGGGTCTGAAAGTTTTAGCCCTAAATCGGTCCATGCTTCTGTGCAAAACGTACTACATACAGTAAATTCTACATAATTAAATTACTCTTTCCATTGTTGTGCGTGTCTGAGCTTGTTTTGTAAAACTAGACCTCAAAAATGGTCAAATTGAGCTGGTTTCAATTAAAGTGCACACAAAAATGGATTTTCAAAATCTAGTGAAAAATTTACATTTTTCATTTAACTTAATCCAATTGTTAGTGTAACATGGTAATTGAAAAACACATTTCACATGACAAAATCTGATGATCATGATTTCCAGCACAATTAGAGAAATTATAAAGTGGAGAATGAGAGAAATAAATAAAACAGAAGCTTTTGGAGATTGTTCCATGTAGTTTGTTATTGATGCAAACACAGGCATCTCTCAAGAGTAACACACACCTAATATTAACAATAAAAGATTTTTTTTTTTAAATAGTTATGAAGTCTCACAATAAAAAAGGTGTTCTATAAAATACAAAATATTTTTCTTTATAAAAATAAAGAGCTTGTTTGTAGAGAAGAGTTGAAACGCGGTTGCACCTGTAGCAAGCCTAATGGCTGGTGTACAAGTTTGTTCACAAGGGGGTAAAAAAAGAAAAAGAAGAAAAAGTGAAACACACAAGACCAGTGCACACAACTGAAGGAAATCCAAAGAAAAAGTGCAAAATCAAACCGTGGAAGCACACATGCATGCAAACTCACACACAAGCCATTACGTATAAAACAAACAATTAAAAGTTAAAACTTAACATTAAAACCGTATGTAAAAAGTGTCCTTTCAAATCGTCTCGTTCCTCCAGCTCCTCTGCGGGTCACAAATGTCCTGTTCGACATGTTTATTTCTTGGCGTACACGGAGCTGTATGTTTTCTCCACCAGCGGGCAGAACCTCTTCGTGTGCGCTTTGGCCCCGGTGGCCCCGCACAGCGGACACATGTACTGGCTCAAATACGGGCAGGTCACACTCCCGGCGCGGTCCTTAAGGTAGTGGGATCTGAACACGACCTCACTCTCGCCGTTGTGCTTGCAGAAACTGCAAAACATCTTCTCATGTTGGTCGCTTGAGTTCTTGCAGGGTTCCTCGCTCGTCTCTGTCGTGCGCGCGCGCGTTGGGCCGCTTGGAAACTCCACGCGCGCGGCGGTTGTTTGACTTTTGCCCTCATCCGAGCCTGATTGCTGTCCCGACTGATGCATTCTTCTGACCAGGTCTGCCAAACCCAGGTAGTCATTCCAGGGCTGGAAATAATCGTTTTTAAACTCCATGGATTTATGAGCTGACAAGATGTAACGGAGAAGAGGAAAAGGCCATGTCACACTCGCCACCAAAACAACTTGCACGCGCTGAACACGCGTGGGGTTTAAAGGGCAGACGTCACAGCACGAGACCAATTAGGTCATGATTGGTTTGCCAATTGTGTCCTCTGAAAAAAAAAAAAAAAAAAAAAAAAAATTAATCAAAATTTCATTTGAATTCCTCTGGGATTACTATTGTAACACCATATGGGTTAAGTTTTCGCAACGAGAATCCGTTGTTTATTGAAACTGGTTGGAGAAGAAGCGTTTTTGTAATATGAAATACTCTATGGCGTTTTAAAAAGGCCTTGTACGATCGTAACATACAAAAAAAAAAAAAAAAAAAAAAAAAAGTATAGAACCTTTATTTTGCCAAACAAACCAAAAAATATTCATATATGGATTTTGTCTATTCCTCGCAAGACAACACACAAAACATACAAAGACTATAAATATAAAATAATACACAATAAGGGACAATAACCAGTAATAATTATAATAAACAATACATTATATATATATATATATATATATATATATATATATATATATATATAAAATATTTATATATAAATAATACTGTAAGAGAAAATACAAACAGTATAAGAAGCAATAAGAAAAATCTAAAATAAGAAACAAATGTCAATGTAAATTATGTACAATTTTGAATACCTGCAAAGTATTTTATGAAATCCTGATTGTAAATGTGTTTTGGTTACCCATCTTATACCACAAATATTACATTCAAATTAAATATTCTCATTTTAACATTTTAATATTTAACAAAAATGATTGTTTTAAGACATTTTTGAACTAGTATTTAAAACCAACATACAAAAAAAGCATGTTTTTGAATAGAAATCTTTGGTTTCACAGACAGGGCTTAGATTAAGCCAGAATTTGGCCTTATAGTTCAATTAGAGCATTTAAGTTGCTTTTATAAACAAAAAAAAAACATTATTGGTGTGCATCTTGAGCTGTTTTAACTGAAATCAACTTGTTTTGTCTCAAACATGCATTTTAGTCGAGGACTAGCTTAAGCCTCGTCTGTGAAACTGGCCATAGAGCCTGTGACAACTAGCCCCGGTCTCAGCTTACAAAACAATATATGCAATTGTGAATATGAAGTGTGCATTTGTGAGATATGCCGATATGCTGGAAAGAGAAAACACAAGGAAATCCCACATATATAATGCATATCCTTTATTTAATTTATTCAAAAAAGACTGAATCTTTACAAAACACGCAGTATTTCCTTGAAGTGTGTGAACTAAAAGGGCCAGTCGGTGTTGTGTTCCTCAGGGGACAGAAGGATCCGCCGAGACCTGAGAGACAGAGAAAAGGACAGCACTGAGTCCGACTGTATCATTGACCTCTCATTTCAGCGTGTGACAGAGATATTACACAGATATTAGAGATATTAAAGAGATACTAGACCTGCGGTAGGGCAGTTTAAGAGCGGAGTACAGCTCAGGGGTGTTGGGGGTCATGACCCCGTTCTGACGGGACCCTGGCGTGACCCCTGACCTCTCAGATGACGGAGTGACACATGGAGAGAGAGATAGCTGATCCGGAGCTGCTGCACCTGCACACACAAACAGGGCTGTGTTATAGTGTGATGCTGTAATGTTGATCTGTGTGTGTTTGCGTGCATGCGTATGTGTGCATGTACGGGGGTCGCTGAGCGCTGTGCTCTCTCTCCTGTTCCACTGACAGCTTTTCTTGACGGGAGAAGAACTGAGGAACTCGGACTTCAAACGGGAGGCTTTCTGCTGCTCAAACTCGCTTCTCTGAAACACACACACACACACACACACACTGCTGAGGGACAATGTAGATTATTAAGATGCATATAAGGAGAAATTCAGCCAAGATATTCACACACAAATTCCTTGTGTGTGTAAACATACTTGGCAATAAAGCTCATTCTGATTCTGAAAATGAAATCTTTTCATTTACTCAATATGCCGTTATTGTTTTCTATAGAAGACTAAATGAAAATGCAAGCCTTCACTCAGTTTGTTCACATAACAAAAGTTGATTATACTATTTTTTATTATACTTCATGGTGATTTTATTATTTATTTTACATTCTCGACAATTCCCTGGTCACTGTAAACTGTCCATGAAGCAAAAATCTGTGTAATTATTCTTCAAAACGTCTCTTTTGTGCTCTGCAAAGTGCGCTGGGTGATTTGTAGTCCGACTTCTGTCAATATTTGAAGGATCCCAAGATTTTTCTGGTATTTCTGCTGTAATGACAAAGCTGATTAAAGCTTTATTTCCAGAACAATGAGTGTCAATTTAAATGTAATATTAAAATATTTATATAAAATATATTCTAAATTATATTTAAAATTATGTAAAAAATTAGTTAAAATATATTTTTTTAAGTTAAGTTTCACTAACTGAATTAGTTCAATAAATTAATTCAGTTTGTAAATAATTTTTTACTCACAAATAACAATTTATCTTTTAGAGCATAACTAGATTTTTTTTATTATTATAAAATAAAAATAAAACACCCATGACTTTAAGATTTTATTAATTCCCATGACTTTTCCAGATCTAGACTTTAAAAATACTGCATATATCCAGGTTTTCCAAGACCGTGAGAACTCTGGTTTTTAAAATAAAAATAACAGGTGTTGAGGGAGTGACTTCAAATTAGAAATATCTCGAGTTTATTTGTTTTAGTTCATTTTAAAGCTTGTTTTTTTATTATAATTTTTAATCACCTCTTGGAAGTGTGCAAGTGGTTGAAGAATTGGGGTACGTTGGAAGTGGTTGAGAATTAGGGTATGTTTACATGACAATGATGTACTGAAAACAGAAAACTCCTTTTGTGTTTTTGAAAAGTTTCACGTACAGACGACAAGGTTGTCAAAACGATAGCATTCACACTGATCCGTGAAAACATTTAAAATACTGTTTTAAATTTTTAAATCCTGGCCAGTAGATGGCGATGTGAATTTATATAGAAACAACACGCCTATAGACTGAACACGTAATGTGCATGACGTCACCGTTTTCACTAAAATTTGCACTTTGAAACCAGTTTTCAAAAGTTTGCACTTTCAGTCCCCCAAAGCGCCGTTGACGTGCAAATAAATCGGCCAAAATTCATAAAAAGTTTTCAGTTTTTAGTTGAAAGTGTCATGTAAACACCCGCCTTAGTGGATCATGTTGATAATTTGATGCAATTCCCTACACCTGTGGTAGCTCTGCCCGTGTAAACTTGAGGAGAACTGACTTCATCCACTAAAAACACCAGCTGATTCAAACAAAATGAGCAAAAATGACAAAGAAAAGTTAGTTCAGAGAGATAAACAGGCGCATAAATCAAGTGTCTCTCACCTCGTGACCCAATCGGATAGCCGCCTCAGTGAAGGCCCGCCTCTCTCGCTGGAAGCTCCGCCTCTGCCGGTTAAGCTCCTCCCAGCGGTCCTGTAGCCGCTCCCACTCCTCCAGATAGTAGCAGTCCATCAGCACCGCGGGGAGAGGCGGAGTCACACTGTCCTGAGAGAACACACTCACTTTACTGTGGTAAACACAGTTGGACGGGACATCAGGGCTGCATTCAGCCCCGAGAAAAAGTTGCAAAACGTTTTTTTAAACGGAAACGGTGGTGCGTTGAACACCCTGTTCTGATGACGCAAGAGTTGCATCTACGGCAGCTGAGAAGGACATTCTTTGTGTTCTTTGAAAACATTCTTTGTGTTCTTTTTGAAGAATTTTCGGGAGCCTGATGAAATCGGTATAAATACGCGTTTAATACTGCAAAATACGCTCAATGTTACAGTCACTGCCAGGGGGGCAGCGTTTCATATTATTTTGAAGGTACCCCCGGGAGCCGCCATTGGCTAACAAGCCTTCACCTGCTGTTAGCATCCCATTGACTCCCATTCATTTTGGTGTCACTTTGACAGCGAATAACTTTACATCTGAGGTGTTTAAAGACTCCATTTGTCCATGGTTTATTTCTAAAGAAACACGACAATGTATAAAAGGCTCCATTACCTTGTATCTTACGTTATGGCCCCGTAGAAGCAGTTTTTGTAAAAGTAGGCTAACGATTGCGTCATAACCACGCGACTCTCTGGAAATTACCGTAGAGACAGGAAGAGAAGCTCATAGTCAATCGGGGGGACCTGGAGGCATAAAGTCCGATAAAGTCAAGGGAGAAGCCCATAGAGAGTAATGACGTTGCTCCTGCTCCTAGCTCATGGACAGATCCTACTCACGCTTTCCGTCTCTGCAAGATTCGGAAGGGAATGGTTCAGATTTCGTTTGGCACAGCTACTAGAAAACTTACAACTGTCAGGCAGGCTGCTCACGTCACATCCACGTCGTCCAGCTCAGTTTGAGTCTGCGCAGTACGCTCGGCAATCAGGAAATGAGGGCTTCTAATGTGCTTCACTTCTCTCCGTTGAAACCTATGGGGTCGCTGTGTCCAGTTTATATACTGTCTATGGTCACTGCCCTCGCCGTCCAGATTAAAAGAGAACATCTCAATCGAGTGAAGGGATTCCTGTGGTTCCTAATTATTGTGATCCAACATTTGCCTTGCATTTCAGCATGAAATGACAAACATGTCTTGTAATATCTTCAATTGTTGCGTCTACCGAGCTGCAGCGGACACATTTGTAAACGACTCGGAACCCATTGTGCGAGCTGTCACTTTAATGCATGTTGCTGCTGATTGGGCTGACATTTTTGACACCCTCCAAACAAGAGAAAACGTATCTGAAACCCCGTTGCACACCGTTTCCAGGAAACTTGCCATTCAACCCGGAAACCGGTTTGAGCTCGTACGAGCCCCAGCTCTGGTGTCTGACCTGCAGTAACTCCTGCTGTGCTCGGATCAGCTCCCGGCTCTGCTCCAGTTCCTCCTCCAGATGAGCCAGCAGCTTCTCCTGGTCCGTTCCCTGAGCGACAGCACCTGATGAGCACACACATATACAGTCAAACCAACACTTATCCAGACACCTTCAACATTTCTCACATTATCACAGTTTATTCGCTATAGTTTAGAAAATGGTTATGAAATATGACAAGAAGAGTTATTAAATCAGTTGATATTTCTCTGGTTTTGTCCATCCTTCTGTTAGACTGTCTCATCATAAATGAATTATGTTGAATATCTGTCAGCTGTTAAATTTAACTACACAATTAGATAATACCAGTTTAGCTCAACCAATGACCAAGCAATGCTTCATTTAGTTCAGTCTGTGTGTGAAAAGGTCACATTAGCAATTAAAGAAAAAACACTTCAGCAAAACATGTTCAGCTCAAAGTGTCTGAAGAATTTTACTGGTAGTCACTGTGTGAAGAATTTTTGGGTATAATATGTCACAGTTTACTTTATTTTGCTATCCTCACTTACATAAATGAACTATAGTGTCCTGATCACACTCGTAAAAAAATATACAAAATAATATCTGGTGTCTGAATAATTTTTGGTTTGACTGTATATATAGATAATCGTTGACTTCAGTCCATAAAACCTCTTCTAACTGGTCAATTTCACGCAGGTCTTACTCTGAGACACGAGCTCCCGGAGTCTCTTCTGGACTTGCATCCACTCCTGGACCACACCTCCGGTCACATGATCACCAAGGCCCTGCTCTGATTGGACCAGCACATTGCCTTTGTCCTCATCCCCCAGTCCTGTATGGTCATCTTGTAGTATCTAATTAGAAAGATTATACACCCAATTTGCATTCTTCATATCCTAAATAGTATGCAAGTAAATAATAGTAAGTGTGCATCATATATTACACTGAAAGAGGCAGACTTTGCAATTTGGAGGCCCCTCATCCCCAATAAGGAAAGTCAGCTAAAATTAACTTCTTGTTCACTGAACTGTTGTATAAAATCAACAGACTATCACAAAACAGGACTCTATATCCTGTTATAAGCATTAAAAACAAGATCTTATGCAGGGACATTTTTGCCCTGTATATCTTGATTTTTGGGGGGCATTTTTATTAATTTTGGTGGCATTTTTGCCCCAAACCCCCGTTAATTTCCATGATGGCGGTGGGCCGGGGCTGTTTTTCGAGCACAAGTGGACGGAGGCAAGGCTGCTACTGAACAGGTTTCGAATCACTTTTACTTTTTCATTTGAATAAAAATTACGAGAGTTTGAAGCCTCAGCAGTTTGTATGAACTATGTTGCAACTATGAAGTATGTTGCAAAGGGGTCTGTGGTGTCAAGACATGTTTTAATTGATTAAGTAGGATGTTTTTCTGCACTCTCAGAATTACACATTTGCCCAATACCGGTGAAGAACATCCTTTTAGAGTATAGTTTGTGCAAACTGCCGTACATTTTGTTAATAGGAGATCTTTTCAGTGCATGTGCAGGGGTCTCTCTCACCTGTGCCATGTTATTTCTGAGCATGTGCAGTAGTGTGGTGAGCGCGTGCCGGAGTTTCATGGCCTCTCTGAGCTCAGCTTCTCTCCGGTCCAGCAGCAGACGCAGTGCTTCTTCCGTCCTGCAGGGGGAAACACAAAGCACTCGAGCCAAAAGACATTTTTTTGGGGGGGAATAGGCAAATATTTTCTATACTTTTCTCTCCACAAATAATTCCTGTTCCTCAAATTTTACATAAAAGATGCTTAAATTCCACATTAAAGCACATTATTGCAAATTACACAAATGTTTCTGATGGATTAAAGCGCGTTGTACAGTATATCGGGTCATTGGTCGTACCTCCCATCAGCCTTTGTGGGCTTGAAGCCAGGCTCTCTCCGTCCTGTCCGCTTTGGCAACATATTTATGATCTCCATGGCTATAGATGGGGAATATTGTTGTCACTGTGCAGTTTGTGGGTTTCATGGTGCATGCATCCTAATTTAATGTTTTGTGGCTTTTTAGTCTGCAAGTTAACACACTCAAACTTGAGGAAAAAACGCACAAAAAACTGATGCCATCATCTTGCACTCAGGGGAGTTTCCCAGACAGCAATAGTGTCGCCCAGATCCGGGCCACATCTGGTACAGTACATGTGGATTCCACGCGTACCAGATGTGGGCGACACTATGTTGCTGTCTGGGTTGTGTAATATAAACTTTCTCAGAATAATAGCATGTGTGACACATTATTGTAAGTTAACGAGGGCAAATGTTTCAAAAAGGGAAAGGACAGAATATTAAGGTAGTGAATGAAGTCGCTAGAAGTTGAACATGAAACCGTGTTGTGACCGCGGGCCGTGAGTCTCACACACTCCGCGCTGCTTGTGTCTGTCGGAGAGCTGAGAGAGTTTCTCCCTCATGCGGCTGATGTTCTGCTCTCTGCGCCTCAGTTCCGCCCCCTGCTGGTGACAGCGACACTGCAGCCGCGCGCACTACACACACACACACACACACACACACACGACCGTCGTCTGGTGCGCTCTACTGCAGGAATTAGAACACATCATAACACAACCTTCTCTCTTTCAGAGGTCAGAGCATCTTGTAGCCTGGAGATGTGCAGGTCCTTCTCCATAAGCTGCTCCTGTGAAAGACAATAAGTCCAGTCAGTCTTTAATAATATAATATAAAGGAAGTAATATAATGATATTAACATAATTAAATATTAATTAGTAATATTATTTCTATTTTGGGATAAACCTCTTGAGATTTACATCTCATTTTTGACGGGGTCCTATAATATAATATAATATAATATAATATAATATAAATCCTGAATTAAAAGGCAGTAAAATAAATACTGCCATGATGTGTCAGGAAATAAGCATAAATAATGTGAAAATAATATCACAGCCTTGTTCATTATTTAGAGGTTCTTGACATGTTTTGCCGTGACTCGTGATGTGAAGTGTTGTGTAGTGAAGCTCAGGTGTGGCACATGCACCTGTAACGAGTTGATCGGGTCTCTGTGCTCTTCTCTGAAGATCCTGCTGTGTGTGAAGTGGAGTGTGGTTTCATCATGATGAGGCACACACACCGAGTTCAGCATCTCTGACAAACACAGGACAAACTCAGGCTGCTCTTTCTGACCGTTACATATCACGTGTGTATGCGTGTGATCACACTTACCTGAGCAGTCTTGAGCTCGGATATGAGACGATGGTGATCTCGAGAGATGTTTGTGTGCCATAACCCTGCAGAAATACTAACAGCACAACTTTAGAAATCACGGCTACAGAAAACACTGATGCCTAGCGCAACTTCTCCTTTTCAGTGCATGAAAAATTACCAGAAGTGATTGTGAAATCTGCAAAACCACAGCAATTCGACTTGTATTTTTTGGCAATATCAATGTAATTTAAATAACATTAAGTAATTTATCTAAAACACATGTTAGCATAAATTAAATCTCTGATAGATAAGCAAATATGTTAACCTAACATGTCTTACCAGAGCAAAGAAATCCGTTGTGCCTTCTCAAAAGTTAGTTAAAAACATTAAAGCGTGTTACAGAGCAAACGAGCTCCAGTGACTTGTTTCCTTCAATCATCTCATCAGTGATCGACAGCTTCGGTCTATTTAACAGCTTACACACATTCCTCATGGACTGAGTGTTGAGAAATACTTACAATATTAAAGGTTAATATGCACTTTAGAGTCAACACAACAGACAAATGATCAATAACACTTTATTTTAAAGGCAAAAAGACATTGAAAAAGATTTAAACGTAACATGTTCATCCAGTAGGTGATCGTGTAGATCAGGATCTCCCTCATCAAACACACCTGAATCAACTGATCAGCTGACGAGGGTCAGATACAGGGAGACATCCGTGCAATGTTTAGTGTGAACACTGAATCTGAACACAAATGCTTGTTTAAAATGACCTTCAAGCCAAATTCTGCTGGCTATAAATTAGTAAAACACTATAGTAAAAATCTCTTTATGTCAGCTAATTCTTCAATTCCTTCCACATAAACCAGGGAAACCTTCATACAATCTTCAACAAACTGTTTTATACACATCACAAATAAAATAGTGTTTAGTACATGAAGTTTGAACGGAATTGCTTTTTAAAACACAGGGCGTGTTGTGGATAATGCATGTTCAGAAACGTTAATACAGTAACTGATCGTACCATGCCATACAGTGTAAATTCAGCATAATCAAAGTATTATTATACATAATACAGTTCATACAAACAAACAATTTTTCTAGTGTTTGTGTGGGTCTTTATGTAGTAGTGTAAAGGTAGAAACAGACGCTCGAGGACAGACGCATCGTCAGAAACGGCTTCATCGGCTCTGAAATAACAGATATAACATAAATATTAATATATGGAATCATGACAAAGACAAACGAGAGCATTTGGTGCATGCATTAGCATTAGCTGAGAGGAGGTCAGGAGGCTGCTGTAACCTCTGCGGGATCAGCTCAGAGGAGCCCGCAGGATTTGGGCGGGCGGAAGGGGTTGTCGCTGGACGGGACGCCCATCAGAAGAGGGTCTTTATGGGCGTTTTGCAGGCAGAAGTTCTTCAGGTCTGTGGCAGCTTGAGAAACCTGCAGAGATCGCAGTGAAGACGACATGTTAAATGATATGCATGAGGCCAGATACCGTGATTAACACAGTGATGAAGCAGAATATAAAATCGCATTATTACCGCTCTGACCAAAGTGCGCATGTGCTCGGGTCTGCACTGATGCAGTGTGTCGCTCACACAACTTCATGAACGAACTCGGTGACATAGTTTTCTCTTCTCCAAAACGCTAAACTGCCAACACAACTCACTCTGCTGCGTATCTTCAACCAGACGGCGTGAAGAAAGCGACGGCAGTGTAGGCAATCCCGGCATTGCGATGTTCATCACGCGCCGAATAATATTCACAAAAACGAATTTCGAATTTGATGCGAGTAGATTAAAACAATGGCCGGTAACATGCATATCTGAGTGTGGAATAACCATACTTATAAGCGAATAATCAGAATAATGAAAATTGCATGTAAACTGGAGCGAGCTTTGCTCATGTCATGTAAACATCTTACTGTGATTAAGACCTTACTCTGATTACTGGAAATAATCGCATTATTGGTGCACACGTAAACGTAGTCATAGTTGCAGACCAGGTGCACCCCTTCCTAAAAGTGTCCTCTTTCAGCAGGATAATGTATCCTGACACACATTGTTCAGGAATGGTTTGAGGAACATGATGAAGAGTTCAAGGTGTCCAAATTCCCCAGTCCTCAATCCAACTGAATGTGGGCCAATGTGTTCGATCCACGGCGACTCCACCTCGCAACCTACAGGACTCGAAGGATCTGCTAACGTCTCGTGCCAGAGACCACAGCACACAGAGGCCATGCCTCGCGGGTCGGCGCTGTTTTGGCAGGACCGACAGCATATTAGGCAGGTGGACATAATGTTTTGGCACATGTGTATATTTTTAAGGCAAGATATTACAGACAAAACCATTGTTATTTCATGCACTGGTCAATTTTGAGGGCTATTTTGCTTCGGACTAGTGAGAAGAAAACATCCAAACAGTTTAAACGTACAGTATGTCATTTTTTTCGCCGCTAGGGGTCGCCCCTCTTACAATAACAAAGGCGTAGTTTGATGACGCAACATTTGCTAAGAATTATGGATCTTGTCGACAACGTCAAGCCGACCGATCTAATAATGTTTATGGATGACTGAATACATCGATGCTTTTATCATGACTGTGATATGAAGCAGTTCAGGATTGCTAAGAGACTGCTTTCAGCTCCATACGCGACGCGAGTCCCTCGGATATAAAAGGAATATGGACATTTCATTCTACCGAACTACACGCAAGTGCAGAATTACAACTCACAGGTCAGTTTATTAGACAAATTAAATTTGTGAGGTAACGCAGCGCTGTTTCACTTGGTCTAACATTACACTAGCACACTAAACTGCATTTGAATGTGTTGAAATTAATGTGTTAGTTTGTCTGTATGAGACTAGCAGTGAGCTAGATCAACATTAGAATAACATACAGATCATATTCTAACATTTTATCATTGTTGAACTATATAACATTGATTAGTTTTATGTAAATGTGCTCACCTAATAAAGTACATGTAGAAGCGGTCAAAGTCTCGGACGTGGAGCTCTCGTTTATATACTGTCTATGGGAGCTCTCTGCATCTCGAAAACACCGCGCTGATATTGATTCTCATTTTAGTTCTCCTTTTTTATCCAAAGTCTGCTTGCCATGGTCCATAATGTTTGAACGAAACAACAACAGCGTGCAAATAGACATTGCGAACTACATTGTCCACGTCTGTCGCCCTCAGAGGGCTCTGGTTACCATGGCAGTACGAACGGAAACCAGGGACAACGTGGATATGACGCCATTGACTGCGACAAAACGGAAATAAAGAAACGTGATGTGTCTTCGAATTAAATTAAAATTTCTCCTGGTTTGAAAGTTGTTGGAAACAGTCGGGATAATGTAAGTACACAACTAAAAAAAATATATATATATAATAGATATAGTGATTTTTGCTATTTTAAAGCAAAAAAGTTACACATTGTGCCTTTAATTTCTTATTATTTATTTATTTGCATATTTAGAGTTATATAACATTAATGCAGATTTTGAACCTGGCTTTATCCAAAGTTCATATTTCCGTTCTGGAAATTATATGCAAATTACTGCAGATGTAATTAGATAATGGATATTTAAACAACGTTTAAAAAAAACTTGTAATAAAAAACAATTGTCTTAATGTCCTGTGATTAATCAACTGCGGTATTTGAGAAGAATATCTATTTATCGATTTTTTTAACCTAATTACCTGTGGTATCTTGACTTAAATTTATGGTTGAAATAAGTTATTATATAATCTCTATTAAACAAATGTAGGCCTTCATCTATTTTTATCAGACAACACAGTGACATGATGAATATATGGGAAAGGATATAAACGCTAGTTAACTGAAAATTGGGTCAACAAACAGTACTTTAACATAATACAGTGTTGTTATTAATAATTAAATATACTGCATGCATTATAGAGACAATTTGGCATTTTCATATTAAAGTATCTTTGAGCTGGAAAAAAAAGTTTCGGTCACAGTAAAGAGTTGTTTTGTTTAGACACAAATGTATTTTTTTAAGTGCTATAGACAGTATTAAAAAAGTACCATAATATTGCAATCTGATGCCATCACTGTACCCTATAGTACTAGCAAAAGTCTCAGTTATAGCGCTGCTCTCTGTGCGTTTGCATTATTAATGAGCAGAGGGCATAACAACTAACTGTGCAGTCTAAAGTTTACGACTACAATGCAGATCTGACCGTATAAAACTATCATAAACACTTTAAAACATCTCCGAGTTGCCTTGACGTTAAAAAACCCGGATGTCAATTACTTATAAGTTAGTTTAAACGCGTTTAAATAGTTGTTTTGTCGGTTAGCGTTAGCGCTAGCAGTGAGTTACTAACCCTAACCGGTTAAACGCTTTTGTCCGTGTTCTTCCTCAACCCACAAACTCTTTCACCTTTAAAGTTGACGCCGACATACTTACGTTAATTCTTCGTATTTTCGCCTCTAGTCTGAGCTGTTTGACGGCTTTGGTCGCCACAGCCACACTACTGCTGCTAGCGTTGTTGTTGGACATGATGACTGACCGAATGACTGAAAAGAGTTTGCGGAAGTTTGAGGAAGAGGAACGCACGCGCGCGCGCGCACGCACGCAACACGACTTCACTATCTAAATATGGACATAATACAGCCACTATTACTATATATCTACTTATACTTTTTTACAAATGGAGGTTTTGTCAGATTTAACTGACGACAAATTTGTCTCCAAAGTATTTGAGAACGCGTGCAGTGACCAGACCGCAAAACAAATAAAAAATAAAAATAAAGTCTGCGGAACCAAGAAATATAACATCACTTTTGCAAGAGTAACAAGTCATTAAAACTGGCAGATTGTCTAACTTTGTTATATTCTCTTCCTTAAGCATTTGTATTCTTGAATTCTGTTCTAGAAACACAAAAATATGACAATCCAACACATTGTGTTCTAGATAGTTCTCGGATGGATCCCTCCTTCGGTGTACGTGTACGCCTTTAAATCCTCCAGTAACACTTTATTTAGATAGTCCACTTTAGACATTCTACTAACTATAAGTAACTTTGCAGCTACATGTCAACTAACTGTCATTAGAGTATTAGTAGACTGTCTGCTTAATAGCCTACCTGCTAACACTTTATTGTGATGCTCCTCCAACAGACATTCTACTGACTATAGGTAACTTGGCAACTACAAGTCAACTTATTCTCCTAACCCGAACCCTAACACCTAACCATAACCTATCAGTCTACTGACAGTCTACTACAGCCTTCTAATACTCTAATGTGAGATAATTGACATGTAGTTGAAAAGTTACTTATAGTTAGTTGAATGTCTAAAGTGGACTATCGAAATAAAGTGAAACCAAGCCTCATTTTACAGGTGAAGTCTACTCAATTTGAGGCATCATTCATGTCCGTGTCAAAAACACTGTGGGACAATTTATGCATCATAAGCATGCACAATACTAAGGCATCTTCAGAGCTACAGTATTTTCTGTGGTTATGACACCATTTACTAGCAGTGCAGTCAGCAGTTTTTTTATTTATAACAACTAGAGTTCTCATGGTTTTAAGGGGAAGAGGGCAAGGCTACATTATTTCTGGTCTTTGGCCAGTTTCTCTTATTAAAGCGTTTGACTTCACTTTCTGCCGGCTGTTTTGATCATCCTCATTGAAAGACTTCAGCATTATGGTAATATATTTCACTTCAAAATCTTTTGTTTAAATGACTGAGATGGTTTTCTTGACAGTTATCTTAACTCACTGAAGTTACATATTGCACTGCACTGTACAGTACAGTACAGGGAGCAGGTAATGAAGGTCATGCAATGGCTGGAAACGTGCTTTAATTAAAGGAGACATATCATGCTTTTAAATCGTTCCTTTTTACATATAAGTCATACATTTGTAGTCTATATAAAGCGGAACTGCAATGCTTGGGTCTGAATTCTTCATTATTCTAGCTCCACAGGCCCCTTTTCTACCCCTTTTCTGATGTGCGTCTGAGAGCAACTCGTTTTGGTGCAGTCTCTTTAAATACAATTGAGACACTTCATACCCCGCCCCCTCTCCAGGTTGTAGCGGTGACACTCGGTTCAACTCCACCCCGTTCGGCCATTTTTGTAGTTTGATAGCAGAGATAAGATTATCTAGCGGCACAGAAATGTATTATTCACACGTTATTAACAAAATGTCAACAATGGAAGACTTGTCCAGCCAGCCTTACATGTTCGAGCCAGAGTCGGAGCCGGAGCGAGATGAAAATGAGGACGACGAACCTGCAGAACAATGTCTTCATATGGATGTATCGCAATGGTGTGTTACTGTATTTACACATGAAACTTTGGTCTTCCGACCTTTTACCACCGTGTCGATTTATTTTGATTAATATGTGCGAGGGAGAGAGAGCAAGAGAGCGTCTAGTTTGGAGACAGTGAAGTCTTGTTTACACTTTCGCCTGGCTCCGAAGAGAGAGAGTGTGCGCGCGCGCGCGACCGGGGTCTCTCTCTCTGCTCGTTCTTTCAGTTAAACATGCGCCCTGTCACAAGCGCGGCAGTTCATCTACATTAGACGGTGTAATGAAGCGTGTGGGTTACTACATCCAACAACCGAACATTTTAACTTACCCTCTCGTAACTTCTGCATCCTTTAGCTTGGACTACAAAACTGCAGCGAGAAATTAAAATGGCGGATTGCTCGAAGTGGTGGGCCGGAAGTCAATGTCCTTATTTGGCAGTTCCGCTGCAAATACTGTGACGTAATAGTTCAAAACAGAAAAATCGGAACCGGTTGAAAAATATGACCAAAACAGAATATAAAGATATCAACGAAGCACCTGAAGAGAATAATTTCAAATTTTCTGTACTTCTAAACACTCCAATTATACAACAAAATGCATTTAAGGGCTAAAAAAGTGGATTTAGCATGATATGTCCCCTTTAAAGGCTTTCTGATAAATGTTAAGGAATAATGACAGAATTGAATACATATTAGTTTATATGGGTGATATTGCTACTGTCAATTTTCAGAGTGTGTGAAGACAGATCAGATATCTTAAAGATGTCATGAGGTCCTGCTAAATCTCATATCTTGCAGGTGTGTCCAGCTGTACTGCTTTACTGCTTCATCTGGATCTCTCTGATGGCAACAGGTAACATAATATCTATAATATTGCTTAAAGTAACTTCACTTTCAGCATCCTGGGTCACTTGAGCAAAAAGTCACAGCTTGCAGCTTTCTGTGCTTGCAGTGCATAATGAATTAGTCTTCATTAAAGCAACTCTAAGGAACATTTTTTACCTTAAAATAATGTTTCCAAAATCGTATCAGTGGCTCATCAAGTCGTAACAGGGTGAAAGGCACTTCTGGATTCGCTTTGCAGCCCTATATCAGCTATAACCACACTATGAAAGTTTGCCAAACCGGGTCACGTTTCTGTAGTTCGAATGAGACATAAGAATACTACAAATTTGACTTGCTTTACGTCAAGCGTTACAATAGTCATTATTTAGTTTTTCTTCGTTTCTGATGTCGCAATACATCATACTTTCATGAAATCATGCAACATACTCTACCTTGTCTGTGGACATCGTTCATTCCAAAGCCGGTGCTGGATAAACAGCGGGCGGCGAAATTATTTACGACAGCGGTAATGGACAATTCCGCTTGCAACCTGTAGGGCGACCGAAGAGGAGAAGTTCCTTTGTGTTGCTTTAAAGGGGCATTCACACTGACAGCAATCTACAGTGACAAAGAAACTGGAAGTTTTATTAGAGTTCTCATTTTGAAGTGACATGAGCATTCATTATATACTTCTTTTATAATATAAGAACCCAAATAGTGTCATCTATGAACATTTTTAAAGGGTTAGTTCACCCCAAAAATGAAAATTCTGTCATTAATTACTAGGGGTCGACCGATTCATCGGTTTTGCCGATTAAACGGCACCGATAGTTGATTGGTGGAACTATCGTTATCGGCAAAAATACATACCGATAGTTTTTCCTGGTTGCGTCCGTTGCTGGAGCGGCTGAGAAGCGCGCGCTGTCATTCATTACACAGTAAGAGAGAGCTGAGAAGGGTCTGCTGGCATCATGCAGTACAAGAGCGGCCTCTAGAGGTGTAATAAAACTATCGCTGATGCCTCGTGTTGTTTATTTCGACACGTGATGCTGCGTGCTGCACTGAGAGAGCACATGCTGCGCGGAGAGCGCTGACATTAGATGCGCGTTTTTAACGCACCGACAGCTAAAAGGTAGCCTATGTATACACTAGATTTTTTCATATCATTATAAAGTGATTAATTTGTTAACTAAATGCTGCATTAGTAGAGAAAGAACAGCACAACAGTATGTTTGTTTGCCTTCAAGGCTGAGAGGACGCTAACATTAGTAGTACCTCAAGCGGTTAAAACACTGACAAAAATAAACGTAAGTCCGACCCGAATGTTTAATGTCACAATTGTTACCTCTATTTGCATTAGTTTATATCCAACTGGTCACTTTTATGCATTTAATATGCAGAGAAGTTGCATATTTAAAGCTAGAGACGTAAGATAGCAAACTGATGTTCATACAGCCGACAGAAACATATAAACAAATCAGAAAAGCATTCGATTTTGGTTATTTTTTCATCATCACTTTGATACGTGTTTTGTTATTTTGATTAGATAATCATCAAGTAATAGAAGCAAAAGTGTGAGACTATACATTTAATATTTATGTCATTTCAATGCTCTGGCGTTGTAGATATTTAAGCATGACTGTTTGGATTTATATGAAATAACACTTACAATAAAATTCCATATGTAACATTAACTAAGGTTAATAACGTCTGTATAAGGATTGTTCATTGTTTGTTAATTAACATGTACTAATACATTTTTAAATTAAGGTTTTTATTTTTTAACCATAGTTAATGCACTATCAAACTAACATGAATAATCAAGGTGCAATTGTATTGCTCAAATATTATACTGATCAAATTTTGTTACTTTTTTATTCATTAAGTTGGCTTGAAAAAGAACAGTTTAACAGTTACATTTTAAATGTAACTGGTTTTATTTGTTATTTAGAGTATTACTTTTTGTTTCAGTTTGAATGATTGTCTTTTATTGACTTCAATATTTATTCATATTAAATATTTATTTAATTTAGCATGTTTTCATGGTTCAATACAGTTTTATTATTTTTATAATAAAGTTCAGCACTGTTTTACTTGGAGTGTTATGTTTTGTTTTTATCCAGTATCAATTTTAAAAACTATCGGTTGATTAATCGGTTATCGGCAAGTATGGCCCAACCTAACTATCGTTATCGGTAAAATCCACTATCGGTCGACCTCTATTAATTACTCATGTCGTTCCAAACCTGTAAGACATTAATTTATCTTCAGAACACAAATTAACATATTTTTGATGAAATCCAAGAGCTTTCTGAAACCCCCCATATTATATAGACAGCAACGCAACGACCACTTTCAAGTCCAAGAAAAGAGTAAAGACATCGTTATAATAGTCCATGTGACTATGGTTCAACCTTAATGTTATAAAGCGACGAGAATACTTTTTGTGCACAAAATAACAACTTTATTCAACAATTTCTTCTCTTGGTTCACGTTGTAAACAATGCAACGCTTCATGGTTCTTCATCAGAACGGCGGTTCATTATTGGCCAGCTCCTGCATCAGCATCACACGCATGTGTCGTGGCGCTCACGTGAACAGCATCGGCCAATGCAGAGCCGGCGTTCTGACGTATGGTTCGAACGCATTCGACCATATGAGCGTTTACACTACGAAAGCAATCCGGTCGAATGTGTTTTGACTTCAGAAGTGAAGTGGAAGTGGACAAGCTCAAAACGCTTTAGACCCCGTTTACACCTGTATTTAGTGTTGTCCACTTGTGATCAGATCGACCAAAACGCATCTTAATACCAGGTGTAAACATGGCTAAAACGTTTTTTTTTTTTTGTCATTTTTTAATAGTGGAAAAAGTTCCTTCAGATAAAAATGTTCTTCAAACTAAGAAAAAACTGTTTCTTTTAAGAACTGTTCACCGAAAAGTTAATTTCATTGCTGTAATAATAATAATAATAATAATAAAAATTTTGGAACTTTTATTTTCAATAGTGCACGGTGGTCAGTGTATACACTGTATATGCAACTGAAATGCAAATCAGCATTTCAAGCTTGCATTTGTTTGTATTCCAGGTGTGCAGGATGACGTTACTCATATTATCGGCAGTATGTGTGTTGTTCAGCAGTCGACGGTGCTCATACCCTGCAAATACATTCACCCTCAACATGAGCAGGTGAGCTCAGTGGAATGGCTCCATGAGAAATCACCGGAGGAGGAAGTCAGAGTTTCTCAGGACCCTGCGTTTGAAGGCCGTGTGGAGTTTGTGCAGTCTGACGCGATGAACTGCTCGCTGATCCTGAGGGACGTGAGAAAGAGTGACGCGGGTATCTTCCGTCTTGTGCACAACACCTCTTCCGGCCAGATCAGGATGAACGCACGGGGAATCCGCCTCGACGTAACAGGTGAGTTGGATAATAGGTGTGAGAACTTAATTTTACTTAGAATTAAATTGATAAGGTATGGTAGGCAATTTAAAAGTAGCCCAATTCTGCGGGAAAACCGATTGAACCAGTTATTCACCTATCATTTCCCTTATATTTAAGGGATGGTTAGGTTTAGGGGTAGGGTGTAACGGTTTGGTTGATATAACCAAGCACAAACGAAGGATAATGAACTCTAGTAATATTTAATAGTAAATTCAGAGAACAACAAAGAATAAACACAACCAAACACTATCTCAAAAGAGGACAGACAGCGACTGGGAGCGACTGGCCTCAAATGAACAGAGACAAACGAGATAATTAATGAACACAGGGGGAGACAAATTAACTAATCAAAACTAGGTCACAGAGAGCAGAAATGAAAACACAGGAAAGGCCAGACATGTTACATTGGGATAGGGTTGGGACAAAATGTTTGGACACTCACAGGAATGTTATTCCAGTATCAGCAAAATATGTTGATCCAGGAAAATGTCTTGGCAAAATCATTGTGACCTTGGAAAATGATTCACTGGTTTGAAACCCCACGTGCTGGTGACCCCAGCGGGCACCTTGATATCAATTTGACGTCTAAAGTTAGTTGAGACTTGATCAACATGCTGCATATTTTAATCATTATCAGTCTGGGAGGCAAAGTCTTCCAGTGGTTATTAGGTGAAAAGAGAAAGTTAATACCCACACTGTCAATATGTTTGACATTCAGTCAAATCTCATGGTTTAGACGTCAATTTGATAGGATATCATGGACATCACATTGACATCAATGATTTGTGTGTTTGATTGATAGCCTATTTATTACATATGAATTCTTTGTCAGCCTTACATAGCATTTTTTTCTTAACGGAGGCATCGAAACTCATCCATTTGGCACATCTCCTTTTGAACTGTGTGTAGCCGTTGTGTGTGTGCCCAACTGTAAAATCACTGTGGGTGGACTTTAGCTTAATAAAAACTAACAATTTCGGACTGGTTTCTAATTTTATTTACATACCCATGCTGAAATGGAAGCAGTGGAGTGATTATTACATTTACCAAAATGATTTTTTGATTAACTACATTGAACTGTAATTCAATACAGCATTTTTGCTGTAACCCCACATAAAGTATTGTATATTATTCATATTTTTTATTTATAGTGATACCATTATTATTACTACTATACATTGTAGTAGACCTAAAGATCAAAAGATCCCTGTTCGATCCCCGGTGGCAGAGAATCGCAGAGCAATATATGGTGGCAGACTCAAGAAGTTTCGATTTTTTGCAGCATTTTATTACTTTTGTGTTGTTATTTTGGTCGAGAATAGGACATCGGTGTGTGGATGTCAAATGGATGTCAAATTTTTGACGTCGATTTGATTTGCATATTTGACCTGTTTTTTGACGTCAATGTTGGATGTCAATTTGATGTCTTTTCAACATCAATTACCCGCTGGGACGCCTGCTGGTCAGAATGGTGTAAATGCAGTAATCTCAGCTCAAACATAAACAAAAACCCCTTTTATAAACCAATTTGCAAATGTCTTATTGAAAGTGTCATCTATTCAATGCAACCAACAAATCATCTTATACCATTGAATATTAAGTGTATAATGTGTTATTTTTTTAAATGCAGGGCTTGTTTCGTTTGTTTTAATCAGATCAATAAGAGACAATCAACTACAACTCTTTCCTTTTTATTATGCAAATGTATCATTTGAAATGTCTACAAATGTATAAAAATGATCACAGATCATAGACACTGGTTCATAGAGATCATCGTCTCCTAGCGGCAAACCATTAAAATTTCAAAACAGTTATGACAAAGCCTTGTTTACTGAAATCACATGACTTAATTTGTTTCGCAGTTTTGATACACGCTCCGAATCACTGATTCAAAACTAACGATTCGCAATAGGTTTCAAAGCTTCATAAAGCAGTGGATTGAAAGAGCCCATCACTATGTTTCACTCGGATATAGGGTATGTCACAAATAGGGAAAAAAAGAAGATCACGTCTTCTGTTACATGCCAGCTTTAAGAAGGCTCAGAAATAGATCTTTACATTTACATGCCTTTGTGAGATGCTTATATCCAAAGTACGTTATATTTACATTTAAAGTGATTTGCATTGCATTCAAAGTATGTTCTTTGGGAATCAATCCCATGACTGTGGTGTTTAGTGCCATGCTTCACCAGTAAAGACCGTCATATTCATGTCAACTCTCTGCTGGATTTACACACTAAGCACATAAGGAGATTCTTCTTTCTGGTCCAGATGCGGAGGTGGAGGTACAGACCGAGTCTGACAATGTGACGGAGGGAGATTGGATTTTGTTTGTCTGCGGTTCATGCATCCCCTCCGTGACTGCAACCTACATCTGGAGGAAAGATGGGCGTCTGCACAGTCGTCATCATGGGGAAAACTTGCTTTATCTGGAGTCTGTCGGGATGGAGGACAGAGGCCGATATTTATGCACCATAAGCGGCCATGAGGGACTCAACTCCACATCTGTTGACATCACTGTAAGACCCGTATGTAAGTGAGCTGAGAGCTTTTATAACTTTATTTTAAAACACTTCACATGTTCCTCAGAAAATGTAGAAATGTCTTTAGAATGAAATGTCTATGAAAGTTGTGAGAAGTGTAGTAGTGGCTCAGGAAACAATGTTATGTAAAAACACGTTGAACTACATCCCAAACTCTTGAGTTTACAGCTAAGTGTGCTGAAAGAAAGAAATTCTTGATATTCTTTAGTGCACAGTTTATCCAAGCTATCTTACTGGTCATCAAGTATCATCAGTCCCTTTCACTGTTGCAATTTTAAATAATGCTTACAAAGTATAATGTCATTTAACCCTGAACATAACTGAATTGAGTTGAAATTTGCTGCATGTTTTCACACTTATTTGTCTTTTTCAGATCCACCAAAGAACGTCTCAGTGACCGTCAGTCCGTCTGGTGTAATAGTGGAGGGAGATTCAGTGACTCTGAACTGCATCAGTGACTCAAACCCTCCTGCAGAAATCAGCTGGATTAAAGGAGGAATGATTCTGCAATCTGGCGACACATACAGCATCACTAATATTAAATCTGAGGCCAGTGGAAACTATTATTGCTCTGCTAGAAATAAACATGGATCTCGAACCTCCTCTGCTGTGACTGTCAATGTCATGTGTAAGTCTGCCTTGATTTTAGATCAGGTCTGGATGATTATTTGCTCAATTACTGCATGTCATTTGACACTTTTTGTCTTTTCAGATCCTCCGAAGAGCGTCTCCGTGTCGGTCAGTCCATCTGGTGTAATAGTGGAGGGAGATTCAGTGACTCTGAACTGCATCAGTGACTCAAACCCTCCTGCTCTGAACTTCAGATGGTTTAAGGAGAATGAACCCTCAGCTGTTGGATCTGGACAGAGTTTCAGCATCTCCAGCTTTAACTCCAGTTTCAGTGGACGCTTCTACTGTGAGGCTCAGAATAAACATGGATCTCAGAGATCAGCGTCTGTTTCACTCACTGTTAAAGGTGAGAATCATCTGTGTTGGTCTCAGTTTTGGAGGTCATTGTCTGTATGTAGTGAGGTCTCAGAAGAGTTTCTCTTTCTCTTGTCTGCACGGCTGAAGAAAGCAGCTGGTCTTCAGTCACAGTGGGAATCACTGCATCTGTTGTCGTGACTGTGATACTGATGCTTGTCCTCTGGCTGTTGATCAGAAGGTGAGAGAGACTCTGTGTCTGTAGCGTCATAAAGATTCAGAGTCAGTTTGTGTTCATGTTCATTTCTTCTTCTCTCACAGGAAACGAGTGACTCCATCAGAAGAGCGAAACCACAGAGGATCACGACACCATAAAACAGTGAGACAATCTTCTCCTGCTTCTTCTCATGTGTGTCCTGTCAGTTATGAAGGGAGAATTGATTCTCTCATCATTGTGTGTCGTCAGGTCGAGTCTCCTGAGGACGCCTACATGACCCTTGACCCCAAGTCCAGATGTTCTGAATACGACACACTGGATGTGAGTTATTCTGCTGTTGTTGTGAAGGTGTTACAGGAGATCATATTTGTGATGCATATGTTCACTTCTTTTCTAGAATATGAAGAGATCCTGTGACACAGACGAACCTGAAGATCAGGACCCTGTTTATCATAACACTGGCAATTGATTATTATACCAATATTAAAATGAGAAAACATCTCAACAGTCAAATACATCAATCTTGTGCATGTTCACATTTAAAAACAAAATGTAGCATTGCATATAAACAAGACTTTCTGTTTGTGAATGGTATCTACGTTCTGACCAAATGATTCAATATTGTAGCGTACAGAGAAAATAATAGACTCACTTAATGGTTTTAATGCTCCTTTATTAACATGAGCAACTGTGTGGCCGATGCTCTTGCCTCACACAGACCCGCGAACTTCAAACGTCTGGAACGTTTTACCCCAGATCCCGCCCACACATAACAGCTCAGGCATGTTCTACAGAAGAACATCCCACGCCTTAAAGCCTCACACAAACAGAACTCATAACACACAAAAAGAATATACATGCACCTAGAATACACCTAATACAGAACATAAAACACTCTTTAGACTTGCTACACTTCTCCCCATTCACAAAGTACACCCACACCAGCTCTGCCGCTGTGAAATGCCGCCCTTTTGCTTCCAGGTCGTAATTTCACTTCTGCCGGGTCCCCGCTTTTAACACCTGCTTCCTTGCAAAATTATGAGCAGCTTCCAATGAGTCCTGAAGCTTCCTAGCATCCTCAGGGCCCGGGGGCACAGCAGGTGCATCAGGTGGCCTCCTGGCACCCACAATGGCCAGCTGTTCCGCCAGCATCATGTTAAACCTCTCAACGAGGCCATCACTTTGGGGATGCAAAGGGGTGGTCCTTGTTTTGTGAATCCCTAATATTTCACACATCATCACAGAGAAGACACGCAACTCAAAATTCCGGCCTTGGGTCCTCAGGAGCAGCTGCTGCATCCAGCAGACCTGTAAAAGACATATTAATGTTACTTAAAGTGGACATGAAAACCTTAGGACCCCCTTCAAAATGGTGCAGGCCATCTCTCAGGTCTAACTGGCAACCTGTACTTCTAAGGAAGTCCAAACCAATAAAACAAGGGTCCTGGACTGCAGCCACTCACACTGAATGACGTAATGTCCCCCTACAGTCAGCCCAACCATGCCTTTGCCCTTCATTGGCGCCAGTTCACCCGTCACTGTGCGTAGCTGGACAGTGGTGGGTTCTAGACTGGCATTGGCCGGAACTACCTCTGGTCTTATAACTGTCACAGTTGATCCTCTATCCACCAATGCTAAACATGGAACCCCCTCCACCAAAATTGGCACATGACAAAAATCACTAACACATGTTTGTCCCACCGCAACCTCAGACTCTTTTGGCCCACATTCACCTCACATTCATGACTCATATTGGAGATGAGTGTTAGGGGTCCGCATGGCTCCGATCATGCGTACCCCGTCCCATTTCCCTGGTTACCAGCTAGCTTAGGACACTGACAAACTAAATGTCCAGTCTGCCCACAACCCCAACAAATTCTTGGTCGTGTGCGGGGACGTTGATCAGGTTGCAGTTCCACAGCTCGAATCAATTCAGTAATCTCGGAAACCCAGACTGGTCTTTTGCTTAGCCCCTCCCCCACACCAGTAGACCTCACCGACACAGATTCGTGCTGTCTCTCGTCCAGCATGCAAGATCCCCAAACAATCTCCCTCTCCAACATCATCTCCAAGACATCCTGGAGGTTTTGAGGGGCAGTTGTGTCTGTCTACGGAGCTCCACAGGGGTAAGGGTCTGTATGAATTTTGTCTCTTGCAAGCTCCCCTTGAACTGTTTAAAAAACAACAATAGAAAAACAATTCATTACAAAAACGCGTTCTGTGTGAATTTTCATTGCCATTTTTGCCTTCAGTTTGTTTGTGTAACGGAGGCCAGCTAGTAGTTGCTGTGCGACTAAACCTCACTCCTCTGATCTCAATAGGCGCTCTAGCGACAGATGCTAGGGGCTGCAGTCTTTAGCCTCCTTGTAAGGGCGCCTGACTCTCATGCCGGAGACCCGGGTTCGAAGGACCCGGTGAAAGGGGTTACATTTGCAACAGAGGACTATTATAGTCATTTTCCCTTTATTCACCTGCTTTAAAACTATATGAATTGTAAAAAAGTGCTTTAAATTTTTTTTATTAAAACGACATTGTAAATCACTGTGGCTTTTTGAAACTATATCGTCTGTTTTCGGTGATGAATAGCGGCTGTGTTTTGTTGATATCCTTGTAACGCTGACCAAACAGAAAAGTTGTGTGTACTAGCTATGGTTAATTTGGAATCTGTTAAATCTGTTACTATGGAATTTGGAGATTTTTAATACTGCATGCGACTGTTCACGGTGCGACCATCAGGATGTGGTCTCTACACGGTCCGCTTATGACGTCTACATCATATTATTGCCGTGAATCACCCCAGATTTTTCTTTTCTACTTTTGCATAAATAAAAATATCTGTGGCTGTATTTGTTGTTAGAGATTAAAAAGTGTGTTAAAAAAAAAAATCCATCAACAGTGACGTGCGTGTGTGTGGAATGTTACAAAATAAACGCGTTTGAGATGGCCTATATGTAGCAAGGGGTAAACAATAAAAAACATTTGTTTTTAAATAATAATAATAAAAAATTAAATAGTATGCAAGAATGTCACTGCAACTTTGCCTTTCATCTCATTGTGTATTTTCTACATCTGTGCAACCTATAAAGGCCCAAATGCCTTGTTCTGAAAAAGAAACTGGTCAAGAGGCTCGTCTTTGTGAGATTCAGGAATTACAGTGAATTATCAATTATGAAATCATCAAATCCTCTTGATTTTTGCCTTTTACTCTGTGTTTATGTGAAATATCTGGGGTGATTTGTGTTTGTTTTGATGATAGTTTAAATGAAGTCAAAGAGAAGCTGTTTCTCAAGAGTTCATGATGAACATTTATCTTGCATCAGCATACACTTAATAGAGAAAAAGGAAGTGTTTCTACTGAAGTGTAATTTTTAGTGCCATGTGAATGTGATGATGACGTTTCAGTGACTTCAGTTCAGCTCCTCTGTGACTGAATATATGCATTCATACAGATTCAAAGAGGCTTGAGTGACTTCTAGGGATTTAATCATAATCAGACATTTTCATCTGGGTTTGCGGAATCATATTTCAAAAGAATTATATATTTGTGTGTGTGTGTAAATCTAGCACTCGTGTCGTGTGACTGTAAGAGGAGTGTTTTGCACTCATCCAGTGGAAATGAAGAAAGACAGGATGTGTGAAAACTCTTGCAAACAGATCATATGCAGTTTTTACACTCAGACCCTGCAGATTACTGTAAGGTAGGACACATATTTTACAATGCAAAAACATGTTTCAGCTTTAATAGAGAGATTATTGAATATGATATATTAAGTATACTTGTTTTATATATATCTATAGACACGCGTCAGTCATACATTTGTGTAATTGTAACAATCCTCCTCGTGTCTTCCAGAATGTTTGGTCTTTTCTCTCTGATTTCTCTGCTTGTGATTCCTGGTGAGTCTGAACCTAATTGTTATTTTCCCACACACAAACTGAAGAAACCTCCATCTTTCAGGATGTTTTGTCTGTATTTCTGTATTTAAAGACAGTTTAATGTCTTTGTCAGGAATGTGTCCCAGATAGCAACATTGTTTCGGCCTGGATCCGGCCCACATCTGGCACTTGTGGAATACGGATCTGGCCCACATGCAGCGTGGAATGACGGCCCTTGTGTGGCCCACTCCTGTTTGCCAGATGTGGGCCACAAGCAGGCCATAGCAATGCCACATGTCAGCCAAGAGCAAAGAAATAAACCAGAACTGGACCTTATCTGAGCCACAGATTCTGTGTATATTAAATATGGAGTCATCTCAGCCTTAATAAGCTTGTTAACAAGCAGAATCACTGAAGGAAAGAAGAGAACAGAAAAAGAGACGAGCAGAAACACAAGAACTACAACTGACTTCAGCCACAGTCTAAGATGAAATCAACTGAAGAGAAAAGAAGACATTAAATCTGTGAAGATCTCAGCAGAGGAGGATTAAACAACTCCACAAACAGCATTACCAGCTTCACTTATTACTAACCAGACTGACTTTATTTCTGTCAGACGTCTATAGAAGTTTTATTGAGAATTAACAGAGGTTTAATTCTAATGTGTTTCATTTGAAGTCACCATAAGAGTAATTAGTGTTTCCATTAGTTGGGCTCTTATCTCTTAGGATATCTAAACTCCTAGTCTTTTTTGGCTGCTGTGACAGTGTGTTTGTCAAACACATTTGCAGCAGCAAAGAAAGCTAAAGTGAAATGAGATCAGGTGATGATGGTTACCTGTTGATGGTTTTATAATCATCATGAAATAACCTGTTTCACTGATGGCTTTGGAATCTAACAATGATCATTAATATATTCACATGACAAACCCTGTGTTACTGCAGCATGAGATACACCAATATTATAACAATCAGTTTAAAGCTTTTATCAAACATGAGATCAAAATATTAGCTTATGCTGACACACACAGATATCAACAATCAGCGTATGAATCTCAACAATGGTGACAATCACAAATATTCAGATAAACATCAATTCAGAACATCACTGAAAAGCTACTAATTCACAACAAAAACAACAGCAAAAAAATAAAAGCAAATATTTAGAATCAAACAAAATTATAGGACAATTCAGCTGCATAATTTATTCATGTTGCAATGCATGCTGGGAGTTTTGTACTATGCTGGTACCCAGCATGCATTGCAGCAAAATACTTTTGATTGTCACCATTGTTGAGATTCATACGCTGATTGTTGATGTCTGTGTGTCTCATCATAAGCTGACTTTTTTGTGCTCATGTCTGTTAAAAGTCTTCTAACTTACTGTTATAATATTGCTGGATCTCATGCTGCAGTAACACAGGGTTTGTGATGTGAAAATATTAATGGATCAACACAATTGTTAGATTCCAAAGACATCAGCGAAACAGATTATATCATGATGATTATAAAACCATCAACAGGTAACCATCATCACCTGATCTCATTTCACTTTAGCTTTCTTTGCTGCTGCAAATGTGTTTGACAAACACACTGTCACAGCGGCCAAAAAAGACTAGGAGTTTAGATATCCTAAGAGTTAAGAGCCCAACTAATGGAAACACTAATCACTCTTATGGTGACTTTAAATGAAACACATTAGAGTTAAACCTCTGTTAATTCTCAATAAAACTTCTATAGACGTCTGACAGAAATAAAGTCAGTCTGGTTAGTAATAAGTGAAGCTGGTAATGCTGTTTGTGGAGTTGTTTAATCCTCCTCTGCTGAGATCTTCACAGATTTAATGTCTTCTTTTCTCTTCAGTTGATTTCATCTTAGACTGTGTCTGAAGTCAGTTGTAGTTCTTGTGTTTCTGCTCGTCTCTTTTTCTGTTCTCTTCTTTCCTTCAGTGATTCTGCTTGTTAACAGGCTTATTAAGGCTGAGATGACTCCATATTTAATAAACACAGACTCTGTGGCTCAGATAAGGTTCAGTTCTGGTTTATTTCTTTGCTCTTGGCTGACATGTGGCATTGCTATGGCCTGCTTGTGGCCCAGATCTGGTAAACAGGAGCGGCCCACCCAAGTGCCGTCATTCCCTGCTGCATGTGGGCCAGATCCGCATTCCACAAGTGCCAGATGTGGGCCGGATCCGGGCCGAAACAATGTTGCTATCTGGGGTAGTGTCCACAGTTCTGCTAAACTGACACAGAAACCTTCGATATATATCACACATCAACTTAGTCTTTAGACACTTCCTGGAAATACTGGCTATTGGTGCCATGTTTGTGTTCATGTAAAGTGTTTGTTATTCCATGTTACTAGAATATTTGGGATATATAGAGATCATGAGTAGGACCAGTGATCAAATGTTGATATTGTTGTATTTTGTCTTGTGGATGGTTACAAGAAGTAAAACTGAAGAGTAAAGCAGTTTTTTTTTAACTATATAAAAACAATTAGCAAAGCAAATACTGAAGAACTGCTTCTGTGTTGTAGTGAAAAGTAAAAACACAAAACCCTGTATTTTCCTGTTTTATATTTTCCAGGGATTTGCGGTCAGGAATGGAAGGTTCAGTACCCAAATATGATGAAATGTGTCCTAAAGGGTTCAACAACACGTTTATCAGGCACTTATAAACACCCAGATCATCTCACTGTGACAGAGGCATTTTGGACCGTAAACCCATTTAAAGACGAAAACACCATCAATCTGTTGAATCTGCCAGATTACAGAGGCAGAGTTGGGTATTTCCACAATAAAGACCGAAACTTTGTTCTCAAGCTCAGTAATGTGAGACGTGAGGATGAAGGAATGTACTGCATCAAAATCCTGACAAATGTAGTAAAACAAAGTTATCTGTTTTTTCCTGGCATTCAGCTCAGTGTCACAGGTACAGTCAAACTAATATTACACTGACAGATTTTAATCTGTTCTTTCATATAAATATAAATTAGATTTTGTGTGTGATTTCAGATCTCAGAGTGGAGATTCCTGAAGAGGTCGTTGAGAAAGATTCCCCTGCTTTATTGTGTAAGAGCACCTGTAACCTCTCAGACAGAACAGACTTTATCTGGTATAAAAACGGCGAGTCTTTATCAGAGTCGAGCGTCGGGAATACGCTGACTCTGCGGTCGGTCAGCAGTGATGATACGGGAAACTACAGCTGTGCAGCGAGAGATCAGGAACATCTGCTCCTGTCTCCTGCCGTCACCCTCAGCGTCAGATGTAACACACACTCTCAGCTTTCAGACAAATTCAGTCCAGACTCATCAAATGATCAATCATCTGGTTATAGTAAGTTATCCAATAATGTTTTATTTTTGTCTCTTTCAGATCCTCCAAAGAGCATCTCAGTGTCGGTCAGTCCGTCTGGTGTAATAGTGGAGGGAGATTCAGTGACTCTGAACTGCATCAGTGACTCAAACCCTCCTGCTCTGAACTTCAGCTGGTTTAAGGAGAATGAAACCTCAGCTGTTGGATCTGGACAGAGTTTCAGCATCTCCAGCTTTAAGTCCAGTTTCAGTGGACGCTTCTACTGTGAGGCTCAGAATAAACATGGATCTCGGAGATCAGCGTCTGTGTCTTTGTTCGTGTCTGAAACAGTTGCAGGTATTGATATGTGCCGTTGGCTCTTATGCTGGTGTCATTATCAGCCGTGTGAATGATGTTTCTCTTCACTCAGGTGGCCAGAATACAGGTGTGTACGCAGCTGCTGGGATCGGGGTGGCGCTCATCGGCATCTGCATTATTGCTGTAGTGATAACAATCCTCAGGTAAGAGAAAAGCACTAAGTGCGACGCAAGTGTGTTTTGCTAGTTTCAGCCCGAAGCAGTTTTCATTTTCACGTCCTGCGCCACGTTGTTTAAATAGCAAATGCATTTGTGCCCATTTGTACACCGATGGGCTGCTGGTCTGAAAACGAGGTGTGTTCAGGGGCATTGATGGTAAATTAAATAGACTGTGCCATTGACCAACTGAAACCTGGTCTACAGTCAATGGCAAAATATTTTTTTGTTATTTAAAGAGCGCATTAGTAATATGAGCCTATAGGTGCGTCCACAGCAGCACACACTCTGCTTGTTACACACACACAGGGACGCGCAGCAGCACACAAACATGCCAAGTATTAAAAATAAAAGGATTACAATGTAAAAGATTATTATTGTGTACATAAAGATTTGGTGGAATCCGGCTTGTCCCGTAGATGGTGTTCTTGCGCTTTAACCTCGCACACGAGCAGATCCGTTTGCTCTCAGGAGAAGCGTTCAGTCTTTCCAATTGCAAATTCCTCCATGTAAATAATGAATCCGCCATGGCGCGAGCACAACTGGCTTTTAAAGGGAATGGGAAATTACACTATGATTGTTTTTTTGCACGTTTCGCCCAAAACACACCCATTACTCATGAGAATAGGGACAACACTTTTAGATGCCGCACGCACTGACCATTTTTCCCGTTGTTAAACTAGCAAAAGTGGATTCGGATACGAAGTGATCTTGCGCTGTGCGCTTTAGACCATCGCTTAGATCGTTAAAATAGGGCCCTGTGTCTGTAGCGTCATAAAGATTCAGAGTCAGTTTGTGTTCATGTTCATTTCTTCTTCTCTCACAGGAAACGAGTGACTCCATCAGAAGAGCGAAACCACAGAGGATCATTACACCATAAAACAGTGAGACAATCTTCTCCTGCTTCTTCTCATGTGTGTCCTGTCAGTTATGAAGGGAGAATTGATTCTCTCATCATTGTGTGTCGTCAGGTCGAGTCTCCTGAGGACGCCTACATGACCCTTGACCCCAAGTCCAGATGTTCTGAATACGACACACTGGATGTGAGTTATTCTGCTGTTGTTGTGAAGGTGTTACAGGAGATCATATTTGTGATGCATATGTTCACTTCTTCTCTAGAATATGAAGAGATCCTGTGACAAAGGCGACCCTGAAGATCAGGACACTACATATTATAACATGGACAAATGATTAATCTCAGTGGCCATATCATGACGTTTTTATTATTATTTACTCTTCCCCTTTATAACAGTGAGATTTCCACCCTCTCTCCGACTTAGAATTTAATGGTTGATATTGGTTTCTTTATTTATGGTGGTAAAGATGGTTTGTTCTTGAGCAACCTTAGTAAAGTCAGTTTACTGTTACTATCATAACCTCCTACTTTTAACAACTGCATGTTCATTGTTATTTGTAGAATTACGGTATTTTATTTTTTGGATGCTGGTGTATGCGAAATTATTTGTATTCTTTTGATTAATGTATTTTATTTATTTTTATTAATTAATTTCTTCTTTATGAATTATAGTCACTTATAGCTATGTATTAATTGAATCATCATTAATTGTTATATTCCTTATGTTGCAGTATTGTTATTTTACATGTTATTGATTTCTTTAATCATTTACATATTTTCTACTATATGCTCTGATATGTTTGATTATCTCCAAATGTAAGATCTTCGGTGTCTCTTCTGTGTTGTAAGATCGAGTGGCTGTATTTTCCATCAGAGTTGATGTACATGAAATCTCTCTAGTCCTTTGCCATTCCATCATGAACTACATTTCCCATAAACCTTTGCCTGGACTCATTATCATGTGATTACATCCACCTGTGTGCCATTAGCTTACTAATGTCTGTGTATATAAGTGTAGGGACCCCTTAAAATATGCCTTAAAAATACGCCTTATTTTGAAAATTGCAGAGTATTAAAATATATACTTTTGATATTTTGTTTTTTGTTTATTTGATAATGTGATGTAACAAAATGTACCAACATTCTTTGTTTCTTTATCATTTGTACTGTTTGCCTTTACTCAAATGAGGTGTTCTGTTGAACTGAAGTGTATTAATGTTGACCAATCAGCATTGAGATTGTTTAAAGTTTACGGACGCACGTTGCGTTAAGTTACGTTATAGAGACGACATGGCGAAGAGACTGCACATGGCGAAGAAACGGTAGCACATGTCCTCACGTTACTGAAAGTGAGCGTCATTCTTGGAGACTTCATAGTACAGGCCCAAAGTGACAGATAGGACTTTCATCTACTCGATTTTGTTTGTTTCAAGTGTTATTTTTTATTTTACTGTAGCATAATTTCAACCCATTCTGCCGCTGGGTTGCGTCATCTGCTTGGTGCATTAACTGTGAGATATTGAGACGGAGAAATTCGCATCAAGGACGGTAACTGAATCATCGGTGTCACAAGAAGCACTTCCAGACGACTCGTAATAGTGTCTGGGGGACGAGATTCATCGCGAGCTGCTTTGTCGTTGCGGTTGGACTGGACTTTCACCCCGCTCCGAGGCTAAAGTGACTGCGTGAGTGTTATATTCGCGGCTCGTGCTGTAAGTGATCACTTTTCACTGCTTCGTCATTTCCCTGGATGGAATGTAAGTGAAATCTTTTCGACAAATTCTCTGGATGTAGCCTACTGAGTTTTACTTGAATTCATTTCCCTTGAAAGTGCACCAACGATTGGGCCCCAACGGCTAGCCAAAATAGTGTGTTTTTTTTCCATAAGAGACTGTGACCAAACTAATCTATTGTGTTGTTACTGAGTTAATTTTTGTGTTAATTCTGTGAAGTGTGTAAATCTATTCAAAGGAGTAATTGTGAGTTTTCAATAATTATCTGGTGTATTTTCTTTTTTTCACTTAAAAATAAGAAGGGAGAGTGTATATTGTTTTGTTTTTTTGAGGGTGATAATTTAGAATACTCAGAGAGATTGAGGCTATTGAGTACCTAATGGTGTAAGGAGTGAAAAACTTTTATACAACTGAACAAAACAATAGGTTACTATCGTAACCCCGGTTCTCTGAAACATCGAGTGGAGAGATCCACCTATGGGAAGGGCATCCGTACCTGACCTCTGCAGAAGCATCCAATTGCACCAAGTCTGGCGCGCAGCCAATGCCAGGTGAGGCCACACCCCCTCACCTACAGGCATATAACATCTGGGCGCGCTGCTATTCCTCAGTAAGTATATTCGCTTCTCGTGCGGCAAGCGGGGCAAAGCTGGTGGATCTCTCCACCAGGGTGGGAATTATGTAATTTTAGGGTCAAGGCCATTTGGCCTCCACCTTTTCTCTTTTTTTAGGGGCACCAAGGCCATATGACAGGGCACAAAGGCCATTGAGTACAATTCGATGGTTTTCCCATTCAGATTGATACCATAACATCCTAATTTGGAATAAGACATGGATTATGACTTTTTTAATAAAAAAAAAAACTTTTTTTAATGAGAGAGAGCGCCATTACATCCAGAAGGTATACACCCTCACACAACAATAGAAACAACATAAATGCCAATAAAAGCATTCAGAAACACCACAAATGCCAATAAAAGCATTCAGAAACAACACAAATGCCAATAAAAGCATTCAAAATATTCATTCAGTCCTTTATATCATGTGAGTGTGAGAGAGAGAACCATTTCATCCAGAAGGTATACACCCTCACAATCATTATCGCTCAGCGCTCAACGCAGTTTGCTTCGCGCTCCACTCAAATCGCCCCCCGCTCGCTCCAAAAAAGGAAAAAAATCTACATGTATATCACTTGTAGCGGTCCCCAAGCTTTTTTGCGCCACAGATCGGTTTAATATCAGACAATATTTTCACGGACCGGCCTTCAAGGTGTGGCGGATAAATACAACAAAATAAAATACGAACGGCATAAAAACTGGGGTATTTTTTTTAGCCGATATAATAAACATGAATCCAATGTGTAGGACTCGCAACTTTATTAGCAGCGTCCTCTAACATCGCGCCTAAAAACAACTGAGAAAGTCTGAACGACGAACCGGCAGAATTAATGATTATGAATATGTAAAATATAGCAGGAGACATTTTAATTGTTTACTAATAAACCAGGTTTTTTTTTTTTATGTCTGTGTCGGCTGGAAAGATGCTGACTCGCGATCTTCGCAGTAGTGAATGCGCCAGAGAGAAATGCACCCCATACACAAAAGAAATAGGCCTAGGCTATATTTGAAATATATTTTTGGAATATATGCAAATATTCAAAATTGGCCCAATAAATATATTTTAGGTAAATATACTGTATGTAAAAATATGTAAATATTTCACACTTACTGTAACATCATATTTTTGTTATATTTCAGAATATATTTCAAAATGATAAATATAAGTGACCAACAATGCAAATATATTTCAATGTATTTGGAATATATGCCACATATATTTTCGACACTTTACGTAAAATATATTTCAATTTTCTGTATGGGACATCCGACATTTCATACGGATTACATAAGAGAGAAGTCTGTTTTCTTTCGTTTTGAATTGTTCTGTTTAAAAGTAGACATTTCAAGCTTTATATATATGTCTCAGGTCTGTGAGGCAAGTAGGCTATACGCTGAGTTTCGGTTCATTTATGAGACAAGCTCCAGTTTCGCCGGCGCCTTCCTGTCGTGATTATCTATTTTCTAATATATTCACTTCTACTTTAAATTGGTTGATGAAACACTGATTAAAATTAAGATACAATTAATACAAAACAAAATTAAATTTAAAGACAGGCTTTGTGCTTTCTGCTTGAGGTCTCTGTGAAAGTTTTATAAAGCAGTCTTTTAGTGCGCTTTCAGAGTGCTCACGCCCGTAACGGAGAACTGTCCAGTCTGTAACATCGTTTTTTTTTTTTTTGTGAAATAAATTTCTAAATAAATGCAACTTATAGTCCAGTGCGACTTAGGCTAGGCATATGTGCTTTTTCTTCTTCATGGCGCATGTTTTGACTGTTGCGATTTAGCCTATACTCCGGAGCGACTTAGGCTACACCTGTATGACTTCTCATTTTCCTTTTTGAAGTAGGCTACTTTTTTCCATTATTGAGCTGAGTTTTGACTGAAAATAGTCTACTGTTAATGACTGTGCAAGACAGATGGATTCAGGGTCAGGCTTGACTGAGCATGCTTCAGACTCGTGGTGTGAGCGGAGCGAAACTGGAGCGGGAAATATGGCGATGCTCCGTCCTTTTGAAATTGCCGCTCTGCGCTCTGTCCAAGATCCGCCCGCTCCCGCTCCACTCCGCTCACATGCACTGCTTTATACATGGAACTTGGACAGGGCCAGGGCACACAGGCCACTGTGGCCGTACGATGATTTTTTTTTCACGGGGCATGAAGGCCAAAGTGTAGGGCAACGGCGGCCATGGCCGCGTGGCCGCGGTATAATTCCCACCCTGCTCTCCACTCGATGTTTCAGAGAACCGGGGTTACGACAGTAACCTATTGTTCTCTTTCATCATCTCGTGTTCGAGATCCACCTATGGGAGAGACATGGACAGCTCCCCGATTGCCCAATACACTCACAGTGAGGTTCCGAAAGCCAGAGAAGGACGGTCACCTCGGGGAGGCGGTGCCTGACACGTCCATGAATCATGAACCTGCAAAGGTGACGCCACACCTAACTGTTCTGTGGACAAGCAGGACATGAAACATGCATGAGACACATACATGATAGTAAACCCAACCCACCAAGACACATAAACTATACCCAAGAAGGGAAGTAAATGATTGGTGACAGGAATGAACATGACCAGCCGGCCCATTCACTCTTATTGGTATTACCCAACAGGGTTACAGGGAGGAGCTAAGAAGACCCCACTTCATAAAACCGAATGTGCTACCGGAGTTCTGGTGACATCCAGCCGGTAGTAACGCACAAAGGTATGAGGAGAAGCCCAACTGGCAGCGGAGCAAATGTCCTGCAGTGACACTCCCCTAAACAAAGCCCAAGAGGCGGATAAGCCCCTTGTGGAATGAGCTCTGATGCCCCTTGGGGGCTGCACTCCCTTTGCTTCATAAGCCATAGTTATAGCGTCCACAACCCAATGTGAGAGGCGCTGCTTCGATATGGGACTCCCTCTGTGCAGGGGGGCCCATGAAACAAAGAGCTGGTCGCTCTTCCGGAAATCGCTGGTCCTGGTCATATATGCCTGTAAGGCACGGACTGGACACTCAGCATTCAGCCTCTGATCCTCTAGAGAGGTAAAAGGTGGAGGGTGAAAAGTGGACAGCTCCAACACCTCCGAAGTGAACGCAGGGAAGCACTTCGGCATGAAGGCCGGGTTAGGCTTAAGGGAAACCTTATCTCCACTGAGGGAGAACTTAGTGCACGAGGGGTGAACCGAGAGTGCATGTAGCTCACTGACACGTTTAGCAGATGCCAAGGCCAAGAGCAAAGCTGTCTTGAAGGACAGCAGCTTAAGGGAAATACTCCCCAGAGGCTCAAAAGGATGTTGAGACAGCGCTTCCAGCACCATGGAGAGGTCCCACTCCGGAACAGTTCTCCTGATGACTGGCAAAGAGCGGCGTGCACCCTTCATAAATCTGCGGATTAGAGGGTGCTGCCCGACAGTAGAGCCCTCAAAACCCACATGACAGGCTGAAATCGCAGCCAAGTAGACCTTAATGGTGGAAAAAGACCTCCCTTTTTCCATGAGGTCTTGAAGGAAACACAAAATATCAGGAACTGAGCACTGATAAGATGTGAGACCGCACCCATCGCACCACCCTTCGAACACTTGCCACTTACAGCCATATAAGGACCGCGTAGAAACGGCCCTGGCATTCTGAATAGTGGCGACCACACGCGGCGGAAGCCCAAGTGCGTTCAGGTTCGTCCTCTCACGGGCCAGGCCCAGAGAGCCACCCTGTCCGGGTGGGGGTGGTAAATCTCCCCGTTGGCTTGGGACAATAGGTCCGTGCGAGCGGGAAGGCACCACGGCTCGGCGTATAACAGAGGAATTATCTCCGCCAGCCATGGTGCTTTGGGCCACCTGGGTGCTATCAGAATGAGAGACAGGCCCCGCTCTTTCACCCTGGCCAATGTGGGAATTATTAGGCACAGGGGAGGAAAAGCATACAGGAGCACTCTGGGCCATGGGTGGGCCAGTGCGTCTACCCCGAGGGGCGCGTCCATGTCCCTTAGAGAGAAGAACATAGGACAATGGCAGTTTTCGCGCGAGGCGAATAGATCTACGCTCGCCCGTCCGAATCTCATCCATAGCATTTCCACTATCTGCGGGTGAAGACGCCAATCCCCGTAGATTGGGTTTCCCCTTGATAGCAGATCCGCGCCCCTGTTCAGAATGCCCGGAACATGAGTTGCGCGTAACGACAGGAAAACCCGTCTGCTCCACACCAAAAGCTTGTAAGCTAGGGCGTGAAGTTTCGACGAGCGCATGCCGCCCTGACGGTTGATATAAGCCACAGCTGTGGTATTGTCGCACCGTACTAGAACGTGATGTCCCTGCAGGCGGGGCAGAAAAAGATTCAGAGCTTTCCAAATGGTTAAAAGCTCTAAATAGTTTATGTGCGCTGAACGTAGTCTGTTTGGCCACAGACCGTTCACCGCTCTGCCCTCCTGGGTGGCACCCCAGCCTGTTAAGGACGCATCTGTCGTCACAACTTTCCGCATTGTAACCGTCCCGAGGGGGGTTCCCCGTGCGTAAAAGTCCTCGCTCTCCCAGTGGCGCAAGGCTGCCGAGCAGACGCGTGTCACTGTTACCGAGCGGCAAAGGTCGCGAATCGGGCTGAAATGTAGTGACAAAACCCATTTCATGAACGCCCTCATCCTCAGGAGTCCCAACGGCACAACCTGGGTGGATGAAGCCATGAGACCCTGCAACCTGAGACACGTACGATATTGTACTTTCGCCCCTTCTCTGAACTGCGACAGACAGTTCATCAGAGAGCGAACGCGCTCTTGAGAGAGACGCACTCGCATGGAGACCGAGTTCAACTCCAAGCCCAGAAAAATGACATTCTGACTGGGCGTGAAATTGCTCTTGCTCACATTCACTTGGAACCCGAGCGACGTGATGTGCGCGAGCACACGGCCGGTGTCCTGCAACACCTTCTCCTTTGATTCGGCTATGATGAGCCAATCGTCTATGTAAGTCAGGATTCTCAGACCTGATATTCTCAGGGGTGCTAAGCCCGCCTCCGCGCACAGACAGAAAGACCGGGGACTCAAACTGAGTCCAAACGGAAGAACTGTGAATTCGTAACATATGCCCTGGTAGGCGAAACGAAGAAACTTCCTGTGCGGAGGATAGATGCTTACGTGAAAGAAGGCATCTTTCAGATCGACTGATGTGAACCAGTCGTTCTGTTTTATGGCACGGGCGAGTGCACCTTGTGTCAACATTCTGAAATTGTATTTCCTCAAATGTTTGTTCAACACTCGAAGGTCCAAGATAGGGCGGAGAGAGCCGCCTTTTTTCGGGACCAGAAAATAACGGGAATAAAAACCCTGGTTCATCAGATTGGGGGGTACCACCTGAATCGCTCCCTTGATCAGGAGAGATGAAATCTCCCCTTTCAGAATGTGTGAGGCATTCTCTTCCGTGTGAGAGAATAGAATGCCGTTGAAATGCGGGGGTTTTACTGCGAATTGCAATCTGTAACCCTGCATTACTGTACGCATCACCCACTCGGGAGCCGAAACGGTTCGCCAAGCCGCTTCGTGACTCGCGAGTGCTCCCGCTCGGGCCAGAGCGGAGCTGTGTGAGACCAACAGGTTTATTTGTGATGCAATGGCGCCATCTAGTGGGCACACTGGAGGCGACATGCAGGGGTTCGGAGGGATTTCCTCTCTCTGCGGAGAGAGGTTTTCTCTCCGAAACGAATTCATTCGATTCGTATTTTTTTGTGTTTTGTGTGTTTTGTGTTGGGCAAACACTGGGGCCGAAGCCTTTATTGAGAGAGTGAGGGGAACAGAATGTGGCCAGTTTGGTATCACTGTGCTTAAACTTTCCCTCACCAAGGGCCCCCTGAACGTGGGGGGAAAACACACATTTCTTGAACACACGAGCTGGGCAGTCTCGACAGGCGGTGAGCTGAGCCATCCGCGGGACCCTCTGAGTCTTTTGGACGGGGGTCCTAGAAAAGGAGGGGATTCCGAAGGGCTCGCGGCCCGTGAACATGGACTCGATGCCCCTATCGGCTGAACATCAGGCAGGCCGCTTGCGTTTCGAGTCGGTGGGGTTGGGATTCGCTGGTCTCCCGGCCGCGGGAGCGGGCTTACCCCAGTGCTTGTTTGTAGCTGGGTTATGTTGCCGTGGCGGTGGTTTGTTGCGGGGCTTTTCCTTGCCCTGATGAAACTGCCGTCCCGTGGCCGGTGGGTTAGGCAAACGCACAGGGGGCGCCTGGCGTGGAGCCGCCTTCCTGGGAAGGCAAAGCTTGAAAGCCTCATCCTCCTTCTTCTTGTCGTCACACCGTTGTTGCATCAGTGTGACGGCGGGGCCGAAGAGAGCCGGGCTCCACCGGCGTGCCCGCGATGCGCCGCTTCTCGCTGTCAGGGAGTCCCGACAGGTTCAGCCAGAGCGCGCGCTCTCCCACCACGGAAAGCGCCATGGAGCGCCCGCAAGCTTGGACAGCCTGCCGAGCGTTACGGAGGACGAGGTCGTTCACCGTAAGGATCTCCTTCCAGAGGGTCTCAGAAGGATTTCCCTTTTCCAACTGTTGCCCTAATTCCTCGAGGATCTCCGCCTGGTAGGCGGAGAGAAGCGAAGAAACATTAAGGGCCCTGACAGCCACGGCCGAGGACTTATAAGCTGCCTGGTGAACGGAGGCAGCAAAACGGTCCATCTTGTTAGGCAAGACCGGCTTAGGGGGAGCGAGCAGCCCGCCCTGAGCGGGGTTAAGGTGCCTGGCGATGGAAGGCTCAACGGCGGGAGGTTCGCCCATACCGTGAGCTGCCATGTCCTTAACCTCGAGTCCTGTGAGACCGTGTCTGAAGTCGAGCGGGTCGCTCCAATAATTTCTCATGTGCTTAGCGCACGCCGGGAGGATGGGGAAGAGTTGTTTCCTCGGGCCGGGAGGGGGTCCCAGCACTTTCCCATCATATATATCCCTCTCCTGGTCGGTGGCGCTCTGAGGCGCCGGCCATTCAATGTTGAGACGAGCGGCCGCTCGCTCACACACTTCCAGGAGGATGGCTTGAGGCAAAGCCGCGTGGGCGGTAGCCTGGGGAACACCAGAGGGCGGGATGGCCTCCTCGTCCTCTGAAACCCCAAGAATGGCCGCATCCTCCTCTTCGCCAGAACCGGCCGGTTCGAGGGCGAGAGCGAGGTTGTCCCCGAAGATGTCCTCTTCGGGGAAGGCGGGATTGGGCTGGTCAGCCCAGACGAGAGACGTCGCGCCCCGGGAGGCCCCCGGTAGCGCGTTGTCATCGCCGTGTCCCCCGTCCGTGTCAGAAGGGCTGAGCTCGGAGCACTGTGTCACTGCCACCTTGAAATGGCGTTTAAGCAGCTTCCTAGGCAGCATGAGGCAGAAACTGCAATTCTCCGGGTTCTCCAGGGCTTCTCGAGCGTGCTTAGAACCCAAACAGACAACGCAAAGCTGATGAAGATCTTTAGCTGCGATAAGGGCACCATACGCGGCCGGGCAGGCCCGTGAAAGGCTATCCCCTGGAGAGGCTGCAGGCTTGGACAGTGACATACCAGCGAAGAAATCAGAGAAATCCGTGGCGGGCTGCCGTGAGGAGAAACGGTGAAAATAGCGAGAGCGTGGGCGGCTCCAAAAGCAAAGCAGCAGCAGTTGAAATAAAACAACTGTCACGTCCGGCGGAGGCTGATCTGGCCGATATGTCCTCCTGAAGACACGAGGTGAGCAGTGTAAATCAACCGAGCTGTGAGATGCAGAGATCGCGAGAAGCGAATGTCAACTGAGGAATAGCAGTGCGCCCAGATGTTATATGCCTGTAGGTGAGGGGGTGTGGCCTCACCTGGCATTGGCTGCGCGCTTCTGTCTGTCTAGCCAGACTTGGTGCAATTGGATGCTTCTGCAGAGGTCAGGTACGGATGCCCTTCCCATAGGTGGATCTCGAACACGAGATGATGAAAGAGAACAAATTTTTTTTCCATTTCTTATTTTACGATTTGAAACACCAGTTGTTATTTTATTTTTTATTTTTTTATTTTTTTCCAACAAAAAGTGTTTCATATTAGTGTTTAAATAGTAAATCAATGTTATTCTTTTTCCCTTATTTGGAATTGCTGTATTGATTTATTATTTCAATTAATTGGGGGAAAAACTAACAAGAATTTAAAATTCTGGGGAAGTAAATTATAAGTAAATTTATTTTTGCTTTATTATTCCCTGGTGGAGGCTAGAGAAAAAAACCTCCGGCCAATTCAACATTCAACTGCCGGGAATCCAGGGTTTTCTTGATTAGGGAAATTTCAAATTAAATTAGTTGAGAAAAGGGTTACATAAGCCCTGTTATATGGATTATGATTGTGGATTACTCTCAATAAAGATGCGTTTGGATCTCCAACCCGAGTCTCTCAGAGCAGTTGCGTAACAATTTACCTTCATATCAGATATATTTATTTCCATCTCTGTAGACATGAGATAATGCAAGATCTGTGATATTCTCTTAAAGGTGTCAAAACAACACTTTGTATATCTATTTTCATCTATCTTTGATATCTGACCGGTCACGTCAACCTAGCCATTACACCAACTATGAGCTAATGGATAAATCTGTTTTACCTTTTCTTATCAGACCAAAACATCCGTTTAGGAGGAAGTACGTTTCCTGCATATATATTTGTTGCTCCTATTTTCCTCTTCACGTCTTCTTCTACAAATATTCTGCAAATATCTTACTACTTTTGGGTGATTCTTTCTCTATACTCTGATCTTCACAATCTTCATCTGTTTCGATACGATTGTGGCCAGAGCGGTACTTTCTGTACAGTTAGATTTAGATGACAATGACTATGCCACCTCAACTACAGTGACACTGGAGACCGGAAGAGGGGCGGCGTGACAAAGTCTACGTTTTAATGCTTCCTGTCCACGCATTTAAATACACAGGCCCTACTTATCCCAATTACGCATTCCCATAAAAGGATAACCAAATGAAGGGACAATCCCGCACTACTACAATCTACCCCCCCCCCCCCCATTTTCTTATCGTCACCCTAACGATAAGTTAACCCCAATGAGAAACTTAGAGACAGAATTAACTCATTGAAACAACACAAGGCTAGTTCCAAGGCCCGAACAAAGCCGAAACGGCCTGAGACGCAGGCGTAGGAGAACAAACAGTCCCATGAGCAACCCACTGCACTGCCTGGGGAAGACGGTACAAATTGTAAAGCTGTAAAAGTCTGTCGTAAAGGTGTTTGAGTCACAGCATGCAAACTTAGAGCTGAAGAGTAGGAGGGGTCCTCGGTCTCGTCTCCTGAACATCTGGGGTAACCGAGGCTGAGACGAACCTCTGCTGATGCAGAAACATTAGAGGAGGGAGAAATCGTAGGGGCAGAACTTGTACAGCAGGGGTCGGCAAGTAACTTTGGTCGCGGGCCAATATTTTTTTTAGCCAGTAGATGGCGGGCCAGCTACACAGAGTAGGCCTGGATACAAATTAAATACTCTTATATAGGCCTATAATCGCGGAATATGATGGGTCCATCACGTCCGTGGATCATTCGTTCAATCGTTTTTTTTTTGTTTTTTTTTTAAATTAAAACCAAAAATAAAAAGATGAAAAACGACTTGTTTTTCCATTATTTATTTATTTATTTATGAAAAAACAAAAAACAAAAAACAAAACAATAACGACAAAATTAATAAAGGTGCATGTGAATAGCAATCATGCCTCATTCGCTTACAGTCCGACTTTATTCCTTTTTTATTATTATTATTTATTCGGGACACACCTAAGGTTTAAGAAGGTCTGCGCGGGACTGTTTTTTCCGTCCCGCTCCCACAAGGTTCTATTCAGCAACCGCTTAAAATATACTCTGTGTTCACCCGCTTTATTTCCCGACCTGACGGTCCGCAAAATTTAGATCTCGTTTCCATAATCTCACATTCAAATGTCTCTAACGGAAAGAGAGAGATTAAGTAGCCTATAACAATTATAAATGGCTATACAAAAATTGTGTTCGTGTCAACATAAAATATTATTTTAACATTGTAGCCTACTGTCAGCAGAGAAAAAAAATGCCACAGGAAAAATGGATGAAATATAAATAACATAAATTGAATAGGACAAAGCCCACTCAAATTTCAAAGCAATTAAACGAAAATCATATTTCCCTACTGAGAAACGAAGTAGGCTATTTTCTGCCGAACTATTTCAAACATCCTTGCAAAAAAAGAATGTTGTTGACTGACAGCTCCTCAGAGGTGTACAGGTGGTCAAGAATTTAGCGCGGATACGCTGTCAAAAGATGTTGGAAGTGGGCTATTGTCAGTCAGACCGCCCGCTCCGTCCAAAGTACACCAGACTTCTGACCGCTACCGTCTTTTGACGCGCGAATGCACACAAAGTGGTCAAGCATATAACTAGACGCGGCAGGCGCGAATTTGACGCGCTATTCGCGGCCGGTGTGAACGCACAGTTATAGCCTACTTTAAAATGTAATCCCGCGCCGCATGGCGGTGAAATCGCCGCGCGACTACGGCTTTTCTCAAGTATTGGAAGAGTTTTGTGCAGCATTTAGGACTTCCAAAATAATCCGGCGGGCCAGAAAATATTGCTGGCGGGCCAGTTTTGGCCCGCGGGCCGCCAGTTGTCGTTCCCTGTTGTACAGGAACCATTTGAGCTGATGGATACTAAAAGCCACAAATCATCACTAGCCTCTTCCTGGGTTGCCATAACTGTCGCTTATGGACTGTCTGGAGGAATGTCCTGGGGCTCTGGCTGCAATCGGGCCTTCAGCATATTCCGATGCACATGTTGAATCTTCCTGAAGTCATTCACAGGTGCAATTATATACACAACTCCTTTCTCTTTAGGTGCCTTCAGTACCTGATACACAACAGAGCTACAAAGATCTTGAATTTTACGATGGCCCTTCACTCCAACATTACACAAGTGCACTTGCTGGTTCTCATACAGTGGATCCTCCTTCACACTCTTGTCATGATAGTCCTTGCGGTGTTAGGCAGCATTGGCCACAAAATGTCTGTCATGACCAGCACATTTTCCAGGCCATTGTGTGAAGGCTCCAGAATTGTAAAGTCCATGGCTTAGATTTCATTGGGCCAAGTCAAAAGATGTCCCATGAAATTAGGAACAGCAGGGTTAGTGTCCTTGGCCACTTGACACCTCTCGCACTCTTGACAACAGAGCTTTACCGACACCTAAATATAAATTATGATTTGCGTGTGATTTCAGAGCTCAGAGTGGAGATTCCTGAAGAGGTCGTTGAGAAAGATTCCCCTGTTTTATTGTGTAAGAGCACCTGTAACCTCTCAGACAGAACAGACTTTATCTGGTATAAAAATGGCAAGTCTTTATCAGAGTCGAGCGTCGGGAATCGGCTGATTCTGCGGTCGGTCAGCGTCATAAAGATTCAGAGTCAGTTTGTGTTCATGTTCATTTCTTCTTCTCTCACAGGAAACGAGTGACTCCATCAGAAGAGCGAAACAGAGGATCACGACACCATAAAACAGTGAGACAATCTTCTCCTGCTTCTTCTCATGTGTGTCCTGTCAGTTATGAAGGGAGAATTGATTCTCTCATCATTGTGTGTCGTCAGGTCGAGTCTCCTGAGGACGCCTACATGACCCTTGACCCCAAGTCCAGATGTTCTGAATACGACACACTGGATGTGAGTTATTCTGCTGTTGTTGTGAAGGTGTTACAGGAGATCATATTTGTGATGCATATGTTCACTTCTTCTCTAGAATATGAAGAGATCCTGTGACACAGACGAACCTGAAGATCAGGACCCTGTTTATCATAACACTGGCAATTGATTATTATGCTAATATTAAAATGAGAAAACATCTCAACAGTCAAATACATCAATCTTGTGCATGTTCAAATTTAAAAACAAAATGCAGTATTGCATACATAAAACTTTCTATTTGTGAACAATATAATAATATAATATGTTTGGGTAAATATAAAAGGTAAATATTTGGGTATAACCTCTGGTAATAAAAGGTTTTCTTTTTCTTCTTCTTTTTTTTAAAGTTGAACTTAGCTCGAGCTCAATCGTCAAACATTTGTGCATGTTTAAAAAGCAACAGCAGAAAAACAGTTTAATTAAAAAACGTGTTCATGGTGAATTTCCCTTTCCATTGCCTTTAGGTTGTTTACAACAGAAGACTATTATAGTCACTTTCCCTTTATTCTCCTGCTTTAAAACGATATTGAATATAACCGATAAAAATGAATTGAAACAACATTGTAAATCACTGTGGCTTTTTTAGCTATCAAAAATAAACGGAGGGAGGATTACAGCATGAGACCAGAAAACAGTCTTTATTCTCAACTCCTGCGTCAGAACAACGCATCACCTAAACTCTCAAACTCTCCCGCGTCTTAAAGGGGACGTGTCAAATATGCGTGTCTATATGAAGGCTATGTGTGAATTATGCTTCAGTGATGTGTGATTGCATGTATCTGCCTCTACTATTGTTTGCAGAGTGGTTATTTAAAAAAAATATATTTCTATCGGCTGTTTTCTGTGATAAATAGCAGCTGTGTTTTGTTGATATGACGCTGACCAAACAGAAAAGTTGTTTCTATAAAGAATGTACTATTGCTATGGTTAATTTCCATATGAAATTAAAGATTTGTAATACTGTATGCGACTGTTCCCAGTGCGACCATCAGGATGTGGTCTCTATACGGTCCGCTTATGACGTCTAAATCATATTATTGCCGTGAATCACCCCAGATTTTTCTTTTCTACTTTTGCATAAATCAAAATATCTGTGGCTGTATTTGTTGTTAGAAATCTAGATTATAAAGTGTGTTATTACAACAAATGGTCTTGAAAACTGGGAAAAAATTGGCTTTTCTCTCACTAATATGATGTGCATGCAGTTACATGTATCTTCCTGTAGATGGCGCGTCCGAGGTGTAGGTGTGTGTGTGTGTGTGTGTGTGTGTGTGTGTGTGTGTGTGTGTGTGTGTGTGTGACGGCGCTGTCCGAGGTGCTGATCAAAATCAAAATAAATAAAACATCCATCAACAGTGGCGTGTGTGTGTGGAATGTTCAGTGCTCTAATGTTACAAAATAAAAGTGTTTTGTAGGATCTATATGTAGGAAGAGGTAAACAATAAAAACATGTTTTTAAATAATAATAATAAAAAATTCTTTAGTATGCAAGAAGAATGTCACTGCAACTTTGCCTTTCATCTCATTGTGTATTTGCACCATTTGTGCAACATATAAAGGCCCAAATGCCCTGTTCTGAAAAAAAAATAGGTAAAACTGGTCAAGAGGCTCGTCTTTGTGAGATTCAGGAATTATAGTTAATTATCAATTATAAAATCATCAAATCCTCTTGATTTTATGTGAAATATCTGGGGTGATTTGTGTTTGTGTTGATGATAGTTTAAATGAAGTCAAAGAGAAGCTGTTTCTCAAGAGTTCATGATGAACATTTATCTTGTATCAGCATACACTTAAAAGAGAAAAAGGAAGTGTTTCTACTGAAGTGTAATTTTTAGTGCCATGTGAATGTGACGATGACGTTTCAGTGACTTCAGTTCAGCTCCTCTGTGACTGAATATATGCATTCATACAGATTCAAAGAGGCCTGAGTGACTTCTAGGCATTTAATCATAATCAGACATTTTCATCTGGGTTTGCGGAATCATATTTCAAAAGAATTATATATTTATGTGTGTGTAAATCTAGCACTCGTGTCGTGTGACTGGAAGAGGAGTGTTTTGCACTCATCCAGAGGAAGTGAAGAAAGACAGGATGTGTGAAAATAGTTGACTCTTGCAAACAGATCATATGCAGTTTTTACACTCAGACCCTGCAGATTACAGTAAGGTAGGACACATATATTTTACGATGCAAAAACATGTTTCAGCTTTAATAGAGAGATCATTTAATATGATATATTAAGTATACTTGTTTAATATGTATCTATAAACACGCGTCAGTCATACATTTGTGTAATTGTAACAATCTTCCAGAATGTTTGGTCTTTTCTCTCTGATTTCTCTGCTTGTGATTCCTGGTGAGTCTGAACCTAATTCTTATTTACACACACACACACACATACACACACACACACACACACACACACACACACACACACTGAAGAAACCTCCATCTTTTAGGATGTTTTGTCTGTATTTCTGTATTTAAAGACAGTTTAATGTCTTTGTCAAGAATGTGTAGTGTCCACAGTTCTGCTAAACTGACACAGAAACCTTCGATATATATCACACATCAACTTAGTCTTTAGACACTTCCTGGAAACATTGGCTATCGACGCCATGTTTGTGTTCATGTAAAGTGTTTGTTATCCTCTGGGTCTCATGTTACTAGAATATTTGGGATATAGAGATCATGAGTAGGATCAGTGATCAAATGTTGATCTTGTATTTTGTCTGAAGAGTAAAGCAATGTTGTTGTTGTTTTTTTATATGAAAACAAGCAAAGCAAATACTGAAGTAGAAGAACTGCTTTTGTGTTGAAGAGAAAAGTAAAAACACACATATGGTCAAATTCAGTGTTTTCCTGTTTTATATTTTCCAGGGATTTGCAGTCAGGAATGGAAGGTTCAGTACCCAAATATGATGAAATGTGTCCTAAAGGGTTCAACAACACTTTTATCAGGCATTTATAAACACCCAGATCATCTCACTGTGACAGAGGCATTTTGGACCGTAAACCCATTTAAAGGCGGAATCAACATCAATCTGTTGAATCTGCCAGATTACAGAGGCAGAGTTGGGTATTTCCACAATAAAGACCGAAACTTTGTTCTCAAGCTCAGTAATGTGAGACGTGAGGATGAAGGAATGTACTGCATCAAAATCCTGACAAATGTAGTAAAACAAAGTTATCTGTTTTTTCCTGGCATTCAGCTCAGTGTCACAGGTACAGTCAAACTAATATTACACTGACAGATTTTAATCTGTTCTTTCATATAAATATAAATGAGATTTTGTCTGTGATTTCAGATCTCAGAGTGGAGATTCCTGAAGAGGTCGTTGAGAAAGATTCCCCTGCTTTATTGTGTAAGAGCACCTGTAACCTCTCAGACAGAACAGACTTTATCTGGTATAAAAACGGCGAGTCTTTATCAGAGTCGAGCGTCGGGAATACGCTGACTCTGCGGTCGGTCAGCAGTGATGATACGGGAAACTACAGCTGTGCAGCGAGAGATCAGGAACATCTGCTCCTGTCTCCTGCCGTCACCCTCAGCGTCAGATGTAACACACACTCTCAGCTTTCAGACAAATTCAGTCCAGACTCATCAAATGATCAATCATCTGGTTATAGTAAGTTATCCAATAATGTTTTATTTTTGTATTTTCAGATCCTCCGAAGAGCGTCTCAGTGTCGGTCAGTCCGTCTGGTGTAATAGTGGAGGGAGATTCAGTGACTCTGAACTGCATCAGTGACTCAAACCCTCCTGCTCTGAACTTCAGCTGGTTTAAGGAGAATGAAACCTCAGCTGTTGGATCTGGACAGAGTTTCAGCATCTCCAGCTTTAACTCCAGTTTCAGTGGACGCTTCTACTGTGAGGCTCAGAATAAACATGGATCTCGGAGATCAGCGTCTGTGTCTTTGTTCGTGTCTGCAACAGTTGCAGGTATTGATATGTGCCGTTGGCTCTTATGCTGGTGTCATTATCAGCCGTGTGAATGATGTTTCTCTTCACTCAGGTGGCCAGAGCACAGGTGTGTACGCAGCTGCTGGGATCGGGGTGGCGCTCATCGGCATCTTCATTATTGCTGTAGTGATAACAATCAAAAGGTAAGAGAAAACTGCTGTGGAAATATATGGTGTATTTATAACTCACAGGTCATATTAATCACTTTTATGACACATTTAATCCTGTATTTCTCCCTTTTAAGATGTGCATTTCCATGATATAGCTACTGTATGTTTCCAATCTCTCTTCTCTCCGTTAGGAAAGCAGGAGATACTGGCGTCCAAGGTGGCGTATCAAAACAGGCAAGTCTAGAAAAGTGTCTATTTCAGCACATTTTAAGGCAATTATGATCCCAATGGTTGAACATGATTTCTCAAAGAACATGTTCCTGGATAAACATCTTTGTTGATCCTGGAACAACATTCCAATCAAGATCAGATTTGAGGGACAAGTTTACAGTTTATGTCAAGTTTAGGCTTAAAATCAGGATTAGGTTTTTCTACATCAGTGTTATTCACCTATCATTCAAGTTATGGGTAGTGGGACTAAATCTTCGGACAGGAATGTTGATCCAGGAACAGTGACCGATTGTAGTGTGATCATCTGGACTGTGTGTGTTCGTTCAGGGAAACATCAGCGCAGTGGGGATGAATCAGATGAGCACGAGTGATTCAGGCGTTCAGAATGACTTGATGTACTCAAGCATCGCTCACAAGAGACCCAGGAAGCCTCAGAGCGCTGGAGATGAAGACGAGGTTCAGTACGCCACCGTCCAGCACCACAGAAACACAGGGAACACGAGTGTGAAGGCTGAAGGTCAGTCTGGAGACGTGAGGGATCGTGGTCCTGCTGACTCTGCCAGGTGAGGCGCACTTCGTTACTCACCGTTAAAGATTTGAACCAATCCCTAAAACTCTGCAGGCGGCTCAGAGAAACAAGGTTTTATGTGTATGATTAATCTTATCTTGTCTTTTTTATACTTATTGAACAGATCTGATGATTCCAGTGTGATCTACAGCAGCATCAATGTTGCAGGAAGATTTTGAGCATCTGATCACAAACACCTCAATTGCCATTGTGTTAAGTTGCAAGTTGCAACCAACGTTACTACCATACTGTGATGTATTTCTGAGTTAACCCTTTATGGGACAAGTAAACATATTAGTCACTTCTGCACACATTCAAAATGCCCTCCCCCTGCCTCCATTTGGAGTTGTAGAGTCATGTGGTTTTCTCTCAGCCAATCAGGGGAGATCAAGCTATCTGACAGATATTGACATCAAGGCATCTGACCAATCAGCAGTGGCCTGGAGCACCTCAAACACGGCCATCTCGCAGAAATCATAAATATTGCTTTTTTGAACCTGGCTTCTCCCACAGCTATAGTAATAACATCATAACTAAACATGGTAAGTTGATGTAAGTCACAAATTATTTGGTTGAATAGTTGTGTTAAACATTAAGATTGTTGTTATTTGCATAGCATTTGTAAAAATTAGCTTAATGTTTGGCTGAAAACTAAATGGACCATATTTGATCATATGCCCCGTTCACCTAAGACTAGCAAGTGTTCATTTTTAGACATATGCCTTATGAATGTATGTTTTTTTATTATAGTTAAATGGCACGCACACAGGGACACTCTTAGGCATCCAAGTGTTTTGGCTCAGGGGGACAGCTCTGGTCCCCCATGTGTGCAGTCACACACTCACCCTTACTGTGGTTCAGGGTGTATGGAAATTTAAAAATGCATGTAAAACAACTATTTATACAATATTCATTCAATTAAAAAGCCCTTGTAGCAGCTGCCACAGCTTATTTGTGTCAACTGCATATTTTATTTGCAGAAAAAGGCACAGATTTATCACCGCTTGATTTTTTTTAATATATCTTAACAGCTTTTCCCAGTCATCACTTTGCAAAATCTGAAAGGGATGGTTCAGAGTAAATTAACTTAGGGTCCTTTGCACCATGACCTCGAGCCAAACACACCCCCAGAAGCTTTTTTTTCCCTTGGTCGAACATTATTACAGTTAGAACTTATTTCGAGATATCACCCGAATGGCTTAGTGCAGGCGCTAATGGATCCAAGGTTGTATCTTGTAAATTACCCCACTAATAATGCCCGTGATGGTACCAAACTTCTACAGAAGTACAAAAAGGTTCTGTAATCATAAAGCGAGGCATTGGGAAGTTTGTGTACATCAGGAGTTTATTTAAATAATACTATATAATCCTTTATGGGGCAATTTATACAGTAATTTCTTTTACCCTAGACAGGCAAGTGCTCATATATGGTAACTTCATTGACCTTGATTTGCAATGCAAAGATGAAAAATGTTGGACATTTTTTTTTAATGTCCTGTAACATCCCCCATTAGCTTTCTGAGGTTAAAATTTAGAATTTCCAAATATTTCAATGAGTGCCCTATAAAGGGTTAATCTTTTGTGTGTGTGTGTGTGTGTTCCTGTTTTGGATATATGAGCAATATGAGTCATCCCACTAAGCAAAATGATGTCCAAAAGACGTCTTTTCAACGTCTTTGTTACAAAAATCGGACGTTGAAAAGACGTCTTTTGGACATCATTTTGCTTAGTGGGTCTGGCTCCAAAAATGCATCTCATCTCCTCTGCAGATTTTTTCCCCCTTTTATTGGTCCTGCTTTAAAACTATTTGCCCAGTTATTTCCTTTTTTAATGCTGTAACAAAACTTTCTGTTGTTCCATTTGTTCCTGTTTTAATAAAACTTGTAAAGCCTGTTGTGTAATTGTATTGTCATTTTGTTTAGTCTTTCCTAAAGAGCCCCCAAAAATGTGTTTGTATGGTAAAAAACACGAAAAATATTTAAATAGTGTCTTACCTGACTGCCTATCTTTCCCCCCAGTGATCCGAGTACAGAAGTGTTTTTGCCACTTACTCATGTTGTGCAGCTGTTTCAACACTATTATGCCAGGTTTTCATATGTCTCGTATTGTACCATATTATGCAAGTTTTTGGTTTGCTTTTGAGAGACCTTTCAAAGAGATTGCCTTTCAGACACAGTGTGTGGTACTACAACCTTGCAACCAATTCCACTCATGTTACAATTATCAGATGACAGAAAAAACTGTTTTTTTCAAGAGAATTGTCAAGTATCTGTTTTTAAACACTAACTAATCATAACATGATTCTGCACATGTGGATAGTAAATCTTGATAGGTGATATTGATAATGTGCTTGTAAGTGTTTCCAACGCTATTCCCCAATCTAACTGGATTCAGTTTGTCAGTTGTCCAGTAATTTGCTTCAAGAATCGAGACCTGAATGCAGCATTCCCGGAAAATGCTTGCAACTAAACACTAAAAACATTGTTCATGAGCGCTCTCTGCGGCCTGATAATGGTTATCTTTTCTCTGGCTTGTGGATCTAACTGATCACAGTTTGGGTGAATATTTTTAACACAATTTAAATCTTTAAATTGTGCAAACACTTGATTCCTCTGGAGGCCTGTAGAAATTTTATGCACCCAAATTTGGTTTGTTTTCAGCTGCTGTGAACGGTTACATTTTTAGCGTGCTTTATCAATTTATTTTAATCTCAAATCGCTTACATTGTATCCCTTATGCTGAATTCCTGCATCAACTCAGTTAACCAAAAATAACCTGCAGGGAACGTTCTGGGAACGTTCTCTTTAGGTTATATGAACAAATCCAAAAATAACCATCTGGGAACGTTCTCTTTAGGTTACCAAAAAACAACCAATAGAGAATGTTCTTATTTGGTTCCCACAAAAAATAACCAAACGGGAACGTTCTGTGTTAACTGGGATGTTCCCTTTACTAACGGCCTTGTGGAAGGGCCCTTCGTGAAGGGATCCAGTTGTTCACTTTCGTTTGGAAAACCCCTACAAGTGGCGTTCCCTTCCCTAAGTGGATCCCTTCAAGGGGGCAAAAACTCATTTGTAATTTGCCCCTAGTTCCAGACAAACCAGGTAATGGAAAGAACTGACAGACAAAACTGTGGTTTGAAAAACAGAATTGAGAAAATCTTCCTTTTATTCCATCTTCGTCACACTCCAGCACAGGGGTGTTTGCACGAAAACACCTGGACTTATTTGTAATATTATTTTCATTGTTTGTTTGTATTAAAGCTGCAGTAGGTAACTTTTGTAAACATGTATTTTTTACATATTTGTTAAAACTGTCATTATGTCCTGACAGTAGAATATGAGACAGATAATCTGTGAAAAAATCAAGCTCCTCTGGCTCCTCCCAGTGGTCCTATTGCCATTTGCAGAAATACACCGCTCCCGGTCAGAAACAACCAATCAGAGCCAGGAGGAGTGTCTTAGCAGTGTCAATCAAGCTTGTGTACGTGCGCTGATCACACCCCTCTCTTGCACGGCGCGTACCGTAATTCAAAATCAAGATTGCCGGTGTGCCATAGCTGTGCTAATGGCGGACAAACAACCAAAACTGCCAATTTCTCGAGTGGCACCTGCTCATACAACAAAGACGGGTAAACGGAAAAAGACAGATGACGATAAACAAGCCCGTCGGAGCCCACTGACTCAGTGTCAAAACTCTAGCCGCATAGCTAACATACAGATAAAATGCCACGCACTGTGCAAAGCAAAAATTGAAACCTGCTAATTCACTGGCTTGTCATGTTGCTTAAATAATGTACTAACCTTATTTAGCATTACATATCGCTAGAATAATTACTTACATACTGTAACGTTAGTTACCATTATATTATCTTACTAGCTATTTATAACTTATAGAAAGAGTGCAACGTTATAAAGTTACATTACATGTATTGCAAAATACGTAATGATTTGAGGACAAGGTTTGTAGTCAAAGTATGGGCAGGCCATAGTCAATGTAAAGCATAATGTTGATGTTTCGTCCCTACCAGTGAATGTGCCATAACTGTTTATCCACCGTCATCGGTGGCCCTGCTTACTAGCCTGCGCGTATACGGCAGGCTCCGTTGTGGGGGAGGAGCTGTGGAGGGAGGGCTGTGGCGCAGCAGAGAGCAAGGGGGAGTGACCTGTAAGTTGTGCTTGTTCAAATTTTCAGGCTAAGTCAACATTTTCTAAAAGCTCCCTATACTACTGCAGCTTTAAGTACCAGTGTCTGATCTTGTTAATTGTGTTTTATGCAAATCAAGGTAAAACCAAAAACTTTGACTTTGTGTTAACTGAGTTTCAAGTCACTAGGATTATTTTTTTCCTCCAGTATTTTGAACTTTCAGAGCAAAATGATTTACAACTAACGTTTGGTCATCATTTACTCACCGTCCGAAGCGTTACCCAGACAGCACACGTACGTCTCCAAGATGTCTGTTAAAGAGCAGGGCTGCGTTTCCCGATAACGTTGTCTCTTAGCGCGATACGAAGACTCTTAAGGTATAACTTAACTAAAGGTATACCATTGCTAGGCATGTTCCCCGAACCAGACCTTAGGAAGCTGCTTAAGATATTCCTTCTTACGTGCGACGTTACCCGGTGCTGTCCGTGGCGATGGTGCTGAATCTGTTGATATCGATGGCTCGAGAATCAATTATTCTCTCGTGCAGGGGCTGCTTCACTGCATTATGTGAGAAAGCGGTGTTCTTTATAAAAGAAGCACTTCAGAAATAGTTGAAATTGCATTTATTAGGACTCATGGGATATTATAAAAAATAATCCAAACTATAATAGCCTATAATAGCCTAACCTACATATTTTAAAATTGTATCATCCATTGCTGCCATGATAACCATTTCATTTTTTTACGTGCTTTCTTCTCTTTCCCATTTTTGTTCACTGAGGTGGAGCTGCGATGAAATATTGTTCTTGTACATTTTCCAGCATTTCAGTAATAAAAGTGTACATCTTACGTACGGTGCTCGGCAGTGATCAAAAAGGATTTAAACAGTGAATTTTTAATCTTTTCTTGTAAACTCAGAGATGTGGATTCAGACGGCAATCAAATTACCACACAACCTGTTTGTCAAAAAACAGTAGGTACTAATTTGGCCAGGGATTTTTACACTGACATTATGGCACTAAAATCACCGACTTACCCCTGTAAATGTTTAAAATACGAGCCCATGAGAAACAATTAGCGTCCGAATAGAACTTAACTGACAGTAGCCTACACTCTCAGAAAATAAAGTACATAATTGTACCTTTAGGGGTACAATGGCTTGTCACTGGGGCTGTACCCTCAAGGGTACAATATTGTACCCTTGACATAGGTCACATATTTGTACCCTTGTGATTTGTACCTTAAGAGACCAGTCTTGTACCTGTGGTGACAATTTTGTACCTTTATTTAACAGTACAAAAATGGACCCTTCAAAAATGGTATAAAATTGGCTTTGGCTTACAATCGTTGACTATAATGATATATATATATATATATATATATATATATATATATATATATATATATATATATATATATATATATATATAATTACACACACACACTGAATTAAAATCAGAATTTATTAAATCCTTTTCATTTTCACATTTTCCAACATTTCATTTTAAACTCAATGTCTAACTGTGACTATAAATTATTATCATCTGAGTAAGTGTAATTTGGCTGAAAGTCCATTTCATCTCCTTTCATCTCGACGACGGTTACTTCTATGCCTGCTTCTGATATTTTCTGAAGGACCTCCTCGGTTGAAAGCCCTGTAAGAACCATGAGTAACCGTGCTATGACTTCTTCTCCACCGATGGCCAAAAGAAAGAAAGACCGCGAACTGGACGTTCTTTTAAATTGAGATTCAAGCAGCCAATCAGGGCTGGCTCCACATACACTCTCAGAAAATAAAGTACATAATTGTACCTTTAGGGGTACAATGGCTTGTCACTGGGGCTGTACCCTCAAGGGTACAATATTGTACCTTAAAGGAGAACTCGGCAACTCTAGCGAACTCTAGTCACTTCTTCGCTGATTTTCCCTTTTGTTGTCGCATGTTTTCCCCACGAGCTCCCCCTACAGCTGTGGGGGGGCGTATATTTCACAACACGGTCGTAAAAAACTCACTTGCGGCGGCCTCCTCCCCCTCTCTACCGCTGCTCATGTGCGTTTGTTTTGATCGGAGCAAGCCAACTGTATCGTGTGGAGCTATGTCTACCGAGGTGGGTAATCTGGTAATACATCATACATGCGTGTGTGTTTATGTCGAATTGCCGTAAAGCAATTCGTGTTTCGCGCTCGTTCTCGCTCTCGTTCTCGCTTCTCACGAGACTTCCAATTTCTATCTTGCCGGGACGGTAGTCCCGAAGTTGCAAGGTTGGTTTTCCGCCTGGGAACGCTGGGGGGAGCGGGGAAAGTCACCAATATCACCAGAACAGGTTGTTTAACCATCCAAATGATTTCTAGACAGTTTTATTAAGTTAAAAAAGTTACCAAGTTCTCCTTTAACCTTTAAAAGAAACGGTACATATATGTAACTTTTAATGCTTTTTGATCCTCAAAAAGTTACATATATGTACCTTGAGGTCCAACAGCAAAAACTCCAGTGTTAATTGAACTCTTCTGGGAGTTTATATGACTCCAGACTCAAGAGTGTTGAAGTCAATGAGATAATCAAGTGATTCATTTAATGATGATTGAGCATTATTGAAGACACCTGATGTTAACAAGCAGAATCACGGAAGGAGAAAATAGATTTTTTTAAGACACCGTTATGGAGATCAGTGTTTGCTTTAGTTGGTCTCTTGACCCTTAAATCATTAGCTTTAGATTTTGTTTGGCTGTTGTATCTGAGTTATAACTGCCAGATGAACAAAGAAAAAAGTTGATCAGGTGGTGTTGGTTATGTTTTGACATAATCATAATTTAACCTGAATCACTGAACTCATTTAGAATCTAATCTCAGGCTTAAGTGTATATTGTTGATTACAGCATCACAGTGATTCTACAGCAAAAGATTTTCAGCATTTTCAATATAATCCAAAAATTCTAAAAAGTTGATCTGATCAAAAGACATTGAAAATTACTTTTTGAAGAAACACTGACATCAATAATCAGCCTGTGAATCTCAACAATGGTGACAATAATAAAGCATGTTGCAGTGCATTCTGGTTGCCACCAATCACAACTCATTAATGGCTCCCATCATGCATTGCGGTATGAATAAATTATGATCTGAATTGTCTTACTAATTTCCTTTCCCTAATTGAATATTCTGTTTGTCACCATTGTTGAGATTCATACACTGATTCTTGAGGTCTGTGTGTGCCTAAAAAAAATTTTGTTTTATCAGATCAACTTTTAATAAATCCTTTAGAATATTTCAAAAATTCTGGATCTTTTGCTGTAGAATCACAGTGATGCTGTAATCAACAATATACATTTAAGTCAGAGATTAGACTTTAAATGAGTTCAGTGATTCAGGTCAAATTATGATTATGTCAAAACATAACCAACAACACCTGATCAACTTTTCTCTTTGTTCATCTAGCCATCATAACTCAGATACAACAGCCAAACAAACCTAATGTTAACAGTTTAAGGGTCAAAAGACCCAACTAAAGCAAACACTGATCACCATAATGGTGTCTTAAAAAAATAGATTTTCTCCTTCAGTGATTCTGCTTGTTAACATCAGGTGTCTTCAATAATGTTCAATCATCACTCAATGAATCACTTAATTAGCTCATTAACTTTAGCACTATTGATTGTTAATTTAACACTCATATTTTAACACTTTAACACTCTTGAGTCACTATTGAGCCAAATAAACTCCCAGGAAAGTTCATTTAACACTGGAGTTTTTGCTGTGCTATAATGATTTAATATCAGTAAATTAACTTACAAAACTTTTATTTCCTTTATTTCAAGGCTACTCAAATATAGTGATAAGTTAAAATCTACCTTAAATGATTAAGGTACCATTAAAACCTAAAAAAAAAAAAAAAAAAACTTTTTTTTTTTTACAAAAAAATAAAATAAAATAACTTAGCAGAGGCTGTCTTTTGATATTGTACCTTAACCTTTAAAATAAACGGTATATATTTGTACCTTTTAATGCTTGGGGACATATATGTACCTTTTTGACCCTCAAAGAGGTACATATATGTACCTTGGGGGACAGAAATGGACTCCTGCTGTACCCCTATTTCTGAGAGTGTATGCTTTCACTGTCCTTTAAAAGCGCTCTTAAATTAATAATATAATATATATATAACAATATAATTAAAAATCTACCCACTAAGCAAAATGATGTCCAAAACACGTCTTTTCAACGTCTTTGTTACAAAAATCGGACGTTGAAATGACGTCCACTGAGCAGCCAGAATGAAAGTTTTTATGACGTCTTTTTTTGACGTGTTCTGCACGTCCGATATAGACGTTTATCGAACCTTCGTACAAGGTTAAAAACTAGTTAAGATGTGGCCATTGTGGACATATTTCAACATCATTTATGGTCTCATTTAGACATAATTACTTTGACTATTGCTGTCAGATGATCTTAGTGAGAATTAACAGAGGTTTAGATGTTGATATTTGTTTAATTTGAAGTGTCACCATTGTGGTGATCAGTGTTTGCTTTAGTTGGGCTCTTGGTCCTCTTTCTTTTTACTTTAACTTTTATTTGACTGCTTTAACAGTGTGTTTGTGTAACACAATTGCTGTGGCAGAGAAAGCCTAGAAAAAGTTTGTGGTGTTATCAGCTCAATGTTGATGATGACGACATAATCATCACAAAATGGACATCTAATATTGTGTTTAAAGTTTTGTGTTTATATTTGGTTTTAATAACCACCAACCTTGTGGAACTGCATTATTGGTGTCAAAAGCATTAAAATGATCACTTATTTGAAGGTGTATAAAAAGCATGTGCACATGATGTTTTGAGCAAATGTATCATATAGTCACACACAGACATCAAGATTTTGCACATGATTCACAACAATGGTGACAATTTAAAATAAAATAAAAGATTCATGCTGCAATGCATGATGGGTAGCTTTCATAGTACAAAACTCATCCTTAATTCCCAAGCTTTTTTGTTTTGATTGTCACCGTTGTTGTGATTCATATCCAAAATCTTGATGTCTGTGTGTGACTACATGATACACTTGCTCAAAACATCATCTGCACATGCTTTTTGTACACATTCAAATAAGTGATCATTTTTAATGCTTTAGGCACCAATATTGCAGTTCCACAAGGTTGGTGGTTATGAATGCCAAAGCATCTGACAACATTACATGCTTGTTCTGTGATGATTTCATCATCATCAATAAGCTGAAAACAGCTGATCTTATTTATTATTGGCTTTCTCTGCCACAACAATTGTGTTTTAAAAACACACAGTTACAGCAGCCAAATAAAAGTTAAAGTAAAAGGAAAGGGGACCAAGAGCCCAACTAAAGCTAACACTGATCACCACAATGGTGACACTTCAAATTAAACAAATATCAACATCTAAAACTCTGTTAATTCTCACTAAGATCATCTGACAGCAATAGTCAAAGTAATTATGTCTAAATGAGACCATAAATGATGTTGAAATATGTCCACAATGGCCACATCTGAACTAGTTTTAAACTTGTACGAAGGTTCGATAAACGTCTAGATATCGGACGTGCAGAACACGTCAAAAAAAGACGTCATAAAAACTTTCATTCTGGCTCCTCAGTGGACGTCTTTTCAACGTCCGATTTTTGTAACAAAGACGTTGAAAAGACGTCTTTTGGACATAATTTTGCTTAGTGGGTAACAACAATCAGTGTGATGACAATGTTATTCTTTGCATGAAAACACTTGAATTAGCCTAATTGAACACTGTCTGGGTGTATTAAAACTTCAGAGTTATATTCGTAGAGACCTGCAACAGTGATAAGGTAAAGCTAAGAGTGTTCCAGAACAACCTTCTGAACGTATGACTTACAGAAGGTATACTTAACTAAGAACGTTTCGGGAAACACGTATTATCGATAAGGTACAGCTTAAGGTGTAACTTACGAACGACGTAGCGTTAAGAAGGTTTCGGGAAACGCAGCCCTGCTCATCTGGAAAGCTTCTGCTGTGGACAAACATCATTCTAAATCATGAACATCTTCAGACATTTTCTAAATTTATTCACAACTGAACAAAGACTTGATTGAAATAAACACTGTTTTAAGATTTTTAGGTATTTATTCAGGCATCAATCTTGGCTTTAGATAAAAAATTTTTTTGAAGTTCGTGCATAAATTACATTAATGTTTCTCTTTAAGGATGATGCTTCAGAAAATGGGCCTGATGAAGCATCGGATACAGCAATGGATAGTGAAGCGCACTCGTCATCACCTTCCTCAGCAAAAGAAAAAGGACCAGCCGGGTGGATATGAAGAAAAAGTGGTAATGCATTTAGCCTTCCATAACAATGAAAGATACTTACATGCATATTACAGTTATACAAAAAAGTTGACCTGTAAGTAGACGTGACACATCTATTGTTGACCTCAGTGTTGTTTTTGGCAGCCCTTTTAGTTTTAGTTTTAGTCTTAGTCTTTTGGACGAAAATGCTTTTTAGTTTTAGTCACATTTTAGTCACTTATAAACATGATAGTTTTAGTCAAGTTTTAGTCGACGAAAACACAAAAAGGTTTTAGTTAAGTTTTAGTCAATTTTAGTAAAAAAAAAAAGTAGTCTTTAACAAATTAATTTAGGTTAAAAAGTATTGGAAATGGGCTTAGGTTTGACAGGTTGCAGCAAGTGTTGCAATTCATAAAACAACAGTTAACCTTTAAAACCTTTGCATAATAAACTAGACTTTCTCATTGATGGAGATGCAGTGTTGCCAAGCTGTACTTCATTGTTGCATTGGGCAGAATCCTTTTATCCCCATATTTCAAGTTATATTTTTTTCCATGAATTGATGCTCTTCTAAAATTTCAGCACATTGGCTATTTTCACCAGTAATCACAGTAATAAAGGAATGGTTTACAGTTTAAACAGCAAAAAACTTTTAGCTACTACAACATTACACACAGATAAAGTGGTAACAGTGGAATCACTGTTTTACTCTAAAAAAGCCAGGAATAAAAACATTCTTGGCAATTGTGGCTTTATTATATAATTAGTTAAATAATTTATGTTATAATTTGTTATAATCTAAGTTATATAATAATTATAATATTACTTTGTACCAATTAGCCTACTAAACTAATGCTCGGACACACTCGGTCTCTCTCGCGTACACTCGGTCTCTCTCGTGCGCAGACACACTCGGTCTCTCTCGCGCACTTTTGGTCTCTCTCGCGCTCTGTCGCTCGCTCTCGCAGTTCGTTTCGCTTTTGTCCAGTCCAGCGCCTCATATCGAAGATGTGTGGCGAGTGACTAGCCGCAGCCGCAGGTGTGTTGTTGTTGTGTGGAATCTGGTGCGCGGCATGGCGGCAGCCGGGTGGTGGGCGTACCCAAAACAAGGATAGGAAGCGGCAGCGGCAGCATTGCTGATACTTTATTAGCTCAAAACAGACAGATTTCACACAAAATAGGCAGAAATTACATAAATTGTGAACGTCAGACTTATAATCATTTTCGTTCCGTCTCGTCTCGTCAACGAAAACTCGAAAACGTCTCGTCATGTTTTAGTCACCTTAGAGCCATTTTTAGCTAGTCATCGTCGCGTTATCGTCATAAAAAAAGGTGCGTCAACGAAATCATTTCGTTATCGTCATCGTTGACGAAAACAACATTGGTTGACCTCAACTGCAACCTCCTGAAGCAGACCGAAGTGTTTGCTCATTTCATCCAACCAGCTGCCCAGAAGACCCCGACTTCACCTCTGAAGATGAAGCCTGGTCGCCCTCGCATCAAAAAAGACGAGAAGCAGAACCTGCTCTCTCTCTGTGGGAGAGTAGTTTTCCCACACTTTTCCAGAAGAATTGGTTTCAGAAGTATTGTTCCCCATGTGTTTTCTTCATAAAAATCATGTTGCCATTGATTAACAACCACAAGAGATCATTGTAGGTCTGTCTTGAAAGGTTAAGATGTTATTAAAAATATATTTCTGTGGAGAAAATGTATGGGAATTTTACTTTTAAAACACTAAAATCTGTTCTGCTCTATTGATATTTCATGTGCATTTTAATAGTATGTAGCACAAGGTACTATTACAAGAGTTAGGGTTGATTAATCAAAATAAAACCAAAATCGGAATATGGCTTTGCAAACACTGTGATTTATATAATAAATGCCTGTTTCAGAGTGAATAGCGGCCAGTGTTTTTCAGTTTTCCAGTGCGTGTCTAGTTTTTACTGTAAAAAAAATATACTTAAAAAAATGTATTTACTGTGAAATTACAAAAGTAAAATTTCTTCTTGTTCTAATAATAACAGTTATAGGCCTACTATTAAAGTCATGTTGATACAACGTAATCTACTAAAGTAAATAATTTCAGAATCTGTTCAAAGATAATCAATACAATAACATCAAATGCTCAGAGATAAAGAGCAAAATATGTACCTGACTCAAGAAATACATAATGCTGAGTGTCTGAAAGACCTCAATACAAATCGCCCTGAGCCTCTTATTGCATTTCTCCTATTTACATTACGTTTATAAACACAAAGTGAACAATATAGACAAAAATACAACTTTAGTAACTTTTATTACTTCTAAATCCAAGAGTATATAATACTTCTATGTCCAAGAGTCAGATGTAAAAGCTGCTGTAATGGCAGTAAAGTGCACTGGATCTTTTTGGCCACTAGATGACAGTAAAGTCAATGGAAGTGCAGGAAAGATTTGAGTAATGGATGTAGTTCCTCTATTTTGAGAGGCTGTTCACTGCAGAGTCGTGGGTGGAGAGAGAAGTCCAGCTCTTCTCTCTGGATGTAATTTGGGTGTAATGGGTGGAGCGAGACGGTCCAACAACACCCTAACCAACCCATAACTCTCTCCCTCCACCCATTAGATCCACTGAGGAGGAGCTGGACGTCATTTGGGTCTGCAGTGAACATCACTGCTCCATTATTAGGAGTTATTAAATAGATCCATCAGTGATGTATTAGTGTTTATGAAGACCATTAAAACTATTTCTCCTGTATCTGTCGTCGGTCTGGTCTCTGAGTGCTTGTGTCGTCTGTCTGAAACTGCCATTGACCCACTTAAACTCAATGTAGTTGCTGATGGTTATGACTGCTTGACACACACACACACACACACACACACACACACACACACACACACACACACACACACACACACACACACACACACACACACACACACACAGAGAGAGAGAGACACACACACACAGACTGTGTGTGTGTGTCTCTCTCTCTCTGTGTGTGTGTGTGTGTGTGTGTCAAGTGTTAAACACAGAGGGCCCTATTTTAACGATCTGAAACGCAAGTGTCAAAGCGCAAAGCACAAGTAACTTTGTGGGCGGGTCTTGGGCGCTGTTGCTATTTTCCCGGCGGGATAAATGACTCTTGCGCCAGGCGCAAATCTAAAATGGGTTGGTCTGAAGAGCTTCATTATTCATAGGTGTGGTTTGGGCGTAACGTGAAATAAACCAATCAGAGCGTCATCTCACATTCCCTTTAAGAGCAGGCGCGCTTGTTCTAAAGCGGATTCCTATCATAACGGCAGATTTGCCAGGCGCGCGCCAGGAGCGGTTCTATCTATCTATCTATCGTAATAATGTATGATTTGCAAAAATGAAAACTGCTGCTTCTGTGTAGATGAGAGAATCAAAGTGTATGCTCGTTGTGCACACGCTACATTGATTATGGCCAAGCATGCGCCCTTAAAATAGCATATGAATAACATGCGCAACGCGCCACTGACTTTAAGGGCCCTATCTTGCACCCAGCGCAACTGACTTTGTACACAGATGCATGTATCATTCCTATTTTGCACCCGCGCAAAGCGTGCTTTTCCCTCCAAAGAAGCACGTCGCTAAACTAGGGAATGAACTTGCGCTCCCTGGGCGGTTCAGCGCAAAAAAGGAGGCGTGTTCCGGCGCAAATGTTCCTTCATGCTATTTTGCAGGTTTAGAAAACAATTGCGCCATTAACCAGGAAAAAATAGTTTAAAGTCAGTGGCGCGTTGCGCATGTTATTCATAAGCTATTTTAAGGGTGCATGCTTGGCCATAATCAATGTAGCGTGTGCACAACGCGCACTTGGATTCTCTCATCTACACAGAAGCAGCAGTTTTCATTTTTGCAAATCATACATTATTACGATAGATAGATAGATAGATAGATAGATAGATAGATAGATAATTTATTATAAAAGCATACATCTAGCTTACACATTTACCCAAATTATCATTATCATACGCCTTTTTAATCGAAGTTAATTTGGGTGGGTTTCTCCATCCCCAACGTCCCTGACGAGAGCGTTGCTCTCCTTGGCTGTGAACCGCTCCTAGCACGCGCCTGGCAAATCCGCCGTTATGATAGGAATCCGCTTTAGAACAAGCGCTCCGGCTCTTAAAGGGAATGTGAGATGACGCTCTGATTGGTTTATTTCACGTTACGCCCAAACCACACCTATGAATAATGAAGCTCTTCAGACCAACCCATTTTAGATTTGCGCCTGGCGCAAGAGTCATTTATCCCGCCGGGAAAATAGCAACAGCGCCAAGACCCGCCCACAAAGTTACTTGCGCTTTGCGCTTTGACACTTGCGTTTCAGATCGTTAAAATAGAGCCCTAAACAATTTTTTTCCTGGTTAGTGGCGCAATTGTTTTCTAAACCTGCAAAATAGCATGAAGGAACGTTTGCGCCGGAACACGGCTCCTTTTTTGCGCTGAACCGCCCAGGGAGCGCAAGTTCATTCCCTAGTTTAGCGACGTGCTTCTGTGGAGGGAAAAGCGCGCTTTGCGCGGGTGCAAAATAGGAATGATACATGCGTCTGTTAATGACTGTTATATTGTCTGTTTTGAAATGTAAATGATGTAGTCCTTAAATTTATTTATTATTTATTTTTGTATGGTATCTAATTTTTTTTTATTGGGTTTCATTTGTGTTATGGTAACAGAGGTCTTTTATTTTGACGTTTGCCCGCGTGAGCGGATATAATGCGCATATGGTCCAAACATTTCAGTATGGAACGAGACCCAAACGTACATGGTTGTGGTATCAAAGGTTTACGGTTTGCAAGGAGTTTTAAAGGATCTAGCTCCTGGTTTAAATGGAGAACAAGGTACGGTTGTAGACTTCCTGTTATCTTTATCTTTATGTTTGTTTTGATTTATTTTCTTTGTATTAAGATTAATTGTTGGTTGTTGCTTTGTTGTTTATGTATATTTAAGTCTTTAATCTTTACTTATTTGGTTTTGATATACGTTTATTTCAAGGTTTATTCATTTTGGTGTTTTGTTTTCTTTTGTACAAGCTTTTACGTTGATTCTCAACGAGTCAGTGGTGTCCAACGGTGATCGTATGTGATGACGGACATTCAAATAAAGTGTGTGAGAATCATCAGTCGAAGAGTCCAACCTTTTTTAAACCAGGCAGCTACAGTAAAAGCTTGCCATCAAACCGTTGTACTGCTTCAAGGAACGCCATGGTTGATGGAGGAACTTTAATGTCGGCGCGCTCGTCGTGGACTAGGTGACTGACTGTTTTCTATATGGATCAAGTTTCAAGTGAAGTTCAAGCGGACGGCTCTACAAACCTACGGGCAGCAGTTGGAGCGATTTAATGAACTGATTAAGGGAAGTGAACTGTTCCAAATTGTTTGGTGGATCGCAGTGAGTACCAAAGACAAAGATATGAAATGAACTCTGAAGAGAAATCTTTTCTCATTTATTGTGTCTGATTTAAAGTTTGAATGGACATTGCCGCGTGTAGATCGTCTATTAATGGACTAAAGGACTAACGAGTTTCACTTTTAAGGGTTATGTTTCAGCACATGTGGTTAAAGTGAACTTGCTGAACATATTTTAACAAATTGATTTGAATTTTAAATGTGAATAATGTTATGTAATTTGGTGAATTGAAAATGTCAAAATCAGATGCAGGTGCAAAGGAGGCAGATAGGCAAACTGATAGCCATCATGTAGAAACTCAAAGTGAGAGTACACGCCATTCAAAGCGCACGCATGTCCCTACTGACAAAATGTTAGCGTATCAGCAAGAGGAGCTATCAAAGAAGGAGAAAAAGGTTGTATCTTTATATAATCAATGGAAAATAGAAGCTCGTAGTGCACGTGAGCATCTTAAATCAGACGAACTAGGGACTCAATTAGCCATTTTGATTGATACTTTGGAGGCGGCCAAAAACAAAGTTCTGAGTGCTTACAAAGACTTTAGAGAGCGTGTATCACCTGCTATTGAAATGAGGAGAAAAATGGATGCTTGTGAAGCAGTTACAGCTGACATCATTAAAATCATTTATGAAAGAATAACAGGTTTAGATGGAGATTTTGATGGTGAAAGGGAGAGAAGTTGTCTTCGTACCTTATTAGACCATCAATATGCCCATTCAATCTTTGGTTCAACGGTTTCACGAGTTAGTCAGAAAACTAGTAATTACTCTAGTCATCGCTCTGTTGTATCAAGCTTAGAAGCCAAACGTGTAGACGCTGCGGCAGAAGTGGCAGCTAAGCAAGCTGCATATAATGTTTTGCTAGAAGAATCAAAGCAAAAAGAAAAGATAAAGCAGTTAGAAAAACAACATAAAAGGGCTCTTGACGTTGAGTTGAAGGAACTAGAGCAGATTCAAGCGCAAAAGGATCTGAAAGCAGCTCAAGCTAAACTAGAAGTCTATAATCAAGAGGTTGAGAAAGAGAAGACTAACCTGTCCAAAGATTGTAGCAGCATAAACGGATCAGAATCAGATTTCTCTCAAACAAATGTGAAAAGGCCAGAAACGTTTCAAAGGGTGTGTCATGAAACTAAAAGGGAGAGAGTTAAAGCATCAGCAACTGATATACCTCTTCTTGTTCAAGCATTTCAAGATGGTCTGACCATGAGTAAGTTGCCGGTGCCAGAGCCTCCTGTTTTTGTTGGTGACCCCATTCATTTCATTGAGTTTAAGCAATCCTTTACTGCACTTATTGATAAGAAAACTGTCTCTCCTGCTGATAAGATGTTTTACCTCAAGAAGTATGTGAGTGGTCCTGCTAGGAAAGCTTTGGAAGGAACATTCTTCAGAACAGATGATGAAGCCTATAAAGATGCGTGGAGCAGACTGAACGATCGTTATGGCCAACCATTCGTGATACAAAAAGCGTTCAGAGAAAAGCTGGCAAGCTGGCCTAAAATTCATCAAAAGGATGCCATTGGTCTTCAAACCTTCTCTGACTTTTTAAATGCATGCCAGGGTGCCATGCCACATGTCAAAGGCCTTCAAATTTTAAATGATTATCAAGAAAATCAGAAACTTGTGCTGAAATTACCAGATTGGGCAATTGGCAGATGGAATCGTCAAGTCACCCAATCTCTTTCTGGAGATCACGAGTATCCCACTTTTAAAGAATTTGCTGCTTTTGTGTCTACTGAAGCAGAGATTGCTTGCAACCCAGTTACCTCATTTCATGCTCTTCACGTTGCAGAACCTGTCGGTGAAAAGGCAAATCTGAAAACAACTACAAGAAACAGAGTTAGAGTTTTCACTACTCACGCAAACATCGAGAGTCAAAAAGCTGTCAAACCAGTGAATGAAATAATGTGTATGCTTTGCCAGAAAGATAACCATCAACTTGACAATTGTTTCAGCTTTCTCAGTAAACCATTGGAGGAGCGACGGAAATTTATCCAAGGGAAGAGGCTTTGCTATGGATGCGTTGTCGTCTCATTTGTAATACCTGTAAAAGGAAGCATCCAACTAGTTTACACAACGACAACTTTGTGAAAGTGGTAAAGACTTTATCTTCTGCAGTTCAGACTCAAAGTGACTCTGATGGTACAATGAATGCAGTGGCCTTAAATGTAAATGGAGAAGAGCGAAATACTTATACTTCAATGATTGTACCTGTCTGGGTATCTGTAAAACAAAATCCAAGTTGTGAGAAACTGATATATGCACTCTTGGATTCATACTACGTTTATTGACAGAGAAGTGAGCGATGCTCTACAGGCAACAACGTTTCCAGTAAAATTGAAGCTTACCACCATGCTTGGAAAAGATACCATCATGCAGAGTGAGAGAGTATCAGGACTCCAAGTGAGAGCATACGAATCTGGTAATTATATTGATTTACCACCTGCTTACACCAAAGACTGCATACCAGTTAATCGTAGCCACATTCCAACTTGTGAAGTCGCTAAAAACTGGAATCATCTCACCGTCATTGCGGACAGGATACCTCCATTGCAGAACTGTGATGTTGCTCTCTTAATAGGTTACAATTGTTCAAGGTCAATGATCCCCAGAGAAGTAATAGTGGGAGGTGATGATGAACCCTACGCCATTCGGACAGACTTAGGATGGAGTATAGTAGGTTGTTCTTCGCCACACCTTGATCTACCTGAAATCAGTAGATTGTGTCACCGCATTGCGGTTAAGGAGCTCCCTTCTATCACGCCAGGTGATGTCATTCGTGTCCTTGAGAGTTATTTTAAAGACACTGAAGAAGAGAGTGCAAAGGTTTCCCAGGATGATGTTCTTTTTCTTGAAAAATTAAAGGAAGGTATACAGAGGAATGTTCATGGCCATTACCAAATGCCACTTCCTTTTAAAGTGAGGCCTAACTTACCAAACAATAAACCAGGTGTCATTATCAGACTCAACCATCTCAAAAGAAAGATGACTAAAGATGAGACGTATAAAAAACGTTATAATGAATTCATGAATGAAATCTTGCAGAGAGGAGATGCGGAGGAAGTACGTGACAGCGGCAAGGAGGGAGAAACCTGGTACATACCGCACCACGGTGTCTTCCATCCAAAAAAGGCAGATAAATTGCGTGTAGTGTTTGATTGCTCCGCCAGGTATAAGGGGTATTCTTTAAATGATTTCCTGCTTCAAGGTCCCGACCTGATAAACAGTCTAAATGGCATTTTAATTCGATTTCGTCAACATCCCGTTGCACTCATGTGTGACGTAGAAAAAATGTACCACCAGTTTCATGTCGACGAATCTGATAGGGACTTCCTGCGCTTCCTATGGTGGAAAGATGGCGATCTCAACCAGCCCGCAAGTGAGTTTCACATGAAGGTTCATCTCTTTGGTGCCACCTCATCCTCAGGGTGTGCGAATTATGGCTTGAAACATCTTGCAACTGAAAACAGCGAGTTGTATCCACTAGGTTCACAGTTTGTGAGAAGAAATTTCTATGTGGATGATGGAGTGATCAGTGTGGAGAATGCTGAAGAAGCTGTTAAAGTTGCAGATGAGGCACGGCAGCTTTGTGCTATAGGTGGCCTACGGCTCCACAAATTTGTGTCAAACAGTAAAGTAGTGCTGGATAGCATTCCCATCTCAGAAAGAATCTCCGATGTGAAGAATGTTGATCTTTCATTTGATGAGTTACTCCTGGAAAGAACTCTTGGCATACAATGGGAAAGAGAATCAGACTGTTTCAAGTTTAAAGTTCAGTTAAAAGATCAACCTGTTACTCGACGTGGCATCTTGTCTACTGTTGCTTCCGTTTATGATCCTCTGGGGCTTATTGCACCCGTGCTGTTGAGTGGAAAAGGAATACTGCAGGATGTATGCAAGCGTGGCAGTGGATGGGATGACCCTCTATCAAATGAACTGAATCTAAGGTGGGAGCGATGGAGACAAGATTTAAACCATCTGCAGGAAATCGATGTACCACGAACATATGCACCCTCTAGTTTCGGAAGAGCTATTCAAATTGAATTGCACCACTTTTCTGATGCTTGTGTCCATGGATATGGTCAATGTTCATATTTGAGACTTAAAAATGAGGATGGAGATATTCACTGTGCACTGGTTGTCGGGAAATCAAGAGTTGCACCTCTTAAAGTTACAACAATCCCCAGATTAGAGTTAACTGCTGCTGTCGTTTCTGTTAAAGTGAGCAGTATGCTTAAGAGAGAACTGGACTATGCTGTTGTCAAGGAGACATTTTGGACAGACTCCAAAGTAGTATTGGGATATATAAGTAATGAGGCACGCAGATTTCACTCTTTTGTTGCCAATCGAGTGCAAAGAATACATCTCAGTACGACTCCCCAGCAGTGGAAATATGTTCCAACAGGGGAAAACCCTGCTGATCATGCATCCAGAGGGTTAACAGCGAAGGAGTTACTCACCTCAAACTGGTTCACTGGTCCTAAGTTCTTGTGGGATGAAGAAATGTCTGTACCAGAAGAACATGTTCCTGAACTTCTGCTTGGAGATCCAGAGGTAAAAATATGTTGTACTTTGAATACTGATTGCACAAGGAATCTGAGCTTGATAGACCTTCTTTCAAAGTTTTCTTCTTGGTCAAAAGCAATCAGAGCTGTAGCTCGTCTTTTAAGGAGAGCTAACAAAGACAAATCTAATCATCTCAGTACTATGCTTGAGCGTCAAAAGGCAGAACTTCACATAATCAAATGTCTGCAAGATACTTCCTACAAGGATGATCTGAAAGTGATTAAGAGTGGAAGAAATATCTCATCTCGGAGTGCATTGTACTCTCTTGACCCTTTCATGGATAAAGATGGTTTACTCAGGGTGGGAGGTAGACTTTGCCGCTCAACCTTTCCAGATTCTGTGAAACATCCTATAATAATTCCAAGAAATCATCAGATCACAGAAATGATTGTTGCTCACTTTCACAATAAAGTTGCGCACCAAGGCAAAGGATTTACTGTAAATGAGATAAGATCTAATGGCTTTTGGATACCAGGAATCAACAAGATTGTGACATCCTGTATTAGGAGTTGTATAATTTGCAGAAAGCACAGGCGACCAGTTGAAGAACAGAAAATGGCGGATTTTCCCATGGAGAGAGTGGTTCCATCGCCTCCGTTTACGTATACTGGCATGGATTGCTTTGGCCCGTTTCTTATCCAGCAGGGCAGAAGTGTTCATAAACGGTATGGTCTTCTCTTTACTTGTTTCAGTTCCCGTGCTGTACATATTGAGATGCTCACTGATATGACAGCGGATTCTTTCATCAATGCTCTACGTTGTTTTATTGCCATGAGAGGCACTGTGCAGCAGTTAAGGTCCGATCAAGGAAGTAACTTTGTGGGAGCAAAAAATGAGTTAAAGAATGCACTTGAGGAAATGGATGTGGAAAGAGTGAAAACCTTCTTATCAGAGAAGCAGTGCGACTTTATCATGAATGCACCGCATGCAAGTCATACTGGCGGCGTGTGGGAACGTCAAATTAGAACAATCAGATCTGTGCTAAATGCTACTCTTGCACTTCATCCGGGAAGGTTAAATGACTCCTCCTTACGAGCTTTTTTGTATGAAGCAATGGCTATTGTGAATAATAGGCCGCTCACTGTTGATTGCCTGACTGATCCTCAAAGTCTAGCACCAATCACTCCAAATCATCTGCTTACGTTAAAATCGACTACTGCTTTGCCTCCACCAGGAAATTTCGTCAGGGAGGATGTATTTGCACGGAAAAGATGGAGACATGTGCAGTATTTAGCGGAACAATTTTGGAGTCGCTGGCGCAAAGAGTATCTTGCGAATATAGCCGCCCGACAAAAGTGGAACGTGTCTAAGAGAAATCTTCAAGTTGATGATCTTGTTATCGTCAAAGAAGAGGAAATGCCTAGAAACGAATGGAGGCTTGGCAGAATAAAGGAAATTATTTCTAGTGACGACGGACTTGTAAGAAGAGCCAAGATTTGTCTAGGCGACCCAAAGCTTAATGCAAAAGGCAAGCGTATTAACAAACCGTCCATAATTGAAAGACCAGTGCAAAAATTTATTTTACTAATGGAGGGACATTAGTGTTCTTCATTCGAACATTTCCCATTGAGGTATTGAAAGGTCAATGAGTATCATTTTAATTTAACTCATGGTTTAGAATTTTTAATGTTGGTTTGAGGTTTAATTGTATAAAAAAAAAAAAGGGAAGAGAAAAAATATAAAAAGGTGAAAACCAGAAGAAAAGAGAAAAAAAAATGCAAAAATGGGGATAAAATGAAATTATTCGTGCTTGTACATTTTGGGTATGAGATTTGCACTCATAATTTGGTGGGAGTGTTAATGACTGTTATATTGTCTGTTTTGAAATGTAAATGATGTAGTCCTTAAATGTATTTATTATTTATTTTTGTATGGTATCTAATTTTTTTTTATTGGGTTTCATTTGTGTTATGGTAACAGAGGTCTTTTATTTTGACGTTTGCCCGCGTGAGTGGATATAATGCGCATATGGTCCAAACATTTCAGTATGGAACGAGACCCAAACGTACATGGTTGTGGTATCAAAGGTTTACGGTTTGCAAGGAGTTTTAAAGGATCTAGCTCCTGGTTTAAATGGAGAACAAGGTACGGTTGTAGACTTCCTGTTATCTTTATCTTTATGTTTGTTTTGATTTATTTTCTTTGTATTAAGATTAATTGTTGGTTGTTGCTTTGTTGTTTATGTATATTTAAGTCTTTAATCTTTACTTATTTGGTTTTGATATACGTTTATTTCAAGGTTTATTCATTTTGGTGTTTTGTTTTCTTTTGTACAAGCTTTTACGTTGATTCTCAACGAGTCAGTGGTGTCCAACGGTGATCGTATGTGATGACGGACATTCAAATAAAGTGTGTGAGAATCATCAGTCGAAGAGTCCAACCTTTTTTAAACCAGGCAGCTACAGCGTCACTGTACAAAGTCAATTGCGCTGGGTGCAAGATAGGGCCCAGAGTCTGTGTCAAAAAGAGGAAGTGAAACTAAGAGCTGTAAAGATGCTGCTCAGACGCTCCTGCAGACATGATGAGCATCTTTACACTGTTCTTTCTCAAAGCAAACATCTTTCACATATTCTCTCACAAAGATCTGACAATACTGAGCTCTACAGAGATACATGTAAAGCTTATGTGTGTTTGACATCTGAGACGTTAACTTTCTTCACCAGTTGTTCTTGTGTAGTTGAGATGACGGTCACTCATAACCAGAAAGAGGAAGACCAACATTTAGCTGAACTTTATAAAGTGTGAAAACTGCAGCGTTTGACGCCTTAAACTGCGGATGTTTTCCTCATTTGGCCGTCGACACTGAAACATTGACACTTCAGAGCCGTAAGACCATTTTACTGTTATTTAAAATAGTTCAGTAGAGCTACGATTGTTTGTTGAACTGTTTTAGGTGAATGTTGATTTGATGAAGTGATTTAAACTCCAGAAGCTCAATATCTGTTGTAGATTCATGTGTAAATATTGTGTGAAGCTCTTTAGACACACGAGGCCTGACATGAGAAACATCATCAGTTCACATCAAGCCTTCAATGAGCCGTGAATTATTAATCATCATGTGCTTTATCAGTAGAGTTTGTGATGTTGTGTATAGATGATGCTCATAATGTCATAATTGTCAGTTTTATGATTGCAGAAGTCACTATGGTGTCGTCTCTCATAAAGTCTCTTCCTCTGATCGTAGTGATCATGACTGCGGGTGAGTCTTCAGTTTCACTCACTATACAGGTTCATTAGTTAACATGAACTAAGAATTAAGAATACTTATTCAGCATTAAATAATCTTAGTTAATATTAATTTTTACATTTACTAATACATTATTGAAATCAGAAGTTGTATTTGTTAACATTAGTTAATGCACTGTGAATTAACATGAACAAACAATGAACAGCTCTATTTTTATTAACTAACATTATCAAAGATGAATAAATACTGTAACAAATGTATTGCTCATTGTTAGTTCCTGTTAGTTAATACATAATGAACCTTATTGTAACGTGTTGTCAGATATTTTAACTCTCTTTGAAAAGATGATTGAGCTCTTCACACTTTGTAGTTTTTTATAAACTCAACTGTCATGTACGGTGGCTGAGAGAGTTCAACATGCTGCAACTGAAGAAAACACATGCAAATAGAATTTTTTTTCCTAAAATTCTTAATGAAAATGAACAGAGCTTTAGATGTTGATGATTTATTGAAAATAAGTTCTGGTTGAAGTCATCATTATGGTGATCAGTGTTTTCTTTATTTTGGCAGTTTGACACTTGATTTTTTTCAACATTACTCTGGCTATTGTAACTATGTTTGTTATGGAAAGAACAGTAAGAGAAAATATGATCAGATGATGAGAGCCTCTTGATGATGATGTAATCATCATGTAATTGTCTCATTTACAGATCTCATTCAGAGTCTAGTTTCTGATTATATAGGATATGTGTTAAGAATATCATATCATTGAGTACAGTAGCCCCAGGACTGCACATCTTGATATTCAACACTGGTGTGATGATAACTTGAAAATATTTATAACTTCACTTTTAAAAAAAAAAGCAACATCATCTGAATAAACACAGATATCAAGAATCAGCATATGAATCTCAACAATGGTGACATGCTTCATGCTGCAATGCATGCTGGGAGCCATGAGTTTATACCATGGTGGATCCCAGCATGCATTGCAGTATGAAGCATTTAGATCCATATGCTAATTCTTGAAATCTGTGTGTATTCAGATGATGTTGCTTTTTTTTTTTTTTTTAAAAAAAGGGAAGTTATTCATATTTTTCAATATGTTTTGATAAACACTGTTAAAAAGACCAAAAACAAACATATACAGTAAATGCCCAGAGTCAAGAGCCCAACTAAAGCAAACACTGATCACCACAACGGTGAGTACAAGCCAAACTATTATTAAGAACTTCTGTAGACGTCTGACAGAAATAAAGTCAGTCTGGTTAGTAATAAGTGAAGCTGGTAATGCTGTTTTAGTCCAGTCATTTTATGAAAAAAGGTTGAACAAATTGCAACAGAAGCAAACTCAACTGATTTTGTATCCTCAATATGTCCTGAGTAAGGAAAAAAACACATAACAGTAAAATCCTTAATGTTAAGGTCTGAATGGAACCCATTTAGGCTACCCATGAGCATTAATACATAGAGGCAGGAAGAAGTACTTTAGAAAGCAACCTTTATTAATTTTCAAGAGATTGGGTTTGGGGCTGGGTCTGTGGGACTGTTTCTGGGGGACGAGTCTGAGGGAAGAACAGGAGACAATGGTAAGGAGAATGCAGAAGACAAAAGGTAGGCAAAATAAAAAGTGAATCCCCAGAAACAGTCACACAGACCCAGCCCCAAACCCCATATCTGCAATAAGTAAGGGTTAATGCCCGACGAGACGAGGCGTGGTTGCCTCCGCCGAAGTCCATTAAAACCTGATAATGGGCATTAACCCGCTTATACCATGGTTACTTACGAAAGAAAGAAATATTTAATCAATTAATAATACTTTAATGTGTTTTAGAGTAAAAATCGTGAGGGTTTTTATTTATTAAGTCGAGCGCACTATTTAATATCTCCCGTATACAGGCGTTGCCAAGCAACGTGGCCACAGCGACCCGACCGCAGCAGTTGATCAGTGAGTTTGAGCCAGCGCAATCATTTAGAACTGTCATCAGGCAAATTGACGGGACGCCTTTCCTAGGTGTCCATTATCACTTTTTAACGGACACCCTGCAGCCAATCAGAATCGAGTATTCACCCAGACCATGGTATAATAATTAATAAAGGCTGGTTTCTAAAGTACTTCTTCCTGCCTCTATGTATTAATGCTCATGGGTAGCCTAAATGGGTTCCATTCAAACCTTAACATTAAGTATTTTACTGTTATATGTCAACAAGATTCAACAAGACATTTTCACCTGGCTAGACCCAATGTTTAGATCTGTTGTGGTATTTATGCAAATTAGCACATACGTAATTAGATTCTGCACCGTTTGTCCATGTTAACAAACAATTTAAAAAAACTTGTAATACATTTTTTGTTTGTCTTGATGCAAGTAATCAACTCAGTAATTTTCATGGTGATATCTAAAGGTTAAAATTTTTACCCTATTCACGTAAGAAAAAGAATGAATAGGCCTGGGGTATATTTGGGTCTTTTTCGAAACTTTCCCCTAATGGGATTCTTCAGGGCTTTTTTTTTTCCTTACTCAGGACATATTGAGGATACAAAATCAGTTGAGTTTACTTCTGTTGCAATTTGTTCAAGGTTGACCCCCATTTTGGCTTAAAATGACTGTACTCTTTGTGGAGTTGTTTAATCCTCTTCTGCTGAGATCTTCACAGATTTAATGTCTTCTTTTATCTTCATCTGATTTCATCTAAGGCTGAGGCTGGAAGTCAGTTGTAGTTCTTGTGTTTCTCTTTCCTTTGGTGATTCTGCTTGTTATCATCAGATGTCTTGATTCTGGATTCATATAAACACTGAGCAGTGGTAATTTAACACTAGGAAATTTGCTGTATACAGAAAAAATAAAAAAATGACTGTAAATGCAGATCAACTGAGGCAAGTAGCTGACAAACAGAGAAATAAAACAAGATGGAGAGAGGTTCGTGACAAACTTGGACTTGACAGAGAATCTGCTCTGTGTGTTTTAATAGACAGTTGAACAAATATATATTATTTATTGTACACATAGTTTTATTGCTCTTTGTTTGTACTTCAGTAACGCTTTTTATCCAGTCTGGTGATCAAGTCTATGGCAGTGAAAATAAATACAGTATGTGTTGCACAAAAACATTAAGCCATTACTTGCAAATACTTTGGGTTCGTTCAAATGTACTTTTAGTACGATTGTTATAAACACGTAAAACTGTGCAGCATTAACTCACCAAATCATTTGACAAATACATATCAGTAACAGGCTATTATAGCATTACATTTCATGTTCTTTGCAGATAATTCATTACGATGACATTAAACAATGTGATCAAATGTACAGGTAATAAAAAAAACTAATTCATTACCTCATCCGTGAACATGATTCATGAATTCCTTTCATCTCTGGATGGTGAAAACGACAATCTCCCATCGTTCCACTCTCCTTCATAGCGTCATCAAGCTTAGTGTTTGTTATTGTTTTGATAATGCGACCTCTGGCGGCGAAAACTTACATATTGTGCCTTTAATTTACTGGTGTTTTTTCTATTTTCATGTTTTCTTCAGTTGCAGCATGTTGAGCTCTCTCAGCCACTGTAGGCATGATTGTGCTGTCGGTTAAAATAAAAAAGGGTGAACTGTGAAAAAGATATATTTTTTACATTGCTTCAAAACACCTGAAAGCCTCTTCATTCCTCATTTCTGTGTTTCAGGGGTTGATGGTCTGCAGGATCGGGGAGTGAATTACAGCCCTTCATATGTTTGTGCATTAAAGGGATCAACAGTGACAATATCCTGTACTTTAACACATCCTGATGGTCATGAGATCAGAACAGCTTTCTGGACCAAAACTGTTGTAACTGATGGAGAACCACCGGATCTGTGTTTAGACCCAGAAAAAAAAGGAAGAGTTCAGTGTGTCAGTGAAGATAAAGACACTTCCAGCATCACTTTGACAGCTATAACAGAAGCTGATAAACACATCTACTACTGCAGATTTACTACAGATAAAGCAGGTGGAAAATGGACGGGGATTCCTGGAGCTCAGCTCGACGTCACAGGTAAAACTACTGAACTCTCAGAAATAGACTAGGCCAAGAAATAAAATAATAAGCAGAAATCAGAGGTGGAAAGTCCAGGGGTCAGAAAGTAAAAGTCCTGCAATATGTTTATTCCACCCATGAACTCACACAGCAAAAACTCCAGTGTTAAATGAACTCTCCTGGGACTGGGAGTTTATATGGCTCCAGACTCAAGAGTGTTAAAGTTAATGAGATCATTTAGTGATTGATTGAGTGATGATTGACCATTATTGAAGACACCTGATGTTAGCAAGCAGAATCACCTGTTGGAAACTCAGAATCGAAGACCAGGAGACTTGGTTCTTTCTTCAGCAGGATTCTTTATTGAGAACACAAGCTGTCGGTAGCTGCAGTCACCAAAGTCTGAGTTCTATACAGTATAGTTTTTATACATTTACAAGGAGGAGGGACTTTTGGAGGTGGAGACAAATCAAAACAAAGCATAGGGATGATTTGATTCAATCAAGAATCAGCATAACACTATCATTCAATTGATCCAATCAGCCTGACAGTATCACCCATACCTTCACATGATCATAGCTTAACTTGGGACCATGACACTGTTCCGGAGGTGCATACAGATACAAAGGTCAATGTCCGACACCTGGGTTGCTTGACTTAATCTTTTTTGAAATATCATCATCTATGCCTCACATGCTAAAATCAGTATTCTTCACCGTGATGTTTATGTAAGGAAGCATATCTGAAATAGATTCTTAAATTTGTAATCCTTCACACCAAAGGAGAAAATCTCTTTTTTTTAAGTTGCCATTATGGAGATCAGTGTTTGCTTTAGTTGGGCTCTTGACCCTTAACAAGCAGAATCACTGAAGGAGAAAAAACACAATTTTAGTCACCATTATGGAGATCAGTGTTTGATTTTGTTGGGCAGGTGACCTTTAAATGTTTAACTTTAGATTCTGTTTGGCTGCTGTATCTGTGTTATAACAGCCAGATGAACAAAGAGAAAAGGTGATCAGGTGTTGGTTATATTTTAACATAATCACCATTTGACCTGAATCACTGAACTCATTTAGAGTCTAATCTCTGACTTAAATGTATATTGTTGATTACGGCATCACAGTAATTCTACAGAATAAGATCCAGATTTTTAGATATAATCCAAATAATTTCTTAAAAGTTGTTCTGATATAGATATATATATATATATATATATATATATATATATATATAAAAAAAAAAAAAAATTAAAATCTTTCTTTAAGGCACACACAGACATCAAGATTAAGTGTATGAATCTCAACAATGGTGACAAAAAGAATATTCAATTAGGAAAAGGAAATTACTAAGACAATTCAGATCATAATTTATTCATACCGCAATGCATGATGGGAGCCATGAATGAGTTTTGATTGGTGGCACCCAGAATGCACTGCAACATGCTTTATTATTGTCACCATTGTTGAGAATCACAGGCTGATTCATGATGTCTGTGTGTCCAAATAAAAGTCTTCTGATCAAAACAATTTTTAAGAATTTTTTGATTATATTGAAAATGCTGAAAATAGTATACTGTAGAACCACAGGCTGCTGTAATCAACAAGGTAGACCTAACTCTCTATATGAGTTCAGTGATTCAGGTCAAATGATGATTATGTCAAAACATAACCAACACCACCTGATCAACTTTTCTCTTTGTTCATCTGGCAGTTATAACTCAGTTACAACAGCCAAACAAAATCTAATGTTATTAGTTTAACATCAGGTGTCTTCAATAATGCTCAATCATCACTCAATCAATCACTTAATTATCTCATAACACTTTAACACTCTTGAGTCTGGAGCCATATAAACTCACAGGTGAGTTCATTTAACACTAGAGTTTTTGCTGTGCAGCTGATTTCACTAATTAGTTCTTTCTCCTGCTGAATTAGCAAATCCAGGTGATTGGAAAAAAATACTGAGGAGGACTTTTACTTTCTGAACCTTGACTTTCCACCTCTGGCAGAAATTAATCTCAATCTCTTCTGCGCACATTCATGAGAGTTTATGACAGCAGCAGTTCATGCTGGTCATGCTGGTTGTTCTCTCCATACTCAACAACAATGGAATCCAACGGTGTGGGCGAAGTAATGAGTGTATTAAATTGTATGAAATAATCCTGAAAAAAGCAAAAGGAATTTAGGAACTTCAGAGATGGCAAGTTCAGCATCTGGGATCAGCTGAGGTGACGTGACGCTAACAGACAGCAGACAAACAGATAGTAGTGACAGCGGCGGCAATCCACCTGTCACTCAAGTGGCCACGCCCTTAATTATGCAGAACTTTTAAGCTTAATATAATTTAAACGGATGAGTTAAAAAAAAATTCATCCTCCTCACAGTTGTCATGAAGGGCAAAATTAGCTATATAGACCAAAACAACTTTTTGTACCAGGCTGTAAATATTTTTTTTTTTTTCTGCTGAAAAGTTAGGCATTTTAACATGGGAGATATATGGAATGACTCCCTTTTGGAGCCTGTCTCTAGCGGCCAGTCGATGAACTGCAGTTTAAGTCACTGAAGTGTTGGCTTCACGAGAGAGACGGGGAGGTTTCCACTTGATCTGACCTTGTTCACAATGAGCGAGCTGGACCCTTTTCACAGACTGACGCGGTTTAAATCCTGTAAAGTTTTTTTAATGTAAATTATTATTATTTTTTTAATATATATGTTCATTACTATACTTAGTATTATATTACATTTGCAGCAAATTACAAGAAACTAGTTAATGCTGCTGTGAGGGTGTTTGTAATTCAGCGGCTGATGGTTAAATTGACATCGTTCTCTCTTTTTTTTTTTTTTTTAGTTGTTAGGTGTTTTTCTTTTGCTATTTCAGCTAATGGAAACACAAAAAATATATTCAATGTAGTCTCTCATTTACCGCTATAAAAGTTTACTTTACTATGGTGACTTCCGCTTCTGATGTTTCACGTGATTTTCTTGCATCTAGCCAAAAACTGAAACTGTGATCGACTATTTGTAAGTCCTATTCCTGTTTTATGTGTATGATCTTATTAAGCCTGGTGATGAAAGCTATTAAATGCGCGAATAAAATGACATGTATTTTAAATACAAAATATAGTCTCTCAAAGTATTTAATTACAAATTACATTTGATTTATTTTTAAGGACAATACAAATGACAAAATACTCAAAAGTAAATACATATTTTAAATGCATTTAATTAAAATACTGTCCATCTCTGGTTAATCGTTACTAGAGTGTTAATATTGCATTATTAATCTGTTCCTGTGTAGTTTTTCATTAATGATGGAACAGTATTAACAATTGTTTCCCCTTTGTGTTCTTAAAATAAAGGAAAGAAACAAGGTCATGAATCTTTAGAACAAAACCATAAATAATGATAAATATTTTTGTGTGAACTCTCACTTTAAGCTGGCAGTGAATCTGTTGTTGTTGATGTTGTTGTTGTTGTTGTTGTTGTTGTGTCAGACCTGCAGGTGGAGACACAGCAGAGTGTGAAAGAGGGAGATTCAGTCACTCTGACATGTAAAAGCAGCTGCTCTCTGCCTGAACAAACAACATTCATCTGGTACAGAAACACACAGATATTCACTGAAGGAACTGTGAAAGAGAATCAGCTTCATCTGTGGTCAGTCAGTCGTTCTGATGTGGGATGCTACAGATGTGCCGTTAAAAGACATGAACATCTGATCTCTCCTCCTGTTTATCTCACAGTAGAAAGTGAGTACAACTGATTCATTAATATTAGTGAAATATTTCACACACTTGGAATTTCTAAATTTCATTTGGGTGAAATATATAAAGCTATTATAGTTTCAAAAGGAAATCTTTGGTGTGTGTATGAATCTCTTTAATTATTTTCCTCATTTCTGTGTTTCAGCGGCTGATGGTCTGCAGGGTTGGGGAGTGAATTACAGCCCTTCATATGTTTGTGCATTAAAGGGATCAACAGTGAAAATATCCTGTACTGTAAAATATCCTGATGGTCATGAGATCAGAACAGTTTTCTGGACCAAACCTACTGTAGGTGTTGTAGAATTACCTGATCTGTGTTCAGATCCAGAAAATAAAGGAAGAGTTCAGTGTGTCAGTGAAGATAAAGACACTTCCAGCATCACTTTGACGGCTATAACAGAAGCTGATAAACACATCTACTACTGCAGATTTACTACAGATAAAGAGGGAAAATGGACGGGGATTCCTGGAGCTCAGCTTGACGTCACAGGTAAAACTACTGAACTCTCAGAAATATATCACAGAAACATACAAACACACACATACAGTATAAAGCAATTTAACTGCGACCTGCTTCATTATTTTACACATTAAAGTAAGTTTACATCAGGACTCTTTAACTCTAGTCCTGGAGGGACAGTAGTTTTAACTCTTATTAAACTCACTAACTTACGCTGCACGGCTAACCTGCAGGTTTTATTCTGGGTTAGAGATCGCAAACCCAAACAGGACCAATCAGCTGTGAGTAAAGTGACATGTTTCTGATGCAATAAAGCCACTCCCTCTGTGTCAAGATTCAAATAGCTTTATTGGCATGGTGAAAGAAATCTTTCACACACACACACACACACACACACACACACACACACACACACACACACACACACACACACACACACACACACACACACATAATAAAAAAAATGAAAATGTTTAATCTTCTAATATTGTGAAAAGGGGATAGAAAAGTGAATTCAGAGATGGCAAGTTCAGCGGCTGGGATCAGCTGAGGTGACGTGACGCTAACAGACAGCAGACAAATGGCTAGTAGTGACAGCGGCGGCAATCCACACAGCAAAAACTCCAGTGTTAAATTAACACTCCTGGGAGTGTATATGAGTCCACACTCAAGAGTGTAAAGTGTTAAAATATGAGTGTTAAATTAACACTCAAGAGTGTTAAAGTTAATGAGATAATTAAGTGATTAATTAAGTGATGATTGAGCATTATTGAAGACACCTGATGTTAACAAGCAGAATCACTGAAGGAGAAAATCTCAAATTGTAAGTTACCATTATGGCGATCATTGTTTGCTTTAGTTGGGCTCTTGACCATTATATGCTTACTTTAAATTTTGCTTGTCTGCTGTTATTGATTTATAACAGTTAAATGAACAAAGAAAAAACGTGATCTGATGGTGTTGGTTATATTATGACAATCATCATTTGATCTTGATCACTGAACTCATTAAGATCCTTATTTCTGACTTAAATTTATGTTGTTGGTTACAGCATAACTGTGATTCTGCATAAATATCCAGAATTTTAGATATAATACAAAGAATTTCTTAAAAAGTTGTTTTGAAAAAAAAAAAAAAATCTTTCTTTTAGGCACACACAGACGTCAAGATTCAGTCTATGCATCTCAACAATGGTGACGAGCAGAATATTCAATTAGGAAAAGTAAATTAGTAAGACAATTCAGATCATAATTTATTCATACCGCAATGCATGATGGGAGCCACTGCAACATGCTTTATTATTGTCACCATTGTTGAGATTCACAGGCTGATTATTGATGTCTGTGTTTCTAAATTAACTCATTTGAAAGTCTATTGATCAGAACAATGTCTATTAAATATTTTTGATTATATGAAAAATACTGAAAATCATATGCTGTAGAATCACAGAGCTGTTGTAATTAACTAGTTAAACCAAACTATCTCAATAAGTTTAGTTAGTTTAATTAGTTTTTCAGCTCACAACATGATTGTCAAAACATAACCAACACCATCAGATCACGTTTTTTCTTTGTTCATCTGACTGTTATAAATCAATAACAGCAGACAAGCAAAATATAAAGTAAACATAAAAGGTTCAAGAGCCCAACTAAAGTAAACACTGATCACCATAATGGTAACTTGCAATTTGAGATTTTCTCCTTCAGTGATTCTGCTTGTTAACATCAGGTGTCTTCAATAATGCTCAATCATCACTCAATTAATCACTTAATTATCTCATTACCTTTAACACTCTCGAGTGTTAATTTAACACTCATATTTTAACACTTTACACTCTTGAGTGTGGACTCATATACACTCCCAGGAGTGTTAATTTAACACTGGAGTTTTTGCTGTGCACCTGTCACTCAAGAGGCCACGCCCTTAATTATGCAGAACTTTTAAGTTTAATATAAACAGATGAGTTAAAAAAAAATTCACCCTCCTCACAGTTGTCATGAAGGGCAAAATTAGCTATATAGACCAAAACCACTTGTTGTACCAGGCTGTAAACATATTTTTTCTGCTGAAAAGGGGATAGAAAGGTGTCCCTAATGTTTGTATAATTGGGGCAGGATGTCAAAAAGTGTATGTGTGTTTGGTGTTTGTGTGTGTGTGCAGTGAGCTCACAGTCGCTCTTCCTTCGGCAGCCAGGTCTGTGTGTGTGTGTGTGTGTGTGTGTGTGTGTGTGTGTGTGTGTGTGTGTGTGTGTGTGTGTGTGTGTGTGTGTGTGTGCAGTGAGGGCACAGTCGCTCTTCCTTCGGTAGCCAGGTCTGTGTGTGTGTGTGTGTGTGTCTGTCTGTCTGTCTCTATGGTCAGATTGTGTTCACTGAATCTGTACACACTCTAAAAAATAATTCTGTGGCTTAGTAAATATTACAGTATTTAACTTTATTAACTTAATAAAATCTCTGAATATCGTTTACTTGATATCGTTTACCTAAATAATTGACTAAAAATCCAACAGTTAATTTTATCAAAAATTTAGAGTTATATTCAAGTTTTTTTTCACTAAAAGAATTTAGTATTTGACTAGCCAATTATTTATTTATAATACACATTATATATTTGTGAAATTTCTATCAAAATATTTGAGAATGGAGAATTAAACTGATCTGTTTCAAGAAACAAAAATATCACTTAAAGGGATAGTTCACCCAAAAATGAAAATTCTGTCATCATTTACTCACCCTCAAGTTGTTTCAAACCTGTATGAATTTCTTTTTTCTGCTGAACACAAAAGAAGATATTTTGAAAAATGTCGGTAACCAAACAGTTGATGGACCCCATTGACTTACATAGTATTTTTTTTTTCCTACTATGGAAGTCAATGGGGTCCATCAACTGTTTGGTTACCGACATTTTTCAAAATATCTTCTTTTGTGTTCAGCAGAAAAAAGAAATTCATACAGGTTTGAAACAACTTGAGGGTGAGTAAATGATGACAGAATTTTCATTTTTGGGTGAACTATCCCTTTAATTCAAATAAATATTATTAATATATTTAACACACTCTTAAGAAATTGAGTAAGTTTACTCAATTAAAACAATGCACCCCTCCCCCGCCCTCTGATGTGACACAACTCGACGGTTGAGTGAGCGTGCGCTGTTTGAACTCTCCAGTCTCCAGAACAGTTCTTCTCTTCTCAGCGTCGCAGATTTGGTGCATTTCCTCTGTGAAATTCAGGTTTGTGTATGTTTTTTTAATCTATAAAATCATTACTGTGCTTTAAATCATTTTATTTAATGCAAAACAACATATAGAGGTGTAATGTGACACCTAAACCAGAGTCACGCCTGTCTTTTTCGCTTGATTGAAACGCCTTGCATAAAACACACGACTTTATTCCTAATGATAATGAATATAATTAATTTGGATGATGAAATGTCCTCAGAACTGCGCACTGTTTGTTTATTGGCAGGTTATGGAGTCAGTCGCTCGCAGTATCTTTCAGCTATGAGTGAAACGCAGGACGGCAGTCTAAAGTTCGAAGTTCACCCGCAGAGTGCGAGTCTGTCTCCGGCACAAGAACCAGCACTGATCCGGTGGAAATTGGATAACAGACTGGTTGATTACACTTGAATTAGGCTACCTGAATGTTTAAATGTTTCATTTTTACTTCTAAAATGTTTGTTAAATGAGTGTTAAATGTAGGCAATATTGTTGTTAAAACAGTGTAAAATATTATGTATTTCGGGACTCATCAACAATAAAGGTCAATGTCATGTATATTGGTGGTTGTAATAATACATCATACCTCGAAAAGACACGAAGAGCACCAAACAGACAATAAATACTGCTGGTCCGGTCATAAAACTGTAAGAAAATAATAAACAAAATAATCAAACAAATATACCAAATGAAATAAAAAGCAGACGCCATTAGCACGTGGCGTGTACAACCACCTGTAAGGCACGTCAGACCCTGCTACACACTAATTTACCATTCTGAACAGAAAATACAGAATAAAGTTCTCTCAAACACATTTCTAGACAAATGCAACTGACTTTATTTTTGTCTAAAACAATATCTTCCAACATTTTCTTAACCGATCGACCAGAGACTTTTTCACCTACCATCCTTCTCAACAGCTCGTGTGAACTGAGGAGATGGCTGATTCAACCCATTGTACACCCTTCTTGCCTGTAGGTGTCTCCCTCTTTCCAAGATGCATTATTTAAATAACCAATGAACAGGGTTAATTGAACAAGAACAAATATTTTATAACTAAAACAAGCATTTTGACACTATTCACACTTAGTTTCTGTTTTTCCTTTCTTTACTGTGTTACACATTTACTCAATTCATACAGTATATTTCATTGATTTCACAGCTTTAAAATTTACACATTTTTTTTGAGTGTACAAATGTTTCCCCAAAGTTAAACTTTTTAGAGTGCATGCTCAGGACTTTTCTCAGTTTAGGGTCTCTCACTTTAATCAGGTATCCTGCCAATTCATATGTTCATATGGCCAAATAGCATTCCAATTTACTCTGTTTGGCTGTTGCGTCTGTCCAATGTTTGAGGTATTTTTCTTTGTGTTATTTAATTATTTGGTTTGGTCTGGCTATGTGTTTATTGTCAGTTTGTGACTTCAGCTCTAATACCAAACGGCCGAGGGCGTTTTTCTCTGGCTTCAGATCTTGGTAGATCAGGGCTTTGTGATGGAGGGTCTGTTCATCGCTATTTTTTAAGTGGGCATGGAATTTAATGGCTCTTTTTTTAATAGTCATCACAAGGGGGAATAATCCTAATTCTGCTCTACAGGCATTATTTGGGGTTTTGCGCTGAACTCGTAGCAGGATTTTGCACAGCTCGGTCTGCAGAGTCTCTATTGGGTGTTTGTCCCATTTAGTGAACTCTTGGTCTGTGAGTGACCCCAGACTTCACACCCGTACAGCGCGATGGGCTTGATTACTGTTTTGATTATTTTTAGCCAGATTCTGATTGGGGTGTCAATTTGGATATTTCTCTTAATAGCATAAAAAGCTCTCCGTGCCTTGTCTCTCAAGTCGTTAACATTCATTTGTACAGAGAGTCTGGCCACTCCCCATTGACAAGCGTTAACTTCCTTGAAGGCGGGTACTCTGTTGAAGTTTAAAACTATTGGATCTGCCCAGAGCCACTCTGGATCTGCCATAACCAATCGCTAACGTTTGGTCGTGAAGTATGTCTACAACTCAAACTAGCGCACAACCTCAAAAGTCGTTGTTCTCAGCCACTCCCTCTGTTCGCTGATTGGACAGGTAAAAATTGGCCGGAGAAAACCAATGAATATACTGCAAACCCAGACAACGGCCCTGTCCCAAATGGAACCCTAAGCACTCGCGGTCTTTCTCTGAGTCCGCACTTTCGTGACGTAATGCCGCTTTGACTGTCGGGAAGAAGTCTGCTTCGGAGTCCGCATCAGTGCGGGCTCGACAAAAGTGCGCATCAAGGGCGCAAATCGACCACATGGGGGCGCTCGCGAGCACCCTTCTGAGATCTAAAAATGACAAATGGGACACACTGCGGTCTCACGGACTTAACGGACACACGCACGCGGCAGCCATTGTAAGTCCACAAGACCGAAAGTGCACATGAAGTGTGCCATTTGGGACAGGGCCAACATACTGAAGGAAAATGAAAATTGGGTGGAAGTACGTAGGAGGGCGGAGCCAGGCTATAACTGACAGGGCCCATGACTGACAGAAGTTGTGCAGGAGGTCTAGATGCTGCTGTAGTCCCTCTTTAGTGGGAGACAGCAGCACCAGATCATCAGCGAACAGAAGGCATTTGACTTCAGTGTCCAGTAGAGAAAGGCCAGGTGCTGCAGACTGATCTAGAGCCCTCGCTAGCTCATTTATGTAGAACAGCCATTCAAAAGCTTTTTTGAAGTCAACAAAGCATGAGAAAATTTTACTTTTGTTTTGGTTAATTTGCTTATTGATTAAGGTATGGAGAGTTTATATATGGTCTGATGGGGGTTAGGCCTACTATGATATTAGACTACATACAGTAGCCTATAATAAAAGATAATGAATTTCTTTAGTCTGCCACAAAAAAACTACATTAAAATCATGAACTCAAATGTCATTGTGAAAAAAACAAAAACAATGACTGTTGTAACAGTGCGTAAATCAGACATTTCAGGCTATAGCCTAACGCTAATAAGCCTTATGCCAAAATTATTATTACAACTAAATTGTTGGCCATTAAATAAGAAAACTAAATAATTGTGTAGATGATTTGTTTTGTGTAACCCGACATCAGACATTAGGCCGAAGTATTTTTTTGCCCATAGTGCCACGATGAAAATGAAAATTAGCTTATCAATGCATATCTAAAGCCTGGTATCTTTGTAGAACTTCAAAAAAAGAAAGAAAAAAGATGCCGCAGCCAATGAGCAGCCGGCGGGGGCTGGCTGCAGGACGACTCAACCTCCACGGACAGTTTGTAATGTTTGATCAGACAATAACTACTCAAGATTTTGCTTTAGTATCATTTTCGGGGACAATCAGGACCGGATTCGGGATTTGGGACAACAGCTTAGATTTTTCGGGACGTCTGGTCACCCTACTCTATATCCCCGTGTCTCTGTATCTCTGTGTGTCTGTGTCTCTGTATCTCTGTGTGTCTGTGTCTCTGTATCTCTGTGTGTCTGTGTCTCTGTATCTCTGTGTGTCTGTGTGTCTGTGTGTCTGTGTCTCTGTGTGTCTGTATCTCTGTGTGTCTGTGTCTCTCTGTGTCTGTGTGTCTGTATCTCTGTGTCTCTGTGTGTCTGTATCTCTGTGTGTCTGTGTCTCTGTGTCTCTCTGTGTCTGTGTGTCTGTATCTCTGTGTGTCTGTGTCTCTCTGTGTCTGTGTGTCTGTATCTCTGTGTCTCTGTGTGTCTGTATCTCTGTGTGTCTGTGTCTCTGTGTGTCTGTGTCTCTGTGTGTCTGTATCTCTGTGTGTCTGTGTCTCTGTGTGTCTGTATCTCTGTGTGTCTGTGTCTCTGTATCTCTGTGTGTCTGTGTCTCTCTGTGTCTGTGTGTCTGTATCTCTGTGTCTCTGTGTGTCTGTATCTCTGTGTGTCTGTGTCTCTGTGTGTCTGTGTCTCTGTGTCTCTGTGTGTCTGTGTCTCTGTGTGTCTGTATCTCTGTGTGTCTGTGTCTCTGTATCTCTGTGTGTCTGTGTCTCTCTGTGTCTGTGTGTCTGTATGTCTGTGTGTCTGTATCTCTGTGTGTCTGTGTCTCTGTGTGTCTGTGTCTCTGTATCTCTGTGTCTCTGTATCTCTGTGTGTCTGTGTGTCTGTGTCTCTGTATCTCTGTGTGTCTGTGTCTCTGTGTGTCTGTGTGTCTGTGTGTCTGTGTCTCTGTATCTCTGTGTCTCTGTATCTCTGTGTGTCTGTGTGTCTGTATCTCTGTGTCTCTGTATCTCTGTGTGTCTGTGTGTCTGTATCTCTGTGTCTCTGTATCTCTGTGTGTCTGTGTGTCTGTATCTCTGTGTCTCTGTATCTCTGTGTGTCTGTATCTCTGTGTCTCTGTATCTCTGTGTGTCTGTGTGTCTGTATCTCTGTGTCTCTGTATCTCTGTGTGTCTGTGTGTCTGTGTGTCTGTATCTCTGTGTCTCTGTGTCTCTCTGTGTCTGTGTGTCTGTATGTCTGTGTGTCAATTCAATTCAATTCAATTTCAATTCAAAATTGCTTTATTGGCATGACTGTACATGTTACAATATTGCCAAAGCTTGGAACATATAGAATAATTATAAAGTATAAAATTATAAAGTACAAAATAATAAAATATTATAATATAACTTAAATCTAAATGTACAACTTAAATTAATTGTACAAATTAACAGTGTAACAAATTATAATATCATTTGAACATTTTACACCACAGAACATTTTACACCACAGTGTTTTAACATATACACACACACATATCACTGAAGGTCACTGTGGTGGACAGTAGGGAAACACACTGAGGTCAAACACACACATTACACACACATTCACCTGCTGTCTCTCAGGCTGTGGCACACACACACGTATCTGGCAGCGAGTGCTGCTGTCTGACCCTCTCCTAGCAGGATCTTCATCTGATCTACTTCAGTCATGGCTGTAAAGTTCTGTATTAAGTTAGTGAGTTTGCTGAAGTAGAGTTCTCTGACTGAACTGTATTTGTGACAGTGAAGGAGGAAGTGCGTCTCTGTCTCGATCTCTCCTGTCCTGCAGTGAACACACACCCTCTGCTCTCGGGGTAACCAGCTCTTCCTGTGTCTGCCGGTCTCGATGGCGAGACTGTGTTCATTCAGCCTGTACCGGCTCAGGATCCGTCTCTGCTTTGTGTCTCTCACACTCTGGAGATATTCTTCCAGTTCATAATTTGATTTCAGATTTCGATAGAATTGTAATTTACTTTGTGTTTTAGTTTCCTGATCCCAATGTTCCAGATATGTATTTTTAGACTGTTTGATAATTTGGTTTGTCCTGATGTGTGTGTGAGAAGCAGTGCTGGTCTGAGACTGGTTAGTGTTAGTAGGGTTAGTCTGGTTAGTGAGTCTCAGAACCAGCTGACTGAGGAGACTCTTTTCGGGGTTCAGTTCTTGGGTTTGTAGTGCTTTAAAATGTAATGATTCTGTGGGACTTGATTTTAGATGCATCCAGAATTTGAGGGATCTTTTTTGCATATTGATAATCAATGGGAATCGGCCTAATTCTGCCCTGCATGCATTATTGGGTGTTTTCCTTTGTAGTTTTAGAATAATTTTGCAGAATTCAGTGTGTAGGGCTTCTGTTGGATGCCTGTCCCATCTAGTGTAGCTCTGATCACTGAGTGGACCCCAAACCTCACTTCCATACAGCGCAATGGGCTGAATCACACTATCAAAGATTTTACACCAGATTGGAATCGGTAATTCAATGTTTTGGAATTTTTTCTTAATTGCGTACAGAGCTCTCCGAGCTTTATCTCTGAGAGCATTCACTGCCACACTGAAACTCCCTGATGCAGTGATGACCAGGCCGAGGTAAGTGTACTGCATCGTGTGCTCTTGGGCGGTGCTGCCTAGACTGAACTGGTGTCTGTGTTCCTGACATCTGGGCTTCTTCTGAAAGACCATAATGTTGGTCTTTGTGAGGTTGGCTGCCAGGGCCCAGTTCTGGCAGTAGTTCTCCAGCAGGTCCAGGTGCCGCTGTAGTCCCTGTGCAGTGGGTGACAGCAGCACCAGGTCGTCTGCGTACAGCAAGAGCTTGATGCTCCTGTCCTGTAGAGTGAGTCCAGGGCCTGTAGACTGCTCCAGCTGCACCGCTAGTTCATTAATGTAGATGTTGAACAGCGTTGGACTCAGGCTACAGCCCTGCCGCACTCCTCTTTCCTGGGTGAAGAATTCTGTGTGTTTGTTGCCAATTCGTATTGCACATTTGTTGTTCGAATACATTGATTTTATAGTGTCATAAACTTTACCCCCTACACCACTTTGTAAAAGTTTGTAATATAATCCGTTGTGCCAAATAGAATCAAATGCTTTTTTGAAATCAACAAAGCATGCAAATATTTTTCCGTTTTTGGTCTGTTTTACGTGTTTATTGATTAGGGTGTGTAGGGTGTAAATGTGGTCAGTAGTTCTGTGGTTTGGAACGAAGCCAATCTGACTCGAGCTCAGGACATTGTGTTCGTTAAGGAAGCTTACAATTCTGTTGTTTAAAATACTGCTAAATAACTTCCCCAGATTACTGCTCACACAAATGCCTCTGAAATTATTAGGGTCCAATTTATCTCCACTCTTATGAATTGGGGTAATAAGTCCTTGGCTCCAGATGTCAGGAAAACAGCCTGAACTAAGTACAGTGTTGAACAGTTTGAGCACGGCCGCCTGCAGCTCAGGTGTGCTGTGTTTCAGCATCTCTCCTAGAATGCCGTCAGGACCACAAGATTTCTTTCCTTTTTGGCTTTTGAGTTTGTTTGTCAATTCTTCGTGTGTAATTGGGAAGTCAAGTGGATTTTGATTATTTTTAATTGTCTCTTCAAGAGTTTGTAAATTTTGTTTGATCAGATTATAATTATCATTAAGTTGGTTTGATGGGATTTCTTTATATAAGTTTTCAAAGTGGTTTGTCCAGATTTCTCCATCTTGTATTGGCAGGTCTTGTGGTTTCGTCGTGCTCAGATTGTTCCACATTTCCCAGAACTGATTCTGATTTATTGAATGTTCTAATTCTTCTATACTTTTGGTCAGATGGTGTTGCTTTTTCACTCTAATTGTGTCTTTATATATTTTTAGTTTAGAAAAGTATTCAGTTCTTATCTCAGTGTTGTTTGGTTCTTTGTTTCAGATTTGATAATTTTCTAAGTTGTTTTCTTAATGTTTTGCATTCTGAGTCAAACCATTTTTCATCTTTTGGAGTATTTTTAGTGTATTTTTTGCCTTTCTTTTTCAATTCACTTTTATGTGCTGCTTTTTTAAATATGTAATTTATTTCGTTTGTAGCCGAATTAACACCATCTTTAGTTGTTTCGAATTTCTTATTAATAAATGTATTTATTAGATTTTTTATTTCTTCAGAACTGAGGGCTTGGACAAATTTGTCTGCGCTGTCTGAAGCCCATCTGTATCTCTGCTGGACCGGATACATTTGGCAGGTTTGGCAGGTTTCCGGCCTGTGTTGTTCTGGTGTGTGATGTGTTTTGATATAGATGTTAGTTTGGTTATGGTCAGAAAGCGGAGTTTGCTGTTTGACAGTGAATGCATTGAAGGAGGAAGGGTCCATGTCAGTGATGGCATAGTCAACTACACTAGCTCCAAGACCTGAACAACACGTGAACCTCCCTAAAGAGTCCCCTCTGATCCGGCCGTTCAGTATGTACAGGCCTGAGGCTCGGCAGAGCTGCACCAACTCTCTACCGGTTTTATTCACGGTTTGATCAAGGTTGTTTCTCGATGGAAGTTTTCTTGTGAGACTCGGGGGGTTTTGGCCAAACACATATTCATTGCCCTTTGGATCTATGACATCCGGTTCAGATCCAGTTCTGGCATTAAAGTCTCCACACAGCAGCACGTTTCCCTGGGCCTGGAAACGGCTGATTTCTGTGTGGATGTTGTTGAGGTATTCCTCGTCATGGTAAGGGGACTCCGCTGGAGGAATGTAGATGGCACAGAGATATGTGTCTGTAGCTGAAATGCCAATTTGGTTTAATTTTAACCAGCAATGAAATTTCCCAACTGTAATGGTGGAAATGTGTTTGGCCAGATCCTCCCTGTACCACACCAGGATTCCTCCCGAGTCTCGTCCACGATGGACTGTACTTATCTTGACTGAGGGCACAATTACTTCACAATTGCATCATTTCGACACCAGGTTTCAGTGAGGATTATGATATCAACATCTTCTATATTTTTTAGAAATTCAGGGTCTGTGCTTTTAGAACCAAATGTTGAAGAGTGAAGACCCTGAATATTCCAGCAACTTATTTGAAATGAACGCATTTGTATTCTAAAAGAAAAACCTATTTGGTGAGACAGAGAGAAGATAAGGTGAAGCTACATGTGAAAACATACATGTGAAACATTTTACATTAGTGCACTTTTTTTTTTTTTTTTTCTCAGTAGAGCACTGTGTGTGTTCTTATCTGTTCAGGAGCTGGTTGCACAGTGTGTGCAGCATCTCTCGGATCTGGCTCAGCTCGCTGGCAGGTGTGGAGCTGGAGGTGGAGGGTGGAGCGGGGGGCCGGGCTAAAGCTTCAGCGTAGCTCTGTGCTCTCGGATGGAGGGGTTTATCCGGGTGTGGGGGGTTTCTTGGTTTCTTCTTGCTAATGGGGACTTGATGGTCAGCAGGTGGACGTGGGGTTGGTGACTGCAGGCTTACAGGTGTGTAGTGAGCCATAGGTGGGTGTGGATGTGGAGGATGATGTGAGAAGCTCGTCCGGTCGACGTCTCTCCTCGCCGGGGTCGGGGGGTTGTGTCTGGGCATGAAGGGGTGATTTCTCGCCGGGGTCGGGGGGTTGTGTCTGGGCATGAAGGGGTGATTTCTCGCCGGGGTCGGGGGGTTGTGTCTGTGCATGAAGGGGTGAATGGGCCGGTAGTGTTCTGGCGTCGGTAGCAGATGTCTCGGTGGCGATGGGGTGCGGCCCAGGGCTGCATCTTTAAGGGTCCTTGCAAAAATGCGCACTGCATCTCTGTGCAGGTGGAGTCCGTCGTACAGGTGCTGGAGGCCGATGTGGTGGTGGTGGGCCAAGTGCACGTTTGGCAGTGCAGAACATCTACGGGAGATTTTAGTGTTGATGTGTGGTGGTGTGTCATGTCGTGGGAGAAGTGTGGAGATAATGATCCGGGATTCTGGGAACTTTTTGCTGGTGATTTCCGCCATTTTTCTGACCGCATCGGCAGTGTTGTTGCGCAGCGAGTGAAGGTCATTGGTCCCGGTGTGGATTATGACACACAAGGGGTGTCCTGTGAAGTCTCTGATGATCTGCTGGGCGTGGCCAGTTGTGCTGCATCGTTTTGCAGAGACGTTCTGATGTGGGAAGAGTTTCTGTGGGTCCAAGAACTTCCCATTAGAGTCCATGAGGAGGAGAACATCTGGGTCAGGTTCTGGAGGATGGGCGGGGGAGGGTTGTGTTTCTGCAGGTGTCTGTGTGTGTGTGGCAGGCTCGCTTTCTGTGTTTGTGTAGTCTGTAGTAGGAGCTGTACTGTGGTGAAGTGTTTTGTCTTCTGTGTTTTTCTGGAACTGCTCCCTCATCTCTTGCAGCTGTCTGGAGAAGTTCTCTTCTTTTCTCTCGTTGTCTTCCTCTAGCTTGCATATATGTGCGTGGAGAGTTTGGTTTTCTCCTTGCAGTTCTCTGAGAGCTTTGTTGAGTTCAGTGATGGAGGAGTTGGTGTCTTTCTTCAGCTGCCTGAGCTCATCTTTGAGCTCTTGGATGGAGATGTTTGTGTTGCGTGTGTCTGAGAGTTTGACTTGAGTGTGTTCTCTGAATTCAGTGAAGTCCAGTTCCAGTAAAGCTAAACTGTTTCTCAATCGACGGTCTGATGATGAAGGTGAAAGGATCGCTGGGCCTTCCTCCTCAGAGTCTGTGCTGTTCGCGTGAGGCTCGTCTCTCTCCTCCTCTACTCTGGCCTTCAGCAGGGGGAAGATCTCCTCGAATGAGTTCAGGCTTGCCTCATTGCCTTGCAGAAGGAAGGTGCCTTTAGTGTAGTAGGTTATGGTGAGGATTGGGTTGTCTGTGTCCAGCATTTCATCTTTGCATATAGTTAATCTTCCACCTCGACCGATTCCTTCTTTAAAAATGTTCTTGAATTCTTCACAGATGGCTGATTTCCATGCATTTATCAAGGTGGTGAAGAAGATAAGGTTGTTCTTGATTCTTCTCCCATTGAGTTGAATGTAGTCAGCATACAGAAGATCAGGGTTGTCTCTGAGAGTTTTCTCTTTGTGTTTTTTTCTGGCCTGTACACTTCTGCACTTCTCTGGGTAAAGCACCTCCCTGCACTCTGCCTGCGCCGGGGTTGCCATGGTGACCGGGCTGGGCCGGGGGCTGGGCACTGAGCCAAAGCTGCAGCTAACTTAGCTTTTAGCTTGTAATAATGAGTGATTTTACCAGAATAAAGCCAAGATATACAGTTTTTGTGCAAGATTTTTGCCAGATAAAGCTCATCTCTCTGTTTAGTAACTGAAGATCAAAAATTGTGTGAAGTTTTTCAGCTGTAGTTCCTTTAAAAAAGTCTTTCACGTTTTGGAGGGAAAACTCCAGTTAGCTGTTATGCTGCGTTCACACCAAACGCAAATATGCGTCTGGCGCGAGTGATTTCAATGTTAAGTCAGTGGTAAGACGCGTTTACGCGCGTCTGGAGTTCTTGCGGCGCGAATGAGGCGTTTAGCGCGGCGCGGTAGACGCGAATTCGCCTCATTCGCGCGTCAAGTTCGCGCGAATGACGCGAATTGAGCGTCTGGCGCGTTAAGCGCGTTACGCGCGAATGATTTTATTAGTGCTATTTGTGCATTCACGCGTTTGACGCGAATTCGCGTCTGCCGCCCGAGTTGAAAAATCTGAACTTCTGCCTCAATTCGCGCCGCGTTAACCAATCAGGAGCCTGCTTGCATGCTGCTGTCACGTGGTGAAGTGACAGTTTATAATGTTATTTTATGTTTGGCCTCAATAAATTATTTTGTAATATGACTAAAATGCACAATAAAGCAAATAAAAACATAAAACTCGATTTCAATATATGAGAGCTACTCATTTTGTATTGAATGCTATTTATTCCATATTCTAGATTATATGAAACTTTATTAATCTAATGTAAAGACAACAAACACAATATAAAAACTTTTCAAAAAATCACAGGACAGGTTTCACTTTTGGAGGCTGCCTCCATTTATTATCAAAACAAAAATAAATCACAGATTAGGTGCGTGAGAGGGTGAACCTCGCGCCGGGCTGTACAGCGCGGGCTCGTCATGCAGAGACCACTCGAGGCCGAGGCTTTATACGGCCTACGCTGTCCTCGTCAGCGTCCTCACCGTTAGGTCCACCAAACCTACCTCCTGAAGCAAATTGTGAAACTCCTGAAACCCTCCGGAGGGTTTGGTGGACCCGAGTACTCAGACGATGTCCCCTACGCAGCTGTTTCTGCTCTCCAGAGCATATACGAGCGGTGACTCTCTCGATTAATGCTATTGCTAATAAACATCTAAAAAAGATGGCCGCCAACAGGTTTTGAAACTTTCGCCCCCGGACTTCGCCTTTCACGCGCGTAATTTCGCTTCAAACTTTTGATTTTACGCGCGTCAATTTCGCTCTTGACGCGCGAATGCACACAAAGTGGTCACGCGTATAACTAGACGCGGCAGGCGCGAATTTAGACGCAGATTCGCGTTTGGTGTGAACGCAGCATTAGAGTGGAGATCCAGTAGCCAGATGCTAATCCACAGGTTCAAGTCTTCTTTCTTTTATGAAAATGTAATTTCTAGTAAAAAAATCTGTATTTACCCGAATCCAAGTTGTTCCTCTGTTGTTTGTTCTTGTTTGTTGTCGTTATCTCACTCTCTGTCTCACTTTTTGGCTCAATCTTTTATAATTTTTCAGGAGCTCATTTTTAGAGTGGCTGATCAGGCTGACCTGACTCATCGTCTCTGTATCTCTGTGTGTCTGTGTCTCTGTATCTCTGTGTGTCTGTATCTCTGTGTGTCTGTGTCTCTGTGTGTCTGTGTGTCTGTGTCTCTGTATCTCTGTGTGTCTGTATCTCTGTGTGTCTGTGTCTCTGTGTGTCTGTGTCTCTGTATCTCTGTATCTCTGTGTCTCTGTGTGTCTGTGTCTCTGTGTGTCTGTGTTTCTGTATCTCTTTATCTCTGTGTGTCTGTATCTCTGTATCTCTGTGTGTCTGTGTCTCTGTGTGTCTGTGTCTCTGTATCTCTGTGTGTCTGTATCTCTGTGTGTCTGTGTGTCTGTGTTTCTGTATCTCTTTATCTCTGTGTGTCTGTATCTCTGTATCTCTGTGTGTCTGTGTCTCTGTGTGTCTGTGTCTCTGTATCTCTGTGTGTCTGTATCTCTGTGTGTCTGTGTTTCTGTATCTCTTTATCTCTGTGTGTCTGTATCTCTGTATCTCTGTGTGTCTGTGTCTCTGTGTCTCTGTGTGTCTGTATCTCTGTGTGTCTGTATCTCTTTATCTCTGTGTGTCTGTATCTCTGTATCTCTGTGTGTCTGTATCTCTGTGTCTCTGTGTCTCTGTATCTCTGTGTGTCTGTGTCTCTGTGTGTCTGTATCTCTGTGTGTCTGTGTCTCTGTATCTCTTTATCTCTGTGTGTCTGTGTCTGTGTCTCTGTATCTTGTATGTCTGTGTCTCTGTATCTCTGTGTGTCTGTGTCTCGGTATCTCTGTGTGTCTGTGTCTCTGTGTGTCTGTATCTCTGTGTGTCTGTGTCTCTGTGTGTCTGTATCTATGTGTGTCTGTATCTCTGTGTGTCTGTGTCTCTGTATCTCTGTCTCTGTATCTCTGTGTGTCTGTGTGTCTGTGTCTCTGTATCTCTGTCTCTGTATCTCTGTGTGTCTGTGTCTCTGTATCAAGATTCAAGATTCAAGATTCAAATAGCTTTATTGGCATGGTGAAATAAATCTTTACATTGCCAAAGCATTCATAACACTATAAAATAAAAATAAATAATAATAAAAAGAAAATAGAAATTACATGAAAATAAACATAGCAATAAAAATATCTAATATTCTAATATTTATACAGTTGGTAGCTCTGTGCTGCTGGAGGCTCTTTGGTCGTGACAGGACCTCACGTACCGGACAGCCAGGGCTGAGCTCGCTGGGCTTTCTCCAAGCAGGAGTGGGAGTTTGTCCAGATTTGACTTCAGATGGAAGTCTTTCTGGTGGGCTGTGAAAAGGGGATAGGCAGTGTCCCTAATGTCTGTATAATTGGGGCAGGAAGTCAAAAAGTGTAGCTCTGTTTCCACTTGATTCTCTGAGCAGTGAGGGCACAGTCGCTCTTCCCTCGGCAGCCAGCTCTGCCTGTGTCTGCCCGTCTCTATGCTCAGACTGTGTTCACTGAGTCTGTACATGCTCAGGACTCTCCTCAGTTTAGGGTCGCTCACTTCACTCGGGTATCCTGCCAATTCATATCTTCTGTTTAGGGCCAAATAGCATTCCAGTTTACTCTGTTTTTCTTTTGCATCTGTCCAATGTTTGAGGTATTTTTCTTTTTGTGTTTTAATGATTTGGTTTGGTCTAGCTATGTTTTTATGGTCAGTTTGTGACGTCAGCTCTAAGACCAGTCGGCCGAGGGCGTTTCTCTCTGGCTTCAGCTCTTGGTGGCTCAGGGCTTTGTGATGGAGGGTCTGTTCATCGCTAGTTTTTAAGTGGGCATGGAATTTAATGGCTCTTTTTTGAATGGTTATCACAAGGGGGAATAATCCTAGTTCTGCTCTACAGGCATTATTTGGGGTTTTGCGCTGAACTCGTAGCAGGATTTTGCACAGCTCGGTCTGCAGAGTCTCTATTGGGTGTTTGTCCCATTTAGTGAACTCTTGGTCTGTGAGTGGACCCCAGACTTCACACCCGTACAGCGCGATGGGCTCGATTACTGTTTTCATTATTTTTAGCCAGATTCTGATTGGGATGTCAATTTGGATATTTCTCTTAATAGCGTAAAAAGCTCTCCGTGCCTTGTCTCTCAAGTCGTTAACAGCTTTTTTAAAATTTCCTGTGTTGCTAATATTTATGCCAAGGTAAATGTAGTCCTGCGTGTGTTCGAGGAGCATGTTGTCCAATGTAAAACTATGATGTTGGTCTTGGCGGCTGGGTCTTTTTCGGAAAATCATTATTTTTGTCTTTTTGGGGTTAACTGCCAGGGCCCATGACTGACAGAAGTTGTGCAGGAGGTCTAGATGCTGCTGTAGACCCTCTCTAGTGGGAGACAGCAGCACCAGATCATCAGCGAACAGAAGGCACTTGATCTCAGTGTCCAGTAGAGTAAGGCCAGGTGCTGCAGACTGATCCAGAGCTCTCGCTAGCTCATTTATGTATATATTGAACAGCGTGGGACTTAAAGGGGACCTATTATGCAAAATTCACTTTTGTATGGTGTTTGGACATAAATGTGTGTTGGCAGTGTGTGTACACAACCACCCTACAGTGATAAAAATCCACTCACTCCTTTTTTTTTAATCTCCATAAATCATAAGCAGTCTCTTCAAACGACCCGTTTTCAGAATGTGGCTTTAGTGATGTCACTAAAGCCACATTCTGAAAACGGGTCGTTTGAAGAGACTGCTTATGATTGCAGCACCTGGCCTTACTCTACTGGACACTGAGATCAAGTGCCTTCTGTTTGCTGATGATCTGGTGCTGCTGTCTCCCACTAGAGAGGGTCTACAGCAGCATCTAGGCCCCGCCCACGAGTGTTGACTGACACTGCCGTTATAACTTAGACCCGCCCTGATCGAGTTCACTGCGAGTTGTACACATCAGCCATTGCTGCAGCAATGCACTCACGAGAAGCGTCGAAGCATCTCCCAAGCGTTGAAGGTGTTGTAGCTGGATGTATTCATTCACATAGCTCTCTCTATTTACTCTTGAAATCTGCCAGCCACTGAAGACGAGGTGGATTCATTTTGTTTTCAAAGAAAATGCTCCCTCAACTCTACAGAAATTTATGTAAGTTACTTATGCACTTCTTATACTGTTTACTTAGCTCGAAAAGCGATTTTCTGAAGAAAAACTGATGCTTCATCTTTTGTGTGACATACAGTAAACTTTATTAAACTCATCAGTATATTTTGTGTCATCATTCAGACAATTCAGATCGTCAGATGGAGTCCTACAGCAGGCTTGCATTAATAGTGTATACAAGCAATGCCAAATAGGTTATAATCGTAATTAAACTAAACTATACCTGTTCCAACTCCATACAGCATATTCTCTGACTCTGTAGGCATTTTTATGGTCGAAATGAACACCATTACTGTGACTGTCTGTTTTATTATTATGTTCTTCCTTGTTCTGGCTCTGATCGCGGGATTCGCGGCTGCTTAGGCTCCGCCCCCTGTGCCGTGAACCAGCAGCTCATTAGCATTTAAAGGAGAAGCACTAAAACAGTGCGTTTTTCACAGACCCAAAAAATGATGATTTAAACATGCTGTAAATAAAATTCTGTTGGGTATTTTGAGCTAAAACTTCACATACACACTCTGGGGACATCAGAGAATTATTTTACATCTTGTGAAAAGGGGCATAATAGGTCCCCTTTAAGCTGCAGCCCTGTCTCACTCCACGACTCTGAGGGAGGAATTCTGTGTGTTTGTTACCAATTTTAACTGCAAATTTGTTGTTTGTATACATTGATTTGATGATGTCATATGTTTTTCCTCCGATGCCGCACTGGATTAATTGAAGGAAAAGACCTTCATGCCAAATGGAGTCAAAAGCTTTTTTGAAATCAACAAAGCATGATAAAATTTTACTTTTGTTTTGGTTGATTTGCTTGTCGATTAAGGTATGGAGAGTGTATATATGGTCTGATGTGCGATATTTAGGTTGGAAGCCAATTTGACATTTTCTCAGGATATTTCTGTCTCTGAGGAAATGGGCTAGTCTGCCGTTTAGGATGTTGCAGAGGAGTTTGCCTAGGTTGCTGTTTACACATATACCACGGTAATTATTAGGGTCAAATATGTCTCCGTTTTTATGGATTGGGGTAATAAGACCTTTGTTCCAGATGTTGGGGAATATACCTAAACTCAGGATGATATTGAAGAGCTTGAGAATGGCTAATTTGAATTTGTGGTCTGTGTATTTAATCATTTCATTTAGGATGCCATCGACGCCACAGGTTTTTTGCAGTTTCAGGGTTTGTATCTTGTCTAATAGTTCAGCTAGTGTCATTGGAGAGTCTAAGGGGTTCTGGTAGTCTTTGATGGTTGATTCTAAAACCCTTAGTTTGTCATACAGGGCATTTTGTTCCTGATTTTTGTTTATATCATTAAAGAGGTTGGAGAAGTGGTTTATCCAAACATCTCCATTCTGGATGGCTAGTTCTTGATGGTGAGATTTGTTTAGTGTGTTCCAGTGTTTCCAGAAGTGGTTGGATTCTAAGGATTCTTCAATTTCCCTGAGTTGACTTTTTGTGTTTTGTTCTTTTTTCTTTCTTAAAGTATTCCTATATTGTTTAAGTTTTTCATGATAGAGATGATGGATGTTCTTATTGTCAGCATCTCTGTGTTTCTGGTTGGATAGGATTCTTAATTTTTTCCTAAGTTTTTTACAGTCGTTGTCAAACCATTTCTCAGTGGCATGTGGTCTTTTTGGTTTTCTTTTTGTGGTTTTCAAGTTGGATAATGTTGCTGATACCTCAAATATTCTGTTCAGCTTGTCTACTGCTAGGTTTGTACCTTCACTATTGTGCGGGAAAGGAGTGGCAAGGAATTGATATAATAGGGCTTGAATTTTCGGTTGTTTAATTGTACTTAGATATGTATCTTTACTGTTTTGTTTCCATCTATACATGTTTCTAAGTGAGCGGAGCTGGGTTTGTTTAGATGCTTCTTGGTTGGGTATTGCTCTGTTTAAGTAGAGGGTTATTTTACTGTGGTCTGATAGAGGGTTTAGTGGGCTGACTGTGAATGCTCTGAGGGAGTTTGGGTTAAGGTCTGTCAGAAAATAGTCGACTGTACTGTTACCGAAGGATGAGCTGTAGGTGTATCTACCGTAGGAATCTCCTCGAAGCCTGCCGTTGACTAGGAACAGACCTAGTGTGAAGAAGATGTGTTCCACTTTTGTTTGTTGTTTTATCATAATTGTGTCTCTGTGTGTGTATAGGTGTGGGGAGGACGTCTCCTCCAGGTAGGTGTTTGTCCCCCTGAGAGTTAAGTGTGTCCAGTTCTTCACCTGTTCTGGCATTCAGGTCTCCACAGAGCAGCACACTTCCCTGTGACTGGAAGTAATTAAAGGAGACATATCATGCTTTTAAATCGTTCCTTTTTACATATAAATCATACATTTGTAGTCTATATAAAGCGGAACTGCAATGCTTGGGTCTGAATTCCTCATTATTCTAGCTCCACAGGCCCCTTTTCTACCCCTTTTCTGATGTGCGTCTGAGAGCAACTCGTTTTGGTGCGGTCTCTTTAAATACAATTGAGACACTTCATACCCCGCCCCCTCTCCAGGTTGTAGCGGTGACACTCGGTTCAACTCCACCCCGTTCTGCCATTTTTGTAGTTTGATAGCAGAGATAAGATTATCTAGCGGCACAGAAACGTTTTATTCACACTTTATTAACAAAATGTCAACAACGGAAGACTTGTCCAGCCAGCCTTACATGTTCGAGCCAGAGTTGGAGCCGGAGCGAGATGAAAATGAAGACGACGAACCTGCAGAACAACGTCTTCATGTGGATGTATCGCAATGGTGTGTTACTGTATTTACACATGAAACTTTGGTCTTCCGACCTTTTACCACCGTGTCGATTTATTTTGATTAATATGTGCGAGGGAGAGAGAGCAAGAGAGCGTCTAGTTTGGAGACGGTGAAGTCTTGTTTACACTTTCGCCTGGCTCCGAAGAGAGAGAGAGAGTGTGTGTGTGTGTGTGTGTGTGTGTGTGTGTGTGTGTGTGTGTGTGTGTGTGTGAGCGCGCGACCGGGGTCTCTCTCTCTGCTCATTCTTTCAGTTAAACATGCGCCCTGTCCTATTTTTTACAGTCTATGGCCCTGTCACAAGCGCGGCAGTTCATCTACATTAGACGGTGTAATGAAGCGTGTGGGTTACTACATCCAACAACCGAACATTTTAACTTACCCTCTCGTAACTTCTGCATCCTTTAGCTTGGACTACAAAACTGCAGCGAGAAATAAAAATGGCGGATTGCTCGAAGTGGTGGGCCGGAAGTCAATGTCCTTATTTGGCAGTTCCGCTGCAAATACTGTGACGTAATAGTTCAAAAAACGTCATAGATAACAGAAAAATCGGAACAGGTTGAAAAATATGACCAAAACAGAATATAAAGATATCAACGAAGCACTTGAAGAGAATAATTTCAAATTTTCTGTACTTCTAAACACTCCAATTATACAACAAAATGCATTTAAGGGCTAAAAAAGTGGATTTAGCATGATATGTCCCCTTTAATGTCTACTTCAAGAATGGAGAAACTGTCTTCATTAAAATAGGGAGACTCTGCTGGAGGGATATAAGTGGCACACAGGAAGATGTTTTTCTCTGTTGCGGTGACTGTCTTAATAATTTCTAACCATGTGTAGAAATGTTCTGTTTTAGCTACTTTAATGGCATGGGCAAGATTTGATTTGTACCAAATAAGCATGCCTCCCGAGTCTCTTCCTTGTGTCACTCCAGGCAGTTTAATGGATGGGATGATGAGTTCTCTGTAGCCTTTGGGGCAGCCGGTGGGTCCGTCTCCTCTGCTCCATGTCTCCTGCAGGATGATGATGTCTGAATTTTTGATTTCTGAGTTGAAATCTTGGTTTCTGCTTTTGAGGCCAAAGGTAGATGATCTCAGGCCTTGAATATTCCAACATGCTATAATTAATGCTTTGTTGTCCATGGGGTTTTAGTTTTGGTGATAAGATTTGACCTATGACAGTAGGTGTGAGCAGATGAGGTTGAGCATCTGACGGATGTCTCTTAGCTCTGTTGATGGGTCTTGCACTGGTGCTGTTGTGGATGTTCTGCTCACTATCTGAGCGTAGCTGTGTCTGCCCGGGGCCTGCGGGGTATGAGGAGGGCAGGGGGTCGGCAGGAGTGGCTTTGGCCTGGCCTGATGTGCTGGATGTGAGGGTGTGAAGGCTGGGAGGAGATGCTCAAGTGCTGGTTGGGATGGTCTCAGCATGTGAGAGTGTTGTTGTCTTGACGGAAGTCTTCTGGATGTTCTCTCTGGGGGTATACTGTGCTTTCTTACAGGTCTGGGTGGAGGTTGTTGGACTCTGTTGCTCCTGGTGCTGTTGTGGTTCCGACTCAGGACCACATCTTTTAAGGTCCTGGCGAAGACAAGAACAGCTGTCTTGTACAGATGGACATGGTCTTAGAGGCATGAGGGGTCCAGGGTGGGGTGGTGTGCCAGGTGCACATTGGGTTTAAGTGCACAGGAGCGGGAGAGGTGGGCATTCACCCGCTGGATAGTGTCAGGGTGGAAGACTTTTCGGGGGAGCAGTGTGGAGATGATAATTTTAGCATTTGGGAAGGTGGTTGAGGCCTTTTCAATCACTGTTTGTAGTGATGTAGCCGCTCTCTCCTGTTGGGCTCTCAGATCGTTGGTGCCGGTGTGGATTATTACATGGCTTGGGGATCCCAGTTTGTCAACACTTAGCCATTTGAGTGCGCTCTGAGTGTTCGGACACCAGAGTTTGGCCACTCTGTGTTTGGGAAAAAGCTTCTTTTCATCAATAAATTTCCCGTTCGAATCTATTAAAAGAGCGACTTCCGGTCGTAGTGTTCCTTCTGTTGGTGTGGAGGGATCGTCTGAGTGTGAGGCTGGTCGTGAGGTGAGAAAAGGGTCTGATGGGAGAGTAGGATTCTGGCTGTGCTGGATCTCTGTTGTTTGAGAGTTGTGATCAGGGTGAAGAGTTTCCTGCTCCATCGGTTCCTCTGATGAGCTGAACTCGCTGTGCTGTGCTCCTCTGTTCTGCCTCAGTTCACTTATTTCTATCCTCATTGCTGTTAGTTGTGCCTTGTGTAACTCAGTCTGTTGTAAGAACTGTGTTTCCAGTGTCTCCAGCTGAGCCCTGAAGCCCTCTCTCTCCTGCTGGAGCTCCTTCACATCAGTCTGCAGTGTAGACAGCTCTCTCCTGAGGCTGTCTCCTTCTCTGTGCTTGGCTGTGGGGCTGTTGCTGGTCTGTTGTCTGAACTGTTTGCAGGGAGAAGATCATCTCCTTGAGCTGGACCATTTCTCCCTCTAGCTCTGTGAATCTCTCCCTCATGTCAGTGCAATAGCAGTGTGGATGGGGGTCTTTGGTCTCTTCTGTGCTCGAAGGGTCTCTGTGTTCTGTCTGATCTTCATCTGTGTGGGAGACTGACTCCTCAGGGGTGATTAGTTGGTCGCTGGTAGTGGTTTCTTTCTGTGCTCTGTCTTTGATGCAGAGGAAGTCTTGTTCGAAGAGCCCATTGATGCTTTTTACCACCACTATACCCGTTGTTTTGTAGATATTTACATTGGTGGTTGTTGTGTCTTCCTCATTTCTAATTTTTAGCTGGAAACCCCCGCATATGCCTTTTCTCTCAGCAGAGGGGTAGTGTGCAATGATGGCCTTGTGCCATGCATAGGGCTTGTTGGTATAGAATATCAGGTTACTTATGCTGCCATCTTTATGTAGGTCTGCAAAAAGTGTTTCTGGGTTGTCTGTCAGTCTTTTGTTTTTGTAGACTTTCCGTGCTGATTCATTTGTGACATCTTTAGGATAGTGCAGTGGGATGGCCTCCACATATGGGGGTAGTTTAGGCCTGGCGCTGTGGCTGGAGTGTTCAGAACTCTTCTGGGGGCGGGGCCAGGAGGATGCACTGGTCATAGTTGATTTAGAATGTCAACAATCAACTGAAATAACTGCCAGTTTTTTGTTTATTTTCTCTCAGTGACAATATAAAGGGATAAAAATTAATAAAAAAGCCAAAGAAGCAGGCAAAATATGACTTTCACTGATTTTGTGAGGGGAAAAAATATTTCTTTAACCCTTAATCACTCCTAAAAAAGGACAACACTTAAGGTCCTTGGGGTCATTTTGACCCCAAACTTTTAAAGAGCGATTGCATAAGGAAATATACATTTTTTATATGGAAACTATATATCATTTTTTTTATTTACTTCTCAACTATACATTTATGCTGTGTTTTTGTGGAAATTTTGAATTTTTTTACCTATTTACTGCACAATTACATAACTAGGCCATAAATTGTCTCATGAAAAATGATTTTTTAAAGAAAAAATCACTTAAATGATGATCTTAATTAAATCTAAATAGTTTTTGGACATTGCTCTATGTGTTAGAGATAGAATACTGACATTTGCTGGTTTGTGTAAAAACTTTAGAAATTATAATTAAAGAAAGAAAGTGCAATGACCACATATATCCAATAGAGGGCCATAGAGACTCATTCATTTTCACTTCATTGTTCTTGATGCTTCAACTTCTCACAACTTTATGATATATATTTTGTGAATATTTATTTAAACATTTTGAAATACATAAAAAATATGTAGTTTTGTCAGAGTTAGAATTTGTTGTTGTTTTCTGATATATTTTGAATTATCTGCTTTTGCAAATTATTATACATACATTTGCAGAAACATTACAAGACACCACTATGTTTGTGTGTGTGTGTGTGTGTGTGTGTGTGTGTGTGTGTGTGTGTGTGTGTGTGTGTGTGTGGGAACAAGCTTGTTCCATGTTGCATATGTGACATTTTTCAGATTTATGCCAGTTTAGTTGATTTTATTTGCCAATTTCTATAAAAATGGTCTCTGTTGCAGTGACATACATGTGTGTGTTTGTGTGTGTTTGTGTGTGTGTGTGTGTATGAGATAGAAAGTTCGTTCCACTTTGGGTTTATGCTCTAGGACCAGACCTTGATTTAAATGTAATTTTTTTTTAGATTTATGCCAGTTTTGTTTATTTTATTTGCCAATTTCTATAAAAATGCTCTTTGTTGCAGGGACATAGATGTGTGTGTTTGTGTGTGTGTGTGTATGAGATAGAAAGTTTGTTCCACTTTGGGTTTATGCTCTAGGACCAGACCTTGATTTAAATGTACATTTTTTTTTAGATTTATGCCAGTTTTATTTATTTTATTTGCCAATTTCTATAAAAATGCTCTCTGTTGCAGTGACATACATGTGTGTGTTTGTGTGTGTTTGTGTGTGTGTGTGTATGAGATAGAAAGTTCGTTCCACTTTGGGTTTATGCTCTAGGACCAGACCTTGATTTAAATGTACATTTTTTTAGATTTATGCCAGTTTTGTTTATTTTATTTGCCAATTTCTGTAAAAATGCTCTCTGTTGCAAACACATACATTTGTGTGTTTGTTTATGTGTTTGTGTGTGTCTGTGTGTGTGTGTATGAAATAGAAAGTTCGTTCTACTTTTTATTTATGCTCTAGGACCAGACCTTGGTTTATATGTAGAAATTTTCAGATTTATAATGGATTTAATTTAATTTTTTTGACAAACAAAATAAAAAAAAGTCATTTTTTTCATTTTCCCATTCATTTTCAATGTGGGGTCATTTTGACCCCAAAGACCTTAAAAGGTAAACAAATTTTTACACACCTTTAGAACAACCAAATCAAGCCCAGTTTTTTTGTGCATGTTTAGATAGATTATTTAGGAAAAGTCACAGAGTTTCATGCCCCTGAGATGAAGGTAACATTTTTAAAAAATGAAGGAAAAGTCCATTGGGGTCATATTGACCCCAAAGAATGATTAGTTCAAGTTTTCAGTTCTGTCCAAAATGTCTCTTTGTGCTGTTCTTCTACGCAAAAACTCAGAGAGATATGAAATGGCACTGTCTGTTCAAAATGTCTTTACCTCTCTTTTTCTTGTAAGTTTTCTTCTTAGTTGTTATGTTGTTTATGTTGCTTGATGTTATCCTTTTCACCATGAATATCCTCTTCTGTAGAGGGTAATCCTGTGATGATCTTCTCTTGAACTTTCCTCAGATTCAGGTGTGACAAAAATAAAATAAAAATAAAATAAATAAAACTGTCCCAATTCAACAAAAACTTTGTCTAGACGTTGTTTAATGTTAAATCTTCTACTTTTCTTTCATTTTTTGGTAAAATTATTCTTATTTTTTCATCATTTATTAGGAGCTCAATTCAAGTGTGACCATCTCTCATGGAATCAATCTCTCTCTCTGTCTCTGTATCTCTGTGTCTCTGTGTGTCTGTATCTCTGTGTGTCTGTATCTCTGTGTGTCTGTGTGTCTGTATCTCTGTGTGTCTGTATCTCTGTGTGTCTGTATCTCTGTATCTCTGTGTGTCTGTGTCTGTCTCTGTATCAATTCAATTCAATTCAAAAATCGCTTTATTGGCATGACTGTACATGTTACAATATTGCCAAAGCTTGGAACACATAGAATAATTATAAAGTATAAAATTATAAAGTACAAAAAAATGAAATATTATAACATAACTTAAATCTAAATGTACAACTTAAATTAATTGTACAAATTAACAGTGTAACAAATTATAATATATGTGAACATTTTACACCACAGTGTTTTAACATATACACACACACATATCACTGAAGGTCACTGTGGTGGACAGTAGGGAAACACACTGAGGTCAGACACACACATCACACACACATTCACCTGCTGTCTCTCAGGCTGTGGCACACACACACGTATCTGGCAGCCAGTGCTGCTGTCTGGCCCTCTCCTAGCAGGATCTTCATCTGATCTACTTCAGTCATGGCTGTAAAGTTCTGTATTAAGTTAGTGAGTTTGCTAAAGTAGAGTTCTCTGACTGAACTGTATTTGTGACAGTGGAGGAGGAAGTGCGTCTCTGTCTCGATCTCTCCTGTCCTGCAGTGAACACACACCCTCTGCTCTCGGGGTAACCAGCTCTTCCTGTGTCTGCCGGTCTCGATGGCGAGACTGTGTTCACTCAGCCTGTACCGGCTCAGGATCCGTCTCTGCTTTGTGTCTCTCTCTTTCAGTGTCTTTCAGATTTCGATAGAATTGTAATTTACTTTGTGTTTTAGTTTCCTGATCCCAATGTTCCAGATATGTATTTTTAGAGTGTTTGGTAATTTGGTTTATTCTGATGTTAGTGTGAGAAGCAGTGCTGGTCTGAGACTGGTTAGTGTTAGTAGGGTTAGTCGGGTTAGTGAGTCTCAGAACCAGCTGACTGAGGGCACTCTTTTCGGGGTTCAGTTCTTGGGTTTGTAGAGCTTTAAAATGTAGCGATTCTGTGGGACTTGATTTTAGATGCATCCAGAATTTGAGGGATCTTTTTTGCATATTAATAATCAATGGGAATCGGCCTAATTCTGCCCTACATGCATTATTGGGTGTTTTCCTTTGTAGTTTTAGAATCATTTTGCAGAATTCAGTGTGTAGGGCTTCTGTTGGATGCCTGTCCCATCTAGTGTAGCTCTGATCACTGAGTGGACCCCAAACCTCACTTCCATACAGCGCAATGGGCTGAATCACACTATCAAAGATTTTACACCAGATTGGAATCGGTAATTCAATGTTTTGGAATTTTTTCTTAATTGCGTACAGAGCTCTTCGAGCTTTATCTCTGAGAGCATTCACTGCCATACTGAAGCTCCCCGATGCAGTGATGACCAGGCCGAGGTAGGTGTATCATCGTGTGCTCTTGGGCGGTGCTGCCTAGACTGAACTGGTATCTGTGTTCCTGACATCTGGGCTTCTTCTGAAAGACCATAATGCTGGTCTTGGTGAGGTTGACTGCCAGGGCCCAGTTCTGGCAGTAGTTCTCCAGCAGGTCCAGGTGCTGCTGTAGTCCCTGTGCAGTGGGTGACAGCAGCACCAGGTCGTCTGCGTACAGCAAGAGCTTGATGCTCCTGTCCTGTAGAGTGAGTCCAGGGCCTGTAGACTGCTCCAGCTGCACCGCTAGTTCATTAATGTAGATGTTGAACAGCGTTGGACTCAGGCTACAGCCCTGCCGCACTCCTCTTTCCTGGGTGAAGAAAAATCTCTGTATCTCTGTGTGTCTGTGTCTCTGTATCTCTGTGTGTCTGTGTCTCTGTGTCTCTGTGTGTCTGTGTGTCTGTGTCTCTGTGTGTCTGTGTGTCTGTGTCTCTGTATCTCTGTGTGTCTGTGTCTCTGTATCTCTGTGTCTCTGTGTCTCTGTGTCTCTGTGTGTCTGTGTGTCTGTGTCTCTGTGTGTCTGTGTGTCTGTGTCTCTGTATCTCTGTATCTCTGTGTATCTGTATCTCTGTGTATACAGATGTTTATTTTGGTCAGGGGCATACACACATATTTATTTATATATATTATAAATGATTGTGTGTTTCTTTTGTGCAGTCTCTCTCTCTCTCTCTCTCTCTCTCTCTCTCTCTCTCTCTCTCTCTCTCTCTCTCTCTCTCTCTCTCTCTTTCTTTCTTTCTCTCTCTCTCTCTCTCTCTCTCTCTCTCTCTCTCTCTCTCTCTCTCTCTCTCTCTCTCTCTCTCTCTCTCTCTCTCTCTCTCTCTCTCTCTCTCTCTCTCTCTCTCTCTCTCTCAATTCAACTTGCTTTATTGGCATGAACAAAGAAACATGTTGTTGCCAAAGCAGTTTACAGAAAATGCATTACAATACATATCACATATTAAAAAAATACAAATACAAATAGAAATACATATAGTAGGTGTCACATATATTATATACAGTGTCATAAACATACAAAATACTACATTACAAAAAAAAAATTCTTCTTTTTCCTTTTTTTTTTCCCTTCCCCTTCCCTTTTTTTCTCTTTTTTTTCCCTTTTCCCTTTCTCTGTTGTTCCTTTTACAATATAATGACTGTACAATCCTAAACCAGTGTAATGTTGTGATCTTATAGTGGGGAGTCCCTCAGGCTGTGGCAGGCAGAAACATATTTAGCTGCCAGTGGGGCTGCTGCCCCTTCTCCTAGGAGGACTACCAGCTTCTCTTCTGAAGTTAACATTGGGAAATTTACTACTTTGTTGGCTATTTCTCCAAAGTGTAAGGCTCTTAGTGAAGAGAATTGTTCACAGTTGAGGAGGAAGTGTATCTCTGTTTCTATCTCTCCTGTTGAGCAGTGAGCACATATACGCTCCTCTCTGGGCAGCCATGTCTGCCTGAGTCTTCCTGTCTCTACGGCCAGCTGGTGGTCACTGAGCCTGTATTTAGTCAGGATCCGTCTCTGCTTTACATCTCTGACAGTGTGCAGATACTCAGCCAATTTATATTCTCTGTTAAGAGTTAAATAACAATTTAGTCTACTTTGTGTTTTTGTTTGACTTTTCCAATGTTCTAAATATTGATCCTTTGAATGAATCATAATCTGTTTTGTTCTGTTGAGTTGTTTTAAACCAGTGCTAATGGGAGCCTCATTAGTTAGCTTCACCATCAGCTGACTCAGGGCACTGTTTTCAGGATTCAGCTCTTGGGTTTTAAGTGCTTTAGAATGAAGTGTGTCTTTTTGGCTTAATTTAAGATGTGTCCAAAATGTAATAGCTCGTTTCTGTATATTTATCAGTAATGGGTAACGTCCCAGTTCTGCTCGACAGGCATTATTTGGGGTTTTCCTTTGAACGTTTAGAATTCTTCTACAGAATTCTGTGTGTAGGGTCTCTATCGGGTGTTTGTCCCAGGAGTCATGCTCCAATCTACTGAGTGGGCCCCAAACTTCACTTCCATAAAGTGCTATCGGTACAATTACCCTATCAAATATCTTAGTCCAGATTCTAATTGGGATGTTAATGTTGAACAGCTTGGGTTTTAATGCATACATTGCCCTGTATGCTTTTTCTTTAAGTGAATGTATGGCTTTATTGAAATTCCCTGATGCAGATATGGTCAGACCGAGGTAAGTATAATTTTGTGTGTGTTTAATTTGGGTGTTATTCATAGTAAAAGGGTATTTGGTTTCAAGACATCTGGCTTTTTTTTGAAAGATCATAATTTGAGTTTTCTTTAAATTGACCTCCAATGCCCAGTTATGGCAGTATTGTTCCAGGATGGACAGGTTATGTTGGAGACCATCTCTGGTTGGAGACAACAAAATAAGGTCATCTGCATAAAGCAGGTATTTAATCTCTGTGTCTAGTAGTGTGAGGCCTGGAGCTGCTGATCGGTCCAACTGGTCTGCAAGTTCATTTATGTACAGGTTGAATAATGCAGGACTTATACAGCATCCTTGCTTCACACCGCGTCCTTGGGTAAAATATTCTGTTCTTTGATTATTAATTTTCACAGCACATTGATTGTGCTTGTACATACATTTGATAAGGTCATATACCTTGCCACCTATTCCACTTTGAAGTATTTTGAAGAAAAGTCCTTCATGCCAAATGGAGTCAAAGGCTTTTTTAAAGTCGATGAAACAAGCAAATATTTTCCCTCCCTTTTTTTGGTGGACAAGTTTGTTAATTAAAGTATGTAAGGTGTATATATGATCAGATGTTCTGTAACCTGGAAGAAAACCAATTTGGCATTTACTAAGTATGTTTTTTTCTTTAATAAAGGTTTGTATCCTTGAATTTAGGATACTACAGAATATTTTCCCAAGGTTGCTGTTGACACAGATCCCTCTGTAGTTATTAGGGTCGGATTTATTTCCATTTTTGTGGATTGGGGTGACCAGCCCCTGGTTCCAGACATCAGGAAAGCAGCCAGATGTAAGCACCATGTTGAACAGTTTAACTATTGCAATTTGTAACTCTGGGGTACTGTTTTTCAGCATTTCATTTTTTATGCCATCTGTGCCACAAGCTTTTCTTGATTTCAGAGATTTCAGTTTGTCTGTTAACTCTTTTTGTGTAATTTGATAATCTCTTTGTATCTCTGTGTGTCTGTGTGTCTGTGTCTGTGTCTCTGTATCTCTGTGTGTCTGTGTCTCTGTGTGTCTGTGTGTCTGTGTCTCTGTGTGTCTGTGTCTCTGTATCTCTGTATGTCTGTGTGTCTGTGTCTCTATCTCTGTGTCTCTGTGTGTCTGTGTCTCTGTATCTCTGTGTGTCTGTGTGTCTGTGTCTCTGTATCTCTGTGTGTCTGTGTCTCTGTATCTCTGTGTGTCGGTGTCTCTGTATCTCTGTGTGTCTGTGTCTCTGTGTCTCTGTATCTCTGTATGTCTGTGTGTCTGTGTCTCTGTATCTCTGTGTGTCGGTGTCTCTGTATCTCTGTGTCTCTGTGTCTCTGTGTCTCTGTATCTCTGTATGTCTGTGTGTCTGTGTCTCTGTATCTCTGTGTGTCTGTGTCTCTGTATCTCTGTGTGTCGGTGTCTCTGTATCTCTGTGTGTCTGTGTCTCTGTGTGTCTGTGTCTCTGTGTCTCTGTATCTCTGTGTGTCTGTGTGTCTGTGTCTCTGTATCTCTGTGTGTCTGTATCTCTGTGTGTCTGTGTCTCTGTGTCTCTGTATCTCTGTGTGTCTGTGTGTCTGTGTCTCTGTATCTCTGTGTGTCTGTGTGTCTGTGTCTCTGTATCTCTGTGTGTCGGTGTCTCTGTATCTCTGTGTGTCTGTGTGTCTGTGTCTCTGTATCTCTGTGTGTCTGTGTGTCTGTATCTCTGTATCTCTGTGTGTCTGTGTGTCTGTATCTCTGTATCTCTGTGTGTCTGTGTCTCTGTATCTCTGTGTGTCTGTGTGTCTGTGTCTCTGTATCTCTGTGTGTCTGTGTGTCTGTGTCTCTGTGTGTCTGTGTCTCTGTGTGTCTGTGTCTCTGTGTGTCTGTGTCTCTGTATCTCTGTGTGTCTGTGTCTCTGTGTCTCTGTGTGTCTGTGTCTCTGTATCTCTGTGTGTCTGTGTCTCTGTATCTCTGTGTGTCTGTGTCTCTGTATCTCTATGTGTCTGTATCTCTGTGTGTCTGTGTGTCTGTGTCTCTGTGTGTCTGTGTCTCTGTATCTCTGTGTGTCTGTGTCTCTGTATCTCTGTGTCTCTGTATCTCTGTATGTCTGTGTGTCTGTGTCTCTGTATCTCTGTGTGTCTGTGTCTCTGTATCTCTGTGTGTCGGTGTCTCTGTATCTCTGTGTCTCTGTGTGTCTGTGTGTCTGTATCTCTGTATCTCTGTGTGTCTGTGTGTCTGTGTCTCTGTATCTCTGTGTGTCTGTGTGTCTGTGTCTCTGTATCTCTGTGTGTCGGTGTCTCTGTATCTCTGTGTGTCTGTGTGTCTGTGTCTCTGTATCTCTGTGTGTCTGTATCTCTGTATCTCTGTGTGTCTGTGTGTCTGTATCTCTGTATCTCTGTGTGTCTGTGTCTCTGTATCTCTGTGTGTCTGTGTGTCTGTGTCTCTGTATCTCTGTGTGTCTGTGTCTCTGTGTGTCTGTGTCTCTGTATCTCTGTTTGTCTGTGTCTCTGTATCTCTGTGTCTCTGTGTGTCTGTGTCTCTGTATCAATTCAATTCAATTCAATTCAACTTGCTTTATTGGCATGAACAAAGAAACATGTTGTTGCCAAAGCAGTTTACAGAAAATACATTACAATACATATCACATATTAAAAAAAAAAAAAAAAAAATACAAATACAAATAGAAATACATATAGTAGGTGTCACATATATTATATACAGTGTCATAAACATACAAAATACTACATTACAAAAAAACAAAAAAAACTTTTTCCTTTTTTTTTTTTTCCCTTCCCCTTCCCTTTTTTTCTCTTTTCCTTTTCCCTTTTCCCTTTCTCTGTTGTTCCTTTTACAATATAATGACTGTACAATCCTAAACCAGTGTAATGTTGTGATCTTATAGTGGGGAGTCCCTCAGGCTGTGGCAGGCAGAAACATATTTAGCTGCCAGTGGGGCTGCTGCCCCTTCTCCTAGGAGGACTACCAGCTTCTCTTCTGAAGTTAACATTGGGAAATTTACTACTTTGTTGGCTATTTCTCCAAAGTGTAAGGCTCTTATTGAAGAGAATTGTTCACAGTTGAGGAGGAAGTGTATCTCTGTTTCTATCTCTCCTGTTGAGCAGTGAGCACATATACGCTCCTCTCTGGGCAGCCATGTCTGCCTGAGTCTTCCTGTCTCTACGGCCAGCTGGTGGTCACTGAGCCTGTATTTAGTCAGGATCCGTCTCTGCTTTACATCTCTGACAGTGTGCAGATACTCAGCCAATTTATATTCTCTGTTAAGAGTTAAATAACAATTTAGTCTACTTTGTGTTTTTGTTTGACTTTTCCAATGTTCTAAATATTGATCCTTTGAATGATTCATAATCTGTTTTGTTCTGTTGAGTTGTTTTAAACCAGTGCTAATGGGAGCCTCATTAGTTAGCTTCACCATCAGCTGACTCAGGGCACTGTTTTCAGGATTCAGCTCTTGGGTTTTAAGTGCTTTAGAATGAAGTGTGTCTTTTTGGCTTAATTTAAGATGTGTCCAAAATGTAAAAGCTCGTTTCTGTATATTTATCAGTAATGGGTAACGTCCCAGTTCTGCTCGACAGGCATTATTTGGGGTTTTCCTTTGAACGTTTAGAATTCTTCTACAGAATTCTGTGTGTAGGGTCTCTATCGGGTGTTTGTCCCAGGAGTCATGCTCCAATCTACTGAGTGGGCCCCAAACTTCACTTCCATAAAGTGCTATCGGTACAATTACCCTATCAAATATCTTAGTCCAGATTCTAATTGGGATGTTAATGTTGAACAGCTTGGTTTTTAATGCATACATTGCCCTGTATGCTTTTTCTTTAAGTGAATGTATGGCTTTATTGAAATTCCCTGATGCAGATATGGTCAGACCGAGGTAAGTATAATTTTGTGTGTGTTTAATTTGGGTGTTATTCATAGTAAAAGGGTATTTGGTTTCAAGACGTCTGGCTTTTTTTTGAAAGATCATAATTTGAGTTTTCTTTAAATTGACCTCCAATGCCCAGTTATGGCAGTATTGTTCCAGGATGGACAGGTTATGTTGGAGACCATCTCTGGTTGGAGACAACAAAATAAGGTCATCTGCATAAAGCAGGTATTTAATCTCTGTGTCTAGTAGTGTGAGGCCTGGAGCTGCTGATCGGTCCAACTGGTCTGCAAGTTCATTTATGTACAGGTTGAATAATGCAGGACTTATACAGCATCCTTGCTTCACACCGCGTCCTTGGGTAAAATATTCTGTTCTTTGATTATTAATTTTCACAGCACATTGATTGTGCTTGTACATACATTTGATAAGGTCATATACCTTGCCACCTATTCCACTTTGAAGTATTTTGAAGAAAAGTCCTTCATGCCAAATGGAGTCAAAGGCTTTTTTAAAGTCGATGAAACAAGCAAATATTTTCCCTCCCTTTTTTTGGTGGACATGTTTGTTAATTAAAGTATGTAAGGTGTATATATGATCAGATGTTCTGTAACCTGGAAGAAAACCAATTTGGCATTTACTAAGTATGTTTTTTTCTTTAATAAAGGTTTGTATCCTTGAATTTAGGATACTACAGAATATTTTCCCAAGGTTGCTGTTGACACAGATCCCTCTGTAGTTATTAGGGTCGGATTTATTTCCATTTTTGTGGATTGGGGTGACCAGCCCCTGGTTCCAGACATCAGGAAAGCAGCCAGATGTAAGCACCATGTTGAACAGTTTAACTATTGCAATTTGTAACTCTGGGGTACTGTTTTTCAGCATTTCATTTTTTATGCCATCTGTGCCACAAGCTTTTCTTGATTTCAGAGATTTCAGTTTGTCTGTTAACTCTTTTTGTGTAATTTGATAATCTAATGGATTTTGGTTAGTTTTGATGGCTGATTCGAGATTGTCTAATTTTGATTTAATATCAATTTGGTTTATGTTCAGGTCTTCAGGTGGGATACTTTTGTAAAGGTCACTGAAGTATTTTTCCCAGATGCCGCCATCTTGTATTGCCAATTGTTGTGGCTTTGTGGTTTCTAAACTGTTCAACATGTCCCAGAACTGACCCTGGTCTATTGCGTTTTCAATCTCCTGAAGTGTTTGGTTGGTATAATGGAATTTCTTTAGTCGTATAGTCTGTTTATATTGTTTCAGAGTTTCAAAGTATTCATGTTGTAGTGTTGGGTCATGTTGGTTTCTGTGTTTTTGGTTTGATAGCTGTCTTAAATGTTTCCTCATTTCTTTACATTCACTGTCAAACCATTTTTTATCAGTGGTTTTTTGTCCACTGTTATGGTGTTTTCTTTTTGTCTTCCCAAGTTTGGCATTTAATGCAGCGTTTTGGAAGATATGGGTAATGTCTTTTGTTGCTTTGTTAACGCCTTCAGTTGTATTTTGATAGTGGACTATGTTGAATGTGTTTATTACATGTTTTATTTCATTTGAGTTCAAAGTGTGTATAAATTGTTCATTACTGTTTGGAGCCCATTTGTATGCCTGATTTAGATTGTACAGTTTACTGAGCAGTTTCTTAGTAGTAGCTCTGTTTTTTTTCAAATATATATTTATTTGGCTGTGATCTGAGAGGGTGGTTTGTGCTCGTACAGTGAAAGCACTGAATGAGGAGGGGTCCATGTCTGAAATGGCATAGTCAACTACACTTTTACCAAGAGCTGAACAGTAGGTAAAGCGTCCCAGACTGTCTCCTCTGAACCTCCCATTTAATATATACAGGCCTGAGGTTCTACAGAGATGCACTAACTCCTTGCCATTTCTATTTATTGTTTTGTCAGGGTTGTTCCTCATGACTGTGGTTATGGGGCTCAAAAGTGACTGGTTAAAAACATGCTTATCTTCTGTGTGGTCTATAAAGTCAGATTCTGAGCCTGTTCGTGCGTTGAAGTCCCCACACAGAAGTATTTTGCCTTGGGCTTGAAACTGACAAATCTCTGTCTGTAGAGAGCTGTAGAAGTCTTCGTCATGATATGGGGACTCTGATGGAGGGGTGTATATTGCACACAGATATAAATCTACGTCACAAATGCCCACTTCTTTATTAATTTTCAACCAAATGTGGTTTTTGTTTTGTTTGACCGTGCTGATGTGATTGGTGAGATCAGCTTTAAGCCAGATTAAAATTCCCCCGGAGTCTCTGCCACGGTGTACTGTGCTCAGTTTAACTGAAGGAACTGTAATTTCACTGTAACCTGAGGGACATTGGGTGATTGTATCAGATCGACACCACGTTTCTAACAGAATTAAAATATCAACATCATTTACGTTATTAAAAAAATCAGGTTCTGTGGTCTTAAGACCAAATGTACTAGAGTACAGACCCTGAATATTCCAAAAGCTTATTTTTAAAGATTTCATTTTTGAGAGAAATACAGAAATTCAACTAAAAACATGAATAAAACGAAACCAAAATAAATAAATAAATAAATAAAAACAAAAAAGGTGTCTGTGTCTCTGTGTGTCTGTGTCTCTGTATCTCTGTGTGTCTGTGTCTCTGTGTGTCTGTGTCTCTGTATCTATGTGTCTCTGTGTGTCTGTGTGTCTGTGTGTCTGTGTGTCTGTGTCTCTGTGTGTCTGTGTCTCTGTGTGTCTGTGTGTCTGTATCTCTGTGTGTCTGTGTCTCTGTGTCTCTGTGTGTCTGTATCTCTGTATCTCTGTGTGTCTGTGTCTCTGTATCTCTGTGTGTCTGTATCTCTGTGTGTCTGTGTGTCTGTGTCTCTGTGTGTCTGTGTCTCTGTATCTCTGTGTGTCTGTGTCTCTGTGTGTCTGTGTCTCTGTATCTCTGTGTGTCTGTGTCTCTGTGTGTCTGTGTCTCTGTGTGTCTGTGTGTCTGTGTCTCTGTGTGTCTGTGTCTCTGTGTGTCTGTGTCTCTGTGTGTCTGTCTCTGTATCTCTGTATCTCTGTGTGTCTGTGTCTCTGTGTGTCTGTGTCTCTGTATCTCTGTGTGTCTGTGTCTCTGTATCTCTGTGTGTCTGTGTCTCTGTATCTCTGTGTGTCTGTATCTCTGTATCTCTGTGTGTCTGTGTCTCTGTATCTCTGTGTGTCTGTGTGTCGGTGTCTCTGTATCTCTGTGTCTCTGTGTCTCTGTATCTCTGTATCTCTGTGTGTCTGTGTCTCTGTGTCTCTGTATCTGTGTGTGTCTGTGTCTCTGTATCTCTGTGTGTCTGTGTCTCTGTGTCTCTGTATGTCTGTGTCTCTGTATCTCTGTATCTCTGTGTCTCCGTGTCTCTGTGTCTCCGTATCAAGCCAAACCCTGAGTTGACAGAGAACGTTTATACCGAGCGTTGTGAGCCTGCTGAACTTGATCTGAACCAGGTTGGATTTGTATGGTTTTGTTAACTGTAAATCTACTCTTTGTTCAACTAGCTTCATGCAACAGGCCTCAGGACTGAAGCCGAAGAGCCCAGGGCCCATACCATGATGGTAGTTGAATAAACTCAGGATTACAGGATTAGTTTAGAGTTGACAAAACCAAACCAGTCCAATAAGGTTTTGCTGGCACCATGACGCTGATCATCAACTTTCTCTGACAACTCAGGCTTTGATCCTGAGGTCATGGAGAGTGTGACATCAGCAGCGAACAGCCAATCACATGCCTTAAAACAGAGATACTGTGATTTGCTTCTCATGAGAGAATTAGCTCAATTAATTCCTCTCTTCTGCCAAAGATTAAGAGATTAAAGAATATGAAGTATATAATGCATTTGCACAGCAAGAAAAAATATCTTGCTGTATTTGTGCAAGTGCAAGAAAGTTGTGAAGTTAGTTTATATAGTTAATAATATATAGATTCGAACATGTAAGCTCACATGTAGTCATTTTAAAGCTTTATCTACCGATTCCAAATCTTATTTATATTAAATATTATCTATATATATATATATATATTTATAGTAATTTAAACTAAATGCTTAGTAATAATTGTTAAACTAAATTATTGCTCGTGTAATGGCTAAGGGGTATATACACTGTAAAAAAAATTCCTAATTTTACAGAAAATAACTGATTTTTTTGACGATCATTTTCTTTAATTTTAAATTGTACTCAAAACACTGTACAATTACAAATAATATCTGTAAAATAAAAATTCAGCTGTTATTTTAGGTATTGTGACATTGACAAATTACAGTAATTCACATTTTTTATACAGAAAATTGATTGTATTTTTCATACAGTATTTTTTCTGTTTTCTTAAATTACATAAAATTGTATGTAAAATTACAAATATAATCTGTAATTAAACAGAAACAAAACAGTTAAATGATAAAATGGTCAAATGACTGTCAGCCCCCCAAAAAACTGTAAAACATCCTAAATTAAATAAACTGAAAAACACTGTTATTTTACAGGTATTTCCTGAATAATCACGATCATATACCTTCATTGTAAAAAAAATCATAAAAAAAGGGTCAACTGACTGGCAGCTGCGGCTGCCAAACAAAAACCATAAAATTAAAGTAAAATATGCTAATTTAAATAAAGTGTAAAAAACTTTAAAATGAATTTGATGTCACCATGATCGAGATCAGTGTCTGCTTTAGTTGGGCTCATGGCCCTTGAGTTTTTAACTTTAGTTTTTCTCTGGCTGCTTTAACTGATATAATAATGTGTATATGGAATAAATAATATGTAGATGGAATTTAGCTTTATATGAAGTCTTTAATTAATGTCATAATTTTTCACATGACCCTTTAAATATTGTGGCATAAGTATTATAACAGTCTGAATTTTAAAAATATATATATTATACAGAAAAAGTTTTGAGGTGGTTAATTTTTTTTAGTAGTATAGAGACATCAAGAATCAACATATGAATCTCAACAATGGTGACAACCAACAAAGCCTTTTTGTGACTATTTTGCTGTGGCTGGAATTAGGGCTGGGCGATATATCGCATGATATTGTTAGGCGCATCTCGTCAGTAAAGCCGGTTCCTTGATTAGTAGTAAATCGCCATCACCTGCTTTCAGATGGAGCGGCATTTACTACAAAGAGCCGTAGTTAACTGACAAGCTGAGCCATATCGCATCAATATCGCGGACGTATTGCAAGCGATAATTAATGCGATATGGCTCAGCTTGTCAGTTAACTACGGCTCTTTGTACACAGCAAAAACTCCAGTGTTAAATTAACACTCCTGGGAGTGTATATGAGTCCACCACACTCAAGAGTGTTAAAGTTAATGAGATAATTAAGTGATTAATTGAGTGATGATTGAGCATTATTGAAGACACCTGATGTTAACAAGCAGAATCACTGAAGGAGAAAATCACAAATTGTAAGCCACCGTTATGGTGATCAGTGTTTGCTTTAGTTGGGTTCTTGACCCTTATATTATTAACTTTAGATTTTGTTTGGCTGCTGTATCTGAGTTATAACTGCCAGATGAATGAAGAAAAAAAGTGATCTGATGGTGTTGGTTATATTATGACAATCATCATTTGAACGTTATGTTTTTGTTATGTTGTTGGTTACAGCATAACTGTGATTCTGCATAAATATCCAGAATTTTAGATATAATAAAGGATTTCTTAAAAGTTGTTTTAAAAAAAAAAAAATCTTTCTTTTAGGCACACACAGACGTCAAGATTTAGTCAATGCATCTCAACAATGGTGACGAGCAGAATATTCAATTAGGAAAAGTAAATTACATAGACAACTCAGATCATAATTTATTCATACCGCAATGCATGATGGGAGCCATTAATGAGTTGTGATTGGTGGCAGCCACTGCAACATGCTTTATTATTGTCACCATTGTTGAGATTCACAGGCTAATTATTGATGTCTGTGTTTATAAATAAATTCATTTGAAAGTGTTTTGATCAGAACAATGTTTATTAAATATTTTGGATTTTAAGAAAATACTGAAAATCATATACTGTAGAATCACAGAGCTCCTGCTAACAAGTTAAACCAAACTATCTCAATAAGTTTAATTTGTCGGATCACAGCATGATTATGTCAAAACATAACCAACACTATCAGATCACACTTTTCTTTGTTCATTTAACTGTTATAAATCAACAACAGCAGATAAATAAAAATTTAAGTAAATGTATAAGGGTCAATAGCCCAACTAAAGCAAACACTGATCGCCATAACGGTGGCTTAAAATTTGTGATTTTCTCCTTCAGTGATTCTGCTTGTTAACATCAGGTGTCTTCAATAATGCTCAATCATCACTAAATTTTGAGTGTTCTTGAGTGTGGACTCATATTGTCACGTTTCTGTGTTTTGGTTTAGTTATGTTATCTAGTTTTCACCTGTCTTTTGTGCTTTTGGTTTAGTCCTGTTAATTAGTTTCTCATATGTTCTAATTAGTCATGTCTTTCACCTGTGTCCTGTCAATCACCTTGTTAATTATCCTGCTAGCCCCAGTGTATTTAAGCCCTGTGTTTTCCCTCAGTGTTTGTCGGTTCTCGTCTTTGTATGGTTGTGTGTTCCTGAGTTCCTGTATTTTCCTTTAACCTGAGTTTGTGAATAAACCAGCTGCATTGAAATTCTGTTCCCTCGTCTTCAGCAACCTGCACAAACATGACAGAAGAACCGACCATTTAAAAACCAAAAATGAGCGAGGTGAGAAAGAAAAAGAAAAAGGTGAACCCCATGGAAACACCTTTCCTCTTTCAATATGAGCGCTCACTTGAGGAATATGCGGGGCTTTACCTGGATCTTTATGATGATGTGACATGGGATGAAGAGGAATTCAAACAGAGTTTTTGGGGTGGATTGAAAGACCCTATTGCCCAGATACTTCTTGTAAAAGATCTCTCTCTGACTTTCCTGGAATTCGTGGATCACACGCTATGGGTGTGTGGATCTAACTTCGTGGTGGAAGATCTTCCACTCCAGCCAGTTCCAAGTCCAGTATGTCCTGAACCCGTCACCTGTCCGCCAGAGACCATCGCCTGCCCACCAGAGCCTGAGCCCGTCGCCTGTTCGCCAGAACCAGAGCCAATCGCCTGCCCAGCTGATCCAGAGCCAGTCTTCGAGCAAGAGCCAGAGCCAGTCTTCGAGCAAGAGCCAGAGCCCGAGCCAATCGCCTGCTCGCCAGAGACTGAGCACTCCGCACTTGAGTCTGCTCTGGAAGAGTCCAGTCCGCTCATTGTGGTGTCCATGGCTGTTTTGTGTGTGTGGGCAGCACACACATCAGCTACAGCCCATGAACTCAGCCCCAAATTTCCTGATATGCTGATCCCACCAGCCCCGAGTTTCCTGATATGCTGGTTCCGTCCAGCCCCGAGTTTCCTGATATGCTGGTTCCGTCCAGCCCTGAGTTTCCTGATATGCTGGTCCCGTCCAGCCCAGAGTTTCCTGATATGCTGATCCCGTCCAGCCCCGAGTTTCCTGATATGCTGGTCCCGTCCAGCCCCGAGTTTCCTGATATGCTGGTCCCGTCCAGCCCCGAGTTTCCTGATATGCTGGTCCCGTCCAGCCCTGAGTTTTCCGAAATGCTGGTCCCGTCCAGCCCCGAGTTTCCTGATATGCTGGTCCCGTCCAGCCCTGAGTTTTCCGAAATGCTGGTCCCGTCCAGCCCTGAGTTTTCCAATCCGCTGGTTCTGCCCAGCCCAGAGCCCGCTGATCCTGCGCCAGAGCCCGCTGATCCTGCGCCAGAGCCCGCTGATCCTGCGCCAGTCCCCGCTGATCCTGTGCCAGTCCTATCCAGCCCAGAGTCCTCACCACCATGGCCACCCGAAGGGTCCTCACCACCATGGCCACCCGAAAGGGTCACCACCGGACTGGACACCCGAGGGTCCGACAGCTCCGCCCTGGACGTCCGAGGGTCCGACAGATCCGCCCTGGCCACGCCCACAGCCTGCTCCATCGTGGCCACACCCACAGCCTGTTCCGCCCTGGTCCCCTGACCAGCCTGCTCCGCCTGGACCATCCTGGAGTCCAGGATGCCCACCCTCCCACCCCTTTGGATGTTATACGGCGCGAGGACGCGCCTTCGGGGAGGGGGGGGTACTGTCACGTTTCTGTGTTTTGGTTTAGTTATGTTATCTAGTTTTCACCTGTCTTTTGTGCTTTTGGTTTAGTCCTGTTAATTAGTTTCTCATATGTTCTAATTAGTCATGTCTTTCACCTGTGTCCTGTCAATCACCTTGTTAATTATCCTGTTAGCCCCAGTGTATTTAAGCCCTGTGTTTTCCCTCAGTGTTTGTCGGTTCTCGTCTTTGTATGGTTGTGTGTTCCTGAGTTCCTGTATTTTCCTGTAACCTGAGTTTGTGAATAAACCAGCTGCATTGAAATTCTGTTCCCTCGTCTTCAGCAACCTGCACAAACCTGACAGATATACACTCCCAGGAGTGTTAATTTAACACTGGAGTTTTTGCTGTGTAGTAAATGCCGCTCCATCTGAAAGCAGGTGAAGGCGATTTACTACCAATCAAGGAACCGGCTTTACTGACGAGATGCGCCTAACAATGTCATGCGATATATCGCCCAGCCCTACTATATAGTAGTTCAGATTTTTTTTTCATTGTCACCATTGTTGCGATTCATACGCTGATTCTTGATGTCTGAGTGAGTCTATGATCCTGTCAAAACATTTTCTGTATAGTTTCTGTATAATGCAGGATCTTCTATAGCAGTTTTATCATGCAAAATTAACAACTAATATTTAATGACTTAATCAGATATTTGGTATCAATGAAGCAAGACAAAACATGATGACTTTTATCACTAAAAAGTGACCAACATCATCTGATCTGAGTTTCTCTTGGATTTCTACCATAACTAATATGCATCAGAGACACACAGTTAAAGCAGCCAGAGAAAAAAATCATGTTAAAAACTAAAAGGTCAAGAGCCCAACTAAAGCAAACACTGATCTCCATCATGGTGACATCAAACTTTATTCTTTTCAATAAAACTTCAACTTCTAAACCTCTGTTAATTCTCATAAGAACGTTAGTATGAAAGAAATAAAGTCTGGATTGTCGTCACCTTCCTAAAATAATTGCCTAAGTCATTTTTTGACAAAAATGATTTTTTTGCATAAGTCATCTCCTCATGATGCTGGCCACCACTGGTAAAATCCCCACATCCTCAGTTGAACAGATCATGCAGTTCTACCCCTGTAGTGTAATGGCCTATGTCATGAGTGTGACCTTTTTATTTGGCCTAAGTCAAAAGATTTTACAAGCAATTTTAAAATTTTAAAAGGCAATTTTACAAGCTTTTCAAGATGGGAGCTGCATCAAGAAGAACGAACCTCTGATGTTATTTTTAATTTTTTTTGTGTTTTCTAAGAAACCTGAAAAATGACGTAGGCAATTATTTTAGAAAGGTGACTTTGTAATAAGTGAAGATGCTGTGATCCTGAGAGATCTGGTAGTGTTTAATGTTCTGTTGGGGTTTAAAGTGTTTCTGTATGGTGTGTTTCGTGTGTCACCATTGTGTTGAAGAGTAGAGCCTGAGCTTCAGTCCAGGATGAGCAGAGAAACACTGATGATATGCTGCATGTTGCTTTATTTAACAGACAGTAACTGTGTAGTTGATGATGCAGTGACGTATAGTCACAGCAAATCATGCATGTAATTAACTGCATGTTTTTAAGTAAAAAATTCAGAAGATAAATGTGAAATAATTGTGTTTCTGTTAAAAAAGTATAATGAAGATTTCTGTAAAAGTATTTTGCACTTATTTAAATTAGGATATTTTACATTAATTTTACAGTTATTGTATGGCAGCCATTGCTGACAGTCATTTGACTGTTTTTTTATGGGATTTTTTTACAATGAAGGTGTTTGATCGTAATAATTCAGGAAATAGCTGTAAAATAACAGTGTTTTTCTGTAAAACATTTAAGGAAAATTTCTGTAAAAGTTTTTTGCACTTCATTTAAATAAGGATATTTTACTTTATTTTTACGGTTTTTGTTTGGCAGCCGTAGCTGACAGTCATTGACCGTTTTTTTACAATTTTATTTTTTACAGTGTATAAATCATCTAAAATTATTATATAATACAATTTTGTATTTAAAAATCTTCTAATATGTAGTGCCCATTAATTTAAATCAAAAGAAACTGGGTGAGTGAGTTTATTGCATCAGACATGTGTCTTTGATAGATCAGTTTTGGTGTGAGATCTCTTTACTCAGAACTTAACCTGTAACAGAGCAGGTTCACCACTAAAAGCCGAGCCACATTCATGGTGCTTATTTACAATCCAGGGTTGGTACAAACTAAACTGAAACATACCTGGCTATCCACATAAACCAGCTTGAAGGTGTAGGCCTCGGGTTTACATTGGCACAACATGTTTTCATTAAGTTGATAATGATTTAGAGAGTTGTTTGTTGTTGTTGATGTTGTTGTTGTTGTTGTTGTTGTTGTTGTGTCAGACCTGCAGGTGGAGACACAGCAGAGAGTGAAAGAGGGAGATTCAGTCACTCTGACATGTAAAAGCAGCTGCGATCTGACTGAACAAACAACATTCATCTGGTACAGAAACACACAGAGAATAACTGATCGAACAGTGAATCAGCTTCATCTGCGGTCAGTCAGTCGCTCTGATGAAGGAAACTATCAATGTGAAATAAGAGGAAATAATCAATATATGATCTCTCCTGCTGTTTATATTGATGTTGAATGTGAGTACAAACTGATTCATTAATATTAGTGTAATTAGTTTAAATTAGTCAATATTTCACAGATTATTCAGAATTTAGTTCAGATTTGTTTTGATAAATTCAGGCCCAATCATACAGACTGCATTACATTTTTGTATCTATTAGACATTTAATCTTATTAATTTATAATTTATACTAATTTATACTAATGTATTTTCTATAATCAGACACTCTTTCAGTTTCATCTGTCTCACGTGTGAAATAATCTTCGTGATCGTCTTGTTTCAGGGGTTCAGAGAGATGCTCTGCTCACAGTTTCTGGGATTGTGGCGGGATGTGGAGGATTGATCTTCATCATCATCATCATCATCATCATCATTGTGTTCATAAAGTGAGTGAAGTTTATCTGCACACTAAATCTAAGTCTATTCACAAAAAAAAAAATCAATCTCACATATAAAGCAAATTGACTGTATTTCAAGCCTTTTCTTTTTAAAATATATATTTTTAATTATTTTCTCTCTGTTTTCAGGAGGAAGAAGAGGAGAGAAGGAGGAACTGAAGACGGGAATCAAAAGCAGGCGAGTCGGCACACACACACACACACACACCTCCATCTACAACTGCAATACAGTGTGATTGTATTGTTGCATTGAACTATGAATACAACAGTGTATATGAAGCAATATAAGTGTATAAATCTTTCTCTATAGGCGGCTGACGCGAGTGATGATACATACACAGCTCTGGATCCAGCGTCCAGAACATCTGACGTTTACAGCACAATCACAGTCAGTAAATGTCTTTTACACACTTTTACACTCAGATTCAGCAGATCCACACATAAACAGCCTGTTGTTGATCCGTCTCTCACAGTCTGTTCAGTCCAGAGCTCCTGATGACTCCTACACGGCTCTTGAGCTTCAGTCCAGATCTTCTGAATATGAGACTCTAGCAGTGACTTCAGCAGATCCACATTAAACTGTATTACTGCTAATATACATCTGATGCTCCTCACAAACTGATAATCCATCATTATGAGCTCATAAACATCATTACTTTATCAATAACATTCTGATTTCTTAAGCTGTGTATATTGTCATTGAGCTTATAAGAGTTTGCAGATTTTATTTTTTGTATTAGTCTTGGAAATCTATATTTTAGCCTTTATTTCACATTGTATATTTGTGCAGCAAAGCAAATGCATTAGAGGAGAAAACTTGTGCAATTTAAAGTAACACTGCAATAATGTAGTCAATACTTGATTGTCTGCTTCACTGGAGTATAAATGTATTTATGTATGTTTATTGCACAGCTAAATGCACATATTTTCTTGTTAAACACAGTAAAATCTGTATCTGATTGTATTAAAGTCTCTAGTTTCTCTGTCATGTTGGATTGCTCTGTCGACTGGATTTTGTTCTACTGTACTTTATGAAGGATCCTAATACCAGCATCTCAAATAAACATTTCTCTCATTGCTGATGTGTATTTTATCATTATAACTGACATTATAACTGATATTTCATGTGTGTGTCCAGAGTGACTGCCATCTAGAGGATATTACGTAATAATAAACGTTGCCTATAGGATTTATGAAGTATACTTTAAGTAATGAAAGGCCAAAAGTGAAGAATTAGAAATCCGAGATTGGAAAAAGTGGAAAACTCAAACACAGCGAACCAGAATAGTTAATAATTAATTTTAATAGTTAATAATTAAAAAGATTTATCATTGTGCACAGCGGTGCAACAATAACCAATCAAACAGGATTAATGAGACTGCAGGAGTCTAAACACCAATTAGATTAACGCCTCTGACGTGACGCCGTTGCTCCGCCCACAGCGCGGGAAAATTTGAGTCCTCATGACTTTCAGAGCAAGAGCAATTTCCAAACGGTGAGTGTGTTTCTCTGCTCTCAACTTTAAAACATGTTGTGTCATCTTTGGACCCTGCACATTACCTAACACATTTCTTACCTATGAAACTTTAAACATAACATGACAAGAGACAGCATATGTGAAATATATCGCGGACAAAACAAAACAACTTGAATTCCTCTGTTTGTTTGTTATCTCGAACTCTCCAGCCATCTGGCTTTAAAATAAATCAAGAGTATCCTGGGTCACACGCTTAATCGCTGGGTCACATGACCATAAATAATCAAATTACTTCCTTGAAATGACAATTGCATCATCCCAGCTAACAATTTTTGGTTCCCAGAACGTTCTCAGAACGTTAGTTTTTGGTTCCCAGAAACCAATTTGATTAGTCTCTTTATTTTCTAATGAGGTGTTAAACTGTTTAAGCTCTTCTACAGTTTGACAGGGCCCATTTTCTAGAGTTTCCTCCTCTGTCTCTACCCCTGGCACAGTCATAGCAGCCAACAGTCTTCTCTGCAGTGTGAGGATGTCTTGCTGGTTCTCGCAGAGCTCTTGTAACTTCTGCAAGACTTTTGTGCGGAAGTCTAAAAACAAACAAACAAACAAACCAAAAAAATATTATTGAATCAGTTCCTGAAATGTATGCATGTTTGTGACAGAGCTGTAAGCTTACTCTTTGTTGCTTCTTCGGATGAGGCCTGTGGTTCTCTTAAGAGGAGATCTGACATCTGATCTGCTGTGGCAAAAAAAAAACCTATGTTTCAAAATTGACATTACATACACATTTATGAATATCAATGAAATTGTTACACACCTTGATAGGGTGGTGACACAGTTTGCAGTGAGCACGGCAGTGATGCCTCTGCTGTAAATAAATACATTTTTAATAGAGTATAAATGCACAATAGGTATACATGGATGATGGACATTAAAATGTTTATTAACATTTAAAGCTTCTTACAAAATAAGTTGGGAGATCTTGGCTTTTCCTGATTGCCTGTGGAGAAGAGAGAGAAACATATTACTTTAAGTCCATTGTGGATTAAATCTTGAAACACATTTTTTATATTTACATATAAAACATGTAGATTTCATTCTACTTACCCTTGTCTTGAGGATATGTTTTGGGCAGTTGCTGATCTGACAATACAACAGAAATATAAAAAGACGTCTAGGTTGCTTTGAATTGTGCAAATAAAATGTAATATTACTATCTGTGTAAATTATGTAACAACTTACATTTAGGTGCAACAGATTTCAACACTTTTTTTCTTCTTTATAACTCTGCAATCATCTGAAATTAATGATTTTTTGTATGTTTAAATAAAAGGCAAAGTTCACAAATGCCTTTAATTCCATAGTTCAATCATAAAAGATAAAATATAGTTGCAACACAATTTGAACACCTACCATCTGAAGAAATCTCTTTGGCATTTTAATATGGCCTCTTCTTACTTGTGTTCTCTGTTTCAATATGTGTCGTTTCGGTAACAAGCTGGCATTTCTGGGAGGCTTTGGCATAAGAGTCTGTAAAATCTATGTTTAATAATATAATAGATGGCATTTAGAAATTTTGGCAGTAATCAGAAAAGGTTTTAACATCACCTTCATGAGTCAGGCAGCACACTTAAATCTTGAAATATTATCACTATACCTGTTCTTAACCGAATTCTTTTCAGCAAGAACCACCTCCACTTTTGCTTGTCAGGAATCGCATTGTTTTTTACCAACTGCCTTGAGTTCGTGTAGGTCCAGAAACAGAATATTCCCTATTTAAAATGAATGAATGAATGAAAATAAATAAATAAATAAATACAATTAGTATTTCACAGTGGATTTTCACATTGTAAGCATGACTGTAAGTGTAATGTTATTTTAAAGTTTAGTGAATAAAAGCATACTTTGATCGTTTCCTCCAACCAAGTGGTTGGGATTATTTCTACAGAATTATCATCTGCAAACTCGACCACTGCAAAAGTCTCCATCTGTTGAGAGATAAAAAACAATACAGTGAACGGTTCAAAAGGCAGACCCTCATCTTCCTGCTCTCCCAGCCCAGTGTCCGGACATTACAAGCGGAAACATAGTCCGTCGGTTGTGAGGTGGGGTGAGACAGGGAAGAGAGTTAAAGTGTATGCATTATGGGCAAAAAAATATTTCCTGTTCTCTTACGAGAGTTCTCTCGTACTGCGTTTGAAAAACGCTGCGGGAAAAGGTCTCTTTTCACGAAATACTGAAGCAAAATTATCCTTAATTTTCATAAATGTAAAACGCATTGCAGCAGTGCACAGCTATGGCGAGACGGCTCGCTCGCTCATAGGCTGTTCTGCGGCAACTGCATTAGCCTATCGAGCGAGGGCTGATGCAACATCAGGCCAATGAGAGCGCTTCGCGCGCTCCTCGCCACATCCCGCCGAAACGGGTGTGGCAGTCCCCTATAAAAGGAGCTCGAGTAGGCTGATTCAACTGATTTTCATCTCTTCAGCGAAGCGCACGCATCGCTGGATCACGAAGAAGCTAACGCCGTCGAGAACAAGCATCTCAGCGGGACGAGCCCTTGAAGCTGCTGGCCTTCGCCGCCTTCTACAAGCCGTACCTGCTGCGCTTTCCGGCGCTACATATCCTTTTCTGCTCTGTTTGTGTGTGTGTGTGTTGTGTTCTCCGAACACTCACCCTCTAAAAGAGCCGCGTCTTTTTTAAGATGCCATCCTGTGGTTCGTGCCGAGCCCCACTCACCGAGGGAGACCGCCATGTCATCTGCGTCTCCTGTCTGGGTGAGGATCACGCAGCGCTCGCGCTCGCTGACGGCGGCTGCCCTCACTGCGAGCTTCTGCCGATGGTGACTCTGAGGACTCGCCTCGCGCACTTCTCCGAGCCTGCACGCCCTGCCGCGATGCCGCGCCGTAAAAAGCGCCGCTCGCAACGGGCCCCGGAACCAGTTCCGTCCCGACAAAGCTCGCCGGTTCGCCCGCCTGCTTCGCCAGCTTCCCCCGAAGCACTTCCCAGTACACAGCGACCGCAGTCTGCCGCCGCTTCATCCGAGGGAGCCGCTTCTGAAGCTGAGTCGGTGGATAAAGATTCCTGCTCTCTGCTAGCATCGGGCAGTGAGGATTGGGGGAGCTCTGCGGATCTCACGCCTCCTGCTTGTAAGCCCTCGGCTAGAGCTAGCATCGAGAGGGAGCTCATGCGGGTACTCGCGCTGGCCGCGGCGAGCCTCGGCCTCGAGTGGTCTGCACCGAAGCTCCCCTCTCGCACCCGGCTGGATGGTAGCTTCCTCCCTGGCGAGCGTACTTCTCCGGAGTCTAAGCCCGCACCCTTTCTTCCTGAGCTTCACGAAGAAGTGGCTAAGGCCTGGAACGCTCCGTTTTCCACACGGACACGATCCTCGGTTTCACCAGCTTTCGCTTCCGTGGATGGTGCTCAGGACCGAGGCTACCTCTCCCTTCCGCCGGTGGAACAGGCGATAGCGACCCACCTTTGTCCGCCCTCTGCTGGACGGCGGACTAAACCGGTGTTGCCATCCAAAGCCTGTCGAACAACGTCGACGCTGCTCACGCGGATCTTCTCCGCCGCTGGGCAGGCTGCATCGGCTCTACACACCATGGCCACGCTACAGATCTTTCAGGGCGATCTCCTCCGTCGACTGGACGAGATAGGACCTGAGGATGTCTGCATCGCGGACCTGAGAAGCGCGTCGGATCTCTCCCTCCGCGCTACAAAGGCTGCAGCACAGGCCGTGGGACGGTGTATGGCTTCCGCTACCGTAGCAGAAAGGCATCTCTGGCTGACGCTCACGGAAATGGGTGACTCAGAGCGCAACGCGTTCCTCGACGCCCCGCTTTCCCCCGCTGGCCTCTTCGGATCTTCTCTCTCCGAGTTCGTGGAGAGATTTTCCGAAGCCCAGAAAGCGTCTCAGGCTTTTAAGCACTTCCTGCCGAAGCGCTCCAGCTCTACAGCGGCCCATGAAAAACCGGCCTCACGGAGCTCTCAGCCTCAACCCCCGCCTTCTGCATCCTCTTCACAGCGACAGCAGCGCAGCTCTCAGCCCCGCTCTCGCTCTACCAGCCGCCGCCCCACACACCGCGGGCCGCGGCCGAGGATCACGTTGAAGCCGGAAGCCCCAAAGAAGTCCTAGCACGCCTAGGAAAGCGCAGGTGTGTAAGCCCCGTTGCGGCCGGGCCCTCACCAAAGCGCACCGCTGTCTTAGTCCCAAGATTTGCGACTGCTTCAGTGTTTTCTGCAGTACACAAGCCCGCACAGCTGCCCGCTTGCCTGCACACAAAAGCCGTTTTTACGGCTACCCAGATAAATCCCGAAAAGAGTGTATTTTCTGGTGTCCCGGCCACGGCCGATGGTGCTATAAACGTAGTGCTGATGCCCACTCCTTTGTGCCCATCCCTACACAAAAGCACAGCCCCGCACACGGGGCCCGCGCTCATAAGATCGACTCAGGTCGATCGCGCTCTAAACATAGTCAAAGTGCCCACTTCCCAGTGCCCACAAACACTATGTCTGGCAGATCACAGTCTCCCCGTAAAAGCGGGATCTGTGCGCGCCCGCGCTGCTCACACAGACAGCGCGACCAAAGCAGTGAACGTGCCCGGTCCCCGCCCACGTCCACCTGCAGGCTACATGAGTCCCATGCGACCTTCTCAGACCTCCCTCGCTCAGTTAAGCACTGTAACGCGGTCGAGGATGAGCGCTATGCCCGCTGTGTTAAGCGCGCTCCCCGCCTCATATGTCACAGGCGTAACGCCTACGTTATCGCACCCCGAAGCACCACTGCCGCACTGCGGACAGAGCGAGCTTCGCATTCAGCCCCTAGCCGGCCATGCAGATGCGTGGGCCGCGCTTCCAGGGGTTTCAGACTGGGTGCTAGACATTATAAAGAGAGGCTTCTCGCTACAGTTTTGCCGACGCCCCCCCCGCTTCACAGCGCGCGTCGAAACCACGGTGAATTCAGAAGCAGCACACCTGCTTCGTGCCGAAATATCAAAACTGTTGAGCAAAGGGGCGATACAGCTTGTACCCCCAGCTCAAAGCGAAAGGGGGCTATACAGCAGATACTTTCTAGTCCCGAAAAAGGACGGAGGTATCAGACCCATTCTGGATCTAAGACGACTAAACAGAGCTTTAGTGAAACGCAGTTTCAAAATGCTCACGACCAGAAAAATCCTCGCGCATATTCGCCGAGAAGACTGGTTTATGTCGATAGATCTGAAGGACGCGTATTTCCAGATACAGATAGCGTCACGTCACAGGCGATTCTTGAGATTCGCCTTCGAGGGTCGGGCATACCAGTACACAGTCCTGCCTTTCGGCTTGTCCCTGGCACCTCGTACGTTTACGAAATGCATGGACGCAGCGCTCGCCCCCCTCAGACTCAGAGGCATGCGAGTGCTGAACTATTTGGACGACTGGCTGATCATAGCTCAATCGCGATCACAGCTCGTGGAGCACAGAACCATGTTACTCGATCACCTCGAGAATCTTGGTATTATGATCAATTGGACAAAGAGCTCCCTGAACCCCAGTCAAACTATCTCGTTTCTGGGTGTCGTTCTGGACTCGCAGTCCATGACGGCGCGGCTGTCAACACAGCGCGCGCTGCACATTCAGCACACAGCGAGAGCCTTTCGCTGCGGTGCGACTACCACGCTCAAAAAGTTTCAGAGGCTGCTGGGTCTTATGGCCTCAGCAGCATCGGTTCTCCAGTTGGGCTTGCTTCGCATGCGCCCTCTGCAGTTCTGGCTAAAAGCGCGAGTGCCTCTCAGAGCGTGGGCACTTGGCCGATTACGCCTCAGAGTCGATCAGGACTGCGTGGCAGCCCTGAGACCTTGGGCGGCGAGCGATTGGTACCGTTCGGGTGTAAGCCTGGGGACTCCCTCGAGGGTGAAAGTGGTGTCTACGGACGCATCCACCTCGGGATGGGGAGCGCTGCTCGAGGGCAGACCGTTCTTTGGCCAGTGGTCAGAACGAGAGAAGCTCCATCACATCAACTGCTTAGAAATGCTAGCAGTTCACAACGCGCTGACGCGCTTTTGTCCCCAAATCAAGGACCAGCACGTCGTAGTCCGCTCGGACAACACGGCCGTGGTGTCCTACATAAATCGCCAGGGCGGTCTCAGATCCAATATTCTGTACAGGCTGGCCAAGCGCCTCCTGACATGGGCTCAGCGCAACTTGCGCTCGCTGAGAGCAGTGCATGTGCCTGGGGTCCACAACCTGGGTCCAGACAGACTGTCCAGGAACAACGTTCCCACGGGCGAATGGTCTCTACACCCACAAACAGTCCAGCTGCTGTGGCAGAGATTCGGCAGGGCGGAGGTGGACCTATTCGCGTCCCCAGAAAACGCTCATTGCCCCGTGTTCTTTTCAAAGAACGACAGCGCGCTGTCTCACATGTGGCCGCACTGCCCGCTATACGCGTTTCCCCCAGTCTCCCTCCTGCCTCAGGTATTAGAGCGAGTCAGGGAAGTGAAATGCCCAGTACTGCTTGTAGCACCGTTCTGGGCCAGCCAAGCCTGGTTTCCAGCCCTGATGCAGTTAGCAGACTCCGCCCCGTGGCCGATACCTTTGAGGAGAGATCTCCTCTCGCAGGCCAAGGGCTCGATTTGGCACCCACATCCGGAGTTGTGGTCCCTTCATGCGTGGGCGCTCAACGGGTATCCGTTGACCTCACGGAGGGAGTGCTGAATACCATCACTCAGGCTAGAGCACCGTCGACCAGGCGGCTTTATGCCTCGAAGTGGTCGGTTTTCTCCAGCTGGTGTGCTGCTCGGGGCCTGTCACCCCTCGATTGTGAGGTGACGGAGGTTCTCTCCTTCCTACAAGAGCTGTTGGATAAGGGCAGGTCCCCCTCCACGCTCAAAGTCTATGTGGCGGCTATCGCAGCGTTCTCGACAGCAACGCTAAGCCAGTCACTAGGAAGGAACGATTTAGTCATCCGCTTCCTCAGAGGAGCTAGGAGGCTGAATCCCCCCAGACCTCCTTCAGTCCCGATGTGGGACCTTTCTACGGTCTTGGCGGCCATGAAAGGTGCCCCTTTTGAGCCTATTCAAACTGTCAGCCTCAAACATCTGTCGTTCAAAACAGTGTTTTTGCTGGCCCTAGCTTCAGTGAAGCGCATAGGCGATCTGCACGCGCTCTCTGTGAGCCCAGCGTGCTTAGAGTTTGGGCCTAATGACTCCAAGGTCATACTCAAACCTAGACACGGTTACGTGCCAAAATCCCTCAACACACCGTTTAGGGCTCAGGTTATCTCCCTGTCCGCCCTACCGAGTGAGGAAGGGGACTCGAGCTGTCTTTGCCCCGTTAGGGCTTTAAGAGCTTATGTGTCCCGCTCTGCTGTCTTCAGACAGACTGAGCAGCTCTTTGTCTCGTTCAGCGGTCGTTCCAAGGGAGCAGCTGTTTCGAAACAGAGTCTATCCAGATGGGTAGTTGACGCCATAGCGCTGGCTTACACCACCAAGGGCCTTCAGTGCCCCTTGGGCGTGAGAGCGCACTCCACGAGGGGCGTCGCCTCATCGTGGGCCTGGTCTAGCGGGATTTCCTTACAGGAAATATGTATGGCGGCAGGCTGGGCCTCACCGTCTACATTCATAAGGTTTTACAACCTAGAGGTTCCCGCCTTGCAGGCAAAGCTGCTTTCGGTATAGTCGAGTCAGCTGTCTAGCCCGGACACTGATTTCGCAGGCGCACAGCGCCCCGGAAAATTCTGGGCAGAATTGTGTAAGACCCACATTCCCACATTAGCCAGGCCTTCCCCTGCCTATGTGACGTTATATCGCGTCTGAGGACGCAACCTTTAAGGGCGGATGTCCCCCCCCCTTTTTATCTCCAGACTCTCTGAGTCTACCTGGTGATTATGCACTGTATATCTGGACTGGCTTCCAGTGATCGGTGTCTTATCCCAGCACGCACGGCGTCTTACAAGTGGTTCCCGCAGCGTTTTTCAAACGCAGTACGAGAGAACTCTCGTAAGAGAACGTACTCGGTTACTAACGTAACCTCGGTTCTCTCTAGAAGAGGGAACGAGTACTGCGTTCCCTGCCGTGCGTACGGTTCGCTCTGGTTCGCTTCGGCGATGAAAACCAGTTGAATCAGCCTACTCGAGCTCCTTTTATAGGGGACTGCCACACCCGTTTCGGCGGGATGTGGCGAGGAGCGCGCGAAGCGCTCTCATTGGCCTGATGTTGCATCAGCCCTCGCTCGATAGGCTAATGCAGTTGCCGCAGAACAGCCTATGAGCGAGCGAGCCGTCTCGCCATAGCTGTGCACTGCTGCAATGCGTTTTACATTTATGAAAATTAAGGATAATTTTGCTTCAGTATTTCGTGAAAAGAGACCTTTTCCCGCAGCGTTTTTCAAACGCAGTACTCGTTCCCTCTTCTAGAGAGAACCGAGGTTACGTTAGTAACCGAGTACGTTTTTTTTCAATCATTACCGCAGTTTTTGTTTGCTGCTGTTCTGGGATTAGTGTCATTTTGCATTGTCTTGACTGCACTTTGAAACAACCAATCATCCGTGAGTCACATGGGTCTTTGAAAAGTGGTTGAGATTTCTCAAAACCCTTGCACAATAACATTCGGGAGCCTGACTTATACATCTCTTCCCTCCCTTCAATGGCCATGCAACATTTCCCCTCCCCGAGAATGAAAGCATTGTTTGGTCTTGTGGTTTTGAACTTTGTGGTGACCACTGATTGAGTCCGTGGAAAATTTGACCTCTCCATCAGACGTTTGGCCACTTGAACAAGCGGCTTCTTTCCTGACCTTACGAGTTGTTTAAGCTTTCCCAGAAAGTTTTCGAATGGGAAAGCGCTGCAAGCGTCAAGACAACCAAAATTCATGGCCTCTGCTGATAGATGTATCATGGAATGTATGTTGTATACCATGAAATTATCACCATACAGTTCTTTATTTTTTTATACAAAGTATTTCATCAGCTGACTGCTGTAGCAGTTGTGTTCCACTGCCGAGTTTGGTGAAAGAAGAAGACCCAAGGCAATACTGAATGTCATAAAATGATCGTACAGCTGGTCGGCCAGAATTCCTTTTAGTACAATCTTGGCAGTGTACACGGCAAATTGCCGCAGTTCTGTTGACTTCCACCTATCTATGTCGTCCAGACCCCTTGGTTTTCTAGCAAAACAGCTCGGAATGTCTTCGAGTGCCAGCAGCCGTTGGGTCACTTCATTGATTTGTCCAGCTGACATTCGTACATTCCGGTTTCCTCTCATCCACTCTGTGATCAATTTTTTTGTGACCCCCAGGCAGGCTTGGTGCATATAGTCTATTGGAAATTGGTTAATCATGTCTAAAGGGAGCCTCAAAAATGTGGACACTGAAATGGCATCATCTTTCTGCTGTTTTGCCATTTCAGCACGGTATGTCTCATTTGTGTGTAGCGTGAGGTTGTCTGCCTTTGGATATGTTACTCTCCCAGTAACCCACATGCCCTTCTGAGTGCATTTATCGCACCCGTAATATCCTGATTACTGTTTTATCTTTTTGACCATTGTTCTCGCAGGTGCGTCACACACAACACATCTAATTTGAATTTGTATTCCTTCTAAACCATTGTCCAGGAGATCCTGAATGTCTTTAATGGCTTCCTCAACAAATCTTCCAAATCTTTTGGTTTGGAAGGACCAAGTGTCAGTGTCACCGGAAAGACTCTGATAGGTGTGGAGGATGGGCCATAGATTTGCTTTGTTGCTTTTGAAAATGGGCAGTCCATCTACATTGAATGATAACTCCAGTGTTGTTATTCCGTCAGTTACATCCCTTGGGTAGTGCAGCAACTGCTCGCTAAGACTCTTTCTCAGGTTGAAATGAACACACTCCATCCCTGACTTCATCACTGTTTTAAAGGTTCTTGCTGTTAAAGGCAGCTCTGGATGTCCATTTTTTTCTAAGTCCCTTCAGAAGGTCATCAATGGCAATGTGTTTAATAAGGTGTTTTGTAGCCCAACCCTGCAAAAATGTTGAGCTGCAGGGTGGAGTGAGGCTGGAGGCATTTGATTCACATCCTCAGGCCCTTGAAATGCAGTTGTCCTCACTGAAGACATGATCCTCATTCTCATGTCCTGAACTGAAGTTTTCTTCACTGACTTCTGTCTCTGCACATTTAAAAGCACCCCAGATGTCATTGTCATTTCTTTCATACACATTGACCTGATCTTGACCATGTTGAGATGTTACTGGAAGGCATTTTGATTGTTCTCCAATAATCCTTTCAGTTAGTGACTTCCGGGCATATTTCCATTGCCTTGTGTACCTTTGCCTTTGGATTTTGAGTTCATTCTAAAATCAGAATATTTGCTTTCATAAAATATTTTGCAATAGTAAGTACAAGGAGATTACATTACATATCCAAAAGTATTGAAAGGGGGGTTTTGTTATGTGTCATTTCTGAAATAAGTTATACAAATAAAATTGTAACAGAGCAAGTATTTATTAGGATTTATTTTTATTTTTATTATTCATCAGGATTTGCACACTGTCCACCTACAGGAAGGACTGCGCAGTTCGGTGCTGAACTGAATAGTTGCTAAATTATTAGCTTAGATAACATCACAACTTGACGACCGAGGCAGAGCAGAGAACAAAACTCCTGCTTGCCACGGTAATTGGACTTCGTTAATATTTTGAAGTGCCAAGGTTGATACAGGTAAGCAATTTTACTGTGTTCTTATCTTCTGAGAATGTTGTACTGTTTTGTAGTGATCTGATTTATCAGCAGTATGTGAATTCAGCTACTCAACACACAGAAACAGTGCAGTCTTCAGAAATTGGGAGAAATATTTTCAGTAGCTTAGAATAAAATAAAAATATTAATTTTACTCAAACGTATACCTATAAATAGTAAAACCATTGAAACGGATAACTTTGCAGTGTTCTCTTAATTTTTTCCAGTGCTGAATCTGCATGAATAGCTTATTTGTCCCATCACAAAAAAAAAAAAAAAAAGACTAAATATAAATATCCGATGTAAGTTTAAAAATAAAATATACAACATGACAACACATTTAGGAGCAGCTAAGTAATATTACTTACCTTGAAATTAAAACTGAGGAAGACAGAGGAAGACAATCCAAAATCTAATAAAACAAAGAAATGAAAAAATATATTAATCAAACCTGGTAACAGTCCTTAAGTGTCATGTTGCAGGTATGCTGCATTATGCCAATAAATACTGAAAACTTGTTTGATAGTTAGTCAAAACATGTACTTACAAAACCAAAAAACTTACTGTGTCTTAGCTCTTAAAGGTGCTCTAAGCGATGTCACGCGTTTTTTAGGCCAAAACATTTTTTGTCACATACAGCAAACATCTCCTCACCATCCGCTAGCTGCCTGTCCCCTGAACACACTGTAAAAAACATGCGGCCTCTGTAGACAGCCCAGGCTCCACAAACAGCAAGAAAAACAAACTGGGCTAACCGGCACCATGAAACATAACAAACTCTTCCAGCCAATAACCGACAAGAAGGATTTGGGGTGTGGTTTGGGGGGTTAGTGCGCGGATGAGGAGGAGGGAGGGTCTAGCTAGCCTCTGTTTTGTTTGACAATACTTTAAACGTCAACAAGAAGTGACGTCACCCAGCATCGCTTAGAGCAGCTTTAAAAGAACTTTAAAAGAATTTAATTGAACACTAGTAGCTTCTGTCATTGGAAATAACTGTAGAGTCAAATTAGCTAAAATTATAATGTTGGCGATTTTAGGCAGGGCAAAAATTAAATGTAGTCAACCTGACAAAACTTTATCTAGCAGGAATGACTAAATTAATTTAAGTTCATACAACAAGATTACAATAAATCATTTCAAACAAATTAGATTTTGTTGGAAAAATGATATTCATTTTCGTGGAAAGGTTTTCCTTAATTTAATCAAGTTCGTTCAACAGCTTATTTTTTTGAGTGTATGCTATAATTCGATTTTATTATTTACTTTCTTCAAAGTTTTAAGTATCATTTACCTTTGTAGTGGGCTCGTATGTTTTAAAATTAATGTACCTAAATCGGTTAAGTAAAAAGTACTTTACCTCAGAAAAGCTGGTAGTAGGCTATGGGATGTCCACTCACAATGAAAACCGGGTTGTTTACCTGTTTACTCTCCCAGTTTACTCCCAGTTTACACTACCCTGATTACACTATCGACGAGTGGCAGCATTTGGTGTTCTTGACATGCAAATGTTTGAGAGGTAAGTAGTATATGGAATAATATGTGGAAATTTATCATAGTATGATAATCTGTGGGATTGTGAGCGTTTTCCCCAGAGCTGTATAACGCGTTTTGCACGAGGCCCTGTTAAAGGAGATGTACACATTATGTTGAAAATCTGTGAAAGTAAATCAAACATGTAAGAGAAGTGCAAGGTGCATCCATATGTAATTAGGTGTGAATGAAACCGTTTTCCTTACAAAAATAACCTACAGGAAACCTGCAGGTTTTTTTTTTTTTTTTTTTTTGCAGGATATTTGCAGGTATGTACATTGACAATATGAATACACTGACATTTCTACAGGTTTTAGAATGAACCCTTCAGTACAACAGAAAACATGCAGGGACATCCAGCACATGTGTGCTGCACAAGTGGAAAAATCCTGCAGGATTTTTTTATTTTTTAAATAAGAAATCCATGACATTAAATTTTAAAGGCTAAATATTTAATAAGTAATCAAACATTTTGTAGAGGATTTTTTTGTACTATTTTCATCTGAGATTAAGCAAAATTACAGGGATAAAAATGACTTTAGTGAAAGTGAAGGCCAAGTACTCGGAATTTGTCCTCTGCACTTGCAACCCATCCAAGTTAGTGTACACACATTAGGAGTAGTGAACACACACAGCACACGGTGGACACACACACCCGGAGAGGTCGGCAGCGCCCGGGGACAGATTGGAGAGTAAAGGGTAAGGGCACCTCAGTTTTACTCACCTATACTGTTTAATTCTAAGAATGAATTGTTAAATTTTAATGAATGGTCTGAAAAATACACATCATGCTAAACTGAGTTTTTTCATTACACCCAGGCAGGCTTGGTGCATGTAGTCAATGGGAAACTGCTCTACCATGTCCAATGGGAGGCTCAAGAATGGAGACATTGGAATGTCCTCTTTCTCCTTACGTCTGGTCACTTCAGCACGGTATGTGTCATTGGTGCGTAGAGTGAGGTTGTCCATCTCTGGGCATGTCACTCGCCCAGAAACCCATGTGCCCTTCTGTGTGCATTTGTATTGATGTATCAATACTCTAACGTTTAAACCATGAGCAGCAATGCAACGACTGGCATCAAGACAGCAACATAACAACATCATATAATTAAAAAAGGAAATGGCCAAGCAGGCAAAATTATATGAAATGTCTTATAGATAAATAATATGTATAAATGATTGTTACACGATTCCTAATTATTAAATTTTTTCACAAATTTGTGTATTTGAACAGGCATTACACTTTTTTTTTCAGTGCCAAGAGTATGGTCTACTGTAATTAATAAGCAATTCACATTTCTTAAGGGCCAGGAACAAATGTATTAGTTATTACAGTATTTGATATGTGTAAGGCTCCAATAAAATTAAGATAATTATTCCCTCACAAATAAATCTCTCAATGAGTAAAATTGGCTCTATTATTATGGACTACTAATAACAAGTACATTTGTATTTTTAATTATTAATTTCCCTGGTTCTGTAGGGTGCTATTTTAAGAAAGAAACACTGGCTGGGGAAAAAATCTTTAAAAAAGACGCATTCTAATCTTGTTTCTGTCAAATAAGCCTCCTGAGCAAGTTTGACTTTGCTGACTTCGAAGAACGTAACGATCCTGGATCATCTCAAAGCGTCAACAGTAAAATCCTGATAATTGATCCTAATTTAATCCACGAATAAAGAACAGGCCCCTGTTTCTTTTTACCTGTAGATGATGATGATGATGATGATGATGATTATTACCATTATTCATTTAATCTCCTATCATTATTTTACAGGTGTTCATCTGTTTAATGATTTCCTCATTTGGCTGGTTTGGAAGGACCAAGTGTCAGCATTAAAAAGGCACAGATGGGTGAAAGCTGGTGAATGACACAAGAGTGTTTCCTCTATATGCATTCAGCAGTGGCGTAGTTGAATGGGGCATATATATACTCAGTCCAACACACACGCGAGTGTGTGCACAACAAACAGGATATTTGACAAGGAAGAGCAGAATGGGTTTTACTTAACACTTACTTTACCAGAGGCAGAATAAATACAACACAAGTACCAGTTTAGTTAACCATTAACGTTTCTGAGTGTCCATGGAAAAGTGCAAAACCAAACTAACTGGCTACTGGTTAATCCTGTTTGACTATGTAGGTCTCTGTAGGACACGTGCTGAACACATTCTTGGTGAAACTGCAAATAATAAACCCATATAAAATGTACTCTTTTATTACAAGTGACAAAAGTTTTAGAGGAATAGTGCAACCAAAATGGAAATTCGTTCATCATTTCCTTTCCTCAATGTCACTCCAAACATGTATGACTCTGTTTCATGGAACACAACATCCATGAAGAGAAGATCGACAAAGCCCTTAAGACCACAGTCTTTTTATCGGCGAATTATTATTTAGTTTTTCATCTTAACAATTACTTTTAATATCTAAATAATACCCAAGTGAAATCAACATTACAGTGTTTCCAATATGCTAATTTATTATATCCATTTACTGTTGAAGCTGCTCACCAAGGCTCTCTCAATATTTAAATGGAAAATATTTCAACTCTATCCCTGACTGCCTATCACTGAGTCAGAGTTTACAGTGATCTTCTTTTTGTTGATTGGGAGTGCTGTTGAATGTTTTTTCTCACTCTTGTGTGCATTAAGCTGGAACTATTCATCTTCACACTCTGGCTCCAAAAATGCATCTCATCTCCTCTGCAGATTTTTTCCCCCTTTTATTGGTCCTGCTTTAAAACTATTTGCCCAGTTATTTCCTTTTTTAATGCTGTAACAAAACTTTCTGTTGTTCCATTTGTTCCTGTTTTTGTAAAGCCTGTTGTGTAATTGTATTGTCATTTTGTTTAGTCTTTCCTAAAGACTATGACCCCCCAAAAATGTGTTTGTATGGTAAAAAACACGAAAAATATTTAAAGTGTCTTACCTGACTGCCTATCTTTCCCCCCAGTGATCCGAGTACAGAAGTGTTTTACTCATGTTGTGCAGCTGTTTCAACACTATTATACCAGGTTTTCATATGTCTCGTTTTGTACCGTATTGTGCAAGTTTTTGGTTTGCTTTTGAGAGACCTTTCAAAGAAATTACATATCACTGTGAAATTACATAATGTGCCATAACTGTTTATCTGCCGTCATCGGTGGCCCTGCTTCACGGCAGGCTCCGTTGTGGGGGAGGAGCTGTGGAGGGAGGGCTGTGGCGCAGCAGAGAGCAAGGGGGCTAGGCGTGTTCCCCGAACAGTGTTGTGCCTGAACGCGTTCATTGAACGATAGTTCATGAACTCGTTCATATTTTGAGTGAACGTGAACTGAACGTAGCCTACTGTATTACTGCCTGATGAATGTTACTGTGAACTCGTTCATTCTGGTGTCTGTGAACGCCACGCTCTCTCAATTTAACTTCGTTCAATAGAGTGCCAGATTTCTATAGAGCCTTCCAGGCGAAAACCCGGCTAAAACACACCGTAAACCGGCCTTAATATATAGCGGAAAAACACCCAATCTGGCAACACCAGCCACCAGTGTCCACTGACTCTTTTGTTCGATCTCGTTCATCAAAATGAACAAATCTTTTTTCGAGTCATTTTGTTCATTCAAGGGGCTTTAAATGTTATACTATTAACTGGCAAATTTCCAGAACACATCCACCTACGCAATATTGATCATATTCTGAATTAAGAAATCATTATAATGCATTCAAAAATCGTTTACAGGGAACATACATAGGCCTAATTACTTTACCTTCTGAGTCTTTCGTTCATTTGTCACGTGACAGACGCAATGAATGGATCGTTCATGAACGACTCATAACTTACGTTACAAATCAAAACAAAAAGCAGCAAGGAGGCGTCGTATGATCATTTAAACTAGTTTTATGACAAGGTTTTATGAAAACTAGTTTTATGACAAGCTTCAGTGTTAAAACTGATAAAATAACTGTCTGTGGTTCTCTATGGGCTGTGGCAATCATTTTGAAAAAATATATCTCGCAGCAACATGGAAAAAAAAAACTATGAACTAGTTAATTTTTGGAACTGTGAACTAAATTCAAAATTTTGAGTATGAACTATGAACTGAACTAGTTCATTTTAAAATTTGTGAGCTGAACTTTGAACTAGTTCATGTAGAAAGTGAACTTTCCCAACACTGTCCCCGAACCATACCTTAGGAAGCTGCTTATGATATACCTGTCCGTGGCGATGGTGCTGAATCTGTTGATATCGATGGCTCGAGAATCAATTATTCTCTCGTGCATGGGCTGCTTCACTGCATTATGTGAGAAAGCGGTGTTCTTTATAAAAGAAGCACTTCAGAAATAGTTGAAATTGCATTTATTAGGACTCATGGGATATTATAAAAAATAATCCAAACTATAATAGCCTATAATAGCCTAGCCTACATATTTTAAAATTGTATCATCCATTGCTGCCATGATAACCATTTAATTTTTTTACGTGCTTTCTTCTCTTTCCCATTTTTGTTCGCTGAGGTGGAGCTGCGATGAAATATTGTTCTTGTAAATTTTCCAGCATTTCAGTAATAAAAGTGTACATCTTACGTACGGTGCTCGGCAGTGATCAAAAAAGGTTTAAACAGTGAATTTTGAATCTCTTCTTGTAAACTCAGAGATGTGGATTCAGATCAAATTACCACATGACCTGTTTGTCAAAAAACATAGGAACTAATTTGGCCAGGGATTTTTACACTGATATTATGGATTCGGATGGCACTAAAATCACAGACTTGCACCTGTAAATGTTTAAAATACGAGCCCATGAGAAACGATTAGCGTCCGAATAGAACTTAACTGACAGTAGCCTATGCTTTCACTGGCCTTTAAAACCACTCTTTAATTAAATTAATAATATTATATATATATAATAATATAATTAAAAATCTAACAACAATCAGTGTGATGACAATGTTATTCTTTGCATGAAAACACTTGAATTAGCCTAACTGAACACTGTCTGGGTGTATTAAAACTTCAGAGTTATATAGACCTGCAACAGTGATAAGGTAAAGCTAAGAGTGGTCCAGAACAACCTTCTGAACGTATGACTTACAGAAGGTATACTTAACTAAGAACGTTTCGGGAAACACGTATTATCGATAAGGTACAGCTTAAGGTGTAACTTACGAACGACGTGGCGTTAAGAAGGTTTCGGGAAACGCAGCCCTGCTCATCCGGAAAGCTTCTGCTGTGGACAAACATCTGACAAACATCCTTAAAAATTCGTGCATAAATTACATTATTGTTTCTCTTTAAGGATGATGCTTCAGAAAATGGGCCTGATGAAGCATCGGATACAGCAATGGATAGTGACGCGCACTCGTCATCACCTTCCTCAGCAAAAGAAAAAGGACCAGCCGGGTGGATATGAAGAAAAAGTGGTAATGCATTTAGCCTTCCATAACAATGAAAGATACTTACATGCATATTACAGTTATACAAAAAAGTTGACCTGTAAGTAGACGTGACACATCTATTGTTGACCTCAACTGCAACCTCCTGAAGCAGACCGAAGTGTTTGCTCATTTCATCCAACCAGCTGCCCAGAAGACCCCGACTTCACCTCTGAAGATGAAGCCTGGTCGCCCTCGCATCAAAAAAGACGAGAAGCAGAACCTGCTCTCTCTCTGTGGGAGAGGAGTTTTCCCACACTTTTCCAGCAGAATTGGTTTCAGAAGTATTGTTCCCCATGTGTTTTCTTCATAAAAATCATGTTGCCATTGATTAACAACCACAAGAGATCATTGTAGGTCTGTCTTGAAAGGTTAAGATGTTATTAAAAATATATTTCTGTGGAGAAAATGTATGGGAATTTTACTTTTAAAACACTAAAATCTGTTCTGCTCTATTGATATTTCATGTGCATTTTAATAGTATGTAGCACAAGGTACTATTACAAGAGTTAGGGTTGATTAATCAAAATAAAACCAAAATCGGAATATGGCTTTGCAAACACTGTGATTTATATAATAAATGCCTGTTTCAGAGTGAATAGCGGCCAGTGTTTTTCAGTTTTCCAGTGCGTGTCTAGTTTTTACTGTAAAAAAATATACTTAAAAAAATGTATTTACTGTGAAATTACAAAAGTAAAATTTCTTCTTGTTCTAATAATAACAGTTACTATTAGGCCTACTATTAAAGGCCTACTATTAAAGTTATGTTGATACAACGTAATCTACTAAAGTAAATAATTTCAGAATCTGTTCAAAGATGATCAATACAACAACATCAAATGCTCAGAGATAAAGAGCAAAATATGTACCTGACTCAAGAAATACATAATGCTGAGTGTCTGAAAGATCTCAATACAAATCGCCCTGAGCCTCTTGTTGCATTTCTCCTATTTACATGATTGATTTATAAACACAAAGTGAACAATATAGACAAAAATACAACTTTAGTAACTTTTATTACTTCTAAATCCAAGAGTATATAATACTTCTATGTCCAAGAGTCAGATGTAAAAGCTGCTGTAATGGCAGTAAAGTGCACTGGATCTTTTTGACCACTAGATGACAGTAAAGTCAATGGAAGTGCAGGAAAGATTTGAGTAATGGATGTAGTTCCTCTATTTTGAGAGGCTGTTCACTGCAGAGTCGTGGGTGGAGAGAGAAGTCCAGCTCTTCTCTCTGGATGTAATTTGGGTGTAATGGGTGGAGCGAGACGGTCCAACAACACCCTAACCGACCCATAACTCTCTCCCTCCACCCATTAGATCCACTGAGGAGGAGCTGGACGTCATTTGGCTCTGCAGTGAACATCACTGCTCCATTATTAGGAGTTATTAAATAAATCCATCAGTGATGTATTAGTGTTCATGAAGACCATTACTCCATTACTACATTTCTCCTGAATCTGTCGTCGGTCTGGTCTCTGAGTGCTTGGGTCGTCTGTCAGAAACTGGCATTGACCCACTTAAACTCAATGTAGTTGCTGATGGTTATGACTGTGTGTGTGTCTCTCTCTGTCTGTGTGTGTGTGTGTGTGTGTGTGTGTGTGTGTGTGTGTGTCATGTGTTAAACACAGAGTTTGTGTCAAAAAGAGGAAGTGAAACTAAGAGCTGTAAAGATGCTGCTCAGACGCTCCTGCAGACATGATGAGCATCTTTACACTGTTCTTTCTCAAAGCAAACATCTTTCACATATTCTCTCACAAAGATCTGACAATACTGAGCTCTACAGAGATACATGTAAAGCCTGTGTGTGTTTGACATCTGAGACGTTAACTTTCTTCACCAGTTGTTCTTGTGTAGTTGAGATGACAGTCACTCATAACCAGGAAAAGGAAGACCAACATTTAGTTGCACAATATAAAGTGTGAAAACTGCAGTGTTTGACGCCTTAAACTGCGGATGTTTTTCTCATTTGGGCGTCGACACTGAAACATTGACACTTTAGAGTGGTAAGACCATTTTACTGTTATTTAAAATAGTTCAGTAGAGCTACGATTGATGTTTGTTAAACTGTTTTAGGTGAATGTTGATTTGATGAAGTGATTTAAACTCCAGAAGCTCAATATCTGTTGTAGATTCATGTGTAAATATTGTGTGAAGCTCTTTAGACACACGAGGCCTGACATGAGAAACATCATCAGTTCACATCAAGCCTTCAATGAGCCGTGAATTATTAATCATCATGTGCTTTATCAGTAGAGTTTGTGATGTTGTATATAGATGATGCTCATAATGTCATAATTGTCAGTTTTATGATTGCAGAAGTCACTATGGTGTCGTCTCTCATAAAGTCTCTTCCTCTGATCGTAGTGATCATGACTGCGGGTGAGTCTTCAGTTTCACTCACTATACTGATATTTGGTAACACTTTACAATAAGGTTCATTAGTTAATATGAACTAAGAATTAAGAATACTTATTCAGCATTAATTAATCTTAGTTAATATTAATTTTTACATTTACTAATACATTATTGAAATCAGAAGTTGTATTTGTTAACATTAGTTAATGCACTGTGAATTAACATGAACAAACAATGAACAGCTCTATTTTTATTAACTAACATTATCAAAGATTAATAAATACTGTAACAAATGTATTGCTCATTGTTAGTTCATGTTAGTTAATACATAATGAACCTTATTGTAACGTGTTGTCAGATATTTTAACTCTCTTTGAAAAGATGATTGAGCTCTTCACACTTTGTAGTTTTTTATAAACTCAACTGTCATGTACGGTGGCTGAGAGAGTTCAACATGCTGCAACTGAAGAAAACACATGCAAATATAATTTTTTTTTCTAAAATTCTTAATGAAAATGAACAGAGCTTTAGATGTTGATGATTTATTGAAAATAAGTTCTGGTTGAAGTCATCATTATGGTGATCAGTGTTTTCTTTATTTTGGCAGTTTGACACTTGATTTTTTCAACATTACTCTGGCTATTGTAACTATGTTTGTTATGGAAAGAACAGTAAGAGAAAATATGATCAGATGATGAGAGCCTCTTGATGATGATGTAATCATCATGTAATTGTCTCATTTACAGATCTCATTCAGAGTCTAGTTTCTGATTATATAGGATATGTGTTAAGAATATCATATCACTGAGTACAGTAGCCCCAGGACTGCACATCTTGATATTCAACACTGGTGTGATGATAACTTGAAAATATTTATAACTTCACTTTTTAAAAAAAAGCAACATCATCTGAATAAACACAGATATCAAGAATCAGCATATGAATCTCAACAATGCTGACATGCTTCATGCTGCAATGCATGCTGGGAGCCATGAGTTTATACCATGGTGGATCCCAGCATGCATTGCAGTATGAAGCATTTAGATCCATATGCTAATTCTTGATATCTGTGTGTATTCAGATGATGTTGCTTTTTTTTAAAAAAAAAGGGAAGTTATTCATATTTTTCAATATGTTTTGATAAACACTGTTAAAAAGACCAAAAACAAACATATACAGTAAATGCCCAGAGTCAAGAGCCCAACTAAAGCAAACACTGATCACCACAACGGTGAGTACAAGCCAAACTATTATTAAGAACTTCTGTAGACGTCTGACAGAAATAAAGTCAGTCTGGTTAGTAATAAGTGAAGCTGGTAATGCTGTTTTAGTCCAGTCATTTTATGAAAAAAGGTTGAACAAATTGCAACAGAAGCAAACTCAACTGATTTTGTATCCTCAATATGTCCTGAGTAAGGAAAAAAAACACATAACAGTAAAATACTTTATGTTAAGGTCTGAATGGAACCCATTTAGGCTACCCATGAGCATTAATACATAGAGGCAGGAAGAAGTACTTTAGAAAGCAACCTTTATTAATTTTCAAGAGATTGGGTTTGGGGCTGGGTCTGTGGGACTGTTTCTGGGGGACGAGTCTGAGGGAAGAACAGGAGACAATGGTAAGGAGAATGCAGAAGACAAAAGGTAGGCAAAATAAAAAGTGAATCCCCAGAAACAGTCACACAGCCCCAGCCCCAAACCCCATATCTGCAATAATAATTAATAAAGGCTGGTTTCTAAAGTACTTCTTCCTGCCTCTATGTATTAATGCTCATGGGTAGCCTAAATGGGTTCCATTCAAACCTTAACATTAAGTATTTTACTGTTATATGTCAACAAGATTCAACAAGACATTTTCACCTGGCTATACCCAATGTTTAGATCTGTTGTGGTATTTATGCAAATTAGCACATACGTAATTAGATTCATGCAAGTAATCAACTCAGTAATTTTCATGGTGATCTCTAAAGGTTACATTTTTTACCCTATTCACGTAAGAAAAAGTATGAATAGGCGAATGAATAGGCTATATTTGGGTCTTTTTCGAAACTTTCCCCTAATGGGATTCTTCAGGGCTTTTTTTTCCCTTACTCAGGACATATTGAGGATACAAAATCAGTTGAGTTTGCTTCTGTTGCAATTTGTTCAAGGTTGACCCCCATTTTGGCTTAAAATGACTGTATTATTTGTGGAGTTGTTTAATCCTCCTCTGCTGAGATCTTCACAGATTTAATGCCGTCTTTTATCTTCATCTGATTTCATCTAAGGCTGAGGCTGGAAGTCAGTTGTAGTTCTTGTGTTTCTCTTTCCTTTGGTGATTCTGCTTGTTATCATCAGATGTCTTCAATAATGCTCAATAATTGCTCAATTAATCACTTAATTATCTCATTAACTCTAACACTGCTTCAGTGTTACTTATAACACTCTGAGTGTGGACTCATATAAACACTGAGCAGTGGTAATTTAACACTAGGAAATTTGCTGTATACAGAAAAAATAAAAAAATGACTGTAAATGCAGATCAACTGAGGCAAGTAGCTGACAAACAGAGAAATAAAACAAGATGGAGAGAGCTTCGTGACAAACTTGGACTTGACAGAGAATCTGCTCTGTGTGTTTTAATAGACAGTTGAACAAATATATATTATTTATTGTACACATAGTTTTATTGCTCTTTGTTTGTACTTCAGTAACGCTTTTTATCCAGTCTGGTGATCAAGTCTATGGCAGTGAAAATAAATACAGTATGTGTTGCACAAAAACATTAAGCCATTACTTGCAAATACTTTGGGTTCGTTCAAATGTACTTTTAGTACGATTGTTATAAACACGTAAAACTGTGCAGCATTAACTCACCAAATCATTTGACAAATACATATCAGTAACAGGCTATTATAGCATTACATTTCATGTTCTTTGCAGATAATTCATTACGATGACATTAAACAATGTGATCAAATGTACAAGTAATAAAAAAACTAATTCATTACCTCATCCGTGAACATGATTCATGAATTCTATTCATCTCTGGATGGTGAAAACGACAATCTCCCATCGTTCCACTCTCCTTCATAGCGTCATCAAGCTTAGTGTTTGTTATTGTTTTGATAATGCGACCTCTGGCGGCGAAAACTTACATATTGTGCCTTTAATTTACTGGTGTTTTTTCTATTTTCATGTTTTCTTCAGTTGCTGCATGTTGAGCTCTCTCAGCCACCGTAGGCATGATTGTGCTGTCGGTTAAAATAAAAAAGGGTGAACTGTGAAAAAGATATATTTTTTACATTGCTTCAAAACACCTGAAAAGCCTCTTCATTCCTCATTTCTGTGTTTCAGGGGTTGATGGTCTGCAGGATTGGGGAGTGAATTACAGCCCTTCATATGTTTGTGCATTAAAGGGATCAACAGTGACAATATCCTGTACTTTAACACATCCTGATGGTCATGAGATCAGAACAGCTTTCTGGACCAAAACTGTTGTAACTGATGGAGAACCACCGGATCTGTGTTTAGACCCAGAAAAAAAAGGAAGAGTTCAGTGTGACAGTGAATATTATAAACACACTTCCAGCATCACTTTGATGGCTGTAACAGAAGCTGATAAACGCATCTACTACTGCAGATTTACTACAGATAAAGCGGATGGAAAATGGACGGGGATTCCTGGAGCTCAGCTTGACGTCACAGGTAAAACTACTGAACTCTCAGAAATAGACTAGGCCAAGAAATAAAATAATAAGCAGAAATCAGAGGTGGAAAGTCCAGGGGTCAGAAAGTAAAAGTCCTGCAATATGTTTATTCCACCCATGAACTCACACAGCAAAAACTCCAGTGTTAAATGAACTCTCCTGGGAGTTTATATGGCTCCAGACTCAAGAGTGTTAAAGTTAATGAGATCATTTAGTGATTGATTGAGTGATGATTGACCATTATTGAAGACACCTGATGTTAACAAGCAGAATCACCTGTTGGAAACTCAGAATCGAAGACCAGGAGACTTGTGCTGAGTCCCAATTCGCCTACTTATACTACGACCTAAAAGTATGTACTTTTTTTGTGAGGAAAAAGTATATACTTTTGAGTGTGTAGCAAAAGAGTATGCACGTTCTGGGACATACTTCGATGACGTCATGCAACGTGAACTTGAACGTGGTTGCCTAGTTACGCACACCGCGACTGTTAACAAAACATTTCATTCTTATATGTCCAATATAATTTTATTTATTATTCCCATCTTTTTTTCCACAACACATTTACATTGTGTTTACCAAATTGAGGAGTGAAGCAGGGCGTCGTCGTAGATCAACCAGACGCAGGTCGTTTGTGAGGCGGCTGGTTCTGACGTTCATTTGCAATGTGTGTAACAAAAGCTAACGTTACTTATTTTCTGAGTTAAAATATTTAAAGTTTATAGTATAATATTGTTTAACGTATTTTATACTTAATTTGATCATTATGTATAATACTCAAAAATACCCAGATGAAAATGAACCATGCTTTTACTATAGTAAAAGTGTAGTAACCATGTGTCTTTTGGTTGGACTGATAAAGTTAACATTTATACAGCCACAGTATTACAACAAATAAGTGTGGTTAAATATAACTTTAATTAGGGTTAAACATTTGAATTCTTACACTTAAAAACTGAGGGCGCATCTCAGCTGCTTGACAGCCATGTTTACATCACCACCATCACCACAAAGCTCCTCCCTCCCGCACGCAATGGGTTGTGGGCAATATTAGCCATTAGAGTGTGCTTTGATCTGCACTTCGAATTCTAACCGGAAATAGTAGACCATCCGGGTATCTTTGGAATACTCATTTCAACATACTACGATTTGGGACGTACTAATTCTAGTTTCGCATACTATTTAGGATGGATAGTATGCGAATTGGGACTCAGCATTGGTTCTTTCTTCAGCAGGATTCTTTATTGAGAACACAAGCTGTCGGTAGCTGCAGTCACCAAAGTCTAACTGAGTTCTATTCACCTTATTTTCGAACGCGGAAGTAAACATGGGTCCAATTTCCGGTTTTTGTGCGGCACTTCCGTTTCCTCGCTTCCCTGGGCTAACTAATGATATCGATCGCGAAGGATTATGCAGAGTTGACAGAAAAATGTTACACATGCGTATCAGATGAATACAACAAAGAGCTAAAGCCACGCCTCACCCAGTTCGGGTACCGGACCTGGTTGAAACACCCATGCATCTAGCTGGCAGACTGCCAAAACTTCGCCGGCGCCTTCAGCCCCGCCCTAAACACGGTTAAGCCAACGCTGGACTAATATATATGGAGGTATTTTGTCACGTCAAATGTATTAATAATGCCATCAGAATGCAACCAAAGCACAGGATAGCAATAAGTAGATGGCTGTGTTGTGTTCACATAATTAACTAAAAGCATTTATTTACACACTGCTAGGAATAAGCAAGGGGGTACTATTATGAAGTAAACTAGCTGTGTTGGTTGTCATGGAATCAGCTGCGTGATGTTTATGTTGTGCGCATGTGTGAAGGGTGAGGAAGAGAAAGTAAAAAAACATATAATACAGATCCTGTGTGTCTCGCCTCTTCTGTAAACATAATATTGGCGACGAGGATGGCTGAATTTGGTCTACCCCCACCTGCACACTTTCTTGCCGTCCCCGGAGATCCTCCAGTCCCATGGGCAAACTGGCTGGAGAGTTTCACAGTCTACCTGGACGCTTTGGGCTTTGATGACATTACCGACAAGAGGAAAATGGCGTTCCTCCGCCATTGTCTGGGAGTGGAGGGGCAACGCATTTTTCGCAATCTGGGGACGCCCAACGACTACGATGCTGCAGTTACCCTCTTGACGACCCATTTCACTGGCCACCAAAGGACTTTACTCCGTCGGTATAAACTTCGGAAGCGCCTGCAACGACCCGGTGAGTCAGTTCGAAACTACGTGACAGACTTAAAAGACTTGGCGCGCTTGTGTGACTATGGGGTTCTGCAAGATCAAATAATTCGGGACCAGTTCATTGAAGGGACATCGTGTGAGAAAACAAGAGAAATGCTGTTACTAGAAGCGGACGATTTGACTTTAAACAGAGCTGTGGAGATAGAGCTGCAAGTCGAGACAGCCATGGAATGCACGTCTCAGCTGGCGGGCGCGCGCCCCCTCGCGGACAGAGCGGCAGAGCAGTTGCAGCCTGCCTATCACACCAGCATGCACTCCGCCAACGACAGTCGGTGTTCAGAGCAAGGTTTCCCGGTACAATTCACACAGAGACAGAACAATAGGCGAACTGCAGAGGTATGTGGTAACTGTGGTTCTAAATCACACAATTCTAAGGCACAGCATTGCCCTGCCAGAGGGCAACAATGTAGAAACTGTCTGAAGCAAAACCATTTTGCCAAGATGTGCCGTTCAGCCCCGGCCACTCTCCCACAATACACTGGACCTCCACCAGCTCAGCACAACTATACAGAGATCAGAAATGTGACTGCTGGTCAGGTGGCTTTCAAAACATGTACCATCCAGTTAGCTGAAGTAACCCTACCCTTATTAATGGACACTGGTGCGGCTGCATCGCTCCTAAATTCAAGCACTTACTATAAGTTTTTCTCTCACCTGCCACTAGAACATCCTGCCACCGCTCTATGTGGCTATGACAGCTCCAGGATTGACATCCTAGGTGTGCTCCACGTGCCGGTTCACTATGGCTCCAAGCACCTACCATATTTCCCCTTTTACATTGCGAGGAGGGGAGCCAATCTTCTAGGCCTGGACCTGTTCACAGGCCTGGGGTTCACGCTCAGGGATGATGCTGGCTCCGACATTCACCACATCACCTCCACTTGGCAGCAAAAGTGGCCGGCTCTGTTCGAAGGCCTAGGCTGTCTCTCAGCCTTCACACACAGGCCTCTGGTGAACCCGGATGTGTCACCTGTCATCCAGCCCCTGCGCAGGATCCCCTTTGCCTTGAGAGACGAGGTCACCCGCGAACTTGGGACACTCCTGGACATGGGAATTATTGAACCAGTCAACGCTGCACCCTGGATTTCAAACCTAGTCATTGCAAAAAAAAAATCTGGGGGAATAAGAATATGTGTGGACCTACGCTTGGTGAATAAGGCAGTTATTCCAGACAGATATCCTTTGCCGACCTCAGAGGAGCTCACTGCACACTTTCACGGCTCAACAGTCTTCACAAAGCTAGACTTACGTCAGGGCTACCTGCAGGTACCACTCCACCCAGCCAGCAGGGACCTCACTGCTTTCGTGACGCATGCTGGGGTGTTCCGGTACACTCGAATGGCCTTTGGGTTAAGTTCCGCCCCTAGCTGCTTTCAGAAGGTGATGAGCACAATACTGGCTGGCATCCCTGGGGTAGCGGTTTTTCTGGACGACATTGTTATTCATGCACAAGACATCGAGACACACAACGAGCACCTCCAGAGGGTGGCTCAGGCCCTTCTTCAGAACAACCTGACTCTGAACCCAGAAAAATGCTGCTTTGCTGCCCCAGCCATCGACTTTGTGGGGTTCCGCTTGTCAGCCAAAGGGATTTCCCCTCTACAGTCCAATGTCGATGCCATACACAGGATTCCAGAGCCGACCTCAGCCTCTCAAGTGGCCTCATTTTTAGGCATGACGGCCTATTATCTCCGTTTCCTGCCCCATTACTCACACACCACTGCACCTCTCCGCCAGCTGCTTAAAAAAGAAGAGCCATGGCACTGGACTACAGCATGTTCTGAGGCCGTACAAACACTGAAAGCCCAGCTCACAACACCCCCGGTACTAGCCCACTTCAACCCTGAATGTCTGACTCTAGTCACTTGTGATGCTTCAGATCGGGCTATTGGTGCAGTCCTTTCACAGGTGCAGGACGGGGTGGAGAGACCTGTAGCCTTCGCCTCCAGGGCATTAACACCAACAGAACAGCGCTACTCTGTGGGTGAACGTGAGGCGCTTGCCTGTGTTTGGGCTTCAGAGAGGTGGCACCTTTACCTCTACGGACGGCGTTTCACCCTCAGGACCGACCATCAGGCCTTGACCGCATTGCTGACAGCATCTGGATCCGGTCATAAACCCCTGCGCTTACACAGATGGGGGGAAAGGCTGAGGCAATATGACTATGTACTGAAATTTACCCCTGGAAGGGACAATGTAGTCGCCGACGTACTCTCTCGTTCCATCGATGGCCCCACACCCATGGTCTCCCCTGATGAAGACTCAGAGACCGAATTAATTCACATGCTTCACACGCCCTTGCAGTCGGCCGTGTCGTTGGAGGAGTTGCAGCACGAGTCAGAGCGTGACCCCACACTGTCCTCGCTACGCACGTACATTCGCTCTGGATGGCCAGCAAAGGTTTGTGATGAGCTCATGCCATTCGCAAGGGTGCGTGATGAACTTTCATGTTGGGGTGGTGTTTGTATCTCCAGGGGCCTGTGCACCGTGGTGCCCTGTAGCCTGCGGGCCCGCGTACTATCCATGGCACACGAGGGGCACCTAGGCATTGTTAAACTCAAACAGCGATGCCGAGATCTCATCTGGTGGCCAGGCATTGATCGCGATATTGAAGCCCTTGTTAAGGATTGTGTGCCATGCCTCCTTAGTGGGAAAACTGGACCTCCAGTGCCAACCCCGCTGCAGCCGGTTCCATGGCCGTCCCGCCCATGGGAACATCTCCAGCTTGACATCTGTGGAGAGATCCATGGCCGTGGAATTCCCCATCATCAGCGTTTCCTTGTGGTGCTGTACGACCTCCATTCGAAATGGCCTGAAGTGGTTCCGGCTGGAACTGTCACAACACAGGTAATCACTGACATTCTAGAAGTCTTGTTCGCACGTTGGGGCATGCCTCGCGCCATCACAACAGATAACGGACCTCAGTTCATCTCTGCAGACTTTTCTCAGTTCCTCAGTGATAGGGGAATCAAACACATCCGCACAGCATACTACAACCCACAAGCAAATGGCGGTGTGGAGCGGTTCAACCAGAGCCTAAAGAATGGCGTCCGGGCTCACCTGGCTCAGGGGTGTACATTCCAGACAGCACTCAACCAAACCTTAATGCACTACAGGGCCAGCCAACACGCTACAACTCGGGCCTCTCCAGCACTTCTCATGCTGGGCCGGGAGATGGAACTGCCACTGGACAGACTCAAGGCACAGGGCATGGCAATGCCTACAGCCGGCAGCTCTCAGGCTCAGACCAAAGCCGCTGTAAACAGGCACCAGCAACGGATGCGGCAGTATTTTGACCGGAAACATAGGGTCAAGGCCACTGCTATTACTGCAGGCGACTGGGTTCGAGCACGTAGGCCACATCGGGGCAACAAGATGGCTTCATACTGGAGCCAGCCCTTTCAGGTGCACCGCCAGCTGGGCCCAGCCACATTCATGCTTAGTGACGGATCACGATGGCATGCTAAAAGACTGAGGAAAGTGCGGAGGCCAGGTGAGGAAATGGTGGCTCCACTGCCATCAGTCCCTCCTCCACTGGTGCCGACATGTACAGGGCCACAGCAGGCTTCCCATACTCTTCAGGCCGCACCGTCACCAGTGCCTCAGAAACCTGCCTCTGACCTGCAATCTCATCTGCTTTCCCCTGGCCTCCAGTCAGATCCAGGGCCGGCCCGTGCCACAAGTCCAGCTATGGGGAACTCCCCAGCGGTTTTGGAATGGCCGCAGCCTGAGGTCGAGGAGGGCCGACCCGTAAGGGCCAGGGTTCGCCCTGCCTATTTAAAGGACTTTGTCACAGGGTGACAGTGTAGGCCTTGCACTAGGTATTGTACTGTTCAATTGTTCTGGCAAGGACTTAGTTATGTATAAGTCTAGTTTCTTGGGAGGGGGGGGGGGGAAATGTTGTGTTCACATAATTAACTAAAAGCATTTATTTACACACTGCTAGGAATAAGCAAGGGGGTACTATTATGAAGTAAACTAGCTGTGTTGGTTGTCATGGAATCAGCTGCGTGATGTTTATGTTGTGCGCATGCGTGAAGGGTGAGGAAGAGAAAGTAAAAAAAACATATAATACAGATCCTGTGTGTCTCGCCTCTTCTGTAAACATAATAGGCTGGTTATAAATAATTGTAAATCATACAAAATAAATGCCATGATCATGCCATGATGACTAGATTTTATACAGGGGTTAATGATTTTGTTTCTCCTTGGAGTTTTTATTGAGACTTCGTAGCCCAGCCACTTTTCTGGTATCGGGTGGTCTTCTGTAGGTCTTGTGTTTACGAAATGAAAACAACAAACATACGGTCGTTTCGGTGGTTTCTTCAAATGTAAAGCTTTTAACCACAGGCGAAGATTCCTCAGGCCGGCGACTCACTGGCTGCGTGCGTGTCCGTTTTTATTTCGGCTCCCATGTTATTAATGTTAACAGAGCTTGCACACTGCCTGTGTGACGCGCGCGTCTAAAACGTGTGCATGCTATAGAATCGACGCCTATTTTTCACGCGACACGCAAGCGTTTTGGAAGCGTTTCCAGGCAAAATAGAATAGGAAAATGTCATTTTGACATAAATACATATTAATAAATGACATTTTGATGTTTGAAAGTTTAGGTTTTGACACAAATGCAGATATTAATGTAATTAAAAAATATATATTATCGATTTTCAAATATTACACCTGTCAATACAGAACGAAATATTCTGTAGCCTATTTTGCCGTCAACACTGCCGACGTTGTCTTTGCTGCTATATGTTTATTTATGTTTAACATAGTATAGGCCTTTCACAACTCTCTCCCCATATGTCGAATATATCACCAATGAGGCTTATCATATAGCAGCAGCACCGCGTCAGACACGTTTCTGTTGTGCAAAGACATGGAAAACGCCACGCAACAGAAACGCCACGCTCACGCCACGCAGCCAGTGACACGCCGGTCGTAGGGCGCCTGATGATTAAAATGTCATTTCGATTATTAAAACATTCCTGCTCCATGTAAATCTTTATTTTGTACCAGTTATTATGACAACCTCTAACTGACAATCCTGGTCTTCCTCGAAGCCTTAACGATGAGTTGGTTGTTATGAACACTTGTTTGATTAACCGCTACGGTGAAAAGTGAGTTAGCTCGCCAGTGACCGGAAGTGCCTGACCGGAAGTCTCGCACAAAATACCGTCAACTGGCTGCGTCCGTATTTCCGTTAAAAATAAGGTGAATACAGTATAGTTTTTATACATTTACAAGGAGGAGGGACTTTTGGAGGTGGAGACAAATCAAAACAAAGCATAGGGATGATTTGATTCAATCAAGAATCAGCATAACACTATCATTCAAATGATCCAATCAGCCTGACAGTATCACCCATACCTTCACATGATCATAGCTTAACTTGGGACCATGACACTGTTCCGGAGGTGCATACAGATACAAAGGTCAATGTCCGACACCTGGGTTGCTTGACTTAATCTTTTTTGAAATATCATCATCTATGCCTCACATGCTAAAATCAGTATTCTTCACCGTGATGTTTATGTAAGGAAGCATATCTGAAATAGATTCTTAAATTTGTAATCCTTCACACCAAAGGAGAAAATCTCTTTTTTTTAAGTTGCCATTATGGAGATCAGTGTTTGCTTTAGTTGGGCTCTTAACCCTTAACAAGCAGAATCACTGAAGGAGAAAAAACACAATTTTAGTCACCATTATGGAGATCAGTGTTTGATTTTGTTGGGCAGGTGACCTTTAAATGTTTAACTTTAGATTCTGTTTGGCTGCTGTATCTGAGTTATAACAGCCAGATGAACAAACACAGGTAATCACTGACATTCTAGAAGTCTTGTTCGCACGTTGGGGCATGCCTCGCGCCATCACAACAGATAACGGACCTCAGTTCATCTCTGCAGACTTTTCTCAGTTCCTCAGTGATAGGGGAATCAAACACATCCGCACAGCATACTACAACCCACAAGCAAATGGCGGTGTGGAGCGGTTCAACCAGAGCCTAAAGAATGGCGTCCGGGCTCACCTGGCTCAGGGGTGTACATTCCAGACAGCACTCAACCAAACCTTAATGCACTACAGGGCCAGCCAACACGCTACAACTCGGGCCTCTCCAGCACTTCTCATGCTGGGCCGGGAGATGGAACTGCCACTGGACAGACTCAAGGCACAGGGCATGGCAATGCCTACAGCCGGCAGCTCTCAGGCTCAGACCAAAGCCGCTGTAAACAGGCACCAGCAACGGATGCGGCAGTATTTTGACCGGAAACATAGGGTCAAGGCCACTGCTATTACTGCAGGCGACTGGGTTCGAGCACGTAGGCCACATCGGGGCAACAAGATGGCTTCATACTGGAGCCAGCCCTTTCAGGTGCACCGCCAGCTGGGCCCAGCCACATTCATGCTTAGTGACGGATCACGATGGCATGCTAAAAGACTGAGGAAAGTGCGGAGGCCAGGTGAGGAAATGGTGGCTCCACTGCCATCAGTCCCTCCTCCACTGGTGCCGACATGTACAGGGCCACAGCAGGCTTCCCATACTCTTCAGGCCGCACCGTCACCAGTGCCTCAGAAACCTGCCTCTGACCTGCAATCTCATCTGCTTTCCCCTGGCCTCCAGTCAGATCCAGGGCCGGCCCGTGCCACAAGTCCAGCTATGGGGAACTCCCCAGCGGTTTTGGAATGGCCGCAGCCTGAGGTCGAGGAGGGCCGACCCGTAAGGGCCAGGGTTCGCCCTGCCTATTTAAAGGACTTTGTCACAGGGTGACAGTGTAGGCCTTGCACTAGGTATTGTACTGTTCAATTGTTCTGGCAAGGACTTAGTTATGTATAAGTCTAGTTTCTTGGGAGGGGGGGGGGGAAATGTTGTGTTCACATAATTAACTAAAAGCATTTATTTACACACTGCTAGGAATAAGCAAGGGGGTACTATTATGAAGTAAACTAGCTGTGTTGGTTGTCATGGAATCAGCTGCGTGATGTTTATGTTGTGCGCATGCGTGAAGGGTGAGGAAGAGAAAGTAAAAAAAACATATAATACAGATCCTGTGTGTCTCGCCTCTTCTGTAAACATAATAGGCTGGTTATAAATAATTGTAAATCATACAAAATAAATGCCATGATCATGCCATGATGACTAGATTTTATACAGGGGTTAATGATTTTGTTTCTCCTTGGAGTTTTTATTGAGACTTCGTAGCCCAGCCACTTTTCTGGTATCGGGTGGTCTTCTGTAGGTCTTGTGTTTACGAAATGAAAACAACAAACATACGGTCGTTTCGGTGGTTTCTTCAAATGTAAAGCTTTTAACCACAGGCGAAGATTCCTCAGGCCGGCGACTCACTGGCTGCGTGCGTGTCCGTTTTTATTTCGGCTCCCATGTTATTAATGTTAACAGAGCTTGCACACTGCCTGTGTGACGCGCGCGTCTAAAACGTGTGCATGCTATAGAATCGACGCCTATTTTTCACGCGACACGCAAGCGTTTTGGAAGCGTTTCCAGGCAAAATAGAATAGGAAAATGTCATTTTGACATAAATACATATTAATAAATGACATTTTGATGTTTGAAAGTTTAGGTTTTGACACAAATGCAGATATTAATGTAATTAAAAAATATATATTATCGATTTTCAAATATTACACCTGTCAATACAGAACGAAATATTCTGTAGCCTATTTTGCCGTCAACACTGCCGACGTTGTCTTTGCTGCTATATGTTTATTTATGTTTAACATAGTATAGGCCTTTCACAACTCTCTCCCCATATGTCGAATATATCACCAATGAGGCTTATCATATAGCAGCAGCACCGCGTCAGACACGTTTCTGTTGTGCAAAGACATGGAAAACGCCACGCAACAGAAACGCCACGCTCACGCCACGCAGCCAGTGACACGCCGGTCGTAGGGCGCCTGATGATTAAAATGTCATTTCGATTATTAAAACATTCCTGCTCCATGTAAATCTTTATTTTGTACCAGTTATTATGACAACCTCTAACTGACAATCCTGGTCTTCCTCGAAGCCTTAACGATGAGTTGGTTGTTATGAACACTTGTTTGATTAACCGCTACGGTGAAAAGTGAGTTAGCTCGCCAGTGACCGGAAGTGCCTGACCGGAAGTCTCGCACAAAATACCGTCAACTGGCTGCGTCCGTATTTCCGTTAAAAATAAGGTGAATACAGTATAGTTTTTATACATTTACAAGGAGGAGGGACTTTTGGAGGTGGAGACAAATCAAAACAAAGCATAGGGATGATTTGATTCAATCAAGAATCAGCATAACACTATCATTCAAATGATCCAATCAGCCTGACAGTATCACCCATACCTTCACATGATCATAGCTTAACTTGGGACCATGACACTGTTCCGGAGGTGCATACAGATACAAAGGTCAATGTCCGACACCTGGGTTGCTTGACTTAATCTTTTTTGAAATATCATCATCTATGCCTCACATGCTAAAATCAGTATTCTTCACCGTGATGTTTATGTAAGGAAGCATATCTGAAATAGATTCTTAAATTTGTAATCCTTCACACCAAAGGAGAAAATCTCTTTTTTTTAAGTTGCCATTATGGAGATCAGTGTTTGCTTTAGTTGGGCTCTTAACCCTTAACAAGCAGAATCACTGAAGGAGAAAAAACACAATTTTAGTCACCATTATGGAGATCAGTGTTTGATTTTGTTGGGCAGGTGACCTTTAAATGTTTAACTTTAGATTCTGTTTGGCTGCTGTATCTGAGTTATAACAGCCAGATGAACAAAGAGAAAAGGTGATCAGGTGGTGTTGGTTATGTTTTAACATAATCACCATTTGACCTGAATCACTGATCTCATTTAGAGTCTAATCTCTGACTTAAATGTATATTGTTGATTACGGCATCACAGTAATTCTACAGAATAAGATCCAGATTTTTAGATATAATCCAAATAATTTCTTAAAAGTTGTTCTGATATATATATAAAAAAAAATTAAAATCTTTCTTTAAGGCACACACAGACATCAAGATTAAGTGTATGAATCTCAACAATGGTGACAAAAAGAATATTCAATTACAGATAGTGGACAACCAGAATGCCTATTCACCGCGGTAAAAATAAACCAGCCGCATTTCAAAGTCGTTCCCGAAATGACCGCCAGGTGGCGCAAAGGGACATTGTGCAAAACAGCAGCAATTGCCGTATTTTAAAATGTAAGTGGGTTAAATATAAAACCCTAAGCCTAATAGGCATATTTTTCATGTATATAAATAGGCCTATTAGGCTACAACAGAATAGAACCAAAGATAGAATCAATTTTAGAACTGAAAAAATATAATCAAAAGTTAAAAATAGAGACTATATTAGGAGCAATGACGCTGAATATTTTTACTATTCTATTGAGGAATTAGATAAATGAAGAGCTCTCGTGAGCGATACAATTGCATAGTAATTTATAGTGATTTCAAAAGCAGTCCTTAAAAAAAAAAAATACATGGAGTAGTGTGGCATAATTTTTGAGAGACGCGGAACGCGTTTTATAAGATCCTGGTTTCAATGCCCTTAATCTATATTGGCTTGGCTACTGCTTTAAAAAAAAATGTCACAACGCGTTTTGAGATTGTTTTGAATTAAACATTGAAGTTTAAAATGTGGTGTTTTGGCACACCAGGCCGAGTGGCGTTACGCATTGTTCAAAAACCAGGTTTTATACTGGCATATTGAATTGGCCTTAGAATTTTTTTTTTAGATTTATTAGATTTTGATTTTAGATTTTGTTAGATTTATTTTTCTCATAACAGCTAAAATAACTTAATATATATCTTGTCTTAATATGACCTACTTAATATAGGCAATAGGCATATAATAGCCTATATAATAAATTAGCAAAACTTAGCCACTAAATATTTAATTTTCAATTCTTTTAATTATCACAATTAAAGTTTTAATTTTATTAAATTGAACAAGCGCAACAATCAGCATTTAATCAAATATTCTAAAAGATGTATTATTAATAATAATGTTATTTCAACAAAATATTTCATTTTTTCGACATAATATGTGTGCGTGCAACAAGCAAGATGTGTATTTGTAAATCCGGTGATGCGTGCATTGATTTTTATCAATAAACTACACTGTTAGACCTTACCGGGTTTTTTTACAGTAAAATACTGGCAACACTGTTGCCAGTAAAATACTGTTAATTGTACAGTTCTTTACTGTAATCTAGTTTGTTTCTGTAAAAATTCACTAAATTATAGTTAACTAATTACACTTGCAGAAACCGACTGCCTTAAATTGACCAACTGTCATTTAAATGTATTAACTAAAATTTATAATGCATTAATAATGTGAGCAAAGTATTACTGTGAACTTCTTTCATTTGAGACCACTAAAAAACTATTGTACATAAAGAGATTTCCACTGGACCAACAACTACACAGTCACCGCTTATTAAATAAAGCAACATGCAGCAAATCATCAATGTTTGTAGGTCTTCTCCTGGACTGAAGCACAGGCTCTACTCTTCTGCACAATGGTGACCCAAAAAATTAATTTTACAGTAAACTACTGGCAACAGTGTTGCCAGTATAAACCTGTTTTATAACTTACAGTTTATTACTGTTAAAATACATTTTGTGGGTGTGTCTTTTTTATCTTACACAGTTAACCCTTTCAACCCCTCAGGGAAATCCACACTACGAGTAAAAAGTAACGATGCAGTGAGATAATTAAGGGAATATGTAAGTGATTGTAAGCAGAATCACTGAAGAAAAGAGAAACACAAGAACAGAAAATAGAGAAACACAATAACTACGACTGACTTCCAGCCATTACACATTATTACACTTATTATTAACCAGTATGACTTTATTTCTGTCATACAGAAGTTGTTATTGAGATGTTTAATTGAAAATGTTTGGTTTGAAGTTACCGTTATAGAGATCAGTGGTTGCTTTAGTTGGGATGCTGATGCTAAAACATAAATTTTTTTTTTGCTGCTTGAGTTGTGTTTTTGCAAGTCACACTTGTGCACACACAGTTTATGAATGACTGCAGTTATAATGATTATGATGACAAAATCATCATATTGCCTGTTCATTCACTAAGGAAATCATTCTCACTTATTCAGAGTTTAATCCTCAATCAAAAGTGTTACATTAGCACCACTGTGAAAACGCAGCAATAAGATACAATGACTCTTTTTTTAACACATGATGCATAAGCAGAGAAACAGAGCTACTGTGTTTTAGAAACACTGAGATATCACAATTTAGCACATTAATCTCAAGAATGGTGGCAATATTTCTTTATTATTATTATTATTCATGCAGCAGTGCATGCTGGGAGTTTTATATTATCCTGGAACCCAGCATGCATTGCGACATGAAACTTTTCACCATTGTTGAGATTCATGTGCTGATTGTTGATATCTGTGTGTGTCTGAGCCAAGCAGGAGTAAAATCAAATTGAATGCACTATATGATTACAATATTCTTCAGAAGACCTGATTACAGAAATATTTATTTCATTTTGTAGATTCACAGATATATGCTAAATATGAGATAACTATTATTTTATTGATTATATACAGGAAAAAACTGAAAATCAGGCATGTCCAGGAAGATTGTGACATCATCACAAAAAAATAAAAACACCTGATTATCTTCTTCTTGACTTTTTCTTGCCATAACAAATGTGTTTTATAAACTCACTGTTACAGCAGTCAGAGAGAGATGATTGGTAAGAAGTCAAGGGACAAGAGACCAACTAAAGCAAATACTGATCTCCATCGTGGTGACAACAAACTTTATTAATAACTAAATCTCTGTTTTAGTTATTTAGAAGAAGCCAGTCGTAGTTATTGTGTTTCTCTATTTTCTGTTCTTGTGTTTCTCTTTTCATCAGTGATTCTGCTTACAATCACTTACATATTCCCTTAATTATCTCACTGCATCGTTACTTTTTACTCGTAGTGTGGATTTCCCTGAGGGGTTGAAAGGGTTAACTGTGTAAGATAAAAAAGACACACCCACAAAATGTATTTTAACAGTAATAAACTGTAAGTTATAAAACAGGTTTATACTGGCAACACTGTTGCCAGTAGTTTACTGTAAAATTAATTTTTTGGGTCACCATTGTGCAGAAGAGTAGAGCCTGTGCTTCAGTCCAGGAGAAGATCTACAAACATTGATGGTTTGCTGCATGTTGCTTTATTTAACAGGCGGTGACTGTGTAGTTGCTGATCCAGTGGAAATCTCTTTATGTGCAATAGTTTTTTAGTGGTCTCAAATGAAAGAAGTTCACAGTAATACTTTGCTCATATTATTAATGCATTATAAATTTAAGTTGATACATTTAAATGACAGTTGGTCAATTTAAGGCAGTCGGTTTCTGCAAGTGTAATTAGTTAACTATAATTTAGTGCATTTTTACAGAAACAAACTAGATTACAGTAAAGAACTGTACAATTAACAGTATTTTACTGGCAACAGTGTTGCCAGTATTTTACTGTAAAAAAAACCCGGTAAGGTCTAACAGTGTATCTCACTGCAACACTCTCAATGTTACTTTTTACTCTTTGTAGTGTGGATTTTCCTGTGGGGTTGAAAGGGTTAACAGTGTAAGATAAAAAGACACACCCACAAAATGTATTTTAACAGTAATAAACTGTAAGTTATAAAACAGGTATATACTGGCAACACTGTTGCCAGTAGTTTACTGTAAAATGTATTTTTTGGGTCACCATTGTGCAGAAGAGTAGAGCCTGTGCTTCAGTCCAGCAGAAGATCCACAGACATTGATGTTTTGCTGCATGTTGCTTTATTTAACAGGCGGTGACTGTGTAGTTGCTGATCCAGTGAAAATCTCTTTATTTACAAAAGTTTTGTTGTGGTGTCAAATGAAATGTTCACAGTAATACTTTGCTCACGTTATTAATGCATTATAAATTTTAATCAATACATTTAAATGACAGTTGGACAATTTAAGGCAGTAGGTTTCTGCAAGTGAAATTAGTTAACTCGAGTTTTAGTGCATTTTTACAGTAAAGAACTACACAATTAACAGTAAATTACTGGCAACAGTGTTGCCAGTATTTTACTGTAAAAAAACCCCGGTAAGGTCTAACAGTGCAGTATTATCAGCTGTATGGCGTTTTTTTACGCTGAAATGCTTAATTTCGAGAAAGACCCGCCGCGCACAGTGAGGGAAACCAAACTTACTAAAAAAATATCCAGGGCGAGAGAGACAAAGAAAAACGCCTGTTCTTAATTTATGTTGCTTGGAACTTTTTTCGTTTATACCGTTTTTTTTTTTTTAATTTAGCTGCAATTTCTTTGACAATAAATTTAAAATGTTGCAAGAATAATATTGTGTTTCTTATTTTGCATCACAAAGGGAATAAACTATCGATGCAACCCTGTTTAAATAAATAAACTGTCCTGACACTTTATTCATACCTTGAAATGTGCGATGGGTTTTCAAACTTAATTAATTTTCTTTTTCTTTTACACTTTCATTGTTTATTTTTTAATTGAAAGCAATACTGTATTGAAAGTATTTTTCTGATTTGTTCGATCTGTTTTGAAAAATGTCTTCCGTTGCTATGGCCGGGTATCACTGTCAGTCATCTCAATCTCGTGAATGATTCACACACACACAAAAAAAAATAATTTAGCAGATTAAAGACGAGCTTCATCATCTTCATTTTCTGGTGCGATCGGCTGACAGTCTTCCTTCATCAGATGTGTCGTCTTTGCAGGCTCAACTGGAATGTAGCAAATTTATGTTAATGTACAATTGATAATTAAACAAGATGTTTGACTTTAATAAACAGATGCATATTTAAGCATCAAGAACGGAAAAACATAAACACTGTCGGCTACAATGAGATTCGATCTCAGATCGTTTGGAGTTCCGAGAGGCTATTGTTAATGCATTGACCACAGAGCTATCGTCTGAATAGCCTAGGTCTACTATTTTCTCTGTTTTAAAAGTTTGTTATATTCTTTTCATAATCGAAATTATGTGTCGAAAAAATAAAAAAGAGTGTTTTTACAAGACCTTGTGCTGTTTATTTATTAATTATTATTATTATTAATATTATTATTATTATGCAGATGTTAATTCAGCCATTCTGTTGGATAAAAATTGTCTAATGTAAAATGGAAATGAATGGTCTTTTTATTTTATAAATATAAAATATTTAATATAGGCTATAGGAGAAAAAACAATATGGTGTAGCAATATTTTAGAACTATCAAATCAAATTAATAATAAAAAAAAGTAGCCCATGTTTGTTCGGGATTTGAAACGTAAGTTATAGCCTACCACTCGGCCACGAATTTGTTTTGTTTTATTTTGTTTGAAATGTATTTTTACATATTTTGCTTTCGTTATGTTAACCAATTATGTTGTAGCATAATAGGCCTTTATTTTTTACCTAGCCTAAAAGTTTGTTTTATTCTCTGCTTTGTTTGTTTATATTTTAACATATTCAATCAGTCTCATTTTTGTTCAATGATGAAAAAAGTTTTTTTTTTTTTTAAAATAAACAGATAGGAAACTTACCTTTTAAAATGCCGCAGTTGCTGCTGTTTTGACCTGTCACTTGCCCGGTATAGCCTAGTAATTTCGCGAACGACTTTGAAATTCGACTGCATTTTTGCTGCGGCAGTAATAGGCATTGTGGTTGATTAGCCTATTTATTGAAGGATTCAATTGATAATCCATAACAACATGTAAGCCTATTTAATTCTGAATATAACAAAGAATGCTTAAACCGACTAACATCGGTTAGTAACTGCAAGTCCTGAAAATGTTTAAATTTTACGGTAAATTATTTTATTTTATTTCACTGTTGGTTCAGTTAATAAATCTACAAACACATTAAAATAACACGAAGTAAATGACAAGTTGGCCTAACCTATTGACATAGCCTTTCTAAAATATAGAAAAACTGGGCACACAATGTTAACATGTGTCTACTTTGTTTAAATTTAATCAATTTGAATTCGTTTAACCACAATATTTATCTTGAATTTATCTGCGACCTCAGCTCAGATTACTGCCGCGGCAGATTTCGTCATAAAGAGAATAAACTGACACTTTTCAAAGTCTGTGATTACAGCGCCACTCAGCGGTAAAAGGCATCAAATACACATCCCAATTTTGCCGCCGCGGGAACGGCGGCGGTAAAAGTCTCATTTTGGTTGTCCAGTATCTGTAGGAAAAGGAAATTACTAAGACAATTCAGATCATAATTTATTCATACCGCAATGCATGATGGGAGCCATGAATGAGTTTTGATTGGTGGCACCCAGAATGCACTGCAACATGCTTTATTATTGTCACCATTGTTGAGAATCACAGGCTGATTCATGATGTCTGTGTGTCCAAATAAAAGTCTTCTGATCAAAACAATTTTTAAGAAATTTTTGATTATATTGAAAATGCTGAAAATAGTATACTGTAGAACCACAGGCTGCTGTAATCAACAAGGTAGACCTAACTCTCTATATGAGTTCAGTGATTCAGGTCAAATGATGATTATGTCAAAACAAAACCAACACCACCTGATCAACTTTTCTCTTTGTTCATCTGAGAGTTACAACTCAGTTACAACAGCCAAACAAAATCTAATGTTATTAGTTTAACATCAGGTGTCTTCAATAATGCTCAATCATCACTCAATCAATCACTTAATTAGCTCATTAACTTTATCACTTTTGAGTGTTAATTTAACACTCATAACACTTTAACACTCTTGAGTCTGGAGCCAAATAAACTCACAGGAGAGTTCATTTAACACTAGAGTTTTTGCTGTGCAGCTGATTTCACTAATTAGTTCTTTCTCCTGCTGAATTAGCAAATCCAAGAGATTGGAAAAAAATACTGAGGAGGACTTTTACTTTCTGAACCTTGACTTTCCACCTCTGGCAAAAATTAATCTCAAAATCTCTTCTGCGCACATTCATGAGAGTTTATGACAGCAGCAGTTCATTCTGGTCACGCTGGTTGTTCTCTCCATACTCAACAACAATGGAATCCAACGGTGTGGGTGAAGTAATGAGTGTATTAAATTGTATGAAATAATCTTGAAAAAAGCAAAAGGAATTTAGGAACTTCAGAGATGGCAAGTTCAGCAGCTGGGATCAGCTGAGGTGACGTGACGCTAGCAGACAAACAGATAGTAGTGACAGCGGCGGCAATCCACCTGTCACTCAAGTGGCCACGCCCTTAATTATGCAGAACTTTTAAGCTTAATATAATTTAAACGGATGAGTTAAAAAAAAATTCATCCTCCTCACAGTTGTCATGAAGGGCAAAATTAGCTATATAGACCAAAACAACTTTTTGTACCAGGCTGTAAATATATATTTTTTTCTACTGAAAAGTTAGGCATTTTAACATGGGAGATATATGGAATGACTCCCTTTTGGAGCCTGTCTCTAGCGGCCAGTCGATGAACTGCAGTTTAAGTCACTGAAGTGTTGGCTTCACGAGAGAGACGGGGAGGTTTCCACTTGATCTGACCTTGTTCACAATGAGCGAGCTGGACCCTTTTCACAGACTGACACGGTTTAAATCCTGTAAAGTTTTTTTTAATGTAAATTATTATTATTTTTTTAATATATGTTCATTACTATACTTAGTATTATATTACCTTTGCAGCAAATTACAAGAAACTAGTTAATGCTGCTGTGAGGGTGTTTGTAATTCAGCGGCTGATGGTTAAATTGACATCGTTCTCTCTTTTTTTTTTTTTTTAGTTGTTAGGTGTTTTTCTTTTGCTATTTCAGCTAATGGAAACACAAAAAATATATTCAATGTAGTCTCTCATTTACCGCTATAAAAGTTTACTTTACTATGGTGACTTCCGCTTCTGATGTTTCACGTGATTTTCTTGCATCTAGCCAAAAACTGAAACTGTGATCGACTATTTGTAAGTCCTATTCCTATTTTATGTGTATGATCTTATTAAGCCTGGTGATGAAAGCTATTAAATGCGAGAATAAAATGACATGTATTTTAAATACAAAATATAGTCTCTCAAAGTATTTAATTACAAATTACATTTGATTTATTTTTAAGGACAATACAAATGACAAAATACTCAAAAGTAAATACATATTTTAAATGCATTTAATTAAAATACTGTCCATCTCTGGTTAATCGTTACTAGAGTGTTAATATTGCATTATTAATCTGTTCCTGTGTAGTTATTCATTAATGATGGAACAGTATTAACAATTGTTTCCCCTTTGTGTTCTTAAAATAAAGGAAAGAAACAAGGTCATGAAGCTTTAGAACAAAACCATAAATAATGATAAATATTTTTGTGTGAACTCTCACTTTAAGCTGGCAGTGAATCTGTTGTTGTTGATGTTGTTGTTGTTGTTGTTGTTGTTGTTGTTGTTGATGTTGATGTTGTTGTTGTTGTTGTTGTTGTTGTTGTGTCAGACCTGCAGGTGGAGACACAGCAGAGAGTGAAAGAGGGAGATTCAATCACTCTGACATGTAAAAGCAGCTGCTCTCTGCCTGAACAAACAACATTCATCTGGTACAGAAACACACAGATATTCACTGAAGGAATCGTGGGAGTGAATCAGCTTCATCTGCGGTCATTCACCAGTCATGATGCAGGAAACTACAGATGTGCCGTTAAAGGACATGAACATCTGATCTCTCCTGCTGTTAATCTTAAAGTAGAAAGTGAGTACAACTGATTCATTAATATTAGTGAAATATTTCACACACTTGGAATTTCTAAATTTCATTTTGGTGAAATATATAAAGCTATTGTAGTTTCAAAAGGAAATATTTGCTGTGTGTATGAATCTCTTTAATTATTTTCCTCATTTCTGTGTTTCAGCGGCTGATGGTCTGCAGGATTGGGGAGTGAATTACAGCCCTTCATATGTTTGTGCATTAAAGGGATCAACAGTGAAAATATCCTGTACTGTAAAATATCCTGATGGTCATGAGATCAGAACAGTTTTCTGGACCAAACCTACTGTAGGTGTTGTAGAATTACCTGATCTGTGTTCAGATCCAGAAAATAAAGGAAGAGTTCAGTGTGTCAGTGAAGATAAAGACACTTCCAGCATCACTTTGACGGCTGTAACAGAAGCTGATAAACACATCTACTACTGCAGATTTACTACAGCTAAAGAGGGAAAATGGACGGGGATTCCTGGAGTTCAGCTCGACGTCACAGGTAAAACTACTGAACTCTCAGAAATAGATCACAGAAACATACAAACACACACATACAGTATAAAGCAATTTAACTGTGACCTGCTTCATTATTTTACACATTAAAGTAAGTTTACATCAGGACTCTTTAATTCTAGTCCTGGAGGGCCAGTAGTTTTAACTCTAATTAAACCTCCTGCTAATTTGTAAGTAATTCTGAACCCTGTGACAAGCTTTTTCAGTTGTTTAGTTAGACTTTGAGCTAAACTCACTAACTTACGCTGCACGGCTAACCTGCAGGTTTTATTCTGGGTTAGAGATCGTGAACCCAAACTGGACCAATCAGCTGTGAGTAAAGTGACATGTTTCTGATGCAATAAAGCCACTCCACCTTTATCTCTGTATCTCTCACTCCAAATTAAAGCAGTTTAGTGTCTCATCTGAACATCTGATCTCTCCTGCTGCTTATATTAATGTTGAACATGAGTACAAACTGATTCATTAATATAAGTGATTATTAAACATTATTTATTCTTTCTAATGTAATATTATATAGGCCTACTATGATAGACAACATAGCCTATAATAAAAAATTATGAATTTCAAACATAATTGTGTTCAAAGATCAACAGTCTGTCATTAGTCTTTAGTCTGCCACAAAAACAACAACATTAAAATCATGAACTCAAATGTCTTTGTGAAAAACAAAACAAAACAATGACAGTTGTAAGTGCGTAAATCAGACCTTTCAGGCTATAGCATAACGCTAATAAGCCTTATGCCAAAATTATTATTACAACTAAATTGTTGGCCATTAAATAAGAAAACTAAATAATTGTGTAGATGATTTGCTTTGTGTAACCCGACATCAGACATAAAAGCCAAAGTATTTTTTTGCACATAGTGCCACGACCAATCAATCACTCCTTTACGACTGGCTGCACATTCACTGTCCTCGCGGCTGCTGAAACTTTCGCCGCAGCCAATGAGCAGCCGGAGGGGGCTGGCTGGCAGGATGACTCGACCTCCACAGACAGTTTATAATGTTTTATCAGACAATAACTACTCAAGATTTTACTTTAGTATCATTTTCGGGACAATTAGGGCTGGATTTGGGACAACAGCTTAATTTTTCAGGACGTCTGGTCACCCTATATCCGGCCCACATCTGGCACACGTGGAAAGATGATCTGGCCCACATGCAGAGTGGAATGACGGCCCTTGGGCGACTCACTCCTGTTTGCCAGATCTGGGCCACAAGCAGGCCATAGCAATGCCACATGTCAGCCAAGTATGGCAAGCCGATTTAACTTTTATTCATTTTCAGGATATGAATCCTTGATATCAACAATTCAATTTTCACTAGTTAAAATGATAATTCTTGATATCAGGAATAATGTTTCTACTAGTAACAATGGCAATTTTTGATATCAGGAATTACATTTCAACTAGTAAAAATGTTCATTCTTGATATCAACAATTGACTTTTAACTAGTAAAAACTATTATTCTTGATATTAACAATTTAATTTGAACTAGTAAAAACTATAATTCTTGATATTAACAATTTATATACTGGGAATGGCAATAGGCAAGCCGTTTTGACTTTTAATCATTCGCAGGATTTGAATTCTTGATATCAACAACTACATTATCACTAGTTAAAATGATAGTTATTGATATCAGGAATTAGATTTCTACTAGTAACAATGGCAATTTTTGATATCAGGAATTACATTTCCACTAGTAACAATGCTAATTCTTGATATCAGCATTTACATTTTCACTAGTTAAAATGATAATTCTTGATATCAACAACTGAATTTCAACTAGTAAAAACTATAATTCTTGATATCAACAATTGTATTTTCACTAGTGAAATGTCACCATAGGCTGCCATTCAAAATCAATTGTTGATATCAAGAATTGATTTCTTACTTGTTGAAATTCCAGTTTCACATATCAGAAATACAATTCTTACTAGTAAAAACCTTTATTTTTGATATCAAGAATTCAGTTGTCACTAGTTGAAATGTCTATTCTTGATATCAACAATTGAATTGCTACTAGTAACAATGTTCCTTTTTGATATCAAGAATTCCATTTTTACTAGTAACAATATTAATTTCTGATATCATGAATGTGATTGTTACTAGTAAGAAAGCCATTTTAGATATCTGAAATTATATTGATATCAGAAATACATTTTTAGATATCAAAAATTAACATTGTTACTAGTAGCAATTCAATTGCTGATATCAAGAATAGACCTTTCAACTAGTGACAATTGAGTTCTTGATATCAGGAATTTGCATTTTTACTAGTAACAATGTAATTCTTGATATCAACAATTCAATTCTTGATATCAACAATTCAATTCTTGATATCAACAATTCAATTCTTGATATCAACAATTCAATTCTTGATATCAACAATTCAATTCTTGATATCAACAATTGATTTTGAATGGCAGCCTATGGTGACATTTCACTAGTGAAAATATAATTCTTGATATCAACAATTACATTTTTGATATCAAGAATTAAATTGTTGATATCAACAATTACATTTTTGATATCAAGAATTATATTGTTGATATCAAGAATTGAATTGTTGATATCAAGAATTTAATTCTTGATATCAACAATATAATTCTTGATATCAAAAATTGAATTGTTGATATCAAGAATTAAATTGTTGATATCAACAATATAATTCTTGATATCAAAAATGTAATTCTTGATATCAAGAATTCATATCCTACATGTGTTTTAAATGTTAAAAGGGCGACAAAACTATTACAGATATCAAAAATTGATTTCTTACTGGTTAAAATTCTGAATACACATATCAGAAATACATTTCTTACTAGTAAAAACCTTTATTTTTGATATCAAGAATTCAGTTGTCACTAGTTAAAATGTCTATTCTTGATATCAACAATTGAATTGCTACTAGTAACAATGTTTCTTTTTGATATCAATAATTCCATTTTCACTAGTGACAATGTTAATTTCTGATATCATGAATGTGATTGTTACTAGTAAGAAAGCCATTTTAGATATCTGAAATAATATTGATATCAGAAATACATTTTCAGATATCAAAAATGAAAATTTTTACTAGTAGCAATTCAATTGTTGATATCAATAATATATATTTCAACTAGTGACAATTGAATTATTGATATCAGTAATTCACATTTTTACTAGTAACAATGTAATTATTGATATCAAAAATTATATTTCTACTAGTAAGAAATCAATTCTTGATATCAACAATTGATTTTGAATGGCAGCCTATGGTGACATTTCACTAGTGAAAATATAATTACAGATATCAAGAATTCAATTGTTGATATCAAGAATTACATTTTTGATATCAAGAATTAAATTGTTGATATCAAGAATTCAATTGTTGATATCAAAAATTAAATTGTTGATATCAACAATTACATTTTTGATATCAAAAAATGTAATTGTTGATATCAAAAATGTAATTCTTGATATCAACAATTCATATCCCGGAAATGAATAAAAGTTAAATTGGCTTGCCATAAGCCAAGAGCAAAGAAATAAACCAGAACTGGACCTTATCTGAGCTACAAAATCTGTGTATATTAAATATGGAGTAATTTCAGCCTTAATTTATATTTTCATAATTTTAGTAATTTTTATAACAAGCAGAATCACTGAAGGAAAGAAGAGAACAGAAAAAGAGCCGAGCAGAAACACAAGAACTACAACTGAATTCAGACACAGCCTTAGATGAAATCAACTGAAGAGAAAAGAAGACATTAAATCTCCAAAGATCTCAGCAGAGGAGGATTAAACAACTCCACTTGCGCCAACCCTGGGTTTTAGGCACCATGAAAGTGCTTGGCTTTTAGCAGTGTTCATCGCCATAGTAACTTACGCTCCACTGCTAACCTGGTCCGGGGCAGGTTTTGTTCCAGGTTAGAGGTTGCAAACTGAACTTGGACCAGCAGTGAGCAAAGTGACTCATGTCTGATGCGATAAAGTCACTCCACCTGTTTCTACTCCAAATTAAAGGTCACTACATAGCAAATGATTTTTAAAGACAAAATTTTCTGGTTTTTAGTAACGCTTATTTAGAATAATAATTTTATATTATTAAGATATTATTTATGTAATTATTATTGGGATACCTCCCAGAAATGCCTTTTTGCAGGTTGGGATGACTGTGCTAGGATAGTGTTTTTTTTCCCCCGACAATGTGAATGTCTCAGCAGTGCATCATTTGTTTGTATTTGGTGTATTTCACTGTGGATTATTTGGTAAATTTTGGCGCAGGCTTTGCAAACAGACTTTTACGATATGGATCTGCCAGATACGCCACAAACATGTAAGTAGTCATGTTCATTCTATTCCCTGAATTGTGATCAGTGATTTCTGGTGTAATTATTCAAGTTCAGATCAGATTATCTCTCAAAATATCGTTCAATACTGTTTATGCATCAGTAAATCAAGCCAGTGACTAAACAATCAACTTCACGTCATTTCTCTTAGGATGAAAATAATCTTATTTAAACTGTGATTAAATTATATAAAGAAAGCGATCAAAGAACAATCCCTTTCCAATTGCCCCAGCTGTCAATCAAACAGCGGGAGTTAATCTGGACACTTGTTAAAACTCGTTGAAATCAATCATCACAAAATCATGATGCTGTTATAATGTACAGTACAACAAAGCTCTTACTGTATTTACATCATGTTTGCATTGTTATTTGGTGAAAGCATTCATGAGAGTGCCGAAATTGCGTTGCAATGATAAGATATTTTCATACGCGATCAACAGACTGTCACTGCAACCTTTCATGTGTTGGGAATAGAACATTATGATCAATACTTTTCACGTTTCCTTAATCTTGATAGCTGTAATAGTAAAAACGTAAATGTTTTAGAGAGAGTTCCACATGTAATACTAGCTATTTCATATGCAAGCATGTCAGCCAATCACAGCAGTGGGCGTTTACACTGAAGTCTCACAAGACACGCCCCTTAAAATAATGGCAGTCAGTATCTACATTAACAACGATTTGAGACAAATATAATGTAAATTGAATATAAAACTATGTAAATGGCACTCTGCATCTTCTCTGTATAATAAGCCAAGCTCAGTCTGTTGTTAATGATATCGAAAGAAATAAATGTTGTATGAAATCGTCAAACAGGTCTATTGCCACTTATGACCGGATATGATTGAAACTGTCGGGCAGTGTTGTTGATCTGTATTATTGAAAACTAGAGCATGTGAGCGGAGTGGAGCGGGAGCGAGCGGGGAGCGTGAGCGGGCGTATCTTGGACAGAGTGCAGAGCGGCAATTTCAAAAGGACGGAGCGTCGCCCTATTTCCTGCTCCAGTTTCGCTCCGCTCACACTACGAGTCTGAAGCATGCTCAGTCAAGCCTGACCCTGAATCCATTTGTCTGGCACAGTCATCAACAGTAGACTATTTTCAGGCAAAACTCGGCTCAATTATGGAGTTCAAAAAGTACTTCAAAAAGGAAAATGAGAAGTCATACAGGTATAGCCTACTATAGTCGCTCCGGAGTATAAGTCGCATCAGTCAAAAAATGCGCCATGAAGAAGAAAAAACATATATAGGCCTAGCCTAAGTCGCACTGGACTATAAGTTGCATTTATTTAGAAATTTATTTCACAAAAAAAAACAATGTTACGGACGGGACCGTTCTCCGTTACTGACGTGAGCGCTCTGAAAGCGGCACTAAAAGACTGCTTTAAAACTTTCACTGAGACCTCAAACAGAAAGCACAAAGCCTGTCTTTAAATTTAATTTCGTTTTGTATTAATTGTATCTTAATTTTAATCAATGTTTCATCAACCAATTGTCTGGATTTAATAAATAAGAAGTAAATATATTAGAAAATAATCACGTCACGAAGGCGCCGGCGCGTGAACCTGGAGCTTGTCTCATTAATGAACCGAAACTCAGTGTATAGCCTACTTGCCTCACAGACCTGAGACATATATATAAAGCTTGAAATGTCTACTTTTAAACAGAACAATTCAAAACGAAAGAAAACAGACTGCTCTCTTATGTAATCCGTATGAAATGTGCATTTCTCTCTGGCGCGTTCACTACTGCGAAGATCACGAGTCAGCATCTCTCCAGCCGACACAGACATAAAAAAAAAAACTGGTTTATTAGTAAACAATTAAAATGTCTCCTGCTATATTTGACATATTCATAATCATTAATTTTGCCGGTTCGTTGTGACAGCTTTTAGGTGCTTTATTGGCAGCGCCACCCTTACATGTTACATGAAGGCATCAGCACCGAAAACATGGAGATTTTTTTCTTTTGGGGGCATTTTGTTTGTGTTCAGACTTTCTCAGTTGTTTTTAGGCGCGATGTTAGAGGACACTGCTAATAAAGTTGCTAGTAGGCTTACACATTGGATTCACGTTTATTATTATAGGCTATTTAAAACAATACCCCAGTTTTTATGCCAGTCGTATCATTTTATTTTGATGTATTTATCCGCCACACCTTAAAGGCCGGTCCGTGAAAATATTGTCTGATATTAAACCGCTCCGTGGCGCAAAAAAGGTTGGGGACCGCTACAAGTGATATACATGTAGATTTTTTTTCCTTTTTTGGAGCGAGCGGGGGGAGTGGGGGGCGATTTGAGTGGAGCGCGAAGCAAAGTGCGTTGAGCGCTGAGCGATAATGAGCGGAGCGGCCTGATGTAGCTTTGAGCGGAGGAGCGGAGGGGTTCCGTGAGCGATGAGCTGAGATTCTCACCGCTCCACTCCGCTCATATGCTCTGTTGAAAACTTAAAAAAATTAAACAGAATTGTGAAATATTCGGCCTCGTGTTATATGAGCAGAACTAAACTATGTTTTGGGGAAATATTAGATTCCTGACCACTTTTACAGTCTATAGGCCTTATATAGAAAGATGCGCTAAAGCACAGCCAGGTATGATGTGCAATGGAGACTGCAAAGCGCTCTTCTTAGAACCAAGGAGAGCGATCGCAGATAGGTCCGTCCTATGCACCGAAACTTTTTTAAAATGCAACAAAATATTTAAAGAGCATCAAGCTATTAAAATCTCTATTATGTAAGCACAGAAAATATAACAGAATATTAGTTAGTCATTTTTATTAGGTTAAACAGTGATTTGATAATGTTTAACGTTAATTTAAGGCCCACCCACAATTGGTCTGGTCCATCCAAAACTGGAATCCTGAAGTGTGACAACAGCAGGAAAATGAATGGAAAGCTTATTTATTCAGCTTTCAGATGATGTATAAATCTCAATTTAAAAAAATGTGACTGGTTGTGTGGTCCAGAGTCACATTCAAGTTTATTTCTGGGGATTTGCACGTCACACTCGACTCCTCACTGTCTGCTTTCTGCCAGTATGTTGACTGTTCCCTTCCACCTGAGGAAACAGGACTATTGATCCACTTGGGAGATCAGACCACAATCTGGTTCTACTCCTCACTATAAGCCCAAAGTTGTGAGGCAGGCCATCACCACACGTTCCTTCAGAAAGTGGTCTCCTGGGGTGGGGGAGGCCCTGCGGGACTGTTTCCAGTGTACTGACTGGGGAATGCTTCAAGAGGCGTATGGGGAGGACATTGAGAGATCACTAGTTGCACAACTGACTACATGAACTTCTGTATGGACATTGCTGTTCCCACTAGATCTGTACACTGCTTTGCCATCAATAAACCCTGGATCACCAGCAACATCAAAGACCTCCTCAACCAGAAGAAGAGAGCTTTTGTGATTGGTGACCAGGAACAGTGAAGATTTATACAAAGGGAGCTCAAAGTAGGGCTGGGGAAAAAATCGATTTGATTTAAAAATCGAGTTGGTAGGTCAAATCGATTCATATTTTCAAAAAATCGATTTTTTAGATTTTTTCTCTTCCTCTTCAGCGTACAATACATACATTTTGCATTCGCCAAATCTTCGTTCAGGGTTTCCGTAGCACGCTCGCTGCGGCGCAGCCCTCGATGCTTCACGACATCACGACAAAAAGACTAACGTTAGCATGTTTAATTTTTTAACGGTCCTCCACGACGACGGCGCGCGAGTGAGTGAGTGAGAGTGTGTGTTCGCGAGTGAGTGAGCGAGTGTGTGTGAGCGAGAGTGAGTGATGAGTGTGTGTGTGTGTGTGTGTGAGAGAGAGAGAGAGAGAGAGAGAGAGAGAGAGAGAGAGTGAGTGTATGTGAGTGAGTGAGTGTGTGTGTGTGTGTGTGTGTGGGCTATGTGAGTGAGCTTGTGTATATGTGCGACTCGTGCGAGTGAATGAGTGTGTGAGATGGCTCGCCATGACTGGTCGGAAAACAACGTGTAGTCTGACATGTTTCTTGTCCTAAAGATTTTTAGGAGTCAAAATCGTGTAATCTGACACAGTGACTATAGTAACAGACAAAAAAAAACGTGTAATCTGAACATAAGAGTTACCTCAGGATTTTTTGTTGTTTTATTAGCTCAATCCAAATACAGTATAAATAAATTATTTGTTTAACCATCTTTGTTGCACACTGCACAGTGACTTTTCAGTTAGAGAAAGGGGTTGCCTTTGCAATTTTGTTTATGTTGATGCACTTTAATTAAATACAATAAATATATATTTTTAAAATATATTTACAGTTCGCAGTTATTTTGTTTTAAATGGGGCGGGAAAATCGAATCGAATCGTAAATCGAGTTTTTTATAAAAAAATCGCAGATTTTTTTAGGGGAAAAAATCGCCCAGCTCTAGCTCAAAGTCCAACTGAAAGAGGCTAAATATGCTTACAGAAGAAAAATGGAGCAGATGTTGCAGCAAAACAGCATGAGGGAGGGCATGAAGACCATCACAAGCATGGGAACCTTGTGGAGGGGGATGTGGAGAGGGCCAACCAGTTTAATAACTTCTTTAATAGATTGGATTGCCCTGCCCCCCCCGCTGCCGATGGGGACTGTTCTGCTGCCATTCCCGCTCTTTGCTCCACAATGTATTTTTCTTGTCGGACATAGCAACGGTAACTAAAGGGGGTGGGTCTTTACGAACGGTCAATTGTGTCACATGCAGAAGTATTCTGATGACACTGCCATCGTGGGGTGTATCAAGAATGGAGATGAGGGAGAGTATCGGACCCTGATTGGGGACTTTGTGAGGTGGTGTAGCTTTAAAAAGCCATATCGCCTGAGGGACAAACGCCACCCAGTGGGTGATGGACATTGTCCAAGATGGACAAAAACTCTCTACGGGTCCTCCTCTCTGCCACAGATGTTAATGAGTCAAGTTCCACAGCCACCACAGAACCAGCCTTCTTCACCAGCTTATCCAGTCCCTTTTCTTACTGCCACTCCCCCAACATACCACAGCATAGAAGAGGACGCTAGCGATGACATCTGCAGTAGCTTCTGACTGATACTGAAGGACCCTAGCCTTCTCGGGAAATAGAGTCGACTCTGTCCCTTCCAGCATAGGGCATCTGTGTTCTTGTCCAGCCCAGTCTGTCGTCCAGCTGCAGAACAGATCTTTGTAGGTCTGGACCACCTTCACACAGACGCCTTCATTGAACACAGGCTGCATGTGGGGCTGGGCCTCGGTCTCCGGACGTCGACCACCATCTCCTTAGTTTTTGTAGTATTGAGCTGTAGATGGTTCATTCATTCCTGTGATCAGGGCTTTATTTATTAATTTATGTATATCGGGCAGCTTGTCTTGTTTTGTTTGTTTTTATTATTTGTTTTAATTGTTCTATCTATCTATATATCTATCTATCTATCTATCTATCTATCTATCTATCTATCTATCTGAAGGTATAGGCCTCTGGTTTACATTGGCGTAACATAATTTCATTAAGCTGATGATGATTTAGAGAGTTGTTGTTGTGTCAGACCTGCAGGTGGAGACACAGCAGAGTGTGAAAGAGGGAGATTCAGTCACTCTGACATGTAAAAGCAGCTGCTCTCTGACTGAACAAACAACATTCATCTGGTACAGAAACACACAGAGAATAACTGATCGAACAGTGAATCACCTTCATCTGCGGTCAGTCAGTCGCTCTGATGAAGGAAACTATCAATGTGAAATAAGAGGAAATAATCAATATCTGATCTCTCCTGCTGTTTATCTTAATGTTGAATGTGAGTACAAACTGATTCATTAATATTAGTGAAATATTTCACAGATTATTCAGAATTTAGTTCAGATTTGTTTTGATAAATTCAGGCCCAATCATACAGACCGCATGACATTTTATGTCTAATACACATTAAATCTTACAAATTTATAATTTATATTAATTTATACTAATGTATTTTCTTTAATCAGAAACTCTTTCAGTTTCATCTGTCTCACATGTGAAATGATCTTCATGATCATCTTGTTTCAGGGGTTCAGAGAGATGCTCTGCTCACAGTTTCTGGAATCGTGGCGGGATGTGGAGGATTGATCTTCATCATCATCATCATCATCTTCATCATCATCATTGTGTTCATAAAGTGAGTGAATGTTGAGCAGCTCCTGCATTAAATTCTTTTCATAAATTAACATAAATGCAACATTTGTTGAACTTAAGCCTCTATCAAAAAAATAAATGTTTCTTACAATAAATTACTTTTCGTTACTTTCTAACAAAAACATGTTTTCTCCAGGAAGAAGAGGAGAGACGGTGGAGCTGAAGTTATCAGACAAAATCAGGCAAGTTTGATAATAATACATACCTGAATCTACAATGACATGATATTATATTTACTAGAAAATACAAGACTTATAAGATCATGTACTGCCAAATATTTGACATGAAGACAATCTGAAAACATCATGCATGTAACTCACAGTCACTGTGTTTCTGAATGATCGATCTGTTGTTATATCTGTGTGATATTTTATTTGATGAAACTGCAGGAGGATCACATTGACAGATCAGCAGAAACGGCTTCGACCAATGACGATCCACTGTATTCACTAGTATCAGCCAATCAGAGGGATGATCTGTATTCCACCGTTAAAGCAAAGAAACAAACAGAAACAGACTCTGCAGATGTTAAAGAGGTTCAGTATGCCAGTGTCCATCACTTCAAGAACAAAGACATGAAGACTGAAGAGTACGACTGCATTGAGACGCATCATCCGCCTGAAGCCAACAGGTGAGAAACGACTCATTTAAACTCAAATAAAACATATTCAATTCTTAATCAGAGCTCTTGTTTTGTGTTGTTGAGATGATGGATTGTCACCTCTTGAAATGCCACATTATTTTTGTTTAATTTCTTCCCAGATCTGAGGATGTGATCTACAGCTCAGTCAAGTAAAGAACATGTGATCGGAGCTGCTTCCTATTGATGCTGATGGGAGACCTGGATTTGAGTCCATCCCAGGTCATGTTCCCATCTCACTGTCCTCTTGATTTCAACTTTACACATTTATGGGACTGTTTTTTACTGTTTAGACATGAATTATGTTCCCTTCACCTACGGTCTTGTGGAAGGGCCCGTCGTGAAGGGATCCAGTTGTTCACTTTCATTTGGAAAATCCCTACAAATGGCGCCTCCTTCCCGAAGTGCCCTTCAAGTGGGCAAAAACGCTTTTGGGATTTGCCCCAAGTTCCTGACAAACCAGGCAATGGAAAGAACTGACAGACAAAACTGTGGTTTGAAAAACAGAATTGAGAAAATGTTCCTTGTATTCCATCTTCGTCACACTCCAGCACAGTAGGCCACATAGCAACATTTTGATGGCCCAGATCCGGCCCACATCTGGCACATGTGGAAAGATGATCTGGCCCACATGCAGCGTGGATCTACGGCACTTGAGTGGCCCACTCCTGTTTGCCAGATCTGGGCCACAAGCAGGCCATCACAATGCCACATGTCAGCCAAGAACAAAGAAATAAACCAGAACTTGACCTTATCTGAGCCATAAAATCTGTGTTTATTAAATATGGAGTCATCTCACCCTCTGTGAAGATCTCAGCAGAGGAGGATTAAACAACTCCACAAACAGCATTACCAGCTTCACTTATTACTAACCAGACTGACTTTATTTCTGTCAGACTTCTGCAAAAGTATTTATTGAGAATTAACAGAGGTTTAACTCTAATGTGTTACATTTGAAGTCACCATAACAGTGATTTGTGTTTCCATTAGTTGGGCTCTTATTATATCTTTTTTTTTTTTGGCTGCTGTGACTATTGTTATTTGTTATTAATTGTATTATTGCTACTGTGTTTTATGTGCATCCTCGCTTCCTTTCCTTGCGTCTCAGCTCCTCCCCCTGTAGGATGCGAGGGAAGAAAAGGAGGACAGAGGAATTGAATGAAAGCTTTTTTATACATTGGAATACTTGATCACTCGAGCATCACTTCACGGCGTCATCATCAGCGCTCTTGGTTATTTAAGAAATTCATAATAAATAATAATAAAGCAAGATACCCTGTTGAAATATGTGAGATGTGTGGTTTAGTTAAACTGCAAAGGTAAAGTATGAATTAAAATGATTGTGACCGATGTGAAGGGGGAGGAGAATTGATACGTGCATCACATTTAGTCGATAAAACACTTAGGCAAAGGATCCACCCGTGTATCCTTGCTTTTGACTCCTCTGGAAGTTCCTCGCGGTGCGATTAGAGAATTGAGATGTTCTTCAAGATGGCTGAGCTCGATCGGTTTCCAGGTCTCAGGATGGAGGACGGAGGAGCGAGGAGACGAGGAGTGATATTGAGAAGCACCCAGTGTGTTTTTTAAACACATTTGCAGCAGCAAAGAAAGCTAAAGTAAAACGACAACAGGTGTTGATGGCTTTATAATCATCAGGAAATAGACTGATTCACTGATGTCATATTAGATTAGAATAAACTACCTTTATTGTCATTATAAACATGTATAACGAAATTATGAAGTTCATCTCTTAGTGTTGGATTATATACAACAAAACAAACAATGTTACATACAACACAAATATTAAACATATAATACAATCAATTTGTAATCAGTTTTAAATATTGCACTAATAAGAAATATATTGCACTAAAACTGTGAATTGCAAAATGAAAAATAGCACCCTGAGACTGTATGTGTATATTTATGTATGTAGCAGAGAGGGATCAGTGCATATTAGAGTTCATGATGGTTATGGCTCTGGGGAAGAAACTGTCCTTTAATCTTTTTGTCCTCATCGTTATGGACCTGTAACGCCTGCCTAATGGCAGCAAGTCAAACCATTTAAACCCAGGGTGTGAGGAGTCCTTTAAAATGTTTTCAACCCTACTGAGGCATCGAGAGTTGTACATGTCATTCAGTCATGGGAGGATGCATCCAATGATCTTCTGTGCGGTGTTAATGATCCTCTGAAGCCCCCTCTTATCTGCCTCAGAGCATCTAGCATATCCCACTGTGATACAATAGGTCAGCACACTCTCAATGGAAGAACGACAGAAATTCACCAGCAGCTTTTCACCCATGTTGTTTTTCCTGAGAAGTCTCAGGAAGTGTAGTCGTTGCCTCCCCTTCTTAATGACCGCTGTAGTATTTGCAGTCCAGGAGAGGTCAGCAGAGATAAAAGTGCTCAGAAATGTAACTTCTCAACACAGTCCTCGTTGATGTTAAGGGGAAACAGTTCCGCCTTCTGTTTCCTGAAGTCTGTGATGAGCTCCTTCATTTTTGAGATGTTTAGAGTCAGGTTGTTTGACTGAACTGCATGATGTTATTTTCTGGGCCTCGTCTCTATAAGCTGTCTCATCACCACCTTCGATAAGTCCAAGCTGTACAAAAGGAACTGTATTGCGCTAATTACTATTACAATGCCAACCGTTTCAGAGGGTCGATTACCACATTTTGATGTCCAATGGCCACGAAAGTAATGAAGAGCAGACAGTTGCACTAAATTGTACTATTTTACTCTTAAAACTGTTGAAAGCAGTAATCAAATACACTGTACATATTCACCATCAAAGGATTACACAAATGCAAAGAAAATGTACATATGAAGAGTGTAGGCCTGCGCAAAATAATTAACAATATAAATAATGAATTATTTCAACAGTTTCTCATGTCAGGCCTTGTGTGTCTAAAGAGCTTCACACAATATTTACACATGAATCTACAACAGATATTGAGCTTCTGGAGTTTAAATCACTTCATCAAATCAACATTCACCTAAAACAGTTTAACAAACATCAATCGTAGCTCTACTGAACTATTTTAAATAACAGTAAAATGGTCTTACGGCTCCGAAGTGTCAATGTTTCAGTGTTGACGCCCAAATGAGGAAAACATCCGCAGTTTAAGGCGTCAAACACTGCAGTTTTCACATTAAATATTGTGCAACTAAATGTTGGTCTTCCTCTTTGTGGTTATGAGTGACCGTCATCTCAACTACACAAGAACAACTGGTGAAGAAAGTTAACGTCTCAGATGTCAAACACACACAAGCTTTACACAAGCTCGTTGATGTATGATTCTTAAACACATCTCGTTGATGTGGTTAATCTTAAAGGACGCACATTCAAGAATCGTCACTATGGAAACTTCAGCGCAAAGTTTAATACCATCCGCTGCCAATCAAGAGCACAGATATTCTATCCTGCAGTTCACAAAGTGAAGGCGCTGCAGAAAGAGATTTTAATCAATCATATTTTACTGCTTTACAGGTAAGATTGCACGACCTCGGCTTTCCCTCAGGATCCTGTAGCAACAATGGGTTGTACATTAATATTAATATTAGCTCAAGTGATCTATAGGGAATTTTAATAATTAATCATGAATATGATTAATATTTTGCATATTACAGTTAGATTAATTTATCGCAGCTGAACTAGATTGATATATGAATGATTACCATAACGGGTTATGGTTCGTCATTAATACATCAATAGTCTTATTTCAGCTCGAAGATATGGGATAACTTTAATGGAATTAATTTAGTTATCAATCTGTTTGTCCAGCAAACATTGAACGTAAGATTAACTTAACTCTCAAGGAAAATTATCCTTCTTACAAACATGAGAAAGAGTATCTTTTCCAGGCCTTGAAAAGACAACTCTTGGTGTTTGTAAAATTAGGTTACTTAAATCGTACCAAGATAAAGCATATAGCTAAGATCGAACATTTCAGTGACTTAATAACATGGGCAATTAAAACAGAGTCAATCAAGGACATATGGAATTTAATAATTGGACTAATACATCGAACTAAGGAATATATCAAACTACACAATACACACGGATTATATGTCTATGTACATAAAATACAGTTAAACAATACAAGATAACGAATAACAGTGAGAGAGAGAATAAAATGATCAGAATTAGAGAAAGATAGAATGACAGAAAAGGATGAGAGAGAGGATGAGAGAGAGAGAGAGAGAAGGATGGGAGATGAGATCGGAAGTGAAAGCAAAAATCTGCGATCAGAGATCGCAGTAGGCTATGGCAAAAATCACAGACAGTAACCCTTGAGAGACCACAAAGAAATTACATTAAAAGTTCAATTCAATAATCAATACTTGCATTGCATATGGTTCTCTTTGTATGAGGAGGGAAGGCAGAGTCCTGCGTGTGTCTTTAAGAGCAGCGTGAGTCGTCTGAGGGGAGGCGTGCGCGTGCTGTGCCTTCCATGCGAGCGCAAGCGCGGGAGGTTCAAAGAGTCTCTTTCTTTGAGGTGAAGTTGCCGGGAATGATTCAGGCTAAGTTCATTCAGCTCGTGAATGAACAGAGGCGAATTGGAAAACGAAACTAGACTATAGAAAAACATAAAAAGAAATAAAAGAGAAGAAAAGAGAAGCAGGCCGAAGCCGGTCTGGACTTGGGTTTCCAAAGTTTTGGAGGAGGGAGAAGAAAGAGAGAAATGAAGGTTTGGACTTTTTTATCAGTGTCCCGTGTACGCCTCCATTGCGTGGAGGACGAATCAGCTCAGAGCATTTTGAAAGGGAGAAGTTCCGCTGTCCAGTGAATATTGAGTTAAACACAAAGGATGTTGGTGTGTGTATGTATGTGTGTGATTCAGAAGACAGGCTGCTTTTGTGAACTTGTGTGTCCCGTGAGTGGCGAGATTTGAAGCCTTCTGCTCAACGCTCGGCTTGTTATAGATGTGTCATGTCCTAGCGAGGCTCGCCTGAGTGGCGTCCTCGCTGGTCAACATGCCCCAAAGGGGTCATAAACAGAATGCTCTTTGTTTACTCAAGAGAAACGAGCTGTGTCTTGCAAATCAGGAGTCGCCAATTCAGAACATCTGGCCGGATGGACTGTCAGTGTCGTTACAATCCGAACGGGAAAAAATTACGCAATCTCAGATTAAACCACACCTCCTCACATTCAAATCAATGACCAACATAATAGCTGCACAGCCCTTATAATAAATTAACACAAACTGAACATGGGGTTTTTTACACAAGCACTTTTGTGTCGTCCGCAGATTTGATGATTGTGGTGGGCTCTGCTGCAGTAGAGGGAGTACAGTAAAGGGCTCACCCTTGTTGAGAACTGGTACTAAATGTACACAGCAAAATCCCCAGTGTTAAATTAACACTCCTCAGTGTTTATATGTGTCCACACTACAGGGTGTTAAAAATTAACACTGAAACAGTGTTGAAGTTAATGAGATAATTAAGTTAACACTGAAGCAGTGTTGAAGTTAATGAGATAATTAAGTTAACACTGAAGCAGTGTTGAAGTTAATGCAATAATTAAGTGATTAATTAAAGCAACAACATGGAACTTTTCCTCTGCGGTCGCCCTACAGGTTGGAAGCGGAATTGTCCATTACCGCTGTCGTAAAACGATTTACGGTTACTGTATATGAAGCATGCAGGTTTTTTTCATATGGGCAATGATAATATTATTAATCTTCCCCCTTTCATAATTTATACATGTTTAGTAGACTAAACATTTTAACTCAAACATTTGCGATTTGCATGTCGATTGCAATGCTCAAATCTGAACGAGAATGATAGCGATAGCATCCTAACCATCTAAAACTACCATGTTAGTGTTTACTAGCTACCAGATTGATAATTCGCTCATCTACTAGCTGATTCATGAAGATAAATAAATGGAGGACCAGATAGTTTCCGTAACGTAGCCAGGCAGACAACAGATTAGAAAAACTAAAGATAGTATGCAAGCAATTTACAGTTACTTACTAGTTCAACAGCATGACGGCCAAGTCAGCATCGGTCTGGTAACTCTCCTCCTCCATAAGCTAACGCCAGCGAGCAAACGCTCGACCAATATTGATCCTCGTCCTGCCTTTCAGTTTATCACTCTCCCTTTTCCTCTTCCGACTCTACTCCGACAAAACCTTGGACTTCTTACGTTTCGCTGCTGCTTCACCCATGACGAAAACAGACGTACGAAAACAAACGCGCTGGTTGGCCACATTTGAGGAAGTGGTGGGCAAAGTGACGTATGCCGTAAAGCAGTCGAATTTTGTAGTTCTTTTTGAGCGCTGGTTACTACCCGCACCCCGAAGTTACATAGTGCCAGTAAAAGCGATACAGACCCCGTCAGGCTATGGCAGACGTCTCATTCAACCTATTGCAAGTCGATGTACCATCACAAGGGTCTTGGAAATATATTATGAAGGTTGAAAAGTTACATGTTGTTACTTTAAGTGATGATTGGCTATTAGTGGTGACACCTGATGTTAATAAGCAGAATCATTGACGGAAAGAGAAAAAACAATAACAGAAAAAAGAGAAACACAAGAACTACAACTGACTTTGAGTCATTACACATTGTTGCACTTATTATTACCAGTTTGACTTTATTTCTGTCATACATCTACAAAAGTTCTTGAGATTTAACAGAAGTTTAGATGATAATGTTTTATGGAATTTTTCTTTTCAAGTTACCATTTTGGTGGTCAGTGTTTGCTTTAGTTGGGCTCTTGACACTTTTCATTTTTTAATATTAGTTTTTCTCTGGTTGCTATAACTCTGTGTTTATAAAGCACATGTGTTACTGCAAGAGAAAATATGACCTGGTCACAATATGTTTTGATGATAAAAACATTATCATCATGTAGTGTCCTGATTCACTGATGTCATTCAGAGTCTAAATCTTTGACTATATGCTTGATGTCTTGTTTTAGTATTGGTGATTATAGCTCTGAGATTCTACAGTTTGAGATCCAACAGCAATATCAAAAATTTTGAAAATACTTTGAGCAAAGAAGTTATTGTGTTTAAACACACAGACATCAAGAATCAGCATATGAGTCTCAACAATGGTGACAATAAACAAACTAGTGACAAACAGATCAACTCTGAACATCACAAAACAAGCTACTAAAGTCAGAACAAAACAATAGCAAAATAAAAGCCAACAGAAAAAAACAATGAAAATTACAGGACAATTCAGCTGCATAATTTATTCATGCTGCAATGCATGATGTCAGCCATTGATGCATTCTGATTGGTGGCTCCCATCATGCATTGCAACATTAAGCATTTGTTTGATTGTCACCATTGTTGAGATTCATATGTAGATTCTTGATGTCAGTGTGTGATTTTAAATCCTTCAGGTCTTTATAACATTGCTGGAAGTAACTAGTGCAGTGAAAAATTATTAAAACAATTAGATAACCAGTTTATAATGCTGGGTGACATCATTGAATCAGGTCACTAGTAATTTCATCACTGAAACATAACCAGGGCTGCATTTCCAAAAGCATCTTAAACTTAACTTGATTACAGACCAACTGCAACAAAAGGTATATACGATCAAATTAGGCTTGCGATGTTTTCGGGAAACACAGCCCAAATCATAGTTTCTCTTGCCACAACACATATGCTCTATAAGCACAGAGTTGGAGCAGCCAGAGAAATACTAATGTTCAAAAGTAAAGGGTCAAGAGCCCAACTAAAGCAAACACTGATCACCATAATGGTGACATGAAACGAAACATTCCATAAAACATTACCATCTAAACGTCTGTTAAATCTAAATAAGACTGTGTGTAGATGTATGACAGAAATAAAGTCAAACTGGTAAAATAATAAGTGCAATTATGGCTCGAAGTCAGTAGTTCTTGTGTTTCTCTTTTTTCTGTTCTTGTTTCTCTTTCCTTCAGTGATTCTGCTTGTTATCATCAGGTGTCACCACTAATGGCCAATCATCACTTAATTAATCACTTAATTATCGCATTAACTTCAACACTGCTTCAGTGTTAACTTAATTATCTCATTAACTTCAACACTGATTCAGTGTTAATTTTTAACACCCTGTAGTGTGGACACATATAAACACTGAGGAGTGTTAATTTAACACTGGGGATTTTGCTGTGTATGAGTAAATGACACGTAAGGGCCCATTTTCACAGTCATGGATCTCATGCTGCAGTAACACAGGGTTTGTGATGTGAATATTAATGGTACAACACAGTTATTAGATTCAAAAGACATCAGTGAATCACTCTATTTTACAATGATTATAAATCCATCACCAGGTAACCATCATCACCTGATCTCATTTCACTTTAGCTTTCTTTGCTGCTGCAAATGTGTTCGACAAACACACACTGTCACAGCGACCAAAGAAGACAAAAGAGATAATAAGAGTTAAGAGCCCAACTAATGGAAACACTAATTACTCTTATGGTGACTTTAAATGAAACAGAGTTAAACCTCTGTTAATTCTCAATAAAAACTTTTATAGACGTCTGACAGAAATAAAGTCAGTCTGGTTAGTAATAAGTGAAGCTAGTAATGCTGTTTGTGGAGTTGTTTAATCCTCCTCTGCTGAGATCTTCACAGATTTAATGTCTTCTTTTCTCTTCAGTTGATTTCATCTCAGGCTGTGTCTGAAGTCAGTTGTAGTTCTTGTGTTTCTGCTCGTCTCTTTTTCTGTTCTCTTCTTTCCTTCAGTGATTCTGCTTGCTAACAGGCTTATTAAGGCTGAGATGACTCCATATTTAATAAACACAGATTTTGTGCCTCAGATAAGGTCCAGTTCTGGTTTATTTCTTTGCTCTTGGCTGATATGTGGCATTGCTATGGCCTGCTTGTGGCCCAGATCTGGCAAACAGGAGTGAGCCGCCCAAGTGCCATCATTCCACACTGCATGTGGGCCAGATCATCTTTCCACATGTGCCAGATGTGGGCCGGATCTGGGCCGACACAATGTTGCTATGTGTGTGTGTGTGTGTGTGTGTCTGTGTGTGTCGTCCAGCGCTTCATGTGTTAAACACAGAGTCTGTGTCAGAAAGAGGAAGTGAAACTAAGAGCTGTAAAGATGCTGCTCAGACGCTCCTGCAGACATGATGAGCATCTTTACACTGTTCTTTCTCAAAGCAAACATCTTTCACATATTCTCTCACAAAGATCTGACAATACTGAGCTCTACAGAGATACATGTAAAGCTTGTGTGTGTTTGACATCTGAGACGTTAACTTTCTTCTCCAGTTGTTCTTGTGTAGTTGAGATGACGGTCACTCATAACCAGAAAGAGGAAGACCAACATTTAGTTGCACAATATTTAATTTGAAAACTGCAGCGTTTGACGCCTTAAACTGCGGATGTTTTTCTCATTTGGGCGTCGACACTGAAACATTGACACTTCAGAGCCGTAAGACCATTTTACTGTTATTTAAAATAGTTCAGTAGAGCTACGACTGATGTTTGTAAAACTGTTTTAGGTGAATGTTGATTTGATGAAGTGATTTAAACTCCAGAAGCTCAATATCTGTTGTAGATTCATGTGTAAATATTGTGTGAAGCTCTTTAGACACACGAGGCCTGACATGAGAAACATCATCAGTTCACATCAAGCCTTCAATGAGCCGTGAATTATTAATCATCATGTGCTTTATCAGTAGAGTTTGTGATGTTGTGTATAGATGATGCTCATAATGTCATAATTGTCAGTTTTATGATTGCAGAAGTCACTATGGTGTCGTCTCTCATAAAGTCTCTTCCTCTGATCGTAGTGATCATGACTGTGGGTGAGTCTTCAGTTTCACTCACTATACTGATATTTTAACAAAAGATGATTGAGCTCTTCACACTTATAAACGGACATCAGTGTTTTACTGTCAGCTAACATAAAAATGATCAAAAGTGAAAAGAGATTTTTTTGTACATTTCTTCAAAACACCTGAAAGTCTCTTCATTCCTCATTTCTGTGTTTCAGGGGTTGATGGTCAGAAGGGTTGGGGAGTGAATTACAGCCCTTCATATGTTTGTGCATTAAAGGGATCAACAGTGAAAATATCCTGTACTTTAACACATCCTCGTGGTTATGAGATCAGAACAGCTTTCTGGACCAAAACTGTTGTAACTGATGGAGAACCGCATAACTTTTGTTCAGATCCACAGAAGAGAAGAGGGATTCAGTGTAACAGTGAATATTATAAACACACTTCCAGCATCACTTTGACGGCTGTAACAGAAGCTGATAAACACATCTACTACTGCAGATTTACTACAGATAAAGCAGGTGGAAAATGGACGGGGATTCCTGGAGCTCAGCTTGACGTCACAGGTAAAACTACTGAACTCTCAGAAATAGACCACAGAAACATACAAACACACACATCACACACTTTCTTATGTTTCTGAATCTGCCAGATGACCTTTATTTGTTGGGACACAAATTTGGCGGGGGTCAAAATTTGGCACAACACCGGAAGTCATTCATTTCCAATGGAGAGTCGTACGGGAGATGCGGGGAGTTCCGATCATATGCGTAGGCGGAAATTTCAGATCTGATTTGAGCTTCGGATGCGTTGAAATATCTGAACTTCTGCGGCTAGACCGTAAGCAACCGGTCGACCGGATGTGATGTATTCTAATCAAAACTATGAGCGCGAAGCTAGAATTACCAATATTTTAATACTTTACCGTAAACGCTATTCCTGCAAAATGGATATATTCATGCATGCATTACATTCATTAAAATCATTAATTTTACCATTGTAAATAGCCGAGGGTAACGGTTGCTTCACGACCAATTTCAAAGTTCCATGCGACTGACACCAGGGGGCGAAATGCGACAATCGAATGCGAATGTCGTGTGCAGTGGAAAGGCGGCATGAGTGAGAATCAGCAGTCCGACATTACTGTTTACTTCTGTATCAGCTAGTATTACAATGTCTGTGCCTAAAAAACATTATAAATGTTCTGTTGCTGCTGGATGTACCACCGAACATATGAGTCACTGGACACTGTGGATTTTCATTTTTGATGGAAATGTGCCGAAGAATGTCTGTAAAATGTTATATATTTGCGCAAATCATTTTACACATGACTGCTTCATCAACGAGGCTCAGTACAACGCTGGATTTGAACACTCTTCTGAATGGAGGCGGAGCAGAAGCTCATTTGCATTTAAAGGGACACACAAAAACTGCATTTTCGCTCACACCCAAATAGGGGCAAATTTGACAAGCTAAAATAAAAAATATGGGTGGTATTTTGAGCTGAAACTTAACAGACACATTCTGAGGACAGGAGATTTATATTACATCATGTGAAAATGGGCATAATAGGTCACCTTAAAAAAAGTAACAAATCCTTCCCTCGTGTCAAATTGACCCCCATAGGAATGAATGGGATGTGAGGAATGCTTCAGTACACATAGAAAAACTTAAAAATGCTCAAAATTCAAACAAAAAATGCTAAAACTTTACCTAAAAAACAAAACAATTTTTATAATGTCTACATGTGTATCAGAATGCACCCTGAAGTAAACAGACTTTGGGACCCAGAGGAACAGCTCATTTGCTCCAAATAGTGCTATAAGGCCATCTAGTGGCAAGAGTCATGAAATATCATGTCAAGTCACCTTCATTTATATAGTGCTTTTAACAATGTAGATTGTTTCAAAGCAGCTTTACAGTGATAATAGGAAATTACAGTAACACAGATTGTTTTGGCTATACATCAGCTCTTGAATAAAGTTATTGTCCAGCTAAAGTTAGTTTTTATTGATTCACTTCCGTTGCAAAGATCATTAGTTATTACCTTAGGGGCCGCTAACACGACACCGTTCTAACAGAAAACCATTAATGCACTCCGGCCCGCTCATCCGCACAAAACAGTGCCTGAGGTTCGAGAAAGCAAAGCCTTGAAAATTTTTTTGGGAAAAAAGTTTATCTCTGCGCAAACCTCAAAAGCACAAACCGTGAAAACGCAGACGCCGTGCACATGCGCATCACGTGTTCAGTTCGTCGTGGAATATACCTCTTGTGTCTTGCCCTGCCTGTTCAGAGTTTGCCTTGTCTAGTTATTGTTTTCCCCCATGGGATAGTTTTTGTTTGCTTTTGTTTAATTTTTTATAATTAATAAAGCCTTTAACTCTGCATTATTGAGTCCTCGCTCCTTCCATCACCCCCATACCTGACAAATACAGCATCACAAATCTCACAACACACATAATCTCACTTTTAGCAATGTCTTTTAACTATTATAGTATTTCGAAGGGCAAAAACATGAACTTTAACTATTGTCTTTACCTCATCAAGTCAGCTGTCACTTTAGCGCGAGGCCTGTGCGGTCGCACACTTAGCACTGCCTGCCAGTAGCATATAGCGCTAGCATTATTTAGCTCCTAGCCTGAGCTAACTCGATCACGTCGAGCTAGGCGTGCGTAGTTTCAGTAAACAGGCTCCTCAGCTCCTCCACGTCCGCCCCTTTGCCCATTATCTGTTATCCGGGAGTGACGCGCGGCCAAGATTTCGACGGCCGTCTACCGCCAACTTTAGGCTTTAAAAATGAGACGTCAATGGAGAAGAAGCTTCACTACACTGAATAAACAGCTCTTGTGAGGAAACACCTTATCATTTAATGAATCGACTGCCTTTCCACTCATCTTAAACATTTAACGCTAAACAATACTTTTGTTGGGAACGATATCTAGATTTTATTATGATAAAAAAGGTTATTTTATAAGAGAAGGGAATGTCGTAGGTAGGACTCATTTACGGCCATAGTACCATAGTATTTTAATAGTAATATTGAGTGATATTGTATATTATCTATGGCAGCAGAAAACAGGGTTTCTAGTCGTTTTCACGGATCCGTGTGAATGGGGATCGTTTTGACGATGTTGTCGTCTGTACTTGGAAAACTCCAAGGAAAAACGTTTCAGTTTTAAGCATATCGTCAGGGCTGCCAACTTTTGAGTTTAGCTTTGAGTGAGATTTTTTTTTTTTTTGGGGGGGGGGGGGGGGGGGTGCAAAACAAATATTGCATCACAATAAGTGTAATTGTGATTGTCAAAACATTTGGTAACTAAATAGAATTTTATGAAGTTTAGTGACAACATGTTACAATGTTTACATTGTACAATGACTGGTAGGATACAGTTTTTATTATTGCTTGACAAAAAATTCAAGATTTCAATTCCATTCTTGTGATTTGATTCCGATTTTGATTCAATATTGACTAATTTGGATACATGTTTATTTTAAATTTTATTTAAAAAAATAATCTCACCTAATGCTGTAAACAGAGGGCCCAATCTGCTGGTATTATTAAAGGTTAAAAATAACAAATTAAATTAAATATAATGCTGTTTTTGTTATAATAACAATTATTTAATGACATAAGTAAAAATATAATAAATATGCAATATAGTGCTCAGCAAAATCTCCTCTCTAGCTATTTTTTCTATTCAATTAACATGCTATGGTCATTAAATGGCTTTCCTGAGGTAAATGTAACGTTATGTGACATAATTGTTCTCCTGTTGTTATACTGACCTCTTTCCGTGGTTGAAAAACACTAATTGGTCGATATTATGTATACTTTCGGTAAGTTTTACTGCATCTTTAAATAAAAAAGTAACAGATGATCGGTTCACGTGCACTTGAACTGAGGCGCTCAGCGATCTGTCACGTCACATTTACAAGCGCCAAACGTATTTTTGTCTGAATTTCGTAATAAAATTGACGGAATCTAAGAGCTGAGAATTAGTTTAATATTAAAAGTACCTCTTTGCTCCGCAATTTTTCTGTGCGTGAGAAAATGGATGTGTGGCGTGAGAGCGTGTGAAAAGTGTCAATTGCGTGAGTCTCACGCTCAATGCGTGAGAGTTGGCAGCCCTGGATTATCGTTGTCTTGTAAACGTACCCTTAGTTTCCTCAGTTCTGTGTTTCGTGTCGTCAATGTTAAATGTGCTTGTTAAATTTCTCCTGAGTTTCTGTGGTTCGTATAAAGACTGTTTCTATTTATTCTCCATCGTTGTGCGATCATTACAGCCACCGAGCGTGACAGTTGCTGAAACTCACTAGCACTGAAAAAGATGAAAATAAATGTGTTGATTTTATGCAAGATTCCCTGTTCATTAGGAACAATGACATTGTATCATTGAAACATTCATTTGCTGTAAAGCTGCTTTAAACAATATGAACTAAAGCACAATGTGAGAATTATTAAAATTTAATTTAAAAAATAAATAAATATTTTTTCCTTGAATTTTCTCCTTTTGTGACCTGAAAAAGAAAGAAGGTCATGTGGCTTTATAACAAAACCATAAATAATGATAAAGGACTGAATTTTTATTTTTGGATGAACTCTTAAAGGAGAAGTTCACTTTTAAAAAAACTTTTGCTGATAATTTACTCACCCCCATGTCATCCAAGATGTCCATGTCTTTCTTTCTTCAGTCGAAAAGAAATTAAGGTTTTTAATGAAAACATTCCAGGATTTCCCCCCATATTATGTCCAATGGGTCCAATATTATGAGTCCATTGGGACCCAAACGGTTCAAGGTCCAAATGACAGTTTCAGTGCAGCTTCAAAGGGCTTTAAACGAGACCAGACGATGAATAAGGGTCTTATCTAGCGAAACGATCGGTCATTTCAAAAATAAATAGTTTTATAAGCACAAATGTTTGCCTTGCTCTGTTCTGTGATGCGCGTTCGTGACGTCACGTAATACGCAATTACGTTGAAAAGGTCACGCTTGAAAAATTTCTGTCCTGAAGAAAATGTTCTTTTTGGCTTTTTAATATTAAAGCACCCAGGATACGAACACGAAATGGGCATTTTAAACGATAAACTGACACAAATACATTTGAAAATGTGTATATGGTCCTCCTTCCGCACATTTGTAAACACGTCAAGCGTGACCTTTTCAACGAAATTGCGTATTACGTGACGTCACAAACGCGCATCACAGAACAGAGCAAGGCGAACATTTGTGCTTATAAAACTTAAACTTTTTTATTTATTTTTGAAATGACCGATCATTTCGCTAGATAAGACCCTTATTCATCGTCTGGTATCGTTTAAAGCCCTTTGAAGCTGCACTGAAACTGTCATTTGGACCTTGAACCGTTTGGGTCCCATTGGACTCTATAATATGGGGGGAAATCCTGGAATGTTTTCATCAAAAACCTTAATTTCTTTTCGACTGAAGAAATAAAGACATGGACATCTTGGATGACATGGGGGTGAGTAAATTATCAGCAAAAGTTTTTTTAAAAGTGAACTTCTCCTTTAACTTTGAGCTGACAGTGAATCTTGTTGTTGTTGTTATTGATGTTGTTGTTGATGTTGTTGTTGTTGATGTTGTTGTTGTTGTTGTTGTTGTTGTTGTTGTGTCAGACCTGCAGGTGGAGACACAGCAGAGTGTGAAAGAGGGAGATTCAGTCACTCTGACATGTAAAAGCAGCTGCTCTCTGCCTGAACAAACAACATTCATCTGGTACAGAAACACACAGAGAATAACTGAAGGAACAGTGACAGAGAATCAGCTTCATCTGTGGTCAGTCAGACGTTCTGATTCTGGAGTCTACAGTTGTGGCGTTTCAGGACATCATCTGATCTCTCCTCCTGTTTATCTAAAAGTAGGATGTGAGTACAAACTGATTCATTAATATTAGTGAAATATTTCACACACTTGGAATTTCTACATTTCATTTGGGTGAATATGTAAAGGTACAAAAATCTTTGGTGTGATGAAAGATTTGTGCATTTGTTTCTGAAAGCCTCTTTAATTATTTTCCTCATTTCTGTGTTTCAGGGGTTGATGGTCTGCAGGATCAGGGAGTGAATTACAGCCCTTCATATGTTTGTGCATTAAAGGGATCAACAGTGAAAATATCCTGTACTTTAACGTATACTCAGAGTGATAAACTCGTAGAAGGTTTCTGGACTAAACCTGTTGTAACTGATGGACAATCACCGAATCTGTGTTCAAAGACAAAAAAGAAAGGAAGAGTTCAGTGTTTGAGTGAAAATATAAACACTTCCAGCATCACTTTGACGGCTGTAACAGAAGCTGATAAACACATCTACTACTGCAGAATTACAGGTTATCAGGATAAAAGATGGACAGTGACTCCTGGAGCTCGGCTTGATGTCACAGGTAAAACTAATCTTTTTGCATTTATTATATAGTAGTGCATAAATGACAGGAAAGTTCAGGGAGAAACAGAAAGGAATGAGATGAGCACATGATCCAGAGCACAACAGCTCTTTATATCAGCTGTGTTTGTCAGGTGTGATGAGACTGTCAACATGAAGCATTATCCCAGCTAACGAATTATTGTTCTAAGAACGTTTTCAAAACATTGTTTTGGTTCTGGAAACGGTAACATGTCCAGTTTTCTTAATGTTAGTGGAACATTTTTTTCAAGATTAGTGTGATGTTCCTGAAACATTCTATCAACTTATTTTTTATGAACAACTCAACATCATAGGAACGTTGATTCGTGCCTGCAGGAAGTGTAGGTCGGGGAGTGAATGAACTCTTCCACTCTCTTTCCCCACAACTGAGGTGCCCTTGAGCAAGACATCGAACCCCCAATCGCTCCCTGGGCGCCGCAGCAAAAATGGCTGTTCACTATGTGTGTGTGTTCACGGTGTGTTTGTGTGTGTGTGTGTGTGTTCAATACTCACTGCTCTGTGTGTGCACTTGGATAGGTGAAATGCAAAGCAAAAATTCCAAGTATGGGACACTATACCCGGCTACACGTCACGTAGAGGTATATATATATTGTCTGCAGCAATGTGGTAATTGTTGTATGAACGATGTGCGATCTGACATTATCGAGTTTATCCCTCACACACACCCAGAGAGAGCATGCATACACTACGTGTTGTAGTCTAGTAGATTAGTCTAGTGTTGGACATTAAGAGTGCACGCTTTCACTGTGTGATTTAGTCTAATTTATATCATTTAATATAGTTAATAAATATCACACAGAGAGTGCAGTTTTTCTCCAAATATCAGCATGGTAACAAATGTGACATTGATTGTATACAAGTTTAATAAACAAGAAGTTAATATTAAGTGACTTACATTTTAGACACCATATTGTTTTGCTCCTGTTTTTGCTCTATTTCACCAAACAAAATAGTTCAAAACAAAGCCACAGCACTGTAATCGCATCTCCGAGCAACACATGGCAGTGTTTCCTTACTGAATGAATCAGCTTTTTGAGCAAATCAGTTGAATCAGTGACTAAAATGGATTAAGACATTCCTGAATAAATCAGCCTTTGAATGAATTGGTTGAATCTCAATGACTCACTCATTAACAGTGACTTGCTGCCACCTACTGGCGGTAGTATATAAGTATAGTGTCCCATACTTGGAATTCGTGCTTTGCATTTCACCCATCCAAGTGCACACACACACATAGCAGTGAGTATTGAACACACACACACATACAACAGTGAGTATTGAACACACACCAATGTGGTATTTATGCATTTGCACTGCAATTACAATTGCATAATCAATGTTATGAGGTGTATGTTTTGAGTCCCGCAAGTATGAGTCGATCACCCCTATTTTATCCACACTGCACTGGCTACCTGTCAGATTTAGAATTGATTTTAAAATTGTATTATTTGTTTATAAAGCCCTCAACAAACTGGCCCCTGAGTACCTGACTGATCTACTCTGTCCGTACACTCCTTCTAGAACTCTGAGATCTAGTGATCACTGTCGACTCATTGTGCCTAGATCTAGACTTGTAAAACGAGGTGATCGCGCTTTTGCGACTGCAGGCCCAAAACCTGGGAACAGTCTACCTCTTTACATTATTTGCACTGCAATTACAATTGCATAAACAATGTTATTAGATTAATGTCTTAAAGATAAATCTCTGAATATAGAAAAATGAAATGTTTGAAAAAATTGTATTAATAGACCTAATTTTAGATGGGAAACTAAAGCCGCGAGTAGATAGCAGCACATTTCGCTGAATCGTTAAACCGAACGCTACACTCTGGTGACCCCTGCTGGCCAGAACAGTGTAAATGCAACAAAAACTCAGGCCAAACATGCAAAAAAAAACACCTTTTAAAAAACCATTGCAAACGCTTTATTGAAAGTAAAATCTATCAAATACAATTAACTACTCATCTAATACGATTAAATATCAAGTGTCTGTATATCATGGGATTTAAAAAACAAAACAATTTTCAGGGCATGTTTTGTTTGTTCAATGGATTGCTCAGCTAAACAGGCCAATAAGACACTTACTACTATTATTCCTTTTAATTATACTATTGTCTCATTAAAACGACTATAAATGTATAAAACTGATTTTTGTTCAGTTTGTTCAGTGGTTCTCAGTGAATCCACATGATTCATTGAACCATTGAAATTTCGAAAGTTTCGAAACAGTTATGACGTGACGAAGCCTCGTTGATTCGAAACAAAAGATTAAAGTTTCAAAGCTTCATGAAGCAGACGAGCAGTTTTTCTAAAGCACCCATCACTAAAGGCATTGCATTCGTCTGAATTGTCTTCGCAAAGGTGTTTCTAGACACAAACTATTACACTTGTTTCAGAAGTGGTAAAATGAGCAACAGTTTAAATACTTTAAATACATTCTTATATAAAGCTGTTATAATGCTGATTAAGTGATGCTTGAGCTGCTATTTTTTAAAATCATTTCAGACCCTTTCTCCTGATAAACTGCAGCGTGAACAACGACGTGCAATCGCAACTCACTGCAAAATGAACTGAAGCATCGAGAAACACTCAATAATGCGCTAATTCTACACAGCATTTACTACACAGAGCACAAAAGGCAACGGCACTCAAAAAAATGACCTTTACTGTTTTTGCAGGCATGCGTGGTCAAATTAACGTTTTAAAAGTGTACAGCCGCACATGCAACATTCCAGACAGTACCGTTTAAAAAATACGACGACATCGCCAGAACTTTGAAGCTTTAGTATCGCGATACTGTAATACTGGTATACTGATCATGATGAGTGATTAGACTTCAGATGTGATCAGTAAATCAACCCACTTCCTGATGATGTCACCATTAACAGTCAACGTCATCTGATGTTGTTTCAACATTTTTCATGAATGTTGTTCTAAGAATGTTTTCTCCAAACATAATGAAAACATTTCAAAAACCTTCAACAAACAATGTATAAATAATGTTTTTGTGCAAACCTTCTGAGAACATTATTAAAGACCAGAAAACATTGAACAAACACTCTATTATTGTTACTGGAAGAACGTTTGTTCATAACCTTGACAGAAAGTTAGCTAAAGTTATGAGAACGTTCCCTGTTAGCTGGGATATTATATAACTGCTGTCTGAACTGCTTCAATTTAGTGTCGTCATTATTGTCATTTTAGTATTATCACCATATAAAGTTGATGATGTGATGACAGAATTTCATTAAAACAATAAGTTTTTTTATTATTATTAAGACAATAAGATGACAGACAGTTGTTGTTGTTGTTGATGTTGTTGTTGTTGATGTTGTTGTTGTTGTTGTTGATGATGATGTTAATGTTATTGTTGTTGTTGTGTCAGACCTGCAGGTGGAGACACAGCAGAGTGTGAAAGAGGGAGATTCAGTCACTCTGACATGTAAAAGCAGCTGCTCTCTGCCTGAACAAACAACATTCATCTGGTACAGAAACACACAGATATTCACTGAAGGAATTGTGAAACTGAATCAGCTTCATCTGTGGTCAGTCAGAAGTTATGATGCAGGAAACTATCAATGTGCTGTAAGAGGAAATGATCTGCGTTCTCCTGCTGTTTATCTTAAAGTTGAATGTGAGTACAAACTGAATGATTCATTAACAGTAATGAAATATTGCACACTTTTTGAATTTCTAAAACACAACAAGATAACTCATTTTAATTGAGGAAGCTGATTGCCTCGATCCCTTTAACCATTAGTTATACGAGTACTGTGAATTTATTTCATCACTTAACTATAACTATAAAAGCAATATATAAAAGTAATTTTACTAATATACAATGAATCTCCATTCAAACACTTTCAATCGCTGAACTCAGAAAGGCACGGAAAATGAGTAATGCTTTCTACGGAGCCCCTAAAGGGACATTAGTCTTGCTGTGGTAGTCGGTCATATTCCAGTACATCAGATTTCACTGATCTGGTGACGAGAGTAAGGAGAGATGACTGACGGGACGATGGTGGAGGATTTGGTGCAGCAGATCCTGAGTGTCACTGACAAATATCTTATGTTGTAAAATGTGTGGTCAGTTCCGGCGCTCCCTATAAACAGAGTAACGTTACTCGTGATCGTGAATGCGAAAGTAACAAGCGTTCATTCAAAAACTATTTCAATAATCTGCATATTGATAACGGCTCCATGATGCCCGTAATATACAACATAATTATCCAACTATATAATTAGGATTGAACTCAAAAGCATTGAAATATATTTTTTTTCCCATCTCATACATTTCTCCATCATCATGTCCCTTTAGAGGTTCTGTAGAATGGGTCATTTCCTTTCCGAACATAGTATTCGGCTTCAGGAACATCCCTACTAAACACCAACTGAAATATTTATAGTGTGTTATTAAAAATGCAGGAGAAAACGAAAGATTTAATTATTTTCCTCATTTCTGTGTTTCAGGGGTTGATGGTCTGTGGGATCAGGGAGTGAATTACAGCCCTTCATATGTTTGTGCATTAAAGGGATCAACAGTGAAAATATCCTGTACTTTAACACATACTTGGAGTTATAAACTCGTAAAAGGTTTCTGGACCGTAGCTGATGGACAATCACTGAATCTGTGTTCAGATCCACAGAAGAGAGGAAGAGTTCAGTGTTTGAGTGAAAATATAAACACTTACAGCATCACTTTGATGAATATAACAGAAGCTGATAAACACATCTACTACTGCAGAATTACAGATCATCAGGAGAATAGAAGATGGACAGGGATTCCGGGATCTTGGCTTGATGTCACAGGTAAAACTAGTGAACTCTCAGAAATAAAACACAGAAACATTTTATTAGCTTTTGAATAAACTACCATCTGTGCCACAGAAACATCATGTTTATATAAAACTGCTTCAGTTTAGTGTTTTAATATTATTGTTGTAGTTTGATCACCTGATGCTGATGATGTGATGACAGTGAATATGTTGTTGTTGTTGATGTTGTTGTTCTTGTTGATGATGATGATGATGATGTTGTTGTTGTTGTTGTTGATGTTGTTGTTGTTGATGTTGTTGTTGTTGATGTTGTTGTTGATGTTGTTGTTGTTGTTGTTGTTGATGTTGTTGTTGATGTTGTTGTTGTTGTGTCAGACCTGCAGGTGGAGACACAGCAGAGTGTGAAAGAGGGAGATTCAGTCACTCTGACATGTAAAAGCAGCTGCGATCTGACTGAACAAACACCATTCATCTGGTACAGAAACACACAGAGAATAACTGATCGAACAGTGAATCAGCTTCATCTGTGGTCAGTCAGTCGTTCTGATGAAGGAAACTACAGTTGTGGCGTTACAGGTCATCATCTGATCTCTCCTGCTGTTCATCTTAATGTTGAATGTGAGTACAAACTGATTCATTAATATTAGTGAAATAGTTCACAGATTATTCAGAATTTAGTTCAGATTTGTTTGGTAATTTCAGGCCCAATCATACAGACTGCATGACATTATTGTTTTTTAATAGACATGATTTATTCTTATTAACCCCTTTACAAGATCTCCGACGGCCCCAGATTATTGTTGTTCAACATTCACCTCACGTTAAAACACTCTTACTTGATCTGGACAAACTGAGTATCATTAGAAAGATTAAATACTCCAGCTTCGATATTTGACCACTGTTTATGATAAAACTAGGTTGCAATGACATTCATTTCTTAATTTATGTCAGGAGTGCAAAGTAATCAATCTATAATTTTTGATATTTTGAACAGAATAAAAACACGCACTCATATTCAGTCACGTCTGCTCTGGTTTATTGTGTTCACAGCTTCACTGAACAGCATCTGTTACGGCTCTTAGTCCAAAAGTGCGTATATTGGGAGAAATATTGATTTATTCTCACGTTTGCAAAATATTTCATCATAGAGAAAACCATTTCTATTGATTTCCCACTGAATTATGTGATCTGAAGAGCTGAAAGAGCGTTTAGAGCGAGCTCTGTCTCTCCTCTTTCTGCTTTGCGTCAGTTATGATCTCAGTGCTCTCTCATTCACTGTACAGCTGTCAATCATCTTACGTGACCATATTCTCTGCTCTTCTGCATGACACTGTCCTGTACACTTCCTCGTTCTGCTCCGGGAAGAACAAACCCAAAGAAACATTTCTGCACGTCAAACACACGATTACGATAGAATATGGTTTGTGTGTGATTTTTTTTCGTGCATTTTATTTTCATATTAATAATGGATGTTTACATTATAAATGCTAAGATGTAGCCTGCTTACATGCATATAAAAGGCTAAAATAACATATTTCAACATCATTATGATTAAAATCCACATTAGATTGCGATCAGAATTGAATACAAAACTCAGTGGTTGTTTAAAGTGAGTTTTGAGTAAAAGTGTAATATTAATCTTTTTAATTGTGTTATGAAGCTTGATGCTAATTGTAGCTCTAATGCACTGTCACACCAGGAGCTTTTATTCCATAATCTAATTTGTTATATAATTCACATAAGGTCCCAAGAATATGCTTATTTTTGTTTTCTAGAAAGACTTCAGTTAATTGGTGGATTAGTGGGATCGAAGTGGTGTCGATGCACTGTAAAACCTTGCTGTAAAAAAACGGCTGATTTCTGAGAGAGAAAAAAAATTCTGAGGGTCGTGAGAAAATATTTTCAATGAAAATCTCGAATGAAGAAACTCCTGCTTATTTGTCTGTGTTTTCAGATCACCCGCGCTTCTTCAAAAGTGTAAGCGCGCGCGCGTATGGTTGCCAGATACTATTGAAAAGACCGGGTAGAAAACATGTACTTTTAACAGAAAAGCTCTGACTGGGGGTTTAATTATTAAAATCTGGCAACCATAAGCATGAACGCTCGTAAAAACAGTCTGTAATGTGTTGTCGTCTTCTTTATTCGACAAAAATATGTGGTTTTGGTCAAGGTTTTTTTTTTTTTAAAACACATTTCAGTCTCGTCTTTTTTTGTCAACGATATTGCATGTGTTTTTTTTTATTTTTTTTATTTTTTTTTTATATTGCATGTGTTGATATAGTCACAGTTATTGTTTAATGACGTGGCTGTCGTCTCTCATCGCCTTGTCTTGGTCAGGGGAAAAAAGGTAATCAACGTACATTTTTTCGTTAACGAAATTAACACTGGTGACAAAAAAATATTATTTTTTTTTTTACAAAATTTGAGACCCCCTTCAAATTTTACTTTTGAGGCTTTCCGTATTTCGCATGGAGAGATAGGAGAGAGTGATGCACTGCAAAGGATCCAGTAGTGCTCAGGATCTCAAAAAACAGGCAGCTGAAGAGGAGAAGAGCAAGGCTGAGACATGCTGCTGAACAGAGAAAACTGGCCCTGGAGATTCTGGTTCAGGCGAAAAAGAAAAAATATCTCATGCTGTGTGTTTTGTGTAAATACTTGCCTCCACACATTAAAATGGCCCCCATATTTTATATGTTTTAATGTGTTATTATATTTTATATTTATTCTTTGTGCAGCTCTTTGGTAACCTTGTTTTTTAAAGTGTGCTATATATTTAAATTTGATTGGATTGGATTTTTTGCTGCCGTATCCTTCTCACCTTTTTACCCCTGACCAGTTTTCATGCCTGAATATAATAAAGATAATTGAAGGTCATGGCATGAATAAAGTAATTATTTTCATATTTTATATATATTTCATGTAGATCCTCCACAGAACGTCTCAGTGTCGGTCAGTCCGTCTGGTGTAATAGTGGAGGGAGATTCAGTGACTCTGAACTGCAGCAGTGACTCAAACCCTCCTGCTCTGAACTTCAGCTGGTTTAAGGAGAATGAACCCTCAGCTGTTGGATCTGGACAGAGTTTCAGCATCTCCAGCTTTAACTCCAGGTTCAGTGGACGCTTCTACTGTGAGGCTCAGAATAAACATGGATCTCAGAGATCAGCGTCTGTTTCACTCACTGTTAAAGGTTTTTCTATAATCAGACACTCTTTCAGTTTCATCTGTCTCACGTGTGAAATGATCTTCATGATCGTCTTGTTTCAGGGGTTCAGAGAGATGCTCTGCTCACAGTTTCTGGGATCGTGGCGGGATGTGGAGGATTGATCTTCATCAGCTTCATCATCATCATCATCATTGTGTTCATAAAGTGAGTGAATGTTGAGCAGCTCCTGCATTAAATTCTTTTAAAAAAATAACATAAATGCAACATTTGTTGACCTTAAACCACTAACAAAAAATAAATGTTTCTTAAAATAAATTACTTTTCATTACTTTCTAACAAAAACATGTTTTCTCCAGGAAGAAGAGGAGAGACGGTGGAGCTGAAGTTATCAGACAAAATCAGGCAAGTTTGATAATAATACATACCTGAATCTACAATGACATGGATATTATACACTGCTCAAAAAAATAAAGGGAACACTTTTTAATCAGAGAATAGCATCAAGTCAGTTAAACTCCTGGGATATTGATCTGGTCAGTTAAGTAACAGAGGGGGTTGGTAATCAGTTTCAACTGCTTTAGTGTTAATGAAATTAACAGCAGGTGCACTAGATGGGCAACAGTGAGACAACCCCCAAAACAGGAATGGTTTTACAGGTGGAGGCCACTGACATTTTTTCCCTACTCATCTTTTCAGACTGTTTTTCACCAGTTTAGCATTTGGCTATAGGGTCAGTGTCACTACTGGTAGCATGAGGCGATACCTGGACCCTACAGAGGTTGCGCAGGCAGTCCAGCTCCTTCAGGATGGCTCATCAATACGTGCCATTGCCAGAAGGTTTGCTGTGTCTCCCAGCACAGTCTCAAGAGCATGGAGGAGATTCCAGAAGACAGACAGCTACTCTAGGAGAGCTGGACAGGGCCGTAGAAGGTCCTTAACCCATCAGCAGGACCGATATCTGCTCCTTTGTGCGAGGAGGAACATGTTGAGCACTGCCAGAACCCTACAAAATGACCTCCATCAGGCCACTGGTGTGAATGTCTCTGACCAAACAATCAGAAACAGACTTTATGAGGGTGGCCTGAGGGCCCGACGTCTTCTAGTGGGCCCTGTGCTCACTGCCCAGCACCAGGGAGCTCGATTGGCATTTCCCATTGAACACCAGAATTGGCAGGTCCGCCACTGGTGCCCTGTGGTTTTCACAAATGAGAGCAGGTTCACCCTGAGCACGTGACAGACAGGAAAGGGTCTGGAGAAGCCGTGGAGAATGTTATGCTGCCTGTAACATCGTTCAGCATGACCGGTTTGGTGGTGGGTCAGTGAGGGTCTGGGGAGGCATATCCATGGAGGGACGCACAGACCTCTGCAGGCTAGACAATGGTACCCTGACTGCCATTAGGTATCGGGATGAAATCCTTGGATCCATTGTCAGACCCTATGCTGGTGCAGTGGGTCCTGGGTTCCTCCTGGTGCACAACAATGCCCGCCCTCATGTGGCGAGAGCATGCAGGCAGTTCCTGGAGGATGAAGGAATGATACCATTGAAGGGCCACCACGCTCACCTGACCTACATCCAATAGAACACCTCTGGGACATTGTGTTTCGGTCCATCTGACATCACCTGGTTGCACCTCAGACTGTCCAGGAGCTCAGTGATGCGCTGGTCCAGATCTGGGAGGAAATACCCCAGGACACCATCCGTCGTCTCAGTAGGAGCATGTCCCGACGTTGTCAGGCATGCATACAAGCACGTGGGGGCCATACAAACTACTGAGAACCATTTTGAGTTGCTGCAATGAAATTTCAGCAAAATTGACAAGCCTGCTGCATCATTTTTTCACTTAGATTTCCGGGGTGTCTTTGAATTCAATCCTCTGTAGGTTGATTATTTTCATTTCCATCAAACGATGTGGCATCCTTTCGTTCATAACACATTACCCAGTCCATATTAGAATAGATATCCAGCATGATATTTTTCCCCATTGAGATCTGATGTGTTTTCAAAGTGTTCCTTTAATTTTTTTGAGCAGTGTATATAACTAGAAAATACAAGACTTACAAGATCATGTACTGACAAATATTTGACATGAAGACAATCTGAAAACATCATGCATGTAACTCACAGTCACTGTGTTTCTGAATGATCGATCTGTTGTTATATCTGTGTGATATTTTATTTGATGAAACTGCAGGAGGATCGCATTGACAGATCAGCAGAAACGGCTTCGACCAATGACGATCCACTGTATTCACTAGTATCAGCCAATCAGAGAGATGATCTGTATTCCAACATTAAAGCAACGAAACAAACAGAAACAGACTCTGCAGATGTTGAAGAGGTTCAGTATGCCAGTGTCCATCACTTCAAGAACAAAGACATGAAGACTGAAGAGTACGACTGCATTGAGACGCATCATCCGTCTGAAGCCAACAGGTGAGAAACGACTCATTTAAACTCAAATAAAACATATTCAGTTCTTAATCAGAGCTCTTGTTTTGTGTTGTTGAGATGATGGATTGTCACCTCTTGAAATGCCACATTATTTTTGTTTAATTTCTCCCCAGATCTGAGGATGTGATCTACAGCTCAGTCAAGTAAAGAACATGTGATCGGAGCCGCTTCCTATTGATGCTGATGGGAGACCTGGATTTGAGTCCAGCTCAGGTCATGTTCCCATCTCACGTCCTCTTGATTTCACCTTTACACATTTATGGGACTGTTTTACTGTTTAGACATGAATGGATTTCAGTTTATAATGAGCTCTTTTATTACAATCTGAATTGATTGTCAGTATCACAATTATAAACACACACACATGAACACACTGATACCTGTAATAGTCAAAGGCCTTTTAGCTCTTGCTTTGTACAGTCAATGCAGAACAGATGTTTCCTCTTCTCTTGTCATACTGTGTGATTTTATTGCTAAACACATTAAATCTGAACATTGTCAGAAAGTCTTTAGTTTCATTGTCATGAATATTTTGCACATTTTACACCCAACTCTCATTACTGTAATGTGCCGGTTATTGTATTTTTCATAATGTTTTTCATTACTGGTTAAAATACTGTAATATTCTTTTACAATGGGGTTGGTAAATTTAAAGCTACACTGACACATTTTTTTTCAAAATTATAAAAATGTAAATAATGAGGGAAGAAATTGTAAAACCATCTTCCAAACCGTGTGTTAGAGGGACAAGGCAGAAAGAAAATCCACTTGCAAGCACACTCCAATAAAAAGACTCCACATGAAAATACAGGAACACCAAGAACAACTAATCCAAAATACAAACACAAACATGATCCAACACAAAACAACGACTAGCAAAGTATGACTGAAAACCAAGGGCTTAAACACACAGAGCAATGAGTAGACAATTAACAACAGCTGGAACTAATGACGGTAAGAAGCTGTAAAGCCCTCATTCATTGTTAGTGTTCGAGTCCTGTTGACTTACTGTTACACCAGATGTGAAGCAACAAAAGCCAATAGAACCCAGACAGCAACATAGTGTCGGCCCAGATCCGGCCCACATCTGGGCCGTGTGGAATCCAAGTGTACCAGATGTGGGCCCATAATAATCAGCCATACTGTCTACACTGGATGAGGCATGAAGCATCGTGACACGACAAATCTCCAATAGTAAACTGACACTCCGTTTTATTTCTGACAAGTACGTGCTATTCCAGACATGAAGGACAGATGATTTTAGCAATGGTCGCTTCGTCACGTCCAGTGTAGACCATCTCAAGCTGGTGTAGACATGCTGTGGGAACACTAAAGACACAACAATCTGATGTTGCAAAAAGAAGAGAAATTGTTGTCCAGAGAAAAGGTTTAATCTTGCTTTAGACTAATTCTTAGCATGCATGAGAAATGTGACCACAGTTCAGCAGTGCAACACCTCCATGCCACCCTGATCTCATCAGTCCTTTGGGTGTCGATGAGTCACTAAAACTGTTTCTGAGCAGCACTTAAGAATTGTTATTTTTGTACTAACCAAAAACAAAAACAAACTATTTTCAGAAGCTTTATTATAGGTATGGAGTGCATGAAGTGGATGTGTGTATTTATATGTTTGTCTATAGAGCTGTGATGGTTCCTGTGGTCGTGAGCGCCAGAATGACTCTTCTTCTCTCTCCAATCTTTCTGCTCTTGACTTCTGGTGAGTCACATTTGTTATAGAGCTGTAAGCTTTTGTAAAGAGTGCATTATTTATCTATTTTACGGTCCACCAATCAGAAACACACTCAGTCTGTCAGTCATTTTAGCTGACATTGGGTTGGTTGACATGTAGAAGACGGGGCTTTGGGGAGAGCGTGTGGTTACGCTGACAAAATGGCTGAAATCGCTTAAAGCGCCAGTGGATGTGTTCGCTTTTCACAGTTCTGTGTCAGCGTGATCATTTATGCTTTTCTGCAACACCCTTCTGCAGGACTTTTCACACTTCTCTCACTGTGTGTCATCTCTCCAGCAACAAGTGATAAATTTTATTTAGCTGCATTTATTTACACATAACTCATATACACTGCAAAAAATGCTTTTCTAGTATTTTTGTTTTGTTTCCAGTCCAAATATCTAAAAATTCTTAAATCAAGAAGCATTTACTAGAGAAGTAAAATGACATAAGAAATTCTATTTTGTTTTAAGATAAAAAGAAAGTAATTTTTAATTTAAGTAATTTTTGCTTAAAACAAGCAAAATTATCTGCCAATGAGGTAAGAAAAAAAACTGAATTCGAATGGAAAACAAGAAAAAAAATCTTAATTCAAATGGAAACCAAGATTATTTTTCTTACCCCAATTCCTGTAGTGTTTAAAAGACCAGCATCTCAAAATAAACATTTCTCTCCTTGCTGATGTGTATTTTATCATTATAACTGATATTTCATGTGTGTGTCCAGACTGCCATCTAGAGGATATTAGTCACACACACTAATTAACATTGCCTATAGGTTTTAAGAAGTACTGTATAAGTAATGAAAGGCCAGAAGTGAAGAAGTGATGAATTAGAAAACTGAAATTGGACAAAATAAACACAGTGAACCAGAATAGTCAATTAATTTTAACAGTTAATAATTAAAAAAAATAACATTGTGCACAGCGGTGCAACAATAACCAATCAAACAGGATTAATGAAACTGCAAACACAAGTCAGATTAACGCCTCTGACGTGACGCCGTTGCTCCGCCCACAGCGCGGGAAAAAAATTGAGTCCTCATGACTTTCAGAGCAAGAGCAATTTCCAAACGGTGAGTGTGTTTCTCTGCTCTCAACTCTGCTTTAAAATGTGTCGTGTCATCTTTGGACCCTGCACATTTCTTATCTATGAAACTTATTTAAACATAACATGACAAAATATGTAGTGATGGCAAAATGAGGCTTTCTGAACCACTGAGACCTCGCAGGCCATTGCTTCAGCTAAAGGTTCATTACTCGAAGCTTCATTCAACATTGCTCACTAGTGACACCTAGCTACTGTGCAAAGAAATAGCAGACAAATTAATTCATTCTGAACCAGTAACCCCCAGCCCCCCCCATCCCGTTTTATGTATTTTTTTATTTTCTTCTCACTGTTAATGTCTGTAACCTTTCATTTGCAATAATAAAAAGACCTGAGCAGACATTTTTGCCTGAGTATAAAATAAAATATGTTTTTTTCTCTGTCTGAATTTACTTGTGCAGAGACAACTGTCACACACAGTTCATTAATTATTCATAAATTGTTTGGATAGTGACAGTATGAACAACAAAAGTGAGATTGTGTTGAGTGCAGTGCTTATGGTGGAGGGAGTGTAATAAAGCAAACCAACAGAAAAGTGTGGGGTGGGAAAGATGAATAATTGTTTCTGGGGGGTTTTGTGCGTTGAACTGTTTCTAGTTTTAGTGCAGTGTTGTGCTTATGGGACTGGGGATATAGAGGAGCAAACTGCAACACTGCAGTTTGAGGTGGGTGAAGGAAGAATTACAAATGATTTTTATTGAGGAACAGAATCTTTTCAAGTGTGTTGGGGTTTAGACGATTCCTCTTCTTGGACAAAACCTCTCCAGCCTTGGAAAAGATCCTTTCACATGGAACAGAGGATGCAGGGGAACATAAAAACGCCAGTGCCAGCTGATATAAATGAGGATACATCAGCTTGTGTTGAGCCCAATATAGTAGTGGATCCTCAGATCTTGTGAGATTCACTTCTGTTAAATATCGGTCCACTTCTACAGTAGCATCTGCTGTTGCACTTGAGCTCCTTCTGCTGTGATGAACCGTGCTATCCAGTAGATGCCAGAGGTCACCTAATAATAAAGGTACAAAGAAAAAAAAAAAACATTAACAATGGTTCACAGTACTAAACACTAATGTGAACATTCACACAACAAAGACATATACTACTTACTGTTGTTTGTAGATTGACCTGCTTCTGAAGAGGCTGGCAGCTGAGCTGGGGGTGTGTTGGTGGAAGCAGAATGGAGACCAGAACTTCTGATAACAGTAGCGCATTCAGATTTTAGTCTTGATACCGCTTCTTGCAGTTTCCCTTGACTTAAGAATCCCAGCTTTTTGAATCTGGGATCCAATAACGTGGGCATGGTCATCACACTTATTGATTCCAAATTTACTGCATGTTCCCTGACCCTCCGTACAAGGCTGTCACCCAGCTGCTTTGTTAGATTAGAATTGAGGCCTTCTAGCTTGCTCGTTACAGCGTGATTAAGCATCTTCATCATTGGTATCACATTGGAGGCAGACACCCTTTTCTCTGCCGAAAGCTCTACTGTAGCCTGCCGGAAAGGGCCAAGAACATCTAAAGCCTCCTGGACTGCCTCATACTCCAGGGCTGTAGGAGGGGTGATGTCAGTCTTTAGAGAGGCCAGGGCTGCCCCCACTGGCTCTCTCAGCTGATAGAGACGTTCCAGCATGTTAAAAGTGCTGTTCCAGCGAGTGTCCACTTCAATTATCATTTTCAGAACTGGTCTCCCCATCTGCTCCTGTACTTGGGCCAGTCTCTCCTTTGCTGTAGTGCTGGTTCGGAAATAGGTCACAAGTTTCCTACATTTAGATCGAATGTCGTTGAAGGTGCTGATGTCATCAAAAGATTTCCTCACAATAAGGTTTAGAGCATGTGCAATGCATATTGCATGCCTAACATTCAATGACCTTACACATGCTATCATGTTGGCTGCTGCATCAGTTACCAGGCACTTCACTTTATCCTTTATGCCCCACTCCTCCATGAGCTTGGTATGTCCAGCAGCCAAGTTCTCAGCAGTATGGCTGTTAGGGAAATGCTCTACACCAAGTAAAATAGTGCAGAGCTTGTCATTGTCATCTATAAAATGGCAAGTAACTGCTAGGTAGGCATCCATGTTTAGGGATGTCCACATGTCCGAGGTAAGGCTTATAGCCGCAACTTTCTGCAGCTGCTCTCTGGCCTTCTCCTTAGCCTCCTTATATTTATGCTCAACCATGACCTTCAAAGCCTGTGAATAAAAATAAATGCAGAAAATAAATACTTGTAACTTGTTAAAAAATGATGAACCACTTTATTAATCACATACCTTTCGCATTGGGATAACATAAGTGGGATCCAACACATGCAGGAGCTCCCTAAACCCATCATCATCCACAATGGAAAAGGGTTGGGAGTCCTTGATGACCATGTTCACCAGGGCCTCATTCACCATTTCTTTTTTGGAATCTATAATAAAATACAATGCATGTGTATTGTAGGAGGCTGAAATATTTTTTAAATGTTGGTTTTAAAAAATATATATATATAGTATTATCAATTACTTTGACTACTTTGTGGATTGGTAGTAGTTTGTGCATGCTCATGCAGTGCTCGATAATGCCTGAGCATGGAGGAGGTGTTATTGCTGTATGTCAGCTCCTTCAGGCACATCAAGCATTTCACCTTGAAACATAAATTAATAGACATGAAATATAATACAGTTATATAGTGAGGATAATTTTAATATCAAGACAGAATTTTGTTTTATAATAATACATATACCTTATTCTGACCAACCATTTCAAAAAACTCCCAGACTGGGGAGGTTTTCCTCTTTCTTGCTGGCTCCATTACGAGGAAAAAGGTAAAAAAAAGCAAACAAATCCAAAAGGGCAATCCAAATTAAAAAGCAGTCCAGTCCAGGTCCAAAAATCCAAAGCAATCCAAATAATCTTATGTAATTAATACTATATACTATACTATACTAATATATACTATACTATAATATACTATAATTAACAATAACAATATACTATAACAAATCTAACCTGATATAATGTAATAATATATAACCCTACACTGTAAAAAATGTATTGTCAAATTAACAGTAACTTACTGGCAACAATTATCCAGTAGATGCTGTATTTCATTCAACAGTAAAATTACTGTAACACTAAATACAGTACTGTTAAGCATACTGTAAAATTAAATGCATTATTTTACTGTAATTTTTTACCACGTTAAAACACAGTATTACACCGTTGATTTTTAATAATACTGTATAGTATTATACAGTTATGAAATGTTATTTTATTTACTTTTATAGGGCTACTGTGTTACCTGTAGAATATGTACACTGTTAGACCTTACCGGGTTTTTTTACAGTAAAAAACTGGCAACACTGTTGCCAGTAATTTACTGTTAATTGTGCAGTTCTTTACTGTAAAAATGCACTAAAACTCGAGTTAACTAATTTCACTTGCAGAAACCGGCTGCCTTAAATTGACCAACTGTCATTTAAATGTATTAACTAAAATTTATAATGCATTAATAACATGAGCAAAGTATTACTGTGAACTTCTTTCATTTGAAACCACAACAAAACTTTTGTAGGCCCTAAATAAAGAGATTTCCACTGGACCAGCAACTACACAGTCACCGCCTGTTAAATAAAGCAACATGCAGCAAATCATCAATGTTTGTAGATCTTCTCCTGGACTGAAGCACAGGCTCTACTCTTCTGCACAATGGTGACCCAAAAAACTAGATTTTACAGTAAACTACTGGCAACAGTGTTGCCAGTATATACCTATTTTTTAACTTACAGTTTATTACTGTAAAATACATGTTGTGGGTGTGACTTTTTTTTATCTTACACTGTTAACCCTTTCAACCCCACAGGAAAATCCACACTACAAAGAGTAAAAGTAACATTTAGACAGTGTTGCAGTGAGATAATTAAGGGAATATGTAAGTGATTGTTGAGCATTAGTGATGAACACCTGCTGTTAGAACAGAAAATAGAGAAACACAAGACCTACAACTGACTTCCAGCCATTACACATTATTACACTTTTTATTAACCAGTATGACTTTATTTCATACATCTACAGAAGTTGTTATTAAGATGTTTAATTGAAAATGTTTGGTTTGAAGTAACCATTATAGAGATCAGTGCTTGCTTTAGTTGGGATGCTGATGCTAAATCATTAGTTTTTCTTTTGCTGCTTGAGCTGTGTTGTTGCAAGTCACACTTGTGCACACACGGTTTATGAATGACTGTGGTTATAATGATTATGATGACAAAATCATCATATTGCCTGTTCATTCACTAAGGAATTCATTCTCAATTAAAAGTGTTACATTACCACCGCTGTGAAACCACAAAAATAAATTACAATGATTCATTTTTTTAACACATCATGCTTAAACAGAGCTACACTGTCTTTTAGAAACACAGAGATATCACAATTTAGCACATGAATCTCAACAATGGTGGCAATATATATTTTTTTATTCATGCAGCAGTGCATGCTGGGAGTTTTATATTATCCTGGAACCCAGCATGCATTGCGACATGATATTTTTGATTGTCACCATTGTTGAGATTCATGTGCTGATTGTTGATGTCTGTGTGTGTCTGAGTCAAGCAGGAGTTTTTTAATGCACTATATGATTACAATATTCTTCAGAAGACCTTATTACAGAAGTATTGATTTTATGTTGTAGACTTACAGATATATGTTAAATATGAAATACCCATAAATTCAAAGAATAAATACAGAAAAGATCAGAGAATCAGACATGTCCAGGATGATTGTGACATTATCACAAAAGCTAAAAACACCTGATCATCTTCCTCTTGGCTCTTTCTTGCCATAACAAATGTGTTTTATAAACTCACTGTTATAGCAGTCAGAGGGAGATGAATGGTAAGAAGTCCAGGGACAAGACCAACTAAAGCAAATACTGATCTCCATCATGGTGACAACAAACTTTATTATTAACTATATCTCTGTTAATTCTCACCAAGAACTTTTGTACATGTATGAAAGAAATAATGTTAAACTGGTTTGTAAACTGGTTTCACACTCGGTGTTCCTGGAAGTCAATTGTAGTTTTTGTGTTTCTCTTTTTTCTGTTTTTTCCTTCAGTGATTCTGCTTATCAGGTGTTCATCAGTGTCTCAATTCACTCTCTATTCATTTCATTCACTTTGTCAAGGGGACTTTATTAGTGAACTAATGTAGGGAATAGTGAATGAGGGTATAGAGTGTGATTGGGAAAACAGCCTCTGAGTGTCGATTTTGAGCAATGTTAATTCACAGTATATTCCTGTAGGCTAGTTTTGTTTTCTACGGTATATTACTGTTTTAATGGAAAATGGTATGATATTGTCAGAATTTGGCCTTTTTTTACAGCAAGGGTTAACAGTGTAGAAAATCTGTAAGAATATTATTTTAACTGTTAATAGAAAAAAGAACAATTGAAGCTTTAACTGCACAACAAGGTTTATTGTGTATTTTTAAACAATACATTAGTAATAATAATAATAATGTAATATAATACAACAATAACAATCTCTTTAAAAGAAGACTAATGAACAATATATATTTAATAATTAAGATCAGTGAAGAATTCATGTATTTCAATTCATGCAAAAATGATCCTGAACAGGTAAAAAAGAAACTTAGAAAGAAAGCAAGACAGGTGAGGATGAAGGCCAGGTGAGGAGGGTAGTGATGGTGTCAAGTGGTAGAAGAGCGACAACACTTCTGATAATCCTGCAAGGAATGATAAGCACAAATCAATCAGAGGCAAAAAATACAACTAATAATAGAAAAAACCTAACTCACATTATCAACACCTTTTTAGGAGAATTTGTTTTTCCTATAGTATCCACCTTATTTTTCACGGAAGAGTGGCACGGCCATTTATAAATGAAATGTGTCTGGCTTCCGGTATCATCCGCTTATAGTTATTTCTAGCTGTATAAAAAAGGTTGTTATGCTTCTTGATATTTTGATGTATTGAATTTGTCATAATTGTAAACACTAGTTTGTAGCACAGAAAATAGCTTAGGTAGGCTACTTTAGTTTTAACATTAAGAAACGCGTTCAACATGGACACGCAAGCGGTTTTCTGTGGTAACGAACAAATACTCTATAAAAGAGAATGAACATGTCCTGTATCAGAAGCTAAAGTAATAAATATTGAGAAGGCAATGGCCCGTATTCTATATCTCTGACTCCAAACAATCGGCCACTGACCAGGGCTGCGTTTCCCCAAAGTATTGTAACCTTAAATTGATTATAGAACAACCTTCCCACTCTTTCTGCTCACCTGGAACTGTGATGTTCATTTAGAATTTTCAGGATTTATCCTGACAAAAAACCTGTAAATACACAGAAAAAAATATATATATATATTCCAACTGAATCAAGAGTGATCACAATATCATCTGTAATAAGTCACATCACAATAGGATAAGCTCTAAACCATCACTTGTGCAAAATAAAAAGAATAGAAATCAATTTGTAGCAAAAGTGTATGAACATAGACTGAGGTAACTGCACAAGGTCCTGGCAGATCGCCAGGTCAGGTCCTCACAGACGTGTAAAAGAAAATTCTGATTTAGACAAAAATAAGCGCGAATAAATCAATAAGAGGAATCGAAAATTAAATTTTATAACAAGAATCCGAATCCTAACCTTGGGTATCCGATTTCAGGATACATTGATCGATTTTCAATTCCCAACCGTATAATATAATATAATGAACGCGCAGGCGCTTCCACCGACTTAAAATGGTAAATAACACAATTATTAGATCATTCTGACCTTATAAGAGGCTACATATGCAATCTATGTTTATAAAATTGCATTTATTAATCAAGTAGGCTAGCTATCAACATGAAGGAAATCCGCGTTACAGGCGTTATAGAATATGCCGCGGGCAGTTCTTCTAAAGACATTAACCTGGCTGCTACTATTTAGTTTGCGTAAAAAAAAATATAAAGATTCATCACTAACCAGATATTTATGGCGAAAACTTGGCCGACAGACACAGCGACAATGCAAAGGCCTGCGCTCTCAACGTTACTCAGGGAACTGAAGAGTTATTCATAAAACGGCAGCTTGTGGTTATTTTTCGCGGTCATTTCACGCGTAACTGTTTAAATTGACAGTAACATGTCCCAATATCCCTACATATAACTACATTGAAACCTAGAGTAGCCTATCATATTGTACACAGCTTATAGTAAAATGTTGAGAATAAATTAAATTAAATATCTAAATCCTGGTCAGCTACTCTCTAAATAATTTTAAAGTTATTAGCTAGAATCCATGCATACAAATATTAAGATTTATTACTTACCATATGACGAAGTTCCAGGTCGGCAGAAACGACAGGTCTACACGATGCACTGACACAACAGAAAAACTCATTCTGCGCTCTCATGCACCCCCCACTGACAGAAATTAAGGCTGTTAATGGTCACCCAGTCCTGAAAATGTTTTATGTAAGGATAACGTTTGGCTTAGGCTAGCAATTTTACTTGTGGAATTGTGTGTGGTGTTTTTCGCGGTCAATTTGCACTGCTGTATTTAGATTTACTGTAACTAATAATTTCCCAGAATGCATTGAAAATCTACAGTAACATACTGTCAACTGTGTGCACAGTACATAACTGTTGAAAATACACAACAATACTGTGAAAGCAACAAAATCTACAGTAACATACTGTACATAGGTTATACAGCAAGAAACTGTTGAGAAAAACATTATAATGCTGTGAAAACAACAGAAATCATTTACAGTGTAACACATATATGACACAATAACGACGATGACACAACTCTCTAACTCTCTGACTCTAACTCTCTGACTCTCTGATTCTACTACAACTGATTCCACAACTCCTGACAACACCCACAAAGAGGCGCGAGTTTCGAACCCCTTTTATCCGGAAGCGACACTCAGACCGAACCGATGACGTAGCCACACAAACCGAGGCCTCGTTTGTCATCAGTCATGTGATTTTCACTTAAGCAAAACAAGCCTCGAATCGCGGCTTCATCTGGCACGCCCATTTTTTCTCGACACACGCTCCGACGCCTCGGTTCATATGTCACATCACTAAAAATATGTGAATTATCCATCCATCCATCCATCTTCTACCGCTTATCCGGGGCCGGGTCGCGGGGGCAGCAGTCTAAGCAGGGATGCCCAGACTTCCCTCTCCCTAGACACTTCCTCCAGCTCTTCCGGGGGGACACCGAGGCGTTCCCAGGCCAGCCGGGAGACATAGTCTCTCCAGCGTGTCCTAGGTCTTCCCCGGGGTCTCCTCCCGGTGGGACATGCCCGGAACACCTTCCCGGGAAGGCGTCCAGGAGGCATCCGGAAAAGATGCCCGAGCCACCTCAACTGACCCCTCTCGATGTGGAGGAGCAGCGGCTCTACTCTGAGCTCCTCCCGAGTGACCGAGCTTCTCACCCTATCTCTAAGGGATCGCCCAGCCACCCTGCGGAGAAAGCTCATTTCGGCCGCTTGTATCCGGGATCTTGTCCTTTCGGTCATGACCCACAGCTCATGACCATAGGTGAGAGTAGGAACGTAGATTGACTGGTAAATCGAGAGCTTCGCCTTGCGGCTCAGCTCCTTCTTCACCACGACAGACCGGTACAGGGACCGCATTACTGCAGAAGCTGCACCGATCCGCCTGTCAATCTCCCGTTCCATCCTTCCCTCACTCGTGAACAAGACCCCAAGATACTTGAACTCCTCCACTTGAGGCAGGAGCTCTCCACCAACCTGAAGCGAGCAAACCACCCTTTTCCGACTGAGAACCATGGCCTCGGACTTGGAGGTGCTGATTTTCATCCCAGCCGCTTCACACTCGGCTGCAAACCGTCCCAGTGCATGCTGGAGGTCCTGGTCTGATGAGGCCAACACGACAACATCATCCGCAAAGAGCAGAGATGAAATCGTGTGGTCCCCAAACCCGACCCCCTCCGGCCCCTGGCTGCGCCTAGAAATTCTGTCCATAAAAATTATGAACAGAACCGGCGACAAAGGGCAGCCCTGCCGGAGTCCAACACGCACCGGGAACAAGTCTGACTTACTGCTGGCAATACGAACCAAGCTCCTGCTCCGGTCGTACAGGGACCGGATAGCCCTTAGCAAAGGGCCCCGGACCCCATACTCCCGGAGCACCCTCCACAGGCCGCCGCGAGGGACACAGTCGAATGCCTTCTCCAAATCCACAAAGCACATGTAGATTGGTTGGGCAAACTCCCATGAGCCCTCCAGCACCCTGTAGAGGGTATAGAGCTGGTCCAGTGTTCCACGACCGGGACGAAAACCACACTGTTCCTCCTGAATCCGAGGTTCTACTATCGGCCGGATTCTCCTCTCCAGTACCCTGGCATAGACTTTCCCAGGGAGGCTGAGAAGTGTGATCCCCCTATAGTTGGAGCACACCCTCCGATCCCCCTTCTTGAAAAGAGGGACCACCACCCCGGTCTGCCAGTCCAAAGGTACTGTCCCCAACCGCCACGCGATGTTGCAGAGGCGTGTCAGCCAAGACAGCCCCACAACATCCAGAGACTTGAGGTACTCAGGGCGGATCTCATCCACCCCCGGTGCCTTGCCACCGAGGAGTTTCTTGACTACCTCGGTGACTTCAGCTTGGGTGATGGACGAGTCCGCCTCCGAGCCCTCAGCCTCTGCTTCCTCAATGGAAGACGTGACGGCGGGATTGAGGAGATCCTCGAAGTATTCCTTCCACCGTCCGGTGATATCCCCAGTCGAGGTCAACAGCTGCCCACCTCCACTGTAAACAGCGTTGGTAGGGCACTGCTTCCCCCTCCTGAGGCGCCGGACGGTTTGCCAGAATCTCTTCGAGGCCGACCGATAGTCCTTCTCCATGGCCTCACCGAACTCCTCCCAGGCCCGAGTTTTTGCCTCCACAACCACCCGGGCTGCAGTCCGCTTGGCCCGTCGGTACCCATCAGCTGCCTCAGGAGTCCCACAAGCCAGCCAGGCCCGATAGGACTCCTTCTTCAGCTTGACGGCCTCCCTTACTTCCGGTGTCCACCACCGGGTTCGGGGATTGCCGCCTCGACAGGCACCGGAGACCTTACGGCCACAGCTCCGAGTGGCCGCGTTGACAATGGAGGTGGAGAACATGGTCCACTCGGACTCAATATCTCCAGACTCCCTCGGGATCTGGTCGAAGCTCTGCCGGAGGTGGGAGTTGAAGATCTCTCTGACAGGAGATTCGGCCAAACGTTCCCAACAGACCCTCACAGTACGTTTGGGTCTGCCGAGTCTGTCCAGCTTCCTCCCCCGCCATCGGATCCAACTCACCACCAGGTGGTGATCAGTTGACAGCTCCGCCCCTCTCTTCGCCCGAGTGTCCAAGACATACGGCCGGAGGTCAGATGAAACGACCACAAAGTCGATCATCGACCTCCGGCCTAGTGTGTCCTGGTGCCATGTGCACTGATGGACACCCTTATGCTTGAACATGGTGTTCGTTATGGACAAGCTGTAACTAGCACAGAAGTCCAATAACAGAACACCACTCGGGTTCAGATCAGGGGGGCCGTTCCTCCCAATCACGCCCCTCCAGGTGTCACTGTCGCTGCCCACGTGGGCGTTGAAGTCCCCCAGTAAAACGATGGAGTCCCCAGTCGGAGCACTTTCCAGCACCCCTCCCAGAGACTCCAAGAAGGCCGGGTACTCTGCACTGCCGTTCGGCCCGTAAGCACAAACGACAGTGAGAGACCTATCCCCGACCCGAAGGCGTAGGGAAGCGACCCTCTCGTTCACCGGGGTGAACTCCAACACATGGCGGCTGAGCTGGGGGGCTATAAGCAAACCCACACCAGCCCGCCGCCTCTCACCATGGGCAACTCCAGAGTGGTGAAGAGTCCATCCTCTCTCGAGGAGTGTGGTTCCAGAGCCCAAGCCGTGCGTAGAGGTGATCCCAACTATCTCTAGTCGGAATCTCTGAACCTCACGCACAAGCTCAGGCTCCTTCCCCGCCAGAGAGGTGACATTCCATGTCCCTAGAGCTAGATTCCGCGTCCAGGGATCGGGTTGTCTAGGCTCCCGCCTTCGACTGCCGCCCGATCCACTTTGCACCGGCCCCTTACGGTCCCTCCTGCAGGTGGTGGGTCCACGGGAGGGTGGCCCCACGTCACTCCTTCGGGCTGAGCCCGGCCGGACCCCATGGGGGGAGGCCCGACCACCAGGCGCTCGCATACGAGCCCCAACCCCGGGCCTGGCTCCAGGGTGGGGCCCCGGCTGCGCCATACCGGGCGACGTCACGGTCCTCCTTCTTTTGGGCATCATAAGGGGTTTTGAACCGCTCTTAGTCTGACCCGTCGCCTAGGACCTGTTTGCCTTGGGTGACCCTACCAGGGGCATATAGCCCCAGACAACATAGCTCCTAGGTTCATTCGGGTACTCAAACCCCTCCACCACGGTAAGGTGGCAGTTCAAGGAGGGGTATGTGAATTATATCTCAAACAAAACAAAACAACTTAAGTTGCTCTGTTTGTTAGTTAACTCGAACTCTTCCGCCATCTAGCAAAACGAATTAAGAGTATTTGCTGGGTCACATGACCATAAATGATAAAATTACAGGCCCGTTGTGAAGGGATCCAGTTGTTCACTTTAGTTTGGGAAACCCCTATAAATGTTTCCTTCCCGAAGTGCCCTTCAAGGAGGAAAATACGCGTCTGGAATTTGCCCCCGAGTTCTAGACAAACCAGTCAATGTGTAGTGATGTTTGAGATATGTGTAAAACATCACAATCAGTAAATGAGCTGTTGCTCCACTACAGTATAAGCCTGTTGTTTATTCCTCTTGGGGTCCGTCATGGTTGAAAGCCCCTTCCTTTCGTGGCTTCGTACTATGGAGTGTGCCGCTGCGTGTGGAGTGCTGTTGGTCTCGGTGTGTGTGCCTTCAGGGCCTCATCTGTGCGGTACCACAGTGTGACATAGCCAGGTCGGAGCTCCAGCTGTTGCTGTTATAGACACTAAAGAAGCTCCTCTATGATCTCTGTATGTGCCGTCGTGTATGGCAAGCCATTTTAACATTTAAAAGCAAATTTTGACTATCCGGAATTAACATTGTAGATATCAACAATGTCTTTCTGACTAGTCGTTATTACATTTTGGATAGTTGGAATTGTCATTCAAGATATCTGTAACGTAATTGTGACTAGTCGAAACAACAGATAGAGATATCTGTAATTCAGTTTTGACAAGGCAAAACTGAATTACAGATATCTGCAATGACGTCATTGAAAATGACATTCAACTCGTCACACATCTTAAATGACAATTGCAGATATCTGTAATTCAGTTTTGACTAGGCAGAACGAAAGTTAAAGATATCTCAAACGTCATTATGACTAGTGCAAATTATTGTGCATGACATTGCTCTATTTTACATATCCATTTCCCCTCCCCACCATAATCAAAGAAAAAGTGGGTTAATTTCTTTATTTCTATGAATGGAAGAAGAAAGAAGCAGGCATGGCGTTGGCTGTAATCGAAAAAAACACCAGAAAATGTTTTTTATATACAAAAAAAAATTTACAATGCTGTTCATGTTCATGCTTAAAAGGTTGTTGTTGCCGTAAGATTTATGCGTGAAAAAGATTCACACTAATTCACTTTAATAAAGATGCTGACATGCATGCTATTCTTGAAAGTACAATAACATTAACTTCCTTAGATGAGAAACAAAGTTCTTAGTTCAGATTAGTTCTTATTTTTTATTTTATTTTTTCAGTTTGAAACAGCATGAAAAAAGACGATTAAAAACTCTGGTTGCTCCGACATGGTGCTAATCAGTGCTAATCAAAGTTAACAGTTAACAGGTGCTATGTGATTTGATGATTTGAACACGCTCTGTTCCCGCCTAAAGTGTGATGCATGCATACAGATATCTGCAACGTCATTTGGCCTAGTCAAAACTCTAATTCAAGATATCTGTAATTACATTTTGACTAGGCAGAATAAAAGTTACAGATATCTCAAATTTCAGATATCTCTAATCAAACTTAATTTCAAGATATCTTTAACTTGATTATAGATATCTACAATTAAATTATGACTATCCCTAACTCCAGTTTGAGATATCTACAACGCCATTTTGATAAGACATAACTCCAGTTACAGATATCTACAACGTAATTTCGCCTAGTCAAAACTTAATTTAAGATATCTGAAAACGAACATGTAGATATCTTGAATTGAGGTGAATTAAAGATATCTTGAACTGGAGTTATGACTAGTCAGAATCTAATTGAAGATATCTCAAACTAGAATTACAGATATCTACAATTCAGTTACAGATATCCGTAAATCACATAGTGGATATCTGCAACTGAATTGTAGATATCTGTAATGATAAACCCCATTCAAATGAATGGCAAAAGTGATGTCATTTGTCCTAGGAAGAATGTCTTTGTGGATATCTGAAATGACAATTATGGATAGGAAGAATGTAGTTGCGGATATCTGAAATGTTCTTTTTGACTAGGCAAAACTGAATTAAAGATATCTGCAACACATATCCAGTCTAGCTTTTAAATGTTAAAATGGCTTGCCATAGTCGTGAGTATTACGTCATTGGATCACGGTCCTCTGGTCATGCGTTAGGGCAGGCTGAGAGAGAGCAGTCTCTCCTTAAAGGGATAGTTCACCCAAAAATGAAAATTCTGTCAGTAATTACTCACCCTCATGTTGTTCCAACCCCGTAAGACTTTCGTTCATCTTCGGAACACAGATTAAGATATTTCTGATGAAATCTGAGATCTGGCTCACTTCTTCATAGGCTTCCATGTTATTGAAACTTGCCGGCCCAGAAAGTTAGTAAAGACAATGTTTAAAATAGTCCAAGTGACTACAGTGGCTCAACCATACGTTTATCAAGCGACGAGAATACTTTTTGTGCGCAAAAAACAACAAAAATAACGACTTTATTCGACTATTCATGTTGTTCTGTGTGGGCCTCTGACGCGAGTTCACGTAGTGTAACAGCGCAACGTCAGAACGTAGGCTCACTATTGGCCAGCATCACACACATGACCAGCGTCGGCCAATAGTGAGCCTACGTTCTGACGTTGCGCTGTTACACTATGTGAACTCGCGTCAGAGGCCCACACAGAACAACATGACTAATAATTACTGACAGAATTTTCATTTTTGGGTGAACTAACCCTTTAGTGTAATCTCCTCTTCCTATCCCTCGCTCTGAGTCACGCTGCTGCTTTTGGGGTCCATCACCTCCTCGTCCAGTGCCCAAGTGGGCTTGAAAGTTCCTTTTTGGGTTTTGTTTGGATTATTTATTTATTTGGGTTTGTGGATTTGTTTCATATTACTGTCACAACCTGTTTAATGTTTCCGACTGTTTCGCAACAGTCTCCATCCATTGTATTGATTACCACCATGTGGTTTTAGATGTTTCAGTCATTTTCTGCTAACCTATGACCTGTAGTTAGTTTTGAGCTCGGGGTGATCTTTATACTTCTGTGACAGTATAAGTCCTTGTTTTGTCTTTAAGGTGTACAGTTCTGCAATATTTATTTTGTTTAGTTTGAATATATTGTTTTTGTGCTTTTCTTGATGTTCTGTTTCTTCTTGTTCCTCTCTTTGTAGGAGCTGAGTGCTTCCTGAAGCGGCTGTTTCTCTGCGGCACAGGCTTTACTTCACCAAGGGTTGTCATTATTGCTGTGTCATTATTTGCAGTGAATCTGGTGGGTGTGATTCTGATTGCCGTGGTGTCTCCCCTTGCGGGACAAAAATATATGGGAATATACTGCAAAATATAATGCGAAATATTAGATAATACATTTCCATATATGGGAAACTAGTGCTTATATTTTTTTTCAAAATACTGCAATATATGCATTGGCCATGTACACTCTAAAAAGAGATGTGTTAAAAATGACACGTTGTTCCTGAAAATTCAGCTTTGCATCACAGAAATAAATGATAATTTAAAGTATAATACATTTAAAACCAATTATTTTAAATTGTAATAATATATCACAATATTGCTTTTTTTTCTGTATTTTTGATCAAATAAATGCAGGCTTGATGAGCAGAAGAAACTTCTTTCAAAAACATTAAAAATAGTAAGTAAAATAGTAAAGTTTCCAAACTTTTGGCCTGTACTGTATGTATACACACACATTCATGTTATGTGTTACAACAGATTTCTAGTTCCCAGCATGCTTTGCTTCTGACTGTTAAAGGAGAGTAAATGTTAAAATGAAGTGTTACTTGATGTGTTTTGCTCAATATTAATATAGGTGGAGATCTGTTAGTGTTTAATGCTCTATTGTTTTGGATTTTAAAAGGTTTTCTGGTATGTGTGAGTTTTAGGGGTGACCATTGTGCTGAAGAGTAGAGCCTGTGGTGACGTTGATGATTGGCTGAATATATGTGAATATAATTACAATATTTTAAAAGTCATGTTTCTGCACAGTGATAGTCTCTTGGCTAAATACTTTAGTACATGCAGGAGTGCTGTTGTTAAATAGTTTGATAATATGGAACATTTGTAATGTAAATAAATATAAGATATAAGAAATATATTAGATTATATATATCTCCATAAATGTGTGTTAATGCTGCGTGAGTAAATATATCTGCATTATATTACACATGCAGTACCATATCTGATCACATATACATCTATTTATTATGAAGTGTATTACTGAATATAGAATTACATACATTGATATATTAGTAAATATATTGTCACATTTTTCAATATATGAAAAGCGGCAATTACTTATTATTCAATATATTGTAATATATTAACACAATATATTATTCTGTATATTTTCAAATACTGTTATATCATTTAGTATATTGATCATTCATATATTGGGAAATATGTTTTCTTTTCGTGAGGGTCTTCTGTCATACCAGCTCGTTCTTCAAAAAGAAAGCCTAAACCCCCTGCAATTATTATTGTTCATTTCTGTTTTGTTGCTATCTCGTTCGACTGCCGGCAATGGTGCTGAGTACTGGTCTTAACTGACTATTGGCCAACCATTGTAACTTTAATAAAACCTACTATTTCTATACGGAAACTCACGCCTCTGTCTATTTCTAAGTGGAACGCACTTGTGTGTCCAGAACAAAACAAAACAACTTCAATTGCTCTGTTTGTTAGTTAACTCAAACTCTCAGGTTTAAAATTATTTAGTATTCCCTGGGTCACATGACCACAAATGACAAAAAATTACTTCCTTGTAATGACCATTGCATGTTCCCTTCACTAACGGCCTTGTGGAAGGGCTCTTCAGTGAAGGGATCCAGTTGTTCAGTTTAATTTAAAAAAAAAAAAACCTACAAATGGCGTTCCCTTCCCGAAGTGCCCTTCAAGGGGGCAAAAACACAGTTTGGGATTTGCCCCAAGTTTCAGACAAACCAGTCAACAGAAAGAACTGACAGACAAAACTGTGGTTAGAAACACAGAATTGAGGAAATCGTCTCTCGTCACACTCCAGCACAGGGGTGGCTGCATGAAAACCTGGACTTATTTGTAATATTATTTTCATTGTTTGTATGAAGTACCAGTGTCTGATCTTGTTCGTGTGTTTTATTGAAATCAAGGTAAAACCAAAGAATTTGACTTTGGTAAAACTGAGTTTCAAGTCACTAGGATTCATTTTCACTTCCAGTATTTTGAACTTTCAGAGCAAAATGACCACATTTACAACTAACATTTTGTCATCATTTACAAAGCGTTATAACACTAAAACATACGTCTTCCAGATGAAAACACAGACATCAAATAGACGTCTCTGAGATGTACGTGTGCTATCAGGGTATGGTGATATGTTTCTAAAGTGTGACATGGCATCCTATTAGATATGAATATGTCACAGTTAAATGTGTTTTTGCTTATTGTGTATTGAGTCTGAAGCCTCCGTGTTACTGATATCATCCAATGAATGATATAATAAACAGATTTTACAGTCACTCAGTTGATTTTGAGTCCAAATGTTTGTTGAAATGCTTTGGCCTCAAAAGTGGATTTAGATGATCTTAGTTCAATTTCCGTTACATTGAAACTGCTAAAACAAGTCAGTGTGTTTGATATGCGTTCGCATTGTGTTTTCTTTTTGTGAATGCACAAAATGTCTACTTGCATGACGTATTTCCTCTATTTGGCCCAAGTGTTCATGTAGGCGTGAAGACTGCAAGTGTGTGTAGAACTTTTGAGAAGTTTTTATTTATTATATTTTCAATACTTTGCATTTTAAAAATAAACTTCTACATGTCGGTTCAGTAGTCGCTATGTAACTAACAGAAGCAAATTGCAAATGTTGTGCAAAATAGGCCTACACAAACCAGACTCATCTTTACACAAACCAGACTCATCTTTACATAAACCAGACTCATCTTTACATAAACCAGACTCATCTTTACACCAATAAAATGTGCAACACTTTGTTTTTACTACAAAATTATATGCATCTAATTAATTTAAACTACGGTGGAATCTTTTCCTCTTGCGATTTCAGGGCACATGAGTTTCCGAACATAATGTATGATGGGATACGCTCAGCCTTGAATAACGCTCTGAAGCGGTATTGGAGATAGTGTGGGTTTCGTGTGCATTAAGGGCACTGCAGTTTGACATTTTAAGACATGGGACAGTCGTGCTCTCAAGTGGCCAAGACCGCAAGTGTGAATATTTGGACAAGACTCCTGACTGGCAGATGAAGCAAAATAACCAGCTATTGTCCTAAAGTTCCAGTATTTGGCTGGTGACGGGTGTTCATTTCCCATCCTGACTGTATAAAGCTTCATTCATTTTACATATGTGCGTTTTTAATACATTATAATTATAATTCATATGAAGCCCACATTAGCTTCTCCTAACACATAGTGAATAGTACAGAAAAAAATACAACCAGTAACTTTCATTACTTCTGAAATCAACATGTCCAAGAGTCAGATGTAAAAGCTGCTGTAATGGCAGTAAAGTGCACTGGATCTTTTTGACCACTAGATGACAGTAAAGTCAATGGAAGTGCAGGAAAGATTTGAGTAATGGATGTAGTTCCTCTATTTTGAGAGGCTGTTCACTGCAGAGTCGTGGGTGGAGAGAGAAGTCCAGCTCTTCTCTCTGGATGTAATTTGGGTGTAATGGGTGGAGCGAGACGGTCCAACAACACCCTAACCGACCCATAACTCTCTCCCTCCACCCATTAGATCCACTGAGGAGGAGCTGGACGTCATTTGGCTCTGCAGTGAACATCACTGCTCCATTATTAGGAGTTATAAAATAGATCCATCAGTGATGTTTTAGTGTTTATGAAGACCATTAAAACTATTTCTCCTGTATCTGTCGTCGGTCTGGTCTCTGAGTGCTTGTGTCGTCTGTCAGAAACTGCCATTGACCCACTTAAACTCAATGTAGTTGCTGATGGTTATGACTGTGTGTGTGTGTGTGTGTGTGTGTCTGTGTGTGTGTCATGTGTTAAACACAGAGTCTGTGTCAGAAAGAGGAAGTGAAACTAAGAGCTGTAAAGATGCTGCTCAGACGCTCCTGCAGACATGATGAGCATCTTTACACTGTTCTTTCTCAAAGCAAACATCTTTCACATATTCTCTCACAAAGATCTGACAATACTGAGCTCTACAGCTTGTTGTGTGTTTGATACATTTCTTCTCAAGTTGTTCTTGTGTAGTTGAGATGACGGTCACTCATAACCAGGAAGAGGAAGACCAACATTTAGATGAACTTTATAAAGTGTGAAAACTGCAGCGTCTGACGCCTTAAACTGCGGATGTTTTTCTCATTTGGCCGTTGACACTGAAACATTGACACTTCAGAGCCGTAAGACCATTTTACTGTTATTTAAAATAGTTCAGTAGAGCTATGATTGATGTTTGTAAAACTGTTTTAGGTGAATGTTGATTTGATGAAGTGATTTAAACTCCAGAAGCTCAATATCTGTTGTAGATTCATGTGTAAATATTGTGTGAAGCTCTTTAGACACACGAGGCCTGACATGAGAAACATCATCAGTTCACATCAAGCCTTCAATGAGTTGTGAATTATTAATCATCATGTGCTTTATCAATAGAGTTTGTGATGTTGTGTATAGATGATGCTCATAATGTCATAATTGTCAGTTTTATGATTGCAGAAGTCACTATGGTGTCGTCTCTCATAAAGTCTCTTCCTCTGATCGTAGTGATCATGACTGCGGGTGAGTCTTCAGTTTCACTCACTATACTGATATTTTAACAAAAGATGATTGAGCTCTTCACACTTATAAACGGACATCAGTGTTTTACTGTCAGCTAACATAAAATGATCAAAAGTGAAAAGAGATTTTTTGATTATACACCTGAAAGCCTCTTCATTCCTCATTTCTGTGTTTCAGGGGTTGATGGTCAGAAGGGTTGGGGAGTGAATTACAGCCCTTCATATGTTTGTGCATTAAAGGGATCAACAGTGAAAATATCCTGTACTTTAACATATCCTTATGGTTATGAGATCAGAACAGCTTTCTGGACCAAAACTGTTGGAGGATCACCTGATCTGTGTTCATATCCAGAGAAGAGAGCAGGGATTCAGTGTAACAGTGAAGATAAAGACACTTCCAGCATCACTTTGACGGCTGTAACAGAAGCTGATAAACACATCTACTACTGCAGATTTATTACAGATAAAGAGGAGGGAAAATGGACGGGGGTTCCTGGAGTTCAGCTTGACGTCACAGGTAAAACTACTGAACTCTCAGAAATAGACCAAAGAAACATACAAACACTTTTTTATTGGATTCAAGGAGTTTTGAGGTTGAAATTTAAAGAGGACCTATATGCAAAATTCACTTTTATAAGCAGCCCAACCTAAGAGTAGGGAAACCCGCCCACGACTGGTGATGATCTGCACTAGATCCCGCCCTGAGTGAGAAGAAGCAGCAGTCCTACATTGCTGTTTACTTTATGTATATTAAAAAATAAAGTATAAAGTCGGCAACACCTAAGCTCCAAAATTATCAAAAATATTTATTTTCAAGACAACTATCGCATAGCGTATGTAACGTTTCGAGCACGCAGGCTCTTCATCAGACAAATTGACTACAGATGTGCAACCTTTTATATCTCCAAGTGATCACATGTCCAAACATCATGTTACTAACCAATACAACAACTACAAAACGAAAAAAAGAAAAAAAGAAAAGAAAAAATACACACAAAAATATCTAAAAAACTATGCAAAATACAACAATATCATAATTAATATGCACTTCGAAAAACACTTTTCTTGTTTGAATCCATTTTAGAAGATTAATTCAATACACCTGTTGGATTCAGTATGGCTGAGCCAGTTGATCAGTCCAAGACCTTTGAATTTTCTGATGAAGACATTGCTCGAATACTCATGAAAGACTCCTTATTCAATGAAGATACTGCTAAAGACTGCGCTAGATCATCTACGAAAAGTTTGGAAAAACTTCTTGAGAGGGAAACCAAATTATATCTTCATGGAGTAACGTTGAGTGACTATTTGAGAGTTAAGAGAATACCATGCGGCTTAAGAATTGTCAAAAGCCCCATCATTGGTCAGGACAATGTGAGTTTCTGTGATAAATGGTGTGAAATCTTAAACAAGTGTGCATTTGATCTGATGGCGTTGACTGTACAAGAGATATCTACACAACTTGCGAATGTTCGAAAAGAAATTGAGGAGGTTAAAATTCTGCTAGCTGTGGATTATCCGGATGAAGTACAACTTGACTCAGTACTACAGGAATGCAATCAACGAATTGCGGAATTAAAAAAGGAGATTATCGCATCTAAGAAGAGTAAGTTTGATAGAGATGCTACTGATTATGCCAATGGTCGGGTTTATCAGTGGAGATCACAACTGAGGCGTTACTCATCATCACAATTCACCTTGCGGGGGGCACGAAAACCCTTACAACACAATGACAAAAGGTACTCGTCTGCTCAGTCGTCTTCGTCATTTGATCGGGACTCAGATTCCAGCAATTTGTCCCAGCCACAACGTTTTTTAGAAAGCGGACGACAATTCAACATCACTCGTCAAAGAAGAAATGCAGGAGGAGCAAAAAGACCTCCCATAAGATCTCAGTATGTGACACGAAGAACGATGCAGAGGTGATTAATGTTATTAACTTATCGAACAAAGTGATCTCTAATGACTGTTTGACTGTGCTTAACAAAGGACTTTCGTTTTCACCTACGGCGCATTGCAATGAATTTGATACATATATTGATTTACAAAAGTTTTTTCGTACCTTGAGACTCAAAGAATTTTTCAGTGTAAGACAGTCTTGTTTACATCAAGCTCATTCACTGGACTCTGGAGTTTCTGTGTCCGATTTATCCTCGGGCGATGGTGATTGTGACACATCTATGAATGACTATCAATCGACTGAACAACATCGGACTGTCTTTAGAGGTAAATCCACGTTTGTTCCTTTTAAGGGTAGGAATGCCTCTTTGGACACTTATTGTAGGCTAGTAGAAAGCAATGTAACTTCTATATTAAAATCCAAAAGACAATATAAACTTGCACACAATTTATCAGAAGCACAACTGTCTGAATTGGCATTATTGAAACAAGATTCATCTATAGTTATTCAAAGTGCTGACAAAGGTGGTGCAGTGGTGATTTTGAATCGAAGAGACTACGAAGTCGAAATTCAGAGACAATTGTCTAATTCAACCTTTTATAAAAAATTGAGTACAAATCCTGTGATTAATTTCAAAACATCTGTACATAACACTTTAAAATTGTTTGTAGATTCAGGTTTGTTGACGAAAGCTGAATACGAATATATGTGTGTCGAACATCCGATTACACCGGTGTTATATACACTGCCCAAAATTCATAAACCTTATAGTGATATTCCCTCTGGGAGACCTATAGTGGCAGCAATTGGGTCTCTTACAGAAAAAATTTCAGCTTTCGTCGATTTTTATTTACAACCTTTGGTGATGTCTTTACCTTCTTATATCAGAGACACGATGCATTTTATTGAACTTGTTAACAATGTGAAATTACCGGATTGTCCTGTTCTTCTAGTCACTATGGATGTTGAATCGTTGTATACCAATGTTCCGTTTCAGGGTGGGCTAGAGGCAATTGAATTTTTTCTGAATCAACGTCTTTGTCAAATTCCTAGTACTGTATGTTTGAGTGATTTGGCAAAATTGGTACTTTCACATAATTATTTCTTGTTTGGGTCTGAGTATTATTTGCAGATCTCGGGGGTTAGTATGGGGTCTAAGATGGCCCCAAGCTTTGCATCTTTATTTTGTGGGATGTTTGAACATCAATTTGTGTTTAATCCTGTTAACGATTTTTTAAAGCACATTCTTTTATGGAAAAGATACATTGACGATGTTTTTCTATTATGGAGTGGCACTGAAGCTGAGTTATTAGAGTTTCACAATTTGGTAAATAGTAAATGTACTGCGTTAACATTTACCATTTATTTTTCATCAAGAGAAAATTAATTTTTTGGATGTGCTTGTTCTTCATACCACGTCGGGCATTGAGACCACTTTGTATCGAAAACCTACTGATCGTAACACTATCTTGCACGGACAATCCTATCATCCGCTGCCATTAAAACGTTCGTTACCAATCTCACAATTTAGTCGGATTCGCCGTATCTGTAGTAGTGATGATGATTTCCAACAGCAGTCACATATTTTATCAGAGAGATTCAGACATCGATCGTATAAAGAAGAGTGGATTCAGTCTGCAGCGAGTCGTTTTAAAGATGTGTCACAAAAAGAGAGTCTAGTTAAAAAACATAAAAAAACGGAATGTCGTGTTAATTGTTATATGCAATATTCACCTGTTACCAAGGATGTTAACAATGTTTTATCTAAACACTGGCATATTGTAGAGAGTGATCCCAATCTTAAAAAATGCTTCGATAAACCACCTCGTTTAGTGTATAAAAAAACACCTAACCTTCGAAATATTTTAGTTAGAGCGGATTTGAAACCGACTCCTCACTTCTTGAATAAAATACCTCATGGTCATTTTAGATGTGGTAACTGTCAACAGTGTAATTTTACATACAAGACATCAACTTTTACACATCCTCACACGGCAAAAACTTTTAAAATTCGAGGCACCATTTCGTGTAAGACGGCCAATGTTATTTATATGCTGCGTTGTCCTTGTGGCTTATATTACATTGGTAAGACTAGTAGACCTTTGAAGAATCGCATTTCTGAACATCGATGTGCAATTAGACACCATGATCCAAAAAGTCCAGTTGCACAGCATTTTGCAGCTTTCAGACATTCAGTTTCTACTCTTCAATACATAGGCATCGAGGTAGTTAAGTATCCACGTCGTGGAGGTGACATTGATAAATTGCTTTTACAGCGTGAGGCTTTTTGGATTTTCACATTAGACACGTTGTCCCCTAGAGGACTTAATGAAGATTTTGATATTCGTCCATTTCTTTGAATTGTTATATATGTGTGTGTGTTTCTCTCTTTTTGTATATAATACATCAAAGGTTTTGGAGTGATTATTTTAATTTAATTATTTTGATGTATATTTTGCAGGTATCAAGAAAAGTGTTTTTCGAAGTGCATATTAATTATGATATTGTTGTATTTTGCATAGTTTTTTAGATATTTTTGTGTGTATTTTTTCTTTTCTTTTTTTCTTTTTTTCGTTTTGTAGTTGTTGTATTGGTTAGTAACATGATGTTTGGACATGTGATCACTTGGAGATATAAAAGGTTGCACATCTGTAGTCAATTTGTCTGATGAAGAGCCTGCGTGCTCGAAACGTTACATACGCTATGCGATAGTTGTCTTGAAAATAAATATTTTTGATAATTTTGGAGCTTAGGTGTTGCCGACTTTATACTTTATTTTTTATTTGCTGTTTTCTAGTCGAGCACCCTTTTGAGACTGATGTGCGTGCTTTTGTTTCATTTTTCTACTTTATGTATATTACAATGTCTGCGCCTGGAGAACATTATAAATGTTCTGTTACTGCTGGATGTACCACCGAATATAGGAGTGTCCATAGACTCCAAGTCACTGGACACCGTGGATATCATTTTTGACGGAAATGTGCCGAAGAACGTCGGAAAAATAGCCAAGTTTCCATCCACTTTTTGCACTGTTTTGTAATCGACAAAGTGAATATACGGGAAAAAAAAACATTACGAAATTTGCCGTCTCCAGCCTGTTTCCATTCAATTGGCCTTTTACCGATAAGATGGTGTGCGTGATGACGCCACGAATGACGAAAACGATTTATCGCATATGTTTTGGTGTATTGAAAAAAAATCTGCCTTTGAGCCGTTTCCATACATAGTTTTTATTAAATATCGCAAATTCTACCTTTTGGGGTTCCACAAGTCAGCACACCCCCCAACACCAAAAAAACAAACCAAAAAAAAAAAAAAAAGAAATTTAAAAAGACTCTACAAGTTTAAATGTTTTAGAGACCTATTGCACAGAAACTGCACTAAAAGATATAATATAACATAACATTAAATAGAACTGTCCGTGATACGACAAATTGCCGTACAGATTACCGTACCGACGATACCATCGGCGTCTGGCCCAGTATGTGATCCATTTCACTGAAAAATTTAAACTTCATCTTCTTTTCCCCCTAGAACCACTACGTGAAAGGTCACGCTTTTCTGCCAGGTAACGCTGTTTCAGTGGCTTAGTGTAGCCATTAATAGCCATTTTTATTTGCAACTCCTGGAATGTTGTAGCATTCCTTTGCCGTTTCCATCAAAAATACTTGTAATCTCATTTTCTTCAATTAAAGGAACACTATGTAGATTTTCAACCGTCATAATATATTTCCATGACCCTTGTGATGGTACATCGACTTACAATAGGATGAATGACACGTCTGCCATAGCCTGACGGGGTCTATATTGCTTTTACTGGCACTACGTAACTTCGGGGTTCGGGTAGTAACCCGAGCACAAAAAGAACTACAAAATTCAACTGCTTTACGGCATACGTCACTTCCCCCACCACTTCCTCAAATCTGGACGTGAGCGTTTATATACTGCCTATGGACGTGAGAGGCCAACCAGCGTTTGTTTTCGGCTTTCGTGCGTATGTTTTTGTCATGGGGGCTGTTTACACCTGGCCACTTCATGCGTTTTCTCAGATCGGATAGCTATCTGATCGTGAAAAGACCAGGTGTAAATGTCTTCCGAAACGCATTCAAGACAAATTTGAATCCGATCGCTCAAACCACTTCAGGAGGTGGTCTGAGACGCATTCCAGACGAAACTGGACAAGTGTGCATCTGGTTGTTGAAACCACATATGTAAATTGTACTCCTCCCAAAAATGTTAAAAAAATAAATAAGAAAACGTGTGAGAGCGTGTTATAGGCTATATGTTATTGCCAGATATGACAACGCTACTGGAACACACATTACCGCAGCTGAGCATCGATTCATCAAGCCAACGTGCAAACTATCGCAAATCAAAGTGAAAGTAAGTCGCAGACACTTAACACACAATCATCATTATTAAAAGTAAAGAAACGAAATGATCTTACCAGGGCTGTTACTGCTCTCTCTTATTGCGGTCTTTGATTTTGAAATTTTAGCTGATGATCAATAATGCAGCTCATATCTGTTGCTTTCGGTGACGTGCACCCCATTAAATCTGCATATAGCGCGAGAATTGAAGATCGGATTTAAATCCGTTTCGCAAAAACACATTTATGTGACCAGGTGTAAATGGAATCGTTTTGATAAATCAGAAATCCGATCTGAGAAAACGCATTAAGTGGCCAGTAAATAAATCTCTTATTTGTAAACTTGTTTGCATTCTATGTTGTTGCGCTTGCTTGTAGTATGTCATTTTTTTACATGCTGTTCATTCTTCCATTGCTGATAATTAGACCAGTCCAATAATTTCCACATATGTCTAGCTAGCTTTCGATTATCAGAGCTGTTAACAGACTTGCTAACAAACACTCATTTCTCTTACATGTTTTTTGCGCTATGTTTTATTGCCTAGCTTGCCTCACGAACTAGTTTGCCAGCTGAACTCAGGTGTTGTGAGGTGTATTTATCACGTAGTCCTGAGGGATATCAGACGACGCAGTTGACGTTGATTCGTGCGATTATCATGATAACAGTTTTCAATATCTCACATAAATATCAAGAAATAAATAAGTCTAACGTAGAGGTTGGGGGGGGGGGGGTGGAGAGGTATTTACGACAGTGCAAGTATTCCACAGCGACTCTAGGGGTCGCTGTTTGACAAAAACACAATTTCTCCAGAGTGTGCCTTTAAATGGAGAAAATAAAGAGTCTCGTCGTCTGTCCGCCATGGTTTTTGTTGTGATGACTGCACCTTGCACGTGTTGAAAATATCATGTGACACCACATTTATTTGCGTTAAAGCCCATTCTCTCGACAAAAAGTTTCTAAACTAGGTTTTCGCGACATTTGAAGTATCGACAGAATTTATGCGCTAAAGTTAAATGGAAAAAGATTGTGTCAACATTTGCAAAAAAATTATCGATAATTGCCATTTCCATCAGCTATATGCTTTTTTCGCAAAAGAAACCTTGGATGGAAACCTGGCTATTGTTATATATTTGCGCAAATCATTTTACACATGACTGCTTCATCAACGAGGGTCAGTACAAAGCTGGATTTGCGAAAAAGTTATTTCTGAAGGATGGGTCAATAACAAAGTTTCGTGCAATAACTTACAATGCAATAACACAACAACAGTGCTTCAAAAATGCTCTTCAGAAACCTACGGGTGACGACATGGACGTAGTGTAGCGGCTTGTCAATAGAGGGCGCTGGGGCGCCGCCCCCATCAAAATTCCAGAAATATACATGTATACAAAAATGATATAAAAATGAAATAAAAATAAAAAATAAAACAGTTTACTCATACAATGTAAGTAGTAAGAGCCTCAGCATTTAATAAAAACTGGCTTTAATCGGTTAACTATTTTCTTTATTATGTTTTTCAATAAGTTTCATGTGGTTTCATGTGAGAGGGACGCCGGTCAAATGGATGTCTATAGAGAGCCTAAGTCCCTCCCCTTCTGGTGGAACACCATGGGACCTTAATTCGGAAAAATATTGTATGGTAGTCAATACATGGATTTCTCGGCGACGTCATCACTGCTTGCGCACGCAACCAGGAGGCAAAAGACCCGCGGTCTTCGTACCGGAGTAAAGGGTTTAGGCTAGTAGCAAAGTGGTGGTGTTGTCGCTAAGTCAAAATGCCAAGGAGTTGATGCGTAATTTATTTACATGCAAGGCCTATCTGTTCAGTGGCGTTTTCTTGCGGAGGCCAAGGGAAGCCAGGCTTCCTCACTTTTTCAGAATATAATCGTCATTTAATAAACACTTTTGTTTTCACAGTTTACGTAATCCTTCTGTCATCTCCTCATCGTCTCTCTTCTTTCATTACTGAGTGTTTTATGATGTGTAAAACAGCGCCCCTATAAAAGTGACATGGTGAATGAGCGTTGAAAACATGGTACTGCACCCTGTGTCTGTGAGGAGGCCAGGCTGAGTTGGCATCCCTTGATAGAAAAAAAAAAAAGAATGATTAACCAATCAGGTGACGCTATTGTCACGACACTGCTCCCCTGTGATTGGTCAGGACAGTGTCAAGGGAAGCCATGAACTTGTTGGCATCAGGCCAATCACATCACGTTACCATCGTCAATGAATGAATGAATGAAATAGCGGAAGATTTGTGGTTTTGTGCCCATCTTTTTAATTCCTTTATTTATTGACCATACACTCAAAACAAAACAAAGACACATTTAAATGTAAGCCTTACAAACTTTTCACACGCAAGTTTTTCAAGGCGACCGTTATTGATCGTAGTATCACTTTATGGTTCCCATGGAGACGCGTCTTTCATTGCTTGTCACACCGCAGGCACAATAGCGCTGAATGATCAGCTTTTATTTCTTTTTTTTATTCAAAATTTCACAAATTTATTAGCTATAGCAGGATATATCTGATATTCCGATTGTCAAATATGTGCAAGAGGATGTGTTTTGTTGTTCAAACACCTTTATAACAATCGCGTTAGTTGAGCTGTATGCGCAACATATTTTAGGTATCTACGTGCTCAAAGTGTTGGATTGAAACAAGCGTAAGTCCCGGTAAGATGATGCTGGGCGCTCTAATAGTTCATCCAAATAGCAACATATAAATGGTAACGTATGATTTTCTGCCCCCACCCCTTAAAACACACAGCTTAGAGGTTGTGTCTTAATTGGCTTCCTCAGAAATTTTCCCCACGCCACGCCACTGTATCTGTTGTGTTTTATCTGCTCATTTAAATTATACATGTTGTAAGTAATTCCAAATCTAGGCGAATGGAAGAGTGGGACAGAAGGAGGAAGTTGTATGTTATATTCTTTCTATTCATAATTTGACGAGCTGCACATGACCACAGCACGTAGTTGTATGCATCAAGGGATTTGTATGCTCTAATCATTTCTCTTGTATACACACTTGGTGTCTGAATAAGATAATTATATATATCAGGCCATACGATTGCTGGCCACTTCTTCTCAAGATCTCACCATTGCTGAGAGTACGTTTTTTAATATAATCGCCACGGTCGGAGGTACTAATGGCTTCCCACATAATCCATCGTCAAATCTTTGATTTACAGTAAAGTAACGTTATATGTGTCATGAAATGTTGCAGGTCGTAAAGTAACGTAAAAAAGGTTAACTTATATAAAAGCAAATTCGGGCTCTATAGATGCTGCACTGCTAACATTGGCTATTACATTACTAACTTAGTCTAACATGATAATTCATACATGCATCACAGATTTTGATTCGTAAACAGTTGGACGTTTTACATAATGTTATATTAATATGAAACACAAACAAACAGATCCAACTCTGAAATTGCAGTTTATTATTGAGTCAACAAGAAATTACAAACAATGCGAAATCTACGTTAATTACAATGTTCTTTTACAGAAGTCGGCATAACAGATAGCGGTTTTCTGCCTCCTGGATGCGCGCGCATCCGGTATTGTTTGTATACAAGAAACCTGTGTATGGCGAGAGACAACAAAAAATTTGATCTCATTTGAATTGTGCGCTGAATTACACATATGATGTTTGTCAATTTAAAAGAAACATTTTAAAGTCAAGAAAGTCACAGTTTGATGTAAAACTGTTGAGGTATAAGACTGTGAAAATCGTCTCGGTTACGGATGTAACCCTCGTTCCCTGAGTAGGGAACGGAGACGTTACGTCGGATGACGACGATTGGGGTTTCGCTTAGAAGCCTATCACCTTCGAGTATATAAAACGAGCCAATGGCAATGAAATGCCATGGGTCTGCGGAATTTGCATAGCGTATCTCCGCCCACCGCAGGGGGTATATAAGGAAGTACGCTGCAATATTGCAGATATGTCTTCGCTGAGGAGTCGAGACTGGACCCAGGCGTTTTTCAGCGATACAGCGGAAGTGGCAGGAAGACGTAACGTCTCCGTTCCCTACTCAGGGAACGAGGGTTACATCCGTAACCGAGACGTTCCCTTTCGTGGTCACTCCGAGTTACGTCGGATGACGACGATTGGGGTTCCAGTCTAATCACGCCACCTCGGCTGTCAACCAGTGCCCTGCGTAAGTCTGAGCTCCCTGTTGTGAGACTAGCACGAACGAAGGAGTCCTACTCAACACAGGAATACCAAGGTACACTGGGAAGCATATCTCAGAGGAAATATGCAATTATGCCCAACCGTAAGGGGGGGACTTGGGAGACACATATGACCCTGAGGGATGCATATGGAGTATCACTGAGGTGTCCAGCCGCAGGTGGAATATTTAAACCCCAGGGGTGGCAAGGTGGCTTGCCAAGGGAAAGACACACGCTCAAAAGAGACTTACAGTGGAATACACATGTGGGGGTCGCTAGAGGAGGGACCATGCACATGGAGGCACCTAGTCAAACGCAAAAGCTGCGTTATGGCAGATAGGCATAACTCAGGCGTTGACGTAACCAGTGCTGGAGGAAACTCAGAGCTTATCAGACTCACCTGAGAAGATAATCGCACGTATCCCGTCCGTGGAGAGGAATGGCGAGCAAGCGAAGACACCTGAGCAGAATCTAGTACCGGCTGGTTGAAGCGAGTACATGAGAAGAAACTGGCTCTACTCGGAGATTATAGAATCTCGCAAATGTGTTGGGTGTCGCCCAGCCTGCAGCTCTACAAATGTCTGTTAGCGAGGCGCCATGCGCTAGAGCCCAAGAGGAAGCCACACTACGAGTGGAGTGGGCTTTCACACCAAGGGGGCAATGACGACCTTGCTGCTGGTATGCCAAAGCAATGGTATCCACTATCCAGTGAGATAACCTTTGCTTTGAGAGAGCCTTTCCCTTCAGCTTCCCACCATAACAGACAAAGAGCTGGTCTGAGGTCCTGAAACACTGCGTCCTGTCTACGTAAGCACGAAGGGCGCGTACTGGACAGAGCAGTGCCAAGGCTGGGTCTGCCTCCTCAAAGGGCAGCGCTTGCAGGTTCACTACCTGGTCTCGAAAGGGTGTGGTAGGAACCTTGGGCACGTATCCAAGCCGGGGTCTCAGGATCACGTGAGAGTTAGCCGGCCCGAATTCCAGGCACGCTTCGTCAACCGAAAATGCCTGCAGGTCCCCTACCCTCTTGATGGAGGCCAATGCAACCAGGAGCGCTGTCTTCATAGACAGGAACTTAAGCTCTACTGATTGCAAAGGCTCAAATGGAGCACTCTGCAGGGCAGTTAGAACCACTGAGAGGTCCCAAGAGGGTACGAGGGGAGGACGAGGAGGATTCAGTCTTCTCGCTCCCCTCAGGAACCTGACGATCAGGTCGTGCTTTCCCAGAGACTTACCATCAACTGCGTCGTGATGTGCGGCAATGGCGGCAACATACACTTTCAGGGTGGAGGGAGACAGCCTTCGCTCCAACCCTTCTTGCAGGAAGGAAAGCACGACACTGATGGGGCATTTCGTGGGTTCTTGATGTTTAGAAGAACACCAGTTGACGAAGAGGTTCCACTTCAACGCATAGGCATGTCTCATGGACGATGCTCTAGCGGAAGTGATGGTAGCCACCACCGCTGGTGGTAGGGTACTCAAACCTGCCTCGTCCCGTCCAGGAGCCACACGTGGAGGTTCCAAAGATCGGGACGAGGGTGCCAAAGGGTGCCCCATCCCTGAGAAAGAAGGTCCTTCCACAGAGGAATTGGCCAGGGAGGTGCTGTCGCGAGGAGTACCAGTTCGGAGAACCAGGTCCGGTTGTGCCAATACGGGGCAACCAAAATGACCTGCTCCTCGTCCTCCCTGATCTTGCGCAAGGTCTGCGCAAGAAGGCTCACCGGGGGAAACGCGTACTTGCGTAGGCCCCGCGGCCAGCTGTGCGCCAGTGCATCCGTGCCGTGCGTGCCCTCGGTCAGGGAATAATACAGGTCGCAGTGGGACGAGTCGTGGGAGGCAAACAGATCTACCTGTGCGTCGCCAAACTGATCCCAAATCAGCTGGACCGTCTGGGGATGGAGTCGCCATTCTCCAGCGAGAGGCCGAACTCGAGACAGCTCGTCGGCCGCCTGGTTCAGGTGTCCCGGGATATAAATGGCTCGAAGCGACCTCAGATGCTTCTGACTCCATATGAGGAGGTGGCGAGCAAGTTGCGACATACGGCGGGAGCGTAGACCACCCTGATGGTTGATGTACGCTACTGTCGCGGTATTGTCTGATCGGACTAGTACGTGCTGACCCCTGAGCAGCGCATGGAAGCGGTGCAGGGCGAGACGTACAGCCAGCAACTCGAGGCAATTGACATGCCAGAGGCGCTGGGGTCCTGTCCAGGAGCCCGCGGCAGCATGTCCATTGCACATGACGCCCCAGCCCGTGGTGGAGGCATCTGTTGATACAACAACATGCCGAGAAACTCGTTCTAGGGGCACTCCGGCCCGTAGAAACTTGAGGTTCGTCCACGGGGTGAAGGTCTGACGGCAGGCTGAAGTCACTGGGACTTGGAGCGTGCCGTGTTGCCATGCCCACCTCGGGACTCGATCGCGAAGCCAAAGCTGAAGCGGTCTCATATGAAGCAATCCCAGCGGCGTTACTGCGGCTGCGGATGCCATATGCCCCAGGAGCCTCTGAAATAATTTCAGTGGAACCGCACTCTTGCCCTCGAATTGGCGAAGACAAGTCAGCAGTGACTGCGCGCGCTCGCTCGTAAGCTGCGCGCACATGGCGACCGAGTCGATCTCCATACCGAGAAAAGATATCCTCTGCACGGGGCAGAGTTTGCTCTTCTCCCAGTTGACCCGAAGGCCCAGACGGACTAGGTGCCGGAGCACTAGGTCCCTGTGTTCGCAAACCTGATCTCGAGAGTGAGCTAGGATCAGCCAGTCGTCGAGATAGTTCAGGATGCGAACCCCGTGTTCCCGAAGGGGAACAAGGGCTGCCTCGACGACCTTCGTAAAGACGCGAGGAGACAGGGCTAGCCCGAAAGGGAGAACCACGTACTGGTATGCCTGCCCCTCGAAAGCAAACCGTAGAAACGGTCTGTGTCGAGGTAAAATGGAGACATGGAAGTAGGCGTCCTTCAGGTCGATCGCTGCAAACCAATCCTGCGGCCGCACACACTGGAGGATGTTTGGCCGTTAGCATCTTGAACGGCAGCCTGTGAAGGGAGCGGTTCAAGACGCGCAGGTCGAGGATTGGCCGTAACCCACCGGACTTCTTGGGTACAATGAAGTAAGGGCTGTAGAAGCCGGACTTCATCTCGGCTGGAGGGACAATCTCGATCGCACCCTTCGCCAGTAGGGTGTCGACCTCCGCTCTCATGACAGGGGCATTGCCACCGACCATAGTGAAGCGGACTCCCCTGAAGCGGGGAGGAGACCGCGCGAACTGAATCGCGTAGCCGAGCCTGATGGTTCTCGCGACCCAGCGGGACAGTCTGGGAAGCTCTAGCCAGGCTTCCAGAAAGTGCACCAGCGGGGTCATACGAACCACAGACGTACCGTCGGTGGGGCAGCGAGGCGGAATGACCGGCACCGGCGAGGGTGGCATAGCGGCCCTGTGCGGGGGCACGGTCATTAACCGCGTCCTGCCAGAGGAGGCCAGGGGAGGGCGCACGTCCCACGGGGGCGTGCTCTGGCAGGGGTCTGGCGACAGAGGGGGATGAGAGGAGCGTGGCCCGTGGGCGGCGCGTGCTGTCATCCCGCACCTCTGGAACAGAGGAGGGCGGCAGTGGTGGGACCCGAGGGTGGCGCGCACTGCGGCCCTCGGGCTCTGTGGGCTCAGGATTGGGAAATTCGATTCTGTCTTTAACCACATTAGGGTACTGCTCGTCGTTGGACGAGCAGCGGGGAGTGGAGAACAAAAGATTCTCCCCCGGCCCTCCACCGGGGGAAGGAGTGGCCCTGCTACCAGCTCCTGAACAGAAGGGAAAGCCAATCCTGAGCGGCCCGTCTCAGGAGCGCCGCTTAGCCTGGCGTTTAGCGGGGCTAGGCTGAGGATTCTGTGCCGACGGCTGAGCAGCGGAGCGTCGGGGCAGAATGTGCTTAATCGCCTCAGTCTGCTTCTGGGCGGTCGAGAACTGTTGGGCAAAGTCCTCGACCGCACCGCCGAAAAGGCCGGCCTGGGATATGGGAGCGTCGAGCAGACGAGTCCGCTCGGGCTCACGCATATCAGCCAGGTTCAGCCAGAGATGTCTCTCCTGGACCACAGCTGTGGACATCACCAGACCCAGGGAGCGCGCGGTCACCTTCGTCGCCCGGAGAGCGAGGTCGGTGGCGGCGCGCAGCTCATCGAAGAGCCCTGGGTCTGTCCTACCCTCGTGCATGTCACGAAGCATCTTGGCCTGATAGACCTGTAAGATGGCCATGGCATGCAAAGAGGCAGCTGCCTGTCCCGCCGCTCTGTAAGACTTCGCCACCATAGTGGACGAGAATCTACAGGCTTTGGACGGGTGCTTAGGATCACCACGTGATGAAGCACTTGCCGGACACAGCTGCATCGCGACAGAACATCCAACCGTGGGAATCCCAGTGTACCCACAAGCATCAGCCTTATCGAGGGGAGGAAAGGTGGAGAAAGCCGACGAACGATCACGGGAAGACATGGGAGCCTTCCAGGACCGCGTGACTTCCTCATGCACTTCCGGGAAGAATGGTATTGGGGTTGGGCGGCGACGAGTGTCAGCGGCCGCTCCCAAAAACCAATCATCCAGCCGCTGGATCGGGTGGCGGGGACCACTCGAGCCCAATGGCCGCGGCTGCCCAGGAAAGCATGGCAGTCAGCTCGGGATCTGACTCGGGCAATGCTGGCGCGCCCGAGGGCGGCAACACAGCCGAATCCTCACTTCCCGAGGACTCACGCCCACCTTGTGATGCAGCGATCGACATCGTATCTTCCTCTGGAGCGCCAAACGAAACACGCGGGGCCTCCGTAGAGGGACCAGCGGTCTCAGTTTGGCCACTCGCGGGTCCTGATGCTGAAGAGGGGTGTGTGGACCGTGGACGTGTCGGCGGTATGTCCCACACAGTTACCCTCAGGTCACCCTGGCCACCAGCCGAAGTACAGCCTCCCGGGGAGACCGTAGATCGGGGTGTGGATGAGGGGACTCTCACTCGAATGAGCTCATTGAGTCTCGACCGCAGCATGGAGATGGTCATGTTCCCGCAGTGAGAACATGAGTCATCCACAAACGCTGCTTTAGCGTGATCAACGCCCAAACACGCTAAGCAGAGATTGTGCCCATCAGAGAAAAATATGTCGCGACCGCAACCAGAAGTGCACGGGCGAGGCATCTTTAAAAAGACGTGCCACGTGCAATGCTCTTTTTGTGAGAGGAAAAACTCTGCGGATGCTGAAGCGAACAGGGAGAAACACACTATCTGTCAGATCACTGAACAGATCAGCAGGGTAGTGAGCACTCGCTGAAATCGCCGTCAAACCAACACCGGAGAGTTCGCTCGTCTCGAAGGGATGAGAAGACTAACTCAGAATGGCTTACAGGAGTGGAGAAGTTCTCGGCTCCGAAGCGAAAACATATCTGCAATATTGCAGCGTACTTCCTTATATACCCCCTGCGGTGGGCGGAGATACGCTATGCAAATTCCGCAGACCCATGGCATTTCATTGCCATTGGCTCGTTTTATATACTCGAAGGTGATAGGCTTCTAAGCGAAACCCCAATCGTCGTCATCCGACGTAACTCGGAGTGACCACGAAAGGAAAACGTAATTACAAAGACTACAAACCCACATGTGACGTCATACCTTTTCTCTCAATGAATGAAGCTAACTTTACTGAAGTTAACGTCTGTCATTTTTGTATAGTCTTACGTTCTAATCGTAACGTTACGCCGTCATGCCTGAGTGTTTTGTACCAGACTGCACACATACGAGCAACGGCTTGCTCGTTGTTTTGCTTCCCGGGAGATGTAGTTCATTGAGCGATTTTCACATAAAACTAAATGTTACTCTTCTGTTTTATGACAAACTGTGACTTTCTTGACTTTCATAATTATCTTTTAAATTGACAAACATCATATGTGTAATTCAGGGCACAGTTCAGACGGAATAAAAAGATAACTTGTCTCTCGCCATTGACTACCATACATATTTTTTCCGAAATAAGGTCCCATGAGCCGGAAGCGGAGGGGAGGGACTTAGGGTCCTTACATTTTCGGGCAGCATGTGACCTGAAGCTGGTCTCTAATTGGTTTCTTAAAGATTCTCCTCCGGACATGTCGCAGTGTCCCTGGCGAATCAGAATTGGATACATGTTATTTTATCCAATCTGATTGGTTCTCGTTTCCTGCCATTCAACTCAACGCTCTTTGCCACTATGAGTGCGAGTGCGCGGGCAACACCATCACTCTGACTCCGTCAAAACCTTGCTAGGCTGATCATTTTCGTAGAGAGAATGGCAGAAGTTAAACCAAATTCTGTCACTGATTTACAAAAAAAAAAAAAAAAAACTTTCACAAGGCGTTCGCTGGAAGAAAAAAAAGGATAAAAGATCTCGGATCGGACCAACCCGATTTACAGATCCAGCAGCAGGCCAGTGACTGAGGACGAAGCTACACCCGGAGCTTCACCCGTATGGAATTCCAAAGCTGCCAATATTAAAAATAAATAAATACATAAATAAATGTAAAAAATAAATAAATAAATAAATAAATAAATAAAATATACAAATAAATATACATAGAAAAGCAAAAAAAACCGAAAATAAATAATTATTTCTACATTTATTTCCTTATTTATGTATAGATTTATTTGTTTCCATATTTATTTATTTATTCTTTTATTTATTTATACATTTATTCATTTCTACATTTATTTCTACATTTATTTATTTTTACATTTATTTCTACATTTATGTATTTCTACATTTATTTATTTCTTCATTTATTTCTTCCTACATTTCTTCCTGCGTAGGGTAATGAGTAGGTCGTGGTTTACCTCAGACATGGCAATCGAGCTCAGAGTAAGCGAAGGCGAAGGGTTGAGGCCAGTGACACCCTGTGGCGAAATACAATAAGTATAGCTCACTGACGTTGATACAGTCTGTGACTGCGAGGTATATGGTCAAAATCCTAAATCTTACTGTGTGACATGGATGGGCTACTCTTTATTCCGGACATGGCCGTAGAACATCGTTTGGTCTGGATTTGTAAAATGTCCTGGGCTAACAAACATGAAACAGGGACTCTGAAACAGAAGCGCTTGATATTTTCCATTTTTCGGTCAGAACTCACGGAAAGAAAGCAGGGCACATATAGGCTACAGTGAAGTCGACGCAAGCATATTGACCAATGCTTTTTGAAACGAGACCATTGCATTTTAATGTAGCCTAATTTCCCAAAACAATACTGACAGCAACAGAAATATTTTTTTTATTCTATTAAGCGGTGGTAGTCTTTAGCCTACCTCCATAAACTCATGTCCAGGGGCAACCTTATTAAATGTATGAACGTCACGTTAATCCACATCGATAAATTCAGTTAGAGGATAAGACTGTAGGGCAGTTAGCCTACCACTAAAATCCAACCAGAGCTTCATCAGAGCCATCAATACAGAAGAGATCTTAATGCATTTACACAGCAATTAGTCTACAAGTGCATAAAAATATTATGAAGTGTTTTACATTTTGAAGACATAAATATGACATGATGGAATCAATGAAGTGATAGGCCTACGTTTAATATGAGACTAAAACAGACACCAGGTGGCAGAAAGTCACTGTCTTAATGAGTGAGTTCAATCCACTCGTTTGATTCCTTAAAATACACCGAAATTACTTTTGAACGGCGTAGATATTCGTTTTCGTTTTACTAGAGCAAAAGACGAATTCTGTCTTATGCGCGGGGACGTGATCGATTATAAACTAAAAATAATCTCCGCTTCTCTCTTTATTAAAAGGGTGTCAGTTTCGCTCCGCTTGGGGCACGCTCAAGCTCTACTGTCGGCCACAGCCAAGTATCCTTTTGATAGGGTATGCGTGAAGAATTTTTCTATACCGGCAGGTGCACGCGTCTCAAACCATGAAAATCTGTTCCTAGGGACTTTACCAAAATCCATCATAATAGCAATGACGGATAACGATGCTTTTACCGGTGCTTACGAAAAAAAACCATTCGCTTTTAAACATTTTAATCTAGAATATTTAAATCTCACCTCTGACGGCGCACACGTCCCAACGCGTGCTTTTCAGCCGCAATTTAATTTAGGAAATGCCGTAAGAGAGTTTTATCAACTGGTTACCGCCACGCGGAGACACCTGAAGAACCAGTCTCTCGCTATAGACAGGGAGGATTTTCTCGACGGCTACACACTGTTTGCCTATAACCTTACTCCGGATGAAGAGTGCTCGCAGCATGTGTCACTGATTAAATCAGGGAATATTAGGTTAGAAGCACGTTTTAGAGAGCCTCTACAAAACACAGTAAACATTTTAATTTATGCTACCTACGATTCTCTCCTTGAAATATCAAACTTTCCTGCGAGTCTTAATGGGCGTCGCCATGACACTCGATACTTCCTGTTGCCGGTATCTCAGTTCCGGTTTAGCGTAACGCTTAATGAAGCTGGCACACAAGGGATACTCGCGTCGCGGTACAAACGGGTGAAACTGATTACTGACAAGTAGTAATGCTGACAGATAAGCAATGGCTCCTTGTGGCTCAACGTGTACCGTTGTCAGGTGCACAAACAACACGCGAAAACTGAAGGATTTTATGAATGGGAGCTGTTTCCAACATAAACGGACCCTCTACGCAAAAAGAGTGTTTCTTGTAACTCTACTTAGAAAAAACTGCAGTACAACTGTATATATATTTTTAAGTGGTATGTTTATTGTTTTCAATAATTTGAAAATTAATTCGAGAATTAACTTGAATGTGCAGCAATTTGTACAAATAGAGAGTATGTTGGCCTACTATATTTGTTGTAGCCATTAAATAAGAGCATTTAGTTTCATATTTGTTGAAATATTATAATGTAATTTTTTCCATCTATGTTGATTATGAAAAGTGAACACCATGATCATCTTCATCTTTGCAGCAGACACTGACAGAAAACACTAGTTTATTAATAAAAATCAATGCACGTGTGTCACTGGATTTACAAATGCCCATCTTGCTTATTGCACACACACTCGGCACACATATGATGTCGAAATAATGAGATATTGTGTTGAAATAACATTATTAATAATAATAAATCTTTAATAATATTTGATTGAATGCCGAATGTTGTGCTTGTTCAGTTTAATAAAATTAATACTTTAATTGTGATCATTAAAATAATTGAATATTAAATATTAAGTGGCCAATTTTGCTATAATATAATATATATAGCACCCCCTCAGCACACGTTAAAAAATAAAAAAATTAACGTGAAGTAAATTAAAAGTAGCCTATCCATGTCACACAGTAAGATTTAGGATTTTGACCATATACCTCGCAGTCACAGACCGTATCAACGTCAGTGAGCTATACTTATTGTATTTCGCCACAGGGTGTCACTGTGGCCTCAACCCTTCGCCTTCGCTTACTCTGAGCTCGATTGCTATGTCTGAGGTAAACCACGCCCTCCTCATTACCCTACGCAGGAAGAAATGTAGGAAGAAATAAATGAATAAATAAATAAATGTATAAATACATAAATGTATAAATAAATAAATGTATAAAAAAATAAATGTAGAAATGAATAAATGTATAAATAAATAAAATAACAAATAAATATACACATAAATAAGGAAATAAATGTATAAATAATTATTTATTTTCGTTTTTTTTGCTTTTCTATGTATATTTATTTATATATTTATATATTTATTTTTTATTTTTTACATTTATTTGTATATTTATATATGTATTTATTTATTTTTAATATTGGCAGCTTTGGAATTCCATACACCCGCGCTTGTTATGAGAAATGGAGGTGGCTGGCTTTATTTGCTTATTTGTTATGCTGTTCAATTCATTGCATTTTGATGTTCATGTCATGTATTTGTACTCCATATATAATCTAACTGTACATATCTGTTCTGTTACAGTTAGTAACTGAAGTGTAGATTACATTTGTACAATTATATGAAAAAAAGATGATTGAAATAAATGATAAACTCTAAAATGTCAACTTTTATCTTTTTCAGGTTTGATTCTAATCATAATGTAACATTATTTGAAAAAACAAAATTTCAGTACAAAAAAAACATTTTTATTGTTAGAATTGTGATTTCATAATATTTAGATATGAATCCAACTGGAAAATCTTGTGAAAAGAAATCTTTCAGTTAGTCAAAGTGGAGCTCTATAGCCATCTAGTAGCTAAAATGATCATGTTTTATTTTTAAAACTACATTTTACAAAATATGGGCAAAAAGTTTACACTGACTATACCATGTAAAATTATCCATGTTATCCCCATGAATGAAAGTTAGAAATATGGGTCTTTTATAAAGTGAATTTTACATAAAATGCTGTTTTTTTGTAAAAAGCCTATTTAAATAAATATTTATTTATTTATTTAAAGAAATTTAAAATATATCATAAATCTTCCAAAAACTGCACAAATGTTGAGTAAAAACATTAATAAACAGTGTAAAATTACATTTGTAAAAAAAACAACAACAACAACAAAAAAAACTATTATTCTGTTACAAAATTAAATGTTATTGTCTGGGAACCCCAAAGATAACTAGTGTCGTCCCAAATGAAGAATCACCAGCCCCCCCAAAATAATTATCACCAGCCGCCACTACCATAGTATTTAATAGTAATATTGAGTGATATTGTATGGCAGCAGAAAACAGGGTTTCTAGTCGTTTTCACGGATCCGTGTGAATGGGGATCATTTTGACGATGATGTCGTCTGTACTTGGAAAACTCAAAGGAAAAACGTTTTAAGCATATCGTTGTCGTGTAAACGTACCCTTAGTTTCCTCAGTTCTGTGTTTCGTGTCGCCAATGTTAAATGTGCTTGTTAAATTTCTCCTTCTATTTATTCTCCATCGTTGTGCGATCATTACAGCCACCGAGCGTGACAGTTGCTGAAACTCACTAGCACTGAAAAAGATGAAAATAAATGTTTTAATGTGAGATTCCCTGTTCATTACGAACAATGACATTATATCATTGAAACATTCATTTGCTGTAAAGATGCTTTAAACAATATGTACTAAAGCACTGTACATGTGAGAATTATTAATTATTAATTAATTATTATTATATTTTTCCCCTTTAATTTTCTCCTTTTGTGACCTGAAAAAGAAAGAAGGTCATGTGGCTTCATAACAAAACCATAAATAATGGATAAAGGACTTAACTTTAAGCTGACAGTGAATCTTGTTGTTGATGTTGTTGTTGTTGATGATGTTATTGTTGTTGATGATGATGTTGTTGATGTTGTTGTTGTTGATGATGATGTTGTTGTTGTTGTTGTTGATGATGTTGTTGTTGTTGTTGTTGTTGTGTCAGACCTGCAGGTGGAGACACAGCAGAGAGTGAAAGAGGGAGATTCAGTCACTGTGACATGTAAAAGCAGCTGCTCTCTGCCTGAACAAACAACATTCATCTGGTACAGAGAAACACAGAGAATAACTGAAGGAATTGTGAAAGTGAATCAGCTTCATCTGTGGTCAGTCAGTCGTTATGATGCAGGAAACTATCAATGTGCTGTAAGAGGAAATGATCATCATCTGATCTCTCCTGCTGTTCATCTTAAAGTTGAATGTGAGTACAAACTGATTCATTAATATTAGTGAAATATTTCACACACTTGGAATTTCTACATTTCATTTGGGTGAATATGTAAAGGTACAAAAATCTTTGGTGTGATGAAAGATTTCTGCATCTGTTGCTGAAAGCCTCTTTAATTATTTTCCTCATTTCTGTGTTTCAGGGGTTGATGGTCTGCGGGATTGGGGAGTGAATTACAGCCCTTCATATGTTTGTGCATTAAAGGGATCAACAGTGACAATATCCTGTACTTTAACATATCCTCAGAGTTATAAACTCGTAGAAGGTTTCTGGACTAAACCTGTTGTAACTGATGGACAATCACTGAATCTGTGTTCAGATCCACAGAAGAGAGCAGGGATTCAGTGTAACAGTGAAGATAAAGACACTTCCAGCATCACTTTGACGGCTGTAACAGAAGCTGATAAACACATCTACTACTGCAGATTTACAGATTATCAGGATAATAGATGGACAGTGATTCCTGGAGCTTGGCTTGATGTCACAGGTAAAACTAATCTTTTTGCATTTATTATATAGTAGTGCATAAATGAGAGGAAAGTTCAGGGAGAAACAGAAAGGAATGAGATGAGCACATGATCCAGAGCACAACAGCTCTTTATATCAGCTGTGTTTGTCAGGTGTGATGAAACTGTCAACATGAAGCATTATCCCAGCTAACAAATTATTGTTCTAAGAACGTTTTCCAAACATTGTTTTGCTTCTGGAAATGGTAACATGTCCAGTTTTCTTAATGTTAGTGGAACGTTTTTTTCAAGATTAGTGTGACGTTCCTGAAACATTCAATCAACTTATTTTTTATGAACAACTCAACATTATAGGAACGTTGATTCGTACCTGCAGGAAGTGTAGGTCGGGGAGTGAATGAACTCTTCCACTCTCTTTCCCCACAACTGAGGTGCCCTTGAGCAAGACATCGAACCCCCAATCGCTCCCTGGGCGCCGCAGCAAAAATGGCTGTTCACTATGTGTGTGTGTTCACGGTGTGTGTGTGTGTGTTCAATACTCACTGCTCTGTGTGTGCACTTGGATGGGTGAAATGCAAAGCAAAAATTCCAAGTATGGGACACTATACCCGGCTACACGTCACGTAGGGGTGTGTGATATATATTGTCTGCGATAATGTTGTAATTGTTGTTTTAACGATGTGCGATCTGACTAGGGTTGCCAACTTTCTGAAATGGAAATAAGGGACAGTGAGCGCGGGATCCATATATATGATCCGGTGACATGCCCCCACGGAAGAAATAACACCTGAAATGATGACTTCTGGTGAATATTGTGGAAACTAATTGATACATTTAGATAAATATATTTCATACATTATAGCATATTATAATACAACTTATTAGGCCTATATATTTATAGAATAGCAAAGTAGGCCTAATCAATATACAAGACTGAACCACATGAAATATAAAGGCTATCATGATCATTTTGCCAACAATGAACCATGGATTTGTTTAGTTTATAATACGTTTTATTTTTAACTTAAACAAATACAACATATAACATTCAAAACTCATCGGCTTAGACTGCATTTGAAGAAAAATAAACACAACAGTTTTCTGTAGCCTTGTGCGAACTTATTCAATAGAATTAGACTTCTAGAATGTTCTTTCTAGAGCAAAAAATAATATTTTGAATTTAATTAGACAACATTTTAAGGAAGTGTAGTGCAAATATCTTTATATAATTATACTTCCATTATAGTTAACTTTCTTTCCAGTGCAAAACAATACATAAAAAAACAGCTAATAAAGAAAATATAAAATATTGCACTCAAATAGGCTACTGCATTCAAGCAATACAACACCGTATATTTTTATGCTCTTTTCTTTTTCGCCGGCTGCTCGGAGGTAGTCATTTTTACATTTCCCGCTGTTGTCACTTGTCGTCATCGTTGCTACGATACGTGACTCACAATGACTGAAACGACCAATTAAAAGGGCATTCTCTGATGATGTTCCAAGATGTTAAAAACGCTACGCTGATCATAGACAAACAGGGGGAGAAATTAGTATATACTAGAGGTGGCCGGATCGATCCTAAAATATCGATACTTCGATACTGACGTGGTATCGAAAAGGATCGATCCTCACATAAAACTCTGAGATCTAGTGATCACTGTCAACTCATTGTGCCTAGATCTAGACTTGGAAAACGAGACGATCGCGCTTTTGTGACTGCAGGCCCAAAACCTGGGAACAGTCTACCTCTCTACATTATTTGCACTGCAATTACAATTGCATAAACAATGTTATGAGATTTATGTCTTAAATATAAATCTCTGAATATAGAAAAATGAAATGTTTGAAAAAAATGAATTAATAGGCCTAATTTTAGATGTGAAACTAAAGCCGCAAGTAGATAGCAGCAAATGTCGCTAAATCGTTAAACCGAACGCTACACTCTGGTGACCCCTGCTGGCCAGAACAGTGTAAATGCAACAAAAACTCAGGCCAAACATGCAGAAAAACACCTTTTAAAAAAACATTGCAAACGCTTTATTGAAAGTAAAATACAATTAACTAATCATCTAATACGATTAAATATCAAGTGTCTGTATAATATGTGATTAAAAAAACAAAAAATTTTCAGGGCATGTTTTGTTTGTTCAATGGATTGCTCAGCTAAACAGGCCAATAAGACACTATTACTACTATTATTCCTTTTAATTATACTATTGTCTCAAAACGACTACAAATGTATAAAACTGATCAGAGATAAGGTAAAAACGTTGGTTCAATGGTTCTCAGTGAATCCACATGATTCATTTAGAGCTGAAACAACTAATCGATTTAATCGATTAAAATCGATTATTAAAATAGTTGTCAACTAATTTAGTCATCGATTAGTTGCTAAATAACTTTTATTTGCCGTAAGCGGCTCATTTTATTTGCCGTAAGCGGCTCATTTCGTGCATATTTTAAATCTGCGGTGACCAAAGTGTGGCAGTAATGAGCCACCGGAGGTTTTACTCAGCCAATACAGCAGGAGAAGTAGCGAATAGCCAATAGCTGGCCTTGTTTTATGTCACATGCTTCCCGCACAGCGTCTGTGCAGCATTCAGCGAGATGGAGAGGCAGGCGGCAGTGGAGCTCGAGAAAGAAAAAGAAAAAAGCGGAAGATAAAACTAATCGAACGAAGCAGCATTCGGCAGTTTAGCATATCGCACAAGATTTGTCAACAAAGAAAACATTTCATCACTGTAGAGTTCTTTTTTTCGACACCATCGTATCAATTGATTTTGATTAATATGCGCGAGGGAGAGAGAGAGCAAGACAGCGCTCGGGTGAGTGCGCGCGCGCGGCCGGGGCTCTCTCTCTGCTCGTTCTTATATATGCCCTGTCAAGCTGACAGGACTTAAAAACACATGCAAATGATACACTTTGTTTCACTCTATGATGGTTAAACTCTGCAATCAATTATTTTTTCTCGGAACTAATGTTTTGGTAGGAACGAAAGTTTACATCGTATGTTTCTCCGGAATCAGCCAGCGCGAAGGACGTCTTTGCCGCTGAACCGCGTCATAGCTTATTACCATAAAGTTGAGCTACTTTCAACTTTCTAATTGATTTCACAGCATAAGCTATAAAGCTGTTTCCCAGGTATAAGCTGTGTGTTTACAGGAAATAAATAAATAAAATGCAATTTACTGCAACTGTATTCTGTTTTATTCTTATTCTTCGTGAAAATATGTTCTGCAAGATTCATTAATAAGCTTTGTTCAGGATGTTAAACTACTTTAGGAGCCCAAAGGACTGCCACGGTGAAAACATTATTTGAAATCTCTTAGTGAAATTTGCTAGAGTACGTATGGGTCAGTGTTTTGATTGCAGAAGAGTTCGACAAAGGATTGACACATAATAAAACAACTCCAGGTATGTTTTTGATGAGGATATGACAATGCAAAATGGTTAAAATCTCTAAAAAGTGATAAAGACCCTTTGTTAATAATTTACTTGGGGGGGGGGGGGAATGGGCAAAACTAAAATATAAGTACATAAACCGATTAATCGATTAATCGTAAAAATAATCGTCCGATTAATCGATTATCAAAATAATCGTTAGTTGCAGCCCTAGATTCATTGAACCATTGAAATTTCGAAAGTTTCGAAACAGTTATGACGTGACGAAGCCTCGTTGATTCGAAACAAAAGATTAAAGTTTCAAAGCTTCATGAAGCAGACGAGCAGTTTTTCTAAAGCACCCATCACTAAAGGCATTGTATTCGTCTGAATTGTTTTCGCAAAGGTGTTTCTAGACACAAACTATTACACTTGTTCCAGAAGTGGTCAAATGAGCAACAGAACACCGTGAGAATATATTCTTATATAAAGCTGTTATAATGTTGATTAAGTGATGCTTGAGCTGCTATTTTTTAAAATCATTTCAGACCCTTTCTCCTGATAAACTGCAGCGTGAACAACGACGTGCAATCGCAACTCACTGCAAAATGAACTGAAGCATCGAGAAACACTCAATAATGCGCTAATTCTACACAGCATTTACTACACAGAGCACAAAAGGCAACGGCACTCAAAAAAATGACCTTTTACTGTTTTTGCAGGCATGCGTGGACAAATGAACGTTTTAAAAGTGTACAGCCGCACATGCAACATTCCAGACAGTACCGTTTAAAAAATACGACATCGCCAGAATTTTGAAGCTTTAGTATCGCGATTCTGTAATACTGGTATACTGATCATGATGAGTGATTAGACTCAGCCGGTTGCACCAACAGGGCTTTACTAAGCCTGGTCCTAACTGCTAAGTAGGTCTTAGTTAAGACCAGTCTTTAGAGTTGACCTAGCGTCGGTTGCACCAACCAAATGTAGCGCCTCTCTAGCTTGTTTCACTGTAATGAGAGGTGGCTATCCTGAGTTCTTTAACTTTCTTTTCAGTAAAATATGTGAGTTTCACTAATAAATGTATCAGCGCTTATTCAACCTGTGTGTGTGTAATTATTAACTCATTGTATGAAATACTCTTTCCCTTTAAATCATTATTTAAGCAGTACTATTTACACTTTAAACGGAAATGAAATGTCTTTTAAGTACTTTTATCTTATAAACACTTTCACATTTAACTCAAAAATTACTCTTTTTCCTTAATCAACTTAAAGTATCAGTCAGTAACCACAACTGTTTTATAAAAAAGGACAGATTTAGTTAGAAAAAGTGTGTCAGAAAGTAAAAGGTATTAATAAACTCACTTTTCAGATCACAAAGGTATTTAAATTCACATTCAAACAATAGGGCCCAAGAAAATAAAATAGCCGGCAAAACTCTAATTTAAATTTGAAATACCCTTCAAATGTTCAAATGATGCAGGCCTGAATGTAGCTCGGGTACGTTGTAGCCTTAAACGAAATGGCTGCTTCACCACACAGGCCAAACAAAAAAAATGGTACCTTATATACCCAATGTAGATGTAAGCTCACACGGACAGGATCAAAGGCATCAGTAACAGGAAACAAGATGAAGAGAGTTGAAGAGAAGAGAAGATGGTTGACGAGGAAAGTCACATGGTTGACGATACGGGCAAAGTCCACCACTCGGTAACACTATCCGGCTCCGTCAGGGTCTTTGATCATCGTCACTCTCACAGTTCCACACAGGCTTAACTACTCGAGATCGCTGGCCGCTAGCTTGTTAGCAAAGTCCATGCAAAACACTAAGCACTAATTTCAGTCTTCGTGTGCGGAGTATGCCACTCACACTGACATAATTATCTCCATTAAAGTGAATATAAGAGTCCTTGTTGAACACTTTCACTAAAACGGGTGCATTAGCTATATTAACATTAACCACGTTTTTCTTATCATTAAACACACTCCCGTCTCTCGCGTCTCGCGATCCTCTCTCTTCCTTGTACTTTGACCTCAACCGTGATTGGCTCATTACAAAACTTTCAGAAATAAAATAAATTCACAAAACATTTCTGTAATTCTTTCTTTCTATTCTTACCGGCATCATTAAAGCATCTTGACAAATATTATTAACCAAAAAATATTTAACCTTTTAAATGTAAAACATGAACATAACACAATATGCATTTTCCTTATTGAGCAAAATCACAACTTCTTTGCTGGTCAATGATTCTTAACTTTTTTAACCTCAAATTCTATTTATTAAACTATGAAATTATTTATTCCAGCTTATATAACTTTTACTAATGATAATGATTTCAACAGGGTTACACCCTCCCCCTTTTAAATGTCTGTGTGTCCTCATCAGACACTAATAAACTAACAAAGGAGTCATAAGGGCATAATAACTAGTGTGTCTAGTGTTTTCCTATTTTAATGACTATCCCTCTGTGTACAATAGTCAAAGGCTCATCCCTTGATCTACCAGGCTCATCATAGGTAAGTCTAATAGTTGGCTTGGCAGTTCTTTTAGGTCTAGGCTCAGATCTGGGCTGCACTCTATCCTCCTGGACCTCAGATACTACTTCTTGTTCAGACTCCGATCCAGCTTCACTGGTCTCTTCCAGAGCTACTTCTGGATCACACTCCTCATCCTCAGGTCCTGGCTTAGAGTTCTGATCAACCTCTTCTGGGCCTGAATCATTTTCATGTTCTGTTTCAGGGTCATCTTCTAATTCAATTACTGGCCTAGCAGTATTTAGCACCCTCGGGACAGGCTCTCTCCGATTGCAACGGTGAGTGACATAATACTCCATGTCAGAGGACGAATCAGAAAACTCCTGTAACTCTTGAACCTCTGGTCTTGAGTCTCTTTGACTTCTCTTACGAGTGTCTGCTCTGGTCTTGGGTTTCTCAGGCGGATCAACATCCTGGTCAGTGAAAGGCATTCTCACCAGCTGTCCAATCGGAAGAAGGTGGTCCCTGTGTATAGTCTTTGTCCCAAACCTTCCATCCTCCCGCTTGATCTTGAACACAGGTAGGTTTGGCATCTTTCCAACGACAACATACGGGTCAGGACTCCACTTGCTTTCCAGTTTGTGCTTGCCTTTCAATCCTAGATTCCGGAGCAGTACTCTGTCGCCGATTTCTATGGACTGAAAGGTAACTCGGCGATCATACAACCTCTTGTTTCTCTGGTGCCGTTTGTCTGCAGCATCAGAGGCTAACTTGTAGGCTTGCTTCAAGTCTTCCTTCAGCTTTGTGACATATCGGGTGTGAGACGCCTCTTCTATGCCATCTGGGGACGTTCCAAAGCACAGGTCAACAGGAAGTCTCGCCTCTCTGCCAAACATTAGATGGTAAGGTGAGTACCCTGTGGCATCACACTTCGTACTGTTGTACGCGTGGACCAGGTAAGGCACATGTTGACTCCACGTACGCTTCTTCTCCCGGCCTAAAGTACCAAGCATAGAGAGCAGAGTCCGGTTGAACCTTTCTGGCTGCGGGTCTCCTTGCGGATGATACGGCGTTGTCCGCGACTTGCGTATCCCCATCAAGGTCAACAGTTCTCGGATCAGACGGCTCTCGAAATCTCTTCCTTGATCCGAATGGATCCTTAAAGGCAGTCCATAATGTATGAAATATTTCTCCATCAGAACCTTTGCCACAACATGGGCCTTCTGGCTTTTAGTTGGGAAAGCCTGAGCGTATCTCGTGAAATGATCCGTGACCACTAACACGTTACTTATGCCTTTGGAGTCAGGCTCCATGGAAAGAAAGTCCATGCACACTAAATCCATAGGCCCCTGACTTACGATCTGGTGCAATGGAGCAGCTCTCTGTATGGGGATCTTGTGAGTGACACACTCCCCACAGTTCTTAATGTATTCCTCCACTTGCTTCGACATCCTAGGCCAAAAGAATCTACTTCGGAGCAGGTCAACAGTTCTTTCTTGTCCAAGGTGCCCCACGTCATCATGCATGGCCTGCATAACCATCTCTCGGAACTCTCTTGGCAGGATGAGTTGATTGACCACATCTCCGGATGGTTTCTTAGTGTACCGGTACAGCAATCCATCCTTCATTGACAGCTTCCCAGCTTCTCTTTTCAATCTGGACAACTCAGGACTCATGTCCCCCTCCTCTGGCCAGTGCCCACTCTTGATGGCTTGGATGGCCGGTCCAATGGCTTCATCCTCTTCTTGAGCCTTTCTGAGACTCATTTTGGACATGAGCTCCAGGGACTTTAACTCCATGTGTGCTGGAAACGCATACAGGTCAGGAACACAGTGGGGAGATGCTCCAAGCTGAGCAACACAGACTGGTGTACTACGTGCAGACTCTGGGATGCAGAGTCTCTGACAAATGGTTTTCACTCCAGACTGAGGTATAGTCACCCAGCCATTGTCATCCTCCTCTGACATGTTCCGGGACAACAGGTCGGCATCAATGTTCTGTCGGCCTGGGCGATACTGCACATCAAACTCATATGTTGATAGGGCTGCTAGCCAGCGATGCCCCACCGCATTGAGCTTGGCTGTGGACAGCACGTACGTCAGCGGATTGTTGTCAGTACGTACGGTGAATCTTGCCCCATACAAATAGTCGTGGAATTTATCGACTACTGCCCACTTGAGAGACAAGAATTCCAGCTGATGTATGGGGTAGTTTCTCTCTGCAGAGCTGACTTTTCTGCTGGCAAAGGCAACTGGTCTCAAGCCTCCAGGGTGTTCTTGGTAAAGAACAGCACCCAGACCCTTCAAGCTTGCATCCACATGCAGGATGTATGGACGTTGTGGATTTGCAAATGCCAGGACAGGCGCATGTGTTAGACAGTGAATTATATGATGAAACGCATCTGTACAGGATTGGTCCCATCTTTCCCCGAATGGTTCTGATTCTTTCAAGTAGACTTTGTTCACATCTTGGTCATACTTCTGTCTCTTTTGAGTTGGAGCATATCCCTTTGTGAGTTCAGTCAGTGGTCTTACAATTTCAGAATAGTTCTGGATGAATCGACGGTAATAACCGCAAAATCCTAGAAAAGATTGCAACGTCTTCAAGTTTGTGGGCATGGGCCATGCAGTGACAGCCTCAATCTGGTTTGGATCTGGGGCAACTCCATCTGCAGACACAATGTGCCCCAGGTACTTGACCCTTGGCAGACAGATCTGGCACTTGTCCACTGAGAGCTTCAGCCCAACTTCACCGAGACGATCTAGGACCTTGAGCAGTCTCTCTTCGTGTTCCTCAAGAGTTTTTCCAAACACGATCACGTCATCCAGGTACACCAGCACTTGTAAGAGGTTCATGTCACCGACCGCCTTTTCCATCAACCTTTGAAAGGTTGCTGGTGCCCCAGTAATGCCTTGAGGCATTCGTTCGAACTGAAAAAATCCTAACGGGCAAATGAATGCCGTCTTCTCTTTGTCCTCTTCGGACATGGCTATCTGGTAGTAGCCTGAACGCAAATCCAGTACAGAGAACCACTGACTTCCTGTTAAAGCATTCAGCGCATCTTCAATGCATGGTGTAGTGTACTGGTCGGGTATGGTTCGGCTATTCAATAGTCTGTAATCTTTGCACATCCTAATAGCCCCAGTCTTCTTTCTAACTACAACTATTGGGGATGCATAGGGGCTCCGCGACTCTGTTATGATCCCAGCCTGCAGCAGTTCTTGTAAATGCTTTCTCACGTCTTCGATATCTGCTGGGGCTAGCCGGCGTGACCGTTGACGGAAAGGGCGGGAATCAGAAAGTCGGATTCTGTGCTCCACTCCTCTTGCTAATCCCACGTCCCACTCGTGCATTGAGAAAACATGAGACTTTTGAGCCAGTTTCTTACATAATCTGTTCTTCCACTGTTCAGAGATGGGGGAGTCTCCAAAATTGATCATGCTCTCATCAAAGTCAGAGGAAGCAGTCTCCTTAGGGGGAATCGTTGCAACTGAATCAATGTGGTACACACATCCAATCACTGTTCCCACAGGTATGGAAGTTTCTCTTGAAGACTCATTTTTGAGTAGTATTCTCAAACTGTTGACATCCAATGCCCCACTGGGCACAACCATGGGATGAAAAATCACATCAGCAGGTAAGGCAGCTGCGGGTGAGGAGTCAATCATCAGGATTTCTTGAGCAACAGGCTCCCTCAGGTCGACTTTGCACTAGGGGTGTAACGATACATCGATATGGATCGATGCATCGATATAACGTCTAACGATACGATGCATCGATTCCACACTTAAAATATCGATATACACCTTTATTTTATTTTGACACTCTCCACATTCTCACGTAACATCCTTCCGCCAAAGCGCACATTTTCGTTTACTCACCAACCGCCTGCCGGTTTGTAACGTTAATCTCCTCATCTGAAAAAGACGCGTGACAAGACTGACTAAACCATAAACAAGTTTTTTTCACAAAAGCCGGTATTGTCCGCTGTCAAGGCATCGCGAGTTCATGTTTTACAGCAGAAACAGACAAGCACTCGCACCCTTGTTAGTGAACACAACACGGTAAGTCCGTTTTAGCGCGCAGTATTCAGGTCAGATGTCACTTTGAAAAGACGCGCTGGCTAAGAGGAGTTTCGTCAAATCTGACTAAAAGTGATCGAGGATGGATAATTTCAATGAACTCGTGATATCTTCTTCAGGGCGTAAAAGGAAAATAAAACCTGAAACATTTTCACGGAACCTTACTAAAGCAGCTCGTTTAGTGGTGAGGGAAAAGCTCCCTGTAATTGCGTGTACCTTATCACAACAACAAAGTTTGTCGGGCGTCTATGTCAGCTGAGGAGATTAACGTTATGAAGATTTATCTTTTTAGATTTATCTATTGACACAGTGTTGTATTATTTATCATAGCAATTACTTGGTTTTGTTTGACATCAGAAATGTGAATGTATCTGCTCTGCTAAAAAAAAAAAAAAAAAAAAATTTTTTTACATATTAAATACTTTCAATTAACTTTAATTTTGTAATTTACCTATATTTTTAAGTTATTATTATTATTATTATTATTAATCAAAACAACCCAGCTGCAGTTTGATTGATATTACTTGGAATGCACAATTATAATAAAAAACATGATTTATGAAAATGAACAAGAACGGAGTACTTGCAAATGACCACTTCTGTTATAAATGTCCCAATTGGGAGAGGGTGTGCAATTTTCAAAGAGTTTAATTAAACGTTCATGTTATATATTTTGGTTGCATTTGTGAGTTAATAAAAACGTAACTGGTTGTGTGAACATAATATCTAAATATCGATTAATCGATCGATATAGCCCTGAATCGAATCGAATCGAATCGTATCGTGGAATTTTTTGAAGTATCGGAAAATATCGTATCGCTGGCTGAGAGAATCGATATCGTATCGTATCGTGATGAACTGTCCGATTTACACCCCTACTTTGCACACAACCTGAGTGTCACCATCTGGGGGTAAGACCAAGGGGCCTGGACCCATCCATCGGACACGGCCCACCTCCTCCTCTTGGACCGGGACTGCAAAACCCTTTAGAGCAGGTTGATCTTCCTCCACTTGAACACGAAGGCCTAGTGTTCGGGTGACATCAATGCCATTATCTTTGCATTGATTTACCAAGCGTCTAACATGGCTCGCGTTGGTGCCCACAATGACAGACGTCTTATCTTCACTCCTGGGGTTAGGACATATGAGAGCTAGGACAGTTACAGTCTGACTGGTTCCTAACACCTCAGCTGGATACTCCACATCAACTACCACATAGCCACGGTAAGGGTAGCTAGCTCCAGACTCACTTAAACCCCACAGGGAAAGACCAGCTACTGGCTGAATGGGGATATCAGACAAGTACTTCTGGTACCAGGGTTCAAAAATGATTGTCACCTGAGAGCCGCTATCTAATAGAGCAGTGCAGGATTGTCCATTAACCTTCAGCGGCACCAGGCTAGGCGGCCCAACTAACCCATCAGGAACATGCACACTCTCAGTCATGTCAGCTGTACTTTCCTTAACAGAACAGTTAACTGCATTAGTGGTGGCATCACTTGGCAGCTGGTTGTTCTTGGACAGCTTCAGAGCTTGGATAAGTCTCTTGATAACTTTAGCCTGGTTTTCTGGGCTTTGACACTTCCTGGCAAAATGCCCACTCTCACCACATCGATAGCAGAAGTGTTCCTCCGATACTTTGAATGATCGTTGTGGGGAGCTGGCTACTGGTTTGGAGGTATTCACAGCTGAAACGGCAGCTTGCGGTTCAGCTACTTTATTTGTGACTTTCTGTTGCAAGCGCTTCATTTGTTTTTTCAAAGCTGCTATCTCACTGTCCGAACTGCACTCACTGTACATTACATTTGGGGGAATTTTCTCACTGCTAACTGACGTGTCTTGTGCTGGCTTAGACACGACAGCAGCAACCAAGGCCTTTAGTTCTTTGATCTCAGACTTCAAGTTCTGAATTTCAGTCTGTTTCACATCAGCATTCTGCCTTACATTTCCACCTTGCAGGACAGGAGTTATCTTCTTTCGTGAGGCCTCATATTACTCTTCTGTGCGTATCTCCTTCAACAGCTGGAGAAAGGTGGGGGGCTTTGCTCTTCTCTCTCTCAGACGAAGGTTAACTAACATCAGATCAGAGGCTATCGCACCACGCAATAACTGGTCAAGTCTTGCTTTATCTGCACATCCAAGGGGGAGACCATCTCTCTGCACCACCCTATTCAACGACTGTTCTAGACGTCTGAGGAAGTCAGACAGCTTCTCACCTGGTTGTTGCTGCAGTAAACGAAATGCAAAATACAAGACTTCTCCTGACTCTGCTGTCCCAAAAGCATGCTCCAGCGCCTCTAAGCAATCTTCGGGGCTCACATCAGGATCACTGGCTCTTGCTGCTTTTACAATGTCAAGCGCCGGGCCTCTGAGACTTTCCATCAGTCTCCGCCTCTTCTCTTTGTAAGAGCAATCACACTCTTCCACCATGAGGCGTGCTTGACCCAACCAGTGGTCGAACTGCTCTTCTCCAGCGGGGGTGGGTAACAAACCCGAGAAAGTTCGTAGGCGGCGATAGCTTCCTTGCTCTCCTGAGGACTTGGACGTCTTGTCCAGTAAATCACTCACAGCTCGCAGAATGGCCTCTGTTGACTTGGCAGCAGCCTCATCTTCAGGGAACAATGTGCGAAGGTCTTCAACATGTTTACCTGGAGCTTGTTGCATTCCGGATGTATCAACTTGTGTACTGGCTCGTGTAGTTGCATCTGCTATGATAACAGGCCACGGCCCTCCACCATCAATAGGGAGCACTTCAAAGGGTACAATTTCGCCTTTTACTACTTCCTTACATTCACACAAGACCAAGTATCGGTTTAGTTGGCTGTTGAAAGTTCGGCCTCTGACTCGCACACGTCCTAAACACTTCACTGTTTGCATTGTCTCTTCTATTGCACTTGTGTCTACATCTTCTCGAATGAGCACCATTACTGCATGAGCCTCGTCTAATGCCTCGCCACGGCACCATCCCTTTAAGTCTGATACTAGCTCTTTCATACGTTCCATATTAGCTTATCAGTTAGCACTATTTAAAGTTTCAGAATGCTAATCTTCAATGTAAAATGTACAAAAACAAGAAACCCACACTAAGGATCCCAGCGGTGCCTCCAATTTATGTAGCGCCTCTCTAGCTTGTTTCACTATAATGAGAGGTGGCTATCCTGAGTTCTTTAACTTTCTTTTCAGTAAAATATGTGAGTTTCACTAATAAATGTATCAGTATTCAACCTGTGTGTGTGTAATTATTAACTCATTGTATGAAATACTCTTTCCCTTTAAATCATTATTTAAGCAGTACTATTTACACTTTAAACGGAAATGAAATGTCTTTTAAGTACTTTTATCTTATAAACACTTTCACATTTAACTCAAAAATTACTCTTTTTCCTTAATCAACTTAAAGTATCAGTCAGTAACCACAACTGTTTTATAAAAAAGGACAGATTTAGTTAGAAAAAGTGTGTCAGAAAGTAAAAGGTATTAATAAACTCACTTTTCAGATCACAAAGGTATTTAAATTCACATTCAAACAATAGGGCCCAAGAAAATAAAATAGCCGGCAAAACTCTAATTTAAATTTGAAATACCCTTCAAATGTTCAAATGATGCAGGCCTGAATGTAGCTCGGGTACGTTGTAGCCTTAAACGAAATGGCTGCTTCACCACACAGGCCAAACAAAAAAAAATGGTACCTTATATACCCAATGTAGATGTAAGCTCACACGGACAGGATCAAAGGCATCAGTAACAGGAAACAAGATGAAGAGAGTTGAAGAGAAGAGAAGATGGTTGACGAGGAAAGTCACATGGTTGACGATACGGGCAAAGTCCACCACTCGGTAACACTATCCGGCTCCGTCAGGGTCTTTGATCATCGTCACTCTCACAGTTCCACACAGGCTTAACTACTCGAGATCGCTGGCCGCTAGCTTGTTAGCAAAGTCCATGCAAAACACTAAGCACTAATTTCAACCACAACATTGCCCAACATCAAATGGCAAACATAATGCAAGCGGAACGAAACTGCTCGTTATTGTGTGGTTGAAGGACCGTTTATCAGTTTGGACCAGTGCAGCGCGAGCCGATCGTGATCACGCGACATTGTTACTACACAGCGCTAATAAGAAATGCCGTAAAGAAAGCATTTGAAATTCGCCTCAGAAGTAATAACATGGCTGCGAGATCTGGTGAGAAACATTCACATTTCTCCGTTATTAACGGATCAAACAGTGCTGACGTGGAAACCTGGAAGAAACATTGTGCCACGAATGAACTATCAGTGTCCACAGATCAGCAACATTCACCATGGATTTACTGTAGTAACACACTAACTGCAACCATGGAAGTTTGGCAGGAATAGGCTATAATGCTTTCAAGTAACACGTCGGTTTTATTTTGACATTATGAATAAAATTGCTGCCCTGCCCTCAAATGTTAATCTGAACTAAAATAAACCTTTGTTTAGAACTACTACAATATGACAATTCATTTTTTCCAAGGAGCTGTTTTGTTTTATATGCTCATAAGAAGAGTGAATTATAGCTATAGAATTGCTCAAAGTAAAAAAAATATATCATACTTTATGATGTTAGTTTTAATATAAAAAAGAATAAAAAAAATTAAATCAAGGAAATTTCTCTGGCATTTATTTCTTTTTGCTGTATCAAAAACGTACTGAACCGAACCATGACACAAGTGTATTGTATCGAACTGAAGCGTGAATTTTGTGAACCGTTACACCCCTAATATATACGCATGTAATATAATGTGTATTTCCACCACAGGTTTGGTCTTAAATTTCATTCAAAGTGGCATTAAAAAGGTCTTAAAAAGTCTTAAATTTAACTTGTTTATATCTGTAGACACCCTGTACTATAGAAACATTATCTAACGGCTATTAACGCTATTATATGCCTAGATTTTGAATTTACGCCTGCTACTGACTAGGCGTAAGATTTACGCCCGGTCTTAGCGAGAAGAGGACTTAAGCCTGGATGGTGCAACTGTCATAACTTTTAGGTCGGACTTAGAATGCTGAGTTAAGACCTACTTACCTTAAGACCAGGCGTAAGCCCTGTTGGTGCAACCGGCTCGGATGTGATCAGTAAATCAGCCCACTTCCTGATGATGTCACCATTAACAGTCAACGTCATCTGATGTTGTTTCAACATTTTTCAAGAATGTTGTTCTAAGAATGTTTTCTCCAAACATAATGAAAACATTTCAAAAACCTTCAAGAAACAATGTATAAATAATGTTTTTGTGCTAACCTTCTGAGAACATTATTAAAGACCAGAAAACATTGAACAAACACTCTATTAACATTACTGGAAGAATGTTTGTTCATAACTTTGAGAGAACGTTAGCTAAAGTTATGAGAACGTTCCCTGTTAGCTGGGATATTATATAACTGCTGTCTGAACTGCTTCAATTTAGTGTCGTCATTGTCATTTTAGTATTATCACCATATAAAGTTGATGATGTGATGACAGAATTTCATTAAGACAATAAGTTTTTTATTATTATTAAAACAATAAGATGACAGACAGTTGTTGTTGATGTTGATGATGTTGTTGATGTTGTTGTTGTTGATGTTGTTGATGATGTTGTTGATGTTGTTGTTGTTGATGTTGTTGTTGATGTTGTTGATGTTGTTGTTGTTGATGTTGTTGTTGATGATGTTGTTGTTGTTGTTGTTGTTGTTGTGTCAGACCTGCAGGTGGAGACACAGCAGAGAGTGAAAGAGGGAGATTCAGTCACTCTGACATGTAAAAGCAGTTGCTCTCTGCCTGAACAAACACCATTCATCTGGTACAGAGAAACACAGATATTCACTAAAGGAATTGTGAAAGTGAATCAGCTTCATCTGCGGTCAATCAGAAGTTCTGATGCAGGAAACTATCGATGTGCTGTAAGAGGAAATGAAGATCTGCGCTCCCCTGCTGTTCATCTTAAAGTTGAACGTGAGTACAAACTGATTCATTAACAGTAATGAAATATTAGCCCGGTAATACCAAACTCTGCTACTTCGCTTTGCTTCGTAGACAGAGTCTGGCATGGCATAATTGAAAAGCGTTTTCTTTCTTGGGGGGGGGGGGGGTGAACGACTTTTGCAGATTATGTGAAGTAAATCTACGCATCCACGGTACAATCAGCGTCTTCATCACGGCTCTCAGCCCGCCCTCTGTTCGTTGATTGGCCGGCTGTTTTCAGGCCGGAGGAAAACGGTCGCTATCTCAGACTGAGTACAGAAGCAAACTGAAATTGAGCGGAAGTACGAAGTCTGACGTAGTCAGGCTAATGAAATATTGCACACTTTTTGAATTTCTAAAACACAACAAGATAACTAATTTTAATTGAGGAAGCTGATTGCCTCGATCCCTTTAACCATTAGTTACGAGTACTGTGAATTTATTTCATCATTCATAGTTAACTATAAAAAGTAATTTTACACAGATTATTCAGAATTTAGTTCAGATTTGTTTGGTTATTTTAGGACCAATCATACAGACTGCATGACATTATTGTTAATTAGACATTAACCCATTTACAAGATCTCCGACGGCCCCAGAATTTTGTTGTTCAACATTCACATCACGTTAAAACACTCTTACAAATCTGGACACTCTTGATCTGGACAAACTGAGTATCATTAGAAAGATTAAAGACTCCAGCTTCGATATTTGACCACTGTTTATGATAAAACTAGGTTGCAATGACATTCATTTCTTAAGTTATGTCAGGAGTGCAAAGTAATCGATCAGTAATTTTTGATATTTTGAACAGAATAAAAACACGCACTCATATTCAGTCACGTCTGCTCTGGTTTATTGTGTTCACAGCTTCACTGAACAGCATCTGTTACGGCTCTTAGTCCAAAAGTGCGTATATTGGGAGAAATATTGATTTATTCTCACGTTTGCAAAATATTTTGTCATAGAGAAAACCATTTCTATTGATTTCCCACTGAATTATGTGATCTGAAGAGCTGAAAGAGCGTTTAGAGCGAGCTCTGTCTCTCCTCTTTCTGCTTTGCGTCAGTTATGATCTCAGCGCTCTCTCATTCACTGTACAGCTGTCAATCATCTTACGTGATCATATTCTCTGCTCTTCTGCATGACACTGTCCTGTACACTTCCTCGTTCTGCTCCGGGAAGAACAAACCAAAAGAAACATTTCTGCATGTGAAACAATAAGCTAATAAACACACGATTACGATACATGCATATGAAAGGCTAAAATAACATATTTGAACATCATTATTAAAATCCACATTAGATCGCGATCGGAAGTTAATACAAAAACTCAGTGGTTGTGTAAAGTGAGTTTTGAGTTAAAGTGTAATATTAATCTTTTTAATTGTGTTATGAAGCTTGATGCTAATTGTAGCTCTAATGCACCTGTCTCACCAGGAGCTTTTATTCCATAATATAATTTGTTATATAATTCACATAAGGTCCCAAGAATATGCTTATTTTTAGTTTTCTAGAAAGACAAGAAAGTGGATTAGTGGGATTGAGGTGGTGTAGATGCACTGTAAAACCTTGCTGTAAAAAACGGCTGTAAAATCAGCTAATTTCTGAAAGTAACGTACTACTGATAGGAAAAGTAAGGGAGGTGGTGTGGCAATCTATATAAAATCACAATTCCATGCAACTATAAAGTCATTGTCCATCCCAAAACAATTTGAGCTATTAGCTATTGACTTACATTATGGAAATAATTGTCATCTGAATATTGTTGGCTGTTATAGACCACCCTGAGCTGTAAATAACACTCACCTCACTCATCAGTGTTAGTTGAGTTGCTAGAAAAAGAATTCTTACTGCTGGGTGATTTAAACTGGGATTGGTTATCATCAGTGTCAAACCAGTTTAAGGAATTTTGTGATTCAGTGAATATAACTCAAATCATAAATACACCCACAAGAACTAATCTTAAGAACCCAAGCAAATCCACTCTAATCGATGTCATTTTAACAAATAAACCCCATAAATTCACTCATATAGGAATTTTTCCAGACGATGTTAGTGATCACTGTGCTGTAGCAGCTATACGAAACTGTACGATTTTAAAAGTAAAACCTAGAATTATTAAAAGAAGGTGTTTTAGGAACTTTGATATTCAAGGTTTTTTGCATGATTTGTTTGCATGTGACTGGGATAAACTTGTTTTAATACCTGATGTGAACTCTGCTTGGCAGTATTTTCATACATTATTTTTAAAGGTCATAAATAAGCATGCACCTATCAAGAAATTTAGAGTGAAGGGCCGCGATAATCCTTGGTTCACTGATGAACTGTCTGAGCTTTTTCGTGAAAGGAATTCAGCTTGAGCCAGAGCTAGAAAAACTGGCCAACAAAAGGACTGGGTGGCTTTTAGAGCCCTGAGAAATAGATGCACAGCACTGGTTCGCAGGGCAAAATCTGAGTTTTATCTTAATGAAACAACAAGAAATCTAAATAACCCAACTAAGTTTTGGAAAACCATCAAGTCGTTGTCCCCCACTGAATCATCTAATGGTTTCCCGAACCAATTAACAATAAATGAAAGGCAAATAACCGATAGAACCGAGATGGTAAATTGCTTTAACAAACATTTTGTATCAGCTGGAGCTATATTCAGTGGATTGTCTGAACAAAATAATCTGAACGTATGTCACTCAAGGGAAGACTATAGTACTAGATTCAATTTTACGCCTATTATGAGTCATGAAGTTTTAATGGCGTTGGAAAAACTGGATAATCGTAAATCTGCAGGGCCTGATGAGATTGCACCCATATTTTGCTGAGCCATTGACTTATATCTTAAACTTATCACTGGAACAGAATAGTGTTCCTGAAGATTGGAAATCTGCCCTGGTTCTACCAATGCTGAAAGGTGGTGACCCATCTAATTTGGACAATTATCGTCCAATCTCTAAATTATCAGTGATAGCTAAGATTTTGGAATCTATCGTCAGTGAACAATTAAAACAATTCCTGGTTAGTAATAATATTTTATCTGTTTTTCAGTCTGGCTTTAGAAAAAATCATAGTACTACCACCGCTACTATGAAAGTACTTAATGACATAATCAGTGCTTTAGATGATCATAAATCATGTGCTGCGTTATTTATTGATTTAACAAAAGCCTTTTATACAGTCAATCATGCTATCTTATTATCACGGTTGGCATGCATTGTCCTCTCTGATGCTGCTATAGGTTGGGTCAGTAGCTATTTAAATAACAGATGTCAACGTGTACTTTTAAATGACTGTACGTCTGAGAAACTTACTGTTAACTCTGGAGTACCGCAGGGCTCTATTTTGGGGCCTTTGCTGTTTACAGTATATATTAATAACCTTAGTGAAAATGTGATTAATGCAAAAATGCACCTGTATGCTGATGATACCATTATTTATTGTTCTGCAAAATCACCTGCTGAGACAATTTTAAGGCTACAAAAAGCATTTGAAAATATCCAGTCAATTTAGTTTTAAATGATAAGAAATATACATGTTTTTTAATAGAACCCGTAAGCCTGGACCTTCCTTGCCTCAACTCCACACATTACAGGGCAGGCCAATAGAATTAGTTCGCTCATATAAATATCTGGGTTTTATATTAGAGAAAAACATGTCTTTTAATTTGCATATTAAACAGTTACTCACTAAATTGAAATTAAAGCTGGGTTTTTACTTCAGAAACAGTTCCTGCTTTACACAGAAAGCCAAACAAAGCTGGTTGAAGCTACCTTTTTGCCGGTTTTAGACTATGGAGATGTGTTTTACAGATACTCCACAAAGACCTTGTTGAAATCATTGGATTCTGTGTATCATTCAGCATTGAGATTTATAATGCATGCAAAGTACTCTGTCCATCACTGTGTATTATATGAAATGGTTGGTTGGTCCTCACTTAACACAAGAAGGTTCAAACATTGGTTGATCTTTGTGTATAAATCAATAACTGGACATAATCCTTCATATTTAACTACACTCTTAACACCTAGTAGATCTGAATACAAGCTAAGATCAAGTAGATAGATACTGTATGATGTTCCACAAATTAAAACAGAGTTTGGTAAAACTGCTTTTAGTTATAGTGCTCCAACTTCATGGAATGAATTGCAAAACCAGCTAAAACTGCAGGTTTTTATTTCACATGTTGAATTCAAGTCCTATCTAAATCAAATTCATCATCATGTTTGTGATTGTTTTAAATAGTGATTTTCTGTATATTTTAATGTTTCTGTGCATCCCTGTCTTTTTGTTGCTTGTTGTCTGTTAAAGTGTATCTTCTGTGTGCCAGGGCTCACTTGTAAAAGAGATTGTAATCTCAATGTGATTTTCTTCCCTGGTAAAATAAAGGTAAATAAATAAATAAAATATTGTCCATTAAAACATGAATCTGTGTTATGTTTTTTAAATGAATCTTCATTTGATAAATCTGTAAATATAATATTGTTTTATTAATTTTGCACCAGTTCAGATGTAGATTTGCACCTTTTTCATTTTGATTTCTATTTAAAGATAAACTTCCGTAATATAATAAAGATAATTGAAGGTCATGTCATTAATAAAGTAATTATTTTCATATTTTATATATATTTTATGTAGATCCTCCGAAGAGCATCTCAGCATTGATAACTGGATCTGGTGTAATAGTGGAGGGAGATTCAGTGACTCTGAACTGCATCAGTGACTCAAACCCTCCTGCAGAAATCAGCTGGATTAAAGGAGGAATGATTCTGCAATCTGGCGACACATACAGCATCACTAATATTAAATCTGAGGCCAGTGGAAACTATTATTGCTCTGCTAGAAATAAACATGGATCTCTGAACTCCTCTGCTGTGACTGTGAATGTCATGTGTAAGTATTCCTTGATTTTAGATCAGTTCTGGATGATTATTTGCTCAATTACTGAATGTCACTTGACACTTTTTGTCTTTTCAGATCCTCCACAGAGTGTCTCAGTGTCGGTCAGTTCGTCTGGTGTAATAGTGGAGGGAGATTCAGTGACTCTGAACTGCATCAGTGACTCAAACCCTCCTGCTCTGAACTTCAGCTGGTTTAAGGAGAATGAACCCTCAGCTGTTGGATCTGGACAGAGTTTCAGCATCTCCAGCTTTAACTCCAGGTTCAGTGGACGCTTCTACTGTGAGGCTCAGAATAAACATGGATCTCAGAGATCAGCGTCTGTTTCACTCACTGTTAAAGGTATTTTCTATAATCAGACACTCTTTCAGTTTCATCTGTCTCACGTGTGAAATGATCTTCATGATCGTCTTGTTTCAGGGGTTCAGAGAGATGCTCTGCTCACAGTTTCTGGGATTGTGGCGGGATGTGGAGGATTGATCTTCATCATCTTCATCATCATCATCATCATCATCATTGTGTTCATAAAGTGAGTGAAGTTTATCTGCACACTAAAGTCTATTCACTAAAGAAATTGACCAAAATCAATCTCACATATAAAGCAAATGGACTCTATTTCAAGCCTTTTCTTTTTAAAATATATATTTTTCATAATTTTCTCTCTGTTTTCAGGAGGAAGAAGAGGAGAGAAGGTGGAACTGAAGACGGGAATCAAAAGCAGGCGAGTCGGCACACACACACCTCCATCTACAACTGCAATACAGTGTGATTGTATTGTTGCATTGAACTATGAATACAACAGTGTATATGAAGCAATATAAGTGTATAAATCTTTCTCTATAGGCGGCTGACGCGAGTGATGATACATACACAGCTCTGGATCCAGCGTCCAGAACATCTGACGTTTACAGCACAATCACAGTCAGTAAATGTCTTTTACACACTTTTACACTCAGATTCAGCAGATCCACACATAAACAGGCTGTTGTTGATCTGTCTCTCACAGTCTGTTCAGTCCAGAGCTCCTGATGACTCCTACACGGCTCTTGAGCTTCAGTCCAGATCTTCTGAATATGAGACTCTAGCAGTGACTTCAGCAGATCCACATTAAACTGTATTACTGCTAATATACATCTGATGCTCCTCACAAACTGATAATCCATCATTATGAGCTCATAAACATCATTACTTTATCAATAACATTCTGATTTCTTAAGCTGTGTATATTGTCATTGAGCTTATTAGAGTGTTGTTGTATTAGTCTTGCTAATCTATATTTTAGCCTGCATATTTATGTTTGTGCTGCATATGCAAATGCATTAGAGGAGAAAACTTGTGCGACTCAAATATTTCAAGTAACATCACAATAACATGCTGGGACGGACTGGGGCTAAAAAAACAGCCCTGGACTTTCTCCCAAATAGGCCCATCATCCGGCCATTCGCCCCTAGCCGTGCGCTACAGACACTATAGCCAGGATGTCCTGATACTATGCCACATACTGTAGCCTATCAGACAAGCAAGTAACATCTCAAAACCAATCATGATAATTGGGGTTGTGTTTATTAATGAAGCCTCAGCCTTCAAATAAAAACAAAAAATTTGTACAACGCCATTACATCTGCATTGAAAATAAAATACAAATAATGAAATGTCACTGCCCACAGAAACCCCAAATTACACAAACTTGTAATTATAAAACATATAGTTAGCTACTATATACCAGGGGTCTCCAACCTTTTTGTGGGCTACCTCAAGGGATACAATAATCTAGAAGGGCTACTTGTTTGTTATACTCAAAAATATTTATTATACATATAACATGGTGATTTTTAACTTTACCTTTAACTCTTTTTTTTTTTTTTTTACTTTTCACCATAATATGCGAAATAATAAAATATCTTGAGTTCTGGTTCATACAGTTTTAAACAATTCCTGAAAAATTATGAAAATATATATTGATTTTTTTTGTTAATTCTCTATAAACCTATAGTATGTGTTATCAAAAACAAATATTTAGTATTAATATAAATGCAAAATAAATAAACTGCCATAACTTCTAAACAAAAACATTACTGCATTACATTTAATAACATTGTTTAATAACAACTTAACTTTAATAACATGACTATATATAAAAGCATTTTTAATATGAATATATACAGGCACATTTCTGCCCAAAAAAGTTTGTTTTACTACAGTTTTACTGCAGTAAAGTTGTGGAGTGAAATGTTTTCTAACTGGTTTGTTCTTGGAACAATGTTTCGCCTGTTTTTTTTGGCTCTGTTTCATCTGTCTTTTAACTAACTTAAATCACATAGTCATCTGTGGGTTTATAATAGAGATAGAGAATTCTGCGCTGAATTGAAATGCTTCTCAGTGGATCGCGCAGCTCTGTGTAATAATGTTCGCGTTATCGAGATCAGCCCTGCTTGCTTTGGCCGCGCACATCAAACAAGTTTCGTTCCGCTTTTTGAGCGTTTCCCATTTGATGTTTATCAGACGCAACTGCTGAATAGCCTACTATAACTTATAACTATTCATGTAAGCAAATTTAAAAGTGCAATAGCTAGGTAAGCCTTATAAAACTATTAAGTCAGTGGCTAGCAGGCCGACTCATTTTTTTTTACACGTAGCATATAAGTGACCGTATTAGTGCCCCTGCTGTTGGCTGTTCATATTGCTTTATTAGACTTTTTTTTTGTGCCGACGGCCCTCGGTTGGACGGCCGTTCTGGACTTTTCCAGAACGCACAGATTGTCAGTCCGTCCCTGATAACATGTAGTCATAGTTCAGTGTCTGCTTTACTGGAGTATTCAACATTTTATTTATGTATGTTAATTGCACAGCTAAACCATATTTTCATGTTAAACTCAGTAAAATCTGTATCTGATTGTATTAAAGTCTCTAGTTTCTCAGTCATGTCGGATTGCTTTGTTGACTGTATTTTGTTCTACTGTATCTTTAATTGAGGATCCTAATGATTCCTGTAGTGTTTAAAAGACCAGCATCTCAAATAAACATTTCTCTCCTTGCTGATGTGTATTTTATCATTATAACTGATATTTCATGTGTGTGTCCAGACTGCCATCTAGAGGATATTAGTCACACTAATAAACATTGCCTATAGGTTTTATTAAGTATACTGTATAAGTAATGAAAGGCCAGAAGTGAAGAAGTGATGAATTAGAAAACTGAAATTGGACAAAATAAACACAGTGAACCAGAATAGTCAATAATTAATTTTAATAGTTAATAATTAAAAAATGTATCATTGTGCACAGCGGTGCAACAACAACCAAACAGGATTAATGAGACTGCAGGAGTCTAAAGACCAATCAGAGTAACGCCTGTGACAAGCAGTCAGTAGCACCTCAATGCAGTACACAAGATCCGAGGGGAGGAGTCGGATTTTATATAAGGGGTGGAGATTGGTAGGTTTAGGGGTGGAGATGGGTAGGTTTAGGGGTGGGTTTAGGGATCAGGGGGTGGAGATTGGTAGGTTTAGGTATGTAAGGTGGGAGGAGTTGGATTTTATCCGACTCCTCCCCCCGGATTTTATGCTCTGCAGTGAAGTGGCGTCATGCCCATTCAAAGTGATGGGCATGACGCTCAGATTTTTCCTCCCTGATAATTTTTTTGTCACAACTTTATTTATATTATGCTCCATAATATACCAGAGCCTATAACGACTCAAATGTATTCTTCTGGATGTGTAATAAATCGGTCAGCATCAGCCCGCCCCTTTTTCCTAATATGGTGTCTGTGTATATCAAATCTAGCGCTCTAGAATCTTTGCTGTGTATGTTCAAGCAACTCACTCGTCTCGCACGTTGAGCTGGCAATGTTTTATAGATGGTCTTGAAGTGGTAAGTGGGCAAAGCAACAAATTGGCATTGAATTAGTTATCGGATGATATTAAAAGGTAGTGGGATTATTTGTGGTTGACCTGGAAATTTTAACTTGATCAAAAAGTTATGGATTTGATATTAGCTGCGAATTCAGAGCATTAACTTAAGTTGTGTCAGTGTAACGTTATCGATAGCTAGCCTAGTCTAACCGTAAACTAGTTGGCTAACGTTACTGCCATACAAAGCCATAGTAACGTTATCTGATCGGTTTTGAAACATCTGTTCTGTTTTGTCTTGTGTCAAAGTCTCCAGCTGGTTCAGTTGTTTTCAGTTTCATAGAAACGAGGGTGTTAAATTTGTTGTAGGCTAACTGCAAAATCCAACCTAACGTTATCAAGGCATCGACTTGATGTTTCTCCCATAGACTGTTATTCACGGTTCTTCACGGATCAGGCGAGTAGGGGGAGGCTGCAGACCTGGAGCCGGTAGATCTACGCCCCAAGCAGTTTTACATCCCTGCTGTTCCTGATGCGTCCAGTAGGGGGAGGCTGTACAGCGACACGAATTGAGGTAGGCTATATTAAATAATCCGCTAAAGTTATTGTTGTTTAGCAATGATGCAACATTTATTATTTATAAACGATTAGCTTGAAAGAGCTACGTAGATATCAATTCATTTCTATATATCAATGGATAGGTCTATAATTTATTTCGAGAGACAAAAAGTTCTGGACGGTCAGGTTGATGTTCTGTCTGGCTTAAATTTATAAGTTATAGTTTACGTGTAAGTTTAGCTGCCCCTAGTCTTCTCTACTCACTTTCAAAATGAATTTTTCTTTTGAATTTTCTTTTGTTGCCTGTCTTTATCTTGCCTCTTCTGGTAAGACTCCTTTACTCCTTTCTGGTTTGACTTGTTTCTTATAAAATGAGATGATCTAACTATCTAATTTATATCTAAATATACATTTTTCTTAAAATAGCTTACTGATCTGGATTAAAATGTAGGCTGTGTGCACTTAATGTGGGATTTATCATACTCAGTCTTTGCCAAGTAACTTGCATGATGCATCCCATAAAGGTGTGTGTTTGCTTTAGCTACTTAAAGGTGCTGTATGTAACTTTTTTTTTATAAAAGTAATCCTTTTTTTATTGCCTGTCTGTGAAGGGGTTGTAATCACACATTACAATGATCCACTTTTCGTGTTTTGCTATTACCTCTGAAGGCCAGTATTCCTATTTTTATGTGAAGTCTCCGGGTCGGATTTTCTGCGAAATCCACCGGATGTGACGTGCATGCGCGCTCCCGAACCTCTCTCCTTTTTATAAAGTCTATGCGACGGTGTGATGAACAATCGAGTCCGGCTGAAGAGATGGGTCCGGGCTGAGGACCCAAGCAATCCGATTGGTTCAAAGCACGTTTTATGGGTAATCGCTTTAGTGCCTGGTTATAAATCATACAAAATCACTTTATTATAGAAGACGTTTGTACTATGTTATAACGAGTCATCAATGTATTTAATGTATTTTACATTATACGTTTCATATACTAGTATTTAACCGAAGCTATAGATTGTGAAATTAAACATTTCTCGTTGTTAGTGTGTTTTTTAGTTAGCTTAGATAGTAGCATAGCATACAGCTAACGCTATCCGATGATCGTGCTATGAGCTTTACCTGATATTACTGCACTGATACTGCCTTACCGTATCGCGAGAACAGATTTAGATCAGGCATATACTGGCATACTAATTGGGTCCTAAGCCCAGACTCATTTCTTCAACCGGACCCGATTGTTCACCACAACGGCACTGCAGCTAACGACATGGAGTCTGATAACACCAAAAAACGACCTGCCTCCAGCACAACACAGACTCCAATTATAAAAAACAAACAAAAAAAAAAAATTATCTGCTGAAGCTCGTCAGGCCAAACTCAATCGGATCGACTCAGGACGAAAACACGGATCAACATTGGCAGAGCGTTTGAATTATGGAGAGACCTCCGCTTTGTTTTAGGTATAAAACAGACCCTGAGTTGGTTTTTATTTTCTGATAAATTACAAGTTTTCAGATATGCTGAAATAAATAAATAATGTTCTATTTATTAAACTATTTAACTACATTAGTTAACATTTACTATTAGTAAACTGCACTTCTACAACATTGTTAATTTCAACATTTAGGCTATAGCCTTTATTGAAATGAAAAGTTGTACAGTATGTGTTAACAGTAATGCACTGTGAAGTAAAATTACCAAACAATAACAGCTGTATTTTTATAAACTAAGATAAACAAAGATGAATAAATACAGTAACAAAAGTATTGCTCATGGTAAGTTCATGTTAGTTATTAGATACATTAACTAATGTTAACAATTCAAACCATATCCTAAAGTTACAAACAAATCATTTAATTTAAATAATACTCTGTTTAAATCATTTAAAATGAGAATGTAAGTGTGTTTACCCCATATTTGTTTGTAAGAAAAAAATAGATTAGATTTCATTTCATATCGCAATATATATCGTAGAAAAATAAAATATCGCAATGTCATTTTTTCCTAATATCGTGCAGCCCTAATTCCAAACCAATAGCTTCTCTAGTAAATAAATGACTTGCAGAGACATACAAGGACATGTTTTTAATGTCATTTTCAATTTTCTCTGCACAGTCCATCATCAGTGGCCAAAAGAAATCAAAGTGTCTTGACACTTTTTCCAAAAGTGTTCCACCAACAAGTGCCTGTGCCGTTGTACTTTGAAGATCAGGAGTAAATTGATGCAATCCACACTCACCTGACATACATTCTGGGCAACACACACACACACACACACACACACACACACACACACACACACACACACACACACACACACACACACACTGTGACTAGATCAAATTCACCATGGATGTCCTTTTTACATTTTTTTAAAGTTTAGTTTTTTTTAATGAAATACCCACAGATATGAAACTCAAATTAAAAAGGCAGTTTGTGTTCTCGTAAAACTTTCTTTTATGTGGTCTGTGACTCATAGGGGTCAGTGATTCTGCAGGGTCTCCAATAAGTATTATAGTTTATCTCAGTTGCTTTGGTGCATTTCTCAGATCACACCTGAAATCACATCATCTTGCACTTGTGCACATCATAAAAGCAATTTCTCATTTTTATACAAATTGCAAATGCTTCGGTACATTCATGCAATTGATAATGTACAACTGTCTGCTGTTTCCTACGTTATCAACTCTTTATGTCATGTTGATCAAAATATAGGCCTATTATACTAGTTCCTTGCATAAGTCATTAAATGCAAAATGGTTGACTAGTTGTCATAAACTGTTAAGCATGTTTTCAATACATTTCTATTACACGTTATTTTGTAAATGTGTCCTGATGAATTGCGAAGGTGTATTTAGAATTTCACTAATGAAGGAAATAATGAATTGATATAATGAATAATGATGAAATGTACCAAAGCAACTGTGATAAAAAAAAAAAGGATTCAGGAATTGTATACAAAATGTAACAGTGAGTCCTGCTGCTTGTGAATTTGACAAGATCAAATTCACCATGGATGTCCTTTTTACATTTTTTTTATGTTTAATTATTTATTTATTTTTATCAGTGAGCAGAAGCACTTTGACAGGAGGATAGAAAAACAGTTAAAGAAGAGTGGCAAGCCATAGGGGAGTCATCTACAGGAGTCATCATAATTCATAAATGGTGTTGATAAATAATGTTTTTGTGAACAACAATATTGTCTCCTTCTTATAAATGGCCCTTGGAATTTTAGAATAGGGTTAAATTGTGTTTGTCTTCATAAAATGCTATGTAGGACACTGTTTTGTAGCTGTATGATGACTAAGTGAATAGTACAGCAGATATTTAATAGAGAATCCATATGATTACACGGTGCTGTCTAATGGGCTAAATATGGTTAATATCTAATTGTAACTTTATATAAATTCACAACAACACATTTCACTCAGTCTCCTGTATAAAAACATACAGTGAATATTCTATTATTAATTATTATTATTATTTATTCAATATTAATATATTCAATATTCAATTAACTATTCTACAGGTCATATATCATTACTTGTCATCTGATCCAACTATGTGTGTTATTTTTTTAATTCATAAAAACAAATAGTCTTCTGTATAGGCTGAGTGAAGCCCAACCTAATATCTACAGATATGTTAATCCATAGTGCAGATTTATACTAAAACGTTTATATTTAAATTAACAAAAAACACAAATTCGGGCAAAATCTATGAACGGGACGGTTATTAATGTGTAAGTTTTGAGCGTCGATTTAATGGTGTTATTTCGCAGCATATCCCCCTACTGGACGCATCAGGAACAGCAGGGGCGTAAAACTGCAGGGGCGTAAAACTGCTTGGGGCGTAGATCTACCGGCTCCAGGTCTGCAGCCTCCCCATATAGGAGTAGGCAGCTAATTCAAATGCAATGAAAAAAGATAGGCTACCCATTCGAAAGCTACAGCATAGTTGTTATAAAGATCGCTATGACCGTGATGTAGGCTTAGAGTGCACGAAAGTGTAGCAGTCAGCCTCTCTCTCATGTGCTCATAACTTCCGTTATTATTATCAGGTCACTTTACTTGCTCATGATTCGCAAGTAGCAACTTACAAATGAGGTAGGCTACTACTTGCCATAATACAACAGTCACATACCAATTTAAAATCATAACATAAAAACTGCAATGGTACTGTTTTTAAAATCATGTGTAGTAGGCCTAAGTGTACAGTAAGTGTGTGTGTAAACATGCTTTAATGAAGTAGACTTCAAAAGCTTTTGAATTTGAGCTTACAGTTCTTTCATCAACCTGTCTTTTACATAAACTTACAAAATAGATACTTTAACTTAGTCCTCCTCAGATAGAGGAGGGTTGCTGCTAGCTCCGTTAAGGTATTTCTGTCCCTCCCAAACTGCATTGAAATGGTATGTTTAGCAGCCAGAATTTAAAAAATTTCAGGGGGAGAAACCCCCTGACCCCTCCTAACATGATCCATATCACCTGTCAGAAAACAATTGCAACGTCTCAGATTGTGCCCCCCCAGAATTTTGGCTTGCATGACGCCCCACAAGACTCCATTGCTCCGCCCAAAGCGCGGGAAAATTTGGGTCCTCATGACTTTCAGAGCAAGAGCAATTTCCAAACGGTGAGTGTATTTCTCTGCTCTCAACTTTAAAACGTGTCGTGTCATCTTTGGACCCTGTACATTACTAACACATTTCTTACCTATGAAACTTATTTAAACATAACATGACAAAATATGTGAATTATATCTCGAACAAAACAAAACAACTTGAGTTGCTCTGTTTGTTAGTTAACTCGAACTCTCCCGCCATCTGCCGTTAAAACGAATTACGAGTATTCGCTGGGTCACATGACCATAAATGATAAAATTACAGGCCTGTTGTGAAGGGATCTAGTTGTTCACTTTCGTTTGGAAAACCCCTATAAATGTTTCCTTCCCGAAGTGCCCTTCACGGGGGAAAATACGCGTTTGGAATTTGCCAAACCACTATAGACACTGTTTTATGGTGCTTAATTTAATCCCTTGTTTGGGTCTTAAATATAGACACCTTCTACCTTATTTTGTTTATTCTCAGGTTAGGTAAAGTCAGTCGAATTCGTTCTAAACAATTAAGTATATAAATTTCCATACTTACAATTCAGTCGAAAGACTGCTCCGTGGTTTAGTTCAGCTCAATATTTGGTAAAACAGAGACTTAAGGCAGGTGAGCTTCTTAATTTCAATTAAATGTAATGTTTTATTAAATACAGGTTAACTAGTTTACATAAAAGGTACTAATATATAAAATAAAAATAAAAGCAAATCCAAACCAAATAATTTACAAGCTTTCATCTTCATGAGGCGCAATGGCAAGGCATCTAACACCGGAGAGGCCGTCCTTGGTGAAACAGCGTCTAACTTTGACATTCTTTCCAATACTTTTTATAGTCCACACGCCCTCCGCACCGATTCAGTCCTTTACAGACAATCTGTCCAATCCGAAGTGTTGAACTGTCCTCCGTTCTGGAAACCCCCTTCTAAACTCCATATATAAAGCTCTTTCCTTTGTTCTCCTTTGTTTGCTGCTCTGGACCCTCTGCCTTTCTCCTGCGTCTCATGCTCCTCATCAAGCGGGTAATGCTTGCCATTTCTACTTTGCTAAGTTACATGCTTTTCACTACTTAATGTTACTTCTATCTATTGATTAAATGCTTTAACATGAGTACATTATTGTCGTTTCTTGCATGCATTATTACAATAAAAAGTTTATTACAAAAACAAGTTGCAGTGTCCCTCTGAACACAACAGTTCAATAATAAAGACCTTTACAAAACCATCTCCATTGTCTTTCTTAATAAAACAATTTCACAATAAAGACTTTTACAAAACAATTTACAGTGTCTTTTCTTATACAACACTCTATTCTACTTGGTTATAAAGTTAGTTAGTAACATACATACTTTATATGAAGGTTACAGATTAATACAGAATAAATTGCATATATATATTTCACTTCTAAAACTACTATGGTGATTAATATCATATCCGCCCATATATATGAGGCGTTCTAATAGAATAAATTGCATGTTTACTTAACAACACTAAAGAAGCTCCTCTATGATCTCTGTATGTGCCGTCGAGAGTATTACGTCATTGGATCACGGTCCTCTGGTCATGTGTTAGGGCAGGCTGAGAGAGAGCAGTCTCCTTAAAGGGTTAGTTCACCCAAAAATGAAAATTCTGTCAGTAATTACTCTCCCTCATGTTGTTCCAACCCCGTAAGACTTTCGTTCATCTTCGGAACACAGATTAAGATATTTTTGATGAAATCTGAGAGCTGGCTCACTCCTTCATAGGCTTCCATGTTATTGAAACCTGCCGGCCCAGAAAGTTAGTAAAGACAATGTTTAAAATAGTCCAAGTGACTACAGTGGCTCAACCATACGTTTATCAAGCGACGAGAATACTTTTGGTGCGCAAAAACACTAAAATAGCGACTTTTTTCAACTATTCATGTTGTTCTGTGTGGGCCTCTGACGCGAGTTCACGTAGTGTAACAGCGCAGCATCAGAACGTAGGCTCACCATTGGCCAGCATCACACACATGACCAGCGTCGGCCAATAGTGAGCCTACGTTCTGACGTTACGCTGTTACATTACGTGAACTCGCGTCAGAGGCCCACACAGAACAACATGAGGGTGAGTAATAATTGCTGACAGAATTTTCATTTTTGGGTGAACTAACCCTTTAGTGTAATCTCCTCTTCCTATCCCTCGCTCTGAGCCACGCTGCTGCTTTTGGGGTCCATCACCTCCTCGTCCAGTGCCCAAGTGGGCTTGAAAGTTCCTTTTTGGGTTTTGTTTGGATCATTTATTTACTTGTGTTTGTGGATTTGTTTCATATTACTGTCACGACCTGTTTAATGTTTCCTTGTTTTTTGCAACAGTCTCCATCCATTGTATTGATTACCACCATGTGGTTTTAGATGTTTCAGTCATTTTCTGCTAACCTATGACCTGTAGTTAGCTCTGAGCTCGGGTGATCTTTATACTAATGTGACAGTATAAGTCCTTGTTTTGTCTTTAAGGTGTACAGTTCTGTAATATTTATTTTGTTTAGTTTGAATATATTGTTTTTGTGCTTTTCTTGATGTTCTGTTTCTTCTTGTTCCTCTCTTTGTAGGAGCTGAGTGCTTCCTGAAGCGGCTGTTTCTCTGCGGCACAGGCTTTACTTCACCAAGGGTTGTCATTATTGCTGTGTCATTATTTGCAGTGAATCTGGTGGGTGTGATTCTGATTGCCGTGGTGTCTCCCCTTGCGGGACAAAAATATGGGAATATAATGCGATATATTACATAATACATTTCCATATATGGGAAACTAGTGCTTATATTTTTCAAAATACTGCAATATATGCATTGGCCATGTATGGATTTATATTAATACATATACAGTATTTATAAATGAAGACAATAGCAAATAGCATTACATACTCACAAACTGTTATCCTTTATTGTGTACATGTATTGCACATACATGTTCCCTTATAAATGTGAATGTATGTTTGTATGTATGTATGTATACACACACACACACACACACACACACACACACACACACACACACACACACACACGCACATTCACAGAATGTGTAACAGCAGATTTCTAGTTCCCAGCATGCTTTGCTTCTGACTGTTAAAGGAGAGTAAATGTTAAAATTAAGTGTTATTTTATGTGTTTTTCCCAATATTAATATAGTAGATCTGTAAGTGTTTAATGCTCTATTGTTTTTAAATTTGAAAGGTTTTCTGGTATGTGTGAGTTTTTGGGGTGACCATTGTGCTGAAGAGTAGAGCCTGTGGTGACGTTGATGATTGGCTGAATATATATATATATATAGTAATATATATTATTACAATATTTTAAAAGTATTGTTTCTGCACAGTGATAGTCTCTTGGCTAAATAATTTAGTACATGCAGGTGTGCTTTTGTTAAATAGTTTGATAATATGGAATATATCTGATCACATATACATCTATATATTATGAAGTGTAATACTGAATATAGAATTACATACATTATGATATATTAGTAAATATATTGTCACATATTTTGCAATATATGAAAAGCGCCAATTACTTATTTATTATTCAATATATTGTAATATATTAAAGGGATAGTTCGGCCAAAAATGATATTTAACCCATGATTTACTCACCCTCAAGCCGTTCGAGATGTATATGTCAATCATTTTTCAGACGAACACATTTTCAGTTATTTTAGAAAATGTCTTAGATCTTTCAGTGGTTATAATGTGAAGCAATGGGGTCCACCTGCTTCAAGTCCCAAAATGTGCATGCATCCTTCACAAAAATAATCCATCCGGTTCCAGGGGGATAAACGAAGGCCTTCTGAGGGTAATCCGTGCGGTTTTGTCGTAAAAATATACATATTTAAAACTTTATAAACTAAAACAACTGGCTTCCGGTAGCGGTCGGTGCGCGTTCACGGAGATGGATGCTGGCGTATGACGTAGGATGTAGCGTAGGAAGCGTTGTGAAGTAGAACGAACATAGAGTTTTGTTTTGCTCTGCTTTCTGGCTGCGCTGTCACGTTCGTTCTACGTCACGACGCTTCCTACGCTACGTCCTACGTCATACTGACTATTGGCCAACCATTGTAACTTTAAAGGACAAGTTCGGTATTTTACACTTAAAGCCCTGTTTACAGATCGTTTCTGATGAAATAGAACGGTTAAGATTAAAATTTGGACACATGCTGCTGTCCCGAGAATTTTAGGTTTCTTTCACTTCTCCCCCCCACCTACAGAATGGCAGCTTATGGGCACTGGAACAATCCTTCTAAAAAACGCATTAAACTTTCGTTTACAAAGGGGGGGAAAGTGAAAGAAACCTAAATTTCTCGGGACAGCAGCATGTGTCCAAATTTTAATCTTAACCATTCTATTTCATCAGAAACGATCTGTAAACAGGGCTTTAAGTGTAAAATACCGAACTTGTCCTTTAATAAAACCTACTATGTCTACACGGAAACTCACGCCTCTGTCTACTTCAGTGTTCTAAGTTCAATTATCCTAAAATTAATATTTTTACATTCAACCAAAACAAATAATCCAGAACTGGACAGAACAGAACAAAACAACTTGAATTGCTCTGTTTGTTAGTTAACTCAAACTCTCAGTTTTAAAATGATTTAGTATTCCCTGGGTCACATGACCACAAATTACAAAAAATTACTTCATTGTAATGACCATTGCATGTTCCCTTCACTAACGGCCTTGTGGAAGGGCTCTTCAGTGAAGGGATCCAGTTGTTCACTTTTATTTGAAAAATTAAAATCCCTTCAAGGGGGCAAAAACACCATTTGGGATTTGCCCCAAGTTCCAGATAAACCAGTCAACAGAAAGAACTGACAGACAAAACTGTGGTTAGAAACACAGAATTGAGGAAATCTTCCCTCGTCACACTCCAGCACAGGGGTGGCTGCATGAAAACACCTGGACTTACTTGTAATATTATCATTGTTTGTATGAAGTACCAGTGTCTGATTGTTTTATGCAAATCAAGGTAAAACCAAAGACTTTGACTTGTTAAAACTGAGTTTCAAGTCACTAGGATTCATTTTCACTTCCAGAATTTAGAACTTTCAGAGCAAAATGACCACATTTACAACTAACATTTTGTCATAATTTACAAAGCGTTATAACACTAAAACATACGTCCTCCAGATGAAAACATGGACATCAAATAGACGTCTCTGAAATGTACGTGTGATCAGGGTATGGTGATATGTTTCTAAAGTGTTACATGGCATCCTATCAGATATGAATATGTCACAGTTAAATTTGTTTTTGCTTATTGTGTATTGAGTCTTAAGCCTCCATGTTACTGATATCATCCAATGAATTATATAATAAATAGATTTTACAGTCACTCAGTTGATCTTGAGTCCAAATGTTTGTTGAAATGCTTTGGCCTCAAAAATGGATTTAGATGATTTAGTTAAATTTCCGTTACATTGAAACTGCTAAAACAAGTCAGTGTGTTTGATATGCATTTGCGCACAAAATGTCTACTTGCATGATGCATTTCCTCTATTTGGCCCAAGTGTTCAAGTAGGTCTGAAGACTGCAAGTGTGTGTAGATCTTTTGAGAAGCTTTTATTTATTATATTTTCAATACTTTGCATTTTACTAATAAACTTCTACATGTCTGTTCTGTCACTATGTAGGCTAACTAACAGAAGCAAATTGCAAATGTTGTGCAAAATAGGCCTAAACAAACCAGACTCATCTTTACATAAACCAGACTCATCTTTACACCAATAAAATGTGCAACACTTTGTTTTTACAACCAAATTATATGCATCTAATTAATTTAAACTACAGTGGAATGTTTTCCTCGGCATCTTGCGATTTCAGGGCACATGAGTTTCCGAACATAATGCATGATGGGATACACTTAGCCTTGAATAACGCTCTGAAGCGGTATTGGAGATAGTGTGGGTTTAGTGTGCATTAAGGGCACTGCAGTTTGACATTTTAAGACATGGGACAGTCGTGCTCTCAAGTGGCCAAGACCGCAAGTGTGAATATTTGGACAAGACTCCTGACTGGCAGATGAAGCAAAATAACCAGCTATTGTCCTAAAGTTCCAGTATTTGGCTGGTGACGGGTGTTCATTTCCCATCCTGACTGTATAAAGCTTCATTCAGTTTACATGTGCATTTTTAATACATTATAATTCATATGAAGCCCACATTAGCTTCTCCTAACATATAGTGAACAGAACAGAAAAAATACAACCAGTAACTTTCATTACTTCTGAAATCAACATGTCCAAGAGTCAGATGTAAAAGCTGCTGTAATGGCAGTAAAGTGCACTGGATCTTTTTGACCACTAGATGACAGTAAAGTCAATGGAAGTGCAGGAAAGATTTGAGTAATGGATGTAATTCCTCTATTTTGAGAGGCTGTTCACTGCAGAGTCGTGGGTGGAGAGAGAAGTCCAGCTCTTCTCTCTGGATGTAATTTGGGTGTAATGGGTGGAGCGAGACTGTCCAACAACACCCTAACCGACCCATAACTCTCTCCCTCCACCCATTAGATCCACTGAGGAGGAGCTGGACGTCATTTGGCTCTGCAGTGAACATCACTGCTCCATTATTAGGAGTTATTAAATAGATCCATCAGTGATGTATTAGTGTTTATGAAGACCATTAAAACTATTTCTCCTGAATCTGTCGTCGGTCTGGTCTCTGAGTGCTTGTGTCGTCTGTCAGAAACTGCCATTGACCCACTTAAACTCAATGTAGTTGCTGTGGGTTATGACTGTGTGTGTGTGTGTGTGTGTTGCGTCATGTGTTAAACACAGAGTCTGTGTCAGAAAGAGGAAGTGAAACTAAGAGCTGTAAAGATGCTGCTCAGACGCTCCTGCAGACATGATGAGCATCTTTACACTGTTCTTTCTCAAAGCAAACATCTTTCACATATTCTCTCACAAAGATCTGACAATACTGAGCTCTACAGAGATACATGTAAAGCTTATGTGTGTTTGACATCTGAGACGTTAACTTTCTTCTCCAGTTGTTCTTGTGTAGTTGAGATGACGGTCACTCATAACCAGAAAGAGGAAGACCAACATTTAGCTGAACTTTATAAAGTGTGAAAACTGCAGCGTTTGACGCCTTAAACTGCGGATGTTTTCCTCATTTGGGCGTCGACACTGAAACATTGACACTTCAGAGCCGTAAGACCATTTTACTGTTTTTTAAAATAGTTCAGTAGAGCTACGATTGATGTTTGTAAAACTGTTTTAGGTGAATGTTGATTTGATGAAGTGATTTAAACTCCAGAAGCTCAATATCTGTTGTAGATTCATGTGTAAATATTGTGTGAAGCTCTTTAGACACACGAGGCCTGACATGAGAAACATCATCAGTTCACATCAAGCCTTCAATGAGCCGTGAATTATTAATCATCATGTGCTTTATCAATAGAGTTTGTGATGTTGTGTATAGATGATGCTCATAATGTCATAATTGTCAGTTTTATGATTGCAGAAGTCACTATGGTGTCGTCTCTCATAAAGTCTCTTCCTCTGATCGTAGTGATCATGACTGCGGGTGAGTCTTCAGTTTCACTCACTATACTGATATTTTAACAAAAGATGATTGAGCTCTTCACACTTATAAACGGACATCAGTGTTTTACTGTCAGCTAACATAAAAATGATCAAAAGTGAAAAGATATTTGTTGTATAAACACCTGAAAGTCTCTTCATTCCTCATTTCTGTGTTTCAGGGGTTGATGGTCAGAAGGGTTGGGGAGTGATTTACAGCCCTTCATATGTTTGTGCATTAAAGGGATCAACAGTGAAAATATCCTGTACTTTAACACATCCTCGTGGTTATGAGATCAGAACAGCTTTCTGGACCAAAACTGTTGGAGAATCACCTGATCTGTGTTCAGATCCACAGAAGAGAGCAGGGATTCAGTGTAACAGAGTATATTATAAAGACACTTCCAGCATCACTTTGACGGCTGTAACAGAAGCTGATAAACACATCTACTACTGCAGATTTACTACAGATAAAGCGGAGGGAAAATGGACGGGGGTTCCTGGAGTTCAGCTTGACGTCACAGGTAAAACTACTGAACTCTCAGAAATAGACCACAGAATACAAACACACACATCACACACATTCTTATGTATGTGAATCTGCCAGATGACCTTCTTTATTTGTTGAAACATAAAAGGGGATATTTTATTCATATAATGCCAGAACCTTCTTCAAGCTTCATCCTTCCCTCGGGTCATTTTGACCCAGAAATTTTGTCTTGATTTTTTTTTTTTTTAAATCGAGTGTTTATCTGAGGGGTCCAAAACCCCATGACTTTTGTCGCACTTGAACCACGAATACACAAATATATTTTTTATTGGATTCAATGAGTTTTGTGGTTGAAATTTAAAGAGGACCTATATGCAAAATTCACTTTTATAAGCAGCCCAACCTAAGAGTAGGGAAACCCGCCCACGACTGGTGACGATCTGCACTAGATCCCGCCCTGAGTGAGAAGAAGCAGCAGTCCTACATTACTGTTTACTTTATGTATATTACAATGTCTGCGCCTGGAGAACATTATAAATGTTCTGTTCCTGCTGGATGTACGAATATACGAGTGTCCATAGACTCCAAGTCACTGGACACCGTGGATATCATTTTTGACGGAAAAAGTTTCCATCCACTTTTTGCACTTTTTGTAATCGACAAAGTGAATATGCGGGAAAAAAAAACATTACGAAATTTGCCATTACGGGGTATTTACGACAAAAACATTACGAGGTATTTACGACAGTGCAAGTATTCCACAGCGACTCTAGGGGTCGCTGTTTGACAAAAACACAATTTCTCCACAGTGTGCCTTTAAATGGAGAAAATAAAGAGTCTCGTCATCTGTCCGCCATGGTTTTTGTTGTGATGACTGCACCTTGCACGTGTTGAAAATATCATGTGACACCACATTTATTTGCGTTAAAGCCCATTCTCTCAACAAAAAGTTTCCAAACTAGTTTTTCGCGACATTTGAAGTATCAACAGAATTTAGGCGCTAAAGTTAAATGGAAAAAGATTGTGTCAACATTTGCAAAAAAATTATTGATAATTGGCATTTCCATCAGCTATATGCTTTTTTCGCAAAATAAACTTTGGATGGAAACCTGGCTATTGTTATATATTTGCGCAAATCATTTTACACATGACTGCTTCATCAACGAGGGTCAGTACAAAGCTGGATTTGCGAAAAAGTTATTTCTGAAGGATGGGTCAATAACAAAGTTTCGTGCAATAACTTACAATGCAATAACACAACAACAGTGCTTCAAAAATGCTCTTCAGAAACCTACGGGTGACGACATGGACGTAGTGTAGCGGCTTGTCAATAGAGGGCGCCGGGGCGCCGCCCCCATCAAAATTCCAGAAATATACATGTATACAAAAATGATATAAAAATGAAATAAAAATAAAAAATAAAATAGTTTACTCATACAATGTAAGTAGTAAGAGCCTCAGCATTTAATAAAAACTGGCTTTAATCGGTTAACTATTTTCTTTATTATGTTTTTCAATAAGTTTCATGTGGTTTCATGTAAGAGGGACGCCGGTCAAATGGATGTCTATAGAGAGCCTAAGTCCCTCCCCTTCTGGTGGAACACCATGGGACCTTAATTCGGAAAAATATTGTATGGTAGTCAATACATGGATTTCTCGGCGACGTCATCACTGCTTGCGCACGCAACCAGGAGGCAAAAGACCCGCGGTCTTCGTACTGGAGTAAAGGGTTTAGGCTAGTAGCAAAGTGGTGGTGTTGTCGCTAAGTCAAAATGCCAAGGAGTTGTTGCGTAATTTATTTACATGCAGGCCTATCTGTTGTGTTTTATATGCTCATTTAAATTATACATGTTGTAAGTAATTCCAAATCTAGGCGAATGGAAGAGTGGGACAGGAGGAGGAAGTTGTATGTTATATTCTTTCTATTCATAATTTGACGAGCTGCACATGACCACAGCACGTAGTTGTATGCATCAAGGGATTTGTATGCTCTAATCATTTCTCTTGTATACACACTTGGTGTCTGAATAAGATAATTATATATATCAGGCCATACAATTGCTGGCCACTTCTTCTCAAGATCTCACCATTGCTGAGAGTAAGTTTTTTAATATAATCGCCACGGTCGGAGGTACTAATGGCTTCCCACATAATCCATCGTCAAATCTTTGATTTACAGTAAAGTAACGTTATATCATGAAATGTTGCAGGTCGTAAAGTAACGTAAACAAGGTTAACTTATATAAAAGCAAATTCGGGCTCTATAGATGCTGCACTGCTAACATTGGCTATTACATTACTAACTTAGTCTAACATGATAATTCATACATGCATCACAGTATGTCCGGATTTTGATTCGTAAACAGTTGGACGTTTTACATAATGTTATATAAATATGAAACACAAACAAACAGATCCAACTCTGAAATTGCAGTTTATTATTGAGTCAACAAGAAATTACAAACAATGCGAAATCTACATTAATTACAATGTTCTTTTACAGAAGTCGGCATAACAGATAGCGGTTTTCTGCCTCCTGGATGCGCGCGCATCCGGTATTGTTTGTATACAAGAAACCTGTGTATGGCGAGAGACAACAAATATTTTGATCTCGTTTGAATTGTGCGCTGAATTACACATATGATGTTTGTCAATTTAAAAGAAACATTTTAAAGTCAAGAAAGTCACAGTTTGATGTAAAACTGTTGAGGTATAAGACTGTGAAAATACGTAATTACAAAGACTACAAACCCACATGTGACGTCATACCTTTTCTCTCAACGAATGAAGCTAACTTTACTGAAGCTAACGTCTGTCATTTTTGTATAGTCTTACGTTATAATCGTAACGTTACGCCGTCATGCCTGAGTGTTTTGTACCAGACTGCACACATACGAGCAAAGGGCTTGCTCGTTGTTTTGCTTCCCGGGAGATGTAGTTCATTGAGCGATTTTCACATAAAACTAAATGTTACTCTTCTGTTTTATGACAAACTGCGACTTTCTTGACTTTCATAATTATCTTTTAAATTGACAAACATCATATGTGTAATTCAGGGCACAGTTCAGACGGAATAAAAAGATAAGTTGTCTCTCGCCATTGACTACCATACATATTTTTTCCGAAATAAGGTCCCATGAGCCGGAAGTGGAGGGGAGGGACTTAGGGTCCTTACATTTTCGGGCAGCATGTGACCTGAAGCTGGTCTCTAATTGGTTTCTTAAAGATTCTCCTCCAGACAGGTCGCTGCGTCCCTGGCGAATCAGAATTGGATACATGTTATTTTATCCAATCTGATTGGTTCTCGTTTCCTGCCATTCAACTCAACGCTCTTTGCCACTATGAGTGCGAGTGCGCGGGCGACACCGTCACTCCGACTCCGTCAAAACCTTGCTAGGCTGATCATTTTCGTAGAGAGAATGGCAGAAGTTAAACCAAATTCTGTCATTGATTTACAAAAAAAAAAAAAAAAACTTTCACAAGGCGTTCGCTGGAAGAAAAAAAAGGATAAAGGATCTCGGACCGGACCAACCTGATTTACAGATCCAGCAGCAGGCCAGTGACTGAGGGCGAAGCTACACCCGGAGCTTCACCCGTATGGAATTCCAAAGCTGCCAATATTAAAAATAAATAAATACATAAATGTAAAAAAAAAATAAAAAAATAAATACATATACAAATAAATATACATAGAAAAGCAAAAAAACGAAAATAAATAATTATTTATACATTTATTTCCTTATTTATGTATAGATTTATTTGTTTCCATATTTATTTATTTATTCTTTTATTTATTTATACATTTATTCATTGCTACATTTATTTATACATTTATTTATTTTTACATTTATTTATTTCTACATTTATGTATTTCTACATTTATTTATTTCTTCATTTATTTCTTCCTACATTTCTTCCTGCGCAGGGTAATGAGGAGGGCGTGGTTTACCTCAGACATGGCAATCGAGCTCAGAGTAAGCGAAGGCGAAGGGTTGAGGCCACAGTGACACCCTGTGGCGAAATACAATAAGTATAGCTCACTGACGTTGATACAGTCTGTGACTGCGAGGTATATGGTCAAAATCCTAAATCTTACTGTGTGACATGGATGGGCTACTCTTTATTCCGGACATGGCCGTAGAACATCGTTTGGTCTGGATTTGTAAAATGTCCTGGGCTAACAAACATGAAACAGGGACTCTGAAACGGAAGCGCTTGATATTTTCCATTTTTCGGTCAGAACTCACGGAAAGAAAGCAGGGCACATATAGGCTACAGTGAAGTCGACGCAAGCATATTGACCAATGCTTTTTGAAACGAGACCATTGCATTTTAATGTAGCCTAATTTCCAAAAACAATACTGACAGCAACAGAAACATTTTTTTTATTCTATTAAGCGGTGGTAGTCTTTAGCCTACCTCCATAAACTCATGTCCAGGGACAACCTTATTAAATGTATGAACGTCACGTTAATCCACATCGATAAATTCAGTTAGAGGATAAGACTGTAGGGCAGTTAGCCTACCACTAAAATCCAACTAGAGCTTCATCAGAGCCATCAATACAGAAGAGATCTTAATGCTTTTACACAGCAATTAGTCTACAAGTGCATAAAAATATTATGAAGTGTTTTACATTTTGAAGACATAAATATGACATGATGGAATCAATGAAGTGATAGGCCTACGTTTAATATGAGACAGACACCAGGTGGCAGAAAGTCACTGTCTTAATGAGTGAGTTCAATCCACTCGTTTGATTCCTTAAAATACACCGAAATTACTTTTGAACGGCGTAGATATTCGTATTCGTTTAACTAGAGCAAAAGATGAATTCTGTCTTATGCGCGGGGACGCGATCGGTTATAAACTAAAAATAATCTCCGCTTCTCTCTGTATTAAAAGGGTGTCAGTTTCGCTCCGCTTGGGGCACGCTCAAGCTCTACTGTCGGCCACAGCCAAGTATCCTTTTGATAGGGTATGCGTGAAGAATTTTTCTATACCGGCAGGTGCACGCGTCTCAAACCATGAAAATCTGTTCCTAGGGACTTTACCAAAATCCATCATAATAGCAATGACGGATAATGATGCTTTTACCGGCGCTTACGAAAAAAAACCCATTCGCTTTTAAACATTTTAATCTAGAATATTTAAATCTCACCTCTGACGGCGCACACGTCCCAACGCGTGCTTTTCAGCCGCAATTTAATTTAGGAAATGCCGTAAGAGAGTTTTATCAACTGGTTACCGCCACGGGGAGACATCTGAAGAACCAGTCTCTCGCTATAGACAGGGAGGATTTTCTCGACGGCTACACACTGTTTGCCTAAAACCTTACTCCGGATGAAGAGTGCTCGCAGCATGTGTCACTGATTAAATCAGGGAATATTAGGTTAGAAGCACGTTTTAGAGAGCCTCTACAAAACACAGTAAACATTTTAATTTATGCTACCTACGATTCTCTCCTTGAAATATCAATCTTTCCTGTGAGTCTTAATGGGCGTTGCCATGACACTCGATACTTCCTGTTGCCGGTATCTCAGTTCCGGTTTAGCGTAACGCTTAATGAAGCTGGCACACAAGGGATACTCGCGTCGCGGCACAAACGGGTGAAACTCATTTCTGACAAGTAGTAATGCTGACAGATAAGCAATGGCTCCTTGTGGCTCAACGTGTACCGTTGTCAGGTGCACAAACAACACGCGAAAACTGAAGGATTTTATGAATGGGAGCTGTTTCCAACATAAACGGACCCTCTACGCAGAAAGAGTGTTTCTTGTAACTCTACTTAGAAAAAACTGCAGTACAACTGTATATATATTTTTAAGTGGTATGTTTATTGTTTTCAATAATTTGAAAATTAATTCGAGAATTAACTTGAATGTGCAGCAATTTGTACAAATGGAGAGTATGTTGGCCTACTATATTTGTTGTAGCCATTAAATAAGAGCATTTAGTTTCATATTTGTTGAAATATTATAATGTAATTTTTTCCATCTATGTTGATTATGAAAAGTGAACACCATGATCATCTTCATCTTTGCAGCAGACACTGACAGAAAACTCTAGTTTATTAATAAAAATCAATGCACGCGTGTCACTGGATTTACAAATGCACATCTTGCTTGTTGCACGCACACTCGGCACACATATGATGTCGAAATAACGAGATATTGTGTTGAAATAACATTATTAATAATAATAAATCTTTAATAATATTTGATTGAATGCCGAATGTTGTGCTTGTTCAATTTAATAAAATTAATACTTTAATTGTGATCATTAAAATAATTGAATATTAAATATTAAGTGGCCAATTTTGCTCATTTATTAAAAGTATTTATATATATATATATATAGCACCCCCTCAGCACACGTTAAAAAATAAAAAAATTAACGTGAAGTAAATTAAAAGTAGCCTATCCATGTCACACAGTAAGATTTAGGATTTTGACCATATACCTCGCAGTCACAGACCGTATCAACGTCAGTGAGCTATACTTATTGTATTTCGCCACAGGGTGTCACTGTGGCCTCAACCCTTCGCCTTCGCTTACTCTGAGCTCGATTGCTATGTCTGAGGTAAACCACGCCCTCCTCATTACCCTACGCAGGAAGAAATGTAGGAAGAAATAAATAAATGTAGAAATACATAAATGTATAAATAAATAAATGTAAAAATAAATAAATGTATAAATAAATAAATGTAGAAATGAATAAATGTATAAATAAATAAAAGAATAAATAAATAAATATGGAAACAAATAAATATATACATAAATAAGGAAATAAATGTATAAATAATTATTTATTTTCGTTTTTTTTGCTTTTCTATGTATATTTATTTATATATTTATTTATTTTTTTTATTTTTTTTACATTTATTTGTATATTTATATATGTATTTATTTATTTTTAATATTGACAGCTTTGGAATTCCATACACCCGCGCTTGTTATGAGAAACGGAGGTGGCTGGCTTTATTTGCTTATTTGTTATGTCATGTATTTGTACTCAATATATAATCTAACTGTACATATCTGTTCTGTCACAGTTAGTAACTGAAGTGTAGATCACATTTGTACAATTATATGAAAAAAAGATGATTGAAATAAATGATTAACTCTAAAATTTCAACTTTTTTCTTTTTCAGGTTTGATTCTAATCATAATGTAACATTATTTGAAAAAACAAAATTTCAGTACAAAAAAAAAAACATTTTTATTGTTAGAATTGTGATTTCATAATATTTAGATATGAATCCAACTGGAAAATCTTGTGAAAAGATATCTTTCAGTTAGTCAAAGTGGAGCTCTATAGCCATCTAGTAGCTAAAATGATCATTTTTTACTTTTAAAACTACATTTTACAAAATATGGGCAAAAAGTTTACACTATACCATGTAAAATTATCCATGTTATCCCCATGAATGAAAGTTAGAAATATGGGTCTTTTATAAAGTGAATTTTACATAAAATGCTGTTTTTTGTAAAAAGCCTATTTAAATAAATATTTATTTATTTATTTATAATTATCACCAGCCGCCACTACCATAGTATTTAATAGTAATATTGAGTGATATTGTATATTATCTATGGCAGCAGAAAACAGGGTTTCTAGTCGTTTTCACGGATCCGTGTGAATGGGGATCATTTTGACGATGATGTCGTCTGTACTTGGAAAACTCAAAGGAAAAACGTCTCAGTTTTAAGCATATCGTTGTCGTGTAAACGTACCGTTAGTTTCCTCAGTTCTGTGTTTTTCGTGTCGTCAATGTTAAATGTGCTTGTTAAATTTGTCCTTCTATTTATTCTCCATCGTTGTGCGATCATTACAGCCACCGAGCGTGACAGTTGCTGAAACTCACTAGCACTGAAAAAGATGAAAATAAAAGTTTTAATGCAAGATTCCCTGTTCATTAGGAACAATGACATTATATCATTGAAACATTCATTTGCTGTAAAGATGCTTTAAACAATATGTACTAAAGCACTGTACATGTGAGAATTATTAATTAATTATTATTATTTTTTTCCCCTTTAATTTTCTCCTTTTGTGACCTGAAAAAGAAAGAAGGTCATGTGGCTTTATAACAAAACCATAAATAATGGATAAAGGCTTAACTTTAAGCTGACAGTGAATCTTGTTGTTGTTGATGATGATGATGTTATTGTTGTTGTTGTTGATGATGATGATGATGATGATGATGATGTTGTTGTTGTTGTTGTTGTGTCAGACCTGCAGGTGGAGACACAGCAGAGAGTGAAAGAGGGAGATTCAGTCACTCTGACATGTAAAAGCAGCTGCTCTCGGCCTGAACAAACAACATTCATCTGGTACAGAAACACACAGATATTCACTAAAGGAATTGTGAAAGTGAATCAGCTTCATCTGTGGTCAGTCAGTCGTTCTGATGCAGGAAACTATCGATGTGCTGTAAGAGGAAATGATCATCGTCTGCGCTCTCCTGCTGTTCATCTCACAGTTGAATGTGAGTACAAACTGATTCATTAATATTAGTGAAATATTTCACACACTTGGAATTTCTACATTTCATTTAGTTGAATATATAAAGGTACAAAAATCTTTGGTGTGATGAAAGATTTCTGCATTTGTTTCTGAAAGCCTCTTTAATTATTTTCCTCATTTCTGTGTTTCAGGGGTTGATGGTCTGCAGGATCGGGGAGTGAATTACAGCCCTTCATATGTTTGTGCATTAAAAGGATCAACAGTGAAAATATCCTGTACTTTAACATATCCTCAGAGTTATAAAATCGTAGAAGGTTTCTGGACTAAACCTGTTGTAACTGATGGACAATCACTGAATCTGTGTTCAGATCCACAGAAGAGAGCAGGAGTTCAGTGTGACAGTGAAGATAAAGACACTTCCAGCATCACTTTGACGGCTGTAACAGAAGCTGATAAACACATCTACTACTGCAGATTTACAGATTATCAGGATAATAGATGGACAGGTTATCAGGATAAAAGATGGACAGTGATTCCTGGAGCTTGGCTTGATGTCACAGGTAAAACTAATCTTTTTGCATTTATTATATAGTAGTGCATAAATGACAGGAAAGTTCAGGGAGAAACAGAAAGGAATGAGATGAGCACATGATCCAGAGCACAACAGCTCTTTATATCAGCTGTGTTTGTCAGGTGTGATGAAACTGTCAACATGAAGCATTATCCCATCCACCTCCACGAATGAGTGTTGATCATGTCGCCTTGTTGAAGTAAATTGTAGTTTACCTTGCTTTACCCCGGTCTTCTAAAAGTAAAAAGATGACTGTGAAAAATAGTAGTAGGCCTATAGAATTAAATGTATTTATGGTGAGATTACTACAATTTATTGATAAATTACAATTTATCTAGATCGTTTCCGCACCGAGTCTATTTCTGCTGTGCTGCAAACGCTGAATTAAATTGACAGCGCATGTTTCGTGGTCAAAATTAACAAAGATTGACATGAAAATGTAGTAATTTCACCATAAATGCGTTTAATTAAATAAATTGTAGTCTCATTCGTGGAGGTGGAAAAACAAGTTCTTTGTGACATGCAAGATTTATTTTATTAAAATTTAAATGGAAAAGAAAAGAAAAGGCATGAGACTCGGCTGTTTTTGTCAATTTACAGTTAAATATTTGACCACTTGCTTGAGCAACTTAATATAAGTAATGCATGGAATAATAGCCCTACGTTGTTTAAATTGTGTTTAAACGTGCATGCGTCCATTAAAGAGTGTAGGTTATATGTGTACAAAGAGAATCGCAATGCTGAAAAAACATTTTATTAAATAAAAGTTGCAGCGTAACTTCTGGATTTTAAATAAAAATAGTAAGTGTTTGTGGTACAGCCGTGAATCAGTTATTCACTGCAAACGCATCATATATGAAGCACTATAGCGCGTGCTGCTCCTGCACCGCACACACACATTGCACACGGAGTATGTGGGAAACGGCCGTAAGATCCACCTACAGTTCTTAGAAACTTAGATGTGTCACGCACATAGTATCTCTTTGTTTCGTACAACAGCAGCACTCATCTTGTTTGTTTACAGCGGATGCCGATGAAGCCATAGATATCATATATAAAGGCTAGATGTCTCGTGCGCGCTGCTGGCCAATGGAGATCGATGTCCGCACACGGCGGCCATCTTGCGACAGTGGACTCGCTCACTCGTTTAATGGTGCATATACGTTTAAATAACCATAACTTGCTCAATTTTCTACCGATTTTCAAACGGTTTGGTTTGTTATGAACGTCAGAGATGTAGTTATGACACTACATACATAAACTGCATACATATGAAAAATTATAACATACATGTTTAAGCATTCGGAATTATAGCCACGTTAATAACGTTTGTAAGAAACCAAACCGTTTGTAAATCCGTCAATATTTCAGCGAGATAAGAGGATTTGTGTGCGTGCTGATCATTCACCTTAATGCACAGAGCACTGACACAAGATGGCCGAACGGCGATGCCGGAAGTGAATGTGCCATAAGACATCTAGCGTTTATATATGATATCTATGGATGAAGCGGCCGTAAACCGGAAACTGATATGCCGACTTCTGACAATAGCGGAAGTTCGTCGTGACGCTTGTGCACATAGCCTATACAACACCGTATATTTTTATCATAGACAGTAAAAGAAATGGACACAGCGACCCCATTGGATTCAACGGAGACAAAGTGAAGCCCATTAGAAACTCTTACTTCCTGGGGGTCCAGCGTACTGCGCAGACTCAAACTGAGCTTGACGACGTAGATGTGACGTGAGCAAACCGTCTGTCTTCTAGTAGCTGTGCCAAGAGAAATCTGAATCATTCCCTTCCGAAACTTGCAGAGACGGAGAGCGTGAGTAGGAGCTGTCCGTGAGCGAGGAGCAGGAAAAACTTTTAGTAGGTGTTCTGATTAATTACTTTGTCATTTTGCCTCCAGGTCCTCCCGATTGCGCGCGAGCTTCTCCTCCTGTCCATACGGTAATTTCTTACTGTGCGACAGAGAGTCGCGTGGCTGTGACGCAATCGTTAGCCTATTTTTACAAAAATTGCTTCTACGGGGCCATAACGTAAGCTACAAGGTAATGAAGCCTTTTATACCTTTTCGTGTTTCTTTAGAAATAAATAATGGACAAATGGAGTCTTTAAACGCCTCAGATGTGAAGTTATTCGCTGTCAAAGTGACGCCAAAATGAATGGGAGTCAATGGGATGCTAACTGCAGGTGGGGTTCCGTTAGCCAATGGCGGCGTCCGGGGGTACCTTCAAAATAATACAAATCCCTGCACCCTTGATTTTTATGCTCTTTTCTTTTTCGCCGGCTGCTCGGAGGTAGTCATTTTTACATTTCCCGCTGTTGTCACTTGTCGTCATCGTTGCTACGATACGTGACTCACAATGACTGAAACGACCAATTAAAAGGGCATTCTCTGATGATGTTCCAAGATGTTAAACGCCCACTGTCGCGAATTTGCAACAAACCCCTTCCATTCAGACTGCAGGCGAGATCGCGTGTGTTTTCCCCCAATGCCTGTTTGTGCACATTCGATACATACCTAGGAACATTTTGCACGCACTGGTTTCTCGTAGGAGCGGTCGGAGTGGGAACTACATCCGGTTCACCGAAGCTAATATTTTGGTTTGCAAAATTCGCATATCAAGGGCGCAAATGTGGAGAAATTGCCCAAAATGAGTTAAGTTGTGCTAAGATAAAAATATGTACCAGCTTATTGATTGCTTCTATAGCTATGTTATTCATATAGACTTCATGTGACGAATATTTTTACGTACTTTGTAGATTTCTGTTTGTAGCAAATTTGCGACATTGGTCCATAACGGCTGGATTGGGCTAATGGCTACATATTATAATAATGCTGTATTTAGATGATTTCAGCCAAATTTTTTTTTTTTTTTTTTTTTTTTTTTTACAAAAAATAGCATGTTAGGATATAACACTATAAGAATATATAATGTATGCACTGGAGAAACAAGGAAAGAGTTAAACAGAGTGTAACATAGAATGTATAAAAACTACTGTCATACTGTCAATGTTAGGGAGTAGGAGAGTGTTTTGTTTCTTGCTGTTGTCAAGATTCATTAATTTGTCAATTAAAGTTGATAAGTTCTAACAACTTTGTGCAATGAATAAAATCTACATACCTGAGATGGGAAAATGTGTTTTATTAATTTTACCATTTTGTAAAAAAAATTACCCTAAATGCCTGTTGTCGCAAATTTGCAACATACCAAAATTTCTATTTATTTGTTGTGCAAAAGTGAAATTGATAATCTCAACATTATTTACCATCTACTTAAAGGCAAAAACACACATAATTTTTTTTTTATATATACAGCTATATAAATTCGGACGTTAAGGGGTTAAAAACGCTACGCTGATCATAGACAAACACGGGGAGAAATTAGTATCTACCGCACCGGCGGTTTTTTTTTTTCTTATCATAGCCTACTATCGTTCATAGTCTGACATATATTAGAAGCTATGTGTCTGTCATGGATTTGCACTGAATTGATTCTCAAAAATACGGAACAAAGTGCGTTCCATATCAGTTCAATACGGAACAAGACTTGTGTCAAATACGGGATGATTCCGTATTATATGGAACGGTTGGCAACCCTCGATCTGACATTATCGAGTATATCACACACACCCAGAGAGAGCATGCATACACTACATGTTGTAGTCTAGTAGATTAGTCTAGTGTTGGACATTACGAGTGCATGATTTTACTGTGTGATTTAGTCTAATTTATATAATTTAATTTAGTTAATAAATATCACACAGAGAGTGCAGTTTTTCTCCAGATATCAGCATGGTAACAAATGTGACATTGGTTGTATACAAGTTTAATAAACAAAAAGTTAATCTTAAGTGACTTACATTTTAGACACCATATTGTTTTTCTCCTGTTTTTGCTCTATTTCGCCAAACAAAATAGTTCAAAACAAAGCCACAGCACTGTAATCGCGTCTCTGAGCAACACATGGCAGTGTTTCCTTACTGAATGAATCAGCTTTTTGAGCAAATCAGTTGAATCAGTGACTAAAATGGATTAAGACATTTTTGAATGAATCAGCCTTTGAATGAATTGGTTGAATCTCAATGACTCACTCATTAACAGTGACTTGCTGCCACCTACTGGCGGTAGTATATAAGTATAGTGTCCCATACTTAGAATTTGTGCTTTGCATTTCACCCATCCAAGTACACACACACACACACACACACACACACACACACACACACACACACACACACACACACACACACACACACACACACACACACACACAGCAGTGAGTATTGAACACACACCAATGTGGTATTTATGCATTTGCACTGCAATTACAATTACAATTGCATAATAAATGTTATGAGGTGAATGTTTTGAGTCCCGCAAGTATCAGTCGATCACCCCTATTTTATCCACACTGCACTGGCTACAAGTCAAATTTAGAATTGATTTTAAAATGTTATTATTTGTTTATAAAGCCCTCAACAAATTGGCCCCTCAGTACCTGACTGATCTACTCTGTCCGTACACTCCTTCTAGAACTCTGAGATCTAGAGATCACTGTCGACTCCTTGTGCCTAGATCGAGACTTGGAAAACGAGACGATCACACTTTTGTGACTGCAGGCCCAAAACCTGGGAACAGTCTACCTCTCTACATCATTTGCACTGCAATTACAATTGCATAAACAATGTTATGAGATTTATGTCTTAAATATAAATCTCTGAATATAGAAAAATGAAATGTTTGAAAAAAATGAATTAATAGGCCTAATTTTAGATGTGAAACTAAAGCCGCAAGTAGATAGCAGCAAATGTCGCTGAATCGTTAAACCGAACGCTACACTCTGGTGACCCCTGCTGGTCAGAACTGTGTAAATGCAACAAAAACTCAGGCCAAACATGCAGAAAAAAACACCTTTTAAAAAAACCATTGCAAATGCTTTATTGAAAGTAAAATCCACATGATTCATTGAACCATTGAAATTTCGAAAGTTTCGAAACAGTTATGACGTGACGAAGCCTCGTTGATTTGAAACAAAAGATTAAAGTTTCAAAGCTTCATGAAGCAGACGAGCAGTTTTTCTAAAGCACCCATCACTAAAGGCATTGCATTCGTCTGAATTGTCTTCGCAAAGGTGTTTCTAGAACAAACTATCACTTGTTCCAGAAGTGGTCAAATGAGCAACAGAACACCGTGAGAATAAATTCTTATATAAAGCTGTTATAATGTTGATTAAGTGATGCTTGAGCTGCTATTTTTTTAAATAATTTCAGACCCTTTCTCCTGATAAACTGCAGCGTGAACAACGACGTGCAATCGCAACTCACTGCAAAATGAACTGAAGCATCGGGAAACACTCAATAATGCGCTAATTCTACACAGCATTTACTACACAGAGCACAAAAGACAACGGCACTCAAAAAAATGACCTTTTACTGTTTTTGCAGGCATGCGTGGACAAATGAACGTTTTAAAAGTGTACAGCCGCACATGCAACATTCCATACAGTACCGTTTAAAAAATACGACGACATCGCCAGAATTTTGAAGCTTTAGTATCGCGATACTGTAATACTGGTATACTGATCATGATGAGTGATTAGACTCAGCCGGTTGCACCAACAGGGCTTTACTAAGCCTGGTCCTAACTGCTAAGTAGGTCTTAGTTAAGACCAGTCTTTAGAGTTGACCTAACGTCGGTTGCACCAACCAAACTTAAGCCTAGGCTTAACTACGCCTGGTCTTAGCGTTGCGCGTTCATGTGCGGTTGACCAGCAGCGTGCGTTGCTAGGTTACGCTGTAAACTATCTTCCACTGTTTTGTTAACTTGTAACGTTAAGTGCCAGTGACACTCTGCGGATGGCCCGACATGCGGTGGATTTATGGACATTAATCATGTCTCCAACAGTGTTTTGAAACGCACCATTTGCATAAAAACGTAGCGCTATTAACAGCTGTAATGCTGGTGTCAATGCTGCGTTGTGGTTCGACACATACTGTAAGTCGGGTGACAGCTCTTCAACAAGTTCATATATATCTCTCCGACAGAATCGAAACCTCTCTATCAGCTCCTCATCATTGTAAATGTCCAATGGATTGCTTCTGTCCCTAATAACTCTCTCCCGTCTAAAAGCCCGCTCATTGTAAAGTCTGTGTATAAGGCGCGCCATGTCTTTACTGCTGAGTTATCAAGTGGTTACAATAGAAACATTATCTAACGGCTATTAACGCTATTATATGCCTAGATTTTGAATTTACGCCTGCTACTGACTAGGCGTAAGATTTACGCCCGGTCTTAGCGAGAAGAGGACTTAAGCCTGGATGGTGCAACTGTCATAACTTTTAGGTCGGACTAAGAATGCTGAGTTAAGACCTACTTACTTAAGACCAGGTGTAAGCCCTGTTGGTGCAACCGGCTCGGATGTGATCAGTAAATCAGCTCACTTCCTGATGATGTCACCATTAACAGTCAACGTCATCTGATGTTGTTTCAACATTTTTCAAGAATGTTGTTCTAAGAATGTTTTCTCCAAACATAATGAAAACATTTCAAAAACCTTCAAGAAACAATGTATAAATAATGTTTTTGTGCAAACCTTCTGAGAACATTATTAAAGACCAGAAAACATTGAACAAACACTCTGTTATTGTTACTGGAAGAACGTTTGTTCATAACTTTGAGAGAATGTTAGCTAAAGTTATGAGAACGTTCCCTGTTAGCTGGGATATTATATAACTGCTGTCTGAACTGCTTCAATTTAGTGTCGTCATTATTGTCATTTTAGTATTATCACCATATAAAGTTGATGATGTGATGACAGAATTTCATTAAGACAATAAGTTTTTTATTATTATTAAAACAATAAGATGACAGACAGTTGTTGTTGATGTTGATGATGTTGTTGATGTTGTTGTTGTTGATGATGTTGATGATGTTATTGATGTTGTTGTTGTTGATGTTGTTGTTTTTGATGTTGTTGTTGTTGTTGTTGTTGTTGTGTCAGACCTGCAGGTGGAGACACAGCAGAGTGTGAAAGAGGGAGATTCAGTCACTCTGACATGTAAAAGCAGCTGCTCTCTGCCTGAACAAACAACATTCATCTGGTACAGAAACACACAGAGAATAACTGAAGGAATCGTGAAAGTGAATCAGCTTCATCTGTGGTCAGTCAGTCGTTCTGATGCAGGAAACTACCAATGTGCTGTAAGAGGAAATGAAGATCTGATCTCTCCTGCTGTTCATCTTAAAGTTGAACGTGAGTACAAACTGATTCATTAACAGTAATGAAATATTAACCCGGTAATACCAAACTCTGCTACTTCGCTTTGCTTCGTAGACAGAGTCTGGCATGGCATAATTGAAAAGCGTTTTCTTTCTTGGGGGGGGCTCAGCTGCGAAATACCGGAGTGAACATGGCTGTGAACGACTTTTGCAGATTATGTGAAGTAAATCTTCGCATCCACGGTACAATCAGCGTCTTCATCACGGCTCTCAGCCCGCCCTCTGTTCGTTGATTGGCCGGCTGTTTTCAGGCCGGAGGAAAACGGTCGCTATCTCAGGCCCCGTTTACACGTAACGTTACATGGTTATTTTGAAAAACGGAGACATTTCTTTTCGTTTGCGCCCTTCGTTTACACGCAAACGGAGGATTCGCCAATGAAACCGATTCTTTCTAAAAACTCCGGCCAGAGTGGAGATTTTGAAAATCTTCGTTTGCCCGTTTGCATGTAAACTGAGAAAAACGGAGTTTTAGGCAGCGACGTCACAGAATGTGACTATTTTCGGGATTCTGATTGGCTAAAGTGGGCTTGAGCTTCTCGTTACACTGCCACCTACAGGTTTGGCATGCTCTTGACAGCATATACACAGGTTCGTGTGCACAATGTTATTTTTGAAAACGAAGAGGGGTGAAATGTCCGTTTATGAAAATAGCCATCCACGTGTAAACGTAGCCTCAGACTTCAGTACAGAAGCGAACTGAAATTGAGCGGAAGTACGAAGTCTGACGTAGTCAGGCTAATGAAATATTGCACACTTTTTGAATTTCTAAAACACAACAAGATAACTAATTTTAATTGAGGAAGCTGATTGCCTCGATCCCTTTAACCATTAGTTACGAGTACTGTGAATTTATTTCATCATTCATAGTTAACTATAAAAAGTAATTTTACACAGATTATTCAGAATTTAGTTCAGATTTGTTTGGTTATTTTAGGACCAATCATACAGACTGCATGACATTATTGTTAATTAGACATGAACCCATTTACAAGATCTCCGACGGCCCCAGAATTTTGTTGTTCAACATTCACCTCACGTTAAAACACTCTAACAAATCTGGACACTCTTGATCTGGACAAACTGAGTATCATTAGAAAGATTAAAGACTCCAGCTTCGATATTTGACCACTGTTTATGATAAAACTAGGTTGCAATGACATTCATTTCTTAATTTATGTCAGGAGTGCAAAGTAATCGATCTATAATTTTTGATATTTTGAACAGAATAAAAACACACACTCATATTCAGTCACGTCTGCTCTGGTTTATTGTGTTCACAGCTTCACTGAACAGCATCTGTTATGGCTCTTAGTCCAAAAGTCCGTATATTGGGAGAATTATTGATTTATTCTCACGTTTGCAAAATATTTCATCATAGAGAAAACCATTTCTATTGATTTCCCACTGAATTAAGTGATCTGAAGAGCTGAAAGAGCGTTTACAGCGAACTCTGTCCCTCCTCTTTCTGCTTTGCGTCAGTTATGATCTCAGCGCTCTCTCATTCACTGTACAGCTGTCAATCATCTTACGTGACCATATTCTCTGCACTCAAAAAAAAAAATTTGTCTAAAAATAAGATTTATGTATTTTAATTGCATAACAAATTCCTATGCATTTGGATTACATAGTTTTAACATAAACCAATCAATAATCTGAATGTGATTCATATTTTTAAGTCATATCTAAATGAAACAGATAAGATTTATGCAATTGTATCAGCCATGTCACCCTGTAGCCCAAGACTGGTTGCCCAATTAAGCTAAGCAGGGCTGAGCCTGGTCAGTACCTGGATGGGAGACCTCCTGAGAAAACCAGGTTGCTGCTGGAAGAGGTGTTAGTGAGGCCAGCAGGGGGTGCTCATCCTGTGGTCTGTGTGGGTCTTAATGCCCCGGTGTAGTGATGGGGACACTATACTGTCAAAGAGCACCGTCCTTCGGATGAGACGTAAAACCGAGGTCCTGACTCTCTGTGGTCGTTAAAAATCCCAGGATGTCCTTCAAAAAAAAGAGTAGGTGTGTAACCCCGGCATCCTGGCCAAACTTGCCCAGTGGCCTCTGTCCATCATGGCCTCCTAATCATCCCCATATACTGATTGGCTTCATCACTGTCTCTTCTCCACCAGTAAGCTGGTGTGTGGTGGGCGTTCTGGCGCAATATGGCTGCCGTCGCATCATCCAAGTGGATGCTGCACATTGGTGGTGGCTGAGGAGATTGCCCCTTCTATGTAAAGCGCTTTGAGTGCAGAGAAAAGCACTATATAAATGTAATGAATTATTATTATTATTATTATTAATAAACTGAATGTGATTTATATTTGTCAGTCGTATGTAAATGAAACAGGTAAGATTTATGTAATAGTACTATTACATAAATCGTACCTGTTTCATTTACATATGACTGACAAATATAAATCACATTCAGTTTATTAATACAATTGCATAAATCTTATCTGTTTCATTTAGATATGACTTAAAAATATGAATCACATTCAGATTATTGATTGGTATATGTTAAAACTATGTAATCCAAATGCATGGGAATTTGTTATGCAATTAAAATACATAAATCTTATTTTTAGACAAAACATTTTTTTTGAGTGTGCTCTTCTGCATGACACTGTCCTGTACACTTCCTCGTTCTGCTCCGGGAAGAACAAACCCAAAGAAACATTTCTACACGTGAAACAAGAAGCTAATAAACACACGATTACGATACATGCATATGAAAGGCTAAAATAACATATTTGAACATCATTATTATTAAAATCCACATTAGATCGCGATCGGAAGTTAATACAAAAACTCAGTGGTTGTTTAAAGTGAGTTTTGAGTTAAAGTGTAATATTAATCTTTTTAATTGTGTTATGAAGCTTGATGCTAATTGTAGCTCTAATGCACCTGTCTCACCAGGAGCTTTTATTCCATAATATAATTTGTTATATAATTCACATAAGGTCCCAAGAATATGCTTATTTTTAGTTTTCTAGAAAGACAAGAAAGTGGATTAGTGGGATTGAGGTGGTGTAGATGCACTGTAAAACATTGCTGTAAAAAAACGGCTGTAAAATCAGCTAATTTCTGAAAGTAACGTACTACTGATAGGAAAAGTAAGGGAGGTGGTGTGGCAATCTATATAAAATCACAATTCCATGCAACTGTTATAAAGTCATTGTCCATCCCAAAACAATTTGAGCTATTAGCTATTGACTCACACTATGGAAATAATTGTCATCTGAATATTGTTGGCTGTTATAGACCACCCTGAGCTGTAAATAACACTCACCTCACTGTCATCAGTGTTAGTTGAGTTGCTAGAAAAAGAATTCTTACTGCTGGGTGATTTAAACTGGGATTGGTTATCATCAGTGTCAAACCAGTTTAAGGAATTTTGTGATTCAGTGAATATAACTCAAATCATAAATACACCCACAAGAACTAATCTTAAGAACCCAAGCAAATCCACTCTAATCGATGTCATTTTAACAAATAAACCCCATAAATTCACCCATATAGGAATTTTTCCAGCCGATGTTAGTGATCACTGTGCTGTAGCAGCTATACGAAACTGTAAGATTTTAAAAGTAAAACCTAGAATTATTAAAAAAAGGTGTTTTAGGAACTTTGATATTCAAGGTTTTTTGCATAATTTGTTTGCATGTGACTGGGATAAACTTGTTTTGATACCTGATGTGAACTCTGCTTGGCAGTATTTCCATACATTATTTTTAGAGGTCATAAATAAGCATGCACCTATCAAGAAATTTAGAGTGAAGGGCCGCGATAATCCTTGGTTCACTGATGAACTGTCTGAGCTTTTTCGTGAAAGGAATTCAGCTTGAGCCAGAGCTAGAAAAACTGGCCAACAAAAGGACTGGGTGGCTTTTAGAGCCCTGAGAAATAGATGCACAGCACTGGTTCGCAGGGCAAAATCTGAGTTTTATCTTAATGAAACAACAAGAAATCTAAATAACCCAACTAAGTTTTGGAAAACATCAAGTCGTTGTCCCCCACTCAATCATCTAATGGTTTCCCGAACCAATTAACAATAAATGAAAGGCAAATAACCGATAGAACCGAGATGGTAAATTGCTTTAACAAACATTTTGTATCAGCTGGAGCTATATTCAGTGGATTGTCTGAACAAAATAATCTGAACGTATGTCACTCAAGGGAAGACTATAGTACTAGATTCAATTTTACGCCTATTATGAGTCATGAAGTTTTAATGGCGTTGGAAAAACTGGATAATCGTAAATCTGCAGGGCCTGATGAGATTGCACCCATATTTTGCTGAGCCATTGACTTATATCTTAAACTTATCACTGGAACAGAATAGTGTTCCTGAAGATTGGAAATCTGCCCTGGTTCTACCAATGCTGAAAGGTGGTGACCCATCTAATTTGGACAATTATCGTCCAATCTCTAAATTATCAGTGATAGCTAAGATTTTGGAATCTATCGTCAGTGAACAATTAAAACAATTCCTGGTTAGTAATAATATTTTATCTGTTTTTCAGTCTGGCTTTAGAAAAAATCATAGTACTACCACCGCTACTATGAAAGTACTTAATGACATAATCAGTGCTTTAGATGATCATAAATCATGTGCTGTGTTATTTATTGATTTAACAAAAGCCTTTGATACAGTCAATCATGCTATCTTATTATCACGGTTGGCATGCATTGTCCTCTCTGATGCTGCTATAGGTTGGGTCAGTAGCTATTTAAATAACAGATGTCAACGTGTACTTTTAAATGACTGTACGTCTGAGAAACTTACTGTTAACTCTGGAGTACCGCAGGGCTTTATTTTGGGGCCTTTGCTGTTTACAGTATATATTAATAACCTTAGTGAAAATGTGATTAATGCAAAAATGCACCTGTATGCTGATGATACCATTATTTATTGTTCTGCAAAATCACCTGCTGAGACAATTTTAAGGCTACAAAAAGCATTTGAAAATATCCAGTCAATTTAGTTTTAAATGATAAGAAATATACATGTTTTTTAATAGAACCCGTAAGCCTGGACCTTCCTTGCCTCAACTCCACACATTACAGGGCAGGCCAATAGAATTAGTTTGCTCATATAAATATCTGGGTTTTATATTAGAGGAAAACATGTCTTTTAATTTGCATATTAAACAGTTACTCACTAAATTGAAATTAAAGCTGGGTTTTTACTTCAGAAACAGTTCCTGCTTTACACAGAAAGCCAAAATAAAGCTGGTTGAAGCTACCTTTTTGCCGGTTTTAGACTATGGAGATGTGTTTTACAGACACTCCACAAAGACCTTGTTGAAATCATTGGATTCTGTGTATCATTCAGCATTGAGATTTATAATGCATGCAAAGTACTCTGTCCATCACTGTGTATTATATGAAATGGTTGGTTGGTCCTCACTTACCACAAGAAGGTTCAAACATTGGTTGATCTTTGTGTATAAATCAATAACTGGACATAATCCTTCATATTTAACTACACTCTTAACACCTAGTAGATCTGAATACAAGCTAAGATCAAGTAGATAGATACTGTATGATGTTCCACAAATTAAAACAGAGTTTGGTAAAACTGCTTTTAGTTATAGTGCTCCAACTTCATGGAATGAATTGCAAAACCAGCTAAAACTGCAGGTTTTTATTTCACATGTTGAATTCAAGTCCTATCTAAATCAAATTCATCATCATGTTTGTGATTGTTTTAAATAGTGATTTTCTGTATATTTTAATGTTTCTGTGCATCCCTGTCTTTTTGTTGCTTGTTGTCTGTTAAAGTGTATCTTCTGTGTGCCAGGGCTCACTTGTAAAAGAGATTGTAATCTCAATGTGATTTTCTTCCCTGGTAAAATAAAGGTAAATAAATAAATAAAATATTGTCCATTAAAACATGAATCTGTGTTATGTTTTTTAAATGAATCTTCATTTGATAAATCTGTAAATATAATATTGTTTTATTAATTTTGCACCAGTTCAGATGTAGATTTGCACCTTTTTCATTTTGATTTCTATTTAAAGATAAACTTCCGTAATACAATAAAGATAATTGAAGGTCATGTCATTAATAAAGTAATTATTTTCATATTTTATATATATTTTATGTAGATCCTCCAAAGAGCGTCTCAGCATTGATAAGTGGATCTGGTGTAATAGTGGAGGGAGGTTCAGTGACTCTGAACTGCATCAGTGACTCAAACCCTCCTGCAGAAATCAGCTGGTTCAAACAAGGAATATTCCTGCAATCTGGCGACACATACAGCATCACTAATATTAAATCTGAGGCCAGTGGAAACTATTATTGCTCTGCTAGAAATAAACATGGATCTCTGAACTCCTCTGCTGTGACTGTGAATGTCATCATGTGTAAGTATGCCTTGATTTTAGATCAGTTCTGGATGATTATTTGCTCACACTGTAAAAAAGAATACATTGATTTTACTGATATCTAATTAATAAAAATGAGGCAACAGATTACAAGCAATATTATTAATTAAATTTAACAAATTAGAATTGAGTAATAATTAATCAAATGAATTCCTTAAAAGGTAACCATTTAAAATGAGTAAAATTTACAAAATATCTTTTATTGCCAACATTGAAGACACCTGGTGTTAACAAGCAGAATCACTGAAGGAGAAAACCATAATTAAAGTCACCATTGTGGAGATCAGTGTGTGTTTTAGTTGGACACTTGACCTTAAATTATTAACTTTAAGTTTCGTTCGGCTGCTGTACATGAGTTATAACAGCCAGATGAACAAAGAGAAAAGGTGATCTGATGGTGTTGCTTGTGTTTTAACATAATCATTATTTCACAATCATTTGATCTGAATCACTGAACTCATAGAGTGCAAGTTAGGTTTACTTTATTAATTATAGCAGCACTGGCCTTGTACGGCATAATATTTTTTAACTTTTACAATGTAAGGCAAATAATTTCTAAAAAGTTTCTCTTACATAAAAGGGAGACACACAGACATCAATAATCAGCCTGTGAATCTCAACAATGGTGACATTTATAAAGCATGTTGCAGTGCATTCTGGGTGCCACCAATCAAAACTCATTCATGGCTCCCATCATGCATTGCTGCATGAATAAATAATGAGCTTATGTTCAGAGGTGATCTGTTCGTCACCATTGCTGAGATTCATACGCAAAATATTGATGTGTGTTTGTGCCTAAAAAAAAAAAAAAGAAAAAAAAAAAAAATATATATATTTATATATTTATTTATTTATTATTGATTTGGTCATTTGGATTTCATTGAAAAGGCTAAAAATATTATACTGCTGTAGTTAATAAAGTTAACTTAACTCATAAATTGGACTCTATATGAGTTCAGTGATTCAGGTCTAATGATTGTGAAATAATGATTATGTTAAAACACAACCAACACCATCAGATCACCTTTTCTCTTTGTTCATCTGGCTGTTATAACTCATGTACAGCAGCCAAACGAAACTTAAAGTTAATAATTTAAGGGTCAAGAGCCCAACTAAAACACACACTGATCTCCACAATGGTGACTTTAATTATGGTTTTCTCCTTCAGTGATTCTGCTTGTTAACACCAGGTGTCTTCAATGTTGGCAATAAAAGATATTTTGTACATTTTACTTATTTTAAATGGTTAACTTTTAAGGAATTCATTTGATTAATTATTACTCAATTCTAATTTGTTAAATTTAATTAATAATATTGCTTGTAATCTGTTGCCTCATTTTTATTAATTAGATACTAATAAAATCAATGTATTCTTTTTTACAGTGCAATTACTGAATGTCACTTGACACTTTTTGTCTTTTCAGATCCTCCACAGAATGTCTCAGTGTCGGTCAGTCCGTCTGGTGTAATAGTGGAGGGAGATTCAGTGACTCTGAACTGCATCAGTGACTCAAACCCTCCTGCCCTGAACTTCAGCTGGTTTAAGGAGAATGAAACCTCAGCTGTTGGATCTGGACAGAGTTTCAGCATCTCCAGCTTTAACTCCAGGTTCAGTGGACGCTTCTACTGTGAGGCTCAGAATAAACATGGATCTCAGAGATCAGCGTCTGTTTCACTCACTGTTAAAGGTATTTTCTATAATCAGACACTCTTTCAGTTTCATCTGTCTCACGTGTGAAATGATCTTCATGATCGTCTTGTTTCAGGGGTTCAGAGAGATGCTCTGCTCACAGTTTCTGGGATTGTGGCGGGATGTGGAGGATTGATCTTCATCATCATCATCATTGTGTTCATAAAGTGAGTGAATGTTGAGAAGCTCCTGCAATAAATTCTTTTAATTTTTTTTACATAAATGCAACATTTGTTGAACTTAAACCACTAACAAAAAATAAATGTTTCTTAAAATAAATTACTTTTCATTGCTTTCTAACAAAAACATGTTTTCTCCAGGAAGAAGAGGAGAGACGGTGGAGCTGAAGTTATCAGACAAAATCAGGCAAGTTTGATAATAATACATACCTGAATCTACAATGACATATTATATTTAAAGGGATAGTTCGCCCAAAAATGATATTTAACCCATGATTTACTCACCCTCAAGCCGTTCGAGATGCATATGTCAATCTTTTTTCAGACGAACACATTTTCATTTATTTTAGAAAATGTCTTAGATCTTTCAGTGGTTATAATGTGAAGCAATGGGGTCCAGCTGATTCAGGTCCGAAAATGTACATGCATCCTTCACAAAAGTAATCCATCAGGCTCCAGGGGGATAAACGAAGGCCTTCTGAGGGTAATCCGTGCGGTTTTGTCGTAAAAATATACATATTTAAAACTTTATAAACTAAAACAACTGGCTTCCGGTGGCGGTCGGTGCGCGTTCACGGAGATGGATGCTGGCATATGACGTAAGACGTAGCGTAGGAAGCGTCGTGATGTAGAACAAACGTAGAGTTTTGTTTTGCTCTGCTCTCTGGCTGCGCTGTCACGTTCGTTCTACATCACGACGCTTCCTACGCTACGTCATATGTCATACGCCAGCATCCATCTCCGTGAACGCGCGTCGACCGCTACCGGAAGCCAGTTATTTTAGTTTATAAAGTTTTCAATATGTATATTTTTACGACAAAACCGCACGGATTACCCTCAGAAGGCCTTCGTTTATCCCCGTGGAGCCTGATGGATTACTTTTATAAAGTTTATAAAGTTTTCAATATGTATATTTTTACGACAAAACCGCACGGATTACCCTCAGAAGGCCTTCGTTTATCCCCCTGGAGCCTGATGGATTACTTTTGTGAAGGATGCATGTACATTTTCGGACTTGAAGCAGGTGGACCCCATTGCTTCACATTATAACCACTGAAAGATCTAAGACATTTTCTAAAATAACTGAAAATGTGTTCGTCTGAAAAAAGATTGACATATGCATCTCGAACGGCTTGAGGGTGAGTAAATCATGGGTTAAATATCATTTTTGGGCGAACTATCCCTTTAACTAGAAAATACAAGACTTACAAGATCATGTACTGCCAAATATTTGACATGAAGACAATCTGGAAAACATCATGCATGTAACTCACAGTCACTGTGTTTCTGAATGATCGATCTGTTGTTATATCTGTGTGATATTTTATTTGATGAAACTGCAGGAGGATCACATTGACAGATCAGCAGAAACGGCTTCGACCAATGACGATCCACTGTATTCACTAGTATCAGCCAATCAGAGGGATGATCTGTATTCCAACATTAAAGCAAAGAAACAAACAGAAACAGACTCTGCAGATGTTAAAGAGGTTCAGTATGCCAGTGTCCATCACTTCAAGAACAAAGACATGAAGACTGAAGAGTACGACTGCATTGAGACGCATCATCCGTCTGAAGCCAACAGGTGAGAAACGACTCATTTAAACTCAAATAAAACATATTCAGTTCTTAATCAGAGCTCTTGTTTTGTGTTGTTGAGATGATGGATTGTCACCTCTTGAAATGCCACATTATTTTTGTTTAATTTCTCCCCAGATCTGAGGATGTGATCTACAGCTCAGTCAAGTAAAGAACATGTGATCGGAGCCGCTTCCTATTGATGCTGATGGGAGACCTGGATTTGAGTCCAGCTCAGGTCATGTTCCCATCTCACGTCCTCTTGATTTCACCTTTACACATTTATGGGACTGTTTTTTACTGTTTAGACATGAATTGATTTGGGTTTATAATCAGTTATTTTATTACGATCTGAATTGATTGTCAGAATCACAAGCACGCACACACACACACACACACACACACACACACACACACACACACACACACACACACACACACACACACACACACACACACACTCACTCACTCACTCACTCACTCACTTTACACTCTACAAACACATGAACACACTGATATCTGTAATAGTCAAAGGCATTTTAGCTCTCGCTTTGTACAGTCAATGCAGAACAGTTGTTTCCTCTTCTCTTGTCATACTGTGTGATTTTATTGCTAAATACATTAAATCTGAACATTGTTAGAAAGTCTTTAGTTTCATTGTCATGAATATTTTGCACATTTTACACCCAACTCTCATTACTGTAATGTGCCAGGTATTGTATTTTTCATAATATTTTTCATTACTGGTTAAAATACTGTAATATTCTTTTACAATGGGGTTGGTAAATTTAAAGCAACACTGACACATTTTTTTTTTCATAATTAACTATTTAAATAATGAGGGAATGTCACAGGCAGAGAGAAAATCTGATGAAAAGACTCCACATGAAAATACAGGAACACCAGGAACAACTACAAAATCCAAAATACAAACACAAACATGATGCAACACAAAACAACGACTAGCAAAGTATGACTGAAAACCAAGGGCTTAAACACACAGAGCAATGAGTAGACAATTAACAACAGCTGGAACTAATGACGGTAACTATTGTAGCAACAATGGGTTGTACATTAATATTAATATTAGCTCAAATGATCTATAGGGAATTTTAATAATTAATCATGAATATGATTAAATATTTTGTATGTTACAGTTAAATTAATTTATCGCAGCTGAACTAGATTGATATATGAATGATTACCATAACGGGTTATGGTTCGTCATTAATACATCAAATAGTCTTATTTCAGCTCGAAGTAATGGGATAACTTTAATGGAATTAATTTAGTTATCAAACAATCTGTTTGTCCAGCAAACATGAACGTAAGATTAACTTAATTCTCAAGGAAAATTATCCTTCTTACAAACACGAGAAAGAGTATCTTTCCCAGGCCTTGAAAAGACAACTTTCTGTGTTTGTAAAATTAGCTTACTTAAATCGTACCAAGATAAAGCATATAGCTAAGATCGAACATTTCAGGGACTAAGTAACATGGGCAATTAAAACAGAGTCAGTCAAGGACATATGGAATTTAATAATTAGACTAATACTACATCGAAACTACGAGTATACACAGAGTAAATACATATATTTACAACAGAAACATACGGATAAAAACATTACAAGACCAAACGGATAACAGATGAGAGAGGGAGAGGATGAAAGGGGGAAAGTGAAACTAAAGTTCAGGATGAGAGAGATCACCGAGATGATCTCTGCATCCAAAATCACAGGCAATGTAACCTTTTGAGAGACAGCAAGGAATCAAATCACATTAAAAGTTCAATAAACTTATCTTGCAAAATGGTTCTCTTTGTTGCTGAAGAACGCAGAGTTCATGCGTGTGTCCTAAGACCAGCGTGCGTGTGTTTCTTTAAGAAAGCAGGGCTCGCGCTCTCGTGTCTTCTGGTGAGCGCGGTAGCGGGGTTTTCGAAAGAGTCTTTCTCTTTGAGTTGAAGTTGTCTGCTGCGTTTGCTTCGTGGAGTCCGAAGACGAAAATAAAGAAAAGACTTAAAGAAAATTGAAAACGCTCCCAAAGGGAGCCATAAGGTCTTCTCGCTGACGAGGCGGGTTCGTGAAAGTGCAGGAACAAAACAAGACGAAAGGAAATACAGAACAGAACTCTCTGGAACGCGGAGTGTAACCGCTTTTCTAGGGCACAAGAATTTCACTCCTCCCTGGGCTTGAGCCAATTGGAATGCGAAATTCCAGGCGGGAGAAAAGTTCTTTGTCTCACTATGAGTTTGATTTGCATGTTTTATGGCAGTCTTAGGATCATGCCATTTCTACGTTAAACAATTATAACTGCAGTAAAATGCATTTTATCATAATTTGGTATCCATATCTTTCCTACGGGTATATGGAGGTTTAATTCAAGACCAAATTTGGTATGTCTAAAAGCTACGGCCTAGAAGTACCTTCTTACTCTGTAAGATAAGTATTAAAAGTTCGATTAACAAACTGGGAATAAGACTAACCTAAAATGTGATGTGCATTTACAAGTGGGAATGAAAATTGGACTTTTAAAAAGACCACATGACATATACCTATGAATTCGCAACAGTGTGCACCTCTGAAACATTATTCCTTTAAGGTTTACAAGAATACAAAAACATATCACAGAGAAGAACAATCGTGGAAAAGAGAAATTACATTCAGGTTTGCATATTTCTTCAATGGTTATACATATAAAATATCTAGGATGAACACTTTAATTCTGCTCCTCTGCCAGAATCTCAGTGAGATTCCTGGGTTGTCGACATTCCGTTAGGCCATAAAACAAAGTGGGTGGGGGGAAGGCAATTCCCCTGGAGAAACATTCTTCACAAATACATTTCAGAGCTCAACACTAGAAAATCATAATTATATGATCAAACAAATTAATAAAACATGCATACAGGAAGGTCAAACCCAAATCTGAGTTACATACATTAAAACTATATTTCTATCCTGAATATCACACAGAGGATGTTTGTGTGTGTGTGTGTGTGTGTGTGTGTGTGTGTGTGTGTGTGTGTGTGTGTGTATGTGTGTGTAAGGTTTCGTTATCTCTTTGTGGGTCCTTTTGGAAGCTCCCCACAGGGAATAAGGAATGTTGTTTCCAGGTTTTCTGGAGTATCTCTGAGGGGCAATTAATGTCGTAAAAGTCCATTTGCTCCAGTCTCTCTGGAGCCTGGCGTATGATTTATAATTTCGAAGTCAGGAGGTTACAAGCTCTGATAAGCTTAGCAAAGAACGTTTTGGGCAGGAATGTGCTTAGAAAACACAGAGAGTCCGAATTTGTTAATTCGGAATCAAACGAACGAATGATTCAAATAGCCCAGTCGCTACACTATAGAAACTTACACACAAACCAGGAGAAACTGAAACCAAACACAGGAAGGAAACGACATACACAGTGAGAACCGAGAAAACACTTCAACATGAAAGTGCATACAAAACAAAAGACACAGAACCGGGATCGTGACATAGTCTCCCCTCAAAAGAGCAGCTTCCAGACACACCAAATCAGTCCAGGAGGGAGGAGGAACAGGGGGAGGGATGGAGGGTGTAAGATATTATAGTTTGCCCCAACTCAGATCCCACTCCAAAGTATATTTTAGAGTTCATCCCCAAAGTGGCTTAATTATCATAGAGAAGAAGAAAGTCAACAGTTATATTGTTTCTTCACCATTTGGATGATCACATCCTAAGCAAATGGTCATCATCAGTTGTAGAATGGGAATGGGTGTGGGACACAGAGAACCATCTCAGACAATGGGGTGTCAGAACTTCATAACATACAGACCACAGCTGTTATAAAAGAGCAACTTCATTTACATTAAGAGTGGTAAACTGTTACAGGATAAAGGGTTTGAGATTTGGATGTTCTGTGTTCATTCTGACGCCGGTGAACCCAAGGTGCTTCGTGGACTTTGCCACTGCTATGCTGAAATAAACTTGATTTTTGAGATCTTCGACGTCCACATAATGTTTTCTTACAAGGCCCAATCCCCTGAGGTAGAAGGTGGTCTGGGAACTGAGGTGCAGCAGGAGACCCCCACAGTCGATCAGATGGAGCCAAAGACCACTTCAGCGGAGTAGGTGAAACTGACGACCCCCTGAGATGGCCTCTATGGCTGTGATAGGGCAGGCATTCATAGCCATAACAGGACTGGCACAGAGATCAGTGGCGACCCCTGTGGCCATGACAGGACAGACAGGACTCTCAAAGATGACCTCCGTATTCGTGGCAGGACAGACAGGGTTTTCAAAGGCAGTCGATGAGACCGAGAGTTCATTAATGGCCTGATTGGCCTCAACAGAACATACTGAAAGCTCAGGAACTGGAACCGCCGTCACCGTGAGTCAAACAGGCCCTGAGAGTTTCATTCCAGTCGGCCTCTGTTAACCTTGTCCGAATGGTGCTCAAACATCATTGGCTGATGGCGGCCTTGTTTTTCATGATACGCAAACGTCCTCAATCACGGCACCTTGGACCAAGACATGTCAGTCTTGTCAGTTTTCAAGTCAATCGGACTGACTGTTGCGTAGCTATAGACGTTTTCATGTTTAAAAAATAATCATTTTATAGCACCACCAAGTGGGCAGTCGATGCTTCTTTTTTCACACGACCACAGACTGAGCCAATACGCAGGTGTACAGAGCTTGGTGAAATTATCTCATTCCGTTCAAGAGTGATAGCCATTTTAGTAAAAGTAGCTGTACCCATTTCGCATGTTTTGTCGTCCCATCAAGGATGTAAATCGAATCGAATCGAATCGAATCTCTACTTTAAAAAAAAAAAAAAAATCATAGATTTCATACTTTTGTTCGCTGTAGCGCCACCATCAGGCCGATTAAGGTGAGCTTTAGTGACGTTGTAGATGGGGCGGTTACTACCATTCCTCGAAGTTTCATGTTGCTACGACTTATGGTTTGATCTGCCCGATCACCTTTAGGGCAGGATGCTGATCTTTGAATATCCTAACAATTACAAATGGAGTTTCAGTGCTAAGCACTTGAACCCCTAAAAAGCGTTCACGTCTTTATAGAGATCGTGAGGTTGCCATAGAATCACATAATTCCCTGTCCGACGATGTGAACAGCTCCAAGAACGTCACGTTTTGTCATCCCAAAATGCAGCATGTGTAACATGAAGATGCACAATGCTATAGAATTCAAAGACATTGACACCACAAATATGCAAATACATTTTTTATTCTTAATTGTTCTGAATTGTTAACTCCGGGTACAGTATGAGCAGTGTTAAAGCAACACCAGTGGTTCATCAACTCGTAACAGGGTGAACGGCACTTCTGCATTCGCTTTGCGACCCTCTATCGGCTATAACCGCACTATGCAAGTTTGCCAGATCGGGTAGCGGATCTGTAGTTCGAATGAGACATAAGAAACGGCAAATTTGACTTGCTTTACGGTAAGCGTTACAATAGCGTACTCGGCAGGTACATATAAATGGAAGATACCTAGCAGCCAGGTAGCTTTTGAATTGTCATCATGATGGAGTCTGCAAATAAAAGAAAGGGTTTGATGTCGGAGGAGGCGAAGAAAAGAAAACGTGAGCATGAAAGAGAAAGGGCTCGAACTAGAGTGAACATTGGACCGGCTTACACTCGTTGGCGAGAGCTGAAGGAGGCTACAAGATGCAAGACTGACGGTCACTTGGCTTTGTTGTTAAAAAAGAATAGCAAACAATGTCATTATTTTGTTTTTCTTCATATATCATACTTTCATAAAATCATGTAACATACTCTACCTTGTCTGTGGACATCGTTATTTCCAAAGTCGGTGCTGGATAAACAAATAGCGTGCGTGCGACGGTAGGCTAAATTATTTACGACAGCGGTAATGGACAATTCCGCTTCCAACCTGTAGGGGGACCGAAGAGGAAAAGTGCTCTGGTGTTGCTTTAAACGTTAAACAAGATAACTCAGGATTCAGTTTATGCTGGGTTTAGAATGACCCAGAATGAACTTGTTCAAGTGTGAAAAGCCTGTTGTTGTTGTTGTTGTCTAATCTATTGTGTGTGTGAACAGGGTTTTTTTTTTTATCTCATGAAAGTTGACCCTTGCTTGCATAGAGTCAGGAAATGCTATCATATACAACCCCTGCTTAATACGTCTGTTCAGTCTTCAAACTCTCCATTTGCACTTTGAGTGCTAATGAAGAAAGCTGCTGCGGACAAGGTATGAGTTTTTACATATTACTTGATGAGTTTGTAAAATGTAGGGCTATGAAAGAGAAGAAATGGATAGCTTTTGGGACAAAATGTTTGTGTGTTGGTCGCTTGGAGCTGGTTATACCACACAGGACCTTAGTGGACCCGTATTTCACAGGATGCTGCATTTTAAGCTTGGTAAATAAGTTCAGGTGACACTAAATTGATTAATGTGAAGTATGCAAACATGTAGCTATATAATATTATGATGTATATGATTTCGCGGAAGGCCAGCTGGGCAATGTAAGAAGCTGTAAAGCCCTCATTCATTGTTAGTGTTTGAGTCCTGTTGACTTACTGTTACACCAGATGTGAAGCAACAAAAGCCAATAGAACCCAGACAGCAACATCGTGTCGGCCCAGATCCGGCCCACATCTGGGCCGTGTGGAATCCAAGTGTACCAGATGTGGGCCTATAATAATCAGCCATACTGTCTACACTGGATGAGGCATGAAGCATCGTGACATGACAAATCTCCAACAGTAAACTGACACTCCTGACATGAAGGACAGATGATTTTAGCAATGGTCGCTTCGTCACGTCCAGTGTAGACATTCTCAAGCTGGTGTAGACATGCTGTGGGAACACTAAAGACACAACAATCTGATGTTGCAAAAAGAAGAGAAATTGTTGGCCAGAGAAAAGGTTTAATCTTGCTTTAGACTAATTCTTAGCATGCATGAGAAATGTGACCACAGTTCAGCAGTGCAACACCTCCATGCCACCCTGATCTCATCAGTCCTTTGGGTGTCGATGAGTCACTAAAACTGTTTCTGAGCAGCACTTAAGAATTGTTATTTTTGTACTAACCAAAGACGAAAACAAACTATTTTCAGAATCTTTATTATAGGTATGGAGTGCATGAAGTGGATGTGTGTATTTATATGTTTGTCTATAGAGCTGTGATGGTTCCTGTGGTCGTGAGCGCCAGAATGACTCTTCTTCTCTCTCCAATCTTTCTGCTCTTGACTTCTGGTGAGTCACAGTTGTTATAGAGCTGTAAGCTTTTTTATGTTTTTTAAAGAGTGCATTATTTATCTATTTTACGGTCCACCAATCAGAAACACACTCAGTCTGTCAGTCATTTTAGCTGACATTGGGTTGGTTGACACGTAGAAGACGGGGCTTTGGGGAGAGCGTGTGGTTACGCTGACAAGATGGCTGAAATCGCTTAATGCGCCTGTGGATGTGTTCGCTTTTCACAGTTCTGTGTCAGCGTGATCATTTATGCTTTTCTGCAACACCCTTCTGCAGGACTTTTCACACTTCTCTCACTGTGTGTCATCTCTCCAGCAACAAGTGATAAATATTATTTTAGCTGCATTCACACATAACTCATACTTGACCATCTATCTTCTTTGTATTTTGTTTCAGGAGTTTTTGGAGAAGACTGGAGTGTGATTTATGAAACTAAATCAATATGTGCTCTCAAAGGATCCTCAGTAAACATGTCATGCACATATACATACCCTCAGCAGTATAATCTCACAGATACATTTTGGATCAAGATACCAGATGTAGAGATCAAAAGTTTAAAAGAATATCCAGAGTATAAAGACAGGGTTGAATACATTGAAGACAGACAAAACAAAACTGCCGTCCTCAGACTGCACAACGTCACTGAAAACGATGAGAAAGAGTATTGTTTCAGATTAATAACTGACAAAGACAAATGGTTTGGTCAACAAGGAATTCAACTTCATGTTTCTGGTAAAGCACTTTTGTCCTTCATTTCCATTATTTATTTAACAAAAAGTTATTATTTTTAGGACAGAAAGATGTGTTTCCTCCAGGCCTTCAGGTTCAGGCTCCACAGCTGGTGCTGGAGAAAGAAACGCTCAATCTGACATGTAGAACCACCTGCAATCTGACAGACAGATTCATCTGGTACAAAAATGGACAGGTTTTAAACTTCACCAGCGACATCCTTCAGTTTCAGTCAGTCCGCAGTGATTCTGGCAGATACAGCTGTGCCGTCAGAGGACATGAACATCTGCCTTCTCCTGCTGTCAGCATCAGTGTCGTGTGTGAGTAGGTCTAGGTCTGTGAACAACAGCAGTAAAGTGTTAGGTGAGTGGCCTGCATGTCTTTAACCTGAAAGCCAGCCAATCAGAGAGCAGTTTGGCTGTTTAGCTTGGTCTTGTAAACCCCCTGCTGGAGGAAGCCGTAACTACACGATTTGACTGCATCTGACAGACAATTACACATTCATTAACCATGTAATCTAACTAAACACATCCTGCAAATATTTTAATATAGTATAGATGTTTTAGCAGAGCCCAATTCTTTTTGGAGGGCTCATGAAAATGGATGTATAGCTTTCTCAAGGTCCTGGTGTGAATCTAATAAAGCTAAAATGGCTTACAATAACATTTAAAATCTACATCTAAACTGTGTTGTTTTGTGGCTGAAATGCAGTCATTAGTTGTTGCAATACCAAATTAATAAAAACATTTATGACATTTTTCTTTTCTTCAAGTCCAAGTGAACAGTATACAAATTATATATAAGATGATACATGAATAAAAAACGTATTGTTTTTCCTCTAGATCCCCCCCAAAATACATCAGTGTCGGTCAGTTCGTCTGGTGTAATAGTGGAGGGAGATTCAGTGACTCTGAACTGCAGCAGTGACTCAAACCCTCCTGCTCTGAACTTCAGCTGGTTTAAGGAGAATGAAACCTCAGCTGTTGGATCTGGACAGAGTTTCAGCATCTCCAGCTTTAACTCCAGTTTCAGTGGACACTTCTACTGTGAGGCTCAGAATAAATATGGATCTCAGAGATCAGCATCTGTTTCACTCACTGTTAAAGGTAGTGCAGCTCATACTTGCATTACTCTTTCTAAAATGAAGCAGATTCATCTTTTTATATGTTTCATATTTTGTCTCAGTTGTAGGACGTCTGGTGATATTATACATATCCATTGGAGTGATTTGTGGAGCTGCAGTGATCATCATCATGCTGTTGCTGATCTGGTAAGATGTGTGTGTGTGTGTGTGTGTGTGTGTGTTATTTAATTGCAAATAATTAACTGCATTTATGACCTATGTATTGATCCAAAGGAAAACTAACTTCATAAATGCAACAATGATGCTCCACAAGTCTGACACCTGCAGAAATACAAAATACAGTGCAGACAAAATATACAGACTTGAGTCAAATACCCCCAAAATCAGGCTTTTGTGGCATATAAATGCCTTTGTTTGGTGTCTATCCTCAAATAGGGTTTTAAATTACTCTTTTATATTGTTTTTAAAACTTGTTACTCACTATGAAAATAGCCAAGGATTCTGGCATGGAATTAAAACACCAACTAAACAACACTTCTACAAGAACGTTTTAATTCTATCAACTTTTATGTAACTTATTCATTGTTTTTAAGGAGAAGCAAGTTGATGAACAAGTGAAACAACACAATGGAGCCTCAGGTGAGAAAAAAGGATTTGGTTCAACATTAGTTGAACTGATAACTCTAAAAGTAATGCCTTGTGTTGTATTTAGACAGTAGTTATTTATAATCTCTCTATTCTGTTTTTTAATGGCAAAGATGAACCGTTCCAGCCCTCGTCGTGACACACGTGAAGCTTGTGATGTTGAGCTGAGTGAACCTGTGTATGAGAATGTAAAGGTAAGTGTTCCTCCTTTATAAAAGACTAAACCCTCCTCACCTTCAGCCAGAAGTCATTAAATGCTCTTCAGTGTCAGTGTGAAAATATCAAATGACTGTTGATTATATGGAAATCCACATGAGAACAAGCTTCTCTAAAGGTTTTCACATTTAAACAGAATTTAATTGACTGTTTTTTAGTTTACTGTTTAATATTTTATATCACATATTATACCAAGCAGAAATTTGAAGTAAATTATTTATTAATGTATTCTTTCTTTCTTTCTTTCTTTCTTTCTTTCTTTCTTTCTTTCTTTCTTTCTTTCTTTCTTTCTTTCTTTCTTTCTTTCTTTCTTTCTTTCTTTCTTTCTTTCTTTCTTTTTTTCTTTCTTTCTTTCAGACTGACAGGAAGAGGCCGTAGAATATGAGCTTAATGCTTATACAGAATAATGTTTGTATCTTAAAAAGCCCCAAACTCATATAAAACAGCCCAGAACTCCTGTTTGGATGTTGGATGTCTAAAGACAAACATGTAAAGCTTCTTTAAAACAATGTGTGATGTGAAAAGTGCCTTACAAATAAAATGGTGTTGAAGTGACATTTACAGTAAAGGCAGAAGGTCATTTTGTGAATATGGAGAAATGTTTATCTCTGTAAGTTACATGGAAAACACATTTGCATAGAAACTGAAAGTTATTATAACCATATTCAAAGTTATTCAGCGTAACTCGTCTAACAAGTTCAGTCTCCAAACTCAACATTGATGAAAACTACAATGACAAGGTATGAGAGTTTTTACATAATAGAGTTTAAAAATTTAATTTAAAGTCTGTAAATATGTAGACACTTAATGTTGTAATGAATATAATTTGGTAGCTGATCTTCATAAGAAGTTGAAAAGCTTTCATTCAGCAGAACTGTTATGGTGATTATAGATTCGTCCTTTGTAGACAATAGCACACTTTTTTTAAAAGCTTTATTGCTAAACGCAACAGGGTCACAGTACAGGATTAAATATGATCAGTGCTATTCATGAAGAGGTAATTGAATCTCTGATATAATAAAACTCTTTAATAGACAAACACATAAGCCTCTTTGTTGGACAACAGATTCATTTCAACAAATAAATGAGTTGAGATTCCTGCTATTATTATACTAATGTGCATAACTATACTAACATAGTGATTGTTATATTGTACCTATAACTATATTAAGTTATAGTCTGTGAAGTTTGGTGTGGTGGTGATGGTCAGAATGGCTCTTGCTCTTCTTCTCATCTTTCTACTCATGAATTCTGGTGAGTCCCTGATTATAACACTTTATTATTATATATTTTTGTGTATTGCACACATAAAATGTCCCTTATTCCAGCAGCTCACTTAGAGAGCTTTATGTTTTCAGCCAATCAGAAATGCTCTCAGCCTGTCAATCACTGTTATAATGCCTGCTGACATCAGATTGGCTTACATGTCTTTAGAAGGCGGGCTTAAGAGAAGGGGTGTGGCTAAAGTTAGTGTAATGGTGGAAGTTAGCAGAACAGTTGACATTTACAAATTTAACGATTATTCTTCTGTCTTCTTTGATTATAGAGGAGTCTTAGTTGGAGTTAATATTTTGGCCTTCATGCTGATGTGGCTCTTTTCAGTTTTTACCTTTCTGTGTCGAAATGATCAACCCTTCATAGTCGTCTGCAGGACAGTTTAAAACACTTCTTACTCACTTCACAAAAACTGATTGATATTATTTAACTTGTGCAAAAACACAAGTTTGTGTGTCTGTGTGTGTGTGTGTTGCAGGAGTTTACTGATTTTCTGTATTTTGTGTTTCAGGAGTTTTTGGAGAAGTCTGGAATGTGATTTATGAAACTAAATCAATATGTGCTCTCAGAGGATCCTCAGTAAACATGTCATGCACATATATATACCCTCAGAAGTATAATCTCACAGATACATTTTGGATCAAGACACCAGATTTGATCAAAGGTTTAAATGAATATCCAGAGTATAAAGACAGGGTTGAATACATTGAAGACAGACAAAAGAAAACTGCCGTCCTCAGACTGCACAACGTCACTGAAAGCGATGATATAGAGTATTGTTTCAGATTAATAACTGCAACTGATAAACAAAAATGGACTGGGAAAGGAGGAATTCACCTTCATGTTTCTGGTAATCCAGATTTGTCCTTCATTTACATTATTTATTTAACAAAAAGTTGTTAGTTTCAGGACATGGTGAGAAAGATGTGTTTCCTCCAGGCCTTCAGGTTCAGGCTCCACAGCTGGTGCTGGAGAAAGAAACGCTCAATCTGACATGTAGAACCACCTGCAATCTGACAGACAGATTCATCTGGTACAAAAATGGACAGGCTTTAAACTTCACCAGCGACATCCTTCAGTTTCAGTCAGTCCGCAGTGATTCTGGCAGATACAGCTGTGCCGTCAGAGGACATGAACATCTGCCTTCTCCTGCTGTCAGCATCAGTGTCGTGTGTGAGTGGATATTCATTTATATCAGACAACTGATTACAAATATCATGGATGGAGTACTTATCACAAATACATACATTCATTATATATCAAGCAGTAGTCAGTCTCCACAAAATGACATGAATAAAGAGACAATGTTGTTTTACGTCTAGATCCCCCCCAAAATACGTCAGTGTCGGTCAGTCCGTCTGGTGTAATAGTGGAGGGAGATTCAGTGACTCTGAACTGCATCAGTGACTCAAACCCTCCTGCTCTGAACTTCAGCTGGTTTAAGGAGAATGAACCCTCAGCTGTTGGATCTGGACAGAGTTTCAGCATCTCCAGCTTTAGCTCCAGTTTCAGTGGACGCTTCTACTGTGAGGCTCAGAATAAACATGGATCTCAGAGATCAGCGTCTGTTTCACTCACTGTTAAAGGTATTTAAGACACTTCTGTGCTCATCATGTTTAAATGTATTAAGGGTGAAGTTCATTCACCCCCTAATTTATCATTACATGTTCATAGACTTTACTGAAAATAAATGATGTTGACATTGTCTTTCCTCTTAGGTGTTCAAGGATCGGGTTGGAATATCATGCATGTCATTGCTATTTGTGCCACTTTTGCAATTGCAGCTGGGTTTGGGCTCTTGTTTCTCATCATTGTGTTCATAAAGTTAGTGAGAAATATTTATTTAAGCATATGCCTACAAATGTGTATATATTTGGCAAGCAGTCTGTTACGGTTTTAACTTTCATATATGCATGTATCCTTATATATTTAGCATCAGGAATAAGAGAAGAAATAATGACCCTAAAGACCTTGAGCAAAAAAAGGTGAGATTCTAGCTGATGTTAAATCACTTCATATTTCATTGATCATGTATCACAGACTTTTCTGCTGACATTTTTTGTCCCTTTCTAAAAGGTGGTGTAAACTTTGTACAACATACAATAGCTCATTGATGCCACTAAAACTTTACATTGATATACTTTGAATATTGTTTGTTTTTTTACTAGCCAATCATATAAAATATGAATTCACATAAATGCATGAATGGTAACATCAGCTCATGAATGTAATGACGTTCTGTAGAGTTGCATGTTAATTATCGTACACTTATGATTCACTTATCGTACACATTATCATTAAATGTGGAGAGATGAATGTTTACAGGTTGCTGTAAGTTTAAATGTATGCCACATGATTATATTGCAGCCGTCTACAGAAAAGACCTCTGAATCTGGTGCTGGTGAAAATGCTTCTGTTCAAGATTGCAGAGATAAAGACACAAAGAAACCTGAGGAGGATGAGATTCAGTATGCCAGCATTACATTTCACCATCCTGCTACTGAAGCCAAGTGAGCAAAAACTGAATTATTCTGCTTTATAAGTCAGCTTTATTCGCAAAGTAGCCTACTTTTACAGAAAATAGCACATTAATAAAATAGATACAAGTATTAAAAGCCGAACCTTGCACAGCACCTTTAAAAAATATATTTTTGGCTTCAGCATGTTTTACGCTCTGTGTTGATCTCATTCACAGTTAATTATGTATTTGTCATTTTTGCAGATCTACTGCAAGCCAAGACAAGGATTTGTCTGTGATTTACAGCAGCATCAGATAATACAGACTTACTTTTTTTTTTTTTTTTTTGAAAACAGCATCTGAAAACATATCTAAACCATATAATAATAACTTTTCTTGCTTTAGTATTTGTGTTTCTTTTATCATGATTATATTTTGAGTGTATCTGCTCCAAAGTAGTTAAATCTAATGCATTTGCATCCCTTGTAAACCAAAGCCAAATAAGCAAACACAAGTTACAACCTGATAGCGGTGCAAAGGAGGCTCCACCTGTCCTGCAAAAGCTCTCTTTACAGAATGTATTTGCCATTTCCTGTGCTAATAAAAAGTGTAAGATTTGTCAGTTAATATCAGGTACTTCTTGTGTGACTGAGTCTTTAGTAAATGACTAAAAATATGTCAAAAATGAACTTACCATGAGAAATACCAAAATAAAAAGTGTTAAAGCTAAATCCAGTCTCGTCTGTGAAGAAAGCTAGAGTGATTTTTTTCTTCGATTTATTAATAATTAATTGTATTTCACTATTTATTTAGTCATGTGCTCATAGCCCATATTCTCTTATATAATAATAGAGTGCTGAAGTTATGACGTCACTTTGTAGGCCAAAACGCGGAAGTGAGTTAGCATTTTAGCACTACCGGTTCCCTCGCCCTAAAGTCTATGGGTTTTTTGAATGGGTTTTTGCTAAATCGCCTGAAATAAGGTCTGTGGTTAACAAAGCCTCTAAATATTTTCACGTTTTGATCTTTGACATAAAACACACCAGTTATAACCTGCTTGTGATTTTTTTAAACTTTATTGTGTCTTAAAAACGGTGGTTGCTAACAAGTTGCTAAAAGGGACTACATCCTTTGGCGGGGACTTTAGACGTCATCATGACAAACATGAAATCTCTCACTAGCCCGCGTTTCAGCTTCACGTTCAGCTTAACGTTCTTAGAAGTTTACCTTTCAGTTAATATACATAACGTTATTTTTGTTTTGTCCCGAAATGCAACCACAAGTCATCGAATGAAAATGAAATCTCGTTTTACCGTTTTCCGTCCGATGTTACCCAGCGGAGACTCTGGGTTCGTGCTAGATGGAGTAAAAAAGGCTAGCAGTAGCAAGAATAAACGTTTTTCATAACCAAATCAACAGCTAAAATACCTTTTGTCTTTCTCTTAAGATATCTGAAAGCTTGTTTACTTTGCCACTGTTTAATAGATTAGATCCGCTGCAGTTTTATTAAAGGCTAACGTTACGTTGAGAAATGTGTTTAATTAAAATATTCAAAAATAATTTTATTGACTTTTATTGTAACTTGTTTGGGATATAATTATAGAAAGGGTGGGTCCTGCACCCTGATATTTGTGAACTTGGCTTTTACCCACTTATAATAATATGATTGTATTTGTCAGAGGTGGGAGTAAGTCACTAAATTCAAGTCTCAAGTCAAGTCCAAGTCTTAACATTGCAAGTCAAAGTCAAGCCAAGTCATTCTGTTGTAAGGGTCAAGTCAAATCAAGTCAAGTCAAGTCAAGTCAAGTCAAGTCAAGTCAAGTCTCACTCTTTGTCAAGTCAAGTCGCAACTTAGTCATCAAGTCATACCAAGTAACACACAGGCTTGTTTTACACATTTTTTAACTCTGGGACTTTTATTTCTTATTTAGACACAGAGGGCTGATGGGTAAAAAAAATAAAAATAAAAATAAATAACTTGTGTGTAATAAATAAAATATCGTTAAGAAGCACATTAAATGCTCTAAAATAAAAATAAATGAAATGAACACAAGTAAACAAGAATTAATAAAACTTTTCCCATCTTGTGCTAGCCCTACATAGTTATTTTGCTGTGATGTCCTCTATGAAAGTGTAAACGAAGGTGTGACTGAAGAGTGTGGGTACGTAGAAGGATGTTAAAAGCCTCATGGGCTACAACTCTAAAAAGTTTGAGAACCACTGGGACTAGGTTATGGTTAAGGAATAGAACAAAATAAACATCAACATCAAAGCACAATACACACACCAAGGGCAGAAAGTAGGCCTAATATTCAGAGGTCACTTACAAAGTTAGGTTAAAGGTACAAACAGAGAGGGATTCAAACAAATAGCATATCAATAACAATGTAGAATTTACAGACTGAGAGCTGAAGAGTTATATAGAGATAAAAAATTTGTTTTTGAAGGAGAGAAGGGTGGATGTTTGACGGATGAGGAAGAGCATTCCACAACCTCGGAGCCACTACGCTAAAACACTCCCATGGTTACCAGACTATTGAAACCGACTGAATATGACACAGCCCGACCTAAGATATTTTTCACCAGCCGCCACTGAGTAAATTCAAACTAAATAAGGTTTAAAGTTTTATGTCATGAATTTATCAAATTATGTTAAAAGGAAATAATGCACTTGGACACAAAATATATGCACATGTCATGTCACTTACTCATTTATATGTTTATATTTATATATATTATGTATATATATATATATATATATATGTGTGTGTGTGTGTGTGTGTGTGTGTGTGTGTGTGTGTGTGTGTGCATATACTTTCTCATAATGCGCACATACTTTCTCTCTCGTGTGCTCTACAGTCACAATGCAGCGAGCAGGCACGCAAACTGTATATGTATAGCTTATATTAAGGGTGTCACGATTTCGATTTTAAATCGAAATCGATCGAAATTAATGCTCAATCTCGATCATCGAATCAAAAAATGGAATCGTCGATGCTGCCACGCCCCATATGTCATGTCAGCTTGGCTTGCCTGTAATAGGTAAAACTCCTTTTCTCAAGAATATTGAAGCCTTATTTTAAAACGTTTTACTTAAGTTCTAACGCAATGGCAAAAGTTCCAGCAAAGCATGCAAACTGTTCTGTCGTTGCTACACAGATGAGCACTGAACACTATTTAGGGTCCCAGCCTCAGATGAGACAAGATAGCAGTGGATACATTTTATTTTCAAAGGAAATCCCCCAGAAACAGATGAATCAATGTAACTCCACAACAACTACATAAATGTATCCACTAACCATTCAGAAATGTCCAGCTGCGTCTAAAAGTTGAAATCTCTTCCTGAGTCTCTCTGTAAGGCTGCACTCCGCTACTGGTTATTTAGGAGATTTTGGATGACTGAGATTTGCACGTTTTGTTATTGTATCCGAAGCTCATGTAAAGGATCGGCCCTCTTCTGAACGGAGGCGGGGAGCAGCAGCTCATTTGCATTTAAAGGGACATATGAAACAGAGCGCAGAGTCCTGCATGGGTTCGGGTACTACTTTCACTTTTAAAAATTCATTGCACGATCTGCTTGCAGTCATCGAGATGGATGCTGAGGAGTTGAAGAAAAGAATAGCCTAGCTATAGGAGATTGTAAAGTTGTTGACAATACGTCATCAAAAATCAAGTCCAGTGTGTGGGAGAAATTTGGAGTTATCTGAAGAAAACAATATTGTGAAAGGCTTTGCTGCATGCATTTTCGTGTTGGATATACTAATGTGGAATGCACATGTGGAACTTCATCGCTGAGGACGCACACAGATAACTGTGGTAACAAACCAAGCAGTTCTATCCAACAGTATTTTTCAAATGTAACACTGTTAAGTATGTGTGTTGTGCAGGGCGTGTTTGAACCCAAAATTGTCAGATGTAGGCTAGATGAAATTGCGTGGCAGATATAGTGTTGTAGCCGACTGGTGTTCGACTGGTAAAATGTTATAAGGCTACTCAGTTTTGTGGTAACGTTTGCCATGTTCTTCATGTATCGGCCTTTTGACAGCTTCGGCTGAAGTTGTCCTTGTGTTAATGGCCGTGTAATAACTTCTGTATGACCTGGCAATAAACATTTTTGTAAGTGTGTCTATAATGTGATAGTCTAAACTGATTTTATTTCGGTTGCGGGTCGGGTCGGGTGCGGATTTTAATTAGTGCTGCTGTCGGAAAACGGGTTGGATGCGGATTTAAGCGCTGCGGGTACGGGCGGGTGCGGATTTACAAAATCGGACCCGTGCAGGACTCTGACAGAGCGTTTTTGCTCACACCCAAAAAGGGGCAACTTTGACAAGCTATGATCTGGAGGGTGTTTTGAGCTGAAATTTCAGACACATTCTGGGGACACCATGAATTTATGTTACATCTTGTGAAAAGGGGCATAATATATCACCTTTAAATACCCAGACCAGAACGAAAGAGTTGTAAATATTTACTTACAGCACAAATATTTTTAGATTTGTTGGGCCTTCTCTTGTGCCCCAAAGGGTCACACCTGGTTTTACCTGGTATTGACCACTTAACAAGAATTTGCTTTATTGCTAAGACCTGAGGGAAAAGAGAGAGGGAGTGGGGAGACGAGGCTCAGCTCGAGAAGACGAGATACGAATGAGTCAGATGGATTAGATTCAGATTAGCAAGCTTTACTGTTTTATTACAGGTTAGGATTCTCAAATTAAGTCTCAGTGGAAATACATCCTTACAATTTCAGTGGCACGCTGACAATGTTTGCATATTGATAGAGGTTGAACTGATGTCTAGGAGTAGGGACATTGTCCAAGATACAAGAAAAAATATTTTAGAATAGCCATGCAAAATATGATTATACAAACTATAGCTAAACAAAAAGCTAGCAAAATTAATATAAAAGGAGATAAACAAAATCCAACCTGGCACCCCTTGTGGTCATATGAGGAAGTTACAAATACTTGTCACTTTTGATCTTATACATATCAGGTTTTCACTGGTTGTCTGAATATACTTTCTTAAAGGGGTGATGAATTGAGAAGTCAAATTCTCCTTGATCTTTTGACATATAAGAGGTCATTAAAAACATCCAGTAATTTTTTTTATTGAAACCAAGCTCAGAAAACGACTCGTTTTGGAATTTGTGACATTATGATGTAATAGTGTGATGAAAGACCGCCTCTGCAGAAGAAAATCAACTCCTACTTCTACATCATTTCCTCTTTAGCCCCACCCACTGATTCAAGCATGTCATGCAGTAAATACAAGAGATGTTAACACAGGATTACTCCTGCAACAAAACCATAGAGACGCCTCTGAGGATTACAAGACGTCTTTGCATTGCCATTCTTGTGATCCTAAAATTAAGTAAGCGTAGATTAACTTTATTTTTAACTAAATATCTGTAGTATTTACACATTTAGTGGGGATGTTGAAAAATATTTTAATATGCGAAACTGTTACCCAATCATAGCAGTGGCCGTTTACTTCCAAGTCTTGACTGTAACATGTCTATAAAAAAGTGTTTCAAAGAGAAGGTCAAAAACAGGATAGAAAATAGATTATACTTCTACATTAGGATTAGTGCTGGGCGGTATGACCAAAAATCCACATCGCGGTATTTTTCTAAATTACACCGGTTTCACGGTATATGACGTTTTTTTTCCCCAAGCATGGGTGTAAGAGGGCTTTAGGAGCGGCAGAAATAGTGGTTTCCCCGGTAACGGCTGTACACAAAGCAGCAACGCTCATAAACGCTGCTTTATCAGGAAAGATAAAGAAAGATTCAATCTTAATAACAAAGAAGCTTTTCTAAAGACCGTCAGTTCACTTCACATACATTCATATAAAAACACCCGCGCCGCGTTTTGATTTTGAAATGTGCAGTGCTCATGTTTATTCAACGACGTCAATGCCAACCACAAACAGATTTTCCAAAAGGCTGTGTTGATATTGTGAACCAATGTATGGGAAACACTGTAATATAATTTGACAGCTATCAATTATAGTTAAACCTAGCCATCTTCAAAGGGGCTTAGAGGCTGTTTACACCTGGCCACATCATGCGTTTTCTGTGACCGGATAGCTATATGCTGGTGTAAATGCCCTCCGAAACGCATTCGAGACGGATTTGAATCCGATCACTCAAACCACTTCAGGAGGAGGTCTGAGACGCATTCCAGACGAAACTGGACAAGTGTAAATGCATCTGGTTGTTGAAACCACATATGTAAATTGTACTCCTCCCAAAAATGCTAAAAAAAAATAAACGTGTGAGAGCGTGTTATAGGTTATATGTAATGTTATAGCCAGTTATGACGACGGTACTGGAACACGCATCACCGCAGATGAGAAGCTGAGCATATATTCATTAAGCCAACGTGCAAACTATTGCAAATCAAAAGTGAAAGTGAGACGCTTAACACACAATCATCATCATTAAAAGTAGAGACACGAAATGATCTTACCAGGGCTGTTGCTGCTCTCTCTTATTGCGGTCTTTGATTTTTAATTTTAAATCAAAATTTTAAAGAAATTTTAGCTCATGATCAATAAAATGCAGCTCATATCTGTTGCTTTCGGGGACATGCACTCCATTAAATCTGCATATAGCACGGGAATTGAAGATCGGATTAAATCCGTTTCGCAAAAACACATTTATGTGACCAGGTGTAAATGGAATCGTTTTGATAAATCAGATAGTTATCCGATCTGAGAAAACGCATGAAGTGGCAAGGTGTAAACAGCCCCTTAGTAACACGTGCGTCACCACAGTGCAACAGTGAAAGGACCCTCTCAAACCTTTCACTTCGCTCTCTTCCATTTATGAGAACTGAAGCCGCCAGAGTCCCGATATGGCGCTGACACATTGGAACTTGAGTCTGCGCAGTAGCGATCTCGGGACCAGGCCTGCGCAGTAGCGATCTCGGGACCAGACCTGCGCAGTAGCGATCTCGGGACCAGACCTGCGCAGTAGCGATCTCGGGACCAGACCTGCGCAGTAGTGAGCAGGAAGTAAAGCCGCGAGATCAACACTCCGCCCTCACTCTCGCAGAATGCACTCAGGAAGAGTGGATTCTGCACACTTTTTTAAAAATTGATTGCAGTACGACAAGAGGTTTGTTAAAATAAAGTAAATACAATCTCCTCAGTCTTTCGAAGATCCCGAAAAAAATGTCCGTTGGTGCTTCAGTGACTACTTCGCTCAGAGAACCTGTCAATCACAGCTGTCAATCATGACGTTACACCACCGCATCACGTAACTAACTAAAAACCAACTTATTTTTGAAACAGACACTTGAACTTACATCAGCGTGATAAAAACGACAGCAAATGAAAGAAACCACCTTTGGAAAAAAGATATTTGAAGTGTAATTTAATTGTGTAGTTGGTCTCACGTCCCGTTGAATAACATGGGGAGGCGGGGCTTATGACCTATACTAGGACCAGCCACCAGGGGGCGATCGAGACGTTTTGGCTTGGGGCTGGTTTTGGCATCAGGGCTTGTGCGGCACGCTTGTCTCAAACAGTGTCGCGCCGCGCCGCGTTCCGATCGTTATTAAAGCGACATACACCGCTATTGCGGTATTTTAAAAATTCATATCATAACAAAAATAAACACCGGTATTCGGTATGAACCAGTACACCGCCCAGCACTAATTAGGATGTTTTGTGGTGTTAAAATCTTGATAACATTACGAGTGGACTATTCATGACCCCTTTAATACTAGGATCAGAGATTTTCACAGTGACTAACCCATGCTGAGCTGTACATTCCCATAGATTGCATGTACTTGGCTCTTTGGGACTTCAGGTCTGTTGATAGGTTTCCTCGGAGTGCTCTTGTCTTTGTTAGGAGTGTCATTCTCGTACACATTCTCTTCCTGCATCAAGAAAACAAAAGTGCACTAGTAATATGTCTGCGGGTCACTGCATACAGAATAATAAGTTGGGTTTTTAGGTTATTTTTTAAGGTCAGAAAGCGACTTACAAAATCTCTGGCATCACTCTTCTGTTCATCTCTGCCTTTATTAAGCTTGTTGAGAGGCGTCACACTGCCTATGGAAATATCAAAATAAAAAAGAATGGTTTTAAAAATACATTGGTCAGGCTTTCTATTGTTTTAATTATGCTGATAGTAGACATGGCTTGTTTATTTATACCTGTACTTGCTGATGTCTTGCGAACAGCGATCAATCCAACTACAAGTATGATCACTACTATGACCAGACCACCGACAGCATATAGTATGTATACTGTAGTGTTCAAGGATGCTGAGGAAGAGATAGAACGATATTTTTGTATCATTAAAGTCATTCAATTAGTTATTATCTGCATCATTTCCTCCAATTAAAGGAGCATTCACTTGTTGATGTACACTGTAAAAGATTGAATATATACCTAAAAATAAAAGATCGCCAGGAATTAAAAGGATCAAAGAGTATTATTTTAGGATAAATGAATGTAAGCACTGCAAGAAATTACATTGATTAATTGATTTGTAATTGGATTTAGCATAATGGTGATTGTTTATTCATATTCATATTCATATTTGTGATCTAGTCAGAAGAGTGACAAATTAAAACATTTGTTAAAATAATGACAAGCTAAAATATGAAATAAGATAATTGGATGATTATAAGTTTGTCATCCTATAATATTATTAGCTTTACTTCAGCATGAAGATTTACCAATATCTTATTTCAAATTCATAATTGTTTGTAGATGGATGTTTTAACAGCTACTGACATTCATCTTTGAAAGATGAGACATGATTAAACAAATCTTGCTGATGGCAGCTTTAAGTTGCAAGAAGCTTTTTTAATCATATTCACTGAAACCGACACTATGCACGACAGAACAACATAAATCAGCCGGTTTTAGAAAAAAAAAACCACACGCTTCTACCTCCACCTGGAGACTGTTATTTGTTTGGCAAAAATCCACCGCTTCCAGTTCTGGTCCAATCAGCGCAGGGCAGTGTGAGATCTGACTGTCAATCACAGTTTGTGCACACACCACAGATCCCCCCTCCCCCACGCACGTTACAATATCACATGCACACGCCTGAAGTTCGTGAAGGTGTGTTGGATTGTACGAAGCATGATGGCGGAGAGAAAATCTACTAACAAGCTTCCAATTCCTCGGTTAACAACCAGAGCTAGGAGGTCCAAAACAACCAAGAAAAAGAAAACGATGCTCTGATGCTGAAGAGAGGGGTGCGTTCACAGAAAATCTGGTGCACATGCACTGACGAGCACGAACTCGATGGGAGGGTGCTCTGTGGCAGTGGGGGAGGGACATGAGAGTTGGAAACATTCAAAATGTTGGCTAAAGGCGGGCGTACACGGTGCGAGTTCGGACCAGGATCGGACACTCAGGAGGTCGTGAGATATTGCACACGTTGCGAGTCAGTTTAACTGATAATCGCGTCGCGTCTGAACGCGTTGTTGTCTTTGGAGCTCCATCGATTGATTTATAATTCTTGATTTCTCTTTAAACTCACTTACAACGAACATTTTCTATTTTTCTTCACCTCATAGTTACAACGCGGACTGTTGAGCAGACGCGTCTCAAGCCTAGTGATCCAACGCTGGATACTCTTATAGGTTACGTCCGTGGATCACGGCTGAACGCGTCTTCTCCGCACTCATTTATAAACAAACATTTTTTTCGCCTATCGTGCGTCTACTCCACACCCGTACCACTAAAAAGACGGATTATATCCAAGACTTAAGCCATAAATTAGTATTAATATTGATAGCATCACTGGTAGCATCGTTGCTAACTTAACTTACTGTCCATCTGTTAAAATGGCGAATATATCAGATGTAAGTAGTCTAACTTTTGGTGCAGGTGAGGACACATTTGAGCTACACGCGGTACAGTCTGAGCTGGAAGCTGTTGAGAAACAGATCCACGACCTTTTAGTGAGAAAAGCCGAGCTGATAGACCGGCGTTTGGCTCTTGAAACATCACGCGCCGATGCACACAAATCAGTGATTAACGTTACTAACCTGCTGACTCCGACCTCGTCTACTCCGTGCGTTACTCAGCATCGGTCACGAGCGTCGAGGCCGCGATCAGCTATGGTCTCGTTTACGCCGGCTCCAACATGCCACCACGAAGCCTGGATATTTCCGCAGCGGAAGACGCGAGTTAGGTCTAGACCAAGAAAACGACATCAGGCTGCGCCAGACAGAGGTTCTGAAGAAAGACTTCAGGATTCTGATCGATACGGTACGCAGCACATCGCCTGATATAACGATCATTGTGTCAGGACCGCTTCCCACGTACCGACTAGGTCATGAAAAGTTTAGTAGATTATTCGCGCTAAATGAATGGTTAATATCATGGTGCAATGAGCAGAAACTGCTCTTTGTAAATAATTGGAATCTGTTTTGGGAGCGTCCTAGGCTTTACCGTGCTGATGGCTTACACCCAAGCAGATTCGGATCGGATCTTCTGTCAGATAACATCTCCAAAATGTTAAATACCTTTTGACTAGTAACCAAAAGTCCAAATCACAGTCTCTGCTGCACCAAATTAACTGATATAAATAGTGTAGAACATTGCATAGAAACTGTGTCTATTCCTCGTTTAGTGAGATCAAATAATAAATCTACTGCAGGATCTAGAAAAAATCTAATTGTTATTAAACCAGAAAATGTTGCTATTAGTAATCAAAAACAATTTCTAAAGCTAGGTCTTCTAAACATTAGATCACTCACACCTAAGGCAGTTATTGTAAATGAAATAGTCACAGATAATAGCTTCGATGTACTTTGCCTTACTGAAACTTGGCTTAAACCTAATGATTATTTCGGTCTAAATGAGTCTACTCCATCTGGATACTCCTATAAGCACGAACCCCGTCTGATTGGTCGTGGCGGCGGTGTTGCAGCGGTCTATAGAGATATTCTCAATGTTACTCAGAAAACGGGTTATAAGTTTATTTCGTTTGAAATACTTGTACTAAATGTTACGCTCTTAGATGTTAGAAAAAAATCCATATTATCTCTAGCCTTGGCTACCGTATATAGACCGCCTGGGCCTTACGCTGATTTCCTAAAAGAGTTTGCAGATTTTCTCTCAGATCTATTGGTCAATGTAGATAAAGCATTAATTGTTGGAGATTTTAACATACACGTAGATAATTCAAATGATGCGTTAGGGGCTGCGTTTATAGATTTATTAAATTCCTTTGGGGTCAAGCAAAACGTCACCGGACCAACTCATCGTCTTAATCACACACTCGATTTAATTATATCATATGGAACCGATCCAACCGATATAGATATCATTCCACAAAGTGATGATGTCACTGACCATTACTTGGTAACTTGCATATTACGTACTGCTGTAATATGTCATGCTGTGCCGCGTTTTCGACCAGGCAGAACAATCCTTCCATCCACCATAGATAATTTCTCAAATTGCTTATCTAATCTGTCTCAGCTGCTGCCTGAACCCAAACAAACAGATGAACTAGAAGAACTAACTAGCACTATGAGCACCATTCTCTCTAGAACATTGGATGTTGTTGCACCCATTAGATTAAAAAAGGTCAGAGAGAAAATTAAAGCACCATGGTACAATAATACTACGCATGTTCTAAAGAGAGAAACCCGTAATTTAGAGCGTAAATGGAAACAAACTAATTTAGAGGTCTTTAGAATCGCGTGGAAAGACAGTATGTCACGTTATAAAAAGGCCCTAAAAGCGGCCAGGGCTGAGCACCTCCGCAAACTAATAGAAAACAACCAAAACAATCCTAGGTTTTTATTTAACACCGTGGCTAGACTAACAAATAAACAGATGTCACCCGAACAAAATATCCCGTTACAGTTTAGTAGTAATGATTTCATGAACTTCTTCACTGAGAAAATAGAAAACATCAGAACCACAATTGTAAACGTTCAATCCTCAATCGCACCTTATAATTCAGCCACAATTATCCCCCCGCAAGAACAATTACAGTGCTTTACAACTATAGAACAAAAAGAGTTAAATAAACTTATCACTTCATCTAAAACAACAACATGTTTATTAGATCCTATACCAACTAAACTACTGAAGGAAGTGTTACCTGTAGTGGAAGAGCCTCTCCTCAATATTATTAACTCATCTTTATCTTTAGGTCATGTTCCAAGAACATTTAAACTGGCAGTTATAAAACCTCTCATTAAGAAACCACAATTAGATCATAATAATCTAGCAAATTATAGACCCATTTCAAATCTACCTTTTATGTCTAAAATACTAGAAAAAGTTGTGTCCACTCAACTGGGCTCTTTCTTGCAAGAAAATGACATCTATGAAAAGTTTCAGTCTGGATTCAGGCCGCATCATAGCACTGAAACTGCGCTCGTTAAAATCACAAATGATTTACTCTTAGCTTCTGACCAAGGCTGTATCTCAATACTAGTTTTACTTGATCTAAGTGCTGCGTTCGATACTATAGATCATACAATACTCTTAGATCGACTACAAAATTATACTGGTGTTCAAGGACAAGCATTAAGCTGGTTTAGATCATACTTATCTGACCGCTACCATTTTGTCTATTTAAATGGAGAAAAATCGATCATAATTCCAGTAAACTATGGAGTGCCGCAGGGATCTGTGTTAGGCCCTCTGTTATTCTCAATATATATGATGCCACTTGGAAATATTATAAGGAAACATGGAATTAGTTTCCATTGTTATGCTGATGACACTCAAATATATATTTCATCACGGCCAGATGAAAACGCTAAATTATCCAAATTGACAGAGTGTGTTAAAGATATAAAAGATTGGATGACGCGTAATTTTCTTTGATTAAATCCAGACAAGACAGAGGTAATACTTATCGGTTCAAAAAACCGCCCACAGAACCTCTCACAATACAACTTTGACATCGTAGGATGTCCTGTTACTTTATCCTCTACAGTAAAAGACCTGGGTGTTATACTCGATTGTAACCTGTCTTTTGAAAATCATATTTCGCATGTTACAAAAACAGCCTTTTTCCACCTTAGAAACATTGCTAAGCTACGTAATATGCTATCAGTTTCTGATGCAGAAAAGTTAGTTCATGCATTCATGACCTCGAGACTAGATTACTGTAATGCTTTATTAGCCGGTTGTCCTGCATCCTCAATAAACAAGCTACAGTTAGTCCAAAATGCAGCTGCTAGAGTTCTTACTAGATCAAGAAAATATGATCATATAACACCGATTTTATCATCACTACATTGGCTACCTATAAAGTTCCGTATTAATTATAAGGTATTGCTACTGACTTATAAAGCCCTAAACGGCTTAGCTCCAGTCTATTTAACGGATCTTCTATCACCCTATAATCCATCGCGCTCTTTAAGATCAATAAATTCAAGGCTTTTGGTCATACCTAGGATATCCAGATCAACCAAAGGAGGGAGAGCATTTTCACATTTGGCTCCAAAACTCTGGAATAGCCTTCCTGATACTGTTCGTTGCTCGGACTCGCTCTCCCAGTTTAAAACTAGATTAAAGACGCATCTTTTCGGCCAGGCATTCATATAATATTGTTAATCTCACAGTTTCAAACTAAAATTCGGCCTCTAGTTCATAAATGCCAGAGGAGAACTGGCCCCCGACTGAGCCTGGGTTCTCCCAAGGTTTTTTTTTTTCTCCATTAGGTCACCTGATGGAGTTTTAGGACACCATTAGGTCACTTGATGGAGTTTTTTCGGTTCCTTGCCACTGTTGCCTTTGGCTTGCTCAGTTGGGGATATTTTGGGGATATTTAATTGTATTCTATCAATCAATAAATTCCACTAGAAACAAACTCTGTTGTATTATTTTATTTTAATACTGTGAAGCTGCTTTGATACAATCTGTATTGTGAAAAGCGCTATACAAATATACTTGATTTGATTTGATTTGATTTGATAATCGCGTCAAAGCAGCTGGTACAGGGCACGACTGTCCTGCACGAACTTTATCCCGAGCCATCAGCAATCACGTGAGCTTTCGCGCTAAACACAGAGAACGTCAATGTTGCATGCGGGCAAAGCTTCAGATAGAAAAAATGACAGAAATGTGTGTGCAAATGATTTTTTAGCAGAGAACAGTAGCCTTTCAACATACAAACTTGAGAGAGAGAGAGAGAGAGAGAGAGAGAGGTGTGTGTGTGTGTGTGTGTGTGTGTGAGAGAGAGAGAGAGAGAGAGAGAGAGAGAGAGAGAGAGACAGTGTATGCACGCTGTATGGTTGCTGCCACTGAGGTATAGCCCCACGTGGTTGTGTATGATTAGCAATAGGGGACAGCTGGTGAAAATCGGGCCGACTCCCCGAATTTTTTAAACATGTTTAAAAATGATCGGGAGGTCGGGGAGGTGCTCATAACGTGCTCAGCTCGGCTCGTAATTCCTCTCACACGCTGCGAGCCGCGACCATGCGAGCATCACCGATTCCACTCGATTTCTCCCGAGTGAAAAAGGTCATCTAAGAGCTCGTAAAAACAGCAAAAATCGCACCGTGTACGCCCGCCTTAAGTCCCCTCAATCTGCCAGACTTAACGACTGCAGCTTTAAGATTTTCTTCCATCAGCTAATGATGCACAGACATCAATACTCGACATACAAAACACAAAAATGGTGACACTCAACAGATAAAAATAATAATAATAATAATAATAATAATAATAATAATAATAATAAAGATAAATTCTGAACATTAAAAAATAATCAAACAACACAAACATAAAGAGAATGTATCCAGGTGATGTTGGTTTGATAGTGATAATAACAACAACATAATCATAATAATTCAGCATTAGCATCAGCATTAACTCTGCATTAGATGAAATCAACTGAAGATAAAAAAGACATTAAATCTGTGAAGATCTCAGCAGAGGAGGATTAAACAACTCCACAAACAGCATTACCAGCTTCACTTATTACTAACCAGACTGACTTGTAATTTCTGTTTTAAAGGAACACTCCACCGTTTTTTGAAATAGGGCTTATTCACCTTCTTTCCTACATTTAGATAGGTGGGCAAATGCATTTTTGTCTCAGTGCATGCATTGTTTTAGTTTGACAGGGTCGGCGCTAGCTTAGCTTAGCATAATGAATGGAATCCTTTGTTGCCAGCTAGCATGTCCTGAGTAAAAGTGATATAAAAAATAGAAAAAACTCACCTAATTACTTCTTTTGGCCTGCGTATTCACAACGAGTACAAATAGCGATGCAGATTAACACTAGGCGATGTCCTAGGCAGATATTGACTTATATATTAAGGACTATATTAGGGGGAAGCACAGGCGAAGCACTGCTACTTGGGCGTGATATCTCTGCGCCCAAGTAGCAGTGCTTCGCCTGTGCTTCCCCCTAATATAGTCCCAAGTCAATATCTGCATAGGAAATCGCCTAGTGTTAATCTGCATCACTATTTGTACCTGTTGTGAATACGCAGGCCACAAGAAGTAATTAGGTGGGGTTTTTTTTTTTTTTATATTACTTTTACTCAGGACATGCTAGCTGGCAACAAAGGATTCCATTCATTATGCTAAGCTAAGCTAGCGCCGACCCTGTCAAACTAAAACAATGCATGCACTGAGACAAAAATGCATTTGCCCACTTATCTAAATGTAGGAAAGAAGGTGAATAAGCCCTATTTCAAAAAACGGTGGAGTGTTCCTTTAATGAAAAAAATAGATTAATTTTAAGTCCCCGTAATGGAGATCAGTGGTTTCTTTAGTTGGGGTCTTGACCCTTGTTTTCAACTAATGTGTTCACTCTATAGCAGCAGGCGTGGCAGCAGAATACAGCTATTTTATTTGTTTTTGCGGATCCATGTGAATAGGTATTGTTTTGACAATGGTGTCATCTGTACGTGTAAAACTCAAAGGAAAAACTTCTCTGTTTTAAGCATATTGTGGTCGTGTAAATATACCCTAAATGTCTTTTATCTTCAGTTAATTTAATTCATCTAAGGTGGTGGCTAGAAGTTTCCCTTTTTTCTGTTCATGTTTCTTTTCCTTCAGTGATTCTGCTTGTTAACAGCAGGTGCTCATCATTGATGCTCAATCATCACTTAATTATCTCATTAACTTCAACACTGCTTCAATGGTACTTTAACTCAGTAGAGTGCATACACATGAACACTAGGCAGTGTTAAATCATTGTCATTTTTCTGTGTATCATTTTCATTAATCTTTTGTCAAATATGGCGTAGCAAATGCAGAAATGGTACATTCAGTCTTAGAATTAATTTACCAGGTTACCTATATGATCGTTTACCAACAACAATTAAGAAAATATTTAAGGATGACGCATTTAACAATAACAGATCGCCAGGTAGGCTGTGCTTTACATACATGTTCATTTTATATTTTTGTTGTTGTTATTCTCTTTGTTTTACATCCTCTGAACTGTACCACAAACATGTTGTATTTGTCTTGTACTTTTTGCACTGTAGCCCTTGTCTGTAATTTAACTAAATATACATATATAAAAAAAGGTAGGCTGGGCATAGCGGTGACAGGTCAAAGTCCTAAAGTTTTCAGACGGGTATAATGGCAGTTTTTAACTTATTTTTGTAAAGAAAATGTAGTGTTTCAAAACTGCAGGGAGTTTCACAGCAGCCTTAGCATGTTAACATCATGAGCCAAGTAATATTAACACCAATTACAAGTGTGCACTTAAAAATTCTCATGTATCTCAAAAAAGAGGAATTTAAGTATTTGTATTAGGGCTGCACGATTTGGGGAAAATGTCATATTGCGATTATTTAGGTCAATAATAGACAGACAGACAGACAGACAGATAGACAGATAGATAGATAGATAGATAGATAGATACCTTTATTCATCCCCACAGGGGAAATTCAGATGTCCAGCAGCATATAGTGTGTGTTGTCTACCAACAATCATTCTCACTGCAATACACTCATAAAAACACAGATGATAACAGTTAATAAAAAAAATAAAAAGAGTCACAAAACAAGCTACTATCATTAGTAGTAAATAATTCATGCACTTCAAACAGGTCCATTATGCAGTCTTATGGCGGCCGGAACAAATGACCTCCTGAACCTCTCAGTCCTGCAGCTCATGGAGAGGAGTCGGTCACTGCGGCTGCTTTGCTGGGCAACCACAGTGTCATGCAGTGGGTGGCTCCTGTTGCTGAGGATGGATTTCATCATGCTCCTCATTCTTTCCTCCACCAAATCTCCTACAGAGTCCACCCTCCTCCCCAACACTGACACACACTTCCTGACTAGTTTGTCAAGTCGGTTCCCCTCCCTGGCTGTCATACAGCTGCCCCAGCACACCACAGCAAAGAACACAGCACTGGCCACAACCGACTGATAAAAAAGGTACAGCATCTTATTACAGACTTGGAAGGATTTTAGCTTCCTGAGAAAAAAAGAGTCTGCTCTGACTTTTCCTGTATGCTGCATTTACATGTACTGACCAGCCCAGTTTATGGTCTAGGTGGACTCCCAGATATTTGTACGTCTGGACCTCCTCAATGCCCTCCCCCTCAATTACCACAGGTAGATGATGTAACTTACGCCACCACAGTGTCATTAGAATATTTTTGTATGTGATGTTCTGTATGAGAAGTCTGATGTGTATAGGGTGAAGAGGAAAGGGGATAGTACAGTTCCCTGGGGGGCCCCAATGCTTGTTTTCACAGTGTCTGAGACCGTGTTCCCCAGTCTGACGTACTGTGGCCGCTCTGTCAGGTAACTGATGATCCACTCGATGATAGCAGGCTCCATGCTCAGATTCTAGAGTTTGCCTCCCAGGATCTGAGGCTGGATGGTGTTGAATGCACTCGAGAAATCAAAGAACATCAACCTCACATACCCCCCTGTCCCACCGAGAAAAGAGAGGGCTCGATGAAGCAAGTAGAGGACAGCATCCTCCACTCCCATATTTGCTCGATAGGCAAACTGCAGGGGGTCAAGTGCCTGCTGTAGTTGTGGGCCCAGGAGCCGGAGGAGGAGCCTTTCGAGGGTCTTCATAATCACAGACGTCAAGGCCACTGGTCTGTAATCCTTGACCCCGGAAGGTCTCCCACCCTTAGGCACTGGCACAATGCAGGATGTCTTCCACTGCTTCGGCACCTGACTCTTCTGGAGACTCCAGTTAAAGAGTGTGTGCAGAGGAACCGCCAGCTCCGCAGCACAGTCCTTCAGAAGCCTCGGTGGTATTCCATCCGGTCCAGCTGACTTGCCAGGGCACAATCTTCTGAGCTCCGCCCTCACGTCCTCCATGCTAAAATAACCACTGTTGGGTACTTCAGCCAAGCAGGAGGCAGCAGCAGAGGTGGAACAGCCGCTGGGTGTAGCAGAGCAGGAGGCAGCAGCAGAGATGGAACAGCTGCTGAGTGGAGCAGGGCAGGAGGCAGCAGCAGAGGTGGAACAGCTGCTGGGTGGAGCAGGGCAGAAGGTAGCAGCAGAGATGGAACAGCCGCTGAGTGGAGCAGGGCAGGAGGCAGCAGCAGAGGTGGAACAGCCGCTGGGTTGGGCAGGGCAGGAGGCAACAGCAGAGGTGGAACAGCCGCTGGGTGGAGCAGGGCAGGAGGCAGCAGCAGAGGTGGAACAGCCGCTGGGTGGAGCAGGGCAGGAGGCAGCAGCAGAGGTGGAACAGCCACTGAGTGGAGCAGGGCAGGAGGCAGCAGCAGAGGTGGAACAGCCGCTGGGTGGAGCAGGGCAGGAGGCAGCAGCAGAGGTGGAACAGCCGCTGGGTGGAGCAGGGCAGGAGGCAGCAGCAGAGGTGGAACAGCCGCTGAGTGGAGCAGGGCAGGAGGCAGCAGCAGAGGTGGAACAGCCGCTGAGTGGAGCAGGGCAGGAGGCAGCAGCAGAGGTGGAACAGCCACTGAGTGGAGCAGGGCAGGAGGCAGCAGCAGAGGTGGAACAGCCGCTGAGTGGAGCAGGGCAGGAGGCAGCAGCAGAGGTGGAACAGCCGCTGGGTGTAGCAGAGTAGGAGGCAGCAGCAGAGATGGAACAGCTGCTGGGTGGAGCAGGGCAGTAGGCAGCAGCAGAGGTGGAACAGCCGCTGGGTGGAGCAGGGCAGAAGGTAGCAGCCGAGGTGGAACAGCCGCTGAGTGAAGCAGGGCAGGAGGCAGCAGCAGAGGTGGAACAGCCGCTGAGTGGGGCAGGGCAGGAGGCAGCAGCAGAGGTGGAACAGCCGGTGGGTGGAGCAGGGCAGGAGGCAGCAGCAGAGGTGGAACAGCCGCTGGGTGGAGCAGGGCAGGAGGCAGCAGCCGAGGTGGAACAGCCGCTGAGTGGGGCAGGGCAGGAGGCAGCAGCAGAGGTGGAACAGCCACTGGGAGGGGCAGGGCAGGAGGCAGCAGCAGAGGTGGAACAGCCGCTGGGTGGGCGTGATGGAGAGGCACAGACAGGAGCAAACCTACTGTAAAAGTGGTTGAACTCGTTAGCCAAAGAGACATCTCCTTGAGACACCCTTCCGTTCTCCTTATAGCCAGTAATCACTCTCATTCCCTTCCACACTTCTCTTGTGCTGTTGTGCTGCAGTTTTTTCTCCAGCTTTTCCTTGTAGTCTTTTTTAGCTTGTCTTATGGCCTTCTTCAAGTCACGTTGGGCATCTCTGATCCTTTCCCTGTCCCCAGCTTTGAAAGCCTCTCTCTTCTGATTCAGAAGGTGCTTTATGCTGCTCGTAATCCAGGGCTTATTTTTTGGGAAACATCGAACTTCTCTGACCGGAGCCACCACATCCTTGCAAAAGTTGACGCAATCAGTCACACATTCAACCGCCCCATCAATATTATTGTCTGACCTGTGAGTGTCCATAAGTGTGTTACGGTCGGTAAACAGGAAGCAGTCCCTCAGAGCTTCGCTAGTCTCCGGGGTCCATCTCCTGTAGGATCTAGTGGTTGCAGGCAGTCTCATTACACAAGGTCTGTAGGACGATCTAAGATGGATCAAGTTGTGGTCTGACTTGCCGAGCAGGGGTAGGGCGCATACACTATAAGCATTTTCCACATTGATGTAGCAGAGATCCAGAATGCTGTTGTGCCTCGTGTGACAGTTGACATACTGTGTAAAGCCGCCCATAAATGAGCTAATGTCAACATGATTGTAATCTCCCGAGATGGCAATCAGTGCATCTGAGTGTTGTGACTGTATTCTTGCAACTGTGTCCTGAATGACGTCACACGCTACTGAGGCACATAGTAAGGTCTTAAATTCACCGTTAGTACCTCCACATCCCAGCAAGAGATTTTTTCCTTCACAGTTATATGACCAGAGCGGCACCATCTGTCATTCACGAGCAGCACCAGTCCACCTCCTTTCGTCTTTCCACACTTCTCCAGCTGTCTGTCCGCCCGCACTATGGTGAAACCAGGTATGTTGACCAGCTGAGTCAGGGACAGCATCGGTGAGCCACGTCTCCGTAATACAGTATAGACTGCATTCCCGATAGATCCGATCAGTTTTTATCAGGGCCTCCAACTCCTCACACTTATTAGGCAGCGAGTTAACGTTGCCCATGATGATCGATGACAAAAAAGGCTTATACCGCCACCTCCTAGCCTTCACCTGAGCTCCGGCCCGGCATCCACGGAAGGGTTTTCGCAATGCACGCGGGATCGGGTGAATAATCCCATTCGATTTTCCTTGTGGTCGCAGGTGAAGGAGTTGTGAAGTCACGTGAATATGTTATTAAACACATTTTGTACCACAATCAAACACCATACAAAGACGCATTTACTCAGCACAACACAGAGATTTCCAGACTTGCTGCCAGCGCAGTTTGCGCATGCGCATACACCGATAATGCGATTGCGATATAATAAACTAATGGTTTCATGAGTCAACTTGCTTACTTCTCAAGGAAAATGCACACACAGATTTTGTATTTCTCAATTCAGTGTTTTCAAATTAAAATAATATTTTTTACTAAATTAAATAATGACATTACTGCAAACTTGTTACTTGTTAGTACAATATTGATACATGTTGATTTTTCTCAATAAAATAAAATAAAAAAACTCACCTAATGCTGTAAACATAGAGAGCAGCTGGTATTATTATTATTATTAAAGGTAAAAAATAACAAATTAAATATCATTTGGTTTTTTCTAGGCTAAAATAATAATGTTACAATATTTTAATGATATAAGTAAAAATATAATAAATATTTAATATAGTGCACATATTTAGCAAAATACTCTCTATATATAATTTGTCTAGCCAACTAACGTGCTATCAAATGGCTTTCCTGAGGTAAAGGTAACATTATGTGACATAGCCTATTGCTCTATTGCCTATTGTTTTATTGACCTCTTTCTGCGGTTGAAAAACACTGATTGATCGATATTATGTTTGAAGCATAAACATTTTGGTAAGTTGTATTGTATCTTTCAACACACCTATTGTTCATTCGTGTTTATTTACTATTAACTAGTAGTAAAGAGTAGGCTAAGAGATGTTCGGTTCACGCATAATCGCATAGGCTTGACATCACGATTGCGATATGATTAATCGTGCAGCACTAATTTGTATATATCCAGAGTTCAGATAGCTTTACTGCTTGAAAGTCCCTGTATAGTTTTAAATTAAATTGTTGTCTTCCCCTGTGTGAGTCTTCCCCTGTGTGAGTGAGCATCCACCAGTAGCATGAGTCGCATTGGAGTGACGTCAGCTCCCCTCTTCGATTGATTGGCTAGAGGAGGAGCTGTCAATATAGAACTAGTGGACCAATGGTGACGCTTAAGCCCACCCTAATTTACATGAAACTCAAACTGCAACAATTGGAAAAGCAAGTGCAGAACGTGGAAAAAGAGCAAAGAGAAAAACGGCACAAGCGTACAAAAGAGTAAAATATGAGTAGAAAATGTAAGAAAGCACAAAGGACAGTGTATTAAAAACCAAGGAAAACATAATTTTTAAGAAAACATGAACATAATTTTAAGTTTTGTACAATTTAATTTTTAATGTTTTAAGTTTTTATTCATGCTTGTTTTTTTTTGATTTACGCTTATTTTATTTATAATTTTGCATTATTTATTTCAGTTTGTTCAATAGCACAGAGTCCTGACCTTGTGAGGTCAGGCACTGATGTTAGACGAGAAGGGCCCTTGAAAACAGCACACGTCCAAATGATCTGACGGCGCTTGGCTACGGTTTCGTTCCAATGAACTGCAGTAGCCAAGGCGACATCTATGTATATATCTATACCCGCCCGCGCCGTCAGATCATTTGGACGTGTGCTGTTTTCAAGAGATAACAACGATATAAATACTGTTCGTTTTCTCACACAAACCGCTCGTTTCGTGTCTTAGGCCATCAATGTGTACTTATGATGGGGAATTGTTTCATTTGGACGATGGGGAATTGTTTTAATTTGGACTCTGTGCTTGTGTTTTGAGACAGTGACCATCGACCTGCATTATATGACTGACAGACGTTTGACCTAAAAATATCAAAATTGAAACTACTGCGGAAACAAAGACAGCTACATCTTGGATGCCCTTGAGGTAAGCTAAAACATATCAAAAATTAATTTCAAAGTGAACTATCCCTTTAAGATTTCCTTTCACTGGAACTAAGGGGCCGAGCCCAACCCCTAAAAAACAACCCCACACCATACTCCCCAATGCAGTCAGGCAAGTACCGTTCTCTAATAATTGACTGTGAAATATTTAGTAGTGATGAAATTTCACGAATGGACTTATTGCACAGGTGGCAACCTATCACGGTACCACGCTTGAATTCACTGAGCTCCTGAGAGCAACCCATTCAGTCTGCATGGTGCTTGATTTTATACAATTGGGGCCATGGACATTATTGGAACACCTGAATTTAATGATTTGGAGGGGTGTCCCAATACTTTTGGCAATAAAGTGTATATTATATATATATATATATATATATATATACAGTGAGGAAAATAAGTATTTGAACACCCTGCTATTTTGCAAGTTCTCCCACTTAGAAATCATGGAGGGGTCTGAAATTGTCATCGTAGGTGCATGTCCACTGTGAGAGACATAATCTAAAAAAAAAAATCCAGAAATCACAATGTATGATTTTTTAACTATTTATTTGTATGATACAGCTGCAAATAAGTATTTGAACACCTGATAAAATCAATGTTAATATTTGGTACAGTAGCCTTTGTTTGCAATTACAGAGGTCAAACGTTTCCTGTAGTTTTTCACCAGGTTTGCACACACTGCAGGAGGGATTTTGGCCCACTCCTCCACACAGATCTTCTCTAGATCAGTCAGGTTTCTGGGCTGTCGCTGAGAAACACGGAGTTTGAGCTCCCTCCAAAGATTCTCTATTGGGTTTAGGTCTGGAGACTGGCTAGGCCACGCCAGAACCTTGATATGCTTCTTACAGAGCCACTCCTTGGTTATCCTGGCTGTGTGCTTCGGGTCATTGTCATGTTGGAAGACCCAGCCTCGACCCATCTTCAATGCTCTAACTGAGGGAAGGAGGTTGTTCCCCAAAATCTCGCAATACATGGCCCCGGTCATCCTGTCCTTAATACAGTGCAGTCGCCCTGTCCCATGTGCAGAAAAACACCCCCAAAGCATGATGCTACCACCCCCATGCTTCACAGTAGGGATGGTGTTCTTGGGATGGTACTCATCATTATTCTTCCTCCAAACACGTTTAGTGGAATTATGACCAAAAAGTTCTATTTTGGTCTCATCTGACCACATGACTTTCTCCCATGACTCCTCTGGATCATCCAAATGGTCATTGGCAAACTTAAGATGGGCCTTGACATGTGCTGGTTTAAGCAGGGGAACCTTCCGTGCCATGCATGATTTCAAACCATGACGTCTTAGTGTATTACCAACATTAACCTTGGAAACGGTGGTCCCAGCTCTTTTCAGGTCATTGACCAGCTCCTCCCGTGTAGTTCTGGGCTGATTTCTCACCTTTCTTAGGATCATTGAGACCCCACGAGATGAGATCTTGCATGGAGCCCAGTCCGAGGGAGATTGACAGTCATGTTTAGCTTTTTCCATTTTCTAATGATTGCTCCAACAGTGGACCTTTTTTCACCAAGCTGCTTGGCAATTTCCCCGTAGCCCTTTCCAGCCTTGTGGAGGTGTACAATTTTGTCTCTAGTGTCTTTGGACAGCTCTTTGGTCTTGGCCATGTTAGTAGTTGGATTCTTACTGATTGTATGGGGTGGACAGGTGTCTTTATGCAGCTAACGACCTCAAACAGGTGCATCTAATTTAGGATAATAAATGGAGTGGAGGTGGACATTTTAAAGGCAGAATAACAGGTCTTTGAGGGTCAGAATTCTAGCTGATAGACAGGTGTTCAAATACTTATTTGCAGCTGTATCATACAAATAAATAGTTAAAAAATCATATATTGTGATTTCTGGATTTTTTTTTTTTAGATTATGTCTCTCACAGTGGACGTGCACCTACGATGACAATTTCAGACCCCTCCATGATTTCCAAGTGGGAGAACTTGCAAAATAGCAGGGTGTTCAAATATTTATTTTCCTCACTGTATATATATATATATATATATATATATATATATATATATATATATATATATATATATATATATATATATATATATATATAATGAAAACACCAGTCATTCTCTCAATATAAATATATTAAAAAAAAATACAATTCCCAAATGCATAACCTAACTGATATTCACAAAATGTTATTCCCTAAAGCAAAACGTGGTCACAATTTTTTAAAAATGATTTTACATTTCCTGCATTTGCAAGTTGTCACATATTTGTAAATCACCCTGAATTTGTGTGTAAATATTTTACCCAGTCAACATGTTGATCTCACAGTGATCTCTCCATATGACCACAATGTGAGTTCACAATAAGCTAAAAGTGTAACTGCACAGTACACTCACTGTGTGCTCATATTATGGCCACAATGTGAGACACCCCAGCTAGAAATGTTATTGGACATGGACTCCAACATCACTCAGACGTCAAATTTTGGTTGAAAATGAAAATTGGGTTGACGTCTAAACATCTGATGTCAGACTCCAATGTCATTAAACAACTCCACAAACAGCATTACCAGCTTCACTTATTACTGACCAGACTTTATTTTTGTCATACACAGCAAAATCCCCAGTGTTAAATTAACACTCCTCAGTGTACATATGTGTCCACACTACAGAGTGTTAAAATTAGCACTGAAGCAGTGTTGAAGTTAATGAGATAATTAAGTTAACACTGAAGCAGTGTTGAAGTTAATGAGATAATTAAGTGATTAATTAAGTGATGATTGAGCATTATTGAAGATACCTGATGTTAATAATCAGAATCATTGACGGAAAGAGAAAAAACAATAACAGAAAAAAGAGAAACACAAGAACTACAACTGACTTCGAGTCATTACACATTGTTGCACTTATTATTACCAGTTTGACTTTATTTCTGTCATACATCGACAAAAGTTCTTGAGATTCAACAGAAGTTTAGAAGGTAATGTTTTATGGAATTTTTCTTTTCCATTTATGTTCCATTTATTTAAGTTACCATTATGGTGGTCCGTGTTTGCTTTAGTTGGGCTCTTGACCCTTTTCATTTTTTAATATTAGTTTTTCTCTGACTGTTCCAACATTGTGTTTATAAAGCGCATTTGTTACTGCAAGAGAAAACATGACCTGCTCACAATATGTTTTGATGACAATGACATTATCTTTGACTATACGCTTGATGTCTTGTTTTAGTATTGGTGATTGTAGCTCTGAGATTCTACAGTTTGAGATCCAACAGCAATATGAAAAATTTTGAAAATACTTTGAGCAAAGAAGTCATTGTGTTAAAACACACAGACATCAAGAATCAGCATATGAATCTCAACAATGGTGACAATAAACAAACAAGTGACAAACAGATCAACTCTGAACATCACAAAACAAAATACTAAAGTCATAACAAAACAATAGGAAAATAAAAGCAAACAATGAAAATTACAGGACAATTCAGCTGCATAATTTATTCATGCTGCAATGCATGATGTGAGCCATTGATGCGTTCTGATTGGTGGCTCCCATCATGCATTGCAACATTAAGCATTTGTTTGATTGTCACCATTGTTGAGATTCATATGTAGATTCTTGATGTCTGTGTGTGATTTTTAAAACCTTCAGATTCATAAAACATTCCTGGAAGAAGTTACTGTAGTGAAAAATTAATAAAGCATTTGGATAATCAATTTATAATGATGGGTGACATTGGTCCGTGTACTTTTTGATCATTTTATTTCTTGTTTGGAATGGAATAACTAGAAATAAAACCCAGCTCGTTTATCGTTTTTTAGTTTAGTTTAAAAAACGTAAAATGAGATTTTGGCTCGATTTTTCATTTTTCGTTTGTGTTTTACAAATTGGTTTATGGGTTCAATATTTCATTTGCACATGTGGGCGGTGCTGAAACGCCCCTTTCATCTGATTGGTCAAAACGCTCCGCCTTCAGTAGGCTACGAGCTTTTCTTTCTGTCAGGCAGAATAACAGTCAGTGTGAGTGCGGTACTGTCAAATGCACTTTAATAAAATAATGTCTGAAACCAACACTCACTGTTAACTACGCACAATATTTGAAGCAGAAATATGTTGCTGGTCACGTAATTCGTGCTGCTGCAAGCAACCCCAATAATGTGAGCCACAGTATAGCCTATGACCGATTATTTTAGCATAATGTATTTCCCATTGATAAATACAGTGCAAATACATCCGTCTTTTTGGATAAAAGGGTGGAAATAAAAATCAATAATAGGCTGAACTGTACCATGATAATATGTCCGTAACATGTAGCCTACCACTCTCGTCTTTTATATAGGCTATAAATAATTTTGAAAATTGAATAGAAATAAAATTTATATTTATGAATGTAAGCATGTGTAGCCTACTCAGTTCACATCAAAAGAAAGAGACAAAAAAGAGAGAAGCTAGAATCAGTGAATGTACATTAATACTGACAAAATTACCAGGTTTGGGATGAATTAAAATCATGTAATTTGAAGAGCACGGCATAGGCTACCTTTAAAATGTTATTAGTTTTATTATAAAACTAATACAATTTTATTACATACTGAGTTTTCTTTATTATGTTGGCTTAAGAAAGCCAGCATATTTGAACATTATTATTATTATTTATTATTATTATGAGAAATTGACTCCGCCTAGAACTTTAATGCTTCACCAAATTCAGCTTAGACCTTTAGACTGGTCTGACTCGCTTGTATATTTTCTAACTGGTCAGACTTTCTTTCCCCTTGCGTTATCAGAGCAGTGAAGGCCGTAATACTTAATGTAATACTCAATGCTGTCCACTAGAGGGGGCGACAGGATAATAAGTGTTTTCTACTCTCTTTCCCTGTTTGCATCAGTTTAAATCAGTGGTTCTCAACCTCTCCTGCAGGGACCCCCTGACAGGCCATGTTTCTGTTTTAACCCTGAGATGGCACACCTGATTCAATTAATGAGTAGTTATTAGAGTAGGAAGAGTAGGAATTAGTCAATTAATCAATTAGTCAACTACTCATTAAGCCTTTAATTAACTGAATCAGGTGTGCCATTTCAGGGTTAAAACAGAAACATGGCCTGTCAGGGGGTCCCTGCAGGAGAGGTTGAGAACCACTGGTTTAAATGATTTCTGAACTGTGATTTCTGAAGGATCATAAGACACCAAAGACTGGAGTACTTGCTGATGAAAATTCAGCTTTGCATCACAAAAATAAATTGCATTTTAAAGTATATTAAAAAAGAGAACCATTATTTTAAATTGTAATAATATTTCATAATATTACTGTTTTTTTTTTTTTTTTTTTACTGCAGGCTTGATGAGCATAAGAGACTTCTTTCAAAAACATTAAAAATAGTAACGTTTCCAAACTTTTGACTGGTACTGTATATATATATATATAATGGTATAGAATCGTACATGAAGCAAGATTGATTTGTTAGTGTTTCAATGTTGATTCAATGTAAATGAAATAATTTAATTTAAGTTGAACAAATGTCGATTTTATGTTGATCTTGATCTATTCTTCATCATTGAAATTACATTATTTCAGGGTGTAAGCTGATGAAAAATCAATGTTAAGTTTCAACTTTGATTTAATGTTGATCTGCTATCAGGGATATAGTTCTTTATAATAAAAAAAAAACAAGAACTGTTTTTGACTAAGTGTGGCATATTCAGAACTACTGTACAGTGAATGACAGCCAGACACACCTGAGAACAATCTACAGGTTTCATACATTTCTACCAATACATTTCCATGAATTTTGAGGCAAATATTCATGTTCATATTCATATTCATATTCAATTCATGTTACCATAGCATATCTGTAGCCTATATACATTAGAAAACATTCAGAAAATAAGCCAATAGAGACACAGTGTGTAACATTACCAGGTGAGATGGTCACTGGTGTGACAGTTGTAGGGCTGGTGTTAACGCTGCCAGTGTCTGAAAGTTTGGATGAATAGTGATTAATGAACAGAGACACAAATATCATGAATGTGTAGAAAGAGCTTATGTGAATATTATTACCTGCACAGTATGCTGAACAGTAGGAACCAGCCGGTCTAACCAGCTCATAGACATAATAATTGCCTGGACAGGCTTTGACTTTAATGGGAAAAGACCCGTAATAACAGCAGTAACTGTTCCAGTGACCACAGACATCTCGAGTGACGACTCCATCTGTTACTGTTGGGTGTCCACCACGTATCCACAGTGCAATAACAGTGCCACAGCTGTACTGAACAACACATGTGTCTGGGATATGAGCGCTAGTGTTGTTAATGAAGAGACGATACCAGCCGCTCCAGGAGACAGACATGTCACACATGTAGTATGAATGTAAGCCATATGTATTATTGATGGATCTCCGTGTATCGTTCAGCACAGTGTAGTTGTAGCAGGGGTCTGCAGAGAGATTAGCTGTTATGAAAATATATTAAGAAATTAACAAGTTTTTGAAAAACATATATTATTATAAAATGTAACCAGAAGTGCAGCTTCTAACCAGTTTGATTTTATTTCTGTCAGACGACTACAAAAGTTCTTACTGAGAATTAACAAGAGGTTTATATGTTGACGTTGTATTGTTTCATTAGAAGTCACCATTATTGTGATCAATGTTCACTTTAGTTGAGCTCTTGCCCCCTGACTTTATAACATTAGTTTTTCTCTGGCTGCTGTAACTGTGTTTATAACGCACATTTGTTATAACAAGAACAATCAAGAAAAAGTATGATCAGGTGATGCTGGCTATATTCTAATGATGACCTAATTATGATAATAGTTATGAAATAAGCATGACTCGCGCAGTTCAATTCCATATGGAAAGTGTGTTATATTATTAATACATATTACAGCAATCAGTTATGAGTGATGCACAAAAAAAGCATTAATAGCATAACTTAGACATCAACAATCAGCAAATGAATCTCAACAATAGTGACAATAAAATATTCAGATAAACAGATCAACTCTAAACATCCCAAAACAGGGTACTTAAAATCACAACAAAAGCACAATGAAAGAAAATAGTAAGATCATTCAACTGCATAATTTATTCATGCCTCAATGCATGCTGGGAGTCATCGATGTGTTTTGTTCTCTGCTGGCACCCAGAGTGCATTGCGGCAAGAAGATTTTTGTTGATTGTCACCATTGTTGAGTTTATGTGCTGATTCTTGATGTCTGTGTGTCTGAATAATACTTGGGCTCAAAATGTTTTGTGAATCTTTAAATTTATTTATAATAACCAGTTACAATAACACTATTGGATCTGTTGCTGTTGTAACTGTGTGTTAATAAAGCACATTTATTATGGGAAAAACGCCAAGAGAAAATATGATCAGGTGATTTTGGGAAACTGTTGATCTATTGGCCTGAATCTCTGATCTCATCCAGTGTCTAAATTTTGAATATATGGTGATGTGTTGATAATTATTATTTTTGATTATAGTTGCCCTGTGATTCAAAAGCATGAGATCCAGTAGTGTTATGGTGACTAGTTATTATAAGAAATGTATAGTATATAAATGTATATTCTATATCTGGCACAGAATCCTGCTGTACATGAAGCAAGATTGATTTGATATTGTTTCAATGTTGATTCAATGTAAATGAAATTATTTAATTTAAGTTGAACAAATGTCAATTTTCGGTTGATCTTGATCTATTCTTTATCATTGAAATTACATTATTTCAGGGTGTAAGCCTAAAAAAAAAAAAAAAAAAATCAATGTTAAGTTTCACCCTTGATTCAATGTTGATCTGCTATCAGGGATATAGTTCTTTATAATTAAAAACACAACAAGGACTTTTTTTTACTATGAATTGTGGAATATTCAGAACTACTGTACAGTGAATGACAGCCAGACACACCTGAGAACAATCTACAGGTTTCATACATTTCTATAAATACATTTCCATGACTTTTGAGGCAAATATTCATGTTAAAATCCATGTTCAAATTTACCATATAGCCTACATACTTTAGAAAGCATTCAGAAAATAAGCCAATAGAGACACAGTGTGTAACATTACCAGGTGAGATGGTCACTGGTGTGACAGTTGTAGGGCTGGTGTTAATGCTGCCAGTGTCTGAAAGTTTGGATGAATAGTGATTAATGAACAGAGACACAAATATCATGAGTGTGTAGAAAGAGCTCATGTGAATATAATTACCTGCACAGTATGCTGAGTTGCAGAGAGTTGGTCTAACCAGCTCATAGACATAATAATTGTCTGGACAGGCTTTGACTTTAATGGGAAAAGACCCGAAATAGCAGCAGTAACTCCCAGCATTACCACAGACATCTCGAGTGACGACTCCATCTGTTACTGTTGGGTGTCCACCACGTATCCACAGTGCGATATCAGTGCCACAGCTGGACCTCGCAACACATGTGTCTGGGATACGAGCGCTCAGGCCGTTAATGAAGAGACGATACCAGCCGCTCCAGGAGACAGACATGTCACACATGTAGTATGAATGTAAGCCATATGTATTATTGATGGATCTCCGTGTATCGTTCAGCACAGTGTAGTTGTAGCAGGGGTCTGCAGAGAGATTAGCTGTTATGAAAATATATTAAGAAATTAACAAGTTTTTGAAAAACATTTGTTATTATAAAATGTAACCAGAAGTGCAGCTTCTAACCAGTTTGATTTTATTTCAGTCAGACGACTACAAAAGTTCTTACTGAGAATTAACAAGAGGTTTATATGTTGACGTTGTATTGTTTCATTAGAAGTCACCATTATTGTGATCAATGTTCACTTTAGTTGAGCTCTTGCCCCCTGACTTTATAACATTAGTTTTTCTCTGGCTGCTGTAACTGTGTTTATAACGCACATTTGTTATAACAAGAACAATCAAGAAAAAGTATGATCAGGTGATGCTGGCTATATTCTAATGATGACCTAATTATGATAATAGTTATGAAATAAGCATGACTCGCGCAGTTTAATTCCATATGGAAAGTGTGTTATATCATTAATACATATTACAGCAATCAGTTATGAGTGATTCACAAAAAAAGCATTAATAGCATAACTTAGACATCAACAATCAGCATATGAATCTCAACAATAGTGACAATAAAATATTCAGATAAACAGATCAACTCTAAACATCCCAAAACAGGGTACTTAAAATCACAACAAAAGCACAATGAAAGAAAATAGTAAGATCATTCAGCTGCATAATTTATTCATGCCTCAATGCATGCTGGGAGTCATGTGTTTAGGGTTACACTTTATTTCGATAGTCCACTTTTGACATTCTACTAACTATAAGTAACTTTTCAACAACATGTCAACTAACTCTCATTAGTAGACTGTCAGTAGACTGATAGGTTATGGTTAGGTGTTAGGGTCCGGGTTAGGAGAATAAGTTGACTTGTAATTGCCAAGTTAGGCTACTTATAGTCAGTAGAATGTCTGTTGGAGGAGCATCAGAATAAAGTGTTAGCAGTAGGCTATTAAGCAGACAGTCTAATACTCTAATGACAGTTAGTTGACATGTAGCTGCAAAGTTACTTATAGCTAGTAGAATGTCTAAAGTGGACTATCTAAATAAAGTGTTACCGTCTTTGGTTCTCTGCTGGCACCCAGCATGCATTGCGGCAAAAATATATTTGTTGATTGTCACCATTGTTGAGATTCATGTGCTGAATCTTGATGTCTGTTGTCCAAATATTGCATAAACTCAAAATGTTTTGTGAATCTTTAAAAATTTTATAATAACCAGTTGCTGCTCTAACTGTGTGTTAATAAAGCACATTTATTATGGGAAAAAAAGTCAAGAGAAAATATGGTCAGGTGATTTTGGGAAACTGTTGATCTATTAGCCGATCTCATCCAGTGTCTAAATTTTGAATATATGGTGATGTGCTGATAATTTTTATTTTTGATTGCCCTGTGATTCAACAGAATGAGATCTATCAGTGTTATGGTAAATAGTTATTATAAGAAATTTATAGTATATACATTTATATTCTAAATCTGGCACAGAATCCTGCTGTACATGAAGCAAGATTGATTTGATATTGTTTCAATGTTGATTCAATGTAAATGAAATGATTTAATTTAAAGGGGTGGTTGAATATGATTTCACTTTTCTAACTTTAGTTAGTGTGTAATGTTGCTGTTTGAGCATAAACAACATCTGCAAAGTTACGACGCTCAAAGTGCAAAGCAAAGGGAGATATTTGCTTTTAAAGAAATTGTTTTTTAAGGACTACAACAAACAGCTGGTAGAGACTACACAACATTCCTCCCGTCCCTCAACACGATTTATAGATTATCAAGACAGAATATGCTAATAAATGACTAGAAGATAACTACACATAACGCTACATAAATTCATCAATTAACCATTCAGAAATGTCCTGTTGCTTCTACATGTCACTTCTTCTTGAGTCTCTCCATCATTGTCTGACTCCGGTTTAAACCTAAAAGGCTTAAAGTGTTTGAAATTTTAAGTGACTGTCTGTGTGAGTGCAAGCTGGTGAAGCTCCGCCCTATTTTGCTCATTCAAAAAGTGACAAATTTAACATTCTATGTAAAAATATCTGTGGGATATTTTGAGCTAAAACTTCACATACACACTCTGGGGACATCAGAGACTTATTTTACATCTTGTGAAAAGGGCATTATATATTGTTTCAGTGTTGATTCAATGTAAATGAAATTATTTAAGTTGAACAAATATCGATTTTCGGTTGATCTTGATCTATTCTTCATCATTGAAATTACATTATTTCAGGGTGTAAGCCTGATGAAAAAAATCAATGTTAAGTTTCACCCTTGATTCAATGTTGATCTGCTATCAGGGATATAGTTCTTTATAATTAAAAACACAACAAGAACTGTTTTTGACTAAGTGTGGCATATTCAGAACTACTGTACAGTGAATGACAGCCAGACACACCTGAGAACAATCTAGGTTTCATACATTTCTATAAATAAATTATCATAACTTTTAAAGGCAAATATTCATGTTTAAATCCATGTTCAAATTTACCATATAGCCTACATACATTGGAAAACATTCAGAAAATAAGCCAATAGAGACACAGTGTGTAACATTACCAGGTGAGATGGTCACTGGTGTGACAGTTGTAGGGCTGGTGTTAATGCTGCCAGTGTCTGAAAGTTTGGATGAATAGTGATTAATGAACAGAGACACAAATATCATGAATCTGTAGAAAGAGCTCATGTGAATATAATTACCTGCACAGTATGCTGAGTTGCAGAGAGTTGGTCTAACCAGCTCATAGACATAATAATTGCCTGGACAGGCTTTGACTTTAATGGGAAAAGACCCGTAATAACAGCAGTAACTCCCAGCGTAACCGCAGACATCTCGAGTGACGACTCCATCTGTTACTGTTGGGTGTCCACCACGTATCCACAGTGCGATACCAGTGCCACAGCTGGACTGAGCAACACATGTGTCTGGGATATGAGCGCTCATTTTGTTAATGAAGAGACGATACCAGCCGCTCCAGGAGACATACATGTCACACATGTAGTTATTTGTATTACTGATGGATCTCCATGGATTGTCCAGCACATTGTAGATGATGCAGGGGTCTGCAGAGAGATTAACTGTTATGAAAATATAGTAAGAAATTAACAAGTTTCTGAAAAAAACATCTATTATAAAATCAAGATTCATTTGTTATTGTTTCAATGTTGATTCTACACAGCAAAATCCCCAGTGTTAAATCAACACTCCTCAGTGTACATATGTGTCCAAACTACAGGGTGTTAAAATGAACACTGAAGCAGTGTTGAAGTTAATGAGATAATTAAGTTAACACTGAAGCAGTGTTGAAGTTAATGAGATAATTGTGTATGTTTTATTTTATCTATAAAATCATTACTGTGCATTAAATCATTTTATTTAATTCAAAACAACATACAGAGGCGAGATTTTGTTCCAATCACCTGGATTTGCTAATTCAGACAGGAGAGAGAACTAATTAGTGAAATCAGCTTACTGAGTTCATGGGTGGAATAAACATATGGCAGGACTTCTACTTTCTGACCCCTGGACTATACAACTCTGCATGCAACAATGTCATGTGCAACCCTCAGACTTTTCAGACACTGAAATCTTCCATTTAGTTAGCCAAAGTTCATTTCATTGTGTCATAATCACCTATGAAAAAATGCAGTTCTGTTAGGATCAGCATAAGTGTATGTAATACAGTGAGCTTGATATTTAATTGTGGAACTTTCCTTACCACTTTCAAATAATGTGCATAAATGTGAATCTCTGAAAATTCTTAAGTCATGCACAGATCCAATCCTGTTTACATGAAATAAGCCTGCTCGCGACCAGGTTTAAACTTGCGCACCTGTTGCTATGACAGCAAGTCCAGGATGAGCGTCGAAGAACCAAACAATCCAAGATCAAGCCAAATCGCCAACAATCAAATCCAGCTAACTGAGGTAGCGACGTACGAAGAACGGGCCCCTGGAACTATTTATCAACTATCAATAATCCACCATAATAGCAGAAGCCTATACGCTAACTTTCACAACATTAAATATTATCAGTTTAAACAGCCTTTCAACATAATTGCTATATCTGAAACTTGGATAAATAGTGAAAAGGGCTTAGATTTTGAAATGAAAGGATATGAATGTTTTGTATTAACAGAGAAAACAATGTGGCTTTGTACGTGGACAAGAAATTTAATTACAAGGTGGTGAAAAAAAATTCTACAGTGGTGGTGGATGATTTACTTGAATGTGTTACAATAGAAGTAAGTAGAGAGAAAAAAAAAGAAACATTTTATTGTAAGTTGCATCTATAGATCACCAGGTTATAATATTGATTTATTTAAGGATTGGATGGAGGAAACATTTACAAAAACAAATCAGAAAGTCATGTTTATCTGTGGTGACTTCAACATTGATTTGCTAAATCCAAATAAGCACAATATGATGGAGGATTTTATTAATACAGTGTATACTCTGGGCTTTTTCCCCAAAATTACCAGACACAGTAGGATTACTTCCCACTGTGCAACACTAATTGATAATATTTTTTACAAATGATATAGATAACAATACAGTGAGTGGACTATTAATAAATGATATTAGTGACCACCTACCAGTTTTTACAGTTTACAACAGCAATTACACATCTAAAAAAGGCAATAAACCTCTGTTCAGACGGGTCAGAACAGAAGAGTCTATGGTTGCATTTAAAGATGATTTGCTTTTTTACAAGACTGGGAAATAATATATAAGGAAAAAGATATTGATAAAGTATATGGTGAATTCCTAAGAATATTTAAATCATTATATGATAAGAATTGTCCAATAATAAAATATTGCAGAAAACAAAAATATAGTGATAGACGGTGGCTTTCAAAAGGATTACAAAATGCCTGTAAAAAGAAAAATACACTTTATAGAGAATTTATTAAACACAGAACTATAGAAGCAGAAAATAAATATAAGAAATATAAAAAATAAGTTAATTAAGATTATGAGAACTTGTAAGAGAGAATACTAGTAATCTATTAGATAAAATAATATGAAGGGTATATGGAATATACTAAACAGTATTATGAGAAGGGGCACGAGACATAATTATCCCCAGTATTTCATTGATAATGAAAAGAACATTAATAATTTGGAGGATGTGGTCAATAACTTTAATAAATATTCCGTAAATGTCGGACCAGATTTAGCTGAAAAAATTCCTGTTCCACAGATAATCGATAACATATACAATGATCTTATTGAAAGAAATCAATGTTCGATGTTTCTTAAAGCAGTGGAAGAAAAAGAAATAATAGATATTGTTAAAAAATGCAAAACTAAAGCTTCCACTGATTGCAACGAAATAGATATGAAGATAGTAAAAAATTTAATTGAGGGGATCTCAAAACCATTAACTTACATTTTTAATTTGTCATTTCAAACTGGTCAATTTCCAACAAAAATGAAAACTGGAGACAAACACCACTTCACAAATTACAGGCCTGTCTCTCTACTGCCACAATTTTCCAAAATTCTAGAAAAACTCTTCAATGACAGATTAGACAAATTCATTGATAAATATAAATTACTTACTGACAGTCAATATGGATTCAGAAAAAATAGGTCAACATCACTAGCTTTAACTGAACTCATTGAAGAAAGTACAAATTCCACAGACAAAAAGAAATATGGAGTTGGGGTATTCGTTGATTTGAAAAAAGTGTTTGATACAATTAATCATGAAATATTAATCAATAAACTGGAAAGGCTCGGGATCAGAGGGATAGTGCTGAACTGGTTAAGCAGTTATTTAAAAGACAGGAAACAATTTGTGAAGTTGGGAGATTTTACATCTGAATGTTTGGATCTTGCGTGTGGTGTCCCCCAGGGGTCAGTATTGGGACCAAAAATATTTATTCTCTACATAAATGACATATGTAAAGTATCTGAACTACTGAAATTTATGTTATTTGCTGACGACACAAATATCGTTGGTTCTGGTCAGAATTTACAGCGACTCCTGGACTTAATCACTCTAGAATTCAGACAAATAAAACAGTGGTTTGACATTAAATTTGAGCAAAACTAAATTCATGATATTTGGCAATTGTAATTCAATCAAGCAATTTCAGTTACAGATCGAAAGTGTTAACATAGAAAGAGTATATGAAATTAAATTCCTTGGAGTGATTGTAGATGCCAGGATTTGCTGGAAATCTCACATAAAATATGTTCAAACAAAACTGTCTAGAAGTATTTCAGTCCTGGCCAAAGCTAAGCACATTCTGGATTACAGATCACTCTACATTTTGTATTGTTCACTGGTGTTACCGTATTTAAATTATTGTGTAGAGGTTTGTGGAAACACATATCAAAATTCATTGCAATCATTATTTATACTTCAAAAAAGAGCAATAAGAATAATTCATAACACTGGATATTTGGAAAATACCTACTCATTATTTTTACAGTCTAAAGCATTAAAACTACTTGATCTGGTTGAATTTCATACAGCTATAATTATGTTCAAGGCTAGAAACAATTTATTGTCTGGTAATATACAGAAAAGGTTTCTTGAAAGAGAGGGGGGCTACGATTTAAGGGAATGTCAAATTTTAAGACTCCCAGTTTTCGAACTACTAGGAAAAGTTTCTGTTTATCTGTCTATGGCGTTAAATTGTGGAATAAACTAAATAATGAGTTAAAGCAATGTCCAAACATATTACATTTTAAAAAGATGTGCAAATAAATTATATTCCAGAGGTACAAAGAAATACAGTGCTAACAATAACCAGAGCTTATATTGAATAATTTATAGTATGTGTATAAATATTGCTGTGTAGGTGTAATATATGTATGTGAATAGAACTTTTGAATACATATTTTCATTGATTATAGATTTATTATCTCTGTAGATTATTTTGTAGCCATTGCCTTAAATATAGTAGTAGGGGTATAAAGGGGTAGGAGTACATAAGTTTTACTTCTTCCTACTCCTTTTTGTACATGTAAATAGAGGTTTATTTTTAAGTACTGGAAAGTATGGAGTTTTATTTTGTTGTTTATGTTTATTTACCTTTTTTTTTTTTTTTTTTCAATTTTTTTTATTATTTACAAAATCAAATCGATATCTTGGGCTTGACTGAGACCTGGATTCGTCCAGAAGACTCAGCAACCCCTGCTGCTCTCTCTAACAACTTCTCTTTCTCTCACACTCCTTGCCAGTCTGGGAGGGGTGGGGGTACAGGTCTTCTCCCAGTCGACAGAGGTTTAGATTTTGATGATTTATAGAATGACCCCCCAGTGACCGATATTTGAACCGCCTCCTCTCAACCTGCTCAACATTTTGAATTCACAATGAGCTCATATATTACTGACACTGTGAGCATCACCGTATGAGAATGGTGTGATGTAACTTTGATCATCACATGATCTCACGTGTTGATTGGGCCACTACCCACCTCCTCTTTAATTGCTGATTATTTTGCTAATTTCTTCACTGACAAAACAACAACCATCGGCAGACAAATCTTAGCTCCACACACACACACACACAGGAACCAAGACCGAACACACCCACCGCCAGAAACCTTCTCTCCTCCTCCTCTCCACTAACCGAGGAAGAAGTATCTAAACTTCTCCTCTTCAGTCATCCTAACACCTGCCCTCTAGACCCCATCCCCTCACACCTTCTACAAGACATCTCACACACACTTCTACCAGCACTCACACACATCATCAACTCATCCCTCCATACTGGCATTTTCCCTACTGCATTCAAGCAGGCTCAGGTAACCCCACTGCTTAAAAAAAACAAACAAAAAAAAAACATAAATTGACATTATAAAACAAACATACACAAATAAATTAGAATTGTTATGCCTCTTGTTCAGTTTAATTTATTTAAATGAGCTAAAGTAACACAATTTAACATCGTCACAACTTAATTTAATTGTGTTTAATACATCTAATATATTTTACCTAATTAATTGGTTTTAACACTAGGCTACATGAATAATTTTGAATAACTTGGACAAAACGAATTGGTCTGGGTTTCCCAAAAGCATCGTAACTCTAAGTAGATTGTAGAGCCATTGCCACCATCACGATGATCACAATGAGAAATTAAATTTTGAGAAATGCAGCCCTGGGCGGTGGATCTGTAATTCTCAGCATCCTTTGCAAAGGAATTCATTAGGAGAGTAAATTTAGGTATTAACTAAGTGTTATTTTATGTGTTTTTCAGAAAAGAGAAAGATATTTGTAGTTTATGTTAAGGTTTAATGTTCAGAGATGTTGGACATTTAGGAGTTTCTGTTATTAAATGTGTGGACAGTGTAGACACTCAGTGCCCGATCATACACCCAGCGAGATGCAAGTGTTTAAACCCCACTCAGCATTTAAACATAATAAAGGACTCTCAAAATGTTCCGTAAGTAAGAGTTATTAGCCTATTTCTTCATATTATTGATTATAGCAGTACTGTCCTTGTACTACATAATATTTCAAGCATTTTCAATGTAATCCAAAGAATTTTAAAAAATTTGTTCTGAAACAAAAACCTTTTTATTTTATTTTATTTAGACACACAGACATCAAGAATCAGACTGTGAATAAATATGCATGAATAAATAATGGACTTAATTGTCATAGTAATTTACCTTAATTTCTTACTATTTTATTTCTGCTGTTTTTTGCTTTTTTGTTGCTTGTTTTCTAATATTCAGAGTTGATCTGTTATCTGAATATGCTCTTTGTCACCATTGCTGAGATTCATATGCTGATTCTTGATGTCTGTGTGTGGTCACATGACAGTTTTTTTTTTTTTTTTTGTATCAGAACAACTTTTAAAAAATCTTTTGGATTACGTTAAAAATGCTACAAATATTATGCTGTACAAGGACAGTGCTGCTATAATCAAAGTAAACCTAACTCAGAGATTAGGCTCTAAATGAGTTCAGTGATTCAGGTCAAAAAATTATGATGTTAAAACATAAACAACACCATCTGATCACCTTTTCTCTCTGTTCATCTGACTGTTTCAGTCAACTCAGTTTCAGCAGCCAAACAAAATTTAAAGTTACATTTTTAAGGGCCAAGAGCACAACTAAAGCAAACACTGATCCCCATAATGGTGACTTACAATTGTGATTTTTTTTTTTTTTTTTCTCCTTCAGTGATTCTGCTTGTTAACATCAGGTGTCTTCAATAATGGTCAATCATCACTCAATTAATCACATAAATATCTCATTAACTTTAACACTGCTTCAGTGTTACTTATAACAGTGGTTCCCAAACCTGTCCTGAAGGACCCCCAACACTGCACGTTTTCTTTGTCTCCCTCATCAAACACACCTGATTCAACTCATCAGCTCATTATCACATGGGTTAATGAGCTGATGAGTTGAATCAGGTGTGTTTGATGAGGGAGACAAAGAAAACGTGCAGTGTTGGGGGTCCTTCAGGACAGGTTTGGGAATCACTGACTTATAACACTCTGAGTGTGTACTCATATAAACACTGAGCAGTGTTAATTCAACACTGGGGATTTTGCTGGATGAGAGATTAAAATAACCATTAAAAGCATGGAAAAGTGCCCTTCAATCTCTCCTATTGTTGATTTTTAAAGAGGGATTTTGTGATTTTGTTCAAGAATAATTATGCCAGCAGTCGAATTAAAAGGGAGTGGAAATAAAATCCCCAAACCAGTTCGAGGTGTCGTTGAAATTCAGTTAGTTGGCCTATATTCAATAGTTTCGATTGACGCAACTCTTCCTTCCAACAATTCGATTCCAACAATCTTCCTGATGTACTCGCAAAGATTGAATCTCAACCTATGATGATTAAACTCCAAAGGCAAACACAAATTATTCCATTCAAACGCTCTGCAACTTCGTTCCGCCATTTCCAGCGGGCTTCACTTCCTTTCCTCCATGCATGTTCTTTTTTTTTCCTTTAGCAGACCACACCCATTTTTCATCATCTTTTATGATAATTACCAAAATGAATTGTTTTAAAACTTTACTTACTTTGCTTATTCGTTGAATGAAGGTGATCTGAATTAGCGTCAGTGTAATGATCCATACAGTGTTTTATGCTCAGTACTAACAATAGTCTTTGGGTTTAAAGATGAATGACACTACTTAATTGGAAAATGTATATTAATTAAAAAATTAGGTTGGATGAACAGAAGTGTAATAAATAATGTAAATTCAATTTTATGTAAAAATTTTTTTTATGTTTTTTAGTGTATTTACATTAAGGTGAAAAAAAGATAAACTAGATAAGTTAATTTAACTAATTTAAGTTTTTTTTTTTTTTTTCAGGTTGTTTGAATTCACAATCAGTAATATTAATTTATTTAATTTCAATAAAACCAGTTATTGTAGATGTTACCACATGAAGTACATTTCGTTAGCCTCATAGCATAATTGCCTAAGTCATTTTTTAATTAATTATTTCTTAGGCAATTATGCTATGAGGCTAACGATTTTCTAAGTTGAAATGACAAAAAAAAATTAAAGCTGCAAGAAGCAATGAAAAGGGCCCTCGCACCCGTGCCGCCGCCACCCGGCGCCTTTAGGAAAACAGAGCACGGTGGGCAGTATGTAAATATAGGAGGACTATGTCAAAGTAATTTGTATTTGCCACACTTCCTTGTCAAAGTAATTTGTATTTGCCACACTTCCTGCTACTAGCAGGTGGCGCTATTGCTATAACCAAATATGAGCATGGTCATGTGTTCAGGACAGGACTCTTATCAAACATGTGAAGTTTGGGGCAGATTGGACATTGTATGCCTGAGTTACTGCAGGCTGTCTGTGGTTGCCTAGCAACATCGGAACTGCAAGCAATATTGACAGAGAACTTATCTGATCATGCACATATCACCAAAAGGCTGAAATTGGGTGTACGTTTGTCAGGCCGAGGGCACACCCTTCGACGAAAACTCAAGATCTTCACAATTTAACGTCGCAAAGGTCTTAAGATTACACTCACCAAATTTGAAGAGGATCAGATCAAAACTGTAGGAGGAGTTCGTTAAAGTACAACATTAGGAAATGGCCCAAACTGCCCAAAATCTGAGAGGAAGTTCAAAATAGCTGACTTCCTGTTGTGTTTAGGGCTATGCTCCAAGAGACGTTTTTGTAGGTATTGGGTCATTACATGTATGTACCAAATTTCATGGCCAAATTTCATCACGGTGCTCGGGCCCTAATAAAAAATAATAATAATAATTCAGTGTACATTACCAATTTCAGTCGTCGCCGGTGAGACAGTTGAAAAGGCCAAGTACAGTCTTAAAACATCTAAAAAAATAATTATGAATACAAATGAATCAACATGTTAAAGAGGACACAATGAAATAGCAGTCAAATAAACATATATAAATATAAGCTTGCACTTAAAGTGACAGTTCACCCAAAAATGAAAATTCTGTCATGACTTTCTTTCACAGAAAACATCTTTTCCACATAATGAAACTCTTGTGCCTTTTCTGTTCAAACTAACAAAAAAGCACCATTGCAGCACTACAGTATCTATCTATCTATCTATCTATCTATCTATCTATCTATCTATCTATCTATCTATCTATCTATCTATCTATCTATCTATCTATCTATCTATCTATCTATCTATCTATCTATCTATCTATCTATCTATATATATATATATATATATATATATATACAGTATGATGTGTGTGTCATATTCCAAATCTTCTAAAGTCAGAAAGCAGCTTTATGTGAGGAGCAGAATGAAATGAAATGTTTTTTTTTTTTTTTTTTTTTTTTTGAGTGTGAACCAGCTAATCAATGTCTTCAGGATTACTAGAAAGCTACAGACAGGAGAGTTTATCAGGGTTGGAGCTAAACTCTGCAGGACAGTGGCCCTCCAGGACAGCATTTGCCCATCCCTGTCCTAGAGTTTCTTCTAATGAGCTGATGAGTTGAATCAGGTGTGTTTGGTTAGGGAGACAAAGAAAACGTGCAGTGTTGGGGGTCCTTCAGGAGCAGGGTTGGGAAACACTGTGTTACATTAACAACTTTACTCCAGCTCCCAAACAGACCGAGACACATCACAGTAAACTCCCTGATGTTAAATTAACACCAGCAGTGTTATTGTGCTTCTGTTGCTGCTGGTCAAGCAAATGTTTGTGGTATGTTTCTGTTTGATATAATTGTAAATATATCTATTAAAATGCTGATATTCTGGTCAGTAACTCCTCCCCGAACTTCCCGCTGTCCTGTATCTCGCTCTCTCATTGGCTGTCGGTCATCTCCGATGTAGTTTTCAGTCAGAACACATTCACACAGCAGGACTTGAGTCGCCGACAGGTCCAGATGTTTAGCATGACAAATATCTCACAGGGATTGCCGATTCTCTCAGATCGCGTCTTTGATAATTCACACTGTGTGATTTGCCTATGATTTCGGCATTTGTCAGCGATCTCGCAAACCGAGTTGATAGCTAGGACAAGTTTAATCTTTAAGATCAGTCAAATTCACCAAAATGAATCAGGTGATTTAAAAGAATCGAACATTAAAAATGTCATAAATCATTCAGCCTAATTCATTGCTCAACCTGAAGACCTGATCCTGCTATGAATAATCAACCCGTTCATTTTTTTAAAGGTTTTGGGGTCCTTCGTGTGTTAGCCTAGTCTTTTCAGTTGATTTCATCTAAAGCTGTGTCTGGAAGTCAGTTGTAGTTCTTGTGTTTCTCTTTTATTCAGTGATTCTGCTTGTCATCAGGTTTCTTCAATAATCAAACAATCATCAATCAATTAATTAATTATCTCATTAACTCTAACACTGCTTCGGTGTTTCTTTGAAAACTCTGCTGGTGTTTCCCTTATGAACACTGAGCGATGGTAATTCATCACCGGGGAATTTACTGTGTGAAGTGACGTGAAGGATAAACCAGATCTGATTCCCTGGTCTTTACATCAGCATACAGAAAAAAGCAAAAAACACTGTTTAGACTTACACAGAATAGCAGAGATGAGAGGATGAGTTTTTATAAAACCTGAAATATGAAGAAAAAGTCAATAAAAACACTGAAATTGTATTGGATTGAGTCTGAGAAAACTACATTCATCATACGTTCACATAAGGTTTTCGGGGCGATGAGAGGCAACCTTTAAACACAAAAAGAATACTCACATTTATAAAAGGAAGCCATTGCCAGTTTATTTCTGTTTATCCACAAACCAGTTCAGAGGACGAGTTTCCTTTATAGTTAGATAAACATATTAGCCATTGCATTTATGTAAAAAAGAAAAAAAGCTTTGTTTTCTCTGTTTCAAACACACATGTAAAACATTCCACAGCATTTATGATTTTGTTTAAGAGTTAAATTTGAGACTTTTAATTGTCAAAGCATAATGCAATAGAGGATGAAATGATACTCTTGTGTTTCCCTAGAAATTATATGAATCATCTTAGAATCACAAGCTGTTTCCCAAAAACATCAGATCTGAAAATGGTTGTAGATCTACAAGTGCTCTGGAGTTATTAATAAAGTTTCATCCTTAAAAATGTAAGTAGTCCTGACCTGGTCAAAGCCCAAATTACTCAACTATAACTACACAAAAATCAATTATAACTACACAACTGTAACACACACACACATCAATACATGTTTTTGACATAAAGAGACTGATGAGGATCATTATAAGCAGAAATAAGATCTTACCTGATATAATCTGATATACATGATCAACACGACTGACGGAAGAAAAAATTTGTGTGTGTTGAGATGATATAGAGAAGTTATGTCAATCATTCTAATGAGGAAATATCAACAAGTCTGTTTTCCTTCCTCAAATTCAAATACAACTTTCCATACAACAATACTACACAACAAAATCCCCAATGATAAACCAACACTGTTCAGAGCACATATGGTCCCACTCTACAGAGGGTTAAAGTAACACTGAAGCAGTGATAATGTTAATTAGATAATTGAGTGATTAATTAAAGGTCCTATGGCATGGATTATTTTATTATTTTATAATGTTTCCTGGGGTGCCCTTATAATGTTAGTATGTTTTTTTAGATCAAAAGTTGTTATAATTTAGAAATAAAAGGCCTTTTTCCAAGCCTGATTTTAGTCTCTGATTTGAACGCTCTGTTTTAAGGGGCGTGTCTGTGTGAGACTTCAGTGTAAACACCCACTACTGTGATTGGCTGACATGCTTGCATATGAAATAGCTAGTATTACATGTGGAACTCTCTCGAAAACTTTTACTATTACAGCTATTATACGTTTTTACTAACACAACTATCTAGATTAACGAATCGTGAGAAGTTTTTAAAAGTATTTAGATCTATTTTCATCACATAAAAGGTTGCAGTGATGAGCATTGAGCAGATGACAGTCTGTTGATCGTGTAAATGAAGATCTTATAATTGCAACGCAGTTTCTGCACTCTCACTAATGATTTCACCAATGCAAACACAATGTAAATACAGTAAGAGCTTTGTTGTGCAGAGTAACAGCGTCATTGATTTCATAACGAGTTTTGGCAAGTGTCCAGATAAACTCGCGCTGTGTGATAGGCAGCTTGGGCGACTGGAAAGGGATTGTTCTTTGATCGCTTTCTATATATATTTTAATCACAGTTTAAATAAGATTATTTTCATCCTACTCAGAGGTGGGTAATCCAGGGGCCAAAGAGTAAAAGTCCTGCCATATGTTTATTCCACCCATGAACTCAGTCAGCTGATTTCACTAATTAGTTCTCTCTCCTGTCTGAATTAGCAAATCCAGGTGATTGGAACAAAATACTGAGGAGGACTTTTACTTTCTGAACCTGGACTTTACACCTCTGCATAGCAATGCCACATGTCAGCCAAGAGCAAAGAAATAAACCAGAACTGGACCTTATCGTAGCCAAAAAAAATCTGTGTATATTAAATATGGAGTAATTTCAGCCACAGCCTCAGATGAAATCCACTGAAGAGAAAAGAAGACATTAAATCTGTGAAGATCTCAGCAGAGGAGGATTAAACAACTCCACAAACAGCATTACCAGCTTCACTTATTACTAACCAGACTGACTTTATTTCTGTCAGATGTCTACAAAAGTTTTATTGAGAATTAACAGAGGTTTAACTCTATGTGTTTCATTTGAAATCTAAAAGAAGGATACCCAGGGCTTAGTTTACACCTATCACAATTTCTAGCCACTGGGGGACCATAGGCAGGCTAGGGGAACTCATATTAATGTAAAAAAAAAAAAAAAAAAAACTCATAAAGTGAAATTTTCATGCCATGGGATCTTTAAGTCATGATTGAACATTAGTGATGAACACCTGCTGTTAACAAGCAGAATAACCAAAGGGAAGATTCACCATTTTAAATCACAATTATGGTGATCAGTGTTTGCTTTAGTTGTGCTCTTGTTGGAGAGTTTTCTATCCCAGGAGGCCACAGGGAGAGGATCCGTCAGTGGTCTCTAACTGCCTGCGGACACTTGGTAGCCCGCGTGGAGCCTGTGAGTTGCCCGCTATTCAATTAATTCAATCTATAAATAGCCCTAACTTGCCTATTGCGATCCACTGTAAATCGGGGCTCCAGACTTCAACTAAATTGTATCATTTTGTAACCCTTTTTTAGGTTTACCCTTTAAAATTTTGCATTGTTGCCTCTAAAATTACATAAATTAAAATTACATACATAATTTTGGGCTACTGTTTTTGATAACACATACTGTTACTCAAAATGAACATGACGTTCATAGCTCACACAACTTTATTCAGTGCATGGCAAAGTTTCATACAACAACCATCACCATCACCCGCACAGCCCAGACCCCCGCACAGGCGCTCACCAACAGGCACACCGTGCCGTATTCAACAGTGTAGAAGCACCTTGTGCCGTAATGAACAATGTAGAGGGGAAATAACATGTTAACAATCTCCCTATACTTTAAAAAAAAAAAAGTAAAATAAAAATGTTAAATTTATAAATGTACATAAAGTCCACAGTTACCACAAACAAAAAAGTTGTTGCACATACAACTGAAAGTTTTTTTTAATTTTTTTTTTATGTACCATTATTATCCACAGTCCTTAGCTGATTACATTCCATAACACCACAGGCCTTCACTGAGTGCTTTCAATAACACCAGAGCAGACGCTCCCTTTTTGGTAAGAGAGTCAGCGAGTTGAGTTTTTGTGTCTGACCAGAGTACCTTCTTTACCCTTTTACTCTGTATGAGCTTTTTTATACTGCTAATTTCAAGTCAAAGTCGTTTCTCAGTTACCTGTTTTGTTGACTTGAGGGCATCAAACAGAGAGTGATTGTCCGTAACACAGATCAAGGGAGGCGCATTCAGCTCAGCATTTCCAGTTGTGAGCTCAGAAAAGAGGGTAGCCAGAAAAACAGCATTATCTATTCCATCTGACAGGGCCAGAGTTTCCCCTGCCAGAGTACTCCTCACCACATGTCGAATTCTCTTAGATTGCCAACAGAGAGGAGAAAACTTCCCTCCTTCTCCCATGAGACCAATCAGTGTGTTCCCCCATCAGGGAGATTTTCAATGGAAGCATCACTGAAAACGATAAAGTTCAGAGCAACATTGTTTCCCAAATGCTGAAACTTGAGAGTCACCTTTTCAGATTTAATCTTTCTAATCACTTTATTAGTCTCGTGAATAGACTGGACTGTGGCATCTTTTATATTTGACGCTAAGCTGCTTGCATCAAACATAATGTCTGGTGTGGTTTGTTTTGCAACCCACAGTATCTGTCCTATTTTTGACCTAAGCTGCTATCTTATCCTATCTTCTTTTCCAGCTTCAGGAGGGGGCCGGACATCTCTGGACAACTGCATACGCTGTAAGAAAGCAGATTTGATGTCCATAGAATGGACATGCCACTTATTTTGACAGATTACTGCTAATAATAACCTCAGAGAGTCGGAAGCACAGGTTGGGGAGTCTTTCTGCAGCTCGTGAATATTAAGCTCTTCAAAACCTCTGGCAACGAGTCGTGCTTTGGGCACAATACCACTGGGAGTTTCTTTGAGACTACCATTTACGTGAGGAGGCATATATTTGGAATGTACAAAGACATAAACTGCAATCAAGGTGACATCTCATCAGGCCTCATTCTGCACGGGCTGAGTGGTTTCTAGACAATCTGCACCATAGAAGGGAAGTGCTTCACTGCCTGCCTGCCCTTATTGAAAATATATAATGACCCATCCAGCCCGTTCTCATCCCAAGGCGTCATAATACTGACGCTGTTGACATTTCGTCTGCATCAAACGCACATGGCACCCTTTATCGTCAATATGAGACGCAGATAGATATGAGCCAGAAGGCGCCTCCTAGCGGTCTAACCCTAAACCTACCCCAGACCTAAACCTACCCATATCCTGTGCGTGTCATATTGACGCTAAAAGGTGCCATGTGCGTTCGATGTAGACGAAATGTCACAAGGGTCAGTATGTGACGTCCAAGGATGAGAATGCGTTGACCCATCATGTAGGAGAATCAGACAAAAATGTCTACAGACTGTTGAGCAGATGTCCTGTATCAGGTGAGATTGGGCAAATATTCCACTAGCAAAACTTCGATAATTAGTATCCTCAATTCCCAAATAATTAAAAAGTGTAATTAAAAGGAAAGGTGATGTGATATTCGTCTGAAAGAAGAATGACATGTACACCTAGGATGGCTTCAGAGTGAGTAAATCATGGGTTTATTTAAATTTTTGGACTATCCCTTTAAGATGTACTAACTACTGAACTATCCCTATAAGATGTGATTTCTGTGAACTCTTTTGGTGTTTAACAGAGTGCTGTTAGTCACTCAGTTCCCTATTGATCCTATCTGTATATTTCTTTTAGAAGCCTTAGGGTACGAGTGCCTTGTTTTTTTCTCCTGTTCATTGGTTAGATAAGGAGGCAGGGTAGGCCATTGTATGTTTTGTTTCTCTTTTTTTATTTGTTGTTAAGTTCCTTTTCTCGTGGGGAAGTTAGTTTCTGTTGGTTTATTGTTTTAGGCACTAGCTCACCCATGAAGTTTTTGCTTCCAAACTGTTCGGTTGTTGTTTCTAATTTCTCTCTTTAAAAAAATAAAATAAAATAAATAAATTGTTTTGTTAAAACTACAAATATTACTATGAAAATGATCTAGAGAACAAGAAAATAAAATAAAAATGGGGTTTGTCATTTATGTTACACCCTAACCTAAACCAGGGACTGTTACATTCATTGATTCTGCTAATCATGTGTTCACCAGTGTCTGAATTCACTCACTTCTTTTCATTCACTCTGTCAAGTGAGTGTGTAAGGGTGTGCTTTGGAACAGCCTCTCCCTAATAGCAGACCAACATTGAATCTTTAATCAAGGTTCAAACTTAACATTAATTTTTCTTCAGGTTTGCACCCTGAAATATTATTATTTAGATCTTAATTAAATCTTAAATAAATAGAATAAATCTTACTTTATTTATATGCCGGTGAATCATACCCATGGGCATGATTCACTGGCATATAAATAAAGTAAGATTTATTCTATTTACAATTTCACTAATTCAGAAATTGAGCCTTTAACACAACCCACATAGCAACATTGTGTCGGCCCAGATCCGGCCCACATCTGGCACACATGGAAAGATGATCTGGCCCACATGCAGCGTGGAATTACGGCACTTGGGTGGGCCACTCCTGTTTGCCAGATCTGGGCCACAAGCAGGCCATAGCAATGCCACATCTCAGCCAAGAGCAAAGAAATAAACCAGAACTGGAGGATTAAACAACTCCACAAACAGCATTACCAGCTTCACTTATTACCAACCAGACTGACTTTATTTCTGTCAGACGTCTACAAAAGATTTTATTGAGAATTAACAGAGGTTTAACTATAATGTGTTTCATTTAAAGTCACCATTACAGTGAATAGTGTTTCCATTAGTTGGGCTCTTAACTCTTATTATATCTATTGTCTTCTTTGGCCGCTGTGACAGTGTGTTTGTCAAACACATTTGCAGCAGCAAAGAAAGCTAAAGTGAACTGAGATCAGGTGATGATGGTTTCCTGTTGATGGTTTTATAATCATCATGAAATAACCTGTTTCACTGAGATAATTTGAATCTAAAAATTGTGTTGTACCATTAATATGTTCTCGTCACAAACCCTGTGTTTCTGCAGCATGAGGTCCAGCAATATTATAACAATCAGTTAGAAGACTTTAACAAACATGAGCACGAATCATTACTGTTCGATGACACACACAGACATCAATAATCAATGTATGAATCTCAACAATGGTGAGAATCAAAAGTACCTTGCTGCAATGCATGCTGGGTACCATCATTGTACAAAACTCCCAGCATGCATTGCAACATGAATAAATTATGCAGCTAAATTGTCCTATTAATTTGTTTAATTCTAAATATGTGCTTTTATTTTTTGCTGTTGTTTTTGTTTTGGCATTTAGTAGCTTTTCAGTGATGTTCTGAATTAATCAAAAAAGATATATATATTGTCACCCTTGTTGAGATTCATGTGCTGATTTTTGATATCTAAGTGTGTCACCATGGATTTTTTTTCGTGCTCATGTTTGTTAAAGTCTTCTAACTGATTGTTATAATATTGCTGGACCTCGTGCTGCAGTAACACAGGGTTTGTGATGAGAATATATTAATGGTACAACACAATTGTGAGATTCAAATTATCTCAGTGAAACAGGTTATTTCATGATGATTATAAAACCATCAACAGGTAACCATCATCACCTGATCTCATTTCACTTTAGCTTTCTTTGCTGCTGCAAATGTGTTTGACAAACACACTGTCACAGCTGCCAAAGAAGACAATAGATATAATAAGAGTTAAGAGCCCAACTAATGGAAACACTATTCACTGTAATGGTGACTTTAAATGAAACACATTATAGTTAAACCTCTGTTAATTCTCAATAAAAACTTATGTAGACGTCTGACAGAAATTAAGTCAGTCTGGTTGGTAATAAGTGAAGCTGGTAATGCTGTTTGTGGAGTTGTTTAATCCTCCAGTTGTGGTTTATTTCTTTGCTCTTGGCTGAGATGTGGCATTGCTATGGCCTGCTTGTGGCCCAGATCTGGCAAATAGGAGTGGCCCACCCAAGTGCCGTAATTCCACGCTGCATGTGGGCCAGATCATCTTTCCACGTGTGCCAGATGTGGGCCGGATCTGGGCCGAAACAATGTCGCTATGTGGGAAGGATCCACACAAAAAATTGAGTCCAAATCCGAAGGGAGGGGCGCATTGGGAAAGTTGATAGGCTAAATGCTTTAGTGCACAAAATCTCTAATTTATGAATATCTGGAAAAAAAACAACATTTGCTGTCCAATAATATATTTGGAAATTAGGAAGAGCCAGAATACTAAATTCAGATTGCCTTATTATTCCAAAGAAAATTAGAAATAGAGCAATCAAGTGCAACAAAAAAGGACTTTGGAAAAAAGATCTGAAAGCATTGAAAAAATAAATAAAAATAAATTGGGGAGCACGCTCATCTTTATACAGTTAACCCTACCAACTAGAGAGATAAGTTTGGAAACTGGATGGATGGATGATTCAGCTGCAGGCGCCATCTTCTGGCGAGACGTGGGAATTAATTTGGCATGACCCTCACAGTGCATTATGGGTATTCTCTATCTGTTGAGTGTACATCAGTTGCACACTCATTAACGTCCACTATGGTTTAGGACACCACTACAAATAACTGTCCCGTCAAATGGTGCCCTATCTAAGGGTGTAGGGGCGATTTCAGACACAGCCTCAGTTTTTAAGTGCTCTTGAAGACCTTGATTAGCTTGTTCAGCTGTGTTTGGTTAAAGTCAGAGCTAAACTCTGCAGGGTTGTGGTCATTCAGGATCTGAGTTTGACACCCTTGCTTTAGTGTATAGAGAGAAATAAAAGGTCATTATTCTGCTATACTATTATTATACTACTATATATATGTGTGTGTGTGTGTGTGTGTGTGTGTGTGTGTGTGTGTGTGTGTGTGTGTGTGTGTGCACATACTTTCTCTCAATGCGCACATACTTCCTCTCTCATGTGCTCTTACGGTCACAACGCAGCAAGCACATGGCACGCAAACTATATATGTATAGCCTATATAATTTTTCTTTTACACACCCGAACATGACCCGAACACGAGACTATTTACTAAACATTAACCTGAGCCAGACGGGTCCCGAAAAACTCACAGGTTTTGGGTCGGGTTCGGGTTAATGTTTAGTAAATAGTCTCGTGTTCGGGTAGCAGACCTCTACTCTGTGGAGACTTATTTTACATCTTGTAAAAAGGGCCATTATACCACCCCTTTAAAGGTGACATATCATGAAAATCTTTTTCCGTGTTAAAGTGCTATAATCGGGTCCCCGGTGCATCTACCAACCCAGAAAATGTGAAAAGTGACAACCCAGTAACTTTGTTTTGGTACGCCTTTCTCTGCAAACATGTCATAAAATAAGCCGATCAAATTTCACTCCCCTTCTGACGTAGAAAGAGGATCTTATTATAATATTACAGACACTTAATCTGCACGTTTCTCACGGAGCCGCCATTTGGTAAACGCAAGCGACAACAGTGTAACCAGTTCTAACGCAATGGCAAAAGTTCCAGCAAAGCACGCAAACTGTTCTGTCGTTGCTGCACAGACGAGCACTGAACACTATTTAGGGTCTAAAAGTTGCAGCCTCTTCCTGAGTCTCTCTGTAAGGCTGCACTCCGCTACTGGTTATTTCTGAGATTTTGGATGACTGAGATTCGCATGTTTTGTTATTGTATCCAAAGCTCCTGTAAAGGATCGGCCCTCTTCTGAACGGAGGCGGGGAGCAGCAGCTCATTTGCATTTAAAGGGACATATGAAACAGAGTGTTTTTGCTCACACCCAAATAGGGGCAACTTTGACAAGCTACTGTATGATCTGGGGGGTATTTTGAGCTGAAATTTCAGACACATTCTGGGGACACCATAAATTTATGTTACATCTTGTGAAAATGGGCATAATATATCACCTTTAAATACCCAGACCAGAACATAAGAGTTGTAAATATTTACTTACAGCACAAATATTTTTAGATTTGTTGGGCCTAATTTTGTGGTTTTACCTGGTATTGACCACACAACAAGAAGTTGCTTTATTGCTAAGACCTGAGGGAAAAGAATGAGAGTGGGGAGACGAGGCTCAGCTCGGGAAGAAGAGATAAGAATGAGCCAGATGGATTAGATTCAGATTAGCAAGCTTTACTCTTTTATTACAGGTTAGGATTCTCAAAATCAGTCTCAGTAGAAATACATCCTTACAATTTCAGTGGCACGCTGGCAATGTTTGCATATTGATAGAGGTTGAACTGATGTCTAGGAGTAGTGACATTGTCCAAGATACAAGAAAAAATATTTTAGAATAGCCATGCAAAATATGATTATACAAACTGTAGCTAACTAAAAAAGCTGGCAAAATTAATACAAAAAGAGACAAAAAATAATAATAAAAAAATCCAACCTGGCACCCCTTGTGGTCATATGAGGAAGTTACAAATACTTGTCACTTTTGATCTTATACATATCAGGTTTTCACTGGTTGTCTGAATATCCTTTCTTAAAGGGGTCATGAATTGAGAAGTCAAATTCTCATTGATCTTTTGACATATAAGAGGTCATTAAAAACATCCTGTATTTTTTTTTTTTAATTGAAACCAAGCTCAGAAAACAACTTGTTTTGGAATTTGTGACATTATGATGTAATAGTGTGACGAAAGACCGCCTACTTCTACATCATTGCCTATTTAGCCCCGCCCACTGATTCACGCATGTCATGCAGTAGTAAATACAAGAGATGTTAACATAGGACTACTCAACTCTGAGGAGTACAAGACATTTTGCATTGCTAAGTTGTGGAAAAACAGTCTTTGCATTGCCATCCTTGTGATCCTAAAATTAAGTGTAGATTAACTTTTTTATAACTAAATAGTTTAGCGGGGATGTTGAAAAATATTTTAATATGCAAAACTGTTACCCAATCATAGCAGTGGCCATTTACTTCTAAGTCTTGACTGTAACATGTCTATAAAAACTGAGTGTTTTAAAGAGAAGGTCAAACATAGGATAGAAAATAGATTATACTTCTACATTAGGATGTTTTGTGATGTAACAATCTTGATAACATTACGAGTGGACTTCAGAGAACATTAAAAATGCAGTTCATGACCCCTTTAATACTAGGATCAGAGATTCTCATAGAGTTCATGTGACTGGCCCATGTTGAGCTGTACATTCCCATAGACTGTATGTACTTGGCTCTTTGGGACTTCAGGTCTGTTGATAGGTTTCTCTTTAGTGCTCTTGTCTGTGTTAGGAATGTCATTCTGGTACACACTCTCTTCCTGCATCAAGAAAACAAAAGTGCACTAGTAATATGTCTGCTCGGTCATTGCATATACGGAATGATAAGTTGGGATTTTAGGTTATTTGGTCATATAGGTCAGTGAGCGACTTACCAAATCTTTGGCATCATTCATATGTTCATCTTTGCCTTTATTAAGCTTGTTGACAGGCGTCACACTGCCTATGGAAACATCAAACCAAAGAAATACACTGGTCAATAGACTTTCTATTGTTTTAATTAAGCTGATAGTAAACATGGCTTGTTTATTTATACCTTTACTTGCTGATGTCTTGCGAACAGCGATCAATCCAACTACAAATATGATCACTACTATGACCAGACCACCGACAGCATATAGTATGTTTACTGTAGTGTTTGAGGATGCTGAGGAAGAGATGGAAATACATTTTTGTGTCATTTTGTGTTTTGTTTGTGTAAAGTCATTCAGATAGTCATCATCTGCATTATTTCCCTCCAATTAAAGGAGCATTGACTTGTTGATGTACTCAAGTACACTGTAAAAAAGTGCCAGGAATTTACAGGATTAAAGTAATTATTACTAGAGCTTCTCAATGATTTTAGGGAAATACTACTGTATTTCTCCTGGTTGTATAAATTATTTTTACAGCGTTAAAGCAAAGGGCAAAAGAGTTAATTTCCATAAACTGCCACTAAAACGGAGAACGTACAGCTTCACTGGCTAGCGGCACTGGAAAGGAAGAACCCTTCAATGGGCGCTGATGTCAGAGAATGCAGTGAACAGTTTTTGGAGGAAGATTACATTGAGGAAAATACATTTGATTCGGGCAATTTAGTCATTCGCTGCACCAACAAACTTAAGCCTGAAGTTGCTCCGTTTGTTTTGAATTTTTCTGGCTATAGCTTAACGCGCGCTCTACCGACCGCTCAGCACTCATCAAGTTTTCGCTGCATTCACAAATCTCCCTTCATCACACTATTGTTTTCCTCCTGCGAAAACAGAACATGAAGACACTCTAGTCTATAGTTATTGATGTTATTTGGCAAACTATTTGTGAAAGGTTGTTTTAAATCATTAAAAATATATTTTTTTTTTTTACAGTGGAAGAAAACAGCACTCCGTCAATGCACTGATTTAAACTGTTTATCAGAATGAATGAAAGAGAGAAACATCATGTTATCATTTCGTTCTACTAAATAATGACCCTGCAGCTGATTGTGGCAAATTTATAGCCTTACAGTAGGGGTGGAACGGTACACAGAAGTCACAGTTCGGTTCATACCTCGGTTCAGACATCACGGTTCGGTACGAGTTCGGTACAATGGAGGGAAAAGCAAAACAAAAATGCAGAAGTCATTTTTATAAATGTCTTAAGCCCTGTATTTTTAAAAAAGTGTTATTAATAAAGTAAAGGTATAGAACCAGTTTATTTGTAGTGCATTGCCAATAGTTTTATATAATTAGTTTATTAATTAAATTAATAAAAAGACCTTGAGATGTGTTTGGTAATTGTACCTGAATGAATTTAAAATTAATTTGCTCAAATTAATTAATTAACACTAACTTTATTCTCAACTGAATTATAAATAATTTATTTCTGTATAAAATAATACTACCATTAAAAAAAACATTTGATTTTCTTTTTTAATCAATGTAGAATGTGTAACTTAAAAATAAACAGATTAGTGCTCTGTTTGAGGACAAGAAATGAAAACCAATGCAATATGATGAATGTCCATGGCACCCACAGACTGTGTTTAAATGGGGATGGATAAATAGATAAGATAACAGCTGTCATGACTCATGAATGGTTTGTGTAACAGGTGTCTTAAGAATTTAACAGTTAATTGATTAAATGAATAGCTGTTGATGCAAATAGATTTATCAGAAGATTTTAAAATTCGTAAGGAGGTAGCGGGTTGTGGTGAGAAACAACAGACAACACAAGTTAGATACGAACTGGCATGTAATTTTATTTACAGTGAAAATAAAACAGAATTTGGGGGAAAGGTAGTTACAATATAAGACAATAATACACAAAGTTCAGCATGAAAATCTCCCCTTGAGTGCACTCTTCTTTTACCCCAAAAACATACACAGACAGGTGATTGAAATGACAAAAAGAAATAAAATAAAATACAAATAATGGAGTGGTTTCTTTCTTTCTCTAAAAACGCTCTTTTTTTCTCAACATGTCACAATTATCAATGGTTTAATCAAGCAAGGATCTCAATAATCAATTTTGGTTATGGGTAACCATACACCATAAAGAGTGTTCAGTGCTCTTCAAAAACACGGATCAGTTTCCTATCAATCCCTGTATTTGTCAGTCAAAATCGACAGGGAACTTAATAGTCTCTAAATAGTAATTGTCTTGCTTAACAAGCAAGACTGGAGAATGAAAGAAAGGATATTGTCATCTTCTTTATGAATCGTCCTTTCTCTGTAGCAGATTCGGGTGGCTCGCCATCAAACGTGAAATTTCAAGGGATGTCGCAGAAGATCACAATCCGTGGAACCAAGGAAAAAAAATAGAAATACAGGGAAGAAGAAAAACCTGGCCTCTAGAACAATCGCATTTGATCTTTCTCACGCAGGCGCATGTGACCAATAATGGCGCCAGTGAACTCTATATTAATCGTCTTTTGCTTTCACCCAAGCGCGTCTCACAGGCACGCGTCGGCCAGCAATGGCGTCAGTGAACGAGGAACACCCACGCGGTTCACGGAGTAAAATGTGACTCAATAACATTCACTCAGCTTCTCCATACACTTCACGATATGAAATGAATCAAATTAACGGGTGTTTCTACTTTTCTCTTAACTATATAATGTTATCTTCGATCACGGAGATCAACTCACGTCTTCTCTCCTCTACGTTCAGTTCTCTCTTTACTCGTTACACAGGCGCGCGCGCGTCCACACACACAGCGCGTGATGACGGAGCATTCTCATTGGTCAATCACAAATCAACTAATAATAATTTAAAACTTCAACAGTTTTACTTAAATCGCTTTTACACATCACTTTTAAACCTTTATTAGGGAAATTAGATGTTAATAAATTGTGAATAAATTACACTTGATCTCCTTTATTTAACCTGGGTTACATTTGCTTATCAAACGGAAAAGATATATAGTTCAGAATTTATTTCCCCCGTTTATGTACAGCTCAGATCTAGAATTCTGAAGTGACATAAAGCTGTAATCATTTTTTTATGAATTAACCAGAGCGAGAGAGACAGAGCAAGAGAGAGAGAGAGTGCGTGTAAGTGAATGACTTAATTTTGAAGCTTGTTGGTTTAATTAATTGAAACTGACTGGGAAACCAAAGTTTTCCCAAACTTGTGATTTTAAAGAGGCCGGCGGGTCCTCTAAGTCTTGTGGGTCGCCACCACTCGCATCCTTAGTGCTGCTATCTCACTCTGACTCACTCACTGGACCGTCGACCTGACAAAAAACTCCATACATAGGCTCGGCTACATAGGGTTATAAAAATACTATAGTTACTACTTCAGAGCTAAGGCGGGGCTACAGATTACGTGTCCCTAAAGAACCCACGTATCTAACAGTAGTTCCGCATTACATTAATGAATTTGCACGCGAGTTTTATTTTTTTTATACCGTGTATTCTCTGTATATAGTCATGTGACTTACACAGAGATCAATAATCAGTGTGATGGCCGCACTAGCAGCCACACATGGAAACAACAACAACTTACGGTGGTAACTCTTTCATTTGTTTTGAGCACATTACATACTATACAAAATAAATAACTGGACACACAGTTTTAAAAACAGTTTTATTGGTTATTTGACTTAGTTTTCTATTTGGCTGCACACATTTAGTTAACTTTGCCAATTTAGCTAATTTCAGGTTGATTATTTTTAAGATACGTTCTGTGAAATTAATATCTTTCTCTTTGAGTTACCAGTTCTTGGGGAGTTGCTGCTGGGGGTCTCTGGCTGGCTGACAGGCAAAAATACTTTCAACTGCCTCTCAGCTGTTTAAATAGGGGAATGGATAATTGGACCATGTTTTCCCATATCATGGGGGTGGCAGAGTATTCCATTTTTGAGTTGTGTTCTTTTCTTTGTTAGTTATATTTTGTTGTTATAATTATTTAATTGATTTATCTTTGGTTCATATCAGGTAGCGTTGGTTTTAACGTGTTGTAGTTATTGTGGTTTGTTTATATATTATGTGTTTTGTTTACCCCCTTTTGTGTCAGAATGGCCTGATCAGCCACTATATAAGTTTTCCCCATGTCTCAGTCTAGGTCTGTTTGGGTTGTTCATGTTAAGGTTATGTTACCTGAGTTATGTTCTGTTTAGTTGACCTCTTTTATGGGCCCAGAATTTTCAGTTTTTCTTTAAATTAGTGGGGTTTTTTTGTTTGTTTTTTTGTAAATAAAAACCTATATTTTTTTGAAAACCTATTTTCTGACTCCTCATGCCTGCCAGCTTGGTCTCTCACAATCAGCATATGAATCTCAACAATGATGACGATAATTTTTTTTTAGATAAACAGATCAAATCTGAACATAAAATAAGCTTCTAAAAAGTCACACCAAAAACAGCACACGTAAAAGAAAATATTGAGAATCAAAGAAAATCAGTCAAACAATTGAGCTGCATAATTTCGTTTTGCCGCAATGCATGCACTGCAGCATGAAGCATTTCATTGATTGTCACCATTGTTGAGATTCATATGCTGATCCTTGATGTCTGTGTCTAAAGGCCTGTTTAGATGGGATGAGTTTAACATGGAGAGGTAGGATAAAGTAATTATAACTAGAGCTTCTCAGTGATTTTAGTCCCATCTGAATGTGCCATCTCAGTGATCTCTACGGATAATGTAAGTAAAGATTACGATGACGTTTACCTTCTGTAAAAAGGTCCAGATAAATGACTTCAGGCAATACTAATTCTGTGCGATAGACCTGCTGTAAATATGTACATAAATGATCCGTCATTTCTGGTTCAAAAGCAGTTTTTTGCGTTATTTGCGTTATAACTGTTATAAAGGTTATATGTGTTTGCGCACATTATATCAGTAAGCTATACGCACATGGCGACAGGGAGGTGACGGCGGTGCATAAATCGAATTACCCCTCCTACTTCTGCTATTTTTACTGTCATATCTTATCCTGTGCTAATTGGCCATTATTATTACAGACGTCCTGTGGCAAAATTACATTACTCCATCTATCCTTGTAAAACTAATACTGTCCGAATAGGGCTTAGGAATAATTACATATCATTAAGAAAATGACGAAAACCAAAGACAGCCAAAACGTGATCCTACAGAGGAAACATCAGACTACATTACCAGCTGAGGTCGTCTCTGGTGTGACTGTTGTATTGGTGCTGCTGATGTTAGAAACAGCTGGAAAAAATAATGACTCTTGAATACCAATGAATCAATAGTCAAACAAATAATACAAAGGGTTCATGTGTAAATAATTACCTGCACAATATGCAGCATAGTAGGTAGTTGGACTTACTAACTGATAGACATAATAATTGCCTGGACAGGCTTTGACTTTAATGGGAGAAGACCTGTAACTGCAGCAGTAACTCCCAAGGGAACCGCAGACATCTCGAGTGACGACTCCATCTGTTACTGTTGGGTGTCCACCACGTATCCACAGTGCAATATTAGTGCCACAGCTGTACCTCTCAACACACGTGTCTGGGATCTGAGCGCTTATGCTGTTAATGAAGAGACGATACCAGCCTCTCCAGGAGACGGTGGAATCATACATTCTGACTGAAGCATCTGTATTATTGATGGATCTCCATGTATCGTTCAGCACACTGTAGTTGTAGCAGGGGTCAGGCAGATAAACTGTTATAATTAAAAGTAAACAAATACAAAAAAACTATTACTAAAAATGTTGTAATACTTTTACTTTAAAGTAATTCTACTTTAATGTGGTTAGATATCACCAAGCTGGGTTTTTTTTGAACAATAACCATTTACTTTGTGTTGCATGGTATCATGTCACACCGATGGCACAATTAACTTAATGCTTTATTTTTGACTCGTCACAAGTTTATCCACGTATCCTCAGTGAGACATCAGTGCCACAGCTGTACCTCGCAACACGTGTCTGGGATATGAGCGCTCATGTTGTTAATGAAGAGACGATACCAGCCTCTCATAACAATCATAAAATATGACTGAAGCATGAGTATTATGGATGGATCTCCTTGGTTCGTCCAGCACGGTGAAGTTGTAGCAGGGGTCAGACAGATGGGCTGTTATGAAAATGTTTTTTTTTTTTTTTTAAACATGTTTCTGAAATATTTTTTTCATTATTATTTAAAGCTGTAGCATGTACATTTTTGGTTAAAAATAAATAAATCAGTTATTAAATAAGTACATAACCCAGTCAACATGTTGATCTCACAGTGATCTCTCCATATGATCACAATGTAAGTTCACATTGAGCTAAGAAGTGTAACCTCACAGTGCACTCGCTGTGTGCTCATTTTATGGCCACAATGTGAGACACCCCAGCTAGAAATGTTATTGGACATGGACTCCAACATCGCTCAGACGTCAAATTTTGGTTGAAAATGAAAATTGGGTTGACGTGTAAACATCTGATGTTAGGCTCCAACTTCATTAAACAACTCCACAAACAGCATTACCAGCTTCACTTATTACTAACGAGACTTTATTTCTGTCATATGTGTGGAAAAGTTCTTATTAAGATTAACAGAGGTTTAGATGTTGATGATTTATTGACATTAATAGTTTGGTAACTGTTGGGAAGTTTGACTCTTAATGTTTTACTCTGGCTGCTGTAACTGTTTGTTATGGCAAGAACAGTAAGAGAAAATGTGTTCAGATAATGTCAGCTGTTGATGATGACGATAATTAAATAATCATCATGTAGTGTTATGATCAGATGATCACTACTAGATTGTAATTTGTATTATTAATTTCATATTATTGATTAATGTTTCTACAGCATGACATCCAACAGAGTTTTAAATATGAAAATCTGTATAATGATTTAAAAAAATACCTAAACATTTTAAACTTCTGTTTCACTTAGACACACTCAAACTTCATTTGAGACAAGCACATACCTCGAGAATCAGTGCGTGAATCTCAATAACGGTGACATGCTTCATGGCGCTATGCATTCTGGGTGCATCATACAACACTCATCAGTGGCACCCAGAATGCATTACGGCATGAAGCATGTCAGCGTTAGTGAGATTCACACACTGATTCTTGAAGTTTGAGTTTGTCTTAAAAACTTCTTTTACACCAATTTTGTTTTTTATATTAAATATTCCAGATTATCTGATTAAAATGCTGCAGGATTTCATGATGTAGAAATCCTGGATTGTTATGATCAGGTAAAATAGATACCAGAATCTCTGTCAGAGACTAGACTCTTGATGTAATCAGGCCACTACATTATGATATCTTTATTATAGCCAACACTTTGTTCTTGCTATAACAACCACTTATAGCATTTAGTGAAAACTAACATCAAATAGTCAAGGCCAAAGTGCCCAACTAAAGCAAACACTGACCTCCACAATGGTGACCAAACCAAACTATTACTTTCAAACAAACTCTTTTAAGAGGTTCAGTCCTGTGTCTGCTGGGAAACCTCCCGCTAAAACTGTATAATGTTAGGGGATAATGTTCTATCAATGTTATCACTAAACATGTTTAAAATGATTTTAGAGAGTGTTATCCTACCTTTTAGGAGAACATTCTGCTAACAAAAATAAAATTAGCTACAGAAAAAAATACAAGAACATAATGCTCTCAAAATATTCATAGAACAATAACATTTCTAGCTGGATGAGCTCATATTGTGGTCATAGTTTGAGCACACAGTGAGAGCGCTGTGAAGTTACACTTTTAGATCACTGTGAACTCAGATTGCTGACATTGTTACCACATGGTGACATCTCTGTGAGATCATAGTGTTGACTGCACTGTTAGACCATACCAGGTTTTTTTTACAGTGAAATACTGGCAACACTGTTGCCAGTAATTTACTGTTAATTATACAGTATCTACAGTATTTTACAAAATTAAAACTCAAGTTAACTCATTTCACTTGCAGAAACTGACTGCTTTAAATTGACTAAATGTCATTTTAATGTATTAACTAAAATGTATAATGCATTAATAATGTGAGCCAAGTATTACTTGTGAACTTATTTCATTTGAGGCCACTAACTACATAAAAAAGATTACCACTACACCAGCAACTACACAGTCACCGCCTGTTAAATAAAGCAACATGCAGCAAATCATCAATGTTTGTAGATCTTCTCCTGGACTGAAGCACAGGCTCTACTCTTCAGCACAATGGTGACCCAAAAAATAAATTATACAGCAGACCACTGGCAACAGTGTTGCCAGTATAAACCTGTTTTATAACTTACAGTTATTACTGTTAAAATACATTGTGTGGGTGTGTCATTTCATCTTACACTGTTAACCCTTTCAACCCTACAGGATAATTAAGAGATAATTAAGGGAATATGTAAGTGATTGTTGAGCATTAGTGATGAACACCTGCTGTTAACAAGCAGAATCACTGAAGAAAAGAGAAACACATGGACAGAAAATAGAGAAACACAAGAAATACAACTGACTTCCAGCCATTACACTTATCATTATGATTTTCATCTACAGAAGTTGTTATTGAGATGTTTAATTGAAAATGTATGGTTTGAAGTTATTATTATAGAGATTGCTTTAGTTGGGTTCTGGACCCTTGACTTTTTGACATTTGTTACTCTCTTGTTGTTAGAACTGTGTTTATGTGGGTCACACTTGAATCTCAATAATGGTGGCAATATTTTTTCATGCAGCAGTGCATGCTGGGAGTTTTGTAATATCCTGGAACCCAGCATGCATTGTGACATGACACTTTTGTTTATCACCATTGTTGAGATTCATGTGCTGATTGTTGATGTCTGTGTGTGTCTGAGTCAAGCAGGAGTCCAGAATGTTTTAAAGCACTATATGATTTCAATATTCTTCATAATAACTAATTACAGAAATATTACTGTATTTCAGGTTGTAGATTAACAGATTTGATTAATATTAAATACCCATAAATTCAAAGCTTATATCAGGGATAGGCAACTCCGGTCCTGGAGGGCCACTGTCCTGCAGAGTTTAGCTCCAACCCTAATTAAACACACCTGAACAAGGCAATCAGTGTTTTCAGGATTACTAGATAGATACAGGCAGGTGAGTTTTTATCAGGGCTGAAGCTAAACTCTGCAGGACAGTGGCCCTCCAGGACCGGAGTTGCCTATCCCTGGCTTATATACTGGATGTTATCAGAGAATCAGACATGTTGAGAATAATTACGGCATCATCACAACAGCCTAAAACACATGATCATTTTTCTCTTGACTTTTTCTTGTCATAATAAATGTGTTTTATAAACACACAGTTAAAGCAGCCAGAGAGAAACTAATGTTATAAAGTCAAGGGTCAAGAGACCAACTAAAGCAAATACTGATCTCCATCATGGTGACAACAAAATTTATTATATTTAATAAAACATCAACAACTAAATAATTGTTAATTCTCAACAAGAACTTTTGTACATGTATGAAAGAAATAATCGTAAACTGGTTTCACACTTGGTGGCTGGAAGTCAGTTGTAGTTCTTGTGTTTCTTTTTTTTTTCTGTTCTTGTTTCTCTTTCCTTCAGTGATTCTGCTTATCAGGGGTTCATCAGTGTCTCAATTCACTCTCTTCTTTTCATTCACTCTGTCAAGTGGACTATATTAGTGAACTAATGTAGAGAGTACACTGTTAGACCTTACCGGGTATTTTTACAGTAAAATACTGGCAACACTGTTGCCAGTAATTTACTGTTAATTGTGCAGTTCTTTACTGTAATCTACAGTATGTTACTGTAAAATGGTAAAACTAAAACTCAAGTTAACTAATTTCACTTGCAGAAACCGACTGCCTTAAATTGACCAACTGTCATTTAAATGTATTAAACTAAAACGTATAATGCATTAATAACGTGAGCAAAGTATTACTGTGAACTTATTTCATTTGAAACCACAACAAAACTTTTGTAAATGAAGAGATTTCCACTGGACCAGCAACTATACAGTCACAGCCTGTTAAATAAAGCAACATGCAGCAAATCATCAATGTTTGTAGATCTTCTCCTGGACTGAAGCACAGGCTCTACTCTTCTGCACAATGGTGACGCAAAAAACGAAATTTTACAGTAAACTACTGGCAACAGTGTTGCCAGTATAAACCTGTTTTATAACTTACAGTTTATTACTGTTAAAATACATTTTGTGGGTGTGTCTTTTTATCTTACACAGTTAACCCTTTCAACCCCACAGGGAAATCCACACTACAATGAGTAAAAAGTAACATTGAGACAGTGTTGCAGTGAGATAATTAAGGGAATATGTAAGTGATTGTTGAGCGTTAGTGATGAACACCTGCTGTTAACAAGCAGAATCACTGAAGAAAAGAGAAACACAAGAACAGAAAATAGAGAAACACAATAACTACGACTGACTTCCAGCCATTACACATTATTACACTTATTATTAACCAGTATGACTTTATTTCTGTCATACAGGAGTTGTTATTGAAAATGTTTGTTTGAAGTTACCATTATAGAGATCAGTGTTTGCTTTAGTTGGGATGCTGATGCTAAAACATTAGTGTTTCTTTTGCTGCTTGAGCTGTGTTTTTGCAAATCACACTTGTGCACACACAGTTTATGAATGATTGCGGTTGTAATGCTTATGATGACAAATTCATCATATTGCCTGTTCATTCACTAAGGAATTAATTCTTATTCATTCAGAGTTTTATCCTCGATCAAAAGTGTTACATTAGCACTACTGTGAAACTACAGCAGTAAATTACTATGACTCATTTTTTTTTAACACATCATGCATAAACCAAAAAAAAAACAGAGCTACACTATGTTTTAGAAACACAGAGATATCACAATTTAGCACATTAATCTCAACAATGGTGGCAATATATATATTTTTTTATTATTCATGCAGCAGTGCATGCTGGGAGTTTTATATTATCCTGGAACCCAGCATGCATTGCGACATGAAACTTTTCACCATTGTTGAGATTCATATGCTGATTGTTGATATCTGTGTGTGTCTGAGCCAAGCAGGAGTAAAATAAAATTGAATGCACTATATGATTGTTATTTTTCCGAAGACCTGATTACAGAAATATTGATTTCATTTTGTAGATACACAGATTTATGCTAAATATGACATACCCATAATTTCAATTAACATATACAGGAAAAATCTGAAAATCAGATTGTCCAAGATGATTATGACATCATCACAAAAGAATAAAAACACCTGATCATCTTCCTCTTGACTTTTTCTTGCCATAACAAATGTGTTTTATAAACTCACTGTCACAGCAGTCAGAGAGAGATAAATGGTAAGAAGTCAAGGGACAAGAGACCAACTAAAGCAAATACTGATCTTCATCATGGTGACAACAAATTTTATTATTAACTAAATCTCTGTTAATTCTCAACAAGAACTTTTGTACATGTATGAAAGAAATAATCATAAACTGGTTTGTAAACTGGTTTCACACTCAGTATTACTGGAAGTCAGTTGTAGTTCTTGTGTTTCTCTTTTTTCTGTTCTTGTTTCTCTGTCCTTCAGTGATTCTGCTTATCAGGGGTTCATCAGTGTCTCAATTCACTCTCTTCTTTTCATTCACTCTGTCAAGTGGACTATATTAGTGAACTAATGTAGGGAACAGTGAATGAGGGTATAGGGTGTGATTGTGAAAGCAGCCTCTGAGTGTCGATTTTGAGCACTGTTAATTCACAGTATATTCCTGTAGGCTATTTTTGTTTTCTACGGTATATTACTGTTTTAATGGAAAATGGTATGATACTGTCTGAATTACACCTTTTTTTACAGCAAGGGCTAACAGTGTAGTGAATGAGGGTATAGGGTGTGATTGGGAAAACAGCCTCTGAGTGTCGATTTTGAGCACTGTTAATTCACAGTATAATCCTGTAGGTAGGGCTGGGCGATATATCGCACGATTTTGTTATGCGCATCTCGTCAGTAAAGCCGGTTCCTTGATTAGTAGTAAATCACCATCACCTGCTTTCAGATGGAGCGGCATTTACTACAAAGAGCCGTAGTTAACTGACAAGCTGAGCCATATCGCATTAATATCGCGGACGTATCACCAGCGATAATTAATGTGATATGGCTCAGCTTGTCAGTTAACTACGGCTCTTTGTACACAGCAAAAACTCCTGTGTTAAATTAACACTCCTGGGAGTGTATATGAGTCCACACCCAAGAGTGTTGAAGGTAATGAGATAATTAAGTGATTAATTTAGTGATGATTGAACATTATTGAAGACACCTGATGTTAACAAGCAGAATCACTGAAGGAGAAAATCACAAATTGTAAGCCACCGTTATGGAGAATAGTGTTTGCTTTAGTTGGGCTCTTGACCCTTATATGTTTACTTTAGACTTTCTTTGGCTGCTGTATCTGAATTATAACCGCCAGTTGAACAAAGAGAAAAGTGATCTGATGGTGTTGGTTATATTATGACAATCATCATTTGAACTTGATCACTGAACTCATTAAGACCCTTATTTCTGACGCAGATTTATGTTGTTGATTACAGAATAACTGTGATTCTGCATAAATGCCAGAATTTTCGATATAATATAAAGGATTTCTTAAAAGTTGTTTAAAAAAAAAAAGAGGTACTTTTAGGCACACACAGGCGTCAAGATTCAGTCTATGCATCTCAACAATGGTGACGAGCAGAATATTAAATTAGGGAAAAGTAAATTACATAGACAATTCAGATCATAATTTATTCATACCGCAATGCATGATGGGAGCCATTAATGAGTTGTGATTGGTGGCAGCCACTGCAACATGCTTTATTATTGTTTATTATTTTGGATTATAAGAAAAATACTGATAATCATATGCTGTAGAATCACAAAACTGCTGCTAACAAGATAAACCAAACTATCTCAATAAGTTTCATTTTTCAGATCACAGCATGATTATATAAAAAAATAACCAACACTATCAGATCACACTTTACTTTGTTCATTTAACTGTTATAAATCAATAACAGCAGACAAACAACAGTAATATTTAAAGTAAACATATAAGGGTCAAGAGCCCAACTAAAGCAAACACTATTCTCCATGACGGTGGCTTACAATTTGAGATTTTCTCCTTCAGTGATTCTGCTTGTTAACATCAGGTGTCTTCAATAATGCTCAATCATCACTAAATTAATCACTTAATTATCTCATTAACTTTAACACTCTTGAGTGTTAATTTAACACTCATATTTTAACACTTTACACGTGTGGACTCGTATACACTTCCAGCCCCAGGAGTGTTAATTTAACACCGCTCCATCTGAAAGCAGGTGATGGCAATTTACTACTAATCAAGGAACCGGCTTTACTGACGAGATGCGCATAACAATATCGTGCGATATATCGCCCAGCCCTACCTGTAGGCTACACTGTAAAAAAGAATACGAATGAATATGCTAAATCTAATCAATAAAATTGAGGCAACAGATTACAAGCAATATTATTAATTAAATTTAACAAATTAGAATTGAGTAATAATTAACCAAATTAATTCCTTAAAAGTTAATCATTTAAAATGAGTAAAATTTACACATTTTTTTTAAACAAAAATATCGGAATAACAGACTGACGTCAAAGATGAATTAAGAACTCTTGTTTTTTTATTGCCAACATTGAAGACACCAGATGTTAACAAGCAGAATCACTGAAGGAGAAAACCGTAATTGGTATGTTACCATTATGGTGATCAGTGTGTGTTTTAGTTGGGCTCTTGACCTTTAAATCATTAACTTTAGATTTTGTTTCGCTGCTATATGTGAGTTATAACAGCCAGATGAACAAATAGAAAAGGTCATCTGATGGTGTTGGTTGTGTTTCCACATAATCATTGTTTCTGAATCACTGAACTCATATAGAGTCCAATTCAGGTTTACTTTATTAATTATAGCAGCACTGTCCTTGTACATCATAGTGTTTTAAGCTTTTACAATGTAATCCAAAGAATTTTTTAAACCAGTCTCAAATACAAAAAAAATAAATATTTTTTTTGTTTTGATTTAGCCTTTAGACACACAGACATCAAGAATCAGCCTGTGAATCTCAACAATGGTGACAATAATAAAGCATGTTGCAGTGCATTCTGGGTGCCACCAATCAAAACTCATTCATGGCTCCCATCATGCATTGCTGCATGAATAAATAATGAGCTTGTGTTCAGAGTTGATCTGTTTGTCACCATTGTTGAGATTCATACTCTAATTCTTGATGTCTGTGTGTGCCAAGATAAAAATAATTTTTGAAATATTCTTTTTATTGATTTGATCATTTGGTTTCACTGAAAATGTTAAAAATATAATGCTGTGCAAGAAAAGTGCTGGTATAATTAATAAAGTAAACCTAACTCAGAAATTGGGCTCTATATGAGTTCAGTGATTCAGGTCAAATGATTGTGAAATAATGATTATGTTATTTTAACATAACCAACACCATCAAATCACCTTTTCTATTTGTTCATCTCGCTGTTATAACTCATGTACAGCAGCCAAACAAAATCTAAAGTTAATGATTTAAGGGTCAAGAACCCAACTAAAGCAAACACTGATCACCATAATGGCAACATACAAATTACGGTTTTCTCCTTCAGTGATTCTGCTTGTTAACATCAGGTGTCTTCAATGTTGGCAATAAAAAAAAAAGAGTTCTTAATTCATCTTTGACGTCAGTCTGCACTGTAAAAAAGAATACATTGATTTTATTGATATCTAATCAATAAAATTGAGGCAACAGATTACAAGCAATATTATTAATTAAATTTAACAAATTAGAATTGAGTAATAATTAATCAAATTAATTCCTTAAAAGTTAACCATTTAAAATGAGTAAAATTTACAAAATATCTTTTATTGCCAACATTGAAGACACCTGGTGTTAACAAGCAGAATCACTGAAGGAGAAAACCATAATTAAAGTCACCATTGTGGAGATCAGTGTGTGTTTTAGTTGGGCTCTTGACCCTTAAATTATTAACTTTAAGTTTTGTTTGGCTGCTGTACATGAGTTATAACAGCCAGATGAACAAATAGAAAAGGTGATCTGATGGCGTTGGTTGTGTTTTAACATAATCATTATTTCACAATCATTTGACCTGAATCACTGAACTCATATAGAGTCCAATTTGTGAGGTAGTTTAATTTTGTTAATTATAGCAGGACTGTCCTTGTACGTCATAATATTTTTAACTTTTACAATATAATTCAAATAATTTCTAACAAGTTTCTCTTACATAAAAAAGAGACACACAGACATCAATAATCAGCCTGTGAATCTCAACAATGGTGACAATTATAAAGCATGTTGCAGTGCATTCTTGGTTCCACCAATCAAAACTCATTCATGGCTCCCATCATGCATTGCTGCATGAATAAATAATGAGCTTATGATCAGAGGCGATCTGTTTGTCACCATTGCTGAGATTCATACGCCAAATCTTGATGTGTGTTTGTGCCTAAAAAAAATAAAAAAATATATATATGTATATATTTTATATGTTTTTATTGATTTGATCATTTGGATTTCATTGAAAAGGCCAACACTATTATGCTGCTATAATTAATAAAGTTAACCTAACTCATAAATTGGGCTCTAAATGTGTTCAGTGATTCAGGTCAAATGATTGTGAAATAATGATTATGTTAAAACACAACCAACACCATCAGATTACCTTTTCTATTTGTTCATCTGGCTGTTATAACTCATGTACATCAGCCAAACGAAACTTAAAGTTAATAATTTAAGGGTCAAGAGCCCAACTAAAACACACACTGATCTCCACAATGGTGACTTTAATTATGGTTTTCTCCTTCAGTGATTCTGCTTGTTAACACCAGGTGTCTTTAATGTTGGCAATAAAAGATATTTAGTAAATTTTACTCATTTTAAATGGTTAACTTTTAAGGAATTCATTTGATTAATGATTACTCAATTCTAATTTGTTAAATTTAATTAATAATATTGCTTGTAATCTGTTGCCTCAATTTTATTGATTAGATATCAATACAATCAATGTATTCTTTTTTACAGTGTGTTATTCCGATGTTTTTGTTTAAAAAAATGTGTAAATTTTACTCATTTTAAATGGTTAACTTTTAAGGAATTAATTTGGTTAATTATTACTCAATTCTAATTTGTTAAATTTAATTAATAATATTGCTTGTAATCTGTTGCCTCAATTTTATTGATTAGATTTAGCATATTCATTTGTATTCATTTTTACAGTGTATTTTTGTTTTCTACGGTATATTACTGTTTTAATGGAAAATGGTATGATATTGTCAGAATGTGGCCTTTTTTACAGCAAGGGTTAACAGTGTATAATAGCTGAATATATCTCAAGCTGTCTGGAAAACATCTCACACTGAAAAAAGTGAAACATCAGTGCAATTCATTCAAAATATATATTTACATTGGTCCAATGGGAAATTGTGATTTTCAGTTTATACCTTCTGTTTTCACTTTGCCTCAAAGTAAGTGTTACGCCCTCTATCACTGAAAAAAATGATACTTTGGATTAACTTAAAACAATTGATGTAATTTGTTACAGCTATTTTTTTTTTTAGATTTTTTCAAATTGTATTTATTATTTAGTTAAAACCATACATTTTGATTTAATGTCAAACCAAAATTTTAATTTTTTCCAACTCAACGTTTTACCTTAACCCAAAGTACAGAGCAAAAACTCCAGTGTTAAATTAACACTCAAGAGTGTTAAAGTTAATGAGATAATTAAGTGATTAATTGAGTGATGATTGACCATTATTGAAGACACCTGATGTTAACAAGCAGAATCACTGAAGGAGAAAATCACAAATTGTAAGTTACCATTATGGTGATGGGTGTTTGCTTTAGTTGGGCTCTTGACCCTTATATGTTTACTTTAGTTTTTGTTTGGCTGTTGTATCCGAGTTATAACTGACAGATGAACAAAGAAAAAAAGTGACCTGGTCATTGGCTTTAAAAGTGGGTGGGTATTGTCCCACCCATATACTATATTTATGACACCCATGAATTCAATCTATTTCTTAAAGTTGTTCTGAAACCAAAAAGTTTTTTTTTTTTTTTTCATAGACACATAGACATCAAGAATCAGCCTGTGATTCTCAACAATGGTTACAATTATAAAGCATGTTGCAGTGCATTCTGGGTACCACCAATTAAAACTCATTCAGGGCTCCCATCATACATTGCTGCGTGAATAATGAGGTTAATTTTCTTGTTAATTTCCTTTATTCTTACTATTTTATTTCTGCTATTTCACTTGTTTTCTAATGTTCAGAGTTGATCTGTTTATCTGAATATGCTGTTTATCACCATTGCTGAGATTCACATGCTGATTATTGCTGTCTGTGTGTGCCTAAATGTTTTTTTCACTTTTTTTTATTTTTTTATTTTTTATCAGAATAACTTTTATTATATATATTGAAATATTTGAATTATATTGAAAATGCTAAAGTTATTATACTGTACAAGGCCAGTGCTGCCCTAATCAATAATGTAAATCTAACTCACATTTTCTCTTATTTTATCTGGCAGTTTTAACTCACATACAGAAGCCAAACTAAATCTAAAGTTAACAATGTAAGGGTCAAGAGCCCAACTAAATAACCATAATGGTGACTTTTTTTTATTTGTTTTTATTTACTCCTTCAATGATTCTGCTTGTTAACTTCAGGTGTCTTCAATAATGCTCAATCATTACTCAATTAATCACTTAATTATATAATTAAATTCAACACTGCTTTAGTGTTACTTATAACAGTGTTTCCCAACCCTGCTCCTGAAGGACCCCCAACACGTTTTCTTTGTCTCCCTAATCAAACACACCTGATTCAACTCATCAGCTCATTAGAAGAAACTCTAGGACAGGGATGGGCAAATGCTGTCCTGGAGGGCCACAGCTCTGCAGAGTTTAGCTCCAACCCTGATAAACTCTCCTGCAGAGTTGTATAGTCCAGGGGTCAGAAAGTAGAAGTCCTGCCATATGTTTATTCCACCCATGAACTCAGTCAGCTGATTTCACTAATTAGTTCTCTCTCCTGTCTGAATTAGCAAATCCAGGTGATTGGAACAAAATACTGAGGAGGACTTTTACTTTCTGAACCTGGACTTTACACCTCTGCATAGCAATGTCACATGTCAGCCAAGAGCAAAGTAATAAACCAGAACTGGAACTTATCATAGCCAAAAAATCTGTGTATATTAAATATGGAGTAATTTCAGCCACAATCTTAGATGAAATCAACTGAAGACAAGAGACATTAAATCTGTGAAGATCTCAGCAGAGGTGGATTAAACAACTCCACAAACATCATTACCAGCTTCACTTTACCAGCATTACCAGCTTCACTTCACTGTTTGTGGAATTGTTTAATCCTCCTCTGCTGAGATCTTCACAGATTTAATGTCTTCTTTTCTCTTCAGTTGATTTCATCTTAGTATGTGGCTGAAGACAGTTGTAGTTCTTGTGTTTCTGCTCGTCTCCTTTTCTGTTCTCTTCTTTCCTTCAGTGATTCTACTGAAATCAAAATTGACCCCATATACTTTGTTAGCGCATATTACTAGTCTTGTGGTGAAAAATTAATCCGTGCAAGTTAATACACAGAAAATTGTTTGCCGTCATAATCTTTAATCAAAGTCTGAAAAGTTACTTCCGGTCTGGAATGGCGTTCCTTCTCTGATGATGTAGGTTTGACGGCTTGGGAAACGCTTAACCACTCCCCTCAAACCATTATAAGCAGAGATGGAGAGGAGGAGCACGGATACTTTACATAGAGTAAAACCCTGTCCTCTGTTCAATATTCCTTTTCACTGGGAAATACGTCACAACACTGGAGAAAAGTCGTTTGCAACTTCCGGTTCACGCGGACTTTAATATACACAGACTTTGTGGCTCAGATAAGGTCCAGTTGAAGCAGAGGTGGAAAGTCCAGGTTCAGAAAGTAAAGTCCTCCTCAGTATTTTGTTCCAATCACCTGGATTTGGTAATTCAGCCATGAGAGAGAACTAATTAGTGAAATCAGCTGCACAGCAAAAACTCCAGTGTTAAAATGAACTGGGAGTTTATTTGGCTCCAGACTCAAGAGTGTTAAAGTGTTAAATTAACACTCAAGAGTGTTAAAGTTAATGAGCTAATTAAGTGATTCATTGAGTGATGATTGACCATTATTGAAGACACCTGATGTTAATAAGCAGAAAAATCACAATTCTGGTCACCATTATGGAGATCAGTGTTTGATTTAGTTGGGCAGTTGACCTTTAAATGTTTAACTTTAGATTTTGTGTGGCTGCTGTATCTGAGTTATAACAGCCAGTTGAACAAAGAGAAAAAGTGAACAGGTGGTGTTGGTTATATTTTAACAATTGTAGCGGTTATACGTTATTTTATCATTTCATCCAATGAACAGAAAGCATAAACAATTATTAACTCTAGGAAATATAATATCTTCCTGGCCAAGAAAGAATAATCCCCAGCTAACAGTAAATTAAGAAATAAATCAAGGGTAAAAGCATAGGTAACTTAGATTGCAGTTCAAGACAATTAATTCGTAAGCACATAACACAAGTAATACTTCTCTTTTCAAATGCAAACAATACTTTATTGATTATATAGGCTACTAACACATAAAACTAATATCTAACACAAACACACGCACACATTCATACAAGTTGCCAAAAGAAAGAAAGAAAGAAAGAAAGAGTTTGGAAAGAATGAGTTTAAGAGTGAGATGATGAAATCTCAAGATTCTATGCACTTATAAGACATAACCTGAACGAACCATCAATAATTAATTTCACCCTTCGTTTCTTAGGTGGGTTACTAAATCTGTATCAAATACACCAGTTCAGTTTAAGAGTCTGGAGGCAGTACTTGCTTGTTTGCGTTCCTTTTTTTCTCTTGGGATTCCCTTTTTGGACTAAAAGGGGTTTCCCGGTCTCCTCGTGCCTGGGTCTGATGTCTGTGGCGGCCACTCACTTGGTGTGGATGGCGGATTGATGTCTTTGTTGAAGCTGGCTTTGCAGAAGAAACGTGGACCGAAATCTTGCCGCAAAACTTAACTTAGAACCGAGACTCACAACAGAAAAGAAAGGAAACCTCCGAAAAGAAAGAAAATTGAGATGAGAGTAGGCTAGTAAGATGGCTTGAATAAAGCTGTTGAACCCGTTCTTCTGATCTTAATTTGGGTTCCTTGTCTATGGCGCGTCTACATGGTTACTATCGTCTGCTGTCTCCCTCTTTGTTCTGCCCCACTTAACTAACGCTCTGCGCTGGGTTTTTAAAGGTTTAAAAAAAAAAAAGAAAAAAAAAAGGTTTGTTACTCCTACAAATGGGAGTTCTGACTGCTGCTTTGTTTTCAAAGTCGTAAATCATGTCTTCGCTGGGGGTGTCGGTTCTCTAGCTTTAATTGGAGACCAGATGCAACAGTTTAGGCATTATTTCTAATTATCAGAATACGAAACATTTTACACAGATTTAATTCCAGCCATCTTGCTAGTTGTGTTCGTAAGATAGCATTGATATGAAACAGTACACACTTTCATTCACACATCTAATAGTTATAACCATTAAATGACTTGTATGTAGTCTAAGCAAGTATAGACACATATAGGTTGTAGACAACAAAGAATTATGTAGTTGAACGATGTTTGATTATAGGTCAGTCAAGAATTGTTCTGGGATGAGTTTTATGGATTTTGATATGTAAAGTGTGTTGGTGTGTAAAGTTTATTGGGTCTAAGACATTCCAATCTGAGGTCATGAATAGTGACCTGCTGAAGTCTGTTTTGTTCATCTCTCATGGGACCTTGGTCCTTAAGAAAGACGGGGTCTGTTAGTCGCAGGGGTCAGGTGACCTCTTGGTAGGGCCCTGAGCAGTACCATTTCTGAACAGATCTGTCTTGCAAAATTATCAAACGTTGACAACGTTCTTCCTTTAGTTAAACAATAAAAAGTCTTTTTGGTTGCAGACTCTCTGCAGCCTGTGGGTGATTTATGGCTCTGGGTTTGGTGATTTGAGTCTGGAATGTGAAGACTCTTTGTGGGATTATGTATGAACAAAATCACCTAAAAGCTTCAATTGTGTTTGGTTCATTCTCGTAGTCGTTACACAATCATCAATAGACCTGAATCACTGAACTCATTTTGAGCGTAATCTTTGAATTAGATGTATATTGTCGATTACGGCATCACAGTGATTCTACAGAATAAGATCCAGATTTTTCAATATAATCCAAATGATTTCTTAAAAATTGTTCTGATATATATTTAAAAAAATAAATAAAAATCTTTCTTTAAGGCACACACAGACATCAAGTATCAGTTTATGATTCTCAACAATGCTGACAAAAAGAATATTAAATTAGGAAAAGGAAATTACTAAGACAATTCAGATCATAATTTATTCATACCGCAATGCATGATGGGAGCCATGAATGAGTTTTGATTGGTGGCACCCAGAATGCACTGCAACATGCTTTACAATTGTCACCAATGTTGAGAGTCTCAGGCAAATTCTTGATGTCTGTGTGTCCAAATAAAATACTTTTTCAAAGTCTTTTAATCAGAACAACTTTTAAGAAATCTTTTTGATTGTATTGAAAATTCTGAAAATTGTCCACTGTAGAATCACAGGCTGCTGTAATCAGCTCTCTAAATGAGTTTTGTGATTCAAATCAAACTGTGATCATGCAAAAACATAACCAACACCACTTGATCAGCTTTTCTCTTTGTTCATCTGAGAGTTATAACTCAGATATAACAGCCAAACAAAATCTAACGTTATTAGTTTAAGGGTCAAGGCCCAACTAAGTCCAACACTGATCTCCATAATGGCAACTTAAAAAAGAGATTTTCTCTTTGGTGATTCTGCTTGTTAACATCAGGTGCCTTCAATAATGGTCAATCATCACTCACTCAATCAATCACTAAATTATCTCATTAACTTTAACACTCTTGAGTCTTGAGCCAAATAAACTCCCAGGAGAGTTCATTTAACACTGGAGTTTTTGCTGTGTGAGTTCATGGGTGGAATAAACATATGGCAGGACTTTTACTTTCTGAACCCTGGACTACCCACCTCTGCTTTTGAGGCAAATATTCATGTTCATATTCATATTCAATTCATGTTCAAATTTATACCATAGCATATATGTAGCCTACATACATTAGAAAACATTCAGAAAATAAGCCAATAGAGACACAGTGTGTAACATTACCAGGTGAGATGGTCACTGGTGTGACGGTCACTGGTGTGACAGTTGTAGGGCTGCTGTTAATGCTGCAAGTGTCTGAAAGTTTGGATGAATAGTGATTAATGAACAGAAACACAAATATCATGAGTGTGTAGAAAGAGCTCATGTGAATATAATTACCTGCACAGTATGCTGAATCACAGAGAGTTGGACTAACCAGCTCATAGACATAATAATTGCCTGGACAGGCTTTGACTTTAATGGGAACAGACCCAAAAAGGCAGCAGTAATTGTTCCAGTGACCGCAGACATCTCGAGTGACGACTCCATCTGTTACTGTTGGGTGTCCACCACGTATCCACAGTGGGACTCGAGTGCCACAACTGTACTGAGCAACACATGTGTCTGGGATATGAGCGCTCATGCCGTTAATGAAGAGACGATACCAGCCTCTCCAAGAGACAGACGTGTCACACTTGTAGTATGAATGTAAGCCATATCCATTATTGATGGATCTCCATGTATCGTTCAGCACAGTGTAGTTGTAGCAAGGGTCTGCAGAGAGATTAGCTGTTATGAAAATATATTAAGAAATTAACAAGTTTCTGAAAAACTTGTTATTATAAAATGTAACCAGAAATGCAGCTTTTGGTACAGCTTCCAACCTGTCAGATGACTACAAAAGTTCTTACTGAGAATTAACAGAGGTTTAGATGTTAATGTTTTATTGTTTTATTTGAAGTTACCATTATGGTGATCAGTGTTTGCTTTAGTGGACTCTTGCCCCCTGAGTTTATAACATTAGATTTTCTATGGCTGCTGTAACTTTGTGCCCTAGTGGAAAAAAGTATACTTTATTGTATTTGAAATATATTCCCTTTTCAATAGTATATTGCAAATATATTAGCAAAAATTGTACTTTAATATATTAAAAGTATATTATCATCATGCTTTTACCTATTTTCACCATACAACTTTTTTTATATCTAATTAATAAAATTGTGGCAACAGATTACAAGTAATATTATTAATTAAATTTAACAAATTAGAATTGAGTAATAATTAATCAAATTAATTCCTTAAAAGTTAACCATTTAAAATGAGTAAAATTTACAATTTTTTTTAAACAATTTTTTTTATTGCCAACATTGAAGACACCTGATGTTAACAAAATATATGCTTAATTATACGTTTAAATAATATATGCTAAATACATAATAGAAATAGATATTTAATAGAAAATGTAGTGTTTTATTTTATTTTACCCAGCTTTAAGTTTGCATGGCCTGTGACATTTGGAACCTCATTATATTATGATTCTAGGTAAGATTTATATTTTATTAATGTTACTTGTCTGTTTTTTACAACAACACGTCTTTTTCAGTTCAACAACATTCAATTTGACCAATCAGAGTCAAGCTTTTCAAGTCGAAGTCGAAGCAGACTCAAAGAGTTGAAGATACTGCCCTCAGAAGTTACTGGTAAGTTTTAGTTGCTGTGTGCATAAATAAATAGCTCACTGTTTAGTTTTTTCCTTTCTACCCAGCTAACAGAATTATGTTATAAGAACGTTCTCCAAATATTCAGTGTTTGTTCTGGGAACGTGAAAAATGTCCAGTTTTCTTGATGTTAGAAGAACTTGTTTTAAAAGGTATAATTTTTCTCAAATGTTCTTTCAACTTAATTTTGATTTAAAATTTGACATTATAGGAACGTTGATTTCTAACATTCCAAGAACATAAAAATGTCCAGTTTCCATAGAATGTTTAAAGGTTAATATTATGTTCCTGCATTTTTTCTGACTTTTGGAATTAAACCATTTTTTGAAAAGAAAGTAATAAACTCAAACATATCAAAAATAAATCCTTTGTAACACTATAGAAAATGTGTAAAAATTGTTCAAAATTTTTTAAAATTTCAAAATGACACACTTAGACATCAGCACTCATCAAACCTCAACAATGGTGACAATCAAAAAATAATTCATATGCATAATTTATTCATGCCGCAAAACATGCTGGGAGCAATAAATGTGTTTTGTATGCTGGCATGAAGAATGTCACCATTGTTGTGTTTCATATGCTGATTTTTGATGTCTGTGTGTATAAATGACATGAAACATGTTTAAATGGAAAGTCAACGATGGTAGTGTCATAAATATATATATATATATGTATATATATATATATATATATATATATATATATATATATATATATATATATATATATATATATATATATATATATATATAGAAAATAAATAAATATGAAGAAATAAATATATATATATATATATATATATACACATTCACAGAAATCAACATCCAGCATCTGAAACAATGTTGATACAGATTTTCTTTTACACATTTGAGTTCTTTATTTATCAATAATACTTGATTTCCTTTAGTCATCAATTCAATAAAAAAACAGTCGATTGTCTGATATTTATACAGACATGTTGATCTGTTTTATCAATGCAGAAATGTTCTCCATAAACACCTGCAATTGCTGATAAAAGACAAGGGTCAAGAGCCCAACTAAAGCAAACACTGATCTCCATTATGATGACCTCAAACAAAACATTCTCAATAAGACATCAACATCTAAACCTCTGTTAATTCTCAATAAGATCTTCTGTAGATGTGTGACAGAAATAAAGTCAGTCTGGTTAATAAGTGAAGCTGGTAATGCTGTTTGTGGAGTTGTTTAATCAGATCTTCAGAAAGTTAATGTCTTTTATCTTCAGTTCATCTAAGGCTGTGTCTGAATAAAGTTGTAGTTTGTGTTCTTATTACTCTTTCGAAAGATGATTGAAAGAATGTTTCAGGAACATTGCACTAACCTTTAAATAACATTCTAGTAACATTAAGGAAACTGGACATTTTTATGTTCTTGGAATTTTAGAAATCAACGTTCCTATAATGTTGAATTTTAAATCAAAATTAAGTTGAAAGAACGTTTGAGGCACATTATAGGTCAGTGTACTTTTTGATCATTTTATTTCCTGTTTGGAATGGAATAACGAGAAATGAAAATCAGCTTGTTTATTCGTTTGATAGTTTAGTTTAAAAAAACGAAACTGACCCACTAAGCAAAATGATGTCCAAAACACGTCTTTTCAACGTCTTTGTCACAAAAGTCGGACGTTAAAAAAGAGGTCCACTGAGGAGCCAGAATGAACGTTTTTTTGACGTCTTTTTTTGACGTGTTCTGCATGTCCGATATCTAGACGTACATCGAACCTTCGTACAAGGTGGCCATATTTTCAGCATCATTTATGGTCTCATTTAGACATAATTACTTTGACTATTGCTGTCAGATGATCTTAGTGAGAATTAACAGAGGTTTAGATGTTGATATTTGTTTAATTTGAAGTGTCACCAGTGTTTGCTTTAGTTGGGCTCTTGGTCCCTGTTTCTTTTACTTTAACTTTTATTTGACTGCTTTTAGGGCTGGGCGATATATCGCATGATATTGTTATGCGCATCTCGTCAGTAAAGCCGGTTCCCTTGATTAGTAGTAAATCGCCATCACCTGCTTTCAGATGGAGCGGTGTTAAATTAACACTCCTGGGGCTGGGAGTGTATATGAGTCCACACTCAAGAGTGTTAAAGTTAATGAGATAATTAAGTGATTTATTAAGTGACTATTGAGCATTATTGAAGACACCTGATGTTAACAAGCAGAATCACTGAAGGAGAAAATCACAAATTGTAAGTTACCATTAAGGTGATGGGTGTTTGCTTTAGTTGGGCTCTTGACCATTATATGTTTACTTTAGATTTTACTGTTGTTTGTCTGCTGTTGTTGATTTATAACAGTTAAATAAACAAAGTAAAGTGTGATCTGATAGTGTTGGTTATGTTTTGACATAATCATGCTGTGATCTGAAAAAGGAAACTTATTGAGATAGTTTGGTTTAACTTGTTAGCAGCAGTTTTGTGATTCTTCAGCCTATGATTATCAGTACTTTACTTATAATTCAAAATATTTAATAAACATTGTTCTGATCAATAGATGTCCAGATTGCTTCATTTAAAACACAGACATTAATAATCAGCCTGTGAATCTCAACAATGGTGACAATAATAAAGCATGTTGCAGTGGCTGCCACCAATCACAACTCATTAATGGCTCCCATCATGCATTGCGGTATGAATAAATTATGATCTGAATTGTCTCTGTAATTTACTTTTCCTAATTGAATATTCTGCTCGTCACCATTGTTGAGATGCATAGACTGAATCTTGACATCTGTGTGTGCCTAATAGAATGATTTAAAAAAAAAAAAAAAAACTTTTAAGAAATCCTTTATATTATATAAAAAATTCTGGGCATTTATGCAGATTCACAGTTATGCTGTAACCAACAACATAAATCGAAGTCAGAAAGAAGGATCTTAATGAGTTCAGTGATCAAGTTCAAATGATGAATGTCATAATATAACCAACATCATCAGACAACTGTTTTCTTTGTTCAACTGGCAGTTACAATTCAGATACAACAACCAAACAAAATCTAAAGTAAACATATAATGGTCAAGAGCCCAACTAAAGCAAACACCCATCACCACAATGGTAGCTTACAATTTGTGATTTTCTCCTTCAGTGATTCTGCTTGTTAACATCAGGTGTCTTCAATAATGTTCAATCATCACTAAATGAATCACTTAATTATCTCATTAACTTAAACACTCTTGAGTGTGGACTCATACACTCCCAGGAGTGTTAATTTAACACTGGAGTTTTTGCTGTGTACAAAGAGCCGTAGTTAACTGACAAGCTGAGCCATATCGCATTAATTATTGCTGCCAATACGTCCGCGATATTAATGCGATATTGCTCAGCTTGTCAGTTAACTACGGCTCTTTGTAGTAAATGCCGCTCCATCTGAAAGCAGTTGATGGCGATTTACTACTAATCAAGGAACCGGCTTTACTGATGAGATGCGCATAACAATATCGTGCGATATATCGCCCATCCCTAACTGCTTTAATTGTGTGTTTGTAAAGCACAATTGTTGGGGCAGAGAAAGTCAATAATAAGTAAGATCAGCTGTTTTCAGCTTATGGTTGATGATGAAATCATCACCAAAAAAGCATCAAATGTTGTTGGGTGCTTCGGCATTCATAACCACCAACCTTGTGGAACTGCAATATTGGTGCCTAAAGCATTAAAATTAACACTTATTTGAAGGTGTATAAAAAGCATGTGCACATGATGTTTTGAGCAAGTGTGTCATGTAGTCACACACAGACATCAAGATTTTGGATATGAATCACGATTTTGGTTATGAACGCCAAATATAAACACAAAACTTTAAACATAATATTAGATGCCCATTTTGTGATGATTATGTCATCATCAACATTGAGGTGATAACACCTCATACTTTTTCTAGGCTTTCTCTCTCACAACAATTGTGTTACACAAACACACTGTTACAGCAGCCAAAGAAAAGTTCAAGCAAAAAGAAAGGGGACCAAGAGCACCACCTAGAACTAACACTGATCACCACAATGGTGACACTTCAAATTAAACAAATATCAACATCTAAACCTCTGTTAATTCTCATTAAGATCATCTGACAGCAATAGTCAAAGTAATTATGTCTAAATGAGACAATAAATGATGTTGAAATATGTCCACAATGGCCACATCTGAACTAGTTTTAACCTTGTACGAAGGTTCGATGAACGTCTAGATATCGGACGTGCAGAACACGTCAAAAAAAGACGCCATAAAAACTTTCATTCTGGCTCCTCAGTGGACGTCTTTTCAACGTCCGACTTTTGTGACAAAGACGTTGAAAAGACATGTTTTGGACATCATTTTGGCTCGATTTTTCATTTTTTGTTTGTGGTTTACAAATCAGTTTATGGGTTTGATATTTCATTTGCACACGTGGGCAGACACACCCCTTTCATCTGATTGGTCAAACCATTCAGTAAGCTACAAGCTTTTCTTTCTGTCAGGCTTAAGAGTCAGTACGAGTGTGGCACTGACAAATGCACTTTAATAAAATAATGTCTGAAACCACCACTCACTGTTAACTACGCACAATATTTGAAGCAGAAATATGTTGCTGGTCACGTAATTCGTGCTGCTGTGACTTGCAAGCAACCCCATTAATATGAGCCACAGTTTATGACAGATTATTTTAGCATGATGTATTTCCCATTGATAAATACAGTGCAAATAGTTCTGTCTCTTTGGATAAAAGGGAAGTGGAAATAAAAATCAACAATAGGCTGAACTGTACCGTGATATATTACATTTTATGTGGAATGTTTAATACTAATATATTTTTGAGTATAATAGCTCTGTGACACTACTGCATGCAAGCCGGCAGTGACAATCAAATAATCTGAAAAACTTTAGAAACAAATTGTGTTTCAAACTAATGCACAATTTAAAACAAACACAGACATCAAGAATCAGCGTATAAATCTCAACAACTGTGACAATCAACAAATATGATAAACGGGCCACTACATGTAGATTATGTCATCATCAATACACAATCAACATCACCAGAGTAATTTTCTCTCTGATTTTTCTGCCATAAATAATGTGTCCTATAAACACAGTTGCAGCAGTCAGCGGAAAACTAATATTATAAAGTCAAGGGTCAAGAGCCCAAAGCAAACACTGATCACCATAATGGTGACTTTAAATGAACCAATAAATAATTTTAAAATCCCATCTAAACCTCTGTTACTTCTCAAACAGAACTGTATATGTATGACAGAAATAAAGTCAGTCTGGTTAGTAATAAGTGAAGCTGGTAATGCTGTTTGTGGAGTTGTTTAATCCTCCTCTGCTGAGATCTTCACAGATTTAATGTTATTTATCTTCAGTTAATTTCTTCTAAGGCTGTGTCTGAATAAAGTTGTAGTTCTTGTATGTCTGTGCACTGTGAGACTGTGCACTTTCTGAATTAATATGAGCCTCAGTTTGTGGAAAACTAATTATGGTGAACATTGAATCATCAAGTGGTTTTATTTTCTACTGTCTATGTTATTATGGTGGTTATCAGTATTATACAAAGGTAAAAAGCAGATTTGAATTTTTGGTAACACTTTATTTTGATAGTCCGTTTGTTGAGACTTTACTAGTTATTAGTAGCCATTCAGTAGCTTGTCAACAGTGCATTAGTTGACATTCAACAACACTGTTTCAACTGACAAGTAACATACGTTCAACTGACTGCCTATAGACTATAAGGTACAATTCAAGTGTTAATCTACAGATTTTATGAAAAAGTGCCTGTTGACTGTCAATGTTATTTTGCAACAGGTTATTAACCAATTGGCGACTAACTTTCAATTGTCAACTAACTTTCTGTAGATTGAGTACCAACAACTCAAGATCAATCTGTCAGTTAAATGTCAACAGTCATGTCAGCATATGAAGTATATGATACTGTATATCCTACTCAAGGGGTCTCATATGCATCAAATTAATAATTATTTTAGCTGATTTAAAATCTGTTGATAGTCAACTAAAGATTACATGTAGTTGCTTATTTGTTGCTTGTCAACAAAGAAATTGTTTATGATCAGTTGACTATTAATAGACATTCTCAACTAAGTGTTAGTAGATATATTTTAGGACTATCTAATTAGAGTGAAAATGAGTTTATATCAGTAGAAAGTCTATAACCTATCAACAGATTAATATATTGTTTATGATCAGTTGACTATTAATAGACATTATCCACTAAGTGTTAGTAGATATATTTTAGGACTATCTAATTAAAGTGAAAAACAGTTTATATCAGTAGAAAGTCTATAACCTATCAACAGATTGCATACCTAACCTGACTGAAGTAGAACAAACACTATGGCCAGCACATCAGAGAAAAAAAAAAAAAACACTTTTATTAAATAAAAAAAATAATACAACCCATTATTTACTAGGATATCACGATCACATCTGAACCATCTGATTATGTGAAAAATGATATTGAGCATTCCAAATGAGAAAATTCTCAATAGTCTACATCAGAGGTCACTAATAGGCGGACCGCGGTCCGGATCCGGACCCAGCCGCCGTTCTGTCCGGACCCGAACTAATAATCCATAAATTATTTAGAATTATTGACTTTTGTCGGAGCGTTTCTATTTTAACCCGCGCAGCTTTTCTAGCATCTATGGTACTGGTTTAGCGCGGCCCAGGAAACTCACAGACCAATAGCATGCGTTGTAAATCATGTCATGTGATACTACTCGAGTCAGACAGCGAGAGATACACACACACACACACACACACACAGTGACGACGAGACGAGACGAGATGAGACGAACGAGAGACAATGTTTCACATGGCGTGCTCTAAAAAAAGATTAATCAAGAATGGACAGATTCTTACATGTTCATTCTTCCCACAGGCAGTTCAAAACCGGTATGTCTCATATGTTCCGAGACTGTCGCGATTATTAAAAGCGGCAATGTGAAGTGCCACTATGAGACAAAGCACAAATCTTTTGACCAAACATACCCACTTAAATCCGCACTGAGGGCACAGAAAATAAACGATCTAAAAGCCCAATATGATCGATCCAGCAGAATCCTAACACATTCATTCACTGCCCAACAACGTGCTAACGAATGTTCCCTTAAAGTTGCTTGGATTTTGGGCAAACATAAAAAAACATTTACTGATGGAGGGGTGGTCAAGGAGTGCATGAGTGCGGTAGCTGAAACCTTATTTGAGGGAAAACAAAAAGAAGACATGTGTGTAAAAATCAAGCAAATACCTATGTCAGCATCATCAGCCACAAAGAAAACAGAAATATTAACCCATGACGTGCTAGCTCAGCTGGATGAAGCAATTCACAAGGCACCATGCATAGGCTTAGCTGTAGATGAGTCCACTGATGTGTCTGACAATGCTCAGCTCTTAGTTTTTGTGAGGTTCTTCAACAAGGACAAGGAAGAGTTCTGTGAAGACCTGTTAGGTGTCACACCCCTTCAGACCAGTACGAGAGGAGAGGACATCTACCTGGCCATAAAGGAGATGTTAAAGAAGAGGGCAATAGAGCTGAAGCAAGTGGTTTCAATAACCACAGATGGTGCCCCTGCCATGGTAGGGAGAGAAAGAGGAGCTGTGGCAAGAATGAAAGATGATAATCCTCAACTCATCTCTTACCATTGCATAATTCACCAGTCAGTCCTGTGCTCCACCCTGTCAGACGAGTATGCTGAGGTGATGAACACGATGATGAGAATGATAAACTTTCTCAGAGCTTCCTCTTCCCATCAGCATCGCATGCTCAGGGAATTTCTCAGAGAAGTTGATGCAAATGCTGATGACCTTCTGCTACACAACAATGTAAGATGGCTCAGCAAAGGTAGGGTGTTGGAGCGCTTTTGGTCCATCCGAGGGGAAATCGCAGCTTTCTTGGCACAGCTGAAAAGCCAGAAGGCAACAACATTTTCTCTCTTTTTGGAGGATGACAAGAAGATGGATATTGTGGCTTTTTTGGTTGATATCACTTCACACCTGAATGAACTGAATTTAAAGCTACAGGGCAAGGACAATTCAGTTTGTGATCTGATGACAGCTGTCCGCTCCTTTCAGAGGAAACTTGTGTTGTTTAGGGAAGACCTGCTGGCAGACTGTGCACACTTTCCAACTGTGAAGGAACAGGTTCAGGGTGAGAGAGATGTGTCTTCTTTTGTTGACTTTGTTGACAAGCTGATTGTAAACTTCAGCAAGCGTTTTGACAGCTTCAGCCTTGGACAGCAGCTCATCCTGTTCATTCAGAACCCATTCCTCATCACAGATGTCAGGGAGTTCTCAAAGGAAGTCACACTGCTCTTCAAGTGGGAAAATGCTGGGCCTCTCCAGATGCAACTGATCGATCTCCATGCAGATGTGGCCTTGAAAGAGCATTTTGGAAAATCTGATCCTACCACTTTCTGGCTTCAAATGGTCCCAGAGACTGCTTTCCCAGGTCTGAGGAAAGTAGCCTTGTACATCCTCACCATGTTTGGCTCCACATACAACTGTGAGGCAGCTTTCTCCACAATGAACATTATTAAAAGCAAATATCGATCCAGGCTCACCAATGAGCACCTACACATGTGCCCACATAGCAACATTGTGTCGGCCCAGATCCGGCCCACATCTGGCACACATGGAAAGATGATCTGGCCCACATGCAGCGTGGAATTACGGCACTTGGGTGGGCCACTCCTGTTTGCCAGATCTGGGCCACAAGCAGGCCATAGCAATGCCACATCTCAGCCAAGAGCAAAGAAATAAACCACAACTGGAGGATTAAACAACTCCACAAACAGCATTACCAGCTTCACTTATTACCAACCAGACTGACTTTATTTCTGTCAGACGTCTACATAAGTTTTTATTGAGAATTAACAGAGGTTTAACTATAATGTGTTTCATTTAAAGTCACCATTACAGTGAATAGTGTTTCCATTAGTTGGGCTCTTAACTCTTATTATATCTTTTGTCTTCTTTGGCCGCTCTGACAGTGTTTGTCAAACACATTTGCAGCAGCAAAGAAAGCTAAAGTGAAATGAGATCAGGTGATGATGGTTACCTGTTGATGGTTTTATAATCATCATGAAATAACCTGTTTCACTGAGATAATTTGAATCTAAAAATTGTGTTGTACCATTAATATATTCTCATCACAAACCCTGTGTTACTGCAGCACGAGGTCCAGCAATATTATAACAATCAGTTAAAAGACTTTAACAAACATGAGCATGAATCATTACTGTTCGATGACACACACAGACATCAATAATCAACGTATGAATCTCAACAATGGTGACAATCTAAAGTACTTTGCTGCAATGCATGCTGGTTACCATCATTGTACAAAACTCCCAGCATGCATTGCAACATGAATAAATTATGCAGCTGAATTGTCCTATTAATTTGTTTAATTCTAAATATGTGCTTTTATTTTTTGCTGTTGTTTTTGTTTTGGCATTTAGTAGCTTTTCAGTGATGTTCTGAATTAATCTAAAAAAAAAAAAATATTGTCACCCTTGTTGAGATTCATGTGCTGATTTTTGATATCTAAGTGTGTCACTATGGATTTTTTTTCGTGCTCATGTTTGTTAAAGTCTTCTAACTGATTGTTATAATATTGCTGGACCTCGTGCTGCAGTAACACAGTGTTTGTGATGAGAATATATTAATGGTACAACACAATTGTGAGATTCAAATTATCTCAGTGAAACAGGTTATTTCATGATGATTATAAAACCATCAACAGGTAACCATCATCACCTGATCTCATTTCACTTTAGCTTTCTTTGCTGCTGCAAATGTTTTTGACAAACACTCTGTCACAGCAGCCAAAGAAGACAATAGATATAATAAGAGTTAAGAGCCCAACTAATGGAAACACTATTCACTGTAATGGTGACTTTAAATGAAACACATTATAGTTAAACCTCTGTTAATTCTCAATAAAAACTTATGTAGACGTCTGACAGAAATAAAGTCAGTCTGGTTGGTAATAAATGAAGCTGGTAATGCTGTTTGTGGAGTTGTTTAATCCTCCAGTTCTGGTTTATTTCTTTGCTCTTGGCTGAGATGTGGCATTGCTATGGCCTGCTTGTGGCCCAGATCTGGCAAACAGGAGTGGCCCACCCAAGTGCCGTAATTCCACGCTGCATGTGGGCCAGATCATCTTTTCACGTGTGCCAGATGTGGGCCGGATCTGGGCCGAAACAATGTTGCTATGTGGGTGTTTGAGAATGGCCCTGACGCCATTCCAGCCCAGATTTAAAATCCTGGCAGGACAAGCAAGGGCTCACTTTTCTCACTAAGCAAGAGAAAGTGTGGAAGTGGGATATAAAAGGGAAAGAAAGAGAAAAGGAGGTGTTAAAGCTGTTCAATTGTTAATGTGTTGAGATTGTTTATTTTAAAATGTGTTTAAACTTAAGATGTGAAAGGGAGTTAACTAAAAAGTAAAAGGGAAACTCAAGCTATACTTTTTATTTCATTTTTCTAAAATTAAGCACTTTATTTTGAGATGCACATTTTTCAAAAGCTCTCTGTTGTGTTTTATTTATTTATAATTTATTTTTTATTTTATTTAAATTGATCATTTATTATTAGAGTACTTATTATTTCCCTACAGCTCAATATATAAACTGACAATAAATATTGTTGAAATATTATTAAATTTGTACTTTCATTTTATTTGACAGTCGTCTCTTGACTAGGCTACTTACATATTTTCATACAACTACTAGGCTGTGGCACTGAATGATAACACAAGTTAGTCATTATGATGTTGCGGACCTTTGGTTGCTGAATTTTTTTCTAACTGGACCTCTTAGAATTTTAATTGAATACCCCTGGTCTACATCATATCAAATGCCCGAGGCCAAGATCAAAAGTTATAAACAACAAATAACAATAATTATTAATTAATACATTTAGCCTTTCATGACAGTAAGTTTTACAGAAAATCGCATTTATTAAATGCAGTTTAACGTTATAACAGTTACTCATTTAAGAAATAATCTCTGTTCCTGCTGCAAACTCGCTTCGGAGGATTAACAGACAGGACTATAGTTTAAACCCTTAACAATACCTTCTTTAATCGTTTAACCATTTTGTAACATTTAGTTTATTTAACGTTACGTGAGACACAAAAGGCGTTTTCTCCTATAGAACCATAATACACCAAAACACAATATAAATTAACAAAATACATATTTTTTTATTAGCTAACGTAACGTTAGATGTAATCCAAATCTTTATAATCCATACGCAAGCAAGAAACAGATCCAAATTCAGCCCTTCATCCACATCCAGCGATCTTCATCTCCATTCTCAGCAGCGACCGTACATGTCAAATCCCGCGCTCGTGATGAATTTAAATAAAAAAATTGCGCCCTCAAGAAGCGTTACGACATGTTTTACGGCAGTGATATCAAACGTTCATTGGCTCTCGCCTGCTTCGTCACAGATTGCAGCATGCCGTGTTTCAGTTGAAACAACATTGAAATGCAGAAGCGCGTGCGCGCGCGCCGTCTTCACGCAGAGGGAAGCTGGGTTAACATTTTCATGGATTAATAACTTAAATTCTGCTCTGTCCCTTATACAAAACTATTATATACTGCCAGAGAGGACTGCAACACATCGTCATTTGAGCGACTTTTGGTACCGATTTACATTTTCGCAATAAATTATTATGATTACACATCTGTTGTTTTTCTTCATAATTTTAGCCTGCATAGTTTTAAGAAATGGTTATGGGTACCCACATAGCAACATTGTGTCGGCCCAGATCCGGCCCACATCTGGCACACATGGAAAGATGATTTGGCCCACATGCAGCGTGGAATTACGGCACTTGGGTGGGCCACTCCTGTTTGCCAGATCTGGGCCACAAGCAGGCCATAGCAATGCCACATGTCAGCCAAGAGCAAAGAAATAAACCACAACTGGAGGATTAAACAACTCCACAAACAGCATTACCAGCTTCACTTATTACCAACCAGACTGACTTTATTTCTGTCAGACGTCTACAAAAGATTTTATTGAGAATTAACAGAGGTTTAACTATAATGTGTTTCATTTAAAGTCACCATTACAGTGAATAGTGTTTCCATTAGTTGGGCTCTTAACTCTTATTATATCTTTTGTCTTCTTTGGCTGCTGTGACAGTGTGTTTGTCAAACACATTTGCAGCAGCAAAGAAAGCTAAAGTGAAATGAGATCAGGTGATGATGGTTACCTGTTGATGGTTTTATAATCATCATGATATAACCTGTTTCACTGAGATAATTTGAATCTAAAAATTGTGTTGTACCATTAATATGTTCTCGTCACAAACCCTGTGTTTCTGCAGCATGAGGTCCAGCAATATTATAACAATCAGTTAGAAGACTTTAACAAACAGCAGTGTTATGGTGACTAGTTATTATAAAGAAATTTACAGTATATACATTTATATTCTATATCTGGCATGTAAGCCTGATGAAAAAATCAATGTTAACTTTCAACCTTGATTCAATGTTGATATCAGGGATATAGTTCTTTATAATTAAAAACACAACAAGTACTGTTTTTGACTAAGTGTGGCATATTCAGAACAACTGTACAGTGAATGACAGCCAGACACACCTGAGAACAATCTTTCTACATTTCATACATTTCTACCAATACATTTTCATGACTTTTGAGGCAAATATTCCTGTTAAAATCCATGTTCAAATTTACCATATCTGTAGCCTACATACATTAGAAAACATTCAGAAAATAAGCCAATAGACACACAGTGTGTAACATTACCAGGTGAGATGGTCACTGGTGTGACAGTTGTAGGGCTGGTGTTAATGCTGCCAGTGTCTGAAAGTTTGGATGAATAGTGATTAATGAACAGAGACACAAATATCATGAATCTGTAGAAAGAGCTCGTGTGAATATAATTACCTGCACAGTATGTTGAATCACAGAGAGTTGGACTAACCAGCTCATAGACATAATAATTGCCTGGACAGGCTTTGACTTTAATGGGAAAAGACCCGAAATAGCAGCAGTAACTCGCAATGTTACCGACCCAGGAACCGCAGACATCTCGAGTGACGACTCCATCTGTTACTGTTGGGTGTCCACCACGTATCCACAGTGAGACATTAGTGCCACATCTGTACTGAGCAACACATGTGTCTGGGATATGAGCGCTAGTGTTGTTAATGAAGAGACGATACCAGCCGCTCCAGGAGACAGACGTTTCACAGTTTATGACTGAAGCATCTGTATTATTGATGGATCTCCATGTATCGTTCAGCACAGTGTAGTTGTAGCAGGGGTCTGCAGAGAGATAAACATTATGGAAATATATTAAGAAATTAACACACAGTAGATTCCCCGGTGTTAAATTTAACACCGCTCGGTGTTCATATGGGAACCACCAGCAGGGTGTTAAAAGAAACACTGAAGCAGTGTTACAATTAATTAGATAATTAAGTGATTGTTAGAAGTGTATTTTCTTTATCTCAGATTTGTCCAGTGAAAAGGCCTTGCTTGCACATTCCTTTGTATGTATGTAAGGCAAACATCTGTTTCATATTAGGAAGGACCACAATGTACAGAGGGAGAAAGTCTCCTATTCTGTGCACTGAGAAAGCCTTTTGGACCGCAAGGCAAAGAAGGCAATCTTACCGGATATTTACCATTTATAGATATGTTATACAACGTATATCTGATATGAGATGATGTCATTTATGATCTTATTGGTCGAATAATGAGATACTCCCTGTATAGCCTAACTATATATTCTGTAGGCTGCGTATTGGGGGCTGAGCTCTTTCTCTAGCTTCCCAGCGCTGGTCTTGCTTTTTTTTGTTTTATTCATTCATTACGCCCAATAAAAGGACGGAGAGAAAAAAGGCAATTCGTGTTGGAATACTTTATTTCTAACAGTGATTAATTGAGCGATGATTGAGCATTGAAGACACCTGATGATAACAAGCAGAATCACTGAAGAAAAGAGAAACAAGAACTACAACTGACTTCCGGAGATGAAATCAACTGAAGATAAAAGACAACATTCAATCTGTGAAGATCTCAGCAGAGGAGGATTAAACAACTCCACAAACAGCATTACCAGCTTCACTTATTACCAACTAGTTATTGAAAATTAATAGAGGTGTAGATGTTGATGTTTTATTGGAAATAATTTGTTTTAGAAAACATTTTTAGAAACCATTATTATGATCAGTGTTTGCTTTAGTTGGGCGGTTTGACTCTTGGCTTTGCTATGCAAGTTTTTGGTCTTTATAAGTGTTTACCAAAACACATAATATTGTTACAAAGTATGCTAGAAACAAAGATGATCAAGTGATGTAGTTTTACCCATCATGAAGTAGAATGATTCACTAATCTCATAAATGGAAAAAAGCAAAAATGGTATTTGTTATTAAAAATTTACTTTTCACCAATGATAATTTCTTGCTGCTACTGAACAGACATTCTCAATTATGAATTTTGTGGAGCAAATTACTTAAGACACACACAGACATCAAGAATTAGCATATGAATCTCAACAATGGTGACATGCTTCCTGCAGCAATGCATGCTGGGACCCACCATATTCTAAAACTAATGGTTCCCAGCATGCTTTGCAGCATGAAGCATGTCACCATTGTTGTGATTAATCAGCTGATTCTTGATGTTAGTGTGTGTGTCTGTGTGTGCGTCTTTGGTTTATTTTCTCACAATGTATTTAGAAGTTAAAATTCAGAATGCTTGATCTTTGGAAAAAAAATATTGATGGTAAAAATCTGTTAATAACAAGTTATCTCTTTTGTCAAATATATATATATATTTTTTTATGATGATAAAATATATATCATATATCACAGGGGTGCCCAACCCTGCTCCTGCCGATCGACTGTCCTGCACAGTTCATCTCCAACCCTAATCAAACACACCTGTAGAGTTCTCAACGGGTCGGGTCGGCCCGACAAACCCGACAGGACCCGCGGGTTCGGGCCGGGTTTGGGTCGAAAATATAAGCAAATGACTCGGGTCGGGTCGGACCTCGGGCTTAATCTTTTCCGCACGGTGGAAAAAAAAAACATTTATTAATCATCGCTGCTGTTCACCGTAAAGAAAGTCTGGCTGCTGCGTGCAACGTGCATCATGGAGAGGGGCGGGGCAGACCTGAAGAAGATGGAGTTGGTGAAAAGTAAACTTGCCGCAGGTGAATTCACCGTTGCTACTACAGCCTATTTATATATTTAAAGTTTATTGTTTCAGTTGTTTGTATTGTTAAAAGGCATGAACATTAAAGGTTGATTTGAATTCCCGTCTGCTGGTCATGATAATACGTGTATGAGAAAAAAAAAATCTGACGCGGCGTCGGGCCGCGGGCCGGGTTCGGGCAGATAATTCATGTTGATTTGTCGGGTTACATCAGGTCCGGGCTTTAAAAGCCACGGGCCGGGTCGGGTCGGGTTGTAATTTTCAGGCCCGTTGAGAACTCTACACACCTGCCTTTAATTTTCAAGTGATCCTGAAGACCTTAATTCACAGATACTCAACAGGCGGCCCGCGGGCCGCATCCGGCCCATCGGCATTAATTTTATGGCCCGCGTCATGCAAAACATGAACGCACTTTTTTAAGTTGCGCGAATATTAGACAGTGTGATTTATAACTATGTATATTGCGGACGGTCGATAATTCGTTGGTCGATTAAGTAAGGGATAATGTATAGCGAGGCGGCTGTTATAGCGAATAACAACCCCGACAGGCTGAACGGGACCTCGACGCGAAGCGGAGGGGTCTTGAATCAGCCTGAATGGGTTGTTATTCGCTATAACAACCGCCTCGCTATACATTATCCCGCTTATTACATGGCTACCTACAAAATAAATAAATAATTTGACACAAAATATTGATTTAAAAAGGAGTTTATTGATTTAAAAACGATTGTACTTCTTCCGCTAAAGAAAATAGTCCGTTCCGTGTCCATAGCAACGCTCTGTTTTTCATGGCAACGGTGTGTTATACTTCGCAGCGGTCTGTTATCAAGAAATAACAGAACGCATTCTACACTGGAATTCAACCAAGCTATGTAATAATAAAAAATAACATTCATCATCGTCATTGTGATGTGTGTGGAATGTTTAGTGAGACTTTATATAGCTACTTGATATCTCCAAAATGTACAATTAACTTGCTAAGCGCAACAATAGCAAAACAAGCAGTAAAACTGTCAGACAACTTGTGTGTGCGGCGCGCTATGCATAGCTCGTGCATTCAGAGCTGCGCACTTTCACAGCTGATTCGGGTGACGATAGAGCTGATCCGCGCATCTCTACTGCAGTGTGTAATTGGCCGATGATCCTCTTAACAGCATGAAAAACAAAACGTATTTTCAAATTGTCAATGGGTTATAAACAGTAGCAAAATATAATAGCCTATATTTGCTCAATGATTTTCTTCATACATTTTTTAAAACTCTGATTAATATGAAGTAGATTAAAAAAGTATACTCAACCTTTTTGTTCCAGAATTGTAAATTTTTATTTTCATGTTCAGTATTATTTTAAATTGGACAAACCCACTAAGCAAAATGATGTCCAAAACACGTCTTTTCAACGTCTTTGTCACAAAAGTCGGACGTTGAAAAGACGTCCACTGAGGAGCCAGAATGAAAGTTTTTATGACGTCTTTTTTTGATGTGTTCTGCACGTCAGATATCTAGACGTTCATCGAACCTTCGTACAAGGTTAAAACTAGTTCAGATGTGGCAATTGTGGACATATTTCAACATCATTTATGGTCTCATTTAGACAATTACTTTGACTATTGCTGTCAGATGATCTTAGTGAGAATTAACAGAGGTTTAGATGTTGATATTTGTTTAATTTGAAGTGTCACCATTGTGGTGATCAGTGTTTGCTTTAGTTGGGCTCTTGGTCCCCTTTCTTTTTACTTTAACTTTTCTTTGGCTGCTGTGACAGTGTGTTTGTGTAACACAATTGTTGTGGCAGAGAAAGCCTAGAAAAAGTATGAGTTGTTATCAGCTCAATGTTGATGATGACATAATCATCATAAAATGGGCATCTAATATTGTATTTAAAGTTTTGTGTTTATATTTGGCAGTAATAACCACCAACCTTGTGGGACTGCATTATTGCTGCCAAAAGCATTAAAATGATCACTTATTTAAAGGTGTATAAAAAGCATGTGCACATGATGTTTTGAGCAAATGTATCATATAGTCACACACAGACATCAAGATTGTGCATATGAATCACAACAACGGTGACAATTTAAAAAAAAAAAAGCTTCATGCTGCAATGCATGATGGGTAGCTTTCATAGTACAAAACTCATCCTTAATTCCCAAGCTTTTGTGTTTTGATTGTCACCGTTGTTGTGATTCATATCCAAAATCTTGATGTCTGTGTGTGACTACGTGATACATTTGCTCAAAACGTCATGTGCACATGCTTTTTATACACCTTCAAATAAGTGATCATTTTAACGTTTTTGGCACCAATATTGCAGTCCCACAAGGTTGGTGGTTATGAATGCCAAAGCATCTGACAACATTACATGCTTGTTTTGTGATGATTTCATCATCATCAATAAGCTTAAAATAGCTGATCTTACTTATTATTGGCTTTCTCTGCCACAAAAATTGTGTTTTACAAACACACAGTTAAAGCAGTCAAATAAAAGTTAAAGTAAAAGGAACGGGGACCAAGAGCCCAACTAAAGCAAACACTGATCACCACAATGGTGACACTTCAAATTAAACAAATATCAACATCTAAACCTCTGTTAATTCTCACTAAGATCATCTGACAGCAATAGTCAAAGTAATAATGTCTAAATGAGACCATAAATGATGTTGAAATATGTCCACAATGGCCACATCTGAACTAGTTTTAACCTTGTACGAAGGTTCGATGAACGTCTATATCAGACGTGCAGAACACGTCAAAAAAAGACGTCATAAAAACTTTCATTCTGGCTCCTCAGTGGACGTCTTTTCAACGTCCGACTTTTGTGACAAAGACGTTGAAAAGACGTGTTTTAGACATCAGTTTGCTTAGTGGGTAGCAAGACTTACCTTGCAAGGAGGTTTTTAATACTCTGTGTATGGACTCTTTTTTTTTTTTTTTTTTTTTGCTTAATATTAATAATTAATATTGCTAGAAAACTGTTAATCCACTTTTTGTTCCATATATTTTATTTTCATGTTCAGTATTAGCCTACTTTAAATAGGACAAAGACTAGCAAGACTTACCTAGCAAGGTTTTTTAATACTCTGAGTATGAACTCTCTTTTTTTGCATTAATATCGCAAGAAAATTATTATCCAGATTTAAATTTTTATTTTATGTTCAGTATTACTTTAAATAGAACAAAGACTAGCAAGACTTACCTAGCAAGATAGGTAATAAACCAAATTTCTATATAAGTAAAAACTGTAAATATTGTCATAAATAAAGTTTTACAATGCAAGTTGTAATTTGTGGCCCTTCACATTCAATATGGTTTAAATGTGGCCCCCTTGGTATCTGAACTTGAGTACCCCTGCCTTAATTGGTGGCTTCAGGTGTGTTTGATTAGGGTTGGAGATGAACTGTGCAGGACAGTCGATCGGCAGGAGCAGGATTGGGCACCCCTGGTATATCATATCTTAGTTTATGGTTTCCTTTGCAAAAAAATATGTATTTCAGTAAACACTGTTACAAAGACAACAACTAACATAAAAAAATAAATTGTCAAATCATCCAACTAGAGGGAACACTGATCACCATAATGGTGACCAAACATTTTCATCTAAAAATGTGTTCATTCTCAAAAAGACCTTCTGTAGATGAATGACAGAAATAAGGTCAAACTGGTTTGTAATAAGAGAGATTTCATGTATTTTCAGTTGATTTCATCTAAAGCTGTGTCTGGACATCAGTTGTAGTTCTTTTGTTTCTGTTTTCTTCAGTGATTCTGCTTGTTATCATCAGGTGTCTTCAATAATCGGACAATCATCACTCAATTAATTATTTAATTATCTAATTAACTCCAACACTGCTTCAGTGTTATTTTTAACACCCTGCTGGTGGTTCCCATATGAACACCGAGCGGTGTTAATTTAACACCGGGGAATTTACTGTGCATGTTTCTGACAAACACGTTATTATAAAATTTAACCAGAAGTGCAGCTTGAGACATCACTTTTTTTTTCTTCTTTTGCTAATTCAGAGCGATTCATTTTGATTCACAATATTTTTTTTAAAATGCATTTATAGGATTATTTGAATATCAATGCATCTTAAAGAAAAAGACAAACTTGTAAATAGGAAGTAAACACGTTACATTCCAGTACAATCATAAAAATATAACTAGGTTACGTTGGATTTATGTAACATTATTTATTTAAATTAACTTAAGTTGATTACATAAGGTTAATCCAATGCCGTTTAGTTGAAATAAGGTTAAAGGGATAGTTCACTTTGAAATTAAATTTTGGTATGTTTTAGCTTACCTCAAGGGCATCCAAGATGTAGGTGTCTTTTTTTCCGCAGTAGTTTCAATTTTGATATTTTTAGGTCAAACCGTTCTTGTCTGTCAGTCATTTAATGCAGGTCTATGGTTACTGTCTCAAAGAGCATGCACAGAGTCCAAATTAAAACAATTCCCCGTCGTCCAAATTAAACAATTCCCCATCGTAAGTACACATTGATGGCCTAAGACACGAAACGAGCGGTTTGTGTGAGAAAACAAACAGTATTTATATCGTTGTTACCCAGAGGTGGGAGTAAGTCACATATGAACAAGTCACAAGTCTCAAGTCTTAACCTTCAAGTCTCAAGCAAGTCCAAGTCAATTTTGTGAAAAGCAAGTCAAGTCAAGTCAAGTCACTGCTTTATGTCAAGCAAGTCAAGTCAAGTCGTAGCTTGGGTCACAAGTCACTGGCAAGTCATACAAACATTTGATGATTTCACTGAATTTATATATTAAAATAAGTTAAAACTACATAAGTTGTGGACTATGGTTTTATTTGAAACATTTTTTTAAATATGCATTTCCACATGCTGAGTGGTTTGTATACGAGTCCACACTCAAGAGTGTAAAAGTGGTAAAATATGAGTGTTAAATTAACACTCAAGAGTGTTAAAGTTAATTAGATAATTAAGTGATTAATTGAGTGATGATTGAGCATTATTGAAGACACCTGATGATAACAAGCAGAATCACTGAAGGAGAAAATCTCAAATTGTAAGTTACCATTATGGCGATTTGTGTTTGCTTTAGTTGGACTCTTGACCCTTATATGTTTACTTTAAATTTTGTTTGTCTGACTGTTGTATTTGAGTTATAACTGCCAGATGAACAAAGCAAAAAAGTGATCTGATGGTGTTGGTTATATTATGACAATCATCATTTGAACTTGATCACTGAACTCATTAAGATCCTTATTTCTGACTTAGATTTACGTTGTTGTTTACAGCATAACTGTGATTCTGCATAAATATCCAGAATTTTAGATATAATACAAAGGATTTCTTAAAAGTTGTTTTGAAAAAAAAAAAGATAAAAAAATCTTTCTTTTAGGCACACACAGACGTCAAGATTCAGTCTATGCATCTCAACAATGGTGAGGAGCAGAATATTCAGTTAGGAAAAGTAAATTACATAGACAATTCAGATCATAATTTATTCATACCGCAATGCATGATGGGAGCCATTAATGAGTTGTGATTGGTGGCAGCCACTGCAACATGCTTTATTATTGTCACCATTGTTGAGATTCACAGGCTGATTATTGATGTCTGTGTTTCTAAATAAATTAATTTGAAAGTGTTTTGATCAGGACAATGTTTATTAAATATTTTGAATTATATGAAAAATACTGATAATCATATGCTGTAGAATCGCAGAGCTGCTGTAATTATCAAGTTAAGATACCTCAATAAATTTCATTTTTTGGTTCACAACATGATTATGTCAAAACATAACAAACACTATCAGATCACACTTTGCTTTGTTCATTTGACTGTTATAAATCAATAACAGCAGACAAACAAAATTTAAAGTAAACATAAAAGGGTCTAGAGCCCAACTAAAGCAAACACCCATCGCCATAATGGTAACTTACAATTTGTGATTTTCTCCTTCAGTGATTCTGCTTGTTATCATCAGGTGTCTTCAATAATGCTCAATCATCACTCAATTAATCACTTAATTATCTCATTAACTTTAACACTCTTGAGTGTTAATTTAACACTCATATTTTAACACTTTTACACTCTTGAGTGTGGACTCGTATACACTCCCAGGAGTGTTAATTTAACACTGGAGTTTTTGCTGTGTACACATGCACACACATCATTCACAAATATTAATAAATCACTCACTCACACAGATTAATAATGTACAATAGTCAATCCACCTGATTGACAGGTGTAAGTTTTGTGTCAATTAAATTATTACTTTTTTTTTTTTCTTGTTATTCTTTTGTTAAAAAGGAAAGATCTAACTTCTTGTTAAGGATGTGTTCATGTTCCATAAAGGGGATGCCAGTTTGAAGAATGCCATTTGGTGGCATAGTAACAATTATACTTGAATTGTGAATTATTCAATATCTTTTAATGGTCTACTGCAATGTTTGAGGCATATTTATTTTTCATGCTTTAATGTTGGCCTAATTTCAATTACATTTACATTTTAGGCTATGTAGTTTGAAATTTTATTTATTTTTTCTTTTTTAGATTTTTAACCACTCAGCATGTGGAAATGCATATTGAAAAAAAATGTTTCAAATAAAACCATAGTCCACAACTTATGTAGTTTTAACTTATTTTAATATATAAATTCAGTGAAATCATCAAACGTTTGTATGACTTGCCAGTGACTTGTGACCCAAGCTACGACTTGACTTGACTTGCTTGACATAAAGCAGTGACTTGACTTGACTTGACTTGCTTTTCACAAAATTGACTTGGACTTGCTTGAGACTTGAAGGTTAAGACTTGAGACTTGTGACTTGTTCATGTGTGACTTACTCCCACCTCTGTTGTTACCTCTTGAACACAGCCGCGTCCAAGTGATCTGAGGGCGCGGGCGGGTATAGATATGTACACTAGATGTCGCCTTGGCTACTGCAGTTCATTGGAACGAAACCGTAGCCAAGGCGACATCTAGTGTATATATCTATACCCGCCCGCGCCCTCAGATCACTTGGACGCGGCTGTGTTCAAGAGGTAACAACGATATAAATACTGTTTGTTTTCTCACACGAACCGCTTGAAATTGAAACTACTGCGGAAAAAAAGACACCTACATCTTGGATGCCCTTCAGGTAAGCTAAAACATACCAAAATTTAATTTCAAAGTGAACTATCCCTTTAACAGTCTTAATTTTGTCCAAAACAATTAAGTTAATTAAGTTCAATTATCCAAAAATTTATATTTTTACATTCAACCAAAACAAATAATCCAGTTTCACACAGCAAAAACTCCAGTGGTAAATGAACTCTCGAGTTTATTTGGCTTCAGACTCAAGAGTGTTAAAGTTAATGAGCTAATTAAGTGATTCATTGAGTGATGATTGACCATTATTTAAGACACCTGATGTTAACAAGCAGAATCACTGAATGAGAAAATCATTAACTTTGGATTTTGTTTGTCTGCTGTATCTGAGTTGTAACTCTCAGATGAACAAAGAGAAAAGGTGATCAGGTGGTGTTGGTTATGTTTTGACAATCATAAATTGACCTGAATCACAAATCTCATTTAGTGAGTTATGTCTACCTTGTTGATTACAACAGCCTGTGATTCTACAGCAAATGATTTTCGGCATTTTAAATATAATCCAAAATATTTTTTAAGAGATGTTCTGATCAAAAGACTTTGAAAATTACTTTATTTAGACACACTGACATCAAGAATCAGCCTGTGAATCTCAACAATGGTGACAATAATAAAGCATGTTGCAGTGCATTCTGGGTGCCACCAATCAAAACTCATTCATGGCTCCCATCATGCATTGCGGTATGAATAAATTATGATCTGGATAGTCTTAGTAATTTCCTTTTCCTAATTTAATATTCTTTTTGTCACTATTGTTGAGATTCATACACTGATTCTTGATGTCTGTGTGTGCCTTAAAGAAAGATTTTGTTTTATCAGAACAAGTTTTAAGAAATCCTTTAGAAGTTTAGATTATTTAGAAAATTCTGGATCTTATGCTGTAGAATCACAGTGATGCTGTAATCAACAATATAGGCTACATTTAAGTCAGTGATTAGACTCTAAAAGAGTTCAGTGATTCAGGTCAAATTATGATTAAGTCAAAACCAACACCACCTGATCAACTTTTTTTCTTTATTCATCTGAGAGTTACAACACAGATACAACAACCAAACAAAATCTAAAGTTAATGATTTAAGGGTCAAGAGCCCAATTAAAGCCAACACTGATCACCATCATGGCGTCTTAAAAAAAGAGATTTTCTCCTTTGGTGATTCTGCTTGTTAACATCACGTGTCTTCAATAATGGTCAATCATCACTCAATCAATCACTTAATTATCTCATTAACTTTAACACTCTTGAGTCTAAAGAGTCTCTTGAGAATAAAAGCTAAATGAGGAGAGTTCATTTAACACTGGAGTTTTTGCTGTGTGAAACTGGATTATTTGTTTTGGTTGAATGTAAAAATATTAATTTTAGGATAATTGAACTTAATTAACTTAATTGTTTTGGACAAAATTAAGACTGTTAACCTTACTCAACTAAACGGCATTGGATTAAACTTATGTAATTAACTTAAGTTAATTAAAATAAATAATGTTACATAAATCCAACGTAACCTAGTTACGTGGAACCTGTTGACATAAAAAAGTTAAAGCCAACATAGCATTTTTTGTACTTTGATTTAGATTGAATCTAAATCTATAACGATTAAACTCCAAGGACAAACACAAATTATTCCATTCAAACGCTAAACTTCATTCCACCGATTTGCTTCACTTCCTTTCCTCCACATGTTCTTTTTCTCCTATAGCAGACCACACCCTTTTTTCATCCTTTTAGATTTTCGTTCAGATAAATCATGAAGATAATTACCAAAATGAATTAGGTATAAAGATGAATGACTCTACTTAATTGCGAAAATGAAGCTTTAGTATATTAATTAATAAATTAGGTTGGATGAACAGAAGTGTAATAAATAATGTAAATTAAAATGTATGTAAAAAAACTTCAAGTAAATTAAGTTAGGGTAATGAATTTATTTTTTAGTGTATTTACATTAAGGTGGAAAAGGACTTTCATCGTAAAAAACAAATAAAAAAGATTATATCAAACTAGATAAGTTATTTTAACTATCTTGGAGAAATCAGGTTATACTGACGGTTATGCTTCAGTAAAACCATTTTTTTCTTCAGGTTGTTTAATTTGCTTAATTTCATTTCAATAAAACCAGTTATTGTATTTGTTACCACATGAAGTACATTTTCTAAGTTGAAATAACAAAACATTTTTTCAATATACATTACCTATTGCAGTCGTCACTGGTGAGACAGTTGAAAAGGCCAAGTACAGTCTTAAGATATCTAAAAAATAATTATGAATACAAATGTCATGTTAAATCAACATGTTACAGAGGACACAATGAAATAGCAGTCAAATAAACATATATAAATTTAAGCTTGTAGTTAAAGTGACAGTTCACCCAAAAATGAAAATTCTGTCATCATGACTTTCTTTCACAGAAAACATAATCATTTCCTGTTACTGTAGCTCTAAACCAAAAAACATAATTTATGTGTTACATTAACAACTTTACTCCAGCTCCCAAACAGACCGAGACACATCACAGTAAACTCCCTGGTGTTAAATTAACACCAGCAGTGTTATTGTGCTGCTGTTGCTGCTGGTCAAGCAAATGTTTGTGGTATGTTTCTGTTTGATATAATTGTAAATATATCTAATTAAATACTGATATTCTGGTCAGAAACTCCTCCCCGAACTTCCCGCTGTCCTGTATCTCGCTCTCTCATTGGCTGTTGGTGATTCTCTCAGATCGCGTCTTTGATAATTCACACTGTGTGATTTGCCTATGATTTCGAGCGTTTGTCAGCAATCTCGCAAACCGGGTTATAGCTATGGCAAGTTTAAACTTTAAGATCAGTCAAATTCACCAAAATGAACCAGGTGATTTAAAAGAATTGATTCAAAAGTATGTCTTGTCATGTTACTGATAACGATACAGACACATCATTTTAATTTCCTTTCTCATACAATGGTGTATGAAATAATCAAAAATGTCATAAATCATTCAGCCTAATTCATTCCTCTACCTCAGTGGTTCTCAACCTCTCCTGCAGGGACCCCCTGACAGGCCATGTTTCTGTTTTAACCCTGAAATGGCACACCTGATTCAATTAATGAGTAGTTATTAGAGTAGGAAGAGTAGGAATTAGTCAATTAATCAATTAGTCAACTACCTATTAAGCCTTTAATTAATTGAATCAGGTGTGCCATTTCAGGGTTAAAACAGAAACATGGCCTGTCAGGGGGTCCCTGCAGGAGAGGTTGAGAACCACTGCTCTACCTGAAGACCTGATCCTGCTGTGAATAATCAACCCGTTCATTTTTTTTAAATGTTTTGGGGTCCTTCACGTGTTAGCCTAGATAGATTTAATGTCTTTTCAGTTGATTTCAACTAAAGCTGTGTCTGGAAGTCAATTGTAGTTGTTATTGTTATTGTTATAATCAGGTTTCTTCAATAATCAAACAATCGTCAATCAATTAATTAATTAATTATCTCATTAACTCTAACACTGCTTCTGTGTTTCTTTGAACACTCTGTTGGTGTTTCCCTTATGAACACTGAGCGATGGTAATTCAACACCGGGGAATTTACTGTGTGAAGTGACGTGAAGGATAAACCAGATCTGATTCACTGGTCATTACATCAGCATACAGACACAAAGCAAAAAACACTGTTTAGACTTACACAGAATAGCAGAGATGAGAGGATGAGTTTTTATAAAACCTGAAATATGAAGAAAAAGTCAATAAAAACACTGAAATTGGATTGGATTGAGTCTGAGAAAACTACATTCATCATACGTTCACAGTTCATAAGGTTTTTGGGGCGATGAGAGGCAACCTTTAAACACAAGAAGAATACTCACATTTATGAAAGGAAGCCATTGTCAGTTTATTTCTGTTTATCCACAAACCAGTTCAGAGGACGAGTTTCCTTTACAGTTAGATAAACATATTAGCCATTGCATTTACGTAAAAAAAAAAAAAGAAAGAAAGAAAAAAAGCTTTGTTTTCTCTGTTTCAAACATACATGTAAAACATTCCACAGCATTTATGATTTTGTTTAAGAGTTCAAATTGAGACTTTTAATTGTCAAAGCATAATGCAATAAAGGATGAAATGATACTCTTGTGTTTCCCTAGAAATTATATGAATCATCTTAGAATCACAAGCTTTTTCCCAAAAACATCAGATCTGAAAATGGTTGTAGATCTACAAGTGCTCTGGAGTTATTAATAAAGTTTCATCCTTAAAAATGTAAGTAGTCCTGACCTGGTCAAAGCCCAAATTACTCAACTATAACTACACACAAATCAATTATAACTACACAACTGTAACACACACACACACACACACACACACACACACACACACACACACACACACACACACACACACACACACACACACACACACACACACACACACACACACACACACACACACACACACACACACACACACACACACACACACATTAATACATGTTTTTGACATAAAGAGAGTGATAAGGATCATTATGAGCAGAAAGAATATCTTACCTGATATAATCTGATATACAGTGATCATCACCCGACACGACTGACTGAAGCAAAAGTTTGTGTGTTGAGATGATATAGTGAAGTTATCTGTCCATCATTCTTATGAGGAAATATAAACAAATCTGCTGTTTTCCTTCCTCAAATTCAAATACAATTTTCCACACAATGCTACACAGCAAAATCTTCAAAGTTAAACCAACACTTCTCAGAGCACATATGGTCCCACTCTACAGAGTGATAAAGTTACACAGAAGCAGTGATAAAGTTAATTAGATAATTGAGTGATTAATTAAGTGATGATTGAGCATTAGTGATGAACACCTGCTATTAACAAGCAGAATAACCAAAGGAAGGAGTCACAATTTGAAGTCAAAATTAAAGGGATAGTTCACCCAAAAAATGAAAATTCTGTCAGTAATGACTCACCCTCATGTTGTTCCAACCCCGTAAGACCTTTGTTCATCTTGGGAACACACATTAAGATATTTTTGATTAAATCTGAGAGCTGGCTCACTCCTTCACAGGCTTCTAAGGGATTGAAACTTTTAAAAAGTTATTAAACACATCATTAATATAGTCCAAGTGACTACAGTGGCTCAATCTTAAGTTTATCAAGCAACAAGAATACTTTTTGTGTGCAAAAAGTAAACAAAAATAACGACTTTATTCCACTATTCATTTCCTTCTCTCTGGGCCTCAAGTTACTTCACGTAGTAAAACAGCGCAGCACTTCTGTGTTGTACGTCACACGCATCACACACATGACCAGCGTCGGCCAATAGTGAGCCTACGTGTGACGTACAACACAGAAGCGCTGCGCTGTTACACTACGTGAACTCACTCGAGGCAGAAGGAAATGAATAGTTGAATAAAGTCTAATTCAACTATTCTAATAATAATAAATCAACTAATAATAAACTCTTAAGATTGAGCCACTGTAGTCACTTGGACTATTTTAACGATGTCTTTAATAACTTTTCTGGGCCGGCAAGTTTCAATCGCTTAGAAGCCTGGAGTGATCCAGCTCTCAGATTTAATCAAAAATATCTTAATTTGTGTTCCGAAGATGAACGAAGGTCTTACGGGGTTGGAACAACATGAGGGTGAGTAATTACTGACAGAATTTTACTTTTTGGGTGAACTATCCCTTTAAGGTGTTTTATTATCATTATTTATTATCAGTGTTTGCTTTATGTTGTTTTATTATCATTATTTATTATCAGTGTTTGCTTTATGGTGTTTTATTATCATTATTTATTATCAGTGTTTGCTTTATGGTGTCTTATTATCATTATTTATCATCAGTGTTTGCTTTAGTTGGGCTCTTGTTGGACACTTTTCTATCCCAGGAGGCCACGGGAGAGGATCCGTCAGTGGTCTCCAACTTACTGCCCGCGGACACCTGGTAGCCTGTGTGGAGCCTGTGAGTTGCCCGCTATTCTATTAATTCATTCTATAAATAGCCCTAACTTGCCAATAGCGATCCACTGTAAATCGGGACTCCAAACTTTGAATAATTTTCAATTTTTTATTTTTTATTTTTTATTTTGCAACCATTTTTCGTGCCGGTGTGGCTAAAATTTTGCACTGTTGTATCTACAAAATTACATAAATTAAAATGACATACACAATTTTGGGCTACTGTTTTTGAAAACACATTCAAGTTTTTTTTTGTTTTTTTTGTTCACTGTGGTAGTGAAGAGCCATGTATGGTTACACTCTAAACCTAACAGTAATATGTACTAAATAAAATTGAGTTCACAGCACTCAAAAATTACAGAAACTTGAATGACTGAAACAGAACTCAAACTGAATGAATTATAGAACATTTCTAGATCCCAGAATGATAATTGTATAATTAAGTGATTAATTAAGTGATGATTGAGCATTAGTGATGAGCACCTGCTGTTAACAAGCAGAATCACTGAAGGAACACAAGAACTACAACTGACTTCCAGCCACAGCAAAATCAACTGGAGATAAAAGAAGACATTAAATATCTCAAGATCTCAGCAGAGGAGGATTAAACAACTCCACGAACAGCATTACAAGCTTCACTTATTACTAACCACTTTGACTTTATTACTGCCATTCGTCTACAGAAGTTCTTATTAGAATTAACAAAGGTTTAGAAGTTGATGATTTGAGTTTCATTTAAGGTCACCATGATGGAGATCAGCGCTTACTTTAGTTGAGCTCTTGACCCTTGACTTTTGCACTTAAGATTTTCTTTGGCTGCTATAATTGAGTGTTTATAAAACATATTTGTTATGGCACAAAAGGCAAGGAAAAGTCTGATTGGGTGTTGATGGTGAAGGATTGATGATGGCACTCATCATTTAGTGACTTGATTCACTGATTTCATTCAGAGTCTGATCTCTGATTAAAAGGGCAACATATTAGTTTCACTCAAAACTGTGTTTCTACAGCTTAAGAGCTAGCCATATTGTGACCATCAGATAATATGAAGGATTTTACAAATAGTTGTGCACAAAAAGTTTCACAGAAAAGTTATTGCATTACTGAGACTCACACAGACATCAAGAATCAGCATATGAATCTCAACAATGGTGACCATTAAAAAATTATTCATGCTGGGTACTAGCATAATACAAAACTTATCCATGGCTCCCAGCATGCATTGCGGCATAAATAATTTTTTAATGGTCACCATTGTTGAGATTCATATGCTGATTCTTGATTACTGTGTAAGTCAGCATGATACCATAGAGATTTTTAAAATCTGATTGTCACAGCAATGGGCCTTACAGCAGAATCAGTTCTATTATAATGATTAATACAAGTAATACATCTCCTGTCTAATCAGAGATTAGGCTCTGGAAAAGATCAGAGAATCAAGTCACTAAATGATGATTTTTATCATCTAAAAACAACCACATGCTCATATTTTCTTTTGGCGTATGTGCCATAACAAAAGTGTTTTATAAACACTCAGTTACAGCAGCCAGAGGAAAAACTGGTGTTATAAAGTCAAGGGTCAAGAGCCCAACTAAAGCAAACACGGATCACTATCATGGTGTCTTTAAATGAAACTCAATAAATCATTAGCATCTAACCCTCTGTTCATTCTCAATAACAACTTCTGTAGACGCATGACAAAAGTCAAACTGGTTAGTAATAAGTGAAGCTGGTAATGCTGTTTGTGTAGTGGTTTAATCCTCCTCTGCTGAGATCTTTAGAGATTTAAATGTCTTTTATCTTGAGTTGATTTCATCTAAGGCTGTGGTTGGAAGTCAGTTGTAGTTCTTTTGTTTCTCTTTACTTCATTGATTCTGCTCGTTAACAGCAGGTGTTAATCACTAATGCTCAATAATCACTTAATTAATCACTTAATTTCTTGACTGCAATGTATATCTACTTTTAGTAAACTCAATTGAAATAATTGCAGAGTACTCATAACTATTGGTTTTTAAAATTAAAAGAATTAAGGCAATCGGTTTCCTCAAATGAAATGAGTTAGCTTAACATATTGAATTTGACTTTGTGTGTGACATTATGAGCTAACAGTAAGTGCTCTGAGTTCATTTAAAGTTTGTCATTTCACTGTTTTTACTCAATAAAGTGAAGTTTCAGCTATATAAAAAATTTAAATGCAGTGTAAAGTTTAATTGTGTATTAAGAAATATTATTGTTTTAGTGAACTTGATTAAAATAAGTTCAGAGTACTCATAACTATTGTTTTTATAAACTTAATTGAATTGAGGCAATTGGTTTCCTCAAATGAAATGAGTTAGCTTAACTTGTTGGGTTTTACAGTGTGGGTTACCATGATCTACAAATGTATGATACTATGGAAGAACAATGGTACATTTTAATGAGCAAATAAAAAACAGAAGCCATTCAGTTGCACTGTCAGAATATTTAAATATTTAAAAATGAAGGTTTTAACACTTTTTACCGATCTAGTTTATTTAAACATTTGCATCCTGACTGAAGCTTTTTTTTGTTTTACTGTCCATTTCCATGATGAGAAGAAATCAAACACTTCTTGTTTACATTTACATTTAGTCATTTAGCAGATGCCTTTATCCAAAGCGACTACAAATTAGGACTAATTTAAGCGAGTCATCATGAAGAGGCAAAAACAACGCAAGAAGTGCTCAAAATACAAAGTTCAGGCATTGCTCAGTGTAGCATAAGCCAGACAAGGGAGGATTAAAGGAAAAGGGATATTTTTAATTTTTTATGAGGTTAAGTGCTCAAGGAAGAGATGAGTTTTCAGTTGTCTTTTGAATGTTGTCAGGGATTCTGCATTCCGGATGAGGGTGGGGAGAGCATTCCAGCAGCATGGAACCGTGAATGAGAATGTTCTGGAAAGTGATTTTGTGGCTCTCTGTGATGGAACCACGAGCCGTCACTCATTGATCGATCGTAGGCTTCTGGTAGTAGACTTGTAGGAGCGAGTGAAAGGAGGGAGCTGAGCCTGTGGTACAGGGCCGGCCCGCGGCATAGGCGGTATAGGCAAATGCTAAGGGCGCCACTCATCCATAGGGGCGCCAGAATGAGTGAACGAGTGATTTTTTTTTTTTTCTTTTTTTTTTTTTTTTTTTTTTACTTTTTTTTTTTATAATAGGCTACTATTTTAAAACCATTAATTCGAAATACTACCAAATAAAGCAAAAAAAAAAAAAAAAAGTCCGGCTCTTCAATCTTCCCCCGCCCATCGAGTGCTTGAAGTGCGTCAGAAACAGAGCGCGCGCGCGATCAGTTGTTGGTAATTTGTTGTGTAGCGTGCCCGACGCCGCATCCAATGTAGACAGCACTGCTTTAGTTAACACACAGCTCGTAGAAACGGGCCTGGCAGCTCGCGCCAGTTCTAGACACGGTGAAAGTTTCCTGATTGTGACGGAAGGCCGAATTTACATGACACATTATAAATGAGCATAGTCTGCAATAGTGCCAAAAAGAAGAGAAGAGGATAAAGACAGAGGTAAAGTGATGTAGTGAATGAACAATTTATTGCATAGGAGTAAGATACTATAATTTCATGGCAGTTATTTTTACCTTAAACTTAATGTTAGCAGTTGTTCTGAGTTCTGAGTCCCCAGTGATTTTGTAACAATCATGTCAGTTTTAAGACGCTTTTTTATTATCACTTTTTTATTAATGTTTTACTCTACAGTTGTGCAGTTTTGGGGGGATACAGTACAGGCCAAAAGTTTGGAAACATTACTATTTTTAATGTTTTTGAAAGAAGTTTCTTCTGCTCATCAAGCCTGCATTTATTTGATCAAAAATACAGAAAAAAATGTAATATTGTGATATATTATTACAATTTAAAATAATTTGTTTTCAATTTATTATACTTTAAATTATCATTTATTTCTGTGATGCAAAGCTGAATTTTCAGCATCATTACTCCATTCTTCAGTGTCACATGTGACATCCGGTCTATCACATGATCCTTTAGAAATCATTCTAATATGATGATTTATTATGAGTGTTGGAAACAGTTCTGCTGTAATGTGTGTGTGTGTGTGTGTGTGTGTGTGTGTGTGTGTGTGTGTGTGTGTATGTATATATATATATATATATATATATATATATATATATATGCTAAATCATGAACACAATGACAGGGTGAAATGGGCTGTGATGCATGGGGCGCCAGGTAAAATCTTGCCTAGGGCAGCAAATTGGTCAGGGCCGGCCCTGCTGTGGTAGATCTGTAAGCAAGCGTTCTTGTTGCCATTGTGGTGGCAAATGACTCCTAAAATAGTGTGGCAGTTAAATATATAAAAAACTACAAATGTATATATTTGAATATATATTTTCATAATTTTTCAGGAATTATTGATTTTTTTAAACACTCGTAAGTCTGTACTAGAATATCAAGATATTTTATTTTGCATATAACGGTGAAAAGTAAAGTTAAAAAGCATATGTATACAGCAAAATCCCCAGTGTTAAATTAACACTGCTCAGTGTTTATATAATCAAGTTTCAAGTTTCAAGTTTGTATTTATTTATATAGCACATTTAAAAACAGCAAACAGGGCTGACCAAAGTGCTGAACAATACACAAGATACAAAACATAACCACACATTCATAACAAAAGCTCACAATGTATTAAAAGCTAAAGAAAAAAAGTAGGTTTTAAGAGAGGATTTAAAAACAGTTAGAGATTGAGCCGCTCTGATGTAAAATGGAAGGCTGTTCCACAGCCGAGGGCCAGCAATCGCAAAGGCTCTGTCTCCTCTATTCTTTAACCGTGATCTGGGGACAGACAAAAGTTTCTGATCACCAGACCTCAGGTTTCGTATGGGATTATGTGGACAGAGAAGCTCGGACAAATAGCTCGGTGCCAGATTATTTACGGATTTAAAAACAAAGAGAAGAATTTTAAATTCAATAATCCAACCGCGATGTAATGAGCGCATGGACAGCAATCTCTAAGGTTTTCTCAGAAAGAGAGGATCTGATCTTAGAGAGAAGACGTAACTGGAAAAAACAAGAACTAATCACCGCATTAATTTGTTTTTCAAATTTGAAGTTCTGATCCCAGAAAACACCTAAGTTTTTAATGCAAGATGAAGTTGGAGAGAGGTGATCCAGATCAATGTTACTGCTATTAAAGTTGTCATGGGGGCCAAAGACTATAACCTCGGTTTTGGATTCATTCAGAAATAAGAAATTTTGAGAAAACCACATTTTTACTTCTTCTAGGCATGCAAAAAGAGATTTCAGAGCAGTATCTTTGTTGCGTTTCAGAGGCAAATAAATTTGTGTATCATCTGCATAGCAGTGAAATGATACACCATGCTTTCTGAAAATGGAGCCCAGAGGAAGTAAATACAGGGAAAAAAGAATGGGTGCGAGAATAGACCCCTGCGGCACTCCACAGGAGAGTTGAGCAGGCGAGGAAGAAAAATTACCAAGTTTAACAGAGAAACTTCTATTTGTTAGATATGATTTAAACCAACTGAGGACAGTTCCCTGGATGCCCACAGAATATTCTAGCCGGGATAAAAGAGTTTTATGATCAACTGTATCAAAAGCCGAGGTTAAGTCTAACATTATTAGGATCACCGAGTCACCAGCGTCAGTCGCTAATAGTATATCATTAGAGACCCTTAATAAAGCAGACTCAGTGCTGTGCAGAGGCTTAAAACCAGACTGGAAAGTTTCAAGAATTTGATTTGAGCTAAGAAAAGACTGGAGTTGATTAAGAACCGTTTTCTCCAATGCTTTTGCAATAAAAGGTAGTGTCGAGATAGGTCGAAAATTATTAAAATCCATATCATCAAGTGAAAGTTTCTTGAGAAGAGGTGTAACGGTAGCTTGTTTTAGGCTATCAGGGATAGTCCCTGTGCTCAAGCATTTATTCACAAAAGACACCAAACTTGTTCCAACTGAATCAAAAATTTGAATAAAAAATTTCCACACTCAGCGTGTTATAAGTAACACTGAGGCAGTGTTGAAGTTAATGAGATAATTAAGTGATTGATTGAGTGATGACTGAACATTATTGAAGACACCTGATGTTAACAAGCAGAATCACTGAAGGAGAAAAGCACACATTTTAAACACCATTATGGTGATTAGTGTTTGCTTTAGTTGCGCTCATGACCTTTACGTTTTACGTTTGGCTGCTGTAACTGAGTTATAACTGCCAGATGAATAAAAAGAAAAGGTGATATGATGGTGTTGGTTGTGTTTTAGCATTATTGTTATTTGACCTGAGTCACTGAACTCATCAAGAGCATAATTTCCGAGTTAGGTTTACTTTATTGATTATAGCAGCTCTATCCTTGTACAGCATAACATTTTTAGCCTTTTCAGTTAAATCAAAATGATTTCTTAATAGTTGTTTTGATACAAAAAATAAAAAATGTAGACATTCATGTAGACATCAAGAATTAGCGTATGATTCTTAGCATTGGTGATAAACCGTATATTCAGATAAACAGATCAACTCTGAACATAAGGGTTGGGTTTTAACATAATCATTATTTTTCAATCATTTGACCTGAATAACTGAACTCCTATTGAAGCTAATTTTTGAGTTAGGTTTAATTTTTTGATTATAGCAGTACTGTACTTGAACAGCATACTTTTTTAACATTTACAATGGAATTCAAAGAATTTCTTAAAAGTTGTTCTTATACATTTTTTTTTTCTTAGACACACAGACATCAGAATCAGCCTTTGAATCTCAACACTGGTGACAAATATAAAGCATGTTGCAATGCACTCATGGCTCCCAACAAGCATTGCTGCATGAATAAAGCTGTTTGTCTTACTATACGGGTTGTCACCATTGCTGAGATTCATACGCTAAATCTTGATGTCTACTATTTTTTTGTATCAAAACAACTATTAAAGGAGAAGTTCACTTTTAAAATGAAAATTCTGTCATCATATAATCACCCTCATGTTGTTTCAAACCTGTATGAATTTCTTTCTTCTGCTAAACAGAAAGGAAGATATTTAGAAGAATGTCAGTAACCAGACAGTTTTTGGGTCCCATTGACTTCCATAGTATATTTTTTTCCTACTATGGAAGTCAATGGGACCCAAAAACTGCCTGGTTACTGACATTCTTCTAAATATCTTCCTTTCTGTTCAGCAGAAGAAAGACATTCATACAGGTTTGAAACAACATGAGGGTGATTATATGATGACAGAATTTTCATTTTAAAAGTGAACTTCTCCTTTAAGAAATCATTTTGATTTAACTGAAAAGGCTAAAAATGTTATAAACACCTGCAATACTGTTTGTGGAGTTGTTTAATCAGATCTTCAGAGAGTTAATGTCTTTTATCTTCAGTTCATCTAAGACTGTGTCTGAATAAAGTTGTAGTTTGTGTTTTTATTACTCTTTCGAAAGATGATTAAAAGAATGTTTCATGAACATCACACTAACCTTTAAATAACATTCTAGTAACATTAAGGAAACTGGACATTTTTATGTTCTTGGAATGTTACAAATCAACATTCCTATAATGTTGAATTTTAAATCAAAATTAAGTTGAAAGAACATTTGAGGAACAATATAACTTTTAAAACACGTTTCTCTAACGTCAAGAAAACTGGACATTTTTCACGTTCTCAGAACCAACACTGAAGAATATTTAGAGAAGGTTCTCATAACAAAAGTCTGTTTGCTGGGCTATCCCTTTAAGATGTGATTTCTGTGAACTCTTTTGGTGTTTAACAGAGTGCTGTTTGTCACTTTAGCTACAGTTTGATGTTGACAACATCAGTTCCCTATTGATCCTATTTCTTCTTTACCTAACTTCTTTATTATTTGAGAAGCCTTAGGGTATGGGTGCATTGTTTTTTTTCTCCTATACATTGGTTAGATAAGGAGGCAGGGTAGGCCATTGTATGTTTTGTTTCTCTTTTTTTACTTGTAGGGAAGTTCCTTTTCTTGTGGGGAAGTTAGTTTCTGTTGGTTTATTGTTTTAGGCACGAACCATGAAGTTTTTGCTTCCAAACTGTTTGGTTGTTTCTAATTTCTCTCTCTTTTAAAAAAAAAAAAAAAAAAAACTACAAATATCACTATGAAAACAATCTAGAGAACACGAAAATAAAATAAAAAATGGGGTTTGTCATTTATGTTACTCGTCCTACGGCAGGGATGGGCAAATGTTGTCCTGGAGGGCCACTGTCCTGCAGAGTTTAGCTCCAACCCTGATAAACTCTCCTGTCTGTAGCTTTCTAGTAATCCTGAAGACATTGATTAGCTGGTTCAGGTGTGTTTGATTAGGGTCCCAGATAGATAGCAACCATCAAAATAATGTTAATGTGTCAATGTTAACTACACTGAATCAAAATCTCTTTTGCTCCAGAAATTAATGAAATTAATTATTTTTATTTTATTTTTAAATTTCATCCATAAATCAATGGCAATGGCGTTGAGTCAATGTTACAATGTGATGTTGGTTCAACATTATGTTTGCACTCTCAGAAAATGAAACACAACAATTACAACTGACTTAAAGCCACACAGCCTGAAATCAACTGCAAATCAAAGAAGGCAATAAATCTCTCAAGATCTCAGCAGAAGGTTTTTTTTTTTTTTTTTTTTTGAGAATTAACAGAGGTTTAGTACTTGATGTTTTGAAATGTTTGGTCACCATTGTTGTGATCAGTCTTTGTTTTAGTTGGATAGTTTGACTTTGCTTTTATGTGAGTTTCTGGTCTTTGTAACAGTGTTTACCAAAACATAATTTGTTGTTCAAGCATGTCACCATTGCTGAGATTCATATGCTGATTCTTGATGTATGGATGTGTATATAAAATATTTTTCCTTTAATGTATTTTAAAAATCAAAATTCAGAATGTCTGATCTGTGACAAGAAAAAAAAATGTTTGTGAACCTAACTTATTAATAATAAATTACCACTTTTGGTCAGTTGAAAAAAGTAGTGAAATATGATGATGATAATTATTTCAACTGATTATCTTGGTTTCTGGCTTTCTTTGCAATAAATTATGTGTTTCAGTACACACTGTTGCAAAGATCACATTAAAGCCAAGAGTCAAACTGTCCAACTAAATGAAACACTGATCACTATAATGGTGACAAACATTTTCAATAAAATGTATACATCTAAACCTCTGTTAATTGTCAAAAAGACCTTCTGCTGAGATCTTGAGAGATTTATTGTCTTTTATTTGCAGTTGATTTCAGGCTGTGTTGTTAAGTCAGTTATAGTTGTTTCATTTTCTGAGAGTGCAAACATGATGTTGAACCAACATCACATTGTAACATTGACTCAACGCCATCACCATTGATTTATGGATCGTATAAAATTAAAAAAATCAACATTACTTGCTGGAGCAAAAGAGATGTTGATTTAATACAGTTAACATTGACTCATTAACATTATTTTGATGCTTGCTGTCTAATCAAACACACCTGAACCAGCTAATCAATGTCTTCAGGATTACTAAAAAGCTACAGACAGGAGAGTTTATCAGGGTTAGAGCTAAACTCTGCAGAGCTGTGGCCCTCCAAGACCGAGTTTGCCCATCCATGTCCTATGGTGTATTTTATATTTTTTAACATCATCTGTGTCAAACCAATGGGTGGCAGTAATGGTCGTTTTTTATTAAAAAGCTTTATTTTACTTGTCATGTCAGTTGCTAACCTGCTGTGATTTATTATAAAACTTACCTACTTTATTTATTTTTGTTGTTTATCTGATGTTTCTCCCGTAAATATTGTATATAGACCAAACTTGGAAGTTCTGGGGAGTGGGTGTACACATTAAACTGTATTACTGCTAATATACATCTGATGCTCCTCTCAAACTGATAATCCATCATTATGAGTTCATAAACATCATTACTTTATCAATAACATTCTGGTTTCTTAAACTGTGTATTTTGTCATCAGTGTTGTTTTCGTCAACGATGACGATAACGAAATGATTTCGTTGACGCACCTTTTTTTTATGACGATAACGCGACGATGACTAGCTAAAAATGGCTCCAAGGTGACTAAAACATGACGAGACGTTTTCGAGTTTTCGTTGACGAGACGAGATGGAACGAAAATTATTACACGTCTGACGGTTGAATCATCACGTATTTGACACAATAAAGTCTTGTTCCGTTCCGTATTTTTGAGAATTAATTCAGTGCAAATCCATGACAGACACATAGCTTCTAATATGTCAGACTATCTGATGATGTTCCAAGATGTTAAAAACGCTACGCTGATCATAGACAAACAGGGGGAGAAATTAGTATCTACCGCACCGTCGGTTTTTTTTCTCATAGCCTACAAATGTCTTTGTTCATAGTCTGACATACAAACATGAACAAAGACATTTGTAGGCTATGAGAAAAAAAAACGACGGTGCGGTAGATACTAATTTCTCCCCCTGTTTGTCTATGATCAGCGTAGCGTTTTTAACATCTTGGAACATCATCAGAGAATGCCCTTTTATTGGTCGTTTCAGTCATTGTGAGTCACGTATCGTAGCAACGATGACGACAAGTGACAACAGCGGGAAATGTAAAAATGACCTCCGAGCAGCCGGCGAAAAAGAAAAGAGCACAGAAATGTAAAATTGAATGGGATTAAAATACCCGTGGCTGGAATGCGTGAGGGACAATGAATACAAGGCCAATTGTACCATATGCCGTCGCGTTTTTTTTTTTTTTTTCGTTTGTCACGGCGGAGTGTGTGATATTAAGCAGCACGCATCAGGAGATAATCTAATAATTCTATTGAATAAATTCGCACAGAAGGCTACAGTAAACTGTTGTGTTTATCTTTCTTCAAATGCAATCTAAGCCGGTGAGTTTTGAATGTTATATGTTGTATTTGTTTAAGTTAAAAATAAAACGTATTATAAACTAAACAAATCCATGGTTCATTGTTGGCAAAATGATCATGATAGCCTTTATATTTCAGATTTATGTGGTTCAGTCTTGTATATTGATTAGGCCTACTTTGCTATTCTATAAATATAAAGGCATTAGGCCTAATAAGTTGTATTATAATATGCTATATGAAATATATTTATCTAAATGTATCAATTAGTTTCCACATTATTCACCAGAAGTAATCATTTCAGGGGTTATTTTTCACAAAAAAAAAATATGAATTGCAACACTTCCTACAACCTGTCAAACCTAAGCCCATTTCCAATACTTTTTAACCTAAATAAATTGTTAAAGACTCTTTTTTTTTTTTTTTTTACTAAAATTGACTAAAACTTGACTAAAACTTTTTTGTGTTTTCGTCGACTAAAACTTGACTAAAACTATCAAGTTTATAAGTGACTAAAATGTGACTAAAACTAAAAAGCATTTTCGTCCAAAAGACTAAAACTAAGACTAAAACTAAAAGGGCTGCCAAAAACAACACTGTTTGTCATTGAGCTTATAAGAGTTTGCAGAATAGTTTATTTTTGCAAATCTATATTTCAGCCTTTATTTCACATTTTATGTTTGCGCTGTATATGCAAATGCATTTGAGGATAAAACTTGTGCAATTTAAATATTTAAAGTAACATCGCAATAACATAGTCTATACTTCATGAACCACCTTTCAGTCTATGAGCCTGTGACGTGCACAAAGAGAGGAGTAAACACTGTTCAAAACTGCTTTCCATGTCTCCTCATTAATGTCATTACCAATGTCTTGACCAGATGATGCATAGATTGCGTTACATCCTACGCCGGTGTATTTTATATTTTTGAACATCTTGTGTGTCAAGCCACTAGGTGGCAGTAATGTCGTTTCTCTGCCTTCTTCTTTGTGCAGGTTAAGCCAGGTGAGGGCACTCACCTCTGCTGATGACTGCTCGGTTGGGCTTGGTCTTCAAGGAAAAGAAGATCTCCACTGAAGGAAGGCTTGTTTTCTGCTGGTTTGCTTTGTTTGTTGTTGATGTACATTACTGCTGCTGTTTGGTTCTGGATCATTACAAATCTTATTTTACTTATCCTGTCAGTTGCTAACCTGTTGTGATTTATTACAAAACTTACCCATATTATTTATTTTTGTTGTTAAACGCTCGTTTAAATATTGTTATGTTGATGTAGACACTTTATTTGCTGAACCCAACTGTTAAACTGTTGATCTAAAACTGCTTCTCTTGTAAATAATTATATATACACCAAACTTAGAAGTTCTGGGGAGTGGGTGTTAACACTTCCTATACTTGTGTTACACCAATAAACCTTGTTGTACCACATTTCTCTTGTTTTTGGTATGGAGCCAAATTTTTGTTATATGTTATTACTTTAATTATCATTAACTGTGATGTTGCTTCTTCTATCCTAGACTGGGTGGAACGTAACAATTGTCAGAAGATGAAAAAAGCAAATTAACAATTATATTCACTAATTCAGAAATTGAGCCACAAGGATCCACACACAAAACTCAGTCCAAATCCGAAAGGAGGGGCGCATTGGGAAAGTTGATAGGCTAAATGCTTTAGTGCACAAAATCTCTAATTTGTGCATATCTGAAAAAAACATTTGCTGTTCAATAATATATTTGGAAATTAGGAAGAGCCAGACTACACAGTAAAAACCCCAGTGTTAAATCAACACTGCTCAGAGCACATATGGTCCCACTCTACAGAATGTTAAAATTAACACTGAAGCAGTGTTGAAGTTAATGAAATAATTAAGTGATTAATTAAGTGATTGGCCATTAGTGGTGACACCTGATGTTAATAAGCAGAATCATTGACGGAAAGAGAAAAAACAATAACAGAAAAAAGAGAAACACAAGAACTACAACTGACTTCGAGTCATTACACATTGTTGCACTTATTATTACCAGTTTGACTTTATTTCTGTCATACATCGACAAAAGTTCTTGAGATTCAACAGAAGTTTAGACGGTAATATTTTATGGAAGTTTTCTTTTCAAGTTACCATTATGGTGGTCAGTGTTTGCTTTAGTTGGGCTCTTGACTCTTTTCCTTTTGTTAATATTAGTTTTTCTCTGACTGTTCCATCATTGTGTTTATAAAGCACATTTGTTACTGCAAGAGAAAACATGACCTGCTCACAATATGTTTTGATGATAATGACATTATCATCTTGTAGTGTCCTGATTCACTGATGTCATTCAGAGTCTAAATCTTTGACTATATGCTTGATGTCTCGTTTTAGTATTGGTGATTGTAGCTCTGAGATTCTACAGTTTGAGATCCAACAGCAATATGAAAAATTTTGAAAATACTTTGTGCAAAGAAGTTATTGTGTTAAAACACACAGACAGTAACGCAGGGTTTGTAATGTGACAATATTAATGGATCAACACAATTGTTAGATTCCAAAAACATCAGTGAATCAGGTTATTTCATGATGAATATAAAATCATCAACAGGTAACCATCATCACCTGATCTCATTTCACTTTAGCTTTCTTTGCTGCTGCAAATGTGTTTGACAAATACACTGTCACAGTGGCCAAAAAAGACTAAGAGGCAAGATATACTAAGAGTTAAGAGCCCAACTAATGGAAACACTAATCACTCTTATGGTGACTTTAAATGAAACACATTAGAATTAAACCTCTGTTAATTCTCAATAAAAACTTTTGTAGACGTCTGACAGAAATAAAGTCAGTCTGGTTAGTAATAGGTGAAGCTGGTAATGCTGTTTGTGGAGTTGTTTAATCCTCCTCTGCTGAGATCTTCACAGATTTAATGTCTTCTTTTCTCTTCAGTTGATTTCATCTCAGGCTGTGTCTGAAGTCAGTTGTAGTTCTTGTGTTTCTGCTTGTCTCTTTTTCTGTTCTCTTCTTTCCTTCAGTGATTCTGCTTGTTAACAGGCTTATTAAGGCTGAGATGACTCCATATTTAACACACACAGACTTTGTGGCTCAGATAAGGTCCAGTTCTGGTTTATTTCTTTGCTCTTGGCTGACATGTGGCATTGCTATGGCCTGCTTCTGGCCCAGATCTGGCAAACAGTAGTGGGCCACACAAGGGCCGTCATTCCACGCTGCATGTGGGCCAGATCCGTATTCCACAAGTGCCAGATGTGGGCCGGATCCGGGCCGAAACAATGTTGCTATCTGGGTAGTGAGAAGCATTCACATTTCTCTGTTATTAACGGATCAAACTGCGCTGACGTGGAAACCAGGAACATTGTGCTTTCAAGTAGCGTTACGTTGGTTTTATTTTGAAATTATGAATAAAATTGCTGCCCTCAAATGTTAATCTTAAATAAAATAAACCTTTGTTTATAACTACTACAATATTACATTTCATTTTTTTATAAGGAGCTGTTTTTGTTTTATATGTCAATTATAGCTCCATCATTGCTCAAAGTAAAAAATTATCATACTTTATGATGTTAGCTTTAATAAAAAATAAATGAATAAAAAATGTAAATCAAGGAAATTTCTCTGGCATTTCTTTCTTTTTGCTGTATTGAAAACGTACCGAACCGTGACACCAGTGTATGGTATTGAACCAAACCGTGAATTTTGTGAACTGTTACACCCCTATTCATATATATTTTTTTTAGATTCCTAGATTTATTTGTTGCACTTTTTTATACAGTTATATTGTAAAACTAAAATACCTTTTATAAAATAATTCTATCAATTCATACAGGGCTAGTATGAATTGCAGCTGTATAGATATACACCCAGGTATCGGATTAGTACTCGGTATCGGCCGATACCCTGAGTCCAGGTATCGGAATCGGTATCGGGAAGGAAAAAAGGGTATCGGAACATCTCTATTCGAGATCCTTAGTGAAATTTTTTATTTATTTTTTGTATCTATGCCATTGTTGTTATTTTCATATAGTGTGTGTAAAATAAGTGTCTGTTTCTTCATAAAAGCCAATCCTTGTGTAGCAGTACTAAAACAAGAGGTATAACTGTCAGCATATATTCTTCTTTTTTTACAGATCTTCTGCGGATCAAGAGCAGTACTTGTCCGTGATTTACAGCGGCATCAAATGATCTAGATTTTTATTTTGACCACCTGAAAGTCTAAACATCCTCATGTCATTAAAAAGAACATATTTTTTTTCTTTAGCATTTCCGTTTCATTTAATTTGTATTACCATGTTTATTTTTTGATTGCATTCCATAAGTATCTTCACTTGTGTTTAATCCAAAAAGTGTTAACACTCTGATGGATGTTTCTTAAGCTTTGCAATGGTGAGTCATTTTAATGTTATATTGAGTGTTAAATGTTGCTGTAAGCTGATCATCTGTCAGGACATGTCAACATGCCACTTTTTTGTATTTTAGTTCGGTCATTAAATTTACTAAATTCAAAAAATACTGTTAACTCCAATTTATCACAGAAGATTAAAAAAATAAGGACTTTTTTAATGAGAATTAGAGGCCTCAATTATGGGAGTAAAAGTTTAGAAACACGACATACACATCTACAAAGTGTTGCAGTAACAATTAGAGCTTTTTATAGGTCATTATTTCAGTAATATCTATTTGAGGTGGTCAAGGACTGTCCTTCATTATCAAGGAGAACCATGATGAGAGTGACGGCAACCATATGCAAATGACAATCACATCGAAGCCATGGAAGTGCAGAAATCACAAGCTTTTATTGAAAATTCATGAAATGTTGTTTGATTGCTGCAAATCTCCATTAGTGTGAACGCCACATAGGTATTTCTTAAAACTCTTATGCCTTAAAACCATTTCTCATGGCTGTGAAGAGGAAAATGTTTTTTTATTTTATTTTATATGTCAGTTTCTCTGGTTTGCCATGACATGTAAAAAAAAGACACATATATGAAATAGCTGAAATGTGAAATTTCTCGCCAGGAGATGATTCCACATGTTTACATAGATTATGGATCCTACTTCAATCATATTTCATTCATTTATGTGGCCTGTATAACTGTCATTGTTTTCTTGAAATGTACAGTTTTGTCATTAGCTATATTTTGTTTTAGAGGTTGTGAATTTAACTTATGCTCATAATTGGAATATCACATAACATTTGTGAATAAGGTAGCGTTTCCATCTCATGTCCTGGGAAACTGGCACAAAATATCTGTAATAAAATTGGAAGTTGCTGCAATCGTGAAAGAAACTGTGGCTCTTTTTTCCTCCATCATAAATGAGTTGTGTTCAGAGCGGCAGACGAAACACAATAAACTCTGTCATGTTCTCTGGCGTTCAGATCCTGGTGTTTGTGAACAATCATGTGAGTCGCTTCTGGAGGAATTAAACCAAATCATTCTGATCACAGACTTTGACTCAGGCGTTTCCGAACCATCAAACCAACATATGAGATGCTGTGATGCGATTGGTCCAATGATTAATCCAGTCATCCAATCACAGCCTCTTTTAAGGCAAAGTCACATGGATTTTGTTGCTCATCAAGCGATTTATTTAACAAACGTGTTTAGTTTAAAAGTAGTTTAAGCATATGTCTTATTATCGGATAAAATACGCCTCAAATGAGCGCATACATTATTATGCACATTTTAAGAATGTATGCACATCTCATTTTTAACATCCCTAAATGCGCATAAAAGTAGGTGCATGGAAACATATTGACAGTATCTTAAGTGGAACAAATACTGCATTTGGTGCCATTTTCTCAGCTGGCGGGACAGAAAAATATTGCATTTGGAGCAGAAGTGACATATTTTTGAAAATATATATATATTTTTTTTCATATACTGTTCGGAAATGGTGTTAATGTCCAGACAAATTGTCCTGACACACTTGTTTCAGACTTGTAATGTAGAACATGTTGAGTGAGGATAGTGGAGTGCATTTTTTTTATATATTGCCATAGACAGCATCTCCCTGGCTAGTGTTGAAGTGTAGGTTCTGATAGATTGGATCTGATTGGCTCTTGTCCTTTGACTTGTTATTGGATTTCTTTAGGGTGGCGTAGGGTCTGCCATCAGGAGCGTTTGCATAAACACCGATGGCCTGAATCACAAACACAAACCGTTATTCAATTTCTAATCAGCCGTTGAAATGGTTTATAAAGTAAGCAGAAGTTGTGTGTTTGTGGTGTCTCGGATCTTATGATGTTCCTGTGTGCCACTTACCTCTTCGCTGTGACGCTCATTGTATATAGATCTAGCTATAAAATATCCTGAAATAAAGCAAAGAATTTGTTTTTTTTTTTTTTCTGTGAAATTAATTTCCAAAATATATTTAGTTTTTTTTATTATTTTTTTTATGTCATATTTGAATATTTACACACTTGATTGCTTGACTCTCTTTCTCCACTGACAAGTGACCAGTCCAACTGAAGATATGATCAAAATCACAACCAGTCCAATAGCAGCACAGAGTATAAGATACACAGGCACTGGGAATATATGGACAGATAAGGTGCAATTAAAAGTAAAAGTTAATTTTTCATGACACCTTTATATCATATAGAGGACTTTTGGGTCATAACATTTTTATTTACATATATAGTGACGAAAGAAATTGGAAACAGTTTGCATAACTTAAATAAGACACGTAAAATGTCAATCTATCTATAAGGGGCTGCAACTCACCTGCTTTTTTGCCAGCTGGACCAGATGATTTGACAAAACCTTTAAAAGGGAGGAAACAGCAACATCTGTTAAGCCTTATTGTGGACCAATTATGCAAAATTAGTTTGAACATAAATTTGTGTCAACAGTGTGTCAACAACCACCCTATAATGGTTAAAAAATCCACCCACTCCTTTCCTATTAATCCCCATAAATCAGTGGCTCAAAAGCTGTTCCAGGTTTCAGCCTTCTGTGATGTCACAGTAGGACAAGCCCCACCCATGATTGGTGACGATCTCTTCCCCATTAGCATAGATCCCGCCCTGAGTGAGCCGCACACAGTCCACCATGTTTATATCGTCGCTAGAGCAGCTAGTGATACAATTCTCAAAAATGGGTCAATACCTACTGTTCATCATCCACCTTAATATCCAGAACATGTAAGTTTCAGACTTTATATTTTGGGAATGTTTGCAAATTGCCTTTCTGAATGTGCTTGTTAGCACGCTGTATGGCTAATGTGGCTAAAGTTACCATTGTATCTGACTGTATTCACAGAGACCAGAGCTATGTCGTGATTTTTAACCCGAAAACGCTCAAAATATAATTCATAAACGCACATTTATAATTAAGGCATTCTATAATATATGATCTGTGGGGTATTTTGAGCTGAAACTTCACAGACACACTCTGTGGGCAAATGAGAGATTGAGGTAAGATAGTAATGCAGGCATTAAAATGTTTGTCTACCTGTTGATGTCAGTGAGCCTGCGCTGTCCTTAATGGTTGAAGATATGGAAGCTGAGTGTCTTGGTGTAGTCGGTTCAGCAATTGTCCATGGATTTGTTTGTGTTTCCGTCATCTTAAGATGAGTCACTTCTTCCAAGTTCTTTGTGTTGTCTGTTTGTAAGTTTTAGAGATACTGTCAAAGACACATCTGTATTTCTGGGATCATCCTGAAGAACAGTTTTGTTGCCTAAATAGCTTACTTAGCCATTTAATATGAAACAAACAGTTGTACTGCAAACCTTCATTGCTGTCTCACACAGGCAAAATTAGGATTAAGGATAAGATTTGAATAGGTGGTAGCCATTGATAGCATGGCAAAGTAATGTAATGCATAATAATGTTGCCTGTCATTATTACCTTTAGATACTGTTAGATGGACTTTCTGATATGTGTCTAGTCCAGTTCTCTGCACTCCACACCAGTAAGTCCCAGAGTCGGACTCCTGTAGATCAGTGATGGTCACGGTGAACGTTCCTGTCCCAGAATCCTCCAGTGTGTATCTCCCTTTAGGAGACCGGTCAGAATTAACTAAAATATCTCTGTCTCCACATGGATCTCTGCAGAAATACTTTATGTTGGTTGAAGCCCATTTATGAGAACAAGAAATCGTGACGTATCTTCCGATATATCCAGAAATTCGACCAGTAGTTGAAGTCTTAAATTCTGTTTAAGGAAAATAGGGTTTTTACTGATCAGTTCCTCTTCGAGACGCTTCGGTTTCAGTTATTCAATAGCAAATGCAACTTATTGTTACACTTATTGTCTATTACTGTACTTATTTTCAACACAATAATAGGAAGTGTGATTGCTTAACATCAACTGCATTTATTTACTGTAAATGTATTATATTTACAGCACAAATGCAAACAGATATAATAGATGGAGAAATTATTTGTTCAGAGAGATCTGGCTAAACACATACTTATATGTATGACCTTTCTCTCTGTATTAACTGTAGTATTTTACACAGTTGATCAGGTGGTGTTGGATGTGTTTTGACATAATCATCATTTGACCTGAATCACAGAGCTAATTTATTGCCTAATCTCTGAGTTAGGTTTACCTTATTGATTACAGCAGCCTTGTGATTCTACAGCATTAGGTCCAGCATTTTCAATATAATCCAAAGGATTTCTTAAAAGTTGTTTAAAAAAACTCCCAGGAGAATTCATTTAACACTGGATTTTTTGCTGTGTAGTTAAGTGATTTTAGCTGCACATAGAAAAAATGTCTGGCAAGTTTGCGTCATCTGATCGACCTTTATAGCCTTTATTGGCTGACAACAGTCGGCGCCTGATCAATTGGAACACCCTTACTCTTATTTGCTTTCATGGTGCACAGCAAACTGAATGATTCCCATAGACAGTAGAGTTTCTATCACACATCTATTGAGAACTTACCTGACAGAAACATCCAGAGCCAGAGAACACTGAAGAACTTCATTTTGAGTAGGGATCCTATTATGGATGGTTTAGTCCAGTTTTACCTTTCTAAGCGTTAATATTGACGTTAGGAGCTCTTTTATACCATCAAGAGCAGTAGAAAACATGTATGCCAGTATCCTCCTATGCACTCACATTCTCACATGTACGCTGGTTTCAAGACACCCACACACTCCTATTCAGAACCTGACCACTTCCTCTTGATTAACTTTTGGTTTGAATGGACATTCCCCTTTTACGCAGGATCAGGGTAAGGTCACAGAAAGCCAGAAATTATTAAAACAATCTTAAAGGGATAGTTCACTTCAAAATGAAAATTCTGTCATCATATACTCACCCTTAGGTTGTTTCAAACCTGTATGAATTTTTTTTTTTTCTGCTGAACACAAAGGAAGATATTTTGAATAATGTCAGCAACCAAACAGTTAACTGGACCCATTGACTTCCATAGTAGGAAAAAAAAAAATACTATGGAAGTCAATGGGTCCAGTTAACTGTTTGGTTGCTGACATTCTTCAAAATATCTTTATAAAGTATATAATTTTGAAGTGAACTATCCCTTTAAATCAATGTTAATTTATTTTGGTAAACACTGTTACAAAGACCATACACACACAAAAGAAGTCAAGAGTCAAACTGCCCAACTAAAGCAAACACAGATTACCATAATGGTGACCAGACATGCTCAATATATCATCAACATCGAGACCTCTGTTAATTCTCAATAAGAACTTCTGTAGACGTGTGACAGAATTAAAGTCAGTCTGGTTAGTAATAAGTGAAGCTGGTAATGTTGTTGTTTAATCCTCATTTGCTGAGATCTTGAGAGATTTAATGTCTTCTTTTATCTTCAGTTGATTTCATCTAAGACTGTGGCAGAGTTTCACATAGCTCATTTTATGGTAGAACAGGGGTGTCCAACCCAGGCCCACCCTGCAGATTTATATGTTATTTCTTGAATTACATTATATGAAAGATTAGGGATGGAGCTAAACCCTGCAGGACAGTGGACCTCAAGGGCTAGAGTTATAAGAAATATAAGAAATGTATGTGCCTAAATTTTAGGACATTTAGACATGCCATACATGCAGTATATTTTGCATATGACATATTTTATTTGCATCAAATACATCACGGAGACATTGATGACTTGGAACTTTTTATACCCTAATAGGGCAACATATCCTGGGAGATACAACTCATAAATTCCAAACTATGTGTTGATACATTTTACTTAATTCCAGATTATATAAAATGTGACATATAATGATTTTTTGATGATCATTTGAGAGTAACTGATGAGAGCTTGACTACCATGACCTGCCAGAACTGACGCTACACTTAGTATTGATAGAAGTTGAACTGATGTCTAGGAGTAGTGACATTGTCCAAGATACAAGAAAGAATATTTTAGAATAGCCATGCAAAATATGATTATACAAACTATAAACAAAAAGCTTACAAAATTGATATAAAAGGAGATAAACAAAATCCAACCTGACACCCCTTGTGGTCATTTGAGGAAGTAACAAATAGCCACCTACATGCATGTTTTCATTAGACCGGGTAAACCCAGCCTGATCTGCCTGCGATTTGATTTCACCCTGCAGCTCAGGCTGTAAACCTGTACATTCTTCTATCCCGCTTCCTTTACAAATTTGCGGGAACCAATCACAAACTGGCTTATCCACCTGGCGCACTATTGGTGGGTTTAATCCAATTCCAGAGCCCTTACAGCTCTGTCCAATTCCTTTTAACCTCTTGACGATGCTCAGTGGCTTCTTTTTAGCAAACAAATAGCTTGCACAACCTGCAAAAAATCGCTCGATTCCATTGCTACTTCTGCAAACCGCTGATCAACACGTTTACACATTTCCTGCCTGGAGTTTTCGCGTCGCTCTGCAAAGTACGTCACCCGGATCGTTGGTCTAAATGGTTGAAGGACTCCCCAGACCAATGTTCAATCTTAAAAGATAGACCTTGGTCTGGTGATACACTGAAAAAAATGGGGAGTGACATTTACTTAAAAAAAGCTAGGCAACTTTTTCCACACAGAAAGTGCTTGTAATCTTTACTCGGGCTATTTCAATTAGTAATTAATTGTAAAAGTAATTAAATTGAACAAATTATAATTGAGTAATAATTAATCAAATTAATTCCTTAAAAGTTAACCATTTCAAATGAGTAAAATTTACAAAATATATTTTATTGCCAACATTGAAGACACCTGGTGTTAACAAGCAGAATCTACGGTGGCCGAGAGAGCTCAACGCGCTGCAAATGAAGAAAACACATGCAAACAGAAAAAAACACATGCAAATAGAAAAAAACACATGCAAATAGAAAAAAAACACCAGCGAATAAGAAAACATCTTCATCAGTTTTACAACTCACGTGCGTCCCAATACTCACAACACAACCAAATACGGAAACGCGCTGCAATTACAGAAACGCGCTGCAAAAGTTCACAACACAACCAAACAGAAACGCGCTGCAAATAGGACAGAACACAACGGAAATGTTTCCGGGGAACCCAATAAGTGACGGACGGACGGCTCGCGAGCTTTACCAGAGAGACGCGGGCTCTGGCTTTACCTATGCCCTACTCTCTTAAAAGGGCAGACGGCAGAGCCCTTGAATTGGGCACTTTGGAGGGAGCGGGGCACTTGTGTGCCATTATGTTGATGAAGGGAGCAACGAAAGACAACGTAATTTCCTCATTATTTTCACCTGGGATGTTCCCATGACAACGCAGCGCGTGTCCATCAGCTGAATAGCTGTTCTTACCAGAAATATAGTATTAATGCTGTTAACATAACTGTTGCAAATAAATATACATTTTATACAACAAAGTTTTTAAAATATGTGTTATATCTTTGTGTGAGTGTCTCAACTTTAAAACTTGCCGTCTCATATTTGGACCTATAGCTACATTCTAACATTTCTTACGAAACTTATTTTAACATAACATGACAAAATGTGTTCAATGTAACTGATGTATAGATTAATGTCTTTTCCTCGTTCTTTTTCTCTATCTTTTTTATTTATTTATTTATTTTAGTCTTCAGCTCATTGTTCTTTTTAGTATTCTTATGACATTGAACATATCGCAAATACATTTTGTATATTGTATACAAAGTTGTATGTCATAAACGTGTCATCTTTGTATGTTTTGCAAAAAAATATAAAATAAATAATAATAATAAAAGTAGACAGCTGTAAGCACGTCCTATCCGTCCGTCCGTCACTTATTGGGTTCCCCGGAAACATTTCCGTTGTGTTCTGTTCTATTTGCAGCGCGTTTCTGTTTGGTTGTGTTGTGAACTTTTGCAGCGCGTTTCCTTATTTGGTTGTGTTGTGAGTATTGGGACGCACGTGAGTTGTAAAACTGATGAAGATGTTTTCTTATTCGCTGGTGTTTTTTTCTATTTGCATGTGTTTTTTTCTGTTTGCATGTGTTTTTTTCTGTTTGCATGTGTTTTCTTCATTTGCAGCGCGTTGAGCTCTCTCGGCCACCGTAAGAATCACTGAAGGAGAAAACCATAATTAAAGTCACCATTGTGGAGATCAGTGTGTGTTTTATTTGGGCTCTTGACCCTTAAATTATTAACTTTAAGTTTTGTTTGGCTGCTGTACATGAGTTATAACAGCCAGATGAACAAAGAGAAAAGGTGATCTGATGGTGTTGGTTGTGTTTTAACATAATCATTATTTCACAATCATTAGACCTGAATCACTGAACTCATATAGAGTCCAATTCATGAGTTAGGTGAACTATATTAATCATAGCAGCATTATATGTATAGCCTGTTCAATGAAATCCAAAAATCAATTAAATAAAAAAATTATATATATACACTTTTTATAGGCACACACATCAAGATTTTGCATATGAATCTCAGCAATGGTGACAAACAGATCACCTCTGATCATAAGCTCATTATTTATTCATGCAGCAATGCGTGATGGGAGCCATGAATGAGTTTTGATTGGTGGCACCCAGAATGCACTGCAACATGCTTTTTAAATGTCACCATTGTTGAGATTCACAGGCTGATTATTGATGTCTGTGTGTCTCTTTTTTTGTAAAAGAGAAACTTTTTGGAAATTATTTTTGTTTTTCAATTGTAAAAGTTACAACTATTCTGCCATACAAGAACAGTGCTGCTATAATTAATATAACTAAATATGACTCTATATGAGTTCAGTGATTCAGGTCTAATGATTGTGAAATAATGATTATGTTAAAACACAACCAACACCATCAAATCACCTTTTCTATTTGTTCATCTGGCTGTTATAACTCATGTAAAGCAGCCAAACGAAACTTAAAGTTAATGATTTAAGGGTCAAGAGCCCAACTAAACACACACTGATCTCCACAATGGTGACTTTAATTATGGTTTTCTCTTTCAGTGATTCTGCTTGTTAACACCAGGTGTCTTCAATGTTGGCAACAAAAAATTTTTGTACATTTTACTCATTTTAAATGGTTAACTTTTAAGGAATTAATTTGATTAATTATTACTCAATTATAATTTGTTCAATTTAATTACTTTTACAGTTAATTACTAATTGAAATAGCCAGAGTAAAGATTACAAGCACTTTCTGTGTGGAAAAAGTTGCCTAGCTTTTTTTAAGTAATGTCACCCCACATTTTTTTCAGTGTAGCCAGACTATATTTTCATTCATATATATATATATATATATATATATATATATATATATATATATATATATATATATATATATATATGAACATCTTATTTTTGATCTTCCTGATTACCTTGGGCCTTTGATTTTGATCTTATACATATAAGGTTTTCACTGGTTGTCTGAATATCCTTGCTTAAAGGGGTCATGAATTGACTTGATCTTTTGACATATAAGAGGTCATCCTGTATATTTTTTATTGAAACCAAGCTCAGAAAACGACTCGTTTTGGAATCTGACAATATAACGTAATAGTGTGACGAAAGACTGCCTCAGAGAAAATCAACTCCTACTTCTACATCATTGCCTTTTTAGCTCCTCTCACCGATTCACGCATGTCATGCAGTAGTAAATACGAGAGATGTTAACACAGGACTACTCGACTCTGAGGAGTACAAGACATATTGCATTGGCAAGTTGTGAAAAAAACACATTCTTTGCATTGCCATCCTTGTGATCCTAAAATTAAGTAAGCGCAGATTAACTTTATTTTTAACTACATATTTGTAGTATTTACACATTTAGCAGGGATGATGAAAAATATTTGAATATACGAAATTGTTACCCAATCATAGCAGTGGCTGTTTACTTCCAAGTCTTGACTGTAACATGTCTATAAAAACTGAGTGTTTCAAAGAGAAGGTCAAAAACAGGATAGAAAATAGATTATACTTCTACATTAGGATGTTCTGTGATGTAAAAATATTGATAACATTACGAGTGGACTATTCATTACCCGTTTAATACTAGGATCAGAGATTTTCACGGTGACTGGCCCATGTTGAGCTGTACATTCCCATAGATTGCATGTACTTGGCGTTTACTTATACATTAGGATGTTTTGTGGTGTAAAAATCTTGATAACATTACGAGTGGACTTCAGAGAACATTAAAAATGCAGTTCATGACCCTTTAATACTAGGATCAGAGATTCTCATAGAGTTCATGTGACTGGCCCATGCTGAGCTGTACATTCCCATAGACTGCATGTACTTGGCTCTTTGGGACTTCAGGTCTGTTGATATGTTTCACTTTAGTTCTCTTGTCTGTGTTAGGAATGTCATTCTCGTACAAAAACTCTTCCTGCATCAAGAAAACAAAAGTGCACTAGTAATATGTCTGCTGGGTCATTACATACAGAATAATAAGTTGGGTTTTTAGGTTATTTTTAAAGGTCAGTGAGTGACTTACAAAATGGTTGGCATCACTCTTCTGTTCATCTCTGCCTTCATTAAGCTTGTTGACAGGCGTTACACTGCCTATGGAAATATCAAAACAAAGAATGGTTTTAAAAATACATTGATCAAATCTTTCTATTGTTTTGAATTATGCTGATAGCAGGCATGGCTTGTTTATTTATTACCTGTACTTGCTGATGTTTTGACTTTTTTCCTGTACTGATGAACAGCGACCACAAATATGATCACTGCTATGACCGGACCACCGACAGCATATGGTATGTATACTGTAGTGTTCGAGGATGCTGAGGAAGAGATAGAAAGATATTTTTGTATCATTAAATCATTCAGATAGCCAGGAATTTACAGGATTAAAGAGTATTATTTTACGATAAATTAATGTAGTCAAATTTACTGTGAAATTAATGCATGCTGTGTCATTTTCTTACAAATTACTGCGAATCAACAGAAAAATGATGCTGACATCCCAGTAATTTGCTGCTCTAGTTTTACTGTGAATTCACATGATACAGTTGTCTTTATCCATGCCACTGTAAGGAATGATGTTGTTTAATTGATTTGTAATTGATTTTAAGTCACCATAATGGTGATTATTATTACATTATTGTTACGTTAGCTCGAGATTTTGTACCTTGTATATTTATATTCATATTTGTGATCTAGCAAAATCAGAAGAGTGACAAATTAAAACATTTATAAAAATAATGGCAAGCTACAATATAAAATAAGCTAATTTGATGATCGTAAGTTCTTCAAACTGTAGTATTATTAGCGTTATTTCAGCATTAAGATTTACCAATATCTTATTTCAAATTCATAATTGTTAGTAGATGGATGTTTCACATTAGAGAAACAGCTGCTGAGATTCATCTTTGAAAGATGAGATATCATCTTGCAATTCAAGTTCCCTCGTCTCTCTCGTGACCGATGAATAGGACGCGATAGAGCCGGTCCCTCCTGCCGATATGTAGTTGGTGTTTTACAGCCCGTACTTCATTGTACCTAAGAAAAGCTGTGGGTTACGACTGATCTTGAACCTGCGAGTTTTGAATCAGAGTCTCCACAAGCTGCCGTTCAAAATACTCACGCACTTTGAATGCATTCGAGGTTTGAGCATATCAGTACAAGGTCCTGCCCTTCGGGCTGTCCCTGTCTCCCCACGCCTTCACGGAGGAACAGGGCGTTCACATCCTCAACTATCTTGATGACTGGCTCATACTGGCACACTCTCGAGAATAGTTATAAAAGCACAGGACATGGCAAAGCGGCACTCACCGGGTGACAATCACACCAGCGTGCCCCCATACCTTCAGCCTGTGGTCGGACCCCTTGTTTCTTCAGGCAGGAGTGCCCTTAGAACAGGTGTCCAGGCATGCTGTGGTGTTGTCTATGCCACCGGCTGGGGTGCTACGTACAACGAGCATGCAGTGTCAGGGGTGTGGACGGGCCCCCAACTGCATTGGCACATCAACTGGCTTAAGATGCTGGCAGTACGTCTCCCTCTGAGCTGCTTAAAGAGGCCGCTATGGGGCAGAGACGGGCTGGTCCAAACGGACAACACTGCGATCGTTGCATACATCAACCAGCAGGGTGGTATACACTCCCGTTGCATGTCACAAATCACTGATTTGTGGGAGGCTAAGGTAAACCACATGGATGCACTGGCACACAGCTGGCTCCGGCGCCTTCGCAAATATGCGCTTCACCCAGTGAGCCTACTTGCACAGACCCTGTGCAAAGTCAGAGAGGATGAGGAGCAGGTTCTGCTGGTGGTTCCCCGGAACTCATGCTCCTTGTGACAGCCCCTCCCTGGCCCATTCCTCTGAGAAAGGACCTTCTCTCTCAGAGATGGGGCACCCTATGGCACCTGCGTCCGGACCTCTGGAAACTCCATGCCTGGTCCCTGAATGGGATGCAGAGGTTCTAGGTGACTTACCCCCAGAGGTACTTTACACCATTGTTTCGGCGCGAGCACCATCTATGACACACGCTTACGCCCTTAAGTGGAACCTGTTCATTGAGTGGTGTTTCTCTCACCAATAGGACCCCCAAAGATGTTCGATAGGGTAGAAGATGGCATAGATGGCAAATCAGTGGGGAAGCATGACCTGGTTGTCAGGTTTCTTTGGGGGGGCGAGATGATTAAATCCTCCTCGACCCCCCTCCATACCCTCTTGGGACCTTGCCCTGGTGCTTTGAGCACTTCAGGATGCTCCCTTTGAGCCCCTGCAGTCAGCAGACTTAAAGCTTCTGTCCATGAAGACTTTGCACTGGCCTCTATCAAGAAGGTAGAGGACCTGCAGGCGTACATGGACAGAACTCAAAAAAAAAAAAAAAAGAAGAAAATCCTTCTTTTAGGCACACACAGACATCAAGATTCAGTCTATGCATCTCAACAATGGTGACGAGCAGAATATTCAATTAGGAAAAGGAAACATACCGCAATGCATGATGGGAGCCATTAATGAGTTGTGATTGGTGGCAGCCACTGCAACATGCTTTATTATTGTCACCATTGTTGAGATTCACAGGCTGATTATTGATGTCTGTGTTTCTAAAATAAATGTATTTAAAAATCTTTTGATCAGAACAATGTTTATTAAATATTTTGGATTATATTAAAATACTGAAAATCATATGCTGTAGAATCACAGAGCTGCTGTAATTAACAAGTTAAAACAAACTATCTCAATAAGCTTCATTTTTCAGATCACAACATGGTTATGTCAAAACATAACCAACAACATCAGATCACATTTTTTCTTTGTTCATCTGACTGTTATAAATCAATAACAGCAGACAAGAAAAATCAAAAGTAAACATATAAGGGTCAAGAGCCCAACTAAAGCAAACACCCATCACCATAATGGTGACATACAATTTGTGATTTTCTCCTTCAGTGATTCTGCTTGTTAACATCAGGTGTCTTCAATAATGCTCAATCATCACTCAATTAATCACGTAATTATCTCATTAACTTTAACACTCTTGAGTGTTAATTTAACACTCATATTTTAACACTTTACACTCTTGAGTGTGGACTCATATAAACTCCCAGGAGTGCTATTTTAACACTGGAGTTTTTGCTGTGTATAGTGCGCTATATTGCTCCAGAGTGAAAAACCTGTAGAGTCCTCTACCACCCTTTGGGGCTGGAAGTAGCGGATCGTTTTTACAGCAGGGGTTAACAGTGTACCCCTTAAATATAACAGGTTATGTCAAATAACCTGCTTTCTGGGATACCCCCCTATGCTGTGTGCTTTTTTCTGCAAATATGGCTGATTTTTAGACTATACCCCCCATTTTTTTATTTCCATTAATTTCTAAAGTGGTCATTTTTTACCATAAGGAGAACAAGTATGACTATTTTTTAGGACCATTTCACTTTTTCGAATCATAGTAATTTTGTGTGTGTGTGTGTGTGTGTGTTCACATAGCAAGTGCCATAAAAGTCACCAAGTGTTATACCATTCTGATGAATGTTTAAATATCAAAAAGTAAAATTATTGGTTAAAAGTGGCCAAAGAGCATCAGAGGGTTAAGAATGTGTCTGCGTGCTTGAGTAAAATATTAACATGACAATGAGGATTTTTCAACTTCATTAAAATGAAAACAAATAGATACCTTTAGATACTGTCAGATTGACTTCCTGATATGTGTCTAGTCCAGTTCTATCCACTCCACACCAGTAAATCCCAGAGTCGGACTCCTGTAGATCAGTGATGGTCACAGTGAACGTTCCTTTCCCAGAATCCTCTAGTTTGTATCTCCCTTCAGGTGACCGGTCAGATTGAATTAAAATATCTCTGTCTTCACATGGATCTCTGCAGAAATACTTAATGTTGTTTGAAGCCAATTTATGAGAACAAGAAATGATGATGTGTTTCCCACTATATCCATGTAACTCAGTTCCATCTGTTGCTGAATCCCTAAATCCTGATAAATGAAATACAATGGAGTCATTAGTTCTCTAAAAAAAATCTAACATACTGTGTGATTTAAGAGTCCACATGGAAAACATGGGTTTAAATATCTAATTTAAATCATGAACTAAAGTTTTAGAATTTTTAAGATTGTGAAACAAATAAATGTTAAGCTGTAAATAAGAAATATTTCTGATTTTGCAGTATTATTTGGCAGAGGTGGGAGTAAGTCACTAAATTCAAGTCTCAAGTCAAGTCCAAGTCTTAACATTGCAAGTCAAAGTCAAGCCAAGTCATTCTGTTGTAAGGGTCAAGTCAAGTCAAGTCAAGTCAAGTCAAGTCAAGTCAAGTCAAGTCATACTCTTGGTCAAGTCAAGTCAAGTCGCAACTTAGTCATCAAGTCATACCAAATCACACACAGGCTTGTTTTACACATTTTTTAACTCTGGGACTTTTATTTCTTATTTAGACACAGAGGGCTGATGGGTAAAAAAAAAAAAAAAAAAAAAAAAAAAAATTACCTTTTGTGTAATAAATAAAATATTGTTAAGAAGCACATTAAATGCTCTAAAATAAAAATAAATTAAATGAACACAAGTAAACAAGAATTAATAAAACGTTTCCCATCTTGTGCTAGCCCTACATAGTTATTTTGCTGTGATGTCCTCTATGAAAGGGTAAACGAAACAAAAACATTAAAAATGTCAATTTAATCCAATTAGGCCAACGTGAACACACTCAAAAAAATAAATAAAAAAATGTCTAAACATAAGATTTATGTATTTAAATTGCATATAGAATTTCAATCCATTACATAGTTTTAACATAAACCAATTAATAATCTGAATGTAATTCATATTTTTAAGTCATATATAAATGAAACAGATAAGATTTATGTAATTGTATTAATAAACTGAATGTGATTCATATATGTCAGTCATATGTAAATGAAACGGGTAAGATTTATGTAATAGTACACAGAAAAACGCCCATGTTAAATTAACACTGCTCAGTGTTCATATGTGTGCACACTACAGAGTTAAAGTACCATTGAAGCAGTGTTGAAGTTAATGAGATAATTAAGTGGTGATTGAGCATTAATTATGAACGCCTGCTGTTAACAAGCAGAATCACTGAAGAACAGAGAAACACAAGAACTACAACTGACTTCAGCCACAGTCTTAGATGAAATCAACTGAAGAGAAAAGAAGACATTAAATCTGTGAAGATCTCAGCAGAGGAGGATTAAACAACTCAAACAGCTTTACCAGCTTCACCTATTACTAACCAGACTGACTTTATTTAATATCCGTTTTAATGAAATCAATAGTTGTATTTTAAAGTCACCACGATGGTGGTTAGCATTTGCTTTAGTTGGACTCTTGACCCTTGACTCTTTAATGTAAACTTTTCTTTGGTTGCTATACTTGTGTGTTTCTAAATAGAGTCTTATCTTTGATTATATGTGTTATTAATTTTACATTATTGATTGTAGTAGCCCTATGATTCCACAGTATGTAGTTACAGTTACCGTAAACTTTAGTTCAATGGCTTAAAACATAAATATTTATACCATATTTTTTACGGTAAAGTACTGGCAACCAGCTGCCAGTTTTTTACCGTAATTTTTAGTTCGATGATGTAAAACTTTGTAAAATTAGTAAACAAATGCTACCGTATTTTTTACGGTAAGGTATGATAAATGCAACGGTAAGTTTTTTTTTTTTACAGTGTACTTCCAAAATCCGTACATTTAACAGTATATTAATGTAAAATTACATGAAATGTCCCGTGAGAGCTATTACAGTTTTTCACTGTATATAGTAAGGGTACATACTGTTAAGCAATTAACATTTCTTTTCCGTTGCTTTTTTACATTTTTTTACTGTTAAAATAACGAACATTTTTTACAGTGTAGAGTTGGACTAGTGCACTTGCTCCGAAAGACAAAGGTGATTTGCACTGAGTTTAAACTGTGCATGTAATAGTACTTATTGTGCAAATTATATTTGACCGTACTGCAGAACAAAAGTCAAAATATGAAACAATAACTGACCTGACAAAAAGATCCACATCCACAGCACATGAAAGCTCTTCATTTTCATCAGTACTCTCGAGTCTCCAGGCTTTTTAGTACTTTGAAGTGTAGCTGACTCTATATTCATCATGACTCAAATACTGCCTCCTAAAATGTCAGAGATGCTTTAAATAGAGAAATGTCTTCCTCTTGTTTTCTCACTTCATGTGTATATGTTAACCATTTTACACACAGGTACAGTATGTCTTGGTGCTTGCTTTTGTCATTTAAACAAGTTTTTGGATATTGGCATGCATGCATGAGCATGCATGAGTTCATACTAAGCCTTACTGTTGGAATAAGACACAGAGACATTCAACAGTCTGACAACCCAAAGGTATATTTTATTACACAATGACAAAACCACGTTCAGACATGAAACCTTTTACAGCAAACACACATTTAACAGACTATGATACTGAAATGAGCATGTTAAAATGTAGCTTTTGGGAAATGCACAGTATCATAGGTTACTTTGTCTTCAGACCCTATAATTGTACATGGTCCGCTATCTTTAGCAAGTATGTTAATGGCTGCATATGAAACTGAGTCTGCCCTATCAGAACTGGGGTTTGGAGTTTGTTTGCAGCTGGTCTCCGGTGAGATGGTGATGGTCGAGTACAGGGGAGGATCTTGGATTTTATTGGCTGCAGGACTTTGATTGACAGTAGAATAAATGGTGATGTTTGCAACCTCCTCATAATCAACAGCAGGCTGTGTATTCAGTGATGATTTATTATACTGTGAATAAAGAAACAAATTTACTACTTTTTTGTATTACAGATATGAGAATATTGGGGCATTTCATTGTACATTAATTTAATACATTAACAAACACTGTACAGTCAAATGACATTGTGAGCAATATTTTTTTTAAACTATATTTAAATATGTACTGTTGAGTCAGTACACCACAGTAAATATCAGATAAATAAATATGATACACAAATGTCCACTAGAGGACAGTATATTCCCTTATTACATTGAGATCATTCTATGTTGTATTCAATTTGGAATTTCTTGTATCGTGCAATATTATTGAACGATAATTGAAGTTGGTTTTACAAAGTAGTGAAAATCCAACTCTTTTTACCCAGATGTGTGAATCAATTGAACATGACAGAACTCATGCAAGGAGTTCATTTTAAACACTGTTGGTAAACATTCACTTTTATTCAAATGAAATGCAAAAATGAATCAACACTTCCACATTGCATGATGATAAACTTGTTTGCAAGGATGGGTTTGCTAGCATTACATAGAATTGTAACTATTTGGTAGCTGAAATACTTTGTTGACAGTCAACTAAGAAGCTGATGGTTGCGCTGGCATTTAGTTTTCTCGAGCTGTATTTCGTCTTCTGAGCTTTTTGCAGTGGAATGCCTTTGCGATGTAAAGGAGTTTGGAGATAACAAGTAATATCCCACATTTGTGTTTGGATGAAACACAGATTAATTTCAAAATGTGAGAATTTCTTAGTGCAGTATGCTTTTCAATGAATCAGATAAGCAAAAAAAAAAAAAAAAAAAAAACTATTGTAATACACATAAAAGCTATAAAATAAAATTAAAAAATAGGTTTCTGTCTTACCTCTGTGGGACATGTGGTGCCTTGGATTTCAGCATCAACTTAAGTTGGAAACAGGGAAACACTTTAGTACAGTGATCTCAAACTCAATTCCTTGAGGGCCACAGCTCTGCACAGTTTTGCTCCAACCCTAATCAAACACACCTGATCCAGCTAATCAAGGTCTTCATGATTACTAGAAACTTCCTTGCAGGTGTGAGTTGGAGCTGGTTGGAGCTAAACTGTGCAGAGCTGTGGCCCTCCAGGAATTGAGTTTGAGACCACTGCTTTAGTAGATAGATTATAGGCTAGATTGTGTTTAAAAAATGCAGTGTATTTGTACTTACCATTAGAAATGTGTGACTTTTTCTCATGTGCATTTTCCATATACAGAGAACCACCCCAGATATAAACCCCATCACAGACAGAGTGACGACTGTGAACATCAGAGAACCTAAAACACACATAGACAGCCTGTGTACGCTAAACCAGGCAAGATCCAATCCTGCTCCTGGAGGGCCATTGTACTGCAGGGTTTAGCTCCAACCCCAATTAAACACACCTGAAACAGCTAATCAGGGTCTTATGCTATGTTCCAGACAACTTGAATTTCAGATTTATCCAATCTCCTACTTCAAAATAACGCCTGAAATGCCACTTGAAGTAAGACATTCGACCTGTGAACTTAGGGCAAATCAACTCCAACCTCAGCGACCTCATTCCTTTTATGTGTCATTGTTGTCATTGAATCATTACAGATTAACATTGTTTATGTCACTAGCCGTGTTTCCACTGTCGGGCCAAAAGCGAGCATGCTAGTGCGTGCCAGTTGTATTTCCACTGTCACTTCCGGGGATTGATCGGACCTCATCAGGGCTTCCATCGGGTTTTTGGCCCGCCGAATACCTTGGTCCAAAACGGGCCAACTCAAAACTCCCTTTCAGACACCAACGAGTGTTTGAAATAACTTCTGATTGTGATCCTATGGGGATTCTGATGACCGTATGAGGCAGAAATAAATTGATGTGACGCTAAAGGCTACTTATGCTAACCATTGCGATAATAGATACACATATGTTCATGGAAAATACCAGAGACTGCTTGAAGAACTTAGACAAATCATGTATGATTATGATCAAGTATGTATTTGGTTTCATTACCGGACCGGACTAATGCATCCGCATATGTCATAAATGACATTCTCTGATTAACTCATATTGCTCCTGTTTTCTAGAGCACCCTCTGTTGCTCTGGCTGAAAGGATAACAGTATAGTGAGACTGGAGAGATCGCTCAAACCTCCTCAGATCGCATAATTTCACAGAAAATAAGAATATGCTATAGAAATTCTCACTCTCTCTGAAGAAATGTGATATAAACATATCATATTTGATCATATTTTTCTATAATTGTGTAGTCCTTCACATGTAAATCAGTCTGCAGGCTTTCATAGACCACCTAGTAAGTCCGGGAAGGTCTCGTTTTTTTTAAGTTTTGTTACAAGCTGTTCACACAAACATAAAATGCTTGTTGCTTGTTGACATCATGTGGTCAACATGTGAACATGACATGTGATTGGACATTACAACCCGGATATCCCCACATCGTCCTGACTCGAACACGGCATTGCTACCAATTTTAGACACTTCCAGGCAGGTGTGTTGAGGCAAGTTGCAGTTAAACTCTGCAGGACAGTGGCCAATCAGGAGCAGGAATGAACACTTCTGCTGTAAGCCACGTGATTGTCGAAACAAAACCTGTGTATATGGTTTTGTGTGTTAAATTAAGTGCTGTGTGTATGCTGGACAAAAGGGGCAGACATGATTGTCTTGTCAGGCACATTGTATACTAGTAAATAAGAGAAAGACTCACCAGATTGTGTGCGTTCATAGACTGCTGGTGTAGATGAAACAACAGAACTTTGAAATTATTTAAATGTAAAAGAGGAACAACATCATCCCCTAATCTATTCAGACACATAGATAAATACTCATCGTGATTAGCTCAGCGTTACCTGTTGTTGAAGTTGTGTTGGTTATGATGTCATCAAGTGTGTTTGTCGAACACATTTGCAGCAGCAAAGAAAGCTAAAGTGAAATGAGATCAGGTGATGGATTTATAATCATCATGATATAGATTGATTCACTGATGGCACAGTGGTCATAACTGTGTTGTACCATTAATTTAATCACATCACAAACCCTGTGTTACTGCAGCATGAGATCCAGCAGTATTATCACAATCAGTTAAAGGAGAACTTGGTAACTTTTTTAACTTAATAAAACTGTCTAGAAATCATTTGGATGGTTAAACAACCTGTTCTGGTGATATTGGTGACTTTCCCCGCTCCCCCCAGCGTTCCCAGGCGGAAAACCAACCTTGCAACTTGGGGACTACCATCCCGGCAAGATAGAAATTGGAAGTCTCGTGAGAAGCGAGAACGAGAACGAGCGCGAAACACGAATTGCTTTACGGCAATTTGACATAAACACACACGCATGTATGATGTATTACCAGATTACCCACCTCGGTAGACATAGCTCCACACGATACAGTTGGCTTGCTCCGATCAAAACAAACGCACATGAGCAGCGGTAGAGAGGGGGAGGAGGCCGCCGCAAGTGAGTTTTTTACGACCGTGTTGTGAAATATACGCCCCCCCCCCACAGCTGTAGGGGGAGCTCGTGGGGAAAACATGCGACAACAAAAGGGAAAATCAGCGAAAAAGTGACTAGAGTTCGCTAGAGTTGCCGAGTTCTCCTTTAACAGCTTTGAACAAACATGAACACGAAAAGATAATCTATGATGACAGAGACAGATATCAACAATCAGCACATGAATCTCAACAAGAAGAGCCTGCCAGCCTCTTCAAATGTGGTAACCCACATGCTTCTACGAAATCCTTGCTTGGAGCTATGACCTGTCAAAATTCGTCTCAATGTAAAGTCTATGGGACTTTATCGCCCAATCTGTTGCCCGTTGGTAACACCATACACCCGATCGCTTATAAAAGCACACCATTCCTCAATAATCCGCACGATTTGACGCCTCATTCATGGGAGAAGTGACAAATGGTGCAGGAGGAGTAGCGCCAAACTTTTGTTATTGAGGCACATAGAATGTAAGTGAATAGGGTCAAATTTTAAAGACCATACCCTTACGAAACAAAAATATATGGGAATACACAGCAAAATATAATGTGATATATTACATAATACATTTCCATATATGGGAAACTAGTGCTTATATTTTTCAATATACTGACATATATGCATTGCATTGATTAATGAATATAAAATATTTATAAATTAAGACAAAAATAGTATTACATGTAATATTCACAAAGTTTTATCCTTTATTGTGTACATATATTGCACCAGGGGCGCAACTACCCAGTGTCAGAGGGGTATGCAGCAACAATTTTGGCCAGTGTCAATCAAGAAAAGAACCAATGGGCCGCTGATCTACGTGTTTAATGAAAAATGTCAAAAAATAACTAACGCTGACTTTTTTTTTTTTTTTTTTTTTTTTGACCAATGCTTTACAACGGCACTAACCCAGCGCCGCCAATTAAGCAAAACAAAACGAATGGGCCACGGCCGCCGATGTACGAGTTTTATGGTCCGTTAAGACAAAGACAAAAAAATAGCCTATTAGATGCCAAAAAGCACGTCGGCCCACCGGGAATCTCCTATCCTACATGCGTGGACGTCACACTTTAAATCCTACCTGTTGCCTTTGACCATCCACTTATTTAGCTGCTGGCGCATCAATTGACATGCCATCTCCTTTTGCCTCTTTCTTTTTCTATTTTTAGTCCTGACAGCTTTTTTGCTTTATCCATCTTTTTCGACTCGTACCTGCTCGCTCAGCGCTCACGGCGCCCCCGCCTACTCGCGATATTATTCCCCCTCTCTGTCAAAATTCTGTGATGGAATCTTATGAAAATCCTACTCTAGCCTGTTAGTCCTCTAAAAAGTTATATAACATTGAGGAAATGCAGAAATTATTTAGAAACGCACAACAGCAGCTACGTATAGATAAAAAAAAAAAAAAAAAAAATACCATCGCTTTGGCGCCCCCCTGGTGCTGCGCCCCTATGCGCCGCATATAGCGCATACCCACTTTTTGCGCCACTGTATTGCACATATAAATGTGAATGTATGTTCACACATATATACACATTCACGGAATGAGTTACAACAGATTTCTAGTTCCCAGCATGCGTTGCTTCTGACTAGGAGAGTAAATGTTATGGATAATTAATATAGGGGAGATCTATAAGTGTTTAATGTTCTATTATTTTGGAATTTAAAAGTTTTTCTGGCATGTGTGAGTTTTTGGGGTGACCATTGTGCTGAAGAGTAGAGCCTGTGGTGACGTTGATGATTGGCTGATAATTTTTAATAGTGTGGTGAAATGAAGCTGTGTGAAGCACTAGGGCTTTCCCCCTCAACTGTATCATAAAATGGTTCATTATTTGAAGCTTTTCAACACGTTGCACACTAACGACATCTTGTGGTCAAAAGATGGAAAAGCTGCCTTTCTGTCCCAGAATACCTTTTTTTTAATTTAATAAATCACTTTGTGCTCTGTAAACCACAAAGCAATACAATTAATCCTCATAATTCATGTGTTAGTGTTGATGTAGTTCTTATACAATGTATGAACATAGAACTGTATGAATTAATTTATGGAAAAATAATAATAAATGGGACTTATTCACTTGTACAGAAACGATTCTTATGAATCTGCTTTGATCTACAAATGCAGCCTTATTCACATAAACTTTAGCCTCAGTCCTAATTCTACGAGTTCATAGGCAAGGCTCATGTAGGCATAATCAAAATAAAAGAAAATTGTGTGGAATGGCGAAGTGCTTGTGAACTGGGGAGCTGACATTTTATTTTGTGGGTAATTTAATAAATTAAAGTTTTTTAGTAAGAACAGGACTTGTTCAACAGTGTGAGGGCTAAGTCTATTTCTTTTTTTATTTTCTACTACCGACACTCGAAACCGCACTCGTTCGCGCTATTTTTGAGTCTGCATAGACCAACGCTACTTTTGCGTCATCGAAGGGTAACGCCCCTTTTTGGGGGAAAACAAACGGATTCCTCTGACTGAGAACAGAACTCGCTCTAGATCTGCCAAGTTTCTTGATAGCAAAAATGGCACAACAGAGCAGGTTATTTATGATATAAAAAAATCTTTATCTAAAAAATCAGATTCTGTCAATTTTATTACGAAATTCAAACACTAAATACCGTTTTGGTACTTGTAAATGACAGATCCCTAGCGGAACGTGAACGATCATCTCTACTAGCTAATAGTAAATAAACACGAATGAACAACGTTGAAAGATACAGTACAACTTACCGAAATGTATTTTCCTCATACATAATATCGATCAATCAGTGTTTTTCAACCGCGGAAAGGGTCAACTGAACAGCTGTCACATAACATTTGCCTCAGGAAATCCATTTAATGACCATAATATAAGCTAGCACGTTAGTTAAAGTTAAGCTAAAAAAAAAAAGGAGCTATAGAGAGTATTTTGCTAAATATGTGTATGGCTACTATTACATATTTATTATATTTTTACTTATATCATTAAATAAGGTTGTTATAATAAAAAATGCATTATATTTAATTTGAGTTATTTTTAATCTTAAATAATACTAGATAGGGCTCTCTAGGCTATGTTTACAGCATTAGGTGAGTTTTTTTTCTCTTGAGAAAAATGTACGTCTATCTTGTGTAGGCCTACGTTACCTAATATTTATCCAGATGAGTCAATATTGAATCAAATCACAAGATCTGAACTTTATTGTGAAATTTGTGTCAAGGTATAATAAAAAAAAAAACATAGCTTATCAGAAATTGTACCAAACATTGTAACATGTTGTCACTAAACTTAATACAATTTTGTTTAGTTACTAAAATGTTTTGACAATCAATACACTTATTGTGATGCAAGACATTTTTTTTACATCCCCAATCCAATATATCCAGACATCTACCACTATCTCGTGGAATTACCAAATATAGCCTATTTTTTTTGTCATTAACACACTCACAGTATGACAAACTAGACGATGAGGCCATGTCTAGAGGAGTCGGTGGTTTACTTGGATTATATTTCACTCGATTGTTTTAGCTATTGACATAGTTTTGTTGTCGACTAACGTTAGCTATAACTTACTAGTTAGAAAGACGAAGCTGCTAGCAGCTACGCGATTAGCTCTCACTAGGCACGCTACCTTCGTTTCTGCTGGTGTCTAGAAAGTGCTAGGACTTTGAAAGTTGTAAAATATGACTTTCCGACAACCACTGCTCTGGGCTAACGTTACATGTAACAACACGAACGGCAGTAGATCAAGTCTTCTAGGCTAGATAGGATAGCGTAATGTAGTTGAGTAAGTTCACAACATCCAATTTGACAGCCCCGGCCCATACATACATTGGTGCCGTACACTGTGAACCTTTTTACAACTTTCAAAGCCCTAGCACTTTCTAGACACCAGCAGCCAAGTCCACTTTAGTCCTAGCCTGCTACTATTTAAAGGAGAACTTGGTAACTTTTTTAACTTAATAAAACTGTCTAGAAATCATTTGGATGGTTAAACAACCTGTTCTGGTGATATTGGTGACTTTCCCCGCTCCCCCCAGCGTTCCCTGGCGGAAAACCAACCTTGCAACTTGGGGACTACCGTCCCGGCAAGATAGAAATTGGAAGTCTCGTGAGAAGCGAGGACGAGAACGAGAACGAGCGCGAAACACGAATTGCTTTATGGCAATTCGACATAAACACACACGCATGTATGATGTATTACCAGATTACCCACCTCGGTAGACATAGCTCCACATGATACAGTTGGCTTGCTCCGATCAAAACAAACGCACATGAGCAGCGGTAGAGAGGGGGAGGAGGCCGCCGCAAGTGAGTTTTTTTACGACCGTGTTGTGAAATATACGCCCTCCCACAGCTGTAGGGGGAGCTCGTGGGGAAAACATGCGACAACAAAAGGGAAAATCAGCGAAGAAGTGACTAGAGTTCGCTAGAGTTGCCGAGTTCTCCTTTAAACAGTAAAATCAGTTAACAGCCACGGTAGCGTGCCTAGTGAGAGCTAATCTTTCTAACTAGTATAAGTTAGCTAACTTTAGTCGACAACAAAACTGTCAATAGCTAAAAAAATCAAGTGAAATATAATCCAAGTAAACCACCGTCTCCTCTAGACATGGCCTCATCGTCTAGTTTGTCATACTGTGAGTGTGTTAATGACAAAAAAATAGGCTAGCACTTAACTTGGTGATTCCACGAGATAGTGGTTGATGTCTGAATAGTCCATATTTGGCCACTGCGTGGGGTCATTAATCCAGTTTTCGACCATTTCAAAGGGACACCTCTGTAACCCCGTATCCAGTAGCTTCTTTAAATACTGCTCACGGTCCTCGGCAAGCAAAGAGAGTTTGTATGTTTGTGCCATTTATGCTATCAAGAAACCTTGCAGATCTAGAGCGCGTTCTGTTCTCAGGGGAATCCGTTTGTTTTCCCCCAAAAAGGGGCGTTACCCTTGGATGGCGCAAAAGTAGCGTTGGTCTGAAGCAGTCACGTGACTGTGTGTGGAAACGAAGCTTCAGACGTCACATATCATGTGGTTATGGCAAACCGAATCAAGCTCCGATACACTGCCTCAATGTGAGATGTTTTTTTTTTTATATATATGTATATATACAAGCTTCGAAGCCTCGGTGCCGAACGTCACATCACAAACTTTTAATATTTTAATTACTATATTTAAAAAGCAATGACTGTGTGCTTTTCAACTCAGTGCTGTAAGTAGCCTACATGCTAGATTTAAGACATGCAGGTGTGCATTTGTTAGCTTGAAAATATGAAACATTTATATTGTCAATAATTAAAAAATATAAGAAGTATATTACATTATATGTTTCTCTATATATGTGTGTTTATTTTGCATGAGTAAATATATTGTAATACAGTGCTATGCATAAGTTTAGGCACCCATACTAAAGTTGACTAAAAAGAGGAATAAAAAATCATCTTTTGGAAATTGAACTTAATGCCTTAATTTAAAAAATTAGGAAAAATCCAACCTTTAAGGACACCAATTTTCTTAAAAATAAACTTAAAAATAAGTTTTACTTAAAAATAAAAATCTGCCTGCCTCTATGGGAATTTAACATAGAGGTGTCCAAACTTATGCACCCTGTATTTTAAGGAAGAACATTTATTTATTTACGATACATTATTCATTCACAAAGAAAATTGGTGTCCTTAAAGGTTGGATTTTTCCTAATTTTTTAAATTAAGGCATTAAGTTCAATTTCCAAAAGATGATATTTTATTCCTCTTTTTAGTCAACTTTAGCATGGGTGCCTAAACTTATGCATAGCACTTTATATTATGCATGCAGTACCATATCTGATCACATATGCATCTATCTATTATGAAGTGTATTACTGAATGTAAAATTACATACATTATGATATATGTAAGGGATAATGTAGAGCTAGGCGGTTGTTATAGCGAATACAACCCCTACAGGCTGATCAGGACCCCGACGTGAAGCGGAGGGGTCTTGAATCAGCCCGAAGGGGTTGTATTCGCTATAACGACTGCCTCGCTCTACATTATCCTGCTTATTACATGGCTACCTACCAAATAAATCAATAATTTGACACAAAATATTGATTTAAAAAGGTGTATATTGATTTAAAAAACGATTGTATTGCTTCCGTTAAAGAAAATAGTCCATTCCGTCTCTACGGTTAGAATCCTGCGTCCATAGAAACGCTCTGTTTTTTCATTGCAATGGTGTGTTATACTTAACAACAATAACAGACCACATTCTACATTAGAATTCAACCAAGCCATGTAATAATAGTAAATATATAGTCACATATTTTTCAATATATGAAAAGCAGCAATTCCTTATGTATTATTCAATATATTGTAATATATTAACACAATATATTATTCTGTATATTTTCAAAAATACGGTTAAACCATTTAATATATTGATCATTCATATATAGGAAATATATTTTTGTTCCGTAAGGGTAGGGTCAGCCATCAAAAAACTTGTTTAGATCCAGAAAGCAACACAAGGAAGTCTGAGAACACATTCCTACTTAAGTGGACCAAAAACTCTTTCAGGGAAAGTGTAAACGTAAAGAGATCTGGGTTGTTTTTCACTTGGTTCACCTCTTGGTCATGGCTGGACTGGCCATTGGGCATACCGGGCATTTTCCCGGTGGTCCGACGTGCTTTTTGGGCCGATACATCTCATACTCATACATACTTTTTATTATTTTTATTTTTTTTTTTTTTTTAACGGCCCATAAAATTTGTACATCGCACATTCGTTTTGCTTAATTGGCGGCGCTGGGTTTGTGCCGGTGTAATGCACTGGTCAAAAAAAGTCTGCGTTAGTTTTTTTTTCTGACAGACCAGCCCATGAAACACGAAGATCAGCGGCCCATTGGCTCTTTTCTTGATTGACACTGGGCTGGCCCAGTCACAACTTTAAACGAGTGAGCGAGCGTGCAGCAGTGTCAGTGTGTATCTGTCAAAATAGTCAGCGAGATGGAGAAGAAACGCAAGGAATGTGCTGAGAAATAGCGTGAAAAAATAGAACCAGGCCCTTAAAGCAGACACTGTGTCAAAATATATGTTTTCTGACCTTCATCAGCTCCTGTGATGATGAGGATAGTGAGGAGGATCAGGAGAGAGATGAGAAAGGGTAGAGCCTGCGGTAAGCAGAACTACTTTCAAAACACTTAGGCAATGTCATGAGTGTAGGAACCCATAACCCAGTTACAGATTATTTCCACATCTGCATAGTTGACGATTACCGCAATTCACTAGAAATTTAATGAGAGGCGTTTGTAAACCATGTTTTCCGCCACAATAAAAGCTTGATGCAGTTTCCGTCAAAATAAAAGATCATGTGCTTATCTCTTTCAAGTATAGAAATTGGTACAACACTAATTATGAAAGTTTCCTTTATTTATTAGTGCATTTGTTTTACAAAATATGGCTATTACTGTCATTGGATTAATATTACAACTATTATTATGTAGTAGGTGTAATGTAAATAGACACTGTAACTAAAAGAGGTTTGAATTTTTCTTTGTTTAATTTGCACACTGAATATGGGTTGGAGCTTTTAATTTTGAACTCTCAAAGTGCACCAGATTGATGAATTTAACATTAAAATGCACAACATTTTCTCACGGTGGAGCATGCCCCTAACCCCCCCTAGAAGGACCGAGGTCGCACCACCATAGTTTTAACAAAAATCCTGTAAGAAACACGGGTATTGCTATGCCAATGCAGCTTATTGTTTCAGGATTCATCACTGTGGAGTATAGTTCAACTGTATTAATAAATGTCAAATTTTTACTTATTTCATCTGTTAACTCTCACTCGTTCCTATACTCACTCATTACATGGCATTAGTGGTTTTAATGAAAAGGAGTTGGTATGCATATAATTAAGGGCGTGCAAAGATGGGTGGTGTTTATGATCATATAGTGGGCCGGTCTGGGCCAAAATGCCCGGGCCGATTTTTTGTCCCAGTCCAGCCCTGCTCTTGGTCCACTTAAAGGAGTCTTGAGTTCAGTTCTTTTAAAGAGGACTCAAGTGTGAAAACACCCTCTGTTTATTGTCACACTGCGCTTCACAGCCGTTACATGATGTCACATACTCATCACTTTGTTCATCCTTGTTAACAACTTCACTAAAACACTCCCTCACAGTATTTTTCTTTCCTCCCTTTTGTTTTGTTTTCAAAGCTGCTTCCCAAACCGGAGGCTGCATCCTTCAAATTTAAACGTAAATATTCGGTTTCAAATTACTCAATATCTAGTGATACGAAATATACTCAAATATCTAATGAGCCGTTCAAATATTGAGACAATTTTCTTTATATGCGATTATATATATATATATACAGTGCAATGCATAAGTGAATACACCCATGCTAAAGTTGACTAAAAAGAGGAATAAAAAATCATATTTTGGAAATTGAACTTAATGCCTTAATTTAAAAAATTAGGAAAAATCCAACCTTTAAGGACACCAATTTTCTTTGTGAATGAATAATGTATCGTAAATAAATAAATGTTCTTCCTTAAAATACATGGTGCATAAGTGAGTACACCCCTATGTTAAATTCCCATAGAGGCAGGCAGATTTTTATTTTTAAGTATTTAAAAAAAAAAAAAATTTAGGATACTATGCATCCTGATAAAGTTCCCTTGGCCTTTGGAATTAAAATAGCCCCACATCATCACATAGCCTTCACCATACCTAGAGATTGGCATGGGGTACTTTCCATAAGATCATCTCTCAATGCAAATCAAACTAGCTATTAGGCTAACTGAAATAAAACCATGAGATATAATGTCAGAATTGCGTGATATAAAGTCGCAATTGCGAGAAAAAAAGTCAGAATTCTGACTTTATATCTCAGAATTCTGACTTTATATCTCAGAATTCTGACTTTATTTCACGCAATTCTGACTTTATATCTCAGAATTCTGACTTTATATCTCAGAATTCTGACTTTATTTCACGCAATTCTGACTTTATATCTTTTATATCTTTATATCTTCTGAGAAATAAAGTCAGAATTGCGAGATGTAAACTCGCAATTGTGAGATAAAAAGTTGCAGTTATCTTTTTTTTTTTTTTTTTTGTGGCGGAAACAAGCTTCCATAGATGAGTGCTTGCTTGTAAGTGTAAAAATAATGTTAGCTTGGTCTCTTTTTATCTTTGCTGGTGGCTTTCATAACTACATCAACTAAATGCACATCATTATTTCTCTATTGACAGCCTTTCAAAAATATCTGCATTTAGGCTAAATGTTTTGCAAACATTTAGTTTTATTATAGTAGATGTTTTGGAGGCTCATAAAGGTGAAGAATGGACTTCTTTACTTCCCTGTCTGTTGCATTTGACATCACAACTTTGGACACAAGGGTGTGTGTTCTTGCAATGCCATCAGCCAGTGTTACCATTTTTATGCAGCTCTATAGCCATTAGTCACATGGCATGTTCCGTGAATGACTGATGATGACGTGAGCTTTTTATCATTCTGAGAAACTCTAATTTAAATGTGTGTGTGTGTGTGTGTGTGTGTGTGTGTGTGTGTGTGTGTGTGTGTGTGTGTGTGTGTGTGTGTGTGTGTGTGTGTGTGTGTGTGTGTGTGTGCGTGTGTGTGTGTGTGTGTGGTCTAAACCCTTGAGCATTTTCATACTGATAATAAACATAATGACTACTTCCTCTATTCTGTTCCCAAGAGCACACAGCAAAGTCCCCATTGTTAAATCAACACTGCTCAGTGTTTATATGAGTCCACACTCAGAGTGTTATAAGTAACACTGAAGCAGTGTTAAAGTTAATGAGATAATTAAGTGATTAATTGAGTGATGATTGAGCATTATTGAAGACACCTGGTTGACAAGCAGAATCACTGATGGAGAAAATAATTGTTTAAGTCACCATTATGGTTATCAATGTTTGCTTTAGTTGGGCTCTTCACCCTTACATTTTTAACTTTAGATTTTGTTTGGCTGCTGTAATAATCCGGATACATTTCAAAACGGCGTTTTCGTTTATAAACGCTCTCCGTCCACACTAGCGTTTTCAGGTGTTTTCGGACGTTTCAGTGTGGATGAGAAACTTTTGAAAAACGCCTGAAAATGCTAAATTCACCTTTACTTCGCATGCGTAAAACCCCACAATAGATCACTGATATGATTCAGATGGAAAAATAAATAATGAAGTTATCGCGCATCTGTCATCTTTGCAGGACTGTGATATGAAGAGTGTGCAATGTAGAATATTTTTAGCAACAGTGTGAAAGCGAATAGCACATAACAGGCACAATACTAGTATAAACATGAATATCTATTTATATAGAACATATCTGATGGTGTTGGTTGTGTTGTAGCATAGTCATTATTTGACTTGAAATACAACTCATTGAGAGCATACTTTTTGAGTTAAGTTTATCTTATGGATTATTGCAGCACTTTTCTTGTACTGCATAACATTTTTTTGCATTTCAATGAAATCCAGATGAATTCTTAATAGTTGTTAAATTACACACACACACACACAAAAAACCTTCTAAAAAAAGTATTTCATGTAGGCACACACAGACATCAGGAATTAGTGTGTGAATCTCAGCAATGGTGACAAACAGATCAACTCTGAACATAAGCTCATTATTTGGTGGAAAGATACTTTTTTTTACTTAAGTAAAAGTATTGCTACTTAAGTAATAATTTACTTGAGTACAAGAAGTACTGAAAAATAATATGACTCAAGTAAGAGTAAATAAGTAGTTTGCATAAAAACTACTTATGTAACTACGTTACAAAGTACTTTAGTATTATTTTTCTATTTTTACCCAAAATGGGGTGATGATAGCGATATGGGGTGCTAAACAATCTCATGTCATATCTGTTTCTTTCATACTGGAAGCCCAGTACGGATTCATCCCCCACGCACAAAGTCCACAAGTGAGATTCATATGAGTATTAAACTTATGAAGTTTCAGGAAATGCCTCATATATGGATAAAATAGCATGCAAATAGAGATGTTTTGACTGATGAAACATGAAGACAAACAGATAGCGATAATATATCTTTGTTCATCAAGCTATCTCAGGTATTTTGATAAGAATGATGTATGTCTTTAAAGGGATAGTTCACCCAAAAAGGAAAATTAACCCATGATTTACTCACCTCAAGTCATCCAAGGTGTATATGCTATTCTTCTTTCAGACAAATACAATCAGAGTTATATTACAAAATGTCCTGGCTCTTCCGAGCTTTAAATGAAGTGAATGGCTGGAGAAAATTTGAAACCCAAAAAAGTGCATCCATCCATGATAATAAATAAAATGAACTCTCCAGGGAGTTTATTTGACTCCAGACTCAAGAGTGTTAAATTAACACTGAAGCAGTGTTAAAGTAATGAGATTAAATGATTAACGGAGTGAAGATTGACCATTACTGAAGACACCTGATGATAACAATCAGAATTTCTGAAGGAGAAAATTTGCTATTTTAAGTCACCATTATGGTGATCGTAGTTTGCTTTTGTTGGGCTCATTTATAACTTTAGATTTTTTTTTTTTTGTTTGTTTGTTTGTTTGTTTTTTTTGGCTGTTGTAACTGAGTTATGATGCCAGATTATCAAAAATAAAATATTTTCAGGTGGTGTTGTTTATGTTTTGACATAATTATTGTATGGTCTGAATGAAAGAACTCATTTAGAGCCTAATATCTGAGTTAGATTTACTTTATTGATTACAGAAGCACTGTGTTTGTAAAGCATATGATTGTCAACATTTTCAATGTAATCTAAAGGATTGTCCTGATAGAAAACTTTAACAAAAAAAAGCCAAATCCTTCTATTATTTAGACACACAGACATCAAGAATCAGCCTGTGAATCTCAACAATGGTGACAATAATAAAGCAGTGCATTCTGAGTGCCACAATTCAAAACTCATTAATGGAGCCCATCATGCATTGCGGTATGAATAAATTATGATCTGAATTGTTTTAGTAATTTCTTTTTCCTAATTGTAAATTCCTGTTTGTCACCATTTTTGAGATTCATACAATGAATCTTGATGTCTGTGCGTGCCTAAACGTGCTGTCACATTTGTAAATGTTTGGCAATTGAGGATACTAATTGTTGCAGTTTTGCAAGTAGAATTTTTGTCCAATCTTGCTTGATACAAGACCATTTGTGAAATTTCCTCATTACTAAATATTCCACGGGCAACTGTTAGTGGTATTATAACAAAGTGGAAGCAATTGGGAACAACAGCAACTCAGCCACAAAGTGGTAGGCCATGTAAAATCACAGAGAGAGGTCAGCGCATGCTGAGATGCACAGTGTGCAGAAGTCGCCAACTTTCTACAGAGTTAATAGCTACAAAACTCCAAACTTTGTGTGGCCTTCAGTTTAGCTCAAGAACAGTGCGTAGAGAGCTTCATCGAATGGGTTTCCATGGCCTAGCAGCTGCATCCAAGCCTTACATCATCAATTATTATGCATAGCGTCAGATGCAGTGTGTAAAGCACGCAGCCACTGGACTCTAGCAGTGAAGTATTCTCTGGAGTGACGAATCACGCTTCTCTGTCTGGCAATCCGATGGACGAGTCTGGGTTTGGTGATTGCCAGGAGAACGGGACTTGCCTGACTGCATTGTGCCAAGTGTAAAGTTTGGTGGAGGGGGGATTATGGTGTGAGGTTGTTTTTCTGGGGTTGGGGTTGGCCACTTAGTTTCAGTGGAAGGAAATCTTAATGCTACAGTATACTAAGACATTTGGACAATTTCATGCTCCCAACTTTGTGGGAACAGTTTGGGGATGAACCCTTCCTGTTCCAACATGACTTCGGTGTGAAGGAACTTGACTGGTCTGCACAGAGTCCTGACCTCAACCAGATAGAACACCTTTGGGATGCCAGGCCTTCTCGTTCAAAATCAGTGCCTGACCTCACAAATGTGCTTCTAGAAGAATGGTCAAAAATTTCCATTAACACACTCCTAAACCTTGTGGAAAGCCTTCCCAGAAGAGTTAAAGCTGTTATAGCTGCAAAGGGTGGGCCAACTCCATATTAAACCCTACGGATTAAGAATGGGATGTCATTAAATTTCATGTGCATGTAAAGGCAGATGTCCCAAAACTTTTGGCAATATAGTGTATTTTCAATAAGAGACCGGTCTGGACTGCAGGCAGGCAGTCAAGCACATCAACTCTATGGTGTGAAGTGTCTACTACTCTGTTGTAGCATGTGCAGAATAAGGCCTGGCATCCCACAGGCTTAGGCTGAGATGACTCCATATTTAATTTACAAATTTGTGGCTCAGATAAGGTCCCGTTCTGGTTTATTTCTATGGCCTGTTTGTGGCCCAGATATGGCAAACAGGAGTGAGCCACCCAAGGGCCGTGATTCCACGCTGCATGTGGGCCGGATCTGGGACGTCACATTGTTGCTATGTGGGATTGACTTGCTTTCCATGCAATATATCATCTTGATGCCATTACATGTCTCTACAATCCCAATATATGCCTCCATGTTAGTGATACCTTCAGACACATCCAAGCCAACCCTGCCGTTTACACTGATGCACCCCCATACCATGAAAGATGTTTGCTTTTGTATATGTCATTGATTAAAGTCTGGTTGGTCCCTTTTGTCTTTGGGACTGACAACTTGATGTACGTTGCTGAAACGTGGACTGTTTCTGTTTCGGATCATCTGAGATGAGCTCGGCCCCAGAGAACTCGCCGGCATCTCTGTGTTGAACTGATGTATGGCTTTCTCCTTCAGAAACAGAGATGCAAGTGACATTCCTTGATGCAGCAGCAGACTGTGATAAGTGACAATGGTTTTCCAAAGATCTCCTGAGCACATGTTGCTGTATTTAATATGGTAGCATGATGGTTTCTCATTCATTGCTGTCTGAGGTCAAAGGTCACACAGATTCAACAGAGGTTTCCTGACTTACCCTACATGTACTGAGATTTCTCTGAATTCCCTGAATCTTTACACAATATTTTGTATGGCAGAAGGTGAAATTAAATTCTTGCAGTCTTGCATTCAGAAATGCGATTTTTGAATTGTTTCACAATTCTCTCAGGCTCCTTTTACACTCGATCACGATACCCTCACCCTATTACCAATTTAAGCTTTGCAACACACTGTCAAACAACAAAACCCTTTATTGGCTATTGACAGGGATGGGTAGTATTTCAGATACATGTATTTAAAATACGTATTTGAAATACAAAATACTATTTTGTATTTTAAAGCCTTTGGAAAAAATCTAATGTAATTTGTATTTAAATACATTTAAGATGAGTATTTTCAAAATACATAAAATACTTTTTGCCAGTCAACCTCTTTATCAGGGTACTGATGTTGTGAATCAACTAGTTCAGACATTCACTAGATCAGCATTTTTTTTTTTTTTTATAAGGTGAGAATGTCATGATCAATTCTACTTGTTGATTAAAGTTAAAATAGTGCATTATTCACTTCAGTTAACATGAAAGAATAAAAGAGCACAGACAAGTGGGAAAATAGCGTAAGCCAATCAGTCTTGACCGGTTGTTGATTTTTATCAACTAGCTTTAAACAAAATGTGTTTAAAGCATTACTGCATGTTAAGGCTGGGTGATATGACATTACATATCATAGCGATGATATAAATATATAGATGATATATAGATGGGCCTATTTATGGGGTAAGCAAATTTATCCGTGCAGCTTTTAGTGGGCAGGAATTATTGAAACGTTGGAGTGGAAAAAGAAGCACTGATGAATGATACACCACAAAAATCTTCAGCTTTTAGTTTTATTGTACATAAAATATAATAATCAAAAAGGGTTAAATACTAATTTAAAATTTTAGATACACTTGCTAATTGTAATAAACTTATAGAAACAAATAAACTTTACATAAAATAAACATAAAATTGGCATTGGACTACCTGAAAAAAAAAAAAAAAAAAAAACACTCAAAAGAGTTTGAAATTCAGTTTATGCTGTGGAATCAAAACTGATATTGAGAATTGTGAAACCATGATATTGTTACTGTGAAGTAAAATTTAGATTTTGGTCATATCGCCCATCCATATTTTTGCTAGATAGCAGAAAAAGTTCCATTTTACATACAGTATGAATTTTTTAATAGTGTTCACCTCAAGTAATAGACTACATTGTAACCAGAAATAAGTAGCCTATATGAATGGCTGCTATTTTGCATAAGTTTATTTGTAACTGCAAGAAAGAAAGAAAGAAAGAAAGTGCAGAGATGAGGTTATGAATGAAAGTCAGTAGGCCTATGCAGTTTCTTCATTCACTGTGGCCTATACCTGCAATGGATGGCCAATTTCACATGTATTTTGTGTATTTTCAAAATAAAAAATACTGTATTTGTATTTAAATATATTTTTTTCACACAGTATTTTGTATTTAAATATAATTTTTTTCACACAGTATTTTGCATTCGTATTTTAAATACATTTCCATGTATTTATGTCCATCTCTGGCTATTGATACTCACTGTTAGACCTTACCGGGTTTTTTTACAGTAAAATACTGGCAACACTGTTGCCAGTAAAATACTGTTAATTGTACAGTTCTTTACTGTAATCTAGTTTGTTTCTGTAAAAATGCACTAAATTATAGTTAACTAATTACACTTGCAGAAACCGACTGCCTTAAATTGACCAACTATCATTTAAATGTATTAACTAAAATTTATAATGCGTTAATAATGTGAGCAAAGTATTACTGTGAACTTCTTTCATTTGAGACCACTAAAAAACTATTGTACATAAAAAGATTTCCACTGGATCAGCAACTACACAGTCATCGTCTGTTAAATAAAGCAACATGCAGCAAATCATCAATGTTTGTAGATCTTCTCCTGGACTGAAGCACAGGCTCTACTCTTCTGCACAATGGTGACCCAAAAAATTAATTTTACAGTAAACTACTGGCAACACTGCTATAAACCTGTTTTATAACTTACAGTTTATTACTGTTAAAATACATTTTGTGGGTGTGTCTTTTTTATCCTACACAGTTAACCCTTTCAACCCCTCAGGGAAATCCACACTACGAGTAAAAAGTAACGATGCAGTGAGATAATTAAGGGAATATGTAAGTGATTGTAAGCAGAATCACTGAAGAAAAGAGAAACACAAGAACAGAAAATAGAGAAACACAATAACTACGACTGACTTCCAGCCATTACACATTATTACACTTATTATTAACCAGTATGACTTTATTTCTGTCATACAGAAGTTGTTATTGAGATGTTTAATTGAAAATGTTTGGTTTGAAGTTACCGTTATAGAGATCAGTGGTTGCTTTAGTTGGGATGCTGATGCTAAAACATTAGTGTTTCTTTTGCTGCTTGAGCTGTGTTTTTGCAAGTCACACTTGTGCACACACAGTTTATGAATGACTGCAGTTATAATGATTATGATGACAAAATCATCATATTGCTTGTTCATTCACTAAGGAATTAATTCTCACTTATTCAGAGTTTAATCCTCAATCAAAAGTGTTACATTACCACCACTGTGAAAACGCAGCAATAAGATACAATGACTTTTTTTTTAACACATGATGCATAAGCAGAGAAACAGAGCTACACTGTGTTTTAGAAACACCGAGATATCACAATTTAGCACATTAATCTCAACAATGGTGGCAATATTTCTTTTTTATTATTATTATTATTATTCATGCAGCAGTGCATGCTGGGAGTTTTATATTATCCTGGTACCCAGCATGCATTGCGACATGAAACTTTTCACCATTGTTGAGATTCATATGCTGATTGTTGATATCTGTGTGTGTCTGAGCCAAGCAGGAGTAAAATAAAATTGAATGCACTGTATGATTACAATATTCTTCAGAAGACCTGATTACAGAAATATTGATTTCATTTTGTAGATTCACAGATATATGCTAAATATGAGATAACTATAATTTCAATGACTATATACAGGAAGAAACTGAAAATCAGGCATGTCCAGGATGATTGTGACATCATCACAAAAAAATAAAAACATCTGATCATCTTCCTCTAGACTTTTTCTTGCCATAACAAATGTGTTTTATAAACTCACTGTTACATCAGCCAGAGGGAGAGATGAAAAGTAAGAAGTCAAGGGACAAGAGACCAACTAAAGCAAATACTGATCTCCATCATGGTGAAAACAAATTGTATTATTAACTAAATATCTGTTAATTCTCAACAAGAACTTTTGTACATGTATGAAAGAAATAATGTTAAACTGGTTTGTAAACTGGTTTCACACTCAGTGTGGCTGGAAGTCAGTTGTAGTTTTTGTGTTTCTCTTTTTTCTGTTCTTGTTTCTCTGTCCTTCAGTGATTCTGCTTATCAGGTGTTCATCATTTTCTCAATTCACTCACTTCTTTTCATTCACTCTGTCAAGGGGACTATATTAGTGAACTAATGTAGGGAATAGTGAATGAGGGTATAGGGTGTGATTGTGAAAACAGCCTCTGAGTGTCGACTTTGAGCACTGTTAATTCACAGTATATTCCTGTAGGCTACTTTTATTTTCTACGGTATATTACTGTTTTAATGGAAAATGGTATAATATTGTCAGAATTTTACAGCAAGGGTTAACAGTGCTCGATAGATGTTCAATGTTTTCCTGAAATTATGTAAATGATGTTTGACAAGAGCACAGTGTTAAAAGCCAAATTTTTTGAATATGTGAGGTCTGTGTGTTATTCTTGACTGAATGCAAATGCATCTTCCTCGGAAGCCGTAGTGATCGGTTTACTGTTCAGTGGCTGACAGTGGACATTCGTTTCTCTTTAGAGATCAGATCTTTAGAGATTTCTCCTTTCAAGATCACAATGAACATCATTCTTCATTTGACAGGTGAGTATCTGAATTCTTGGCTCATGTTAAACAAAATATGAATGTTCATTTAAAAAAAAAATAGTTTTCAAAACAATTAACAAAATTGGAGAAAATAGCTTCGCGGGGCATGTAAAGCAGTTGCGCTTTACTCACATTTGAATTCTGGAAAAAAAGGCCTTAAGTGAATCTTATTTTATTTTTTTGATAATGTTTATTGTAGAAAATGTTAGCCTTAGATATATTATTATTATTATTATTATTATTATTATTTTAATATCAAATTTTAACAAATTTAAGATACAAAAAGTGACAAACTTTCACACAATAAACAAGTTATGGCTCAATAGTCAACAAGAAAAATGATATAAAGATGCCTAATTAACCTATTGAAAATTATTACCAATAAATGTAAAAGAAAGAAAAGAAAAAAAAGGAAAAAGAATGAAATCATATTATGAAAGAATATTAAACATGACATAAATTCTAGATGTTTTATAGCTTTCTTATTTACAGACATTGAAATTGTATTTAAGTACAAATTCAATTCTTGTTTGAAGAACAAGCAGGGTTTACTTTTTGCATATTTACATTTATGGATTCCTGTCATTAATATAAAATCCAATAAGAAAGTTTTTTATTAAAGATAATGAAAAATCAAGGCATTAACATTACTCCAGAAAGACTGAGCAAAAGGACACTCCCAAAACAAATGGCCTACAGTTTCAGAAGAAACTTCACAACAAGAGCAGGATGTATCAATGTTACTTCTTAAAGGGGAATTTCACCCATTTGAACATTGTTTTTTATTTAAAGTGTGTCATATATGTAGTCGAAATGTAAAATAATTTTTGAATTTGGTGCCTTCGTGACCGAGAAAAGACAAAAAATAACTTCAGGATGCATTTGTATGAAAGACAACAACTCCCACAATGCACCACATTGCACAGCTCCGCAAGCCACTCCCACTAATCCAGAAAGCGCATATCTGCCTATAAGAGAAATCACTCTTCCGTCTACAAGGCTAGCTACCACCAGAGCTTAAAATTCATTTCACATTCACACAAAATGTCTAGTTAGTTGGCGAACTCATTAGTGCATTACTCCTCGTTTGTATTTCTTTCGAAAAGGTGAATTATTGCATGGTACCTGGATGTTCAGTCAGAACATATGCGGTGCGAAACTAGGATAGTTCACAACACAAACGTCCGTGTCCTCATCTGATTCAGAGATTTCGTCCAGGAGAAATTGTCATTGTTGAAATTCTTTGCCGCAGACGGACTCTATCTCTGTGTTCGTAGCGGTTTGTAGTTGCATAGTGAGATCACCGGCGCCACCGGTCCGCCCTAACTCGAGCCAGTCCGGGCTCCTCGTCCGCGGCAGGCAGGTCTTCTGCCTCGGCTGCTCTTCGCTATAATCCGGCTTGTAAAGGTAGCCACAAACACCTGATTCAAGCATCAGACTTCCGAAATCCTCTTCTTCTATATCATATTGAGCACTCTCCTCCGCTATTGTCATATCTTCACATCTGTCTCCACAGCGCCTGTTAGCTTAGCTTCAAACAAGATGGAGGATATTGCTTTCAGTTTCAGAGAGTAAAGTCCCACCCACTGATCTGTAATAGGTCTGTAGCGTGAGCGGGTCCCGCCCCCTGGGAAAGATGAGGAACGAGTGTCTGTAGTCTCAACAGAAATCCCCCCCTCTGACACTTCCTCCTACAATGACGCAAAATGACGATTTTTGCGTCATTGTAGGAGGAAGTGTAAGAGGTAAATAACGGATTTCTCCCGTCTCAGGGGAAAATGAGATAGTGTTGCATGACCATTCAATAGTATGACTGGGTTTCTAACAATGCAAAGCTTAATGCAAATGGGTGAAGTGTCCCTTTAATTTCTGTAAAAAAAAAAAAAAAATATATATATATATATATACATATACAACTTTTTTGGCATAGTCTTGTCAAAAGTGTTATTCTATTATTCTTTAAGGAGTGAGAACTGTTATTCTCCCTGTAAAGTCCACTATATCCTGTGATTTTCTCTCTCTAGTAATCAAAGACTGATATCTGATGGATTTATCTCTCTAGCTCTGCAGCTGATGGTAATCACAAGTAACGTAGCAATCGTAAAATCTCAAGGAAACTGGTACTGCTCTCCTCCCCTGAACAAAACCTGTGCGAATGCGTCCAGTTATGTGGACTGTCATGGACAAAATGACTCTTGCAAGGCCTATTCCTGCATTCCTCAGAGTGACGGCTGCTCCTGCAAGGTCGGATCCTACAACTGCACCAGCGAATGTTACTATGAAGTTCCAGATATCTGCAAATACAATGCAAATTCCCAGACCTGCCTGAGAGGTGTGTCCAGCACGGTCCTTCATGTGTACAGCTTCTTTGTATGTCCTATGCTGTTTTTATTCAATTTCATCCCTTTTTTTTCCCCTTCCAGATTTGAAGACTTCAGACAGCACTCAAGGGGTATGTGAGAACGAGTTTCGAAAAAAATGGTCTATAAATTACATTTAATACACTATAATTCATGTTTACTTTCTTCCATCTATTGTCTTTTCTTTTTTAGGAGAAGTTAACTTCAAATCGCTTTTTAAATCTTGTTGATCTGATTGCCAATATGACGGATCAAATGTCTCCTGAAGTGAGTCACGTTTCCTGGACTTGAACCATGGGTCATTCTCAAAAAATCTAGATTTTTCCGGTTTACATAATGTTTTCAATTGAGCTCAGTTCATTTTTCTGCCCTAAAATTTTATCGTATTTGTTAACATCTTGATACTATTACCTGTTCATAATGGACATAATGGACAATTAAAGATCTGAATTAAAATTTAAGATTTGTGATAATATGTCCTCAAAAAAACTTACTGATTAGTTATAACATTGAGCCCCAGTTTCACAGACAAAGCTTAAGCCTAGTCCCAGACTAAAATTAATGTTTGAGCTGTTGAAACTCTTTAACTTTTACATATGTCAGTGCCATTGTTTTGTCTCAAGATGCACACCAGTAATATATATATATATATTATTTCTTAGGCATTTTATAAAAGCTACTTAAAAGTCCTAATTGTACTAAGGTCTTATCTAAGCCCTCTCTGTGAAATCAGGCCTTTGTCATTTAGTATGCGCGGTTCTATGGATATGCAAACTAGCCCTGCCTCTACTTACTCACTCACACCAGCTCAGAGATCCACTCATCTGGGCGTTTCCATCCAATGTTTTTTAATGCATTTTTCTCAAATGTGCATTAAAATAGGTGGATGGTAACAAAGCTAATGACACGTTTAAAAATTATTTTGAATGTAATTTATTTTATTAATGCAATACAATAACCTATTTGAACAGCCTCTAGTAACACTAAATATAGAGACAATCGTTCTTCTTAATTTATATTATTATTTTTATTGAAATTATTTGCACAATTGTTAGACCTTGCACTAATGCTTAACCCTGGAAAAGAAAATTATTCCAAAAAAATAAACAAATGACTGTAAATGCTGGTGTACAATATGTGTACAGGGATAATGCTTTATTTAGGCACTTGACTCAAATAATTAAACAAAAATGTACAACAACAACAAAAATATAGTCAAATTATTTCATATTGTTTTTAAACTTTTATGTTATAAAATGATATGGAGTTTCTTGACTATTTGACTCAAAACTCAAGGAGCTAGTTTGTCACCATATTTTGAGAATGACCCATAGATTATCTATTACACTCTTTTGCCATAGAAATCATTTGCATTTTACAAGAAAGCATTTTTTTTGTATTCACTTAGATGGCGACAGACTATTTGAAGATTGTTGATGCTGTACAGATAAAGGTTTCAGACTTGGCCAGTGATGAAAATAAAGATAAAATAGTGTCATATGGAAACAGTTATCTGAATGCCTTTGAGAACCTGGTGTCTGTCCTGGTGAAGCCAACAGAAATGTCCAACTTGCAGAATATTAGTCTCAACAATACAGGTAAAGAGTCCTGTTACGTCCCTGTTTGTACTTGTGTGTTTGACACATTTGAGAAACAAAACTGTGACGCTGTTAAAGGTGTGCGTCTTAGTCAAATATTTTCTTCTGGAGAAGCCCAGCTTTTCCTGTTTTTTTATTTTTTTTTATTTATAATTGCATAATTGGTTCTAAAGACATTTGTTTTTCCACTATAAAGAAACCTTTTGTCAATTACAAAGTTTTTCATGAATGTTAAAGATTCTTACTGGAACTATTAATGCCAATAAAAAAACTTTTAGATTTAAAGGTTACAGGGCAATAAGTAAAACACATCAGCAATATATACACTGTAAAATGTAATACGTTGACTTTACTTAGAAAAAGTGAGGAAACCGATTGCCTTAAAATGTCCAAGTAAAGTAGTGTATTAATGTTTAGTTGGCACAACTTAATAACATTTGTATAGAAAACTTGTTAAAGGAGAAGTTCACTTTTAAAATGAAAATTCTGTCATCATATAATCACCCTCATGTTGTTTCAAACCTGTATGAATTTCTTTCTTCTGCTGAACAGAAAGGAAGATATTTAGAAGATTATCAGTAACCAGACAGTTTTTGGGTCCCATTGACTTCCATAGTATATTTTTTTCCTTCTATGGAAGTCAATGGGACCCAAAAACTGTCTGGTTACTGATAATCTTCTAAATATCTTATTTTCTGTTCAGCAGAAGAAAGAAATTCATACAGGTTTGAAACAACATGAGGGTGAGTATATGATGACAGAATTTTCATTTTAAAAGTGAACTTCTCCTTTAATCAAGTATACTCAAGCACTCTTGAATCAAAATCATTAGTTGTGTTAACTTCTCATTAGAGTTCACATTACTAGGAAAATATCAGGAAACCGATTGCTCTAAAAAAAGCAAGTAAAGTGAAATAGGAATAGTATGTGGTACTGACAAATGCTTAGTTAGTATAGTTCACTTACACAAGAGTTCTAGTAACTAAAAAATAACTGTAGAGAGTACTTGATAATTTACTTTAAATGAAATGTATTTGTCACCATGGTTGTGTTTTGCATGCTGAATGATGAAGTCTGTGTGAGTCAAGCATGATCAATTACAAGATTTTCACAAATATAGAGGGATTATATAAACCCAATTAACTGTTTCAGAAGGTGAGGCATAAATAGTAGCAACAAAATTATAAAAGATCACTAATTGACACAAGTTACATTATACACCATTCATATTTTCTCTCTCACACACTCTCTGATGTTAACAAGCAGAATCACTGAAGGAGAAAATCACAAATTGTAAGCCACCGTTATGGTGATGGGTGTTTGCTTTAGTTGGGCTCTTGACCATTATATGTTTACTTTAGATTTTGCTTGGCTGCTGTTAGTGAATTATAACAGCCAGATGAACAAAGAAAAAAAAGTGATCTGATGATTATGTTATGGCAATCATCATTTGAACTTGATTAGCTTCACTGAACTCATTGAGACCCTTATTTCTGACTTAGATTTATGTTGTTGATCACAGAATAACCGAGATTCTACATATCTAGAATTTTAGATATAGTACAAAGGATTACTGTTTAAAAAAAAAAAAAATCTTTCTTTTAGGCACACACAGACATCAAGATCCAGTCTATGCACCTCAACAATGGTGACGAGCAGAATATTCAATTAGGAAAAGGAAATTACTAAAATAATTCAGTTCATAATTTATTCATACTGCAATGCATGATGGGAGCCATTAATGAGTTGTGATTGGTGGAAGCCACTGCAACATGCTTTATTATTGTCACCATTGTTGAGATTCACAGGCTGATTATTGATGTCTGTGTTTCTAAATAAATTTATTTAAAAGTCTTTTGATTAAAACAATGTTTATTAATTATTTTGGATTATATTAAAAATACTGAAAATCATATGTAGAATCACATAGCTGCTGTAATTATGAAGTTAAACCACATTTCTCAATAAGTTTGATCTTTCAGATCAGAACATGATTATGTCCAAACATAACCAACACCATCAGATCACATTAGTTATTTGTTCATCTGACTGTTATAAATCAATAACAGCAGACGAACAAAATCTAAAGTAAACATATAATGGTCAAGAGTCCAACTAAAGCAAACACCCATCACCACAATGGTAACTTAAAATTTGTGATTTTATCCTTCAGTGATTCTGCTTGTTAACATCAGGTGTCTTCAATAATGGTCAATCATAACTCAATTAATCACTTAATTATCTCATTATCTTTAACACTGCTTCAGTGTTCATTTAACACTCTGCTCAGAGTTTATATAATTCACATATGTTTATATATGTTAATTTAACACTGGGGATTTTGCTGTGTACTTCTCTTTCTTTGACACTAAACAACTGATTTATTGTTGCATCACTGCATCAACAGAAAGAGAATCATAATAAAGAAAATATAGTTCCAAGTGCCCAACCAAAGGGATCACTAATCGCCATAAATATAAATATTTTAGGAAAATCAAAATCAATTTATGAAGTCAACTTATGTTATGTTCTCACAAATTTTTCAGTTGTATTGACAATTCAACATTCAAGATTACTTTGGGAAATGAGTGAATGCAAACAAAGACAAATAACTGCAGAAGTGGAGGAAATGAGTGAAAGGTCCATTAAGAATTCCCCTGCCTCAAAAACCACACTCAAACCAATCAATTAATCTTAACTTGGGTTTTCTGAGTAAATAAAACATATGTGAATAGTACAGATTACTAGATTTTTACAATTAAGTTAAGACATTAAGTAAAGTTAACTAAAAAAGTTTTAGTAAGAACCAATGTTGGATTTTACAGTGTAGATAAGACATTATATCTGTTTTTTTTTTCTTTTTTTTTCTTGTGTCTTGTAGAAGTAAGAGTTCTTGTGGTTGGACCAAATGCATCTGTAAAGGACGTGCCTCTGATCCGTACAGAAAAGGCTAGCATGGATATTGACCTTTTTGAGATTGCCATGAACAGCACTTCAAGTATGTGAGAAGTATGAACAAGTACAAATAAAAATACACACGTGAACATTTGTTTCTGCTGCTGTTAAAGCCCAATGTTTTTTTTTTTTTTTTGTCTTAACAAGTTTGAAAAAAGTTTATTTTTCCCATTTTTTTGCAAATTGATGTGACTCGATGTGATTTTATGTTGGTCTGTCACACAGGATCAGCTGCTGTGGCTTTCATGAGCTACAGTTCATTGGATAATCTACTGAAGCCTGAGTTCTTCAACACATCAAATGACACGATTAAAACCATGATGTCCACTGTGATCTCAGCTACTCTTCATCAAACCAACACTACACTCACCAAACCAGTCAATTTCTCCATCAAACACATCAGAGTGAGTTAATTTCTATGACTCCTACAAGCCAATGTTCTGATCTAGTAACCCACATAGCAACATTTTGAGCTAAGAGCCCAAATAATGGAAACACTAATCACTGTTATGGTGACTTCAAATGAAACACATTAGAATTAAACCCCTGTTAATTCTCAATAAGATCTTTTGTAGACGTCTGACAGAAATAAAGTCAGTCTGGTTAGTAATAAGTGAAGCTGGTAATGCTGTTTGTGAAGTTGTTTAATCCTCCTCTGCTGAGATCTTCACAGATTTAATGTCTTCTTTTCTCTTCATTTGATTTCATCTTAGACTGTGGCTGAAGTCAGTTGTAGTTCTTGTGTTTCTGCTCGTCTCTTTTTCTGTTCTCTTCTTTCCTTCAGTGATTCTGCTTGTTAACAGGCTTATTAAGGCTGAGATGACTCCATATTTAATATACACAGATTTTGTGGCTCAGATAAGGTCCAGTTCTGGTTTATTTCTTTGCTCTTGGCTGACATGTGGCATTGCTATGGCCTGCTTGTGGCCCAGATCTGGCAAATAGGAGTGGTCCGCCCAAGTGCCGTAGATCCATGCTGCATTTAGGGCCAAATCATCTTTCCACGTGTGCCAGATGTGGGCCGGATCTGGGACGTCACAATGTTGCTACGTGGGAAGGTTTACTGTGAGCCCAGAAAAAGATTTTTTTTTTCTTTTTTTCTCTGATGTACAATGTTGTGTTTACCCTGTGAAGGACTTCAACCCCAACGGTTTCATCAACTGAAAACATCTAATATTCAGTGTTATAATATTTTCTGCATGTTCTTTCTTCTTTTTGCAGGAGTTTGACCCCGACGGTTCTCTGTCCTGTGTGTACTGGAATATCAGCGAGTGGATTGTAGATGGTTGTTCTGTTTTAAAGACCAACAGCAGCTACACTGTGTGTTCCTGTGTTCATCTGTCCACATTCGCTCTCATCATGCAAACCAGCCGCCCAACAGAGGTACGAGAACATTTATAGTGAGCATTGAGGAACAGCACAGATTTGGCACTCATGTACTCTGACATGTTTTCTCAGAGCGACTCACTGATGGAGTTGTTGAATTTGGTGTGTGTGATCGTGGGGCTGGTGTTCTTCAGTTTGGCCCTGTTGACCTTTGCCCTTTGTCAGTGGAGTCCTGCAGTGAATAATGTGGCTCGAATCAATCTCTGCCTGAGTCTGCTGTTGGCTCACCTTCTGCTCCTGCTCACACAACAGTTCCTGAGCCTCATACGCCCTCATCAGGTGAGAATGATGAAGGAGCCCTACAGCTCAGCACAGTCTCACTGAGATTCATCATATCCGTCTCTCATGATCTCCAGGTGTTGTGTGCCGTGATATCAGGTGTGCTGCACTTCCTCTTTCTCTCCGGCTTTGTGTGGATGTTCATTGAAGCTGTGCTGCTCTTCATCTGTGTGAAGAACCTATCACAGATCAGCTCCAAAAAGAGGGAGGTGCTTAGCAGTGGATTCCTGTGTGTGATTGGATATACGGTTGCTCTGGTTGTGGTGGCCGTGTCTGTCGGGCTGCTTCCTGAAGGATACGGCAGCGAACAGTGAGTTATTGTTGTTGTTGTTTTTAAGTCAATTTGATTAGATGGAAATACTGTAAGGCAGCTCTGGGGTTTGTGACATTTCTGCCATCTGATTAAAGAACATTTTTACAAACACTGTACAAAAAAAAAAAAAAAGAAGAAGAAAAAAAAAAAGAAAAAAAAAGGTAAACACCAGAAATCTTATTTTTGACAAATTAATTCAGTTCTTATATTATGTTTCTTCTAAACAGGTGCTGGATTAAAATTGATAAAGGTTTTATCTGGAGTTTTCTGGGTCCTGTTTGTGTCATACTAGCAGTAAGCACATTTCTTATTTCTCATTTTAATTTATATTAAAGGGAAAACAAAGTGCTTCATCATTATTTTCTACTTTTCAGTTAAACATGATTCTTTTCATCAACATCATCATCAGTCTGAACTCAACTCTCAAAAATCTGAACGCTGAAGTTTCACAGATGAAACAAACCAAGTAATAAACATTCAGATTCAAACACTCCATAGAAAAAAAAAAGAAAAAAAAAAGTCAATAAATACACTTGAACTCTTTTTCTACAGGATTATGGCTTTTAAAACACTGGCTCAGTTTGTGATTCTTGGTTGCTCCTGGATTCTGGGTTTCTTCATTAATGGCAGGAAGGAGCTGGAGATCATCTTCCTGATCTTGAACTCCCAGCAGGGAACCTTCATCTTCCTGGTCTATTGTGTCCTCAATAATGAGGTCAGATATCACTCAATTTACCACAATATTCCATTCAAAACTGAACATGAAAGAATAGTACAGTTATTTTCATGGAGGTCCTGTTCTTATTTTGGCAATCCATGTCTTTTATAGAATAATGTCAGAGGCAGTTGTTGAAGTCCCCCTGTAGTCAATAATTTTATACCTTAAAACAAATCTTTGATCACCAAAATAACATTTTTCCTTGAAAAAAAATTCTTTGTGCTTTAAAATAGCATTAGTAATTTAGTAAACGTGGTTTTATGAATATGCAAATGAGCTCCGCCTCCACTCACTCACAGCAGCTCAGAGATCCACTCGTTGATGATCACACGTTGATCTGATTGGTTATAAGTTAGTTTGTGACGTCAGAAACAGCGATTTCAAACGTTATTGAGACTGTCTTTGGTTCACTGCAGTTTTAAGAGGAAAATACTGAGCAATGGTGTTGACTCATGAATTTACACATGGTTTGTCTTAATGCATTTTAAAAACACCATTTTCTCCTTCAGTGATTCTGCTTGTTAACATCAGATGTCTTCAATAATCACTCAATTAATCACTTAATTATCTCATTAATTTTAACACTGCTTCAGTGTTACTTATAACACTCTGAGTATGGACTCATATAAACACTGAGAGTGTTAATTTAACACTGGGGATTTTGCTGTGTAGGCTCGCGGTTTTTGAGAAGGAGTCATCCGTCCCACCTCGTCGCGCTCCCGAGACCGCCGAGGCCTCGCGGGGAGCCGCGAGCTGGAGTTTGGATGTAGAGCTCGAGGGTATGGAGTATGAGCAGACGGGCCTCGCCCTTTCTCTCCCTCCCTCTCCCGAGCATACGCGTGGCGTCCTGCCAGTCGAATTTTCTCATGATTATTTATGCCCTAGCCCGGAAGCGAGCAAGACGGTTTCTTTCGGGCTGGAGGATTTACACTGCAGCGTCTGGCTCTGAGGATTTTGGGCCTGTTTTAGTTGATGGCGTTCTCCCGCCTAGCGGCCAGGAAGCACGGCCTACTGTGGCCTACACGGTGCTTATTGATGTGCTTTCGTGTGCTACAGAGAAGCCCGCTATTGACTGGCCCGACGAGCCCTGCGAGTCACAGTCATCTAAACCCGACGGAAGATTTTTAAGTGGCCCTAATTATAGGCCAGAGTGGAGAAAGCTGCCCTTTTTCAGTGATCTGCATAATGAGATCTCCAGATCCTGGAAGCAGCCTTTTTCTGCACTTTTGACTAATGCGGCAGCCACTGACTTCACCAACCTCGTTGGTTCTGTGGAGCAGGGCTATTCCGCCATCCCAGCGGTCAAGGACACGCTGGCTACCCACCTTTCTCTGTCATCTGCTCCATCGTGGAAATCTCGCCCCCTCCTTCCCTCTAAACCATGCAGGACTACTTCCGCCCTTATCGGAAAGTCCTACATGGCAGCTGGTCAGGCAGGCATGGCCCTTCACACTATGACCAAGCCTACCAGGCGGATGTTCTAAAGGAGATGGAAGAGGGCACTGGCCTAACGCCGGAAGCTGTCAAGGAGCTTTGTAAGGCCACGGATCTGGCCTTAAGAGCCACCAAGCACACCGCGCGCGCTAACCCCTCTAACCCCTCCCCGTCTCAACCCAGAGAACCTCCCTTTCACAGGAAGGAGTACACCACTAGGAGGAGTGACCCGGCTCATCCCCCACCAGCTACGGTTTGGGGAGCCCGCGGTTGCCCATTTCCCTCCAGCGACCTCATAGATGTCTTGAGCTGAATCGGACTAACAAATCTTCAGCTCCAGCTCCCTCAAATCGCTCCTGACCCTCAGGTCAGGAAAAGGAGAGCTCTTCCCGATTTTCGAGGTTGGGACAGACCGCGCAAGCATTTCTGCCCACCTCTCACTTGCTCTCCTTTTCCATCTCTACCACTTTCGCCGCCCAGCGCGTTTCGAAGTGCAGATTCTGTTCAACTTCGTTCAAACCTTCCGGCGTGGGAGGAAGGAGACACGTTAAGCTTTCTCCCCTCGCCCCTGACTTGTTTGATAACTGTCGCTCGCATCCTCCGAGACACATTCAGTTTTCTTCAGGAGCAGGCAGACCCTGCAGTACCGATCCAGGCAGTGGTACCTCCCACTGCGTGTCAGGATGCCAGGTGCTCTCCTTCACGGTCGATCACGCCGTCCCACAAGATTCAGCTCGACACCCTAACACAGGTATGTCCTCTGCATTGCAACACTCAGCTTCCTCTATCACATTTCTTTCAAGAATGGAGACGTCTGCCAGGGGTATCGCCTTGGATTGTCTGCACAGTTCAGCTCGTCTACACGCTTCAGTTCTGTCGCAACCCCCCTTGCTTTAACAGGGTTTTTCCGACTGTAGTCGACAGTGCCTCAGAAGCTTCTGTACTACAGCAGGAGATTTTGTCCCTTCTCCTCAAGGGAGGGATAGAAGAGGTTCCTTCAAAGGAAGTCGAGCAAAGCTTCTTTAGCCGTTACTTCCTGGTCCCGAAGAAGGGCAGCGATCTGTGACCTATACTAGACCTCCGCCAGCTGAATTTCTCCCTTTACAAAGGGAAATTCAAGATGTTGACGCTGAAAGCTATCATATCTCAAATTCGGGCAGGGGACTGGTTCGTGACAGTAGACCTGAAGGATGCATATTTCCATATTAAGGTTGTACGGCTTCTGGGTCTCATGGCCAGAACCGCCATATTGACTCCCCTGTGCTACCCCTAGGGTTGCTCCACATGAGACCTTTTCTGTGGTGGATGAAGCTCTCAGGGGCCCGGTCGACAGGACCAGCTCTTCGCCTGTTGAAGGTGTCGCACCTTTCAGTCTGGCGGGACCCCCTCTTCCTTCAGAAAGGGGTCAGCATGGGTGCTGTTTTCCGTCGCCAAATGATTACGATGGATGCCTCTCTGACCGGCTGGGGCGTGGTTTTCGAGGGCAGGCCAGCATGCGGGGTCTGGACTGGGGAGACTATCTCTTGGCACATAAACAGCTTGGAGCTGAGAGCTGTTTCCTTGGCCCTTCTACACTTTATCCCTTTTCTCGAAGGGCACCATGTCATTGTCAGAACAGTCAATATGGCGGTTGTGTCCCATGTAAACTGGAAGGGGGGCTCATGGTCGCGCACCCTTGACAGGCATGCATGCCATCTCCTCCTGTGGGCTCAGAACAAGTTCCTTTCACTGAGGGCAGTCCATGTCTCGGGATCTTGAACCTCGCAGCGGATTTTCTGTCGAGGCAGAAGCTCAGATCAGGGGAGTGGATGCTGAACCGTCAAACAGTAGCCCTGATTTTGGACGAGTTTGGAAAAGCGGAAGTGGACCTCTTTGCATCTCATCACAATGCCCACTTTGGTTGTCCCTGAGCCCCCGAGCACCGTTGGGAATTAGGGATGGCGAAAACTAAAAATTTTCTTGACCGACCACCGAGCCTCATTAGCCGGTTGAAACTGGTTAACCGCTTAGTTTAAAATATCCTACGCTATTTGAAATAACAGCCATTTTGAGCCGCGCCTGCAATTTCACAACTCTGTCGCATCTCTCTGCCGCTCTGCCTCCCGGCCCTTCCACTCACGTCACTTTTTTTAAATACCCTACAGCGCGAAACATGAGTCCCGCAAACGCGGCGCCGAGGAGCTTGTATGTAATCGGAGGACAAATGGCTCCTTAGTTTCGAAATGGTTTGGTTACTAGGTGATCGCGTTGAAAATAAAGGCGTTTGTCTAGCATTAGAAGCTCATGTGTAACATTGCCGCGGCTCATTTAAGAAAATGACAGCTCCGAAGAGACGCTGCTTTAGTTTGAGGTAGTGCTAACAATAATAAAGAAAGATGATGATCATCAGGTGTCGAGTTTTCAGGTGATACATCATAGATTATGTGCTACTACTGTATTTAAGCACTGTATCACACAAGTAGCAACTTACATCTGTGTCATTCTTTTTGGTGAAATGGTCCCACACACTACTTTTCTTTGCACGCTTCATCCTGTCGTCTGCCCTGGCTCTAACCTCGAGTGTTTTAGCCTGTAGCCTTTACTTTTCGCAAACCTTGTGAGCGCGCGAACCCAAACGCTGACCTCGCGACAAATGTTTTTATTGGTTTACAATAAAAAGTACAAACAGGCGAGTTACGGAAAATTGAGTGTGAGGTATTTGTTCACTTCACACAAAAAGATCTTGGAATGAGATGGCTAACTGTAGTAGCATTTAGTCCACTGTCTATAATAGCCTAATTTAGAGATCACTTTTTTTTTTTATAACCGACAACCGACAACTTTGATCGGTTAACGTTGATACGGTCAACCTTCGGTCAAACGGTCATCGGTTAACATCCCTAGTTCGTTTTACATTTTTGGGGGAGTACTCTGGGTTCGGGCCAAATTCCAAGCTTCAAATTCCAAGCCCGAACTTGTGAAAAGCTTGATTTTCACCACAGTGGGACTTTAATCTGTTAATACTCTTCCATTTCCTTCCTGTGATGGAATGTTTAAATTAGTCAAAATTATTTAAACTCCAACCGTCAAAAATTCTAATTTAAACAGATGCAGTCTGTCTGTCTGTCTGTCTGACTCCATTAATGCCTTCAAATTCTAAGCTTGTAAAACGACTTCAAACTTTTAGGCAGAGTTGTATAGTCCAGGGGTCAGAAAGTAAAAGTCCTGCCATATGTTTATTCCACCCATAAACTCAGCAGCTGATTTCACTAATTAGTTCTCTCTCCTGCTGAATTAGCAAATCCAGGTGATTGGAACAAAATACTGAGGAGGACTTTTACTTTCTGAACCTGGACTTTACACCTCTGCATAGCAATGCCACATGTCAGCCAAGAGCAAAGAAATAAACCAGAACTGGACCTTATCGTAGCCACAAAATCTGTGTATATTAAATATGGAGTAATTTCAGCCACAGCCTCAGATGAAATCAACTGAAGAGAAAAGAAGACATTAAATCTGTGAAGATCTCAGCAGAGGAGGATTAAACAACTCCACAAACAGCATTACCCGCTTCACTTATTACTAACCAGACTGACTTTATTTCTGTCAGACGTCTACAAAAGTATTTATTGAGAACTAACAGAGGTTTAACTCTGGTTCATTTGAAGTCACCATAACAGTGATAAATGTTTCCATTAGTTGGGCTCTTAACTCTTATTGTCTCTTTTGTCTTCTTTGGCTGCTGGGACAGTGTGTTTGTCGAACACATTTACTGCAGCAAAGCAAGCTAAAGTGAAATGAGATCAGGTGATGATGGTTATCTGTTGATGGTTACTGATTCACTGAGGTTTTTATAATCTAACAATTATGTTGTTCCACTAATATATTCACATCACAAACCTTGTGTTATTGCAGCATGAGATCCAGCAATATATCAATTGGTTTAAATCTTTTAACAAGGATGAAACAAAAAATCAGACCCACGCTGACACACACAGATATCAACAATCAGCGTATGAATCTCAACAATGGTGACAATCACAAATAATATTTAAATAAACAGATCAACTCAGAACATCACTGAAAAGCTACTAATTCACAACAAAAACAACAGCAAAAAAATGAATGTAAATATTTAGAATTAAACAAAATAATAGCACAATTCAGCTGCATAATTTATTCATGCTGCAATGCATGCTGGGAGTTTTGTACTATGCTGGTACCCAGCATGCATTGCAGCAAGGTACTTTTGATTGTCACCATTGTTGAGATTCATACGCTGATTGTTGATGTCTGTGTGTGTCAAATAAACTGACTTTTGCATGCTCATGTTTGTTGAAGTCTTCTAACTTATTGTTTATAATATTACTGGATCTCATGCTTTAGTAACACAGGAATTCGATTAAAATATTTCACTTAATCAGTCTATTTCATGATGATTATAAAACCATCACCAGATGACCATCATCACCTGATCTCATTTCACTTTAGCTTTCTTTGCTGCTTCAAATGTGTTTGACAAACACACTGTCACAGCTGCCAAAAAAGACAAAAGATATGATAAGAGTTAAGAGCCCAACTAATGGAAACACTAATCACTGTTATGGTGACTTCAAATGAAACAGAGTTAAACCTCTGTTAATTCTCAATAAAAACTTTTGTAGACGTCTGACAGAAATAAAGTCAGTCTGGTTAGTAATAAGTGAAGCTGGTAATGCTGTTTGTGGAGTTGTTTAATCCTCCTCTGCTGAGATCTTCACAGATTTAATGTCTCTTGTCTTCATTTGATTTCATCTGAGGCTGTGGCGGAAATTACTCCATATTTAATACACACAGATTTTTTGGCTACGATAAGGTCCAGTTCTGGTTTATTTCTTTGCTCTTGGCTGACATGTGGCATTGCTATGCAGAGGTGTAAAGTCCAGGTTCAGAAAGTAAAATTCCTCCTCAGTATTTTGTTCCAATCACCTGGATTTGCTAATTCAGCAGGAGAGAGAACTAATTAGTGAAATCAGCTGACTGAATTCATGGGTGGAATAAACATATGGCAGGACTTTTACTTTATGACCCCTGGACTATACAACTCTGCTTTTAGGCCCTGCTTTCTCAAGCTTTTTTCTATTTTGTCCTTTGTAATTCGTTAAGCAATTTTATCATCCCGCTCCATAGGAAAGCCATTTCACTCTCTCCAGAGACAGTGTTTGGAAAAAAGTATCAGTAGCCGCGTTTCCATTACAGATTTGCGTAAAACTTTTGCAATATTTTCTAAATGTTGATAAAAACTATTGCCAAATGACAGTGTTTCCATTAACCGATGTTATGCGACTGAAACATTTTTTTTCCCCTCTCGCCATAAGTCATTCAAACAATTATGGCAATGGATGTTGGTAGGTTTAAGTATATACCAGCCACCGCTCTAGCCATTATTTTTAATGGAAGGTGATATAGGCTTATTTTCCAAATATTAATGGCAAGGAAAGCCCCTTATACTTGGGAGTGGCTTTTGGGTGTTCATATCTGCTTCAAGGTCTTGATTGTAGCATTTCTTTGTGGTTTCTTTTGTCTTTTATGAGTTTAATAAAGAACTCTGACCCATCTTCTGTCCAAGCACACTACGTAATCTACATTAGGTGATCTGTAAATGTGCAAAAACTGTTTCCCCAGCTAACAGACTTTTGTTATAAGAACTTTCTCCAAATATTCAGTGTTGGTTCTGGGAACGTGAAAAATGTTTTTTTGACGTTAGAGGAACGTTTTTTTTAAAGGTATAATGTTCCTCAAACGTTCTTTCAACTTAATTTTGATTTAAAATTCAACATTATAGGAACGTTGATTTCCAAAATTCCAAGAACATAAAAATGTCCAGTTTCCTTAATATCACTAGAATGTTATTTAAAGGTTAGTGTGATGTTCCTGAAACATTCTTTTGAAATTTGAAAGTTATTAGAGAAGACATTAATGAACTCAATTGATGTGATAAAAATCATTTTTAACTGAAGCAATTTGTTTAAGATTGTCCAAAACTATTTACAAGTTAAAGTCGACACACTTAGACATCAGCACTCGTCATACAAACCTCAACAATGGTGACAATCAAAAAATAATTCATATGCATAATTTATTCATGCCGCAATGCATGCTGGGAGCCATGAATGTGTTTTGTATGCTGGCATGAAGAATGTCACCATTGTTGAATTTCATATACTGAATGTTGATATCTGTGAGTGTATAAATGACTCAAAAATGATTTTTAAACAGGACCTTAAACTCAGTGTTTTATATATATACACGCACACTCACAGAAATCAACGTTCAGCAGCTGAACCACAATAATATTGTTATAAATTATGTTTTTTACACTTTTTGAGTTTCATGTCAATAGTGTTTCAATTATTTAATTAGTCATCAGCTACAGAAAAGCATGTTTATCTTCTTTAGCAATGCAGAAATGTTCTCCTTAAACTCCTGCACTTGCTGATAAATCAACATCAAATAAATTCAAGGGTCAAGAGCCCAACTAAAGCAAACACTGACCTCCATGATGGTGACCTCAAATGAAACATTTTCAATAAGACAACAACATCTAAACCTCTGTTAATTCTCAATAAGAACTTCTGTAGACGTGTGACAGAAATAAATCAGATTTTGAGAAAGTTAAAGCAACACCAAGTAGCTTTTGCTCTCTGGGTCCCCCTACAGTTGGGAAACAGTATTGTCTTCTACTGCGGTCGTAAAATCTGTCATGGTAACGCCCGTTTCACACATACTCCGTTTGCAGTGCGTATGCGGTGTGTATTTTTTTCCGTACCCATGTTAACAGGTTAGAGCTTTCACACTGCACGCGGTTGCAGTCCGTCGATCCGTTCCAGTTGCGGTGCGTATACAGCAGTGCAGAGATCGTTTCCGCACCGAGTCTATTTTTGCTGTGCTGCAAACGCTGAATTAAAGGGACAGCGCATGTTTCGTGGTCAAAATGAACACAGATTGACCTGAAAATGTAGAAATTTCACCATAAATGCGATTAATGAAATGAAATGTAGTAATCTCACCATAAATGTATTTAATCATACTACTTTTTCCACAAGACCGGGGTAAAGCAAGGAAAGCTACAATTTACCTCAACAAGGCGACATACAACACTTGTCTCATTCGTGGAGGTAAAAAAAAAAAACAAGTTCTTTGTGACATGCAAGATTTATTGTATTAAAATTTAAATGAAAAAGAAAAGGCATGCGAGTGGGCTGTTTTTGTCAATTTTAAGTTTTAATTTAAAATGTTTGCGATTTAATATGTAGGCTACATGGTTAAATTTTATCACTTGCTTGAGCAACTTAATATAAGTAGAAGTAGGCTATGCGTTGAATAATAGGCTGCCGTTGTTTAAATTGTGTTTAAACGTGCATACGTCTATTAAAGAGTGTATGTACAAAGAGAATTGCAATGCTGAGACGTTAAGACCGGGGTAAATCAATGGAAAATACAATTTACCTCAACAAGGCGACATAATGAACAACACTCGTCTCATTCGTGGAGGTGGAAAAACAAGTTCTTTGTGACATGCAAGATTTATTATATAAAGATTTAAATTATGCAAGGAAAGGGTATGAGTCTGCTGTTTTTGTCAATTTTACGTTTTAATTTAAAATGTAGGCTTTGCGATTTTAAGTAGGCTACATGGTAAAATATTTTACCACTTGCTTGAGCAACTTAATATATAATTATATAGAAGTAATGCATTTAATAATATGTTGTTAAATTGTGTTTAAACGTGAATACATCTATTAAAGAGTGTAGGCTATATGTGTACAAAGAGAATAGCAATGCTGACAAAAAAACATTTTTTAAATAAAAGTTGCTGATAACTTCTTGATTTGAAATACAAATTGAGAGTATGTATTTGTGGTATAGCCAGCAGCGGATCAGTTACGCACTGCAAACGCAGCATATGTGAAAGCACTATTGCGCGTGCTGCTCCTGCACTGCATACGCACTGCAACACGCACCGCACACGCACTGCACACGGAGTATGTGTGAAACGGGCGTAACACCAGGGGACACACGTGCATTTGCTGACAAGCTGATACCCCCGAACTCTGCAGAAGGAGTTCTCACGTCTTGGGCAGACTGCCTGCGTTGCGTGTGAAATGTCTTCATCCCAGGTACAGTGGCATATATTTCAGCATGTCATATGAATATAATTTCATGGGTTTTATTTTTTTCAAACCCCAAAAGATCGCGTAGCTCACGTTTACAAGCCAGCATCATTATAGTAGCCTATTGGCTACTGTTTTACAGAATGCTAATTCAATTCAATGTTTGTGTGGTAGGTAATATATATTGTCAATATTATCAAGCTACCATAGATGAATTTGCAAAGTTGAAAAATCGATTTGCATTATAGCCTGAGGCAAGACACTTTCACCAGAAAAATAAACAAACATGACTATCAGCCTGCAGTCATTAGGCTACTTAGCCTAAAAGATATTTTTTTCCGTCTAATCATGTATTATTTACTTGCAAGAATGTAGCTCCTACCAAACTTGTACACGCCGTTTAGACATAGGCTTACTTCTGACTTTTTTTTTGTCCGTTGCTGCTTTGGCCATGACAAAAACATACGCACTGTTACGAACTTTAAAAGGTGTAGGGAATGTACCGTAACATTTATATATTAATATGTTGCTGGATGTGAAGTGAGGTGGAAGAACATGACAGACAATCTTTGAAAGAGAAAAATTACTGGATTTTTATTCACATAAAAGCCGAAGCCACTAGATCCAGTAAAATAACAATAATAATGTGCGCAAAGGTACAATGTGATAATGTAAACAAATAAACAATACATGGGAAAAGAACAAAAGCGGCACCAAAGAAAATAACAAAATATAACAAAACAATCCTTAATCTAAACCTAATCTAACCAAAGAAAAAGGTAGAAAATAAACCCAAATCTTTGGTGCATCCGGTACCCTAACTGAACTACCTAACAAAACAGAAGATACATTAAGTGGCGCTCACTTCTTACCTAGTGTGTCTAGACAATCATCTGCTACGGGTGCAGTGTATATCGCGATATACTGACCTGCGTTCTCTTCCCACTATATCAGCTGTTGCCCGATACCTCAGAGCAAATGAAAAGGTAGACAACACAATACAAAGAACAAAGCACATAGCACACAACTCAGTCCGCGGGCAGAGATATACACAAAAACTCGATTCACTACAGAAAACTCATTCCACTACAAAGAACTCAGTTCGCTACAGAAAACTCATTCCACTACAAAGAGCTCAGTCCACTACAGAGTGTTCAATTTGCTATCGAGAGAGAAAGCTTGAATGAACACGCCATCCTTTTAAACCAGCTGGGCGGCCTCCGATTGGCTCTCAAGCGCCGCCTTAATGAAGACTGACGTCCAACTCGGCCAATCACAGCAACCTGCGAGCAGAGATAGTGAGCTAGAGACAGAGAGAAGATAATGAGCACAACAGCAAACACGTGCAAAGTACACTAACGTGCACAGATCAGTAAAAACAAAACGAAACACGCGTGGAGCGTAACACGCACGAAAGCCGGAAAACAAACGCTGGTTGGCCTCTCACGTCTAAATTTGAGGAAGTGGTGGGGGAAGTGACGTATGCCGTAAAGCAGTCAAATTTTGTAGTTCTTTCTGTGCTCGGGTTACTACCCAAACCCCGAAGTTACGTAGTGCCAGTAAAAGCGATAGGCTACAGACCCCGTCAGGCTATGGCAGACCTGTCATTCAACCTATTGTAAGTCGATGTACCATCACAAGGGTATTGGAAATATATTATGAAGGTTGAAAAGCTACATAGTGTTGCTTTAATTTATTTTATCTTCAGTTCATCTAAGGCTGTGTCTGAAGAAAGTTGTAGTTTGTGTTCTTATTACTCTTTCAAAAGATGATTGAAAGAATGTTTCAGGAACATCACACTAACCTTTAAATAACATTCTAGTAACATTAAGGAAACTGGAAATTTTTATGTTCTTGGAATGTTAGAAATCAACGTTCCTATAATGTTGAATTTTAAATCAAAATTAAGTTGAAAGAACGTTTGAGGAACATTATACCTTTTAAAACACGTTCCTCTAACGTCAAGAAAACTGGACATTTTTCACATTCCCAGAACCAACACTGGATATTTGGAGAATGTTCTTATAACAAAAGTCTGTTAGCTGGGTCCATTGCAGTGACAGCAAAAACCACCTGGTGACTTTTTTTGCGATATATGAAAGTTTTTGCAAAAATGTACGTGTTTGGGCGTCCATTGGGTGTATTTTCAATTCGCAATTTCAATTTGTGCAATTTGAAAGGTAATGGAAATGCAGCTTGTGTTTACTTCAGAATTTTTTTTAAACACATTGTCTTACCTGTTTATTATAAAGAAATTCCATTGTGGTTAACTGGATTTAAGAGGTTAAATGGATGTCAAGACACACAGCTCCTCTCGTCTCATTCTTGTCCAGGTCAAACAGCAGTACAGGAAGTTCTTCAGATGTCTATGCAGTGGACGCAAACATAACTGAGGACTACACCATCATCTTCAGAAAATAAAAAGTACTGCTCAAGTGCCATTAATATTCAGGTGATGTTGACATGATTCCAGCCTGTATTCCCCTGTCTCGTGGTTAAGGACTTTTATGTTCAAGTGTTTCTATTCTATTGTTTCTTTGTTGACTTCCTGTGTTTAGTTCCTGGTTGCCTTTGTTCCTTACTCCCTTGTTTCCATTGCTACCCTCGTTTTTCACCATGGCCACTCATTGCCTACACCCGTCCCGCTTTAGCCTCTTGTTTTCCTTGTGTATTTATTCCCTGTGTTTTAGTTGCCTTGTGTCGGTTGTTGTCTTTGCATGTTTTGTAAAGCTGTTACACTCTTGTTCCTTGCATTTAGTTCCTGGTTTGGATTTTTGATGTGGATTATCTTTGTGTTTTTGGAATCAGTGTTGCTGCATCTGAATTATTGCTCCTCTTCTCTGCTGCTTCATAAGAGATGTTATGATTACAGTAAAACATAATCAATGTTTTGGATGTTAAATGTATTTTTTTTTTTAACCAGTCTTTTGATAAATACTATTGATGTAGATCTTCTAAACGGTATTATTTAATCTTTTTTGAAATCACAAGATTGTCTTGGTGGAGGGTGAAAAGCAAATCTTTACAGACTGAGTTCACTGTTGAGTTCATAAAGCTTCCAGAAAGGATGGAATGACTGTTTCTTCTGTAAAGATAATGTTTATATTACTTTAAATATTCATATGGCAAAATATATTTTCAGTAGGGAATGTCACAGGTTTTATAGGTGTAGTGTATTTTTGTATTAAAACACGTGAATGAAGATTGTTTTTTGTTTTCGTTCAGGTTTTATTTCAGTACATTTTTGTTACAAAGTTATGTCTTAATAAACAGTGTGATATAAAGGGGTTTGTGAACATGTTTTTCCATATTCCACGAAAGACCAAAAAAAATAATAATAATAATTAAAAAAAAAAAAAAAAAAAAAAAAAAAAAAAAAAAAAAAAAATATATATATATATATATATATATATATATATATATATTAATTGCACAATTTGCTGTAATTAATTGCAATTAATTGCATTTTCCCCAAGCTTGTAATCATCAATATTTAAACTTAGAATCACCTAATTAAATTAAACAACACAGGAAAAAAAAGGAACAGAAAATAGCCCTATATTAAAATAATATTAAACATCAATATATCAATATATGAATCTTTTTCAATAATCAATCAACATAATCAATTTAACAGATTTTTTATTTTATTTTTACTAATTATCAAAAATAAAATATAGTCCTACAAAGCTATTACCAGAGCATGTGATCAGAGCAGGTAATTTTACCATTGTTGCCCAGCATGGCTATACCAGCTCAGTAGGGCTATTGCAAACAGAAGTCTACTACAGAGAAATTTCACGATATTTGAGCGGACTTTGGTTTTCCAGTGCGTGATCGGTATATTATATATAAATATGCAGGGTGTTAAAAGTAAGTGTTAAGAGTTAATGAGATAATTAAGTTGTAAGAACTGATTTCCCTGCTAAGATAAAACTCACCCTGCAATAAAGCAATAAAACGCACCCTGGACAGACGGATCGAGAGCACATGACATTGTCTTGTCCAAACTTATCTCCTTGTTTATATATGCACCGCCAGGGAAAAACCCCATGCAGTGCGTTTCAGTGTCTTTTCAAGTCTTACACTTGGAAAACACTCACACACCACTGTGTGTCTCTGTCAGGAATGCATTGCTTACTTTTAGAGTCATCTTTGAATAATTGATGTCATGTATTTATTATTTCTGAATTGGCTTTTAATCACTTGTGTAATTGGCATGATACAATTTTACCTGACAAATACATGTTACATCTTGATTTTCAATTCAATTCAATTCAATTCAATTCAATTCAATTCAATTTTATTTGTATAGCGCTTTTCACAATACATATTGTTTCAAAGCAGCTTTACAAAAAGTGCATTTCAGAAATGTACATAGAAAAATACAGTTAGTTAATCATGCATTAATTTAGGGCATAACATATCGCCAGTGTCGAGTCGTCTCTTCACAGGCGTCGAGTCGTCTCTTCACAGGCTTCAAGTCGTCTCTGCACGGGTGTTGGGGCATCTGTAGTTTCCATGGGAGGCTGGATACAAACTGGAGCTGACAATCTGTATTTACCTCGGGACTAGCGTCCAGAGATAACAACAGAAAAGCAGATGGGAAATAATTAGCGTAGCTGCTGTTCATAAAAATAATGCATTCAATCTGATTCAACTGTAGTATAAAAGGTAAGTATTATGTGAATGCTTGGCTAAAGAAATGCGTCTTTAATCTAGTTTTAAACTGGGACAGCGAGTCTTAGCCTCGAACAATATCAGGAAGGCCATTCCACAGTTTAGGAGCTAAATGTGAAAATTCCCTCCCTCCTTTAGTGGACTTAGATATCCTAGGAATGACCAGAAGCCTCGAATTTAGTGATCTTAAAGAGTGTGATGGATTGTAGGGCGATAGAAGTTCCGTTAAATACCCAGGAGCTAAACCATTTAGGGCTTTACAGGTCATTAGTAATACTTTGTAATTGATACGGAACTTTATAGGTAACCAATGTAGAGATGATAGAATTGGTGTTATATGATCATATTTCCTTGACCTAGTAAGAACTCTAGCAGCTGCATTTTGGACTAACTGTAGCTTGTTTATTGAGGATGCAGGACAACAGCTAATAAAGCATTACAGAATACTGATTTATTCTGAAGTTTTCTGAAAGCATTATTCAGAACGTCATCTGAAGACCTTTTGATTTCTGTCTATCGCTGACTTGGCAAGTTGTACGGAAGTGGCTAAATAAACTACACTTGTTTGTATGAGTGAGCAGTAGGCAACCGACTGGCGAGACTGTGTCCGTGAGATCCACATACACAGCAAAATCCCCAGTGTTAAATCAACACTGCTCAGAGCAAATATGGTCCCACTCTACAGAGTGTTAAAATAACACTGAAGCAGTGTTAAAGTTAATGAGATAATTAAGTGATTAATTGAGTGATGATTGAACATTAGTGATGAACACATGCAGTTAACGAGCAGAATCACTGAAGGAAAGAGAAACACAAGAACTACAACTGACTTCCAGTCACAGTCACATTAAATCAGATGAAGATAAAAGAAGACATTAAATCTGTGAAGATCTCAGCAGAGGAGGATTAAACAACTCCACAAACAGCATTACCAGCTTCACTTATTACTAACCAGACTGACTTTATTTATGTCATATGTCTATGAACAGAGGTTTAGATGTTGATGTTTTAAAATATTTGGCCACCATTATGGTAATCAGTGTTTCATTTAGTTGGGCAGTTTGAATCTTGGCATTTTAAGTACAATTTTGGTCAAAGAATCAAATCAAATCAAATCAAGTATATTTGTATAGCGCTTTTCACAATACAGATTGTATCAAAGCAGCTTCACAGTATTAAATTAAAATAAAATAATACAACAAAGTTTGTTTCTAGTGGAATTTATTGATTGATAGAATAAAATTAAATATCCCCAAAATATCCCCAACTGAGCATGCCAAAGGCAACATGTGTGCAGGTGGTATAGTTTTCATTATTATAAAGTAGAGTGAGTTTATAATAATTATTGAGTTTATAATAATTACCCTAATAATAAGTTGTTATTTGTTATTAAAAAAATAGCATACACCTTTCTTGATACAGAGCAGACATTTTTATTTTTATATACATTGCTGAATTTTTTTGGAAAATTATTATTTTCTTATATTTTGATTTTTTTTTTAGGAACAAACAGACATCGAGAAGCAGCATATGAATCTCAACAATGGTGACATGCTTCATGCTGCAATGCATGCTGGGAGCCAAGCGTTTTATACTATGTTGCCTCCCAGAATGCATTGCGGCATACAAAGCATGTCACCATTGTTGAGATTCATATGTGGATTCTTGATGTCTGTGTGTTTGTCCAAAGATTACTTTCCCAATAATTAAAACAAAGAAGAAAGAAGTCAATGTTAATAAAAATATATATTAATAACAAATAACCTCTTTCAGTCAATGATAAAACTTGTAAACTTTATGATGTTGAAAACTATAGGTCTATCACCTGACTGTCTTTGATTCTGGCTTTCCTTGCAACAAATTATGTGTTTTAGTAAACACTGTTACAAAGACCATAAACTCCTATAAGAAGTCAAGAGTCAAATTGCACAACTAAAGGCAACACTGTTCACCATAATGGTGATTTTAATGGTGATTTTAAAACATCAACATCTAAACCTCTGTTAATTCTCAATAAGAACTGTAGACGTGTGACAGAAATAAAGTCAGTCTGGTTAGTAATAAGTGAAGCTGGTAATGCTGTTTGTGGAGTTGTTTAATCATCTTCTGCTGAGATCTTCACAGATTTAATGTCTTCGTTATATATAAATGAAACAGATAAGATTTATGTAATTGTATTAATAAACTGAATGTGATTCATATATGTCATTCATATGTAAATGAAACGGGTAAGATTTATTTAATAGTACACAGAAAAACACCCATGTTAGATTAACACTTCTCAGTGCTCACATTGTAACATGTTGTCACTAAACCTAATAAAATTTTGTTTAGTTACTAAAATGTTATGACAATCACAACACATTTAATGTTTTTTTTTTTACATCCCCCAATCCAACCTAACCCTTTGGTTTAAAGAGACTGATGATAATAATTATGAGCAAAAACAAGATCTTACGTGATATAAGCTGATATACAGTGATCCTCATTCGACACGACTGACTGAATATGATATTTGTGTGCATTTACAGTAGATGTGATGTTTATAGTGAAGTTATCTGTCCATCAAGCTGATGAGGAAATATGAACCCAAGTCTGTTGTTTCCTCTTCAAATTCAAATTCAAATACAAATATATACCTAAACATACGCAACCTTTCATGACTAATCCCAACATTCCCTTCTTAACTTCCTCATTAAGATGGACATTTCAAGTCTGATTATTGATTCATGTTGTAAAAATAACCGAAAATGTGGATATCAGATTAAGAATCAGAAATACTTTTATTGCCAAGTATGTTTACAAACACACACACACACACACACACACACACACACACACACACACACACACACACACACACACACACACAAGGACTTTGTCTTGGTGACAGAAGCTTCCAGTGCAGAAGGAAAGTACAGAGATACATAGGAATTAAAGAGTAAAAATAGAACACAATAAAAATATTATTAAGAAAACAGAATTTAATAATAGATTTATAGAAAAAAAAAAAATATATATATGTATGTATATAACAGGTGTACAGTTTATGTTTTTTTTTTTTTCTTGGCAATTTGGCGTCCATGTCAAATTGCAGCTTCGACTACAACAGGCAAGGGAGAAAGTAACGTCATCAGCAAAGCCGAACTGGATCCAGCTCAGCGACCCTGTGATCAGGGACCAATTCTGACTGCCCTTACCAACAACACAGCAAAAACCCCAGTGTTAAATCAACACTGCTCAGAGCACATATGGTCCCACTCTACAGAGTGTTAAAATTAACACTGAAGCAGTGTTAAAGTTAATGAGATAATTAAGTTAACACTGAAGCAGTGTTGAAGTTAATGAGATAATTAAGTGATTAATTAAGTGATGATTGGCCATTAGTGGTGACACCTGATGATAACAAGCAGACTCACTGAAGGAAAGAGAAACAAGAACAGAAAAAAGAGAAACACAAGAACTACTGACTTCGAGCCATTATTGCACTTATTATTTTACCAGTTTGACTTTATTTTTGTCATACATCTACACACGGTCTTATTTAGATTTAACAGAAGTTTAGATGGTAATGTTTTATGGAATGTTTCGTTTCATGTCACCATTATGGTGGTCAGTGTTTGCTTTAGTTGGGCTTTAGTTGCTTTTATTTTGCTATTGTTTTGTTCTGACTTTAGTAGCTTGTTTTGTGATGTTCAGAGTTTATCTGTTTGTCACTAGTTTGTTTATTGTCAGATAAGTTTTCTCTTGCAGTAACAAATGTGCTTTATAAACACAATGATGGAACAGTCAGAGAAAAACTAATATTAACAAAATAAAAAGGGTCAAGAGCCCAACTAAAGCAAACACTGACCACCATAATGGTAACTTGAAAAGAAAACTTCCATAAAACATTACCGTCTAAACTTCTGTTGAATCTCAAGAACTTTTGTCGATGTATGACAGAAATAAAGTCAAACTGGTAATAATAAATGCAACAATGTGTAATGACTCAAAGTCAGTTGTAGTTCTTGTGTTTCTCTTTTTTCTGTTATTGTTTTTCTCTTTCCATCAATGATTCTGCTTATTAACATCAGGTCTCACCACTAATGGCCAATCACTTAATTATCTCATTAACTTCAACACTGCTTCAGTGTTAATTTTAACACTCTGTAGAGTGGGGCCATATGTGCTCTGAGCAGTGTTGATTTAACACTGGGGTTTTTACTGTGAAGTTTGTGGCTCTTGCTAGCTTAGATGATGTTGATGAAGAAACACAAATCACCACGACCATTGAGGAATGTGCCAATCCACTTTGTCTGCCTGCCCGACACCGAACCCAACCATGGATCGGATGAAGGCTGACCGAAATATATATAATAGCATGGCAGCCGATCTTGAAAGTGCAGCATTAAGGCAAAAAATATGGGTTCACTATCAGACTCTCAAAAGGCTGAGTGGACGATCTAAGTCGACCAATGACAACATCAAGAAGGCGGATGTCTCCTTTATCAGATCGACGGATCACAGCAGCGATGGCGGGAGCACTTTCAACAGCTCCTTAATCCTGATCAGCCGTATTGCTGATGCTTGACGATGGACCTTTGGCAGAAGAGGTGCGATCCGCCATACGATCGCTGATGAATGAAAAGGCGTCTGGCTTGGACTGCATGGCGGCCAAAGCAATTAAGGCCAGTGGAGAAGTTAGGCTGGATCCATGTCCTCATGAAGTTAATCTGGCGATCGGAATGAATTCCATCGACTTGGAAGAAAGCAGTGATCATGCCCATCTTCAAGAAAGGTGACAGCTACGAATGTAAGAAGCAGACATCAGGAGCAGACGAGCCACAAGGAGCAAGATGGATTCCATCCTCTCAGAGGCTATAGAGTCCAGATCATCTCTGTCTAAGGAGCAAATCTGTTGTGTCAAGCTTATGGTCATCATCTTCATTGAATTTAATTCAGTATTTGATTGTGTGCACTGGCCTTCACTCTGGAAGGTGCTGGAGTACAAACATGTCCCACCCAAAGTCATCCACCTCTTCCAGAACCTCTACAATTGCTCGATGAGCTGCGTATACATTCACAAGAGTTTTCTGTCCATACCGGTGGTTGCCTCCCCGCTTTTTTCAATACATGGATCGATGCGATCATGAGTAAGGTCTTCGAAAACAAGCAGGGACGGCGTCACTGGCTCGGTTCGTCCAACATCGAACGGTTAAGGCCAACATCACTACTGTGACTAAGATACGACTCTTCTGAACCCTGGTCATGCTTATCGTGTTATATGAATCAGTAACCAGGACCATTCTTAAGTCTGAACTTATCTAGCTCAAGACTTATTCTTCAAAATGCAATGTCTCCAACAAATCCTCAGCGTCTCCCGGCGGGACCGACTCCGGAACGGATGTATCTGAAAAGAGTGTGGCGACCATCCTACAGTGGAAGAGGTCATCCAGAAGCAACGTCTGAATTGGTTTGGACACGTCTTAGCAGAGCACATCTTCTTCAGCATTGCTACATCGGAACACCAACTTTAGTTAATGTAGAAACACAATCCTCTACCACTTGTTTTCCCCGTTTCCTCCATGATGTGATCTGCTCTGAACAGGCAGATGTTGCGCGTCTAGAACTGAGCTTCACTCAGCCAGGTTTCAGTGAAGCACACTGCAGCAGAGTTAAGTCCTTGAAAAGTCCTTAATGCAGGTGGGAAGAAGTTTGTCCGGCTTGTTAGGAAGGGATCTGAGATTATCAAGATGAATACTTTGGAGCGTGGTTCAGAACCTCCATTCGCGGAGCTCAACCAACGCGCCGGCTTGTTTTCCCAGTCTGTGTCTGACTGCGCATTTGAACAGCACTGCTGCCCCTTCAACTAGAAATGTCCAACAAAACGTCTGAATAGTAAAAAACTGGAAAAATATTGTCTGGTATGTGAAGAATTGGAGAGCACCACAACGAGGCTGCCATTCACAGTACCGTCTTGTATGCAACAAATATACAGTTCTAAGGGTTGTTTATGTTACATTTTAAATACAGAAATGCCGTTGAAGGTGGATTAATTTAGAATTTCATATTCAAACTAGGATATTCCTCTTAAATCAGAGTCAGCCCTCATAGCAACATTGTGACGTCCCAGATCCGTTCCACATCTGGCACATGTGGAAAGATGATCTGGCCCACATATAGCGTGGAATGACGGCCCTTGGGCGGACCGCTCCTGTTTGCCAGATCTGGGCCACAAGCAGGCCATAGCAATGCCACATGTCAGCCAAGAGCAAAGAAATAAACCACAACTGGACCTTATCTGAGCCACAAAATCTGTGTATATTAAATATGGAGTAATTTCAGCCTTAATAAGCCTGTTAACAAGCAGAATCACTGAAGGAAAGAAGAGAACAGAAAAATATCAACATGCCTAAGACTTTTGTATATATTGTATATACACAGTACTGTATATATATAAATAAATATCTATTCATTTTCTTTCTTTCTCTGCAGGATTATGACATTTAAAACACTGGCTCAGTCTGTGATTCTTGGTTTCTCCTGGATTCTGGGATTCTTCACTAATGGCAGGAAGGAGCTGGAGATCCTCTTCCTGATCTTGAACTCCCAGCAGGGAACCTTCATCTTCCTGGTCTATTGTGTCCTCAATAATGAAGTCAGACATCACTCAATTTACCACCATATTCAATGTCAAAACTGAATAATATGAACTGAATTACAACTGTTTTCATGCATGTCCTGTTCTTATTTTGGTAATCCATGTATTTTAAAGAGAAATGTCAGCTGTTTAATCTGTTACTATTCTTCCATTTCCGTCCTGTGACGGAATGTTCAAATAAGTCAAAACTATTCAAACTCCGACTGTCAAATTCTAATTTAAACAGACACTGTCTGATCTATCCGTCTGATTGCATGGTTTCATCTTTTCAAACTCCAAGCTTCAAACTTCAAACTTCAAGCTTCAAACTCAGACTTCAAACTTTTAGACCTTTTTTTCTATTTTGTCATCAGTAATTAGGTTTACATTACTACAATTAGGTGTACATTATTGTTTGATTCTCTGATAAAGAGGTACACAAAAGCTGCACTGGCATATAACAACCCAGCCAACATTTCAATGTGCGATATTTCAAAACTCTTAAACATTCGTTCCTCTTCCTGGTTATGTGTGAGAATAAAGTTAATGCCTCCAAAGGTCAAACAAATAATACAGCCATTAGTTTTTCTCTGGCTGCTTTAACTGTTTATCAGACACATTTATTATGGCAAAAGGAAATTACGAATTTTACTGTTAATTTACCAGACAGTTTTTTTTTTTTTCAGTCACATGGGCCCTGCTTTGGCAAACCAAATGGGGCCCATAGAAATTCTTCCATCAGATCCACATAGGACCCATGTATGTTTATATGCCCATAGGGCACATGATGGGTCCATAGTGGGCTCTAAGAGGGGCCCATTTAGATGGTCTATACACAAAAACCTTATGGGGCACATGGGGGATCACACTGGACCCACAAGGGACCCGCTTAAGGTTATTTTTTTATTTAACTTTTTGTGGGACCACAGTGGGTGAAAGGTCACATTTAATAATTTATTTAAAGATTCCAGTGGGTCAAATAATGATACAGTAAAAAAAAAAAAAAAAAAAAAAAAAAACTGTCCGATAAATTAACAGTAAAATACTTAATTTCCTTTTGCCATAATAAATGTGTATTATAAACACACAGTTAAAGCAGCCATAGAAAAACTAATGTTAAAGAGTCAATGGTCAAGAGCCCAACTAAAGTAAACGCCATAATTGACTATTGCAGGGTCCAAGCATTGCAGGGTTTGATGACAGCCCATCAAAAACCCACATGTTGGCTGGGGTCTGACTGCATGGCATTAATGATTTCAAACTCCAAGCTTTTAAAACTTCTTCAAACATTTAGGCTCGGCTTTCTAAAGCTTTTTTCTATTTTGTCCTCAGTAATTAGTTCAGCCATTATATGATTCTGCTCTGTGGGAAAATGTCTCACTCTCTCCAGAGACAGTATTTGGAAGAAAATGATCAGTGTTTACTTCAGAACGTCTCTTAAAATACAATTTCTTACCTGTTTATTATAAAAAATAATAATAATAAAAAAAAAACCTTTCCATTGTGTTTCCATTCCATTGAGTTTCAGAGGTTAATTGATGTCATGAAGTAACTCAGCTCCTCTCGTCTCATTCTTGTCCAGGTCAGACAGCAGTTCAGGAAGTTCTTCAGATGTCTTTGCTGTGGACTCAAAAAATACTGATGACTACTGCATCATAATCAGGAAATAAAAAGTGCCATTGATATACGTGTATTTTATATAACAGAATATATGTTTATTTTATTGCTGTCAATGCTATAGGTGTAAAGCTGAAAAACATGAACTGCTGGGCAAATTCTTTGATAGTGTCGGCTGAAAAGGCCACCTTGGGAGATGATCTCGCATCCCCATCAGGTTCAGCTACAGGTTGCGCTCCTCAACCACCATAGTGGACCTCGCCCAACCCAGAGACTGTGCCGTCACTTTCATAGCCCCAAGGGCATAATCAGTGGCCATGTGCAGTTCCTCACATTGCAGAGGTCTCATACCTGGAGGTGGAAGGACCAGGGTGCAAAGCAGTTGAGGTTGCTCTTGGTCTCTTGAAAGGAGCAATTTTTCTCCGCCTCCACTGATTAACCTCCGCTGATTAACAAAATCAATTTGGAACGTTATTATGTACGTATTTCTGTTTTTAAGTAACTTAAACCCACAGCCTCACTAATGGTAAAGAAACTTTTGTCTGACGGCTGTCCTTTGCTCATTAGCTTTTTGGAGGAACACTCTGGGTCCGGGCCAAATTTCGAGCTTGGAGCCCTACCTCCGGACAGCACGCCAAACACGCAAACCTTTACCCTATCTAATTATATGTAAGTGTGAACTTGTGAAATACCCGTATGTCCTGGGCGTGGCCCGCTATGCAAATTTTGCTTCCTGATATCATTGGCCTATTATGAATAGGTGAGGTTATTTGGGCAATCAAGAGCGACACCTAGTGTCAGTTTGACACTGTTTTATTTAAACATGTAGGATTTTCTTGGTGGAGGGTGAAAAGCATAATTTTATAGATTCCTCAAAATAATTAAACTTTTTTTTTTCTCTTAAATGTTTGCAAATGAAAAAATAAAAATAAAAAATGTGAGTGAATGTGTGCATGGTAAAGGGAAATTAATTTACATTGTATGGGATCCTAGTTAAATTGTAAAGTTTGTTAATCTTACACATTTTTTTGTTTGTTGAGCTCAGGAAGCTGTGTCTTCTGTAAAGAGAGAGGGCAAAAATAGAGGGTAAAATAATTTACTGATCAGCTAAGGTCTCAAAAAAAAGAAAAAAAAAGAAAAAGCCAAATGACAAAACAGATTCACTTTCAATTTATCAAAACAAGTAAATGAGTAGATTGGATTTTGATTTGCTAGGTCACATTAAGGCTTTCCTATATTATTGTAATGTATTTTTTTGTTACAAAATACCTTAATAAACAAAAACAATAAACAATAATATAATAATTGTGTTTTAAAACATGGTTTTTCACATTCCACAAAAGAAAAAAAAAGTTCCATAGACTGACTCTGATTTGAGAGGGATACCCTAGAAATATGAAATATTTGAAATATATATATAATTTAATACGAGTCAATCAGAATCTGAGGGATGAATGAGACTTGAAATGTCCATCTTATTGAGGAAGTTACTGTTGGGATTAGTCATGATGACTGGTCGTGTGGAGCTGAGAAAAACAACAACAACTAATGGTCAATTACCAGCAGCTGATAATGTTATATCAACCATCACAGTCATAGAGTTTAAACTGATTACAAATAAAAACCTGATATTATACGTAATATGTATTAGATTGTAGAGTAATATTCATGTTAGACACAAAAGTCATGTTTATATGAAAATGCACTGACAAGGAACTGGATATGTGACCATTTTTCTGTACAAATTAAATTTGAATTTGAGAAGGAAAAAGTGGAGTTGTGCTGATATTTCCTCATTGGAATGATCAACAGATAACCTCTATAAACTCCACAACACACACAAATATTTCCTTCAGTTGTGTTGGGTGAGGATGACTGTATATCAGCTTATATCAGGTAAGATAATTATAATTCATAGTTAATATAGTTAATTTGCCCACTATGAAAACACTTTTTTTACAGGCATTGTTTCATCCTTTTATTGCTTTGACGACAAGTGTTTAAAACTCTCCTCAATCTTAACTCTTGTAATATGCAAACATATAAATGCTGTGGAACGTTTTTCATGTATGTTTGAAATAAAAAGAAAACAAAGCTTCTTTTTTTTTAAAGTCGTGTCAATGCAATGGCTAATTTGTTAATTTATTATTCTCTAACTGTAAAGGAAGCTCTTCCTCTGACCTGGTTTGTGGATAAACAGAAATACTCCGGATTGACAAATGGCTTCCACCTTTCATAAAAGTACGTATTTTTCTTTTCTTTAAACGGTAGTTCCTATTGCTCCAAAATATTTTCTAATATGAACTGTCAGATGATAAATGGAATTATCTCAAGCTCAAAATAACACTCCATGAAACTGTATTTCGTGACAGGTTTCACAAGAACACCAGCTAACATCTTTGTAATGTTGTGTAAGTAAGCAGTGTTTTTTTGCTTGTTGCTTTTTCTGTTGAAATGAATATAACACAAAAGTGCCCACAGAGTGTTTTATTAAAATTTTTGCCAAATATGGTCATGCTCTTAGCTCTCTTTAAAACATTTTACCTTGTTTAAATTCTTAGGCAAAACCCCAATACACTAAAGATATAAAATTATGTTTCAGATTTAGTTTGTGCCATCAATGGCAATCCAAACAGGACTGTCAGCTTACAGATCTTTGGGAAGAAATAAAGTTACGTATGTGACGTTTGGTTTTGGTCATGACACACACATCTTCAATTTTTAAAATTGTTCAATAGTTAATCAATAGCAATAAGTTAACCAATAAAATGTAATTACTTAATTCAGTATAACAGCTGCTGGGAACATGCTGTATTTCTTCTTATTTCCATTTAATATGGGCTACTCAAACTCTAAAATGCCAAAATCATAAAAGCATTATAGTCCATATGACTTGCACATTATATTTCAAATTTTCATGCATTGTGCATTGTGTGAGAAACTCTGCAAACTGAAGTTGTTTCCTGCTCATGAATTTTCCTCTCCTGGTGCTCTGAAATGAACAGAAAAGTTGTGTGGACTGCAAACAATCCTGCATTGATCTCACATGACATGCAAAACCAATGCTGTTTGTTTGTCAAATGCAGTTGAAGTAGTATTTTTGTAGTCAACTTCACACAACTTTTCTAGTCCATTTCAGATCATTGGAGGAAAGTAGTTTATGAGTAATTAAATTTTTGTCTGTTCCTTTAGAAGAGTCCAGGGTGTCAAGCTTCAGCCCCATTTTTATTATGTGGAAAAGACGGGTTATCTTAAAAAAAAAAAAAAAAAAAAAAAAAAAAAATCTATTGTTGTGTTCTGGGGTTTGAGATGACATGAGGATGAGTAAATGATGAAAGAATATTCATTTTTGAGTCAACTATTCCCATGGTGAAAGGCATTTTTTGTGTGTGTGTTTGTTATGCCAACTGATTCATGTTTCAAATGTTAAGCTGTTTTTATTTTTTTGATTCATTTGTATTAATTTTTTTCCCCAGGTGTCTTAACACTTAACTTGGCCGTTATATCTGTCGCACAAGAGACGACCACAATTGGTAATGTGTTGTGATTTCTTGTGTCATTTGTTGGCATTTTGGCAGTGTACTATGTGGGCATGTCTATCACTTTTAATTTGTTGTGTGTTGTTTAATGTTTTCATTTTCACAAATATACTTTTCAAATGCTATTTTATGTTTGTGCTTTTGTAAATGGATCTTTACTATCTCTAATTTGGCTTCTTTTTGCATTTTAGGCTAATTTTGAGCTCAAAGTATGTTCTTTCTGCAATATGTTATTGATGCAACTTTGTCTATTTTTTTATATATATATTTGTAATTCATACAAAAAATACACACATTCATCTGTGTGTACTTTCATCCACTTTGTATAAGATCCAAAACTTTTGTCCAGTGGTGAGTTCTACACGCTTGTGAATCGTCTCATTATCAACACTATATAAATAATACATTCAGACTAGCATGAACTGAAGTGAGATTTTTAGTGATTATAAGGTGAGAGCCCTTTGCGCTCTTTCTTGGCTATATAATCCATCTAAAAATTTTGAATATTATATGTTAAATAAACTCCAAACTATGAGATGGCAAATAAGAATAACAAAAGTTGTTGGTGTGTTGGAGCCCCATATCTGGAATTTGCTTAATGCCCCGTTTACACGAAGGGAAGACGCAGATATTTCGCTGCGGTTTGGCCTCTCATTTACACGAAAACCCAGTTTTTTATCACAGAAAACAATTATTTCTAAAAACTCCGGCCAAAGTGGAGATTTCTGATAACGCTGGTTATGTGTTGCCGTGTCAACTGGGAAAAACTGGGTTTTAGGTTCACAAACGTCACATTATGCGCAAGAAAATGCTTAACGTCATGTGAGCGCCCTAGGAAGTCACTCGTGTTATTCGTTGTTGTCGATTCTGAGGATTCTGATTGGCTTGCATGGCTTTATCCTTCTCCCTACACAGCCACAGGTATAGTTATGATGGCGCTCAACGGCGTATTTATGCGGGTTGATGTAAATGACAACTTTTTTGAAAACGATGTTGTGTGCACAATGTTATTATTGAAAACGGAGGGGGGGGGGATATTCGTTTCTCTAAATACCCGGCTATGTGTAAATGTGGCCTAAGGCCCCCAAATCACTAACACAGCAAAATCCCCAGTATTAAATTAACACTGCTCAGTATTTATATAATCAACACTCTCAGGGTGTTATAAGTAACCAGAGGTGTATAGTCCAGAGTAAAATTCCTGCCATATGTTAATTCCACCTATGAACTCTGCCAGCTGATTTCACTAATTAGTTCTATCTCCTGCCTGAATTAGTAAATCCAGGTGATTGGAACAAAATACTGAGGAGGACTTTTACTTTCTGAACCTGGACTTTACATCTCTGGCCACATGTCAGCCAAGAGCAAAGAAATAAACCAGAACTGGATCTTAACAGACTGTTTCATGAACTTTAACACTGTTTCAGTGTTACTAACACTCCAAGGGCTCGTTTGCTGCAGTCCGAGCCCGAGCGCGTTTGTTCCTGGCACCCCCGCAGGGTTGGTCTGGTTTCACACTCAACTTGATTCTATCGAACCCTGGTGCGTTTGCGTGCATCTTACGTCATCGCACACGTGCACGGCGCATTATTGTAAACAGAACGCGAGTCAATATATTGTGTTTTTTTTTTATTAATTTGGGGCAACACAAGTTTACTGTGTGTGTGTGACGCATAAGGTGGTTTTCTGCTGCTTGCAAACAAACTCTTTTGAGGAAACAGTGGATTTCCATTAATTTGTTGTCCTGATTCCACACGCTATGCACAAATACACTGCAGGCTCACTCTCACTCGTATCCAAGGTAAATCATCAACACTGTCATCCCTTACATGTGTTTTATTTAACTAAATATATAATAATCAGCTAAAATGCATGGGCAGGTCACTTTTCTTCCTGAACAAGTGTGCACCCGAGTCCGTGTTGCTTTCAACCGCGGCACGGTTCGAGTGCAACCAAACTCAGACCTCCTCCTCCAGGTAGTCTCGGGTTCGGTACCCCATTGCGCACCCGGGTCCACATGACAGCGTTCACATTAGCGATTTTTCATGCGAACCATGCCCCGTTCCGAACTAAACTGCCAGTGTAAAAGCACCCTGAGAGTGTGGATTATATAAACACTGAGCAGTGTTAATTTAACACTGGGGACTTTGCTGTGAAGTCTCCTCTGACTACACGAATGCTCTGGCAACCACAGACTTATACCAAAATGTCACACTCAATGGGAGTATGTGCAACGTGGAAAATGGTGGAATAATAAGTCCTACCTTTTAAATAAAGCCAATTGGTAAAGTCATTGCATCACTCCAGCTGCCGTTAGACGCTCCGGTTGCCATAGACACAAACAGTGTTTTGAGACACACACTTAGGACTGTACGTGCAATTTAGCACGACCAGCCTGAAAAATACGCTTTTTAACACTGTTTGAACATAAAAACATTTAGCATAACATAACATTTATGGGGCAGTTACTGTAATGTCAGAATTGGCCGATTTTAAACATGTTTTTTAAATGTGAATGTGGCAAACAGATTTTGAAATTCAGGATTTTCCAGTCTGATTCTGAAGTGCAGAATGAGCCATCAAAATTTCTAATCCTTATTGCTGAAAGAGAAAAAAAAATATTTAAAGCAAATCTTTTGAACGTCAAATCTGTCATTGTACAGAAGCACATTAGAATAGCCTGTAGATAAGATTAGAGGATGACACATTTGGCCATAATATAATGATAGCCACCAAACTCTAGTTTGAATGTTTTGTTAATACTAATACTAATAAAAAGAGATGTACATGACTTCAGGTGCATTTCTAGATTTCAGACCACAAGTTAAATAATAAAACATAATAAAATAATTTTTAAGAACAATGCATTCTTTTTTTTTTTCAAAATCCACTATTTTTCATGACAGATTCTCATCCTGTTGACCCCTGCTTCAACTACAATGTGCTGGATAATGCGTGGAGAGCCACTAACAGACAATCTTACATCCCCATGTGTGACGTCTCTGTCTCCTGGAGAGGCTGGTACCGTCTCTTCCTTTATGGCTTTAGTGTTCAAATCCCAGACACGTGTGTTGAAAAGTATCGCTGTAGCACTACTGTCCCACTGTGGATACGCGGTGGACACCCAACAGTAACAGATGGAGTCGTCACTCGAGATGTCTGCGGTCACGCTGTCAATTACTGCTGCTATTACGGGTCTTTTCCCATTAAAGTCAAAGCCTGTCCAGGCAATTATTATGTCTATGAGCTGGTTAGTCCAACTACCTGCAATTTTGCATACTGTGCAGGTAATTATATTCCCATGAGCTCTTTCTACACATTCATGATATTTGTGTCTCTGTTCATTAATCACTATTCATCCAAACTTTCAGACGTTAGCAGCATTAACACCAGCTCTACAACTGTCTTACCAGCGCCCATCTCAACTGGTAATGTAACACACTTAGTCTCTATTAGGTTATTTTTCTGGCCTGATGAATGTGATGATCTGTGCTATTAAATATGTGTGAGTGAGTGACAGACCAGGGTGTGAGTGAGTGAGTGACTGAAAGATTGAATGTCTTACTGACTGACTGAGCGTGTGAGTGTGTGAGTGTCTGAGTGAGTGAATGAGTGAGTGAGTGTGTGAGTGTCTCACTGACTGACTGAACGTATGTGTGAGTGATTGAGTGAATGAGTGAGTTCAGAGACTCAAAAGGTTTGAGATCCAAGCGCAGCTTTTATTAAAGGGACAATCCAGACACGTAATCCAATGTACAACAGGTCAAATTACAGGCAGGCTGTCCAAACAAACAAACAAACAAACAAACACACAAGTGTGTCTGGGGACAAAATTATTTATAGAAAACGACACAGACATCAAGACAATATAAATATAAGTTCACTCACCTATAGTCCTAGGCTATCACTTGAAGCAAGTAATTATCCCTCTTTCCTTTTAAATGTTCGTGTTAAAAGACGCCGTTCGGTCATTTAGTGAAGCTGATTGCTGTAGCTTATATCCAAATTAGGCATGGGTCTTCCTTCATTTTTAATTTGTAGCTCTAGTTTGAATTGGAATTTTCTTGCGATTCAATATCTCTACTCTCCATAGTTATGTCAGCGGTAGCCCATCCATCCCATCTTCTTCCACTTATCCGGGGCCGGGTCGCGGGGGCAGCAGTCTAAGCAGAGATACCCAGACTTCCCTCTCCCCAGCCGGGAGACATAGTCCCTCCAGCTCACCTTCCCGGGAAGGCGTTCAGGGGCATCCGGAACAGATGCCCGAGCCACCTCAGCTGGCCCCTCTCGATGTGGAGGAGCAGCGGCTCTACTCTGCGCACTTCCCGAGTGACCGAGCTCCTCACCCTATCTCTAAGAGATCGCCCAGCCACCCTGCGGAAAAAGCTAATTTCGGCCACCTGTATACGGGATCTTGTCCTTTCGGTCATGACCCACAGCTCATGACCATAGGTGAGAGTAGGAACGTAGATTGACCGGATTTGCCTTGAGGCTCAGCTCTTTCTTCACCAGTCAACCACATTACTGCAGAAGCTGCACCGATCCGTCTGTCAATCTCCCGTTCCATCCCTCCCTCACTCGTGAACAACTCCACCAACCTGAAGTGGGCAAGCCACCCTTTTCCGACCATGGCCTCGGATTTGGAGGCGCTGATTCTCATCCCAGCCGCTTCACACTCGGCTGCAAACAATCCCAGTGCATGCTGAAGCTCCTGGTCTGATGGAGCCAGCACGACAACATCATCCGCAAAAAGAAGAGACGAAATCATGTGGTCCCCAAACCTGACGCCCTCCGGCCCCTGGCTGCGCCTAGAAATTCTGTCCATAAAAATTATGAACAGAACCGGCGACAAAGGGCAGCCCTGCCAGAGTCCAACATGCACCGGGAAGAAGTCTGACTTACTGCCAGCAATGAGAAACCAAGCTCCTGCTCCGGTCATACAGGGACTGGACAGCCCTTAGCAAAGCCCGGACCCCATACTCCCAGAGCACCCTCCACAGGACGCCGCGAGGGACACAGGTGAATGCCTTCTCCAAATCCACAAAGCACACGTGGATTGGTTGGGCAAACTCCCATGAACCCTCCAGCACCCTGGAGAGGGTATAGAGCTGGTCCAGAGTTCCATAACCGGGACGAAAATCGCACTGTTCCTCCTGAATCCGAGGATCTACTATCGGTCGTATTCTCCTCTCCAGTACCCTGGCATAGATTTTCCTGGGGAGGCTGAGAAGTGTGATCCCCCTGTAGTTGAAACACACCCTCCGGTCCCCTTTCTTAAAAAGAGGGACCACCACCCCGGTCTGCCAGCCCAAAGGCACTGTCCCCGACCGCCATGTGATGTTGCAGAGGTGTGTCAGCCAAGACAGCCCCACCACATCCAGAGACTTGAGGTACTCAGGGCAGATCTCATCCACCCCTGGTGCCTTGTCACCAAGGAGCTTCTTGACTACCTCGGTGACTTCAGCTTGGGTGATGGATGAGTCCACGTTCGAGCCCTCAGCCTCTGCTTCCTCAATCGAAGACGTGTCAGTGTGATTGAGGAACGTTAGCAGTTCAAACTAATATAACGTAATTCACGTCTTTCGATGATTGGTTGATATCAAGCTATATCAGCTAGCCTTCTATGCCATGTTACTTTTCTCAACACTCCTAAGCGCTTAAAGTGAAATACTCGATGGTGATTGGCTAATCTTTTTTTTAACCAACAGATTCTCCGGCTATGGATTTGCCTCCCCCTCCCTTTCTCTATCCTCTCACTCACATTTCGCAGATTCGGCACATTCTGGGAAGAAGCGTGTGGTAGTTACACTTAAAGAGGGGAAATTACAAACAAGAAATACACATTCTGAGACATAAATTTTGGGTACACAGTAAAATCCCTGGTGTTAAATTTAACACTGCTCTGTGTTTATATGGGAACCACCAGCAGGGTGTTAAAAGTAACACTGATGCAGTGTTAGAGTTAATGAGATAATTAAGTGATTAATTGAGTGATGATTGAGCATTGAAGACACCTGATGTTAACAAGCAGAATCACTGAAGAAAAGAGAAACACAAGAACTACAACTGACTTCTAGAGTTGAAACCAACTGAAGAAGAAGACATTAAATCTCTCAAGATCTCAGCAGATGAGGATTAAACAACTCCACAAACAGCATTATCAGCTTCACTTATTACTAACTAGATATTGAGAATTAATAGAGGTGTAGATGTTTTATTGGAAATACTAGGTTTTGTGAAGTCATCATTATGGTGATCGGTGTTTTATTTAGTTGGTCAGTTTGACACTTTTTTGTGCAAGTTTGTGGCCTTTGCAACAGTGTTACAAAACACATAATTTGTTACAAAGGAAGCCAGAAAAAAAGATGATTAAGTGATGTGGTTTGAACCATCATGAAGTAGAATGATTCATTCATCTCATCACTGACCATTTTTTTTTTATTTGTTATTAATAGATTATTTTTATCAACAAACATTTCTTGCCACAGATCAGACATTCTGAGAGATTTAAAAATATATTATGTAAAAAGTTATTTTAGTCACACACAGACATCAAGAATTAGCATATGAATCTCAACAATGGTGACATTCAGCAATGCGTGCTGGGAGCCACCATATTATAAAACTAATGGCTCCCAGCATGCATTGCTGAATGTCACCATTGTTGAGATTCATAAGCTGAGTCTTGATGTTAGTGTTTGTGCCTCTATGTGTGTTTTTTTTTTTTTTGTGTGTGTTTGTTTTTCTCACAATGTATTTAGAGATTCAAATTCAGAATTTTGATCTTTGGCAAAAATAGTATTGATGGCAAAAAATCTGTTAATAACAAGTAATCTCTTTTGGTCAGTGATGACATTTGTGAAACATTTTTCTTTATGATGTTGAAATATATATCATCTGATAATCATTGTTTATTGTTTCCTTTGCAACAAATTATGTGTTTTGGTAAACACCGTTACAAAGACAACAGCTAACTTAAAAAATATAAAGTGTCAAACTGCTCAACTAAAGGAAACACTTCAATAAAAAATCAACATCTAAACCTCTGTTAATTCTCAAAAAGGTCTTCTGTAGATGATTGACAGAAATAAGGTCAAACTGGTTTGTAATAAGAGAGCTTTCATATCTTGTCCATCTCAATGGCACAAGCACACCCACCAAAAATATTTACACACTGAATCTGCAGGACTGCCAACTCTCACAAATTCACCTTGAGGCTCACTCAATTGTCACTTTTTACATGCTCTGAAGCCACACATCCATTGTCTCAGAGAAAAATCGCGGAGCAAAGAGGACACTAACACCGATGGACAAGACAGAGTAGGTTACTATTGATATGAAGCAAATTCCCAAGCAAGGAATTCAATTCAATTCAAAGCAAGATACCTAAAAACACGATTGCGTAACATGCAAGAATGGGAAGTGGGTTTAATTCCACATTTAAAATGGATAATGAAAAATTTTATATGAAAATAGCAGAAAATATTTTTTCAGTTTAGTCAGACTGGATCTGATTAATTGAGGGGAGGGCATAGGAACAAGAAACAGCCTACAGGTGGTAAGCAGACTTCAATTCAGAGTGTAATGAAACAAATAAACATCATGCCATAAACGTAATTAAATTAAACTGACTCAATCCCAATCAACAAATGTAATAAACATTTAAATCCACTATTTTTGCATTACAGATATGTGTTAGCATTACATTGGCTGGACACTGACAATATACATATTTAGCATAAAAAAAATAATAACAAAAACTTACCGTCAAATTCCTCGTCAGTTTCGTCAAAAAATGTGTCCTGTTCAACATCCCAATCATCCTTCAGAAAATAATCCGCAATAAAACCGGTTAAATCATAATTTGGGGCAATTCCACCGAGATTAATATCAAGCAAGCTGTTTAAGCAAGCAGCTATTTTCCATTCCTGCTCATACTTCGGTGTCGCCGGCGAAGCCATGGCCATGTCAGATGTCAAAACAACGCATTAACGTTACCATCCAGCAAATAACACGTAACAGGCCAAAAATGTCCTTAAAATAAGTTAAAAAAAAATAACCTGGCTTAAATCTCTCTTTTTTTTTTTCATTGTGTTGACCTGATTACCGGCGCTCGCGGATTGATATTAAAGTCTGTTTTTACCAGAGACAAGCCTAAAAGGACTTTGTTTTTACTCTTTCTAATAGAAAAGACACAGAAAAGAAGTTCATGAACCGAATGATATACGAATCAGCAGTGTTGTTGCGCGAAATAAACCCAGAGACGATTGAAATCAATGTTTAGGAAGCCGACGTCCGTTTTTTTTTTGCGCAAAAGTATAACGTAGTGTCAATAAAATCATTAATTTCAGTATTTATCATGTTATAAATGAAAATGTAAGTATTGCATCTCAAAACCATTGGTATAATCTATCATTTACAGCAATAAACACACATGGACTATTTTTGTCATTTTTATGGCTATGACTACTTTGTGAAGGGTTACAAATTTAAGAATCTATTTCAGATATGCTTCCTTACATAACATCACGGTGAAGAATACTGATTTTAGCTTTTAAGGTTAAGATCTCAGCAAAGATGCAATTCCTGTTCTCTCCTTATTGTCTTTAATGGCCCTTGGAGCCCCAGTTTCACTCAGACTGATGGGATTAGCACACGAATGATTCACTGAGAATCTCACCTTTTGTTCTGCAAATGGCTTTCGGACCCAAATGGCTCTTTGAGCCTTATGCTGATTGAATAAGGATTGGCCAGACCCTCAGTCTAGGGTGTTACCTAAACCTGTTACATGCTTTGTTTGAATTTGTTTCCACCTTCAAAAGTCCCTCCTCCTAAAATGCCTGTAAGACACCATGTACAGTTATATACTTTAGATTATGTTAGAAGCACCGCAGCCGCGCTCAATAAAAAATAACTTTGTTTGAATGTGATCCCAACGTCTCCTGGTCTTGCATCGATGAAAGAAAACTTTCCAACACTCGTTAACTCATAATTCAATTCTGCAACTTTAGCCGGGGTTTCACAGGCGGGGTCACATATAATATAGCCCTTGGATCCAAAAAGAGAGTCTCAACTGATGCATAAGGTGTCTTTTATTTAGTTCGCCAAGCCAGCATGACGTTCAACTTTTTCATCTACCATTACCCTAGCACCGTGAAAACTGTATTAAAAACATACATACAACAAACATTTCACACACTTGTTTCAGGGCTACAAACGTCATTACGTGAACAAACATTTAGGGTGACAAACATTAATTACACAGCAAAATAAACCATACATATGTGCAAACAATTTTCTGAATTATCTATGAATGAAATCATATCGTACCTCGCTGCGCTCACCAAGGAATGCAAAACAATATACGATAGTCCTTTCTTCTGTCATGAAACGGGCGTCAAGTTCTTTAAGTTCATGAATAAAACACAAAATCTCAGATAAAATCCATGTAGGCTCAAACACAGCTGCGTACCATTTACACCCGCCAGCTACCTTTTAAAAGTTCATCTTCCCTTGTGCAAACTACAGTGCCACCAAAGGGACAAATTTCAACATTACAGGTGCACCAAATTTCCAGGCAATCACATACAAATAACATTAAAGCACATACAAAATATAGAATTATTTGAATAAGTTACAAACATTTACACAAATATTTTACCAATAACCCAACCCATACTTCATTTAAAGGGGAATTCCACCCATTTGAACATTGTTTTTTATTTAAAGTGGTTCATATATGTAGTCGAAATGTAAAATAAATTTTGAATTTGGTGCCTTCGTGACCGAGGAAAGACAAAAAATAACTTCAGGACGCATTTGTATGAAAGACAACAACTCCCACAATGCACCACATTGCACAGCTTCGCAAGCCACTCCCACTAATCCAGAAAGCGCATATCTGCCTATAAGAGAAATGACTCTTCCGTCTACAAGGCTAGCTACCACCAGAGCTTGAAATTCATTTCACACAAAATGTCTAGTTAGTTGGCGAACTCATTAGTGCATTACTCCTCATTTGTATTTCTTTCGAAAAGGTGAATTATTGCATGGTACCTGGATGTTCAGTCAGAACATATGCGGTGCGAAACTAGGATAGTTCACAACACAAATGTCCGTGTCCTCGTCTGATTCAGAGATTTCGTCCAGGAGAAATTGTCATCGTTGAAATTCTTTGCCGCAGACGGACTCTATCTCTGTGTTCGTAGTTGCATCTTACAGACTATTAGTTGCATAGTGAGATCACCGGCGCCACCAGTCCGCCCTAACACGAGCCAGTCCGGGCTCCTCGTCCGCGGCAGGCAGGTCTTCTGCCTCGGCTGCTCTTCGCTATAATGCGGCTTGTAAAGGTAGCCACAAACACCTGATTCAAGCATCAGACTTCCGAAATCCTCTTCTTCTATATCATATTGAGCACTCCGCTATTGTCATATCTTCACATCTGTCTCCACAGTGCCTGTTAGCTTAGCTTCAAACAAGATGGAGGATATTGCTTTCAGTTTCAGAGAGTAAAGTCCCACCCACTGATCTGTAATAGGTCTGTAGCGTGAGCGGGTCCTGCCCCCTGGGAAAGATGAGGAACGTGTGTCTGTAGTCTCAACAGAAATCCCCCCCTCTTACACTTCCTCCTACAATGACGCAAAATGACGAGAGAAGTGCGATGAGTTCCGTCTTGGTGATTTGTTTAAAATCAATGCTGCAACCCTTTTCACTACACCAGTCACCAAAGCATTTCACTGCCCATTGGGTTTGCTGCACGGTATGTTTTTCATTACGAGTCTTCTCGAATGTATCAATGTTACATTTCAGCACTTCAGCATGATGGTTCATATTTGTAGAAGTCTCTCCAAATTGTTCCTCAAACCACTCATCCATCGTCATGCCACCTAGTAAATCGAAATTTACTTTAAACATTTTAGCCTTTTTAATTATTACATTTTTTTCTATGTTTATGTTAATATGTGTGGTTGCTAAGGGTGTTGCTAAGGGCGCAGTGATAGAACCGTTGGGTGAAGCGGTCATAGCCGTATATATATATATATATATATATATAAATCAACAAGGTAATCAACAAGGTAAACCTACCTCTTTAAATGAGTTTTGTGATTCAGGTCAAATTATGATTATGTCAAAACATAACCAACACCACCTGATCACCTTTTCTCTTTGTTCATCTGAGAGTTATAACTCAGATACAACCGTTAAACAAAATCTAACGTTATGAGTTTAAGGGTCAAGAGTCCAACTAAAGCAAACACCGATCACCATAATGGCAACTTAAAAAAAAGAGATTGTCTCCTTTGGTGATTCTGCTTGTTAACATCAGGTGTTTTCAATAATGGTCAATCATCACTCAATCAATCACTAAATTATCTCATTAACTTTAACACTTTTAAGTCTGGAGCCAAATAAACTCCCAGGAGAGTTCATTTAACACTGGAGTTTTTGCTGTGTGAGTTCATGGGTGGAATAATATGGCAGGACTTTTACATTCTGATCCCTGGACTTTCCACCTCTGCGATTAACATAACACATTAACGTATCTACTTTACCTAATATTTATCCAAAGGAATCAATATTGATTCAAGATCAGAATCAAATCACAAGAATTGATTTGAAATTGTGAAATGTGTGTCAAACAATAGCATACCAGTCATTGTACCATGTAAGTATTGTGTTGTCACTAAACTTAAAATTCTAAAAAAAAAAATAGTTACCAAATTTAGAGCTTTTAGCTCTATGAGCTTTTTTTTTAGGCCATATCGCCCCAGCCCTATTATCATCAGGTGTCTTCAATAGTCAAACAATCATCACTCAATTAATCACTTAATTATCTCATTAACTCTAACACTGCTTCAGTGTTACTTTTAACACCCTGCTGGTGGCTCCCATATGAACACAGATCGGTGTTAATTTAACCGGGGAGTTTACTGTGTAGGCTGTGCCTCCCTTGACTCCCCTAACGAGCCACCACTGCACTCACAGGAGATCCACCATTTGCAAAACACAATCATCCAACAAAATCTAGTCCTGCCTTACAGTTTTTCTCTTTCGAGAAGTTTCACTTGGATATATGCCACAATAGGGAAGAGAAGACTATCGCAACTCCAATTTCATGTCTTTTAAATAAACGTTAAAAGTTATTGATTGTGAAATGAAATAATATGTTCCACACAAAACTAGAATTATTTTTTCGAAACAGTATTATCAAAGCAACAGATTCTCATGTTTTCACAACAGATTTTCGTTCCGCTGACCCTTGCTACGATTACACAGTGCTGGATGATCCATGGAGAGCCAACAGCAGACAATATTACTACTACAACTACTACTACTACTACAATAACTACTACTGCAACTACTACTACAAGTGTGACACCAATGTCATTTGGAGCGGCTGGTATCGTCTCTTCATTAACGGCCTGAGTGCTCATATCCCAGACACATGTGTTGCTCAGTACAGCTGTGGCACTGAAGTCCCGCTCTGGATACGTGGTGGACACCCAACAGTTGAGGATGGAGTCGTCAATCGAGATGTCTGCGGTCACTATGATAATTACTGCTGCTATTACGGGTCTTTTCCCATTAAAGTCAAAGCTTGTCCAGGCAATTATTATGTCTATGAGCTGGTTAGACCAACTTACTGCTGTTCAACATACTGTGCAGGTAATTATATTCACATGAGCTCTTTCTACACATTCATGATAATCACTATTCATTAATCTGTTCATTAATCACTATTCATCAAACTTTCAGACACTGGCAGCATTAACACCAGCCCTACAACTGTCACACCAGTGACCATCTCACCTGGTAATGTAACACACTGTGTTTCCATTGGTTTATTTTCTTAACTAGCAGGTAATCAGCAGTTCATACTGAGTTGTTTTGTTCTTCAGTTCAAGGCTGTGTCTGAATAAAGTTGTAGTTTGTGTTCTTATTACTCTTTTGAAAGATGATTGAAAGAATGTTACAGGAACATCATGCCAACCTTTAAATAACATTCTAGTAACATTAAGGAACCTGGATATTTTTATGATACACGGCTGAACTGAAATAACTAATAATATCAGTAACCATGACAACTAAAGAGTGGAAGACAAACTGAAGAAAGGAAAACATGAACTAATGATTACAAACTAAAAGTCCATGGAAACTAAACTAAATGACACACATAACTGATAATCAGTAACACTAAACTTAACAACTACCTTACTAACTATCAATAAGCAGTAATTAGGAGTTTATTGAAGCAAAAGTTGTTAGTTAATTGTGAGAATTGGACCCCAATCTAAAGTGCGACGAGCATGGTTTTTGATTTGAAGTGGTATATTATTTAATTATACCAATTATACCATTTGATACAATTGATTGCTTTAAAGCAAGTAGCTTTACAGTTTCAGCTTTTTTTTTTTTTCAATTAAAAGTACAACTTTCAAAGTACAATTTTTGCTATAAACCCAGCTAACAGAATTTTGTTATAAGAATGTTTTCCAAATATTCAGTGTTGGTTCTGGGAACGTAAAAAATGTCCAGTTTTCTTGACGTTAAAGGTACGTTTTTTTAAAAGGTAAAGCTAATTAAGTGATTAATTGAGTGATGATTGACCATTATTGAAGACACCTGATGTTAACAAGCAGAATCACTGAAGGAGAAAATCACACATTGTAAGTCACCGTTATGGTGATGGGTGTTTGCTTTAGTTGGGCTCTTGACCCTTATAAGTTTACTTTAGATTTTGTTTGGCTGCTGTTACTGAGTTATAACAGCCAGATGAACAAAGAAAAAAAGTGATCTGATGGTTATGTTATGACAATCATCATTTGAACTTGATTAGCTTCACTGAACTCATTGAGACCCTTATTTCTGACTTAGATTTATGTTGTTGATTACAGCATTACTGTGATTCTGCATATCTAGAATGTCTTCAATAATGCTCAATCATCACTCAAATATTCACTTAAATATCTCATTAACTTTAACACTGCTTCAGTGTTCATTTAACACTCTGCTCAGAGTTTATATAATTCACACTTTTCAGTGTTAATTTAACACTGGGGATGTTGCTGTGTAATGCTGTTTGTGCACAGCAAAATCCCCAGTGTTAAATTAACACTGCTCAGTGTTTATATGAGTCCTCATCAGTGTTATAAGTAACACTGAAGCAGTGTTAAAGTTAATGAGATAAGTGATTAATTGAGTGATGAATGAGCATTGTTGAAGACACCTGATGTTAACAAACAGAATAACTTTTTTTTCAAGAAATAATAATAATAATAATAATAATAATAATAATACCATTAGTCACCATTATGGCAATCAGTGTTTGTTTTAGTTGGGCTCTTGACCCTTCAATTATTAACTTTAGATTTTGTTTGGCTGTTGTACCTGAGTTATGACAGCCAGATGAACAAATAGTAAAGGTGATCTGATGGTGTTGGTTATGTTTTAACATAATCATTATTTCACAATGATTTGACCTGAATAACTGATTTTGTATAGTTTATGAGATAGATTTTCTGAGTTAGGTTTATGATTATAGCAGTACTGTCCTTATACAGCATAATATTTTTAACATTATTAATCCAAGTGATTTCTTAACAGTTGTTCTTATACAAATGCCTTTTTTTTAGACACACAGATATCAAGAATCAGCCTGTGAATCTCAACATTGGTGACAATTATAAAGCTTGGTGCGGTGCCACCAATCAAAACTCATTCATGGCTCCCATCATGCATTGCTGCATGAATAAATAATGAGCTTCTGTTCAGAGGTGATCTGTTTGTCACCATTGCTGAGATTCATACGCTAATTATTGATGTGTGTGTGTGCCTACATGAAATACTGCTTTTTTTATATGTAAATTAACAACTATTAAAAAATCATTTGGATTTCATTGAAATGCTGAAAACGTTATGTTGTATAAGGACAGTGCTGCTATAATCCATAAGGTAAACTTAACTCAGAAATGATGCTCTCAATGAGTTCAGTGTTTCAGGTCATACAATTACAATGCTAAAACACAACTAAAGCAAACACTGATTACCATAATAGTGACCAAATGGATTACCAAATTTTCTCCTTCAGTGATTCTGCTGGTTAACATCAGGTGTCTGCAATAATGCTCAATCATCACTCAATTAATCATTGAATTATCTCATTAGCTTTAACACTGCTTCAGTGTTACTTATAACACTCTGAGTGTGGACTATATAAACACTGAGCAGTGTTAATTTAACACTGATGACTTTGCTGTGTTGGAATATTAGAAATCAACGTTCCTATAATGTTGAATTTTAAATCAAAATGAAGTTAAAAAAGAACGTTTGAGGAACATTATACATTTTAAAACACGTTCCTCTAACATCAAGAAAACTGGACATTTTGTATGTTCCCAGAACCAACACTGAATATTTGGAGAACGTTCTTATAACAAAAGTCTGTTAGCTGGGAAGCAATTCTCCAGTGTGTTCATGTTTTTACTCCCATAAGTCTGACCGTGATAGTTCAAGAAATGGACTGGAGAAGATTATCAAGTTAAAGAAGGCAGAGCTGCAGAGCACACCTATTATGTAATTGCCACGTCAGATGGTAGTTCGAAGGTGTTTGCCAGCCAAAGCTAACTTTTCCAGAAAGTTCGCTTTGGCAATCTGTTTCAAACTCCCGAAACAAACTCCAATGAACTTCATTTTGGCCTGATTTTTGACACCAGTTTGTTCTTTGATTTCACTTGAAGTACAGTATTTTAGGGCCTTCACTTAACATTTCTGCTGGGTCTTAAAGGGCATTCACACAGTGTTGGAATTACTGTAATAACGAGATTTCGATTTGTATAAAGCTTTCACCTTCCTCATAGAACTCATAATTACAACTTGTAAACTCAGAATTTTCTGAGAGCTCCAACGTACCATGCGACGGCTGCAGATCCATTTTGCTGTTCATACTGTTGCCATAGAAATGCATAATTTTCAATCCAAGGACGTGAACATGAAATATTACATTTTTCTTCTTTCTTGTTTTTAATGTTTTTTAATACAGATCTCTCTGTTGACCCCTGCTACAATTACACTGTGCTAGACGATCCAAGGAGAGCCACCAGTTATATATATTCCTTCTCCATGTGTGACGTCTCTGTTACCTGGAGAGGCTGGTATCGTCTCTTCTTTTACGGCTTGAATGTTCAGATCCCAGACACATGTGTTGCAACATACAGGTGTGGCACTGCTGCCCCGCTGTGGATACGTGGTGGACACCCAACAGTAACAGATGGAGTCGTCACTCGAGATGTATGTAGTCACTGGAGCGATAACTGCTGCATTTTTGGGTCTTTTCCCATTAAAGTCAAAGCCTGTCCAGGCAATTATTATGTCTATGAGCTGGTTAGTCCAACTTTATGCAATTCAGCATACTGTGCAGGTAATTATATTCATATGAGCTCTTTCTACGCATTAATGATTTTTATGTTTCTGTTCATTAATCACTATTCATCCAAACTTTCAGACGTTAGCAGCATTAACATCAGCTATACAGCTAATACACCAGCGTTCATCTCAACTGGTAATGTAACACACTGTGTCTCTTTAGTTATTTTCTGGCCTGATGAATGTGATGATCTGTACCAGTAAATCTGTGTGAGTGAGTGGGTTTGTGTTAGTAAGTGAAGATGCCTGAAATGGAGTTATGAGGAACTACTTCCTTTGTGAACCACCATCTCTGGCTGCACATAAAGACCATGTAAATAGATTACATTGAAGTCATGATGAAACAAAGTAATGACAGATCTTTTCCCTATTGTTACATACAGCCAAATGTAACAGATTATCAAAAACTAAAAATCTAGGGTGGCAACAACTATGCATCAGTTACTGGTTGAGTGTTGAGTTGTGGGTGTGGCTCTCGGAAACAGAGGCAGATGAACGTGAGCTTGCAGAGGCACACTGTAAAATCCAAGAGTTGTTCTAGCTAACACATTTTAGTTGGCTTTACTGGTAACACTTCATTCTCTTTAGGGAACACATGATTGGTTCCTGCTGTATTGGTAGGCAATGAGCTTGCTGTTCAACATTCAAATTCATGTTTTATTAACTAAGTTCAGGAGGAACACGTTCAAATGATCTATCCAGTCAGCACGAGAGGAGGCCTATATGTACTTAGACGACTCATTTGTTCCTCGACAGTTTTTAGCATCCCTCTGCCACTCTGACTCCTTACTCTTGGCTGGATCATATCACAGCCAGGGATATATATACGGCGGAGTACTTATTAATCTGATTATTTGTAAGCATTAACTCACGAATTGCCTATTATTTGCTGTAGCAGTTTTTCAGCGTGCTTTCAGAAACCCTACACCTTCCCCAGCTCCACCTGTATAGATCTGCTACCGGGGTGATTATGTTTTTACAGCAGCAGCATGTCTTGCTTTCTCATAGCAGCATGTTGTCTGTATTTGCAGTGGCAGGTACTTGCTCTGCAGCAGCAATAAAAAGGAGCAGCAGCAGTGTAGCAGATCTATTCCGCCAAGACAAAACACATTAACATTGTCATACTTATTATGAGGGCTGCACAATTAATTGCAATTTCCATGTAATCACACTTAAATCGAGATGGCTTATCACGATTTTGAAATCGCAAAGGCTGCGATTATTTTATATGCGCAGCTTGTCATTGATGTACCGCTCTGTAAACGCTGCTCCATCTGAAAGCACTGTGAGTTTGAATCACTTATAACGTGCATTTGAAAAATCAACACGCGTCAAACATCTTTCCTAACATGAGAAGCATTTATTAACCTCTTAAATGCCTCTTAAAAGACAGCATTTAATAACATGTTTTTACTCCAAACTCACTTCATAACGACAGTTGAGCATCCTTCTGTGAGATGATGTGGCTTCTCACACAGAATAAGGCAGTTGTGTGTTTATTGGTCATGTTTAATCAATCAAAGCATTTCAATCTCCTGTTTATTCAACTACAGCCATAGGGATTTCCTGGAATGACAGATGTTATCTACTTCTGTGGTGGGGCATATTTGGCATGTCTGCATGACAGCGCCCTCTGGTGTTCAGATGGAGCAGCATTTACTACCGATCAGCTGCACTGCACTGACAAACTGTGCATAAAATAATCGCAGCCTTTGCCAAATCGCGTGCGGTTCCAGTGCGATTACTTGTGCAGCCCTACTCATTACCATGCCAAACTCTCAGAGAGTTCTTTTTTGACAGAATTATATTTACATGTTTTCTCAGTTCACAGCAAAATCCCCAGTGTTGAATTAACACTCCTCAGTGTACATATGTGTCCATATTACAGGGTGTTAAAATTAACACTGAAGCAGTGTTGAAGTTAATGAGATAATTAAGTGATTAATCAAGTAATGATTGGCCATTAGTGGTGACACCTAATGTTAATAAGCAGAATCATTGAAGGAAAGAGAAAAAAAAAACAATAACAGAAAAAAGAGAAACACAAGAACTACAACTGACTTCGTGCCATTACACATTATTGCACTTAATATTACCAGTTTGACTTTATTTCTGTCATACATCTACTTGAGATTAAACAGAAAGTTTAGACAGTAATGTGTTATGGAACCATTATGGTGGTCAGTGTTTGCTTTAGTCGGCCTCTTGACCCTTTTAATTTTTTCACGTTAGTTTTTCTTTGACTGTTCCAACGTTGTGTTTATAAAGCACATTTGTTATTGCAAGAGAAAACATGACCTGTTCACAATATGTTTTGATGATGACATTATCTGCATGTAGTAACCTGATGTCATTCAGTCTAAATCTATTACTATATGCTTGACGTCTCATTTTGTAGTCCTGAGATTCTACAGTTTGAGATCCAACAGCAATATGAACAATTTTGAAAATACTTTGTGCTCAGAAGTTATTGTTTTAAAACACACAGACATCAAGAATCAGCATATAAATCTCAACAATGGTGACAATAAACAAACTAGTGACAAACAGATCAACTCTGAACATCACAAAACTAAAGTCACAATAAAACAATAGCAAAATAAAAGCAAACAGGAACAAAACAATGAAAATTACAAGGCAAATCAGCTGCATAATTTATTCATGCTTCAATGCATGATGTGAGCCATGGATACGTTTTGATTGGTGGCTCCTATCATGCACTGCAACATGAAGCGTTTGTGTGATTGTCACCATTGTTGAGATTCATATGTAGATTCTTGATCTCTGTGTGTGATTTTAAAGCCTTCAGATTATTAAAGCATTACTGAAATTAAATACTATATTTAGTGAAAAATTAATAAAGCATTTGTATAATCTGTTTATAATGCTGGGTGAGATCAGTGAATGAGGTCACTAGTAATTTCATCATTGAAACATAAACAGGGCTGCATTTCCCAAAAGCATCTTAAGACTAACTTGATCGTAGATCAACTGCAACAAATGGTCTGTATGATCAAATTAGACTTATGATGCTTTTTTGGAAACACCCAGGTCATATTTTCTCTTGCAGCAACAAATGTGCTTTATAAACACAGAGTTGGAGCAGACAAAGAAAGACAAATGTTAAAAAGTAAAGGGTCAAGAGCCCAACTAAAGCAAACACTGATCACCATAATGGTGACATGAAACGAAACATTCCATAAAACATTACCATCTAAACTTCTGTCAAATCTAAATAAGAACGTGTGTAGATGTATGACAGAAATAAAGTCAAACTGGTAAAATAATAAGTGCAATAATGTGTAATGGCTCACAGTCCGCAGTTCTTGTGTTTCTCTTTTTTCTGTTCTTGTTTCTCTTTCCTTCAATGATTCTGCTGATTAACATCAGGTATCTTCAATAATGCTCAATCATCACTTAATTAATCATTTAATTATCTCATTAACTTCAACACTGCTTCAGTGTTAATTTGAACACTCTGTAGTGTGGACACGTACATTGAGAAGTGTTAATTTAACACTGGGGATTTTGCTGTGTTGGAGCAAAGTGTACTTATATCTACATGAACTCTTTTTATTGTGTGTTTGTTAATTCATTGCTATTCATCAGTCTTTTTTTTTTTTTTTTTTAAGCTGTTACTAACTTCAGCAACATCAATACAACAGTCACACCAGAGACGACCTCAGCTGGTAATGTAGTCTGATGTTTCCTCTGCTGGATTGTGTTTTGGCTGAATGATTGTGGATCTGTAGAATTGAACTGGTGTGTGGGTTTGTGGGTGTGTTTGTGTCTCTAGATAAAGACAAGCAGAGTTGGAAAGAATACTTATGTCTACATGAGCTATTTTTATTGTGAGTTTGTTAAATCATTGGTATTCTTCAGTATTTTTTATTTTTTTTTCAGCTGTTACTAACATCATCAGCACCGATACAACAGTCACACCAGAGACGACCTCAGCTGGTAATGTAGTCTGATGTTTCCTCTGTTGGATTGTGTTTTGGCTGAATGTTTGTGGATCTGTAGAACTGAACACGTGTGTGAGTGTGTTTGTGTATCTAGATACAGATGATCAGAGGTGGACAGAGTACTTATATCTACTTGAACTCTTTTTATTGTGTGTTTAATTCATCAGGATTCATCAGTCATTCTTTTTTTCAGCTGTTACTAACAACATAATCAGCACCGATTCAACAGTCACACAAGAGACGACCTCAGCTGGTAATGTATTCTGATGTTTCCTCTGTTGGATTGTGTTTAATCCTTGTCTGGAGTCTACTATTCTGTAACACTGTTGTAATCATGAGGGAGTCCTTGGGGATCCTTCTGACTTTATGACACACAACTGCGACTTTATATCATGCAATTCTGACTTTATAGACCCAGAATGCACTGCAACATGCTTTATTATTGTCACCATTTTTGAGATTCACAGGCTGATTATTGATGTCAGTGTGTCAAAGTAATTTTCAAAGTTAATTTTAAGAAATATTTTGGATTATATTGAAAATGCTGAAAATCATTTGCTGTAGATTCACATTGCTGCTGTAATCAACAAGGTAGATATAACTCTCTAAATGAGACTTGTGATTTAGGTCAAATTATGATGGTCAAAACATAACCAACACCACGTGATCAACTTTTCTCTTTGTTCATCTGAGAGTTACAACTCAGATACAACAGCCGAACAAAATCTAAAGTTAATGATTTAAGGGTCAAGAGCCCAACTAAAGCAAACACTGATCACCATAACGGTGTCTTAAATTAGATTTTCTCCTTCAGTGATTCTGCTTGTTAACATCAGGTGTCTTCAATAATGATCAATCATCACTCAATGAATCACTTAATTAGCTCATTAACTTTAACACTCTTGAGTAGGGGCACCCAATCCTGCTCCTGCCGATCGACTGTCCTGCACAGTTCATCTCCAACCCTAATCAAACACACCTGAAGCAATCAATCAAGGTCTATAGGATCACTTTAAAATTAAAAGCAGGTGTGTTTGATTAGGGTTGGAGATGAACTGTGTAGGACAGTCGATCGGCAGGAGCAGGATTTTTATTGTGTGTTTAATTCATTGCTATTCATCAGTCATATTTTATTTTTATTTTTTTATTTTTTTAGCTGTTACTAACATCATCAGCACCGATACAACAGTCACACCAGAGACAACCTCAGCTGGTAATGTAGTCTGATGTTTCCTCTGTTGGATTGTGTTTTGGCTGAATGTTTGTGGATCTGTAGAATTGAACACGTGTGTGAGTGTGTTTGTGTATCTAGATACAGATGATCAGAGGTGGACAGAGTACTTGAACTCTTTTTATTGTGTGTTTAATTCATTAGGATTCATCAGTCATTATTTTTTTCAGCTGTTACTAACAACATCATCAGCACCGATTCAACAGTCACACACGAGACGACCTCAGCTGGTAATGTATTCTGATGTTTCCTCTGTTGGATTGTGTTTAATCCTTGTCTGGAGTCTACTATTCTGTAACACTGTTGTAATCATGAGGGAGTCCTTGGGGATCCTTCTGACTTTATGACACACAACTTGACTTTATATCATGCAATTCTGACTTTATAACTTGCAATTTTAAGTTTATATATTCCAATTCTAACTTTATAACACGCAATTGCGACTTTAAATCTAGCAATTCTGACAAATAAAGTCAAAATTGCGAGAAGTAAACTTGCAAATTTTGAGAAAAAATTCACAATTATCTTTTAAAATGTTTTATTCTGTGATGGAAACAAGCTTCCATAGGTAGCCAATGATATTGCTGCTCAACATTCTAATTCTTACCTATTGATTGCTGAAGCAGTTTTTGAGCATGCTTTCATTTACATTACATTTACATTTATGCATTTGGCAGACGCTTTTATCCAAAGCGACCTACATTGCATTTCAAGGTACACATTTTACATTCTTATAAGTTCTTGCTTTCCCTGGGAATCGAACCCATGACCTTATGGCCCATTTCCACTTAGCGGTACGGTACAGTATGATATGGTATGCAATTCTTTACGTTTCCACTTTCAAAAGTTGTGAATGGTACCAAAATGCCGAACCGTACCGTACCGTACCACTTTTTTGGTACCCTTCCGTTGGGGTACCTAGCACAGTGGTACTGTACTAAAGGGCGGAGCTAGACTCACTACAGAACATTGATTGGTTGACAGACTATCGTCACTTGAGCGTGCTACAAGGGGAACATAAGAAGCGCCATTTTTTTAAAGGTGCTATAAGCGATGCCGGGAGACGTAACTTCTTGTTGACATTCGAATTGTTGTCAAACAAAACGGAGGCTAGCTAGACCCTCCCTCCTCCTCATCCCGTCTCCTCCCCTCCCCTAATTTAGTCAAAGTTGCCAATAGCCTATAAATGAACATTCAAATTTATAACAAACAGTAGATGAAAACATCATTCACACAAATTGTCGCCCTACTGTGAATTTACAATAGAGATTGATCGCTAGCTGCTAGAAACATATGTTGTATTCACCAAAGTTAACGCTGACTGCATAGTTCTAGCTAATTAACGTTACATCCTTGTGTTGGTTTGGCTAACATGAACGTCAGTTTAGAAAGAAAAATGGATTTACCTGTTCTGCAAAAACAGAGCAAATGAATGTCGGATTGGAAGCCCTTCTGCCAGCGGAGTTCTCGCCACCTTTCAAAGGTTTTTCCGATGTAAATTCGGTACTTCGCGCGTTCCTTATCCTTGTTCCTCTTCTTTGCAATTTGTTCATTGAAACGTCGTCTCTTTGGTCGTGTGTCGGCCATAATTCAAACTTCCCTCTTCATGCTTCTCTCTCCTCCACACCCCCTTCATGTGTACGCGCACTAACCCCCCAAACCCCACCCTCAAATACTGCTTGTCGGTTATTGGCTGGAACACTGTTTGTTGTGTTTCGTGGTGCGGGTGAGCCCAGTTTGTTTTTGTTGCCGTTTGTGGAGCCTGTGGTGTCTAGAGAGACCGCGTTTTTTTACAGTGTGTTCAGGGGACAGGCAGCGAGCGGATAGTGAGGAGATGTTTGCTGTATGTGACAAAAAATATGTTGGCCTAAAAAACGCGTGGCATCGCTTAGAGCACCTTTAATAACCAGCTGCAATATAATACTACTGTTATTGTGTCACGAAATGTAGTTTTAAGAGTTTTTCTGGCGAAAATGTAGTTGTTTAAAGCTCAAATCTGTGGTTTATTTATAAAGATTTATGAACATTTGATCCAGGTTGTGAGGTCTAGGCGATCACCGGGCGCTCGACGCTCATGTACCCCGCCTGGAACAGCCTTTCCTCGGCTAGTCGTTCTGACGTTTGCCGCTGACTCTGACGTCTCAGTAGTGGTTAAACATGAGATGTAAGTCATCTTGTGTATATCTAACGGGCGATATTTGGTCTTGTAAATCTATAATTTGTTCCCTGGCCAATCGTTTTGGGTGAGGGCTAAGTGAAGTTTCATAACTTTATATATTTAAGCTATTTAACTTTACCGTTGTAAGGTTAGACTAGAGCGCTGACTTTGTATGTTTGACTGAATTGTTTGCTTTATTTCGTATTGTATAGCTTCTTGTACCTTTTACTTATACTTTTATAATGGCTAATATTGATAAAACTGAAATTTAACAAAATGAGACTGAGTTGAGTTTTGTCATTTTTAATTTTATTACAGTGAAGATGATCACTGTAATGTTGTTTACTCACAGCAAAAACTCCAGTGTTAAATGAACTCTCCTGGGAGTTTATTTGGCTCCAGACTCAAGAGTGTTAAAATATGAGTGTTAAATTAACACTCAAGAGTGTTAAAGTTAATGAGCTAATTAAGTGATTGATTAAGTGATGATTGATCATTATTGAAGACACCTGATGTTAACAAGCAGAATCATCAAAGGAGAAAATCTCATTTTTTAAGACACCGTTATGGTGATGGGTGTTTGCTTTACTTGGGCTCTTGACCCTTAAATCATTAACTTTAGATTTTGTTTGGATGTAGTATCTGAGTTGTAACTCTCAGATGAACAAAGAGAAAAGTTGATCATGTGGTGTTTATGTTTTGACAATCATAATTTGACATAAATCACGTCTCATTTAGAGAGTTATGTCTACCTTGTTGATTACAGCAGCCTGTGAATCTACAGCAAATGATTTTCGGCATTTTCAATATAATCCAAAATATTTCTTAAAAGTTGTTCTGATCAAAAGACTTTGAAAATTACTTTGACACACTGACATCAATAATCAGCCTGTGAATCTCAAAAATGGTGACAATAATAAAGCATGTTGCAGTGCATTCTGGGTGCCACCAATCAAAACTCATTCATGGCTCCCATCATGCATTGCGGCACGAATAAATTATGATCTGAATTGTCTTAGTAATTTCCTTTCCCTAAATGAATATTCTGTTTGTCACTATTGTTGAGATTCATACATTGATTCTTGATGTCTGTGTGTGCCTTAAAGAAAGATTTTGTTTTATCAGAACAACTTTTAAGAAATTATTTAGATTATTTAGAAAATTCTGGATCTTATGCTGTAGAATCACTGTGATGCTGTAATCAACAATATACATTTAAGTCAGAGATTAGGCTCTAAATTCAGTTCAGTGATTCAGATCAAATTATGATTATGTCAAAACATAACCAACACCACCTGATCAGCTTTTCTCTTTGTTCATCTGAGAGTTACAACTCGGATACAACAGCCAAACAAAATCTAAAGTTAATGATTTAAGGATCAAGAGCCCAACTAAAGCAAACACTGATCACCATAACGGTGTCTTAAGAAAATAGGTGATTCTGCTTGTTAACATCAGGTGTCTTCAATAATGAGCAATCATCACTCAGTGAATCACTTAATTAGCTCAATAACTTTAACACTCTTGAGCAGGGGCACCCAATCCTGCTCCTATAGACCTTAATTGATTGCTTCAGGTGTGTTTGATTAGGGTTGGAGATGAACTGTGCAGGACAGTCGATCGGCAGGAGCAGGACTGGGCCCCCCTGCTCTTGAGTGTTAATTTAACACTCATATTTTAACACTTTAACACTCTTGAGTCTGGAGCCATATAAACTCCCAGGAGAGTTCATTTAACACTGGAGTTTTTGCTGTGCAACATCTGTTGCTTAGTACAAATAAACAATGCCTGAACCATATTAAAATGTTTGATATTTTTATATTATATTTAAATGAAAAGAGGCATGGTTGAGTTTTATATTTCGTTTTGTTATAAATAGGCTAACGTTATGCATGCAGTGACTATAATACGCGTTGCCTGAACCACATTTGTGTGGCTATAATGTTTAAGATTTCTTTAATTGAAAACGAAAAGATGCAGAGTGGTGTTTTATAACATAGTTTGTTTTATTGTTGCCTAAAATGTACATACAGAGATAACCGGAGTAGCAGAGCAAGTTGAATGACGCTTTCAAAAACACGCTGTTCCATTTGCAGAATTACCAGACTCGCGTCCTCGGGAGTCATTCGTCTGAGTCGGACTTGGCAAGTCCGAACTTTGCATACTTGGTATTGAGAAATGCCTAATGTAGGCGCTTGTCATCTTGTGACAAACAGCCACATGTCGAGAAGCAAGAACAAGATCTGCTGTATGTCATCCATTGTTGTTTTGTCGCTTTCTTCTTTGTGCGAAAATGCCTATGCCTATCAAGTAAGGGTACTGATGGCAGTGGAAACGCTGTCCCGAACCGAACCAAACTGTACTGTACCGTACCATACCGCTCAGTGGAAACTAGCCATTAGCGTTGCAAGCCCCAACGCTCTACTGTTTGAGCTACAGGAAAGCTCTCAGAAACCCTCCACCTTCCCCGGCTCCACCTGTATAGATCTGCTATGGGGGTGATTGTGTTTGTACAGCAGCATGTCTCGCTTGCTCATAGCAATATGTTGGCATGTTGTATTGCAGTGATAAGTCCAGTACTTGCTCTGCAGCAGCAATAAAAAAGGAGCAGCATAGCAGATCTATTCCGTCAAGACCAAACACATTAACATTGTTATACTCTCAGAGAGTGGTCATAGAATTACATTTACATGAGCCTTTTTTATTGTGTGTTTGTTGATTCATTGGTATTCATCCATCATTATTTTTTCAGCTGTTACTAACATCAGCAGCACCGATACAACAGTCACACCAGAGACGACCTCAGCTGGTAATGTAGTCTGATGTTTGTGTTTTGGTTGAATGTTTGTGGATCTGAATTGAACAAATGTGTGAGTGTGTGTCTAGATAAAGATAAAGAACATAAAAAGTGTATGATGTGTTCATTCGCAGACAATTGCAGTCATTTGCAGTCATTTGCAGTCATTTTACACCATGAATGTTTGTGCATAAGCTGTGTTAATAGAAATGTTGCTCATTACTGTTCATCCAAACTTTCTGACATTGCTGCATTAAGACCAGCTCTACAGCTGTCAAACCAGAGACCATCTCAATTGGTAAAGTAACACATTGTATCCTCCAAAGCAGGGGTTCTCAAAGTGGGGTCTGCAAAATAAAATTAAGGCCCTGCAAAATAAAATTATGGCCCTATGATTTAACAGCCGAGCATAACAAGTTATCGAAAACAAAAGTTTAGGGCTGGGACTTGGTTCTATGCATCTGTTGTTGATTTCATGTTGAGGAGTGGGTGTGTCTCTCAAAAACAGAGGCAGGTGAATGTGAGCTTGTAGGAACTGGGATGATCTGGCCCACATGCAGTGTGGAATGACGGCCCTTGGGTGTCTCACTCCTGTTCGCCAGATCTGGGCCACAAGCAGGCCATAGCAATGCCACATGTCAGCCAAGAGCAAAGAAATAAACCAGAACTGGACCTTATCTGAGCCACAAAATCTGTGTATATTAAATATGAAGTAATTTCAGCCTTAATAAGCCTGTTAACAAGCAGAATCACAGAAGGAAAGAAGAGAACAGAAAAAGAGACAAGAAGAAACAAAAGAACTACAACTGAATTCAGCCACAGTCTTAGATGAAATCAACTGATGAGAAAAGAAGACATTAAATCCCTGAAGATCTCAACAGAGGAGGATTAAACTCTTATTATATCTTTTGTCTGTTTTGGTCACTGTGACAGTGTGTTTGTTAAACACATTTGCAGCAGCAAAAGAAGGTAAAGTGAAACGAGATCAGGTGATGACGGCTACCTGATGATGGTTTTATAATCTTCTTGAAATAGACTGATTCACTGATGTCTTTTGAATCTAACAATTGTGTTGTACCATTAATATATTCAAATCAAACCCTGTATTACTACAGCATGAGATAAAACCATCAGCATGTAACCATCACCTGATCTCATTTCACTTTAGCTTCCTTTGCTACTGCAAATGTGCTCAACAAAAACACTGTCACAGCGGCCAAAAAATACAACATATATTATAAGAGTTAAGAGCCCAACTAATAGAAATACTAATCACTGTTATGGTGACTTTAAATGAAACACATCAGAGTTAAACCTCTGTTAATTCTCAATAAAAACTTTTGTAGACGTCTGACAGAAATAAAGTCAGTCTGGTTAGTAATAAGTGAAGCTGGTAATGCTGTTTGTGGAGTTGTTTAATCCTCCTCTGCTGAGATCTTCACAGATTTAATGTCTTCTTTTCTCTTCAGTTGATTTGATCTAAGACTGTGGCTGAAGTCAGTTGTAGTTCTTGTGTTTCTGCTCGTCTCTTTTTCTGTTCTCTTCTTTCCTTCTGTGATTCTGCTTGTTAACAGGCTTATTAAGGCTGAGATGACTCCATATTTAATATACACAGATTTTGTGGCTCAGATAAGGTCCAGTTCTGGTTTATTTCTTTGTTCTTGGCTGACATGTGGCATTGCTATGGCCTGCTTGTGGCCCAGATCTGGCAAACAGGAGTGAGCCACCCAAGGGCCGTCATTCCACGCTGCATGTGGGCCAGATCATCTTTCCACATGTGCCAGATGTGGGCCGGATTTGGGACGGCACAATGTTGCTATGTGGGAAGGGGACCAATTATTACCCTTTTTACAAGATGTAATATAAGTCTCAGATGTCCCCCAGATTGTGTCTGTGAAGTTTCAAATGACCACACAGATCATTTAGTATACCATGTTGTAAATACCCCTTTTTGGATGGAAGCAAAAGCATGCCGTTTTAGTGTGTGTATCTTTAAAAGCAATAGAGCTCTGCCAACAACAATCACAAAATGAATTTTGTGTCATCATCTGAATAAATGAATCATCTGTTTCCATCTGTTACTGTTTCAGTTTCTTTACAGCCAGACACGTCCACAACATCTACTAGTTCTACATCTACAGGTGAGGATGATGCTGGATTTCACTGTAAAATTTAAACACGACCCTCCATAATTAGTGCCTTATTAATGAACTCGGTTGTTCATCATCTGAGTCTGATTTTACATGTTATTATTTCAGTTTCTTTACAGCCGATCACTTCCGCAACATCTACCAGTTTTACTTCTACAGGTGAGGATGATGATAGACTGGACTGTTATATTGAAATGCCCTCCATAATTAATATCTTCATGAAGAACACAGAACTTCATCTAAATCTGACTTTGATTCTCTTTTCATCTTGTAAATGTTACAGATCATTTACTGACAGTCACTTCCACAACATCTACCAGTCCCACTACTGAACGTGAGCATGTTTCTAGGGCTGAATGTGACTTTTAAAAGAAGCTCCTTAACTATTGTTTTTACGTGGAACACCATAATTCAGCATCTGACATCTGATTTATCTTTTTCCATCTCTTATTGTTTCAGTTCCTTTACAGCCGATCACTTCCGCAACATCTACCAGTTCTACATCTACAGGTGAGGATGACGTTAGACTGGACTGTTATATTGAAATGCAACCCTCCGTAATTAATATCTTCATGAAGAACACAGAACTTCTTCTAAATCTGACTTTGATTCTCTTTTCATCTTGTTAATGTTACAGATAATTTACTGACAGTCACTTCCACAACATCTACCAATCTATCCACTGAAGGTGAGCATGTTTCTGGTCTGAATGTGACTTTGAAAAGATGTTCATCCATAATTAGTGTTTTCTTGAAAAATACAGTAATTCAGCATCTGAGTCTGATCTACCATCTGTTTCCATGTGTTATTGTTTCAGTTCCTTTACAGCCGGACACTTCCACAACTTCTACCAGTTCTACATCTACAGGTGAGGATGATGGTGGATTGCACTGTAATATTAAAATGCGACCCTCCATAATCAATGTCTTAATAAAGAAAACAGTAGTAGTTCATCATCTGAGTCTGATTGTACACATTATTGTTTCAGTTTCTTTACAGCCAATCACTTCCGCAACATCTACCAGTTTCACTTCTACAGGTGAGGATGATGTTAGACTGGACTGTTATATTGAAATGCAACCCTCCATAATTAATGTCTTCATGAAGAACACAGAACTTCATCTAAATCTGACTTTGATTCTCTTTTCATCTTGTTAATGTTACAGAGCATTTACTGACAGTCACTTCCACAACATCTTCCAGTCCCACTACTGAAGGTGAGCATGTTTCTGGGCTGAATGTGACACAGCCAGACACTTCCACAACATCCACCAGTTCTACATCTACAGGTGAGGATGATGTTAGACTGGACTGTAAATATTGAAATCCAGCCCTCCATAATTAATATCTTAATGAAAAACACAGAACTTCATCTAAATCTGACTTTGATTCTCTTTTCATCTTGTTAATGTTACAGATAATTTATTGACAATCACTTCCACAACATCTACCAGTCCCACTACTGAAGGTGAGCATGTTTCTGGGCTAAATGTGTCTTCTTGAAAAACACAGTAATTCAGCATCTGATTTATCATCTGGTTTCATGTGTTATTGTTTCAGTTTCTTTACTGCCGGTCACTTCCACAACATCTACCAGTTTCACTTCTACTGGTGAGGATGATATTAGACTGGACTGTATATATTGAAATGCAACCCTCCAAAATGTCTTAATTAAGAACACACCAAATCTGACCTTGCATCTCTTTCCACTTTGTAAATGTTACAGGTCATTTACTGACAGACACTTCCACAACATCTACCAGTTTTACTTCTACAGGTGAGGATGATGTTAGACTGGACTGTTATATTGAAATGCAACCCTCCATAATTAATGTCTTCATGAAGAACACAGAACTTCATCTAAATCTGACGTTGATTCTCTTTTCATCTTGTTAATGTTACAGATCATTTACTGACAGTCACTTCTACCAGTCTCACTACTGAAGGTGAGCATGTTTCTGGGCTGAATGTGACTTTTAAAAGATGTTCCTTAACTTTTGTTTTTATGAGGAACACCCTAATTCAGCATCTGACATCAGATTAATCTGTTTCCATCTGTTATTGTTTCAGTTCCTTTACAACCAGTCACTTCCACAACATCTACCAGTTCAACATCTACAGGTAAGGATGATTCTGGACTCAATTTGGCCTTTTAAAATAAATCCATCAAGATGGTTTTCTTCATGAAGAACACAGTAGAACAGACTTCCATCTGCTTTTTTGTTGTTGTTGTTTTTTCAGTTCCTTTACAACCAGTCACTTCCACAACATCTACCAGTTCAACATCTACAGGTAAGGATGATTCTGGCCTTTTTCTGGCCAATTTGGCCTTTTAAAATAAATCCATCAAGATGGTTTTCTTCATGAAGAACACAGTAGTTCATTATCTGAGTCTGATTTAACAGACTTCCATCTGCTTTTTTTTTTTTTTTCAGTTCCTTTACAGCCAGTCACTTCCACAACATCTACTAGTTCTAATTCTACAGGTAAGGTTGATTCTAAACTGAATGTATCCTTTAAGAAGAACCCCCTCATAATGATTTTATTCATGAAGAACACAATAATTCAGTATCTGAATCTGATTTATCATCAGTTTCCATCTGTTATTTTTGCAGTTCCTTTACAGGCGGTCACTTCCTCTACATTTACCAATTCTACATCTACAACATCTACCAGTTCTACATCTACAGGTGAGAATAAATCTAGACTGAATGTGGCCTTTAAAAATAAACTCCTCAAGCCCAGATAGTGTTTCAACCCACATCTGGCACATGTGGAAAGATGATCTGGCCAGAAGAAATAAACCAGAACTGGACCTTATCTGAGCCACAAAATCTGTGTATATTAAATATGGAGTCATCTCAGCCTTAATAAGCCTGTTAGCAAGCAGAATCACTGAAGGAAAGAAGAGAACAGAAAAAGAGACGAGCAGAAACACAAGAACTACAACTGACTTCAGCCACAGCCTCAGATGAAATCAGCTGAAGATAAAAGAAGACATTAAATCTGTGAAGATCTCAGCAGAGGAGGATTAAACAACTCCACAAACAGCATTACCAGCTTCACTTATTACTAACCAGATTTACTTTATTTCTGGCAGACATCTAAAGTTCTTATGGGCCTGCTTGTGGCCCAGATTGGCCTGCTTGTGGCAAACAGGAGTGAGCCGCCCAAGGTGGGCCAGATCATCTTTCCACATCTTTGTGCCAGATGTGGGCCGGATCTGGGCTGAAACAATGTTGCTATCTGGGAGATTATATTCTTCATCTCTTTTGATGATTTTCTTGGATTGTAATATTGAAATGTGACCCTCCATAATCAGTGTCTTAATAAAGAAAACAATAGTTCATAATCTGAGTCTGATTTTACATTTGTGATTTTTTTTTATTCAGTTCCATTACAGCCGATCACTTCCGCAACATCTACCAGTTCTACATCTACAGGTGAGGATGATTCTGGACTGAATGTGGTCTTTTTCCCTCATGATGATTTTCTTCATGAAGAACACAGTAGTTTGTCACCTGAGTCTGATTTAACATTGGTTTCCATCTGTTATTTTTCAAGTTTATATACAGCGTGTCACATCCACAACATCTGTCAGTCCCAGTACTACAGGTAAATGTGTTGCCGAACTGGAATTGAACTGAATCAGTAATTCAGCATCTGAGTCTGATTTATAATCTGTTTCCTGTTTCATTCTTTCAGTTCCTTTACAGCCGGTCTCTTCTACAACATCTACCAGTTCTACTTCTACAGGTGAGTGACGCTGTACTTCCTTCCCACATAGCAACATTGTGTCGGCCCAGATCCGGCCCACATCTGGCACACATGGAAAGATGATCTGGCCCACATGCAGCGTGGAATTACGGCACTTGGGTGGGCCACTCCTGTTTGCCAGATCTGGGCCACAAGCAGGCCATAGCAATGCCACATCTCAGCCAAGAGCAAAGAAATAAACTAGAACTGGAGGATTAAACAACTCCACAAACAGTATTACCAGCTTCACTTATTACCAACCAGACTGACTTTATTTCTGTCAGATGTCTACAAAAGTTTTTATTGAGAATTAACAGAGGTTTAACTATAATGTGTTTCATTTAAAGTCACCATTACAGTGAATAGTGTTTCCATTAGTTGGGCTCTTAACTCTTATTATATCTTTTGTCTTCTTTGGCCGCTGTGACAGTGTGTTTGTCAAACACATTTGCAGCAGCAAAGAAAGCTAAAGTGAAATGAGATCAGGTGATGATGGTTACCTGTTGATGGTTTTATAATCATCATGAAATAACCTGTTTCACTGAGATAATTTGAATCTAAATATTGTGTTGTACCATTAATATATTCTCGTCACAAACCCTGTGTTTCTGCAGCATGAGGTCCAGCAATATTATAACAATCAGTTAGAAGACTTTAACAAACATGAGCACGAATCATTACTGTTTGATGACACACACAGACATCAATAATCAACGTATGAATCTCAACAATGGTGAGAATCAAAAGTACCTTGCTGCAATGCATGCTGGGTACCATCATTGTACAAAACTCCCAGCATGCATTGCAACATGAATAAATTATGCAGCTAAATTGTCCTATTAATTTGTTTAATTCTAAATATGTGCTTTTATTTTTTGCTGTTGTTTTTGTTTTGGCATTTAGTAGCTTTTCAGTGATGTTCTGAATTAATCTAAAAAAAAAAAAAATTGTCACCCTTGTTGAGATTCATGTGCTGATTTTTGATATCTAAGTGTGTCAGCGTGGATTTTTTTTCATGCTCATGTTTGTTAAAGTCTTCTAACTGATTGTTATAATATTGCTGGACCTCACGCTGCAGTAACACAGGGTTTGTGATGAGAATATATTAATGGTACAACACAATTGTGAGATTCAAATTATCTCAGTGAAACAGGTTATTTCATGATGATTATAAAACCATCAACAGGTAACCATCATCACCTGATCTCATTTCACTTTAGCTTTCTTTGCTGCTGCAAATGTTTTTGACAAACACTCTGTCACAGCAGCCAAAGAAGACAATAGATATAATAAGAGTTAAGAGCCCAACTAATGGAAACACTATTCACTGTAATGGTGACTTTAAATGAAACACATTATAGTTAAACCTCTGTTAATTCTCAATAAAAACTTTTGTAGACGTCTGACAGAAATAAAGTCAGTCTGGTTGGTAATAAGTGAAGCTGGTAATGCTGTTTGTGGAGTTGTTTAATCCTCCAGTTCAGGTTTATTTCTTTGCTCTTGGCTGAGATGTGGCATTGCTATGGCCTGCTTGTGGCCCAGATCTGGCAAACAGGAGTGGCCCACCCAAGTGCCGTAATTCCACGCTGCATGTGGGCCAGATCATCTTTTCACGTGTGCCAGATGTGGGCCGGATCTGGGCCGAAACAATGTTGCTATGTGGGTTTCATCCAAGTCTGTTTTGTTGACAAATTTTTGTCTTGTTAATGTTACACCTTATGAAACAGTCATTTACATTTATTCATTTAGCAGACGCCTTTATCCAAAGTGACTTAAAAATGAGGATATATGTCAGTCACTAAATGAATGTAATACATCTGAGTTTGATTTGATATTTCCTTCTCTTCATGTTACATGTAATATCTCCTAACCTAAATGAATATAGTGTGATTGTGTATCATGTATTAATGTAACATTTTTGTTATGGTCATTTAAATATGGCATGTGATGATTTTACTGTTATGATCTGAACTTACCACTGGCTCAAAATTGGTTTGCAGTTTTTACAAAAGACACCATGAATAAATACATCATACATAAACAGGACTGCACATCTGCTAAATTAAATGATGGGTTTTGGTATGTTCTAACCTTAGTCTGAGTGAGATTAGGTGTTGATTTAAAAAAATCTAGAATAAGTCCATTTGGATTTGCCAAGTAATGTATTTGACCAGTTTTAAAGATAACTGTAAACCAATTTACAATGGATTATTCTCACACCCATTGCATCAGCCAGTCCCACCGAAATGACTTTTGAAAGGAACTTCTATTTAATTCATGCTGAGTTTTCCCATTCCAGGTCTGAACTTTACACTGCAGGAAGGATGCAAGGTAAGTTGAGATGAGTTTCTTAAACTGTGATTTGGAAGGTTGGACATCATACCATAAAACTTGAATCAAAAGCACAATACACTATGATATGCACTGTATAATGTGCACTATAATGTTTTTTTTTGGTCAGTGTTGTTGATTCTTTGCATACAGTAGATATATGTTGAACTATTTGTTCCTTTTACATGCACCAATTGACTTTTATTTAGAAACCATAAAAGAAAAACATTAAAATCAACAAATAATCTTCAGTGCTCTGTGATTTCAGGCCACAGGACGATGTGTAGAAAATCTTCTTGAGCAGATAGAGAACATCACAGCTGAAGTTCTCCCTTTGACCGTAAGAAAAACATGACAAAATAATAATTGTTTGTCACTAGATGATACTGTAGCAATGCTTTCTTTTGTTTCAACATTTACAAATAATACTCATTATATGATCATTAAAATAGGATGTGACCAAAATTTTGGATTTGGTCCTCAACGCTTCAGAGAAGGTTTTAGTGTCATCATCAGCTGACCCAAATAAACTGGTGTCAGATGGAAACCGTGTGCTAAAAGCCAGTGAGAAGCTGGTGTCCATGCTGGTGAAGCCGACAGACACATATGCCAATGTCAGTTTTACCCTTGACACTGTGGGTAAGTAAAACAGAACTGCGGAAGTAACTACTAGCTTTGTAGAGCTGCACCATTAATTGTTAAAATATTTTAAATAGCAGCAATTAACATTTTTCCAGAACCTCTTGTAAATTACATTTTATTTTGTTTAGTAATCTGTTCAGAATAGAGAATCATGCGGCTCTATAAATTTGAACTCTGGAGTATGAACTAATCGTTGACTTTCTGGATGATCTAATTATTTCATGATTTCTCGTCTGGCTGATGTAAAATATTGTTAGACTGAATAATTTACACAATGTGTGTGTGGGTTGTTTTGTTCTTTAAAATCAGAGGTTGAAGTCTTCATGGTTGGACCAAATGTCACCTTAGATAAAATCCCTCGACTTGACACAACAAATTCTTCTGTGGACATCGATCTCATTGGGATCGCCAAGCACAATAGTGAAAGTATGTGAAAAGTTTTGGTATGACTCATTAAATAACTTTTTATATACTTCCAATATAATATCACATTCAGTGTATGTGATTTCCTGTCACACAGGATCAGCTGCTGTGGCTTTCATGAGTTATAACACAATGGAGAATCTACTGAAGCCCGACTTCTTCAGCACATCAAATCACACGATTAAAACCATGATGTCCACTGTGATCTCAGCTACTCTTCCCAAAACCACCAACACTAAACTCACCAAACCAGTCAACTTCACCCTCAAACACATAAGAGTGAGTAACTTTCATTTACTACTTCATAATCTCCTTTATCCACTGTTCTAATCAATCAGGGTTAGGTTTGAAAATTTACAGTAATTCAGAAAAAAGGGATGGATTGAGAAATAAAATGGAGGTGACCGCTGATAGAAAAGTTTCTACGTATAGGGCTATGTATCAGCTACTATGTAAAACTAATAGTTCTGAATTATTTGGACTAATTTTATCATTTGGTTATAGTTTATAATTTTGGATATTTCCTTCTGTTAACTGTTTTTCTTAAACTTTCACTGATTTGCATTTAATCATACTGGGATGTTTGCTGAAAATGTTGGGTTATTATCTACACAATGGAGAATCTACTGAAGCCCGACTTCTTCAACACATCAAATGACACGATTAAAACCATAATGTCCACTGTGATCTCAGCTACTCTTCCCAAAACCACCAACACTAAACTCACCAAATTAACTGATAGCTGATATCACAGTGGACAAAATGACAAACTTTGATCAACAAAATGGCATTTCAACGTTTTTTTTCTAGCGGGACCATGGATATGCAAATTAGCCCCGCCTCCACTCACTCACACCAGTTCAGAGATCCACTCGATAAACTTTACTGGCCGTAAAGCTGGCAGTTGGATTTAGAATTTTATGAAAAATAACTCTCATGTTCACACTGCTACGGTGACCAAGAGAGCTCAACGTGCTGCAACTGAAGAAAACACATGCAAATAGAAAAACACCCGCAAATTAAGGAAACGTCTTTATCAGTTTCACAACACATGCGCGCTCCAAATACTCACCCTACCATTTCAACCTAAAACAGATGCAAAGACTAGGTTAAAAATATTTCAAAAGAGTTACCAACAGTTGTGTTTAGGATAAGGGGTTGGTCAATGCGATATATATATTAAATTAAAATAATTAAATAACTAAATAATTCCTGAAAGTTAAAAATACAAATACATAATAAAATAGTAAGTGCTCTTTGGCCAGCCGCCACTGGAGGTATCCCTAATATGCATGTCTTTTCTTTATTGTTCAGAAGCTTGTCCCCGACGGTTCCCTGTCCTGTGTGTACTGGAATATCAGCGAGTGGATTGTAGATGGTTGTTCTGTTTTAAAGACTAACAGCAGCTACACTGTGTGTTCCTGTGTTCATCTGTCCACATTCGCTCTCATCATGCAAACCAGCCGCCCACCAGAGGTACGAGAACATTTATAGTGAGCATTGAAGAACAGCACAGATTTGGCACTCATGTACTCTGACATGTTTTCTCAGAGCGACTCACTGATGGACCTGTTGAATTTGGTGTGTGTGATCGTGGGGCTGGTGTTCTTCAGTTTGGCCCTGTTGACCTTTGCCCTTTGTCAGTGGAGTCCTGGAGTGAATAATGTGGCTCGAATCAACCTCTGCCTGAGTCTGCTGTTGGCTCACCTTCTGCTCCTGCTCACACAACAGTTCCTGAGCCTCATACGCCCTCATCAGGTGAGAATGATGAAGGAGCCCTACAGCTCAGCACAGTCTCACTGAGAATCATCATAACCGTCTCTCATGATCTCTCAGGTGTTGTGTGCCGTGATATCAGGTGTGCTGCACTTCCTCTTTCTCTCCGGCTTTGTGTGGATGTTCATTGAAGCTGTGCTGCTCTTCATCTGTGTGAAGAACCTATCACAGATCAGCTCCAAAAAAAGGGCTGTACTTAGCAGTGGATTCCTGTGTGTGATTGGATATACGGTTCCTCTGGTTGTGGTGGCCGTGTCTGCTGCGGTGGATCCTAAAGGCTATGGAAGTGAAGAGTGAGTTTAGTTTGAGTGACTCAGAGATCTTCATCCATGTTTGTTTATTGATATTTTTTGACTGTATCTTCTTCTAAACAGGTGCTGGATTAAAATGGATAAAGGTTTTTTCTGGAGTTTTCTGGGACCTGTTGTGGTCATAATTGCTGTAAGCACATTTCTTATTTCTTTTATCTCATGACTTTGTATTAAAAGGAAAACACTGATTAATTACCTTTTTTTTCTCTTACTGTGCAGTTAAATGTGATTCTTTTCATCAACATCATCATCAGTCTGAACTTGACTTTGGAAAATCTGAACCCTGAAGTTTCACAGATGAAACAAACCAAGTAACAAACAATCTGATTTAAAATAACAAATAGTCAATAAAAACACATTAAATATGTTTCTTTCTCTTTCTCTGCAGGATTATGGTATTTAAAACACTGGCTCAGTTTGTGATTCTTGGTTGCTCCTGGATTCTGGGTTTCTTCACTAATGGCAGTAAGGAGCTGGAGATCATCTTCCTGATCTTGAACTCCCAGCAGGGAACCTTCATCTTCCTGGTCTATTGTGTCCTCAATAATGAGGTCAGACATCATGTTACTCTACCAGATAATATTTGCTTCACATAATTCATATGAGTTCCATCTTATTTTCACACCTGAGAGACTACAGCACTGTTCCAAAACCCAGTTGACTGCCTTTTATAAAGCATTTTAGGCCATACAGGCACACTTCCAACAGAAAGGCTGTTCCAAAAGAATTTAAGTCAGTCTATCCCTTGATCTAGTAATCATTTGTCTTGTGAAATAACCCAATTTGACTGACTTTCTCTTCTTGTGCAGGTCAGGCAACAGTACAGAAATTGGTGGAGAGCTGTTCTTCCAGTCAGCAAAAATGTCCAGATGAGACACGAGACAAAGGCCATAAATCCTTATAAAGAATAAGAAAAAAAAAAAAAAAAACAGCATTATATCAGTGAAAAAGTTGTCCAGTGTATGTCAATGTAAATCACCAACTCTTGTTTTCCTGTTATTTAAATGAGTGAGATATTATTGAGAAATTCCTTATTGGAGCAATTTGAACAGTGCTTTTCAATTTAATGTAAAACAACACAACCTGTAAAATGTATGTTATGTGTTTCCCCCTTCATTGTGAATTTGGTTCTGTCCTGTGACCTATTTTTCCTTATTGTAACAAATCGTTAGCCTCATAGCATAATTGCCTAACCCATATTTAAAAAAAAAATAAAAATAAAAATAATGACTTGGGCAATTATGCTATGAGGCTAACGAAATGTAAAATCAGCATTATTCTTTTCACTCAATCTCCCTTTTCCTTAGTCTATGAACTCTGATTCTTTTATTTTGAATATATTGTTTGATTTTATTGTATTGTCTTTTGTTTTAATCACATTGGCATGAATAGTTTGAGTTTACTGCCCTTTTAAGAGACACTTAAAATCACCATGAAATAAAATTTTACAATTTGGATTTTTATATGTAATATTGTAGTGTTTATTATAAATGATTTATCTGTGCACTTCATTAATTTAAAAAAAAAAAAAAAATCATGTACCCTTATAATCTTTAATCAAATATGTTATCCTTCCCTCCCCCCTCAAAACGACTTCTCCCCACTGAGCAAAATGATGTCCAAAACACGTCTTTTCAACGTCTTTGTCACAAAAGTCGGACGCTGAAAAGACGTCCACTGAGGAGCCAGAATGAAAGTTTTTATGACGTCTTTTTTTGACGTGTTCTGCACGTCCGATATCTAGACGTACATCGAACCTTCGTACAAGGTTAAAACTAGTTCAGATGTGGTCATTGTAGACATATTTTCAGCATCATTTATGGTCTCATTTAGACATAATTACTTTGACTATTGCTGTCAGATGATCTCAGTGAGAATTAACAGAGGTTTAGATGTTGATATTTGTTTAATTTGAAGTGTCACCATTGTGGTGATCAGTGTTTGCTTTAGTTGGGCTCTTGGTCCCCGTTCCTTTTACTTTAATTTTTCTTTGGCTGCTTTAACAGTGTGTTTGTGTAACAACATTACTTAACTTAAACTCTGATTCAGAGTTATTTTAACTAAAATGTATAATGCATTAATAATTTGAGCAAAGTATTACTGTGAACTTCTTTCATTTGAGACCACTAAAAACTATTGTGCATAAAAAGGTTTCCAATGGACCAGCAACTACACAGTCACCACCTGTTAAATATAGCAACATGCAGTTTATTATCAACCCACATAGCAACATTGTGACGGCCCAGATCCGGCCCACATCTGGCACACGCGGAAAGATGATCTGGCCCACATGCAGCGTGGACTTACGGCACTTGGGTGGGCCACTCCTGTTTGCCAGATCTGGGCCACAAGCAGGCCATAGCAATGCCACATCTCAGCCAAGAGCAAAGAAATAAACCACAACTGGAGGATTAAACAACTCCACAAACAGCATTACCAGCTTCAGTTATTACCAACCAGACTGATTTATTTCTGTCAGACGTCTACAAAAGTTTTTATTGAGAATTAACAGAGGTTTAACTATAATGTGTTTCATTTAAAGTCACCATTACAGTGAATAGTGTTTCCATTAGTTGGGCTCTTAACTCTTATTATATCTATTGAATCTCACAATTGTGTTGTACCATTAATATATTCTCATCACAAACCCTGTGTTACTGCAGCGTGAGGTCCAGCAATATTATAACAATCAGTTAGAAGACTAACAAACATGAGCACGAAAAAAAAATCCACGGTGACACACTTAGATATCAAAAATCAGCACATGAATCTCAACAAGGGTGACAATATTTTATTTTTTTTAGATTAATTCAGAACATCACTGAAAAGCTACTAAATGCCACAACAAAAACAACAGCAAAAAAATAAAAGCAAATATTTAGAATTAAACAAATTAATAGGACAATTTAGCTGCATAATTTATTCATGTTGCAATGCATGCTGGGAGTTTTGTACAATGATGGTACCCAGCATGCATTGCAGCAAAGTACTTTTGATTCTCACCATTGTTGAGATTCATACGTTGATTATTGATGTCTGTGTTTGTGATCGAACAGTAATGATTCGTGCTCATGTTTGTTAAAATCTTCTAACTGATTGTTATAATATTGCTGGATCTCATGCTGCAGTAACACAGGGTTTGTGATAAGAATATATTAATGGTACAACACAATTGTTAGATTCAAATTATCTCAGTGAAACAGGTTATTTCATGATGATTATAAAACCATCAACAGGTAACCATCATCACCTGATCTCATTTCACTTTAGCTTTCTTTGCTGCTGCAAATATGTTTGACAAACACTCTGTCACAGCCGCCAAAGAAGACAATAGATATAAGAAGAGTTAAGAGAGAGTTTATTTCTTTGCTCTTGGCTGAGATGTGGCATTGCTATGGCCTGCTTGTGGCCCAGATCTGGCAAACAGGAGTGGCCCACCCAAGTGCCGTAAGTCCACGCTGCATGTGGGCCAGATCATCTTAACATTGCGACAGTTGCAGTGGGATAATTAAGGGAATATGTAAGTGTTGAGCATTTGTGATGAACACCTGCTGTTAACAAGCAGAATCACTGAAGGAAAGAGGAACACAAGAACAGAAAATAGAGAAACACAAGAAATACAACTGCCTTCCAGCCATTACACATTATTACACTTATTATTAACCAGTATGACTTTATTTCTGTCAAACATCTACAGAAGTAGTTATTGAGATGTTTCATTGAAAATGTTTGATTTGAAGTTGCCATTATAGAGATCAGTGTTTGCTTTAGTTTGGATGACCCTTTAACATTAGTTTCTCTCTTGATGCTTGAACTGTGATTTTGCAGGTCACACTTGTGCATACGCACATGGTGAATGATTGCAATTATATTGATTATGATAAAAAAAATCATCATATAGCCTGTTCAATCACTAATCTAATTCAGAATTTAATCCTGTATCAAAAGTGTTACATTGCAACCCCTGTTAAACTACAGCAATGAGTTACAATGTTGATTTCTTTAACACATCATATTATAGCTACACTGTATTGTAGAAACACAGAGATATCAAAAATTAGCACGTGAATCTCAACAATGGTGGCAATATTTTTATTTTTTATTCATACAGCAGTGCATGCTGGGAGTTTTATACTATCCTGGAACCCAGCATGCATTGCGACATGAAACTTTTGATTGTCACCATTGTTGAGATTCATATGCTGATTGTTGATGTCTGTGTGTGTCTGAGTTAAGCAGGAGTTCAGAATGTTTTAATGCACTATATGATTTCGATATCCTTCAGAATAATTGGTTACAGAAATATTGCTGTATTTCACGTTGAAGATTAACAGATATACGATACATTTTAAATACCCATTAACTCAAAGCTTATACACTGGATGTGATCAGGGAATCAGACATGTCCAGGAAGATTTTGGTATCATCTCAACAGCCTAAAACACCTGATCATCTTCCTTTGGGCTTTTTCAAGAGAGAAACTAATGTTAGAAAGTCAAGGGTCAAGAGACCAACTAAAACAAATACTGATCTCTATCATGGTGACAACAAACTTTATTATTTTCAATAAAATATCAACAACTAAATACATGTTAATTCTCAACAAGAACTTTTGTACATGCATGAAAGAAATAATGTTAAACTGGTTTGTAAACTGGTTTCACACTCTATGGCTGGAAGTCAGTTGTAGTTCTTGTGTTTCTCTTTTTTCTGTGCTTGTTTCTCTGTCCTTCAGTGATTCTGCTTATCCGGTGTTCATCAGTGTCTCAATTCACTCACTTCTTTTCATTCACTCTGTCAAGTGGACTATATTAGTGAACTAATGTAGAGAGTAGTGAATGAGGGTATAGGGTGTGATTGGGAAAACAGCCTCTGAGTGTCGATTTTGAGCGCTGTTAATTCACAGTATATTCCTGTAGGCTATTTTTGTTTTCTACGGTATATCACTGTTTTAATGGAAAATGGTATGATATTGTCAGAATTTGGCCTTTTTTTACAGCAAGGGTTAACAGTGTAAGTGATCTTATGAACCACTGACAACTCCTAAATAACTGCACAGCAAAAACTCCAGTGTTAAATTAACTCTCCTGGGATTCTATATCATTCCACACTCAAGTAGGGCTGTAGTCAACCAAAGAAATGCTTAGTCGACCAAAGTCCTGTCCTGCACAACGATTAGTCGACTAAAAAAAAGAAAAAAGGACGCGATCATTTGCATTTTGATTGAATATTTATTAAACAATTATCATAGAGCATTTATAAAACAACGAAAAAACGTTTTTTTAATTTTTTTTTTTATTGACACCAGGGATCCCCCGCGAAACGGTTCTCATTCGCGCTTGAATAAGGCCGGCGACACACTGGCTGCTGGCGTGAGAGTCTCAGCTGCGTTGGGTGTCTGTTTTTATTTCGGCTCCCATGTTAATAGGTTGGAGTTTGCACACTGCCTGCGCGAGGCACGCGTCTCAGGCGCGGCTCGAGCATGCTAGAAATAGAACCGACGCCTCTGAGTGTTCCAGCAACGGGAGTGTTCTGGCTAGAGCGCAGAACAGCGGAGTTTGTATGGACCGAAGTGCATGAGCTTGTATTGCTGCTGTTGCTTTGACATTGTGGAAAATAGAATAATAGAAACAAAATGTATTAGACGTTTTACCCGTTACCCGTCTAAATTAATCTCGTTTTTAATTTAGGCTAACTTAATTTCGTTTTTCTTTATTTAAATTTCGTTTTTTCTTTATTTAAATTTCGTTTTTCTTTATTTAAATTTCGTTTTTCTTTAGGCCTATTTAAATTTCGTTTTTCTTTATTTAAATTTCGTCTTTCTTTATTTAAAATTCAATTTTTTCTGTATTTAAATTTCGTTTTTTTCTTTATTTAAATTTCATTTTTCTTTATTTAAATGTACACTTTACTGTGTCAGTAATTTGTTAGTCAGAAAAATATTAGACTACCTTAAAAGTATTGCCTAAGTTAACAGACTGTGCGTTTTATATCACTAGTGCAGTGTCCGTTCTCGGAGAATATAGCCCTGCTCACGTGAGGCGCGCCGCTTCCCGCTCGCGCTGTTCTGTAGTTTACTATTAGTAATTCTGAACGTGTCGCAACTCGCGTGTCTGTCTATATTGCACCAAATGCGACACTGTCGATTGGATGAACGGTTCTCGAAATAATCAAAATGCAAACGGACAGACAGACACATAGATTACTAGCCTACCTATATTCTTTACTGAGCGCAAAGCAGCAGTGCAGCCAGCCACAGGTGCGGTTCCCGAGTGTTCTACGTGGTGCGCTAAGCTGTGGCACTGTTACAAAATAGCCTAAATTAAAGCATTTAAAGTTGGGGATAAAACATAGGCTAATTATATTTAGAATACAGTAATATATAACTGCTTATAAAGGAATAAATATCAAGGAGTAAATCAATGAAAATTTCTTTAAAAAAAAATTATGCAACTGGTCGACCAATGAGAATGTCAGTCGACCAAGACGGCATCGACCGATTAGTCGACTAAACGACTAAAGTTGACAGCCCTACACTCAAGAGTGTAAAGTGTTAAAATATGAGTGTTAAATTAACACTCAAGAGTGTTAAAGTTAATTAGATAATTAAGTGATTAATTTAGTGATGATTGCTCATTATTGAAGACACCTGATGTTAACAAGCAGAATCACTGAAGGAGAAAATCTCAAATTGTAAGCCACCGTTATGGCGATCAATGTTTGCTTTAGTTGGGCTCTTGATCCTTAAATGTTTACTTAAGATTTTGTTTGGCTGTTGTATCTGAGTTATAACTGCCAGATGAACAAAGAAAAAAGTGATCTGATGGTGTTGGTTATATTATGACAATCATCATTTGAACTTGATCACTGAACTCATTAAGATCCTTATTTCTGACTTAGATTTATGTTGTTGATTACAGCATAACTGTGATTCTGCATAAATGCCCACATATCCAAAATTTTCGATATACTACAAAAAAAAAAAAAAAAAAAAATGAAGTAAATGAGTCCACCCCGCAAGATTAGTGCTATAAACACAAGGCTTGTTTAAAAGGCAAAGGGGGAGGTGTTGCTGTAATTTATACACTCTAAAAAGAGATGTGTTAAAAAACAACACACATCGTGCACAGCAAAAACCCCAGTGTTAAATCAATTGTAGCGAAGTACCACTACAATTGAAAGTTAGCTGGTTGAGGCGGCCAAATATGGATCAGATTCCGATCAAAGAATCAGGAGTGGAGAAGAGATTCTTGACAACAAGGCGTTTATTTATCTTGTATATGCATCTGTGCTATGGTCTACAGAAAGAAATAAAGAGAAATAATTTACAATAATATTCGTTGAATATACATGTCTCCTTGCATTAATCCAATCAGAAAATAAACAAACATAAAATATATTCCACTTAAATATCAATATTAATCACAAGGAAGTAAACAAAATACAGTAGTACACAGCTGTAAACATCTCGCGCTGTGTCGGAGAAAAATACTAACGTGTCTGGTGATGACTCATCAGATTAGTTCGGCAGATTACGGCCGAAATAAACGGTAAAATCCAAGCAATATAAACATAAGAAATTACCAATCACATGCACGTCACATACTAATAAGGTATAGATATATATATGCACTTACATGTATTGCATGAACGCATTTACACAGAATGAAACCACCAGCATAAACAATGATTCACCGTCATCTTCTACCGGGGTGCGTCGCTAATATAGGAACGTGTAGGAAACAATAAACAAAACATTAGTTCCTAGGACAGGCTTTCTTACATCAATTAACACTAAAATTAACACTGAAGCAGTGTTGAAGTTAATGAGATAATTAAGTCAATAATTGATATATCGCACAATATTGTTATGCGCATCTCATCAGTAAAGCCGGTTCCTTGATTAGTAGTAAATCACCATCACCTGCTTTCAGATGGAGCGGCATTTACTACAAAGAGCCGTAGTTAACTGACAAGCTGAGCCATATCGCATTAATATCGCGGACGTATCGCCAGCGATAATTAATGCGATATGGCTCAGCTTGTCAGTTAACTACGGCTCTTTGTACACAGCAAAAACTCCAGTGTTAAATTAACACTCCTGGGAGTGTATATGAGTCCACACTCAAGAGTGTTGACGTTAATGAGATAATTAAGTGATTAATTTAGTGATGATTGAACATTATTGAAGACACCTGATGTTAACAAGCAGAATCACTGAAGGAGAAAATCTCAAATTGTAAGCCACCATTGTGGTGATCAGTGTTTGCTTTAGTTGGGCTCTTGACCCTTATATTATTAACTTTAGGTTTTGTTTGTCTGAGGTATCTGAGTTGAGTTATAACTGCCAGATGAACAAAGAAAAAATGTGATCTGATGGTGTTGGTTATATTATGACATTCATTATTTGAACTTGATCACTGAACTCATTAAGATCCTTCTTTCTGACTTCGATTTGGTTACACCATAACTGTGAATCTGCATAAATATCCAGAATTTCTGATATAATTTAAAGGATTTCTTAAAAGTTGTTTAAAAAAAAAAAATCTTTCTTTTAGGCACACATAGACGTCAAGATTCAGTCTATGCATCTCAACAATGGTGAGGAGAAGAATATTCAATTAGGAAAAGTAAATTACATAGACAATTCAGATCATAATTTATTCATACCGCAATGCATGATGGGAGCCATTAATGAGTTGTGATTGGTGGCAGCCACTGCAACATGCTTTATTATTGTCACCATTGTTGAGATTCATAGGCTGATTATTGATGTCTGTGTTTCTAAATAAATTCATTTGAATAATGAATAATTCATTCAGAACAATGTTTATTAAATATTTTGAATTATAAGTAAAGTACTGATAATCGTAGGTTGAAGAATCACAAAGCTGCTAACAAGTTAAACCAAACTATTTCAGTAAGTTTCATTTTTCAGATCACAGCATGATTATGTCAAAACATAAGCAACACTATCAGATTACACTTTACTTTGTTCATTTAACTGTTATAAATAAATAACAGCAGACAAACAACTGTAAAAATTAAAGTAATCATATAAGGGTCAAGAGCCCAACTAAAGCAAACAATGATCACCATAATGGTAACTTACAATTTATGATTTTCTCCTTCAGTGATTCTGCTTGTTATCATCAGGTGTCTTCAATAATGCTCAATAATCACTTAATTAATCACTTAATTATGTCATTAACTTTAACACTCTTGAGTGTTAATTTAACACTCATATTTTAACACTTAACACTCTTGAGTGTGGACTCATATACACTTCCAGCCCCAGGAGTGTTAATTTAACACCGTTCCATTTGAAAGCAGGTGAAGGCGATTTACTACTAATCAAGGGAACCGGCTTTACTGACGAGATGCGCATAACAATATCGTGCGATATATCGCCCAGCCCTAATGGTGACACACACAGACATCAACAATCAGCACATGAATCTCAACAGAGCAGAGTTAATTTAACTTAAAGGGATAGTTCACTTTGAAATAAAATTTTGGTATGTTTTAGCTTACCTCAAGGGCATCCAAGATGTAGGTGTCTTTTTTTCCACAGTAGTTTCAATTTTGATATTTTTAGGTCAAACCGTTCGTGTCTGTCAGTCATTTCATGCAGGTCTATGGTCACTGTCTCAAAGAGTATGCACAGAGTCCAAATTAAACAATTCCCCATCGTAAGTACACATTGATGGCCTAAGACACGAAACGAGCGGTTTGTGTGAGAAAACGAACAGTATTTATATCGTTGTTACCTCTTGAACACAGCCGCGTCCAAATGATCTGAGGGCGCGGGCGGGTATAGATATACACTAGATGTCGCCTTCGCTACTGCAGTTCATTGGAACAAAACCGTAGCCAAGGCGACGTCTAGTGTATATATCTATACCCGCCCGCGCCCTCAGATCATTTGGACGCGGCTGTGTTCAAGAGGTAACAACGATATAAATACTGTTCGTTTTCTCACACAAACCGCTCGTTTCGATCCTCCAAGGACTCTGATGAAGATGTAACCACATCGAAACGTTAGTCATTTATTGTTATGCACCTTAAATAAATATTTTAATCAGTAGACATCTGTGTTGCACCGGCGATTCCTTTTGCCATCAATGTGTACTTACGATGGGGAATTGTTTAATTTGGACGATGGGGAATTGTTTTAATTTGGACTTTGTGCATGCTCTTTGAGACAGTGACCATAGACCTGCATTATTTGACTGACAGACAAGAACGGTTTGACCTAAAAATATCAAAATTTAAACTACTGCGGAAAAAAAGATACCTACATCTTGGATGCCCTTGAGGTAAGCTAAAACATACCAAAATTTTATTTCAAAGTGAACTATCCCTTTAACTTTAAGGGATTTTGCTGTGCATATTGTGTGGGAAGTTGTATTTGTATTTGAATTTGAATTTGAATTTGAGGAAGGAAAACAGTGGACTTGGGTTCATATTTCCTCATTAGAATGATGGACAGATAACTTCTCTATATCATCTCAACACAAACAAACATTTTCTTCAGTCAGTCGTGTCGGGTGATGATCACTGTATATCAGATTATATCAGGTAAGATCTTCTTTCTGCTCATAATGATCCTCATCACTCTCTTTATGTCAATAACATGTATTGATGTTTGTGTGTTACAGTTGTGTAGTTATAATTGATTTGTGTGTAGTTATAGTTGAGTAATTTAGGCTTTGTCACATTTTTAAGGATGAAACTTCATGAATAACTCCAGAGCACTTGTAGATCTACAACAATTTTCAGGTCTGACATTTTTGGGAAACAGCCTGTGATTCAAAGTTGATTCATATAATTTCTAGGAAAAAAAACAAGAGCATAATTTCATTTTTTATTGCATTATTCTAAAAGTCTCAATTTGAACTCTTAAACAAAATCATAAATGCTGTGGAATGCTTCACATGTGTGTTTGAAACAAAGAAAAAAACGTTTTTTTTTTTTTTTTTAATCATGTTTTAAAGTCAATGACTAATTTGTTTATTTTCTACTGATTATAACTGAATTCAACCAACCTGAAAAAACAAGGTTTTACTGAATCATAACTGTCAGTAGATATAACCTGAATTCTTAAGAAAGTTAAAATTGCTTGTCAAGTTTAAAAAAATAATAATAATAATAAAAAAAAAATGATGATGATGATGATGAAAGTCCTTTTTCACATTGATGTAAATACACTTAAAAAAATGTTTCATGACCCTTAATTTAATTGAAGAAATTTTGAAACTTTTGAAATTTTCAGAAACTCCTCTAAATGTCCAACTGAACATTAAGGGCCCTATTTTAATGATCTAAGCGCATGGTCTAAATAACACTAAAGTCCTGTGTCAAAGTCAATGGCTAATTTGTTTATTCTCTAACTGTAAAGGAAACTCGTCCTCTGAACTGGTTTGTGCATAAACAGAAAAAAAGAGAAAAAAAAAAAAAAACTGACAATGGCGTCCTTTCATAAAGGTGAGTATTCTTCTTGTGTTTAAAGGTTGGCTCTCATCGCCCAAAAAACCTTATGAACTGTGAATGTATGATGAATGCAGTTTTCTCAGACTCAATCCAATACAATTTCAGTTGTTTTTATTGACTTTTTCTTCATATTTCAGGTTTTATAAAAACTCATCCTCTCATCTCTGCTATTCTGTGTAAGTCTAAACGGTCAGGGGATCTCTGGATAATCCGTAATTCGTTTGGAGTTATAAAACGAAAATACCGTTTTTCTGTTTTTTGTTTCAAAACGAAAAACCAAATAACCGTTTTTGGTGTCAGAATCAAAAAACGAAAAACCAATTAAAAACGGCCCGTTTTTCGTTTTGAACTTCAGTCAATTCGTTTTTCGTTTATAAACGAAAAACGGAAGGTCACGTGGTCTATGCTGGATAATCCGTAATTCGTTTGTAATTATAAAACGAAAATACCGTTTTTCTGTTTTTTGTTTCAAAACGAAAAACAAATTAAAAACGGCCCGTTTTTCGTTTTTGGCGATCATTTTATCGTTATTCCTTTTTGAACAAAGAATGAAGAGAGTCTTTGAACTTCAGTCAATTCGTTTTTCGTTTATAAACCAAAAACGGAAGTCACGTGGTCTATTCCTTTTTTGGAAGCGAACGTAACCGGTAACACTTTCAAAATAAAAGTAACTATAGTTAACGAGGTGATTGTAGACTAACTATAACGTTTTTTAGTGCAACTAAAGTAGCACTGGGTGTGAAAAACAAAACAAAAAAACACTTAAGTTAACTGAAATAAAAATTAAAACTAATAAAATAATAACTCTGGCTGTTAGGGAGAATTAAACATTTGTAAGACCATTGGTGACCTGTAACTTCAGATTAAGACAAGTGAACTAATTTTATATGTAGCTTAGGATAGCAGGTAGCCTATTTATTTATAAGTTTCTATTATTTAATTCACATTTTAGTTTTGTAACATATTTCTTGCTATGTGGAATCTCAACCAGCAGAGGTCACTCTACCCCCTTCTGTGCACCGACTCTTTCTGTGGCGACAACAGGCAACAAGGGTTTGACCTTTTGACTTGTGTTTATATCAAAGAGAAGGCAAGCACTGCTACCAACAGAAGCTAATCACTGAGTTTGAAGGGTGTGCAGAACTTCACGTGCCTTCCAGCTCCTCTTTCTATGGCACTATAGCTGCTAAAAACTCTCAGCTTCCACCATCTACTACCCCTTCTGTGTCAAAACAAAACTCTTCCAAAACAAATCTATAAAGTTGTATACTTTTTATTTTCATTCGCATTTTTCTCCATGCAGTGTAATATACTTATTATGTTAGTAAAGTAGATGAAATATTTTTTATGCAGCTTGTAGTTCTCATTAGTTATGTAGACCTACTTGTGTGTGAAACCTAGCCTTACTCAGTCAAAAATTATCTCTAGCCCTGGGACTTTCAGATCTTTTAGTGCTTTTTTGGGTTTAATTCTGTTTGATGAACCACCAGGGAAAGGCAGTGCTCTGTACTCTTGGTACTTGTGTAAAGTAAAATAAAAGTGAAGTTAAATCATTTAGTTTTGGTACTCTGGTACTACCCTAGTACTCGTGTCAGGGCCTCCCAGAGTTTCCCCAATACCTGGAGGATGTGAGCCTGTGCACTGTGTGCAGGGTTTAAGGACTGATGATAGTAGCAAGACTGGCCCCAGTCACCTACCATCACTCTCTCTTCAAATAAATGCTGGACTGGCAGGACACCACTCCTTCCTCCGGCACCATAAAAGGGCCTTTGTTGTCACTTTCAGATATTTACATCATGGTTTATGGTAAGCCACATCTTTGAATTGTGGCACTACTTTTGTGGAATTGGATGATGTCAATTTATGTCTTTAAATACAAATGTACATCATAATGTACAAAGGTACAGTGAAGCAGGGCTCTGCATTGCAACTCTTTCACTTGCATATATGCCCTTAAATGATTTACAAAACTAAAATGTGAATTAAATAATAGAAACTTATAAATAAATAGGCTACCTGCTATCCTAAGCTACATATAAAATTAGTTCACTTGTCTTAATCTGAAGTTACAGGTCACCAATGGTCTTACAAATGTTTAATTCTCCCTAACAGCCAGAGTTATTATTTTATTAGTTTTAATTTTTATTTCCGTTAACTTAAGTGTTTTTTTTGTGTGTTTTTTTCACACCCAGTGCTACTTTAGTTGCACTAAAAAACGTTATAGTTAGTCTACAATCACCTCGTTAACTATAGTTACTTTTATTTTGAAAGTGTTACCGGTTACTTTCGCTTCCAAAAAAGGAATAGACGAAAAACGAATTGACTGAAGTTCAAAGACTCTCTTCATTCTTTGTTCAAAAAGGAATAACGATAAAATGATCGCCAAAAACGAAAAACGGGCCGTTTTTAATTTGTTTTTCGTTTTGAAACAAAAAACAGAAAAACGGTATTTTCGTTTTATAATTACAAACGAATTACGGATTATCCAGCATAGACCACGTGACCTTCCGTTTTTCGTTTATAAACGAAAAACGAATTGACTGAAGTTCAAAACGAAAAACGGGCCGTTTTTAATTGGTTTTTCGTTTTTTGATTCTGACACCAAAAACGGTTATTTGGTTTTTCGTTTTGAAACAAAAAACAGAAAAACGGTATTTTCGTTTTATAACTCCAAACGAATTACGGATTATCCAGAGATCCCCTGACCCTAAACAGTGTTTTTGTTTTTTGTCTGTATGCTGATGTAATAACCAGTGAATCAGAACTGGTCCGTGTAATGGTCCGTGTAACGCTTTGCAGTTCTTTGTTCAATTTGAAATTTAATAATCAGAAATGAGAAAACGGCCCCTTTATTCGTTTTTTCGTTTTTTCAAAAAAACGAAAAAACGGGATTTCTACGGAGCCCCCCTAGTCCCACTTTGGCAAAAAAAATTATTATAACTATCTTGTGGCCTCAAGATAGTAACTCGTGGCCTCAAGATAGTAACTCGTGGCCTCAAGATAGTATCTCGTGGCCTCAAGATACTAACTCGTGGCCTCAAGATACTAACTCGTGGCCTCAAGATACTAACTCGTGGCCTCAAGATACTAACTTGTGGCCTCAAGATAGTAACTCGTGGCCTCAAGATAGTATATCTCGTGGCCTCAAGATAGTATATCTCGTGGCCTCAAGATAGTAACTCGTGGCCTCAAGATACTAACTCGTGGCCACGAGAAAGTGAGTTTTTTCAAGGCGAACGTTTCCATGTTTATGTTTCCATGGCGACGCGTCACGCGATTGACCGCAGCCACAATAATACTGTATGACAGATGTGTCGCTTTTATTTCGCTTTTCCTTTTTTATTCAAAATATTCACAAACTTGCTTACCATGTCATCAACTAGCCTATCTGATATTTCGATTCTCACATACGTGTAAGTGAGTGTGTTTAGTCGTTTAAAAACCTTTATAAATAATCTTGATCTATAATAACATGATGGGCGCTGCAATGTTGTCCGTCGGATTTACAGCACGTGAATTCATCAGTTTCTCCCGAAATAAATGCAAGAAAGTGGCCGGTGAACTGAGAAGAATAGAGTAAACTTTATAGTTCATTGTCTTGCACTATGTTTGTCTAATATAATATGAATAACACATGTCGGCAAATTATCTTTGAATAGATTGTTATTGCTGCTTCCACAGACATCAGTGTGTTTTACAAACTCCAAATGTATTGTTTTACTCGTGCTTATGTGTATTTAAATATCTGAAACCAAAAATAAACATTATGAAGTTGAAAAACTGCTTAGTAGTGATGACAGCGCTGAACGCGTCCGACTCTGGCTTTTAATAATCTTGATCTATAATAACATGAGATGGGCGCTGCAATGTTGTCCTGTCAGTCGGATTTACAGCACGTAAATTCATCAGTTTCTCCCGAAATAAATGCAAGAAAGACTTTAGAAAGTGGCCGGTGAACTGAGAAGAATAGAGTAAACTTTATAGTTCCTTGTCTTGCACTATGTTTGTCTAATATGAATAACACATGTCGGCAAATTATCTTTGAATAGATTGTTATTGCTGCTTCCACAGACAGACATCAGTGTGTTTTACAAACTCCAAATGTATTGTTTTACTCGTGCTTATGTGTATTTAAATATCTGAAACCAAAAATAAACATCATGAAGTTGAAAAAACTGCTTAGTTGTGATGACAGCGCTGAACGCGTCCGACTCTGGCTCAGCGCCAGCCAATGCGCGAAAGCACATTTGGATTTGGCAGCACTGAACATTCTAAATGTGGCGCCGTACTCTCAGGGGCTAGTTGATGACATGGTAAGCAAGTTTGTGAATATTTTGAATAAAAAAGGAAAAGCGAAATAAAAGCGACACATCTGTCATACAGTATTATTGTGGCTGCGGTGTATTGCGTGACGCGTCGCCATGGAAACATTAAAAGGAACGTTCCTTGAAAAAACTCACTTTCTCGTGGCCACGAGTTAGTATCTTGAGGCCACGAGTTACTATCTTGAGGCCACGAGATATACTATCTTGAGGCCACGAGTTAGTATCTTGAGGCCACGAGTTAGTATCTTGAGGCCACGAGTTAGTATCTTGAGGCCACGAGTTACTATCTTGAGGCCACGAGTTACTATCTTGAGGCCACAAGATAGTTATAATAATTTTTTTTTGGCAAAGTGGGACTAGGGGGGCTCCGTAGATTTCGGCTTGATTTTTCGTTTTTTGGTTCACAGGCAAAAAAACGAATAAATGACTTCAAAATTCGTTTTCCACATCTGGGCGGCCTGACACGCCCCCTTCCGCCGATTGGTCAATCAAATCTGAGCATGTGACGTCATCAGTTGTCGCTCAGGTCAGGTCTGTTCAACAAAATAATAGTCCTCTACTATTGCTACAGATTCAAACTGTACAGGGCAGGTCCTATTGGGCTTTCTTCTGTGCAACTTTACGCGTTTCACAGAAATCATTACATCAGAAATATTAATTATTAGTCTGCCACCAGCCTGATTTATTTAGCTGTGTGTGGTGAAGCTGCGCTTGACAGCGCCGAGCGGGAGAGGCTCACTGACCAATGTCCAGTCAGCAGTCAGAACTTTTCTTTTAGACGCTCCGTTTTGCCACGGGATGGTGACTGCAAATACTGTAATGCCAATCGGCTGAGGGTGGGTACCGATGATGGTGAAATACATTTTTACTGAAACTGTAATCATAGCCGCGACCCGCGAGAATGAGACAGATGATTGACAGAACGATAGCGGAGGCAATTAAAGGCGCAAGATAACTTCCCAGCAAGCAATAGCCGTCTTTTCAACGTCTGGGTTAAATATAGACCCGATATAGTCCGGCTATGTGTAACCCACTTTTAGCCCAAATAACATTTAATCTGGATAAATGTATTTTTTTCCAAAATAACTTGTGAGATGTATGATATTCCATCATGTAAGCAAAGTCTACTGTGATTACACGTTGTTTGGTTTGCTTTATTTTACATGTTATATGTGTAGGCTGTGCGTAGCCACGATTTAGCTCGTATTCAGACCCGGCTATTGTAGCCCACTTTTAGTCAAAACTGATTAATTGTAGTTTTTTGCCAGGCAGTGCATGAGATGGTTGATATTGCATCATGTTCGCATTGGTAATGATATCTACAAGGTTCAATGTGTCATTTCAAGACATGGTCGATCTGTAGTCACGATTTAGCTCTGAATTGGACGGGCTATATGCGGTCTGCTTTAGCCCACCTGGCGAAATGAAGGCAATCTAGTCTACGTACGGCTCGTCTATAGCCCTGATTCAGACCAGCGATATAGTATAAGAATATTAGTCTTAAAAATGTTTTCGCTCACACAGCTTAATGTTTGCTGTCACACATAAACATAACATTTATACATAATCTACGATATGGCTGTCTATCATTTCAAATTAAATCAAATGCAATGGCATTTCTCAACCGCTAGATGGCACAATCGAAACACTACTGAGACACCACTACTGGGACTACTGGCATTGCGTGACTAGATCACTTTAGCCAGATCTCGCGATACACATTTCCTCCATTTTCAATTTTATTTTACACGAGGCCGCTGTCGGAGAGCAACGGGCGAGCGACACTCTGAAAACCTTCAAATTTCTACTTCGATCTTGTAAGTATGCGTGTTATTTTTGTTATGTTTATTGTTTAAAGTAGTTAGTTGTTATAATGTGTAGACCGTGACATTTTAACATTACCATTGCAGAGTAAGCCTACTATTTTTCTCCAACAAGTTAACGTTACCTGCACGTGTTATTGCAACTGTGCCCTTAATCTAAAATGTATCTAAATTCAAGGTGGTAAGCATGAAACTATGAAACTTATTTTATTTTTAAAATGAGAAGTTTCATGAAACTATGAAACTTATCATTTTATTATTAAAGATACTAGTATATTTTTGTTTTTATATTAGATTAGAGTAAGTAATAATAGTTTTTGATTTAATGCAAATTTTCAAAGTACTTTACATAAAACTTAACAGCAACATATGCATTCATGAAAAGAAATTATAAAAAAATATGTGTTCCTTTCCAATTAATAAAAGGTAGTGGCAAACAGTAAAGTCTTTAAACTTGATTTAAAATAATTCAAATATGCAGCATACATTCAGTTTTCAGTGAATTTGTTTCAGATATATGGTGCATAAAAACTGAATGCTGCTTCTCCATGTTTTTGTTTTGACTTTGGGGATATAAAAGTAGCTGGCTAGTGGCTACTGTCCCAGATGACCTGAGAGGTCTGCTCTGGATGGTTCATAATGCATCAGAAGATTAGAAATTTACTTTGGCCTTAAAATGTTAATTTAATAACTAACTGTAGTATTTTGATATGAATTCTTTGACAGACAGATAGCCAGTGTAAAAACATCAGAACTGGAGTGATGTAATCCACTTTAAAGACACTATCGCAAATTATCCAGCAATCAGTCAACAAAGTACAGCAATTGAATATACAGAACACTTGTCACTGACTATCATTAAATGTCTTGTTACCAACATTCTTCATAATATATATTTTTTGTGTGTGTTCAATAGAAGAAAGCCATACAGGTTTGGAACCAAGTGAAAGTGAGTAAATGATTACATGATTTTTTTTTTTTTTTTAAGTGAACTACCCCTATAAGTATCTTTTTATGTTCATTAGAGTTATATGAGTAAGTGATAAAGAATGATTTATAGGCATAGTTTGCTTTGAAATTAAATTTTGGTATGTTTTAGCTTACCTTAAGGGGATCCAAGATGTAGGTGTCTTTGTTTCCGCAGTAGTTTTAATTTTGATATTTTAGGTCAAACTGTTCTTGTCAGTCAGTCAGTCATATAATGCAGGTCTATATGGTCACTACCTGAAAGAGCACGATTGTTGTCACGATTTGTTATGATTTCTCTTACATTAAGAGCAGGCTTTTTGACGTGCCTACATTTGTAATTAAAAAATTTTGGTTAGCAGGAAAAATTGTCTAATGAACCGTTCTGTTTAAAAATCCATACTGAAATCGAACCAAAAGCCTCGTACAGAATCGTTCAATACGTGTATCGTTACACCTCTAAAATAAATATATATATATATATATATATATATATATATATATATATATATATATATATATATATATATATATATATATATATATAATTAGTGCATCACCATTATGCAGGCAAAAAAATTCAATTATTGATATTAATTTATTAATAATATTGATATAAATTATATAGTCTCAATCTATATTCCGTTAACTCTATATTGGCCAGCTCTAGTGTGCATCCTAGCAAAAGTGAATGACTGTAATTAGTTAAAAATGATTGTCAACAATGCTTTTCTTGAGCAATAATATTTTTCTTTTTCTTATTTGACAGACGCAGTGATGACCAACTTTCCTTCGGCGACTGAATGGGAAATAAAAAATTTAATTTCTGGTCATTTTAAACAAGCACCAGGGAGAGCAGGGGGTGGTGGTTATGAATATAAAGCTAACAATTAATTCTTAAAAATTTTAGTATCTTAAGTCGTTTTACAAATTTTCCAATATTTTATGTTAATTTTTATGTTTGAATGTTGTCTAAGTTGTTAATATAATTGTTCTAAATAAATCCTTTATATTCAATTAGTTTGGATGGATTTTCCTTTATGAGAACCTGTTATATTTGAGTGAAAATCCTTATGCCTCATTTTGTTGTCTATTACATGTATATGTAGTGTAATTGATGTCTATTCTTGGGCTATGGTTAGACGTCTATTAGATTTTCACTGACAGCCCAAATTCAGCCTTGGTTTAGCCTAGACCCATATTGCCTGTCTATTAGACGTATATATGTAGTCGTTTAATAGCCGTCTAATTAATGACTAGTTCTTGGGCTATGGTTAGACGTCTATTCTTGGGCTATGGTTAGACGTCTATTCTTGGGCTATGGTTAGACGTCTATTCTTGGGCTATGGTTTGACGTCTCTTCTTGGGCTATGGTTTGACGTCTATTCTTGGGCTATGGTTAGACGTCTATTAGATTTTCACTGACAGCCCAAAATTAGCCTGATTTTAGCCTAGACGTCTAGGCTATGTTTAGACGTCTATTAGACGTCTATTAGACGCAAAATTGCTTGCTGGGTTATGTTAACAAAAACATAAATAAAAAAAGTGTTTAACCATTTAATGCATGAATTATGATAACCTCAGTCAGGATTTTATGTGTATTTATTGCTCTTAGGGCATGGAAAACAAGATTTTATTTTTTATTTTTCATTTTACAAAAGATTTTCAGATGTCCACTTGAATGGAGAGCATGCATTTATGGTTTAAACTGAAGAGATATTGTATTAAATATAATACAATTATCAAACAGATAAAGTATGTGTATTTAACAAACTAATCAATTAAATTATATCAAATCATCTGAAAACTATAAAATATATACAAAAATATATAAATGCAAAATATTGCAAAGGCAATTGAACTCCATACGTTTTCTATGCAGTATCCTGGCATTTCATCTCTTTTTTCTCTAATTGATCCTGTTCGAGTTCATGCTTAATAGTTCTCTTACGAGAGTTCTCTCGTACTGCGTTCGTAGAACGCTGCGGGAAAAGTCTCTTTTCACGAAATACTGAAGCAAAATTATCCTTAATTTTCATATTTGTAAAACGCATTGCGGCAGTGCACAGCCATGGCGAGACGGCTCGCTCACTCATTGGCTGTTCTGCGGCAACTGCATGAGCCTATCGAGCGAGGGCTGATGCAACATCAGACCAATGAGAGTGCTTCGCGCGCTCCTCGTCACATCCCGCCGAAACGGGTGTGGCCATCCCCTATAAAAGGAGCTCGAGTAGGCTGATTCAACTGATTTTCATCTCTTCAGCGAAGCTCACGCATCGCTGGATCACGGAGAAGCAAGCGTCGTCGAGGCAAGCTTTTCAGCGGGACGAGCCCTTGAAGCCGCTGGCCTTCGCCGCCTTCTACTGCCGTACCTGCTGCGCTTTCCGGCGCTTCATATCCTTTATCTGCTCTGTTCTGTGTGTGTGTGTGCAGTGTTCCCCGAACACTCACCCCTAAAAGAGCCGCGTCTTTTTCAAGATGCTATCCTGTGGCTCGTGCCGAGCCCCGCTCACCGAGGGAGACCGCCACGTTATTTGCGTCTCCTGTCTGGGCGAAGATCACGCAGCGCTCGCGCTCGCTGACGGCGGCTGCCCTCACTGCGAGCTTTTGCCCATGGCGACTCTGCGGACTCGCCTGGCGCAGTTCTCCGAGCCTGCGCCCCCCGCCGCGGTGCCGCGCCGTAAGAAGCGCCGCTCGCAGCGGGCCCCGGAACCCACCTCTTCCCGACTAAGCTCGCCGGCTCGCCCGCCAGCTTCGCCGGCTTCCCCCGATGCACTTCCTGATGCTCAGCGCCCGCAGTCTGCCGCCGCTTCATCTGAGGAAGTTGTTTCTGAAGTCGAGTCGGTCGAAAAGGATTCCTGCTCTCTGCTAGCTTCAGGCAGTGAGGACTGGGCGAGCTCTGCAGATCTCACGCCTCCTGCCCGAAAGCCGTCGGCTAGAGCTAGCATCGAGAGGGAGCTCATGCGAGTACTCGCGTTGGCCGCGGCGAGCCTCGGCCTCGAGTGGTCTGCACCGGAACTCCCCTCGCGCACCCGGCTTGATGGTAGCTTCCTCCCTGGTGAGCGCACTTCTCCTGTGTCTAAGCCCGCTCCGTTTCTTCCTGAGCTTCATGAAGAAGTGGCGAAGGCCTGGAACGCTCCCTTTTCTGCACGAACTCGTTCGTCTGTATCCCCAGCATTTTCCTCCCTGGATAATGCTCAGGACCGAGGCTACCTCACTCTGCCGCCGGTGGAACAGGCGATAGCAGCCCACCTTTGCCCGCCCTCTGCTGGACGGCGGACTAAGCCAGCGCTGCCGTCAAAAGCCTGCCGCATGACGTCGTCGATGCTCGCGCGGATCTTCTCCGCCGCTGGGCAGGCGGCATCGGCTCTGCACACCATGGCCACGCTTCAGGTTTTTCAAGGCGATCTCCTCCGCAAACTGGACGAGATAGGACCTGAAGCTATCTGCATCGCGGACCTGAGAAGCGCGTCGGATCTTTCCCTCCGCGCTACCAAGGCTGCAGCACAAGCCATGGGACGCTGTATGGCTTCCGCTACCGTAGCCGAGAGGCATTTGTGGCTGACGCTCACGGAGATGGCTGATGCAGAGCGCAACGCGTTCCTCGACGCCCCGCTATCCTCCGCTGGCCTCTTTGGATCTTCTCTCTCCGAGCTCGTGGAGAGATTTTCCGAAGCCCAGAAAGCGTCACAGGCGTTCAAGCACTTCCTGCCGAAGCGCCCCAGTTCTGCAGCGGGCCGTGAGAAACAGGCCCCTCGGAGCTCACAGCCTCAGCCCCCGCCTTCGGCCGCCCCCTCACAGCGACAGCAGCGCAGCTCACGCCCTCGCTCTCGCTCTACTAGCCGCCGCCCCACTCACCGCGGGCCGCGACCAAGGGTTGTGTTGAAGCCGGAAGCCCCAAAGAAATCCTAGCACGCCTAGGAAAGCGCAGGTGTGTAAGCCCCGTTGCGACCGGGCCCTCACCAAAGCGCACCGCTGTTTCAGTCCCAGGAATTGCGACTGCTTCAGCATTCTCAGCAGAGCACAAGCCCGCACAGCTGCCCGCTTGCCTGCACACAAAAGCCGTTTTTACGGCTACCCAGATAAATCCCGAAAAGAGTGTATTTTCTGGTGTCCCGGCCATGGCCGATGGTGCTATAAATGTAGTGTTGATGCCCACTTCTCTGTGCCCATCCCTACACACAAGCACAGCCCTGCACACAGGGCCCGTACTCATAAGATCGACGCAGTTCGATCGCGCCCCAAACATAGTCAAAGTGCCCACTTCCCAGTGCCCACAAACGCTATGTCTGGCAAGCCACAGGCTCCCTGTAAAAACGGGACCTGTGCGCGCCCGCTCTGTTCAAGCAGACAGCGCGGCCAAAGCAGTAAACGTGCCCGGTCCCCGCCCACGTTCACTTGTAGGCTGCATGAGTCCCATGAGACCTCCTCAGACCTCCCTCGCTCAGATAAGCACTGTAGCGCGGTCGAGGATGAGCGTTTTGCCCGCTGTATTACGCGCGCTCCCCGCCTCAAATGTCTCAGGCGTAACGCCTATGCTAGCGCCCCCCGAAGCGCCGCCGTCGCACAGCGAACAGAGCGCGCTTCGCATCCAACCCCTAGCCGGCCATGCAGACGCATGGGCCGCGCTTCCAGGGGTTTCGGACTGGGTGCTAGACATTATAAAGAGAGGCTTCTCGCTACAGTTTTGTCGACGCCCTCCACGCTTCACAGCGCGCGTCGAAACTACGGTGAATTCAGAAGTAGCACACCTACTTCGCGCCGAAATATCAAAACTGTTGAGCAAAGGGGCGATACAACATGTATCCCAAGCTCAAAGCGAACGGGGGCTATACAGCAGATACTTCCTAGTCCCCAAAAAGGACGGTGGTATCAGACCCATACTAGATCTAAGACGACTAAACAGAGCTTTAGTGAAACGCAGTTTCAAAATGCTCACGACCAGCAAAATCCTCGCGCACATTCGCCGAGAAGACTGGTTTATGTCGATAGATCTAAAGGACGCGTATTTCCAAATACAGATAGCGTCACGCCACAGGCGATTCTTGAGATTCGCCTTCGAGGGTCGGGCATACCAGTATACAGTCCTGCCATTCGGCTTGTCCCTGGCACCCCGTACATTTACGAAGTGCATGGACGCAGCGCTCGCTCCCCTCAGACTCAGGGGCATGCGAGTGCTGAACTATTTGGACGACTGGCTGATCATAGCTCAATCACGATCTCAGCTCGTGGAGCACAGAACCATGTTACTCGATCACCTCGAGAATCTTGGTATCACGATCAATTGGACGAAGAGCTCCCTGAACCCCAGCCAAACTATATCGTTTCTGGGCATCGTTCTGGACTCTCGTTCTATGACGGCGCAGCTGTCACAACAGCGCGCGCTGCGCATACAGCACGCAGCGAGGTCCTTCCGCTGCGGTGCGATTATCCCGCTCAAACGGTTTCAGAGGATGCTGGGCCTCATGGCCTCAGCATCATCAGTTCTCCAGCTGGGCCTGCTTCGCATGCGCCCTCTGCAGTTCTGGTTGAAAGCGCGAGTGCCACGCGGAGCGTGGGCACTCAGCCGATTGCGCCTCAAAGTCGATCAAGACTGCGCAGCAGCCCTGAGACCATGGGCGGCGGGCGATTGGTACCGTTCAGGTGTAAGCCTGGGGACTTCCTCGAGAGTGAAAGTGGTGTCTACGGACGCATCCACCTCGGGATGGGGAGCGCTGCTCGAGGGCAGGCCGTTCTTTGGCCTTTGGTCAGAACGAGAAAAGCTCCATCATATCAACTGCCTGGAAATGCTAGCAGTTCACAACGCGCTGACGCGCTTTTGTCCCCACATCATGGACCAACACGTCGTAGTCCGCTCGGACAACACGGCCGTGGTGTCCTACATAAATCGCCAGGGCGGTCTCGGATCCAGTTCCCTTTTCAGGCTGGCCGAGCGCCTCCTTATATGGGCTCAGCGCAACCTGCGCTCGCTCAGAGCGGTGCATGTGCCCGGGACACTCAACCTGGGTCCAGACAGGCTGTCCAGGAACAACGTTCCCACGGGCGAATGGTCTCTACACCCACAAACAGTCCGGCTGTTGTGGCAGAGATTCGGCAGGGCGGAGGTGGACCTATTCGCGTCCCCAGAAAACGCTCATTGCCCCGTGTTCTTTTCGAAGAACGACAGCGCACTGTCCCACAAGTGGCCGCACTGCCCGCTATACGCGTTTCCCCCAGTCTCCCTCCTACCTCAGGTGCTGGAGCGAGTCAGGGAAGTGAAATGCCCAGTACTGCTTATAGCACCGTTCTGGGACAACCAAGCCTGGTTTCCAGTCCTGATGCAGTTAGCAGACTCCGCTCCATGGCCAGTGCCATTGAGGAGAGATCTCCTCTCGCAGGCCAGGGGCTCGATTTGGCACCCACACCCAGAGCTGTGGTCCCTTCATGCGTGGACGCTCAACGGTTACCCGTTAGTCTCACGGATGGAGTGCTGAACACCATCACTCAGGCTAGAGCGCCTTCCACCAGGCGGCTTTATGCCTCGAAGTGGTCGGTTTTCTCCAGCTGGTGTACAACTCGGGGCCTGTCACCCCTCGATTGTGAGGTGACGGAGGTTCTCTCCTTCCTACAAGAGCTGTTGGACAAGGGCAGATCCCCTTCCACGCTCAAAGTCTATGTGGCGGCTATCGCAGCGTGCTCGACAGCAACGCCAGGCCAGTCACTGGGAAGGAACGATTTAGTCATCCGCTTCCTCAGGGGAGCTAGGAGGCTGAATCCCCCCAGACCTCCCTCAGTCCCGGTGTGGGACCTTTCTACGGTCTTGGCAGCCATGAAAGGTCCCCCCTTTGAGCCTATCCAATCTGTCAGCCTCAAACATCTGTCTTTCAAAACGGTGTTTTTGATGGCCCTCGCTTCGGTGAAGCGCATAGGCGATCTGCACGCGCTCTCTGTGAGTCCAACGTGCTTGGAGTTTGGGCCCAATGACTCCAAAGTCATACTCAAACCTAGGCACGGCTACGTGCCGAAATCCCTCAACACTCCGTTTAGGGCTCAGGTTATTTCCCTGTCTGCCCTGCCGGGATCAAACGAGGAAGGGGACTCGAGCTGTCTTTGCCCCGTTAGGGCTTTAAGAGCTTATGTGTCCCGCTCCGCTGCCTTCAGACAGACGGAGCAGCTCTTTGTCTCGTTCAGTGGACGTTCCAAGGGAACGGCTGTTTCGAAACAGAGCCTGTCCAGGTGGGTGGTTGACGCCATAACAATGGCTTATACTACCAAGGGCCTTCAGTGCCCGTTGGGCATTAGAGCGCATTCCACGAGAGGCGTTGCCTCATCGTGGGCCTGGTCTAGCGGGATTTCCTTACAGGAAATATGTACGGCGGCGGGCTGGGCCTCGCCGTCTACATTCATTAGGTTCTACAACCTAGAAGTTCCCGCCTTGCAGGCCAGGTTGTTTTCGGTTTAGCCGAATCAGCTGTCTAACCAGGACACTGATTTCGCAGGCGCACAACGCCACCGAAGACTTCACCGCACTTGCAAGCCAAGTATTTCGGTGTATTCGAGTCAGCTGTCTAAACACGGCACTGATATCGCAGGCGCACAGCGCCGCCGAAGTTTTCTGGGCAGAATTGTGTAAGACCCATGTTTTTCCCACATTAGCCAGGCTCCCTCCTGCCTATGTGATGTTATATCGCGTCTAGAACGCACCTATTTGGGCGAAAGTGTGTAAGTCCCACATTTCCCACATCAGCCAGGTTTCCCCTGCCTATGTGGTGCTGTTTCGCGCCTAAGGGCGCATATATCTGGGCAAACTTGCGTAAGACCCACATTTCCCACATTAGCCAGGCCTCCCCCTGCCTATGTGATGTTATATCGCGTCTTAGGACGCAGCTATCTGAGGGTGGTTGTCCCCCCCCCCTCCAGACTCTCCGAAGTCTACCGGGTGATTATGCACTGTATACCTGGACTAGCTTCCAGTGGTCGGTGTTTTCTCATCCCAGCACGCACGGCGTCTTACAAGTGGTTCCCGCAGCGTTCTACGAACGCAGTACGAGAGAACTCTCGTAAGAGAACGTACTCGGTTACTAACGTAACCTCGGTTCTCTCTAGAAGAGGGAACGAGTACTGCGTTCCCTGCCGTGCGCGCGGTTCGCTCTGGTTCGCTTCGGCGATGAAAACCAGTTGAATCAGCCTACTCGAGCTCCTTTTATAGGGGATGGCCACACCCGTTTCGGCGGGATGTGACGAGGAGCGCGCGAAGCACTCTCATTGGTCTGATGTTGCATCAGCCCTCGCTCGATAGGCTCATGCAGTTGCCGCAGAACAGCCAATGAGTGAGCGAGCCGTCTCGCCATGGCTGTGCACTGCCGCAATGCGTTTTACAAATATGAAAATTAAGGATAATTTTGCTTCAGTATTTCGTGAAAAGAGACTTTTCCCGCAGCGTTCTACGAACGCAGTACTCGTTCCCTCTTCTAGAGAGAACCGAGGTTACGTTAGTAACCGAGTACGTTTGCCTTACTGTCCTCTGAATTAACACAAAGTAGTTATTAGTAAAAATGGGGGAAACTGGATCAAGTTCCTGTGGAATCAATAAATGTTCTTGATGGCATGCATTGTTTCTCGTTTTTATTGTTTGATTATACAGCCAGAACTGGACTTCTGTTTGGGTTCCACCAGTAAGTGACATACCTTTACACACACACACACACACACACACACACACACACACACACACACACACACACACACATATATATATATATAGCCTATATAATTTTTTTTCATGGTATAATTATGTAATCTTGCTTATTGTGAGCCTAAATGAGTAAATTGGTATTCAATCATTATCAGGCTGACTTGCTTTTTTTTATATTGAAAGTAGTGTTTCATGTTGTCACTTCACATTTAATGGCCGCTTAGAATTAAATTGCTATGCAAATTCACAGTGCCTCCTTTGAGCTGCATTAATGCAGCTCAAAGGAGGCACTGTGAATTTGCACTTAAGTGTCCAGACTGCAGACTTAGCAAAGATTGTATTTAATTGTACAGTACAATCATAACATAGTACAGACATGATCTTAATTCCATGATGTCCTTAAACATAACAATATTGCTGGCCATAAACTGAGAAAGTGCGCGTCCGGTTAGGCAGTGGGCCAAGTCCGTCTATCTCGTTTAGTTTTTGATTTGACAGTTACCCAGCAGCTGTCTGGCTCATTTTTTTTTATTTGTCTGTATGAATAATTCACAAAAAGATTACCGATTGTTTCCAACGCCAATTGTTGCACATTAAAGTATAAAAATAGATTTAATTTCGCTAGCTGATCACAAACGTTGGCCGGAGTGAGATCCAATCAACGCTCGTGTTGTTACCTTGTTGAATTGATTTGGCCAATCACGTTATTCGTTGAACCGGCGTCGCGTCAGTCTGAAGCCAAATTAACCCACCCTGGAGAGACCGGTGTGTCTCGGCAAGACAACGTCAAGGTAAGATTTGTTTTGCAATGATTATACACCCCTATATCTTAATGCTTTTCATATAAGTTGTATTTAAGACTGCAAGCTATAAAATGTTTTTTTGATGAAAACAGTAACGTTAGCCACGAAAGAATGTGGGTAGTGGAGCAGTAAAGCTGACGTTAGTATGTTGCTTCCAAAATAATCATTCGGTACATACACAATGAACTAAGCAAAGAGTATTCAAATACGGGATAATTACGGGAAAAATATTTAAACGGGAAGACAGCAGGAAATAAGTCTGACTAGTAAGGGAGAATCACGGGGTAAACGGTAAACGGTATGTCCAGGTTGGTTACAGCAAGCTACCTAGGCTACAAGTAAGCTAGACTAATTATCAGCTAAAAAGAGTGCAAACCAAAACAAAGAAATGATTTCAAATCAACTTTATAGTGGTAGTCATGGAGTAATTTAAGACAATTATGGTTGATTGTCACGATTGATAGTGGTTGGGCTTCACCTACATAGCACCGACATTGGACCACGTCGCCTTAATTCACAAATAGGCTACTACACAATGACAAACTATACTATTGTGTACGACAGTGAGCTGTTGATTTATAAACAAAAACATCTTAATTTAAAACGGCAAACCAGCGAACTGCTATAGCCTAAGTTAACAGTTAAGTTAGCCTAAACTTTATTGTAAGTTATAGCAGTAAACTGAGGAAAATATTAGCTAGTTCAACCCCTTCCTCGATGAAACGAATAACTAAACGCATAATAACATGCAATATTGACACATAATGCTGCATATTTCATTTATAGGACTTTAAAATGCCAAAACATCACTTACCTATGGAAGCCCGTTTCCGCCACACTGAGTAAAAAAAAAAACAGATTCTTTAAGTCATAATAATGAGAAACTTTCTCATAATTATGACTTAACATCTCGTAATAATGAGAAACTTTCTCATAATAATGACTTAACATCTCGTAATAATGAGAAACTTTCTCATGATTATGACTTAACATCTCGTAATAATGAGAAACTTTCTCGTAATAATGACTTAACATCTCGTAATAATGAGAAACTTTCTCATAATAATGACTTAGCATCTCGTAATAATGAGAAACTTTCTCATAATAATGACTTAACATCTCGTAATAATGAGAAACTTTCTCGTAATAATGACTTATTTTCTCGCACTTCTACGCATGCGCAAAGCAGAGCAGAAGGGCGTGCCACGCTATAGCGACATCCCCTGGTTAAAGCCGTGTAAATGCATCACAGCAAACATGGCACGCTCTGCAGTGAATAACATTAATGATAAATGATCAATAAATGAGACGGGCTTCCAAACTAGATAGTCTTTTATTCATTTGTAATATACATTTGCATTTTTGTGTATGAACAAGCAGCAACACATCAGGGTGATCCATGGATTTCAAATAGATGGAGGAATGATAAGACAGCACACCTTTCCAAATCTGTTTAAGAACACTTATCTGGAAATCTGTGAGGGTCCGTTCATACAGAACGCGCCTTTTCATTGCTTTTCTAGGCAAACGCGCACTAGACGGATGTTGCGCTCGCTCTTCTGCAGCGTCTCGCGCATGACACGGCGTTCTGAAAACGCGGCGCTCAATTGAAAAGAAGTTCAGCTTTTAAAAACACGTCTCGACCTTGCGTTTTCCCCCATTCCACTGCCCACTTATGTTTAAAGGTCCCCAAAGTCATAAACATCTTAAAGGTGATTTCTGTATTAATATCTTCCAGATGAACCTGCACATCAATTATATTAACACACATACCCGTATATTTTATGAAGATGTTACACTTAAACTTGACGAATAAATGTAATATTCCAACTTTAATCTGATAGTTCTGTAAATTCATGTAACAATTTCCATCGCTGTGCACAAGTGGCGTCCTTCATTACCATGGTAACCGTCCTGCTTCTGCATTCCACTTTCACACCTTATCGTGCGCATGGAAAAGTATGGAAGATATAGGCCTACTGATGATGTTATTTAATGATACTACAGATTGCACTAAGTAGATCACACTGACTTCAATGAAAACAACTGTTTTGCAGAGCGTGCCATGTTTGCTGTGATGCATTTACACGGCTTTGACCAGCGGATGTCGCTAGTGTGGCACGCCCTTCTGCTCTGCTTTGCGCATGCGTAGAAGTGCGAGAAAATAAGTCATTATTACGAGAAAGTTTCTCATTATTATGAGATGTTAAGTCATGATTTCGAGAAAGTTTCTCATTATTACGAGATGTTAAGTCATTATTTCGAGAAAGTTTCTCATTATTACGAGATGTTAAGTCATTATTATGAGAAAGTTTCTCATTATTACGAGATGTTAAGTCATTATTATGAGAAAGTTTCTCATTATTACGAGATGTTAAGTCATTATTTCGAGAAAGTTTCTCATTATTATGAGAAAGTTTCTCATTATTACGAGATGTTAAGTCATTATTACGAGATGTTAAGTCATTATTATGAGAAAGTTTCTCATTATTACGAGATGTTAAGTCATTATTATGAGAAAGTTTCTCATTATTACGAGATGTTAAGTCATTATTTCGAGAAAGTTTCTCATTATTACGAGATGTTAAGTCATTATTTCGAGAAAGTTTCTCATTATTACGAGATGTTTAAGTCATAATTAGGCCTGTCGCGATAATTAAATAACCGCCTGATCGCGATTATTTGATCTAACCGCGATTGTTTCAGACAACCGCGATTATTGCGCTCTTTTATAGGCCTACAGCACAAGGGGGAGTCATGGACCAAAATAAATAATAATAATATAGCATAAGCTATAAATAATAATAAGCACTAATTACGTTTTCCAGCAACATATTCAAAGTCATCTGAAGCCATTTCATAGCTTAATGTGAGGGACAGTAGTATATTTACATTGTTAAATTAAAGTTCACAAACTCGTCTGCAGCTGTCAATCATTCCGTTCAGCATTCAAACAGCGCGCGTCGTCCGGTTACGACAGGATACACGGTAAAACTTTCTCCATTGTGACATTGACGTTATAATGCTTGATCTGTAGATAAAGGGCTGTGGAGTTTTTTGCTGTTTCTAAATGACTCGCTTGCTACCGTGTGCCTACACAGCACAAGAACTATGAATTGGCATCAGACGCACAATAACTGGAGTTTAAAACTGTGAAGAAACAAATGATCAATAAACTGTTGGACTGATATACACTAGGATTTGTGCCCTCGACATTTCTTCGCTTTGTGCCGCGAACTTTTAAATGCGCACTTGTGCAGCGCTGCGCACTGTGACTCCATGTTGCATTAAGCACATCATTCTGCACCCGCGATGCGCATACGCGCTTTGTTCCGCTCTGTTTTGAAGCGTATCATATTATCATGGTTTGTGCACATTTGTTTTTATTAACATGTTTAGATTTTATTAAATTACTGTGCAGATGTTTTCAAAAATTACTTTTTGCTGCTGATTTATACACTCACTAAGTTTAATAAACAAATTGTCATAACTATTGAATATATTTATTTAATATTTAAAGGTGTTAACTGTAATCTTACACTGCAAAATGATAACTTACAAAGGATTAAATTTATCACAATTATTTAATGAATGAAGCACAAAGCCCTAAAACAGACAATTAATCGGCATAATCGCCAAAGCCCTAACACAGACAATTAATCGTCAAAGCCCTAAAACTGACAATTAATCGCCATAACCGCAATTATTTTTTAGACAATTAATCGTCAGCCAAATTTCATAATCGTGACAGGCCTAGTCATAATTATGAGAAAGTTTCTCATTATTTTGAGATGTTAAGTCATTATTACGAGAAAGTTTCTCATTATTATGAGAAAGTTTCTCATTATTATGAGATGTTAAGTCATTATTATGAGAAAGTTTCTCATTATTATGACTTAAAGAATATTTTTTTTTTTTACTCAACGTGGCGGAAACGGGCTTCCATACTTACCTGAATGTACATAGTCGTGAGGAAAGCGGCGTCAGCTGCCCAGCAGCGTCGCAGTCAAACTCGCGCCGTAGTCTCACTCCACCAATAGGAGGGAAGATGCAGAGCAACCTGAGGTGTGGAACTGCGGATGTTTGCCGCACTTGATTTCAGGATTCCTGTGTTTTTCCATGTATAAGCCAAATGTTTACCACAAGTCGGTGTTTCTCACTGTGTGCCATGGCTCAACCACATATGGTTCTCATGTGTTCGTTGTTATCTGGGCCATATACCTCAAAATCAGTTGTGAACCAAGAGAGCATTTCCCGCAGATTTTAAAGTTATGGCAAAACAAATATGGCTACAATTTGGCCCATATCTGTTCAGCCATGCCACATCTAGGCCATATGTGCCAGATAATACCCACATGTGGCCCAAACGTAATTGCTATCTGGGAGTCCTCTCTGGCAGTATAATAGTTTTGTATGAGGTAACGTTACAGAGCAGAATTTAAGTTATTAATCCATGAAAATGTTAATCCGGTTTCGGTTCGCTGTTCGCTTCGCTCTGTAGCTGTGTCCCAATGTGAAGTCTGCATCCTCCGAAGGCCGTATTTGAAGGCCGAATGCGCCACAGCGGCGCGACGAAACGTCACAGCGGAGCGACGAAGGATGTCCCAATTCAAAGGCTGCACACTTCGGAGGTCGCATTTGAAGGCCGATTGCGTCACCGCGGCGCGATGAAGGCTGTCCCAATTCAATACCGCATCCTCTGAAGGCCGTATTCGAAGGCCGGTTGCGTCATCGCGGCGCGACGAAGGCTAAAGCGACGCCAAATGCACCCTTCGTTTCCCCGTGAAAGGAAGGATACATAAATGGACACTTAGCGGACTATCCTACCCCATAAGTCATCGCGCGGCGGTGACGACAGCAATTTTTATAAAAAAAACTAAAAAAATACGGCCAAGAGTTCGCTGGTGGACGGCAAATTCGCATTTAAATGTAAGCATTATGTTTTCATTTACTCAAATAGCTAGCGAAACCAGAGTTAAAAGCCACAAGTTTTTCTTTCTTATAAACTTCATCTTAACTCCTTCGTCACCATTGCGTGGCTTCATTTGTCAGGTGGTCTGAGGCAAAACTTGTGCTAATATTAGTTTAATAATTGTTTCAGGGAGCAACGAGCAGACAGCTCAATTTATTAAACTGCAATTAAAAAATAAATAAACTAAATAAATTAAATTTGATTGTAATATTTGCACTAGTCTGTCTAACTTGTGTAAATAAGAAATATCACTCACCCTATAAAGCCCACAACAATAAGAAAAGCAGTAGATAAGGCAATGGGGTTTCACTTTTATGTGTTTTTGTAGTGCTGTCATGCAAGCTATGTCTACAAAGGTTTTAACCAAATTTGAGTATTCATAAATATGATTTCTGAATATGAATATGATTTAAAAAATACAAAGAAAGTTGAGATCTCATCTTTGCTGAAATTAATTGTGCTGTTGTTATTAACAAGCCATGGTTAATTTGCTCTGCGTTAGGATTGCAAGTGTCCTGGGACAGGTGAGGGTGTGAGTGGGAAACCCACTGCTGAAACTTGGCCCTGGTTTGTCCTCATTGATGAGGTGTTGGGACAGAGGCAGGGCTCCAAACAAAAAAATCAATTAAGGAGCCATTGGCTCCTATAGGGGAAAAAAACAGGCGCCAAATAATTTTTTTAAGAGCCACATCACAATGCACTTACTTTTATTCACCCTGTTGTGTGCATGTCTTTCCTCTTTTTACAGTTTCAGCATTTTCATCTTGTGAATGTTCTTGGAACTTAAGTTTATTTGGAAACTGAATGTCACTTCCGACTTATGAACTATATACAGTCAAATTAATTTTTTTTATGCAGAATCTGAGCCAGTGTCACTGCCACTGACCATGATTATGTCCATATCACTTGGCCACTGAGTGTAGTTTGGCCGTCTCCTCCTCTTTTTTGCAGAAAGCCAGCGGTTGACACATGGTTCAGGATCAAACTGTTCAAGTGATGGGCCTTCAGTGCTGATCCTGATCAAATCTTCCAAGGTTGACACATGGAGTGAATTGCGTACTTTAGATTTGATCCTGTTTTGAGCTGAAAAGCCACGTTCACACTGAGCAGCAGAAATTGGTAGGACAAGCATTATCTCAACAAGATGCAAAACATTCTGGAAATCTGTGCAGTATGGCTCTTTTGTTAGTAGGACTTCCCACAAGCTGCAATAGGATTTATCTGAAAACTGTCCTTTAACAAGGGTTTTCAACAATCTCCATTCTGCCTGTACAGCAGTGATGTCACATCCATTTTTCAGCAAGATGTCTTGATACCATTTCAGCAGTGTGTCAATTTCATTTACCCCAAAAGTGTAGATGTCGTTTGGCCAAGAATCATGACAAAAGATTGAGAAGCATTGAATGATCTCTGTCCCTTGTGTGTTTTTGTGCTGTGTGTTGTCTCTCATTATTTCAAACCTCCTTTCAAGCTCCTTAACTGTAATGTCTACAGTTTCATCAATGAGGTGGTTTAGTTCTTCACTGAAACCTTGGAGATCACAGCCTTTCAGCTGTATGTTTTGAAAGGAAATGCCCACGTAGTCAGATGAGGCTGCTTTTTTCTGCCTTCTGGTCTGTTTTTCTCTTTGGGCTTTGTCCTGCTGCACCACATTTTCATGCTGAGAAACTGAATTTAAGTTTGTGTGACTGAGAAATTCCTCCAACTTTCCATTTCTCACTGGTTTGTCCTTCATTCCCTTGATTGTACAAACACAGGAATCAATAGCTGCTTTAGCCTGAGGTAGAATAAGCGAGTTCTTCTGAAGCACAAGACTCAACTTTGAGATTTCTCCAAACAGGTCATGGAGAAAGTGACAAAACCCCACAAAAGGCAACTTTTCCATTTGTTGTGAGATGTGTTTTGCTCTTCCTGTTATTTCAGTGTTTTTGGATGAGGCAGCAAGGTGTTGCATGTGGCAGTGCACAGCTGTATATTGGCCCTGGCCTGTAGTCTGATCAGACGCAAGAAAAACAGAAAGGGCTCTGTAAATGTGAGGCAGCCAGCGCTGGGTCTTCACAGCAGAAGGTGTCCGTATGGCACAGCCTAACTCCATGCCAATGGCTTTCAACTCACGTTTGCTTTTGGGGCTAAAATGGTATGTTTTCCATATTAGCTGTAGCAAATCATAGACATTTTGAATCATTGGAACAGACTTCTGAACATCCAGCATGGCTAATTCCAGTCTGTGTGGCATACAATGAAAGGAAAGAATGTGCTGTCCTATTTCTTCTCTTAAGAGAGCACCTACTCCTCCTCGAGCACCCATGTTAACAGCAGCCCCATCTGCTCCAAATGCAGTAATCTTCTTCTGCCACCAATCACGATCAGTTTGTTTAGCATCACTAAACAAGCATTTTATTTTATCTAATACTCCATGTGCATGGCAGTGTTCAAGCTCAATTAAACCAATAAACCTGTTCACTGCCACACCTGCAGAAATGTGCCTGCAGTATGCAATAACGTTGTCTTTCCCAGAAACGTCTGTGCCACAGTCAGTGATAATGGAGATGTAATTAGCTGTCTGTGCTTCTGTCAGTGCTTTTTCTTTTATCTCATCTGCAATGCATCCTACAAAACACAAGATGTGTCGTTATCATACGTTTTGCTCACATCAAGTCCGTTTTTTCTCATTAATAAAATCTGTGAACTAAATTTATTGAACGGCAGCTCTTCCCGTGCGATCATATAGGCTGTATTAAATTTCATTTTTAATTCCTTCCATTCCTTTTCGTCCCGCAGCTCGCATGCACGAGAAACTGCACGTGCTAACGGTGTAGTCTGTGGAGCATTCTTCGCGATTATGTGATCACGTGCATTTTTATGCTTGTTACTGTCCCCGTGTTTTCTCCAAGCGGCAACATTCTGATCTGAAAAATGAAGCCTACCCGGAAGTGCCAAAAACTGCAATACATCAAAAATCCGCTAGGGGCAGGTCCCAAAAGGGAGCAAATGTCCATAGCCCCCATGTTAAAATGTCCGTTTTCACAGCATAAATTCATGTTTTTACAGGTTGGTCCCATGGACTTTTATTGTATTTTTCGATAGCTTCCGAGTGCCTGACAACTGTGAGGGGGGTGAATTTTTTTCTAACTCGTTAGTTTAGATCGTATTTAGATATAAAATGTATGACAATAAGGGCGTGGTTAACTTTGATTGACAGCTTGATTGACAGCTGACAGGGCAGCGCCACGGAGAATGACAACAAGAAGCGCCATTTTTTAATACAGTTGACATATAATACTACTGTTTCTGTATCGTGAAATGTAGTTTTAAGAAGTTTTCAGGTGAGAATGTAGTTGTTTAAGGCTCAAATCTGTGGTTTATTTAAAGATTTATGAAAATTTTATCCAGTTGTGAGATCCAGCGATGACCGGGCGCTCAGCGCGATGTACCCCGCCTGGAACAGCCTTTCGTCGGCTAGACGTTCTGAGGTGCCGCGGTCTCTGGCGTCTCTGTAGTGGTTAAACATGATTCGTCTTGTGTATATCTAACGGGCGATCTTTGGTCTCGTAACGTAAATCTATAATTTGTTCCCTGGGCAATCGTTTTGGCTGAGTAAGTTTCATAACTTTATAAGCTATTTAACTGTACCGTTGTATGGTTAGACTAGATCGAGCGCTGACTTTTTATGTTTGACTAAATTGTTTGCTTTATTTGTATAGCTTCTTGTAACTTTACCTTTTACTTATACTTTTATATTGATAAAACTGAAATTTAACAAAAAGAGACTGGGTTGAGTTTTGTCATTTTAATACAACGAATATGATCTGTAATGTTGTTTACTGCAACATCTGTTGTTTAGTACAAATGCACATATTGCCTGGACCATATTAAAATTTTAAATATTTTTATATTATATTTAAAACGAAAAGAGGCAGGTTTGTGTTTTATATTTCGTTTTGTTATAAATAGGCAAACGTTATGTGCAGTGAATAACATTTATGTGGCTATAATGTTTAAGATTTCTTTAAATGAAAACGAAAAGAGTTAGTTTGGTGTTTTATAACATATTTCGTTGCCTAAAATATACACAGAGATAAGCAGAGCTAGTTGAGTGACGCACGCTGTGTCAGAAGGTGGGCGGGGTTAGGATTTCCCAAGATTTTCCAAGATGGCGCCGCCCATACCCCCCATAAACGGCTTCAAACCCGTTCTTCAGAAAGTCTATGGGTGACGTCACAGACGCTTTGTCCATATTTTTTACAGTCTATGGTTTTTTCACAGTCTCTTTTTTGAAATGGTTAGTCCCTGTAATGAACTCCGTTTTCCCCGCTATTTCTTTGCCCGCTCTTGAACAAAAGTCACAAAACATTTTTTGTGTCTCGTGATCATACCTCAGCCAAGAAAACTCCTGAATCCAGGACGTTTTGAAATGTCTTTCGGCACGGTGTTCATTGACTGATGCGGAAAGATGAATCCCTGTGTCCGTGTCTCTGACGTTCTCTAGCGCGCTCGTGCTGGCACAGCTGCTGGAGGCTGCTTTTTTGTTATCAGGTGTGTCATCCGTGCTGGTGATTGACAGAGATGACGATTGCTTGAAGAAGTCAGATATTTTTCGCTTTGACATTTTTTTTCTGACGCGGAAAGGTGACATTCGCTTTACTCGTTCATATTTTGGCGCTTTCACTCAGTGACGTTCACACAAAGCATCTTGATGCTAACGTCATGAGACGTTAACAAAACAAATGAAGCGATAGGCTGGTTATAAAACATGCACGTAGGATGCAAATTTTACAATCAAAGGGGGTAAATTTGTATTGTCGCCAATGGCGACCTTGGCAGAAATTTCACTCGCAAATAAATATATTTGGTCGCAAATGCGACCATTTTAGTCGCAGTTTGGAGCCCTGAGAGGCATTGCACCCTCATTGCCTCAATCCCTGAGGACACACCAGGGCCGAGTTCAGCAGTGTGTGACCAAGAAGAGGAGGAGCCAGGGGTAGCAGCAGCAGCACGAGAACCCGCACCAGCACCATGAAGAAGGCGAGACCGAGAGGACGAGTTTTTGGACTTGATTAGAGAAGACATGGGACTGCAGAGGCGAGGAGAGCACAAGAGAGAATGGACAGGCTGTTTTCTCTTCTTGAAAGAATGATTGAGAAATATATATATATATATATATATATATACAGTGAGGAAAATAAGTATTTGAACACCCTGCTATTTTGCAAGTTCTCCCACTTAGAAATCATGGAGGGGTCTGAAATTGTCATCGTAGGTGCATGTCCACTGTGAGAGACATAATCTAAAAAAAAAAATCCAGAAATCACAATGTATGATTTTTTAACTATTTATTTGTATGATACAGCTGCAAATAAGTATTTGAACACCTGAGAAAATCAATGTTAATATTTGGTACAGTAGCCTTTGTTTGCAATTACAGAGGTCAAACGTTTCCTGTAGTTTTTCACCAGGTTTGCACACACTGCAGGAGGGATTTTGGCCCACTCCTCCACACAGATCTTCTCTAGATCAGTCAGGTTTCTGGGCTGTCGCTGAGAAACACGGAGTTTGAGCTCCCTCCAAAGATTCTCTATTGGGTTTAGGTCTGGAGACTGGCTAGGCCACGTCAGAACCTTGATATGCTTCTTACAGAGCCACTCCTTGGTTATCCTGGCTGTGTGCTTCGGGTCATTGTCATGTTGGATGACCCAGCCTCGACCCATCTTCAATGCTCTAACTGAGGGAAGGAGGTTGTTCCCCAAAATCTCGCAATACATGGCCCCGGACATCCTCTCCTTAATACAGTGCAGTCGCCCTGTCCCATGTGCAGAAAAACACCCCCAAAGCATGATGCTACCATCCCCATGCTTCACAGTAGGGATGGTGTTCTTGGGATGGTACCCATCATTCTTCTTCCTCCAAACACGTTTAGTGGAATTATGACCAAAAAGTTCTATTTTGGTCTCATCTGACCACATGACTTTCTCCCATGACTCCTCTGGATCATCCAAATGGTCATTGGCAAACTTAAGACGGGCCTTGACATGTGCTGGTTTAAGCAGGAGAACCTTCCGTGCCATGCATGATTTCAAACCATGACGTCTTAGTGTATTACCAACAGTAACCTTGGAAACGGTGGTCCCAGCTCTTTTCAGGTCATTGACCAGCTCCTCCCGTGTAGTTCTGGGCTGATTTCTCACCTTTCTTAGGATCATTGAGACCCCACGAGGTGAGATCTTGCATGGAGCCCCAGTCCGAGGGAGATTGACAGTCATGTTTAGCTTCTTCCATTTTCTAATGATTGCTCCAACAGTGGACCTTTTTTCACCAAGCTGCTTGGCAATTTCCCCGTAGCCCTTTCCAGCCTTGTGGAGGTGTACAATTTTGTCTCTAGTGTCTTTGGACAGCTCTTTGGTCTTGGCCATGTTAGTAGTTGGATTCTTACTGATTGTATGGGGTGGACAGGTGTCTTTATGCAGCTAACAACCTCAAACAGGTGCATCTAATTTAGGATAATAAATGGAGTGGAGGTGGACATTTTAAAGGCAGACTAACAGGTCTTTGAGGGTCAGAATTCTAGCTGATAGACAGGTGTTCAAATACTTATTTGCAGCTGTATCATACAAATAAATAGTTAAAAAATCATATATTGTGATTTCTGGATTTTTTTATTTTAGATTATGTCTCTCACAGTGGACATGCACCTACGATGACAATTTCAGACCCCTCCATGATTTCTAAGTGGGAGAACTTGCAAAATAGCAGGGTGTTCAAATACTTATTTTCCTCACTGTATATATATATATATATATATATATATATATATATATATATATATATATATATATATATATATATATATATATATATATATTCTTTAACTTTTTTTTCACTTATATTTTTTAAAAGAAAAAAAAAATTATGCAACTTTAAATGTGTAAATAAAAGAGAATTCATTGCTCTGGACATTGATTATGACATTCATAATTTCTACATGAAACAAATTCTTCTATAACGTTTTTCCCCCAACTATTTACAACATACGTTAAACATCAAAATCAACATAAACATTTAAATTTACAGTACATAAAATGAAAATGAAAAAGAAAATGATGTAGACTTTTATTCAGCTGAGTGGGAGACCCTGGTGTGCTGCTGGACCGGGATGGGCTCCACAATAGAGACCCTGGTAAGGCCTCCTGCTGGTGGGACATCATCTGGGACGGTCTTCAGAGTGTTTGACTGCATATTTTCACTATCCACTCAGTTGTCTACCAACAGGTTTGCTGCGCTGACTCATGGAATAAATATTGAGATACTTTATTACACTGAAGTACTTAATACCGCATTGGGGAAAAACTACTAGTCATATATTTCAAACCTTTGTTAAGCAAAATTATCTTGCATACTCTAATGTACTTAAGGTATCAAGAGTAAAAGTAAAGGAATTCTGCAGGGAAAAACCTTGTCAGGGTTTTTATGATGGTTTTGCATTTATATTACTGCATATATTGCATTTTACTTCTGAATATTTTCAAGGTTGATACATTTTTAAACTATATACTTTTGTGTAGTTTAATGTAAAACAATGCATCATATTGTAAAATAACATAATTTTGTAGTGTTGCTTGTGTGGGGAAATCACTTCGAGTATTAACGATGTAGTTCCTTACATACCACCACTGGTTATTTTGAAAATTAAAGTAAATGTAGGCCTATTGTCACAATATTAACAATCTGTTGCTAACTAAAGCTACGTCCCATATCATATCATAGGGCGCATCTGAAGCGCTCGGACCGGTCTAGCCTACGGAGGATTGTTCTTGTCGCCTAGCAACCGTGACTGACAGCTGCCGATGAAGAGCGGGTAACATTCGCAATGGACTTTTTAATTCAACTGAGTTTTATATTCAAATAGGGTTGAAAACCTGTGTAAATATATTTACCAAGGTCCATTTATGTGCATAATAAAAAGAATACACTAGCCTACAAAATCGCATCAAGGTAAGATATAAATGAACATTTGAATCAAAGTACATGACCTGAAACATCCTTACCATGTCCTCCAATAAAATATAAAACATAAAAATGACAATAGCCCATTCTGGCTCCATAGCTGTTTACTCAATTATATCAAATGAATTATAAGGATGGCAGCATATAGGCTACTCTCGCACCGTTGCTTGGCGCCTGGAGCGGTAATCGGGAACACCTGGCTGCGCAATTAGGAAATCCTACGAAGGCTACACGGTGTGTCGTTCGGAGGACGCATAGGCTGCATCTTTTGAAGTCCGCAGCCTTCGAAGGATGCAGTCTTCACATTGGGACACAGCTTGTGAATTTCAAATGTAGCACACCAACTTAAACACGGCATGTCGCAATCTGTGATGAAGCATGCGAGAGCCAATAATGAGCGTTTGATCACTGCCGTAAAACATGTTGTAACGCTTCGGGCGCAATTTTTGAATTTGAATTCATTACGAGCGCGGGATTTGACGTTTATGGTCTCTGCTGAGAATGGAGATGAAGATCGCTGGATAAAGGGCTGAATTTGGATCTGTTTCTTGCAAACAACGTATGGATTCTAAAGATTTGGATTACATCAAGCTAATAAAATGTATGTCTTTTGTGAATTTATATGTTGTGTTTTAGTGTATTGGGTCTTTTGTGTCTCACTGTAAATAAACCAAATATTACAAAATGGTTAAACGATTAAAGAAGGTATTTTAAGGTTTTAAAGTGTTTTCTTGTTTAACACCATGTAGGCTAATCCTCCGAAACGAGTTTGCAGCAGAAGGCACAAAAAGAGCGAAATGTTAATTTATGAGTAGCCTAACGTTATTATATGAGTAATAAATGCGACTGAAAATTTAATTGATAAGACAATTGAATGCAATAGAGTCAAAACATTAATGCCACGATTTGAATATGCATAAGTTAAATAGGAATAGCCTACGTACAAATTTGTACGTCGGTAAAGTTGTTTATACGTAGCTGCTAAATAAATTACGTTTTTGTGCTGTCAATACGTACATTTTATACGTTTTAGTGCTGTAAATACGTCATTATTATACGTTTCTGTGTGTATAAAACGTACATAAATGTACGTATGGTAGAACTACACTTTACGTAAAAATACACACGTATTCTCATGAGATCACGTTGGTATTGTAGCCTATGCAATTTTTGGGATATTGCATACAATTATGTGATTAGATAACTGGACTGATCAATCTCATCACACACCATCTAAAATTTAGTTTTGGTCATTCCTAAATGCCTGTCATCAAAATTATTTGGTTTGATTATCTCCCAGAACTGTCACACACATTAGGCATCTGAACAAAAGATAACATGACTGTTACCCAGTCAACTATTTGATCTCACAGTGATCTCACCACAAGCTCCCAGGATACTCATACTATGGCCACAATGTGAGGTCAAAGTGTGCAAAGCCTAAGATACCCAGCATGCATTGCAGCATGAAGCTTTTGATCGTCACCATTGTTGAGATTCATACATTGATTCTTGATGTTTCTTTGTATCTAAATGACTTAATAGTTCACATGTTTGTGTCGTATTATGCATTCATCATTCTTCATAAATTATTATAATACAGCTGAATTTCAAACTGTATAATGAAAGTTAAATTATAATTTAAAATATATAATTAAAAACACCTCACAAAGACTACAAAGAATCTAGATGATGATGTTGTTATTAACAACAACAAACTAAAATCACCAGGGGTCCGTTCTTCGTACGTCGCTAACTCACTTAGCTGGATTTGATTGTTGGCGATTTGGCATGATCTTGGATTGTTTGGTTCTTCGACGCTCATCCTGGACTTGCTGTCATAGCAACATGTGCGCAATCTTAAACCTGCTCGGGAGCAGGCTTATTTCATGTTAACAGGATTAGATCCCGGCTTCATAAGCAGAGCTGATACGGGAAGTCCAGCGCGATAGTGCACTTTCTGAGATATATTTTTTTCTCGTGATTCGTGAGATTGTCGTTTTTTGTCGCTTTTAGGTTTAAAAAACAGTTTTATTTTTTTTTTTTTGTGTGTGTGTGTGGCATTTCCAAGCCACTTAAGACCCAATGTTGTAAAGAATTTTTTTTTTTTTTTTTTTTTTTTTAGGCTATCATAATTTTTTATGAAGATCATACAATCATGACCATGCCGATTACAGATATGTCACTCAGGCTTCACTAACGTGATTGGTACCATAGACTAGGCTACCATAGACTGCCATCAAGGCCTCAATGAAGGGGATTATGTGAACAGAAAGGGGGTTCACAATGTAAATGTGCAGCCCAGTTACTATTGTGATTCTTAATATTCCAGATTAGTAATATTATATCAAATTAAAAAAAGGCAGTTGACTAAAATCTTCCATATCACAAATGTGAAAGCAAAACGGCCAGGATCTGTGCATGACTTAAGAATTTTCAGAGATTCACATTTATGCACATTATTTTAAAGTGGTAAGAAAAGTTCCACAATTAAATATCAAGCTCACTGTATTACATACACTTATGCTGATCCTAACAGAACTACATTTTTTCATAGGTGATTATGACATGTTCCTGCCTGCAGACAGGTGTTTTATGACCCCATTCCCTGACCAAAACCAGTTACAATGCAGCTCTAGCCAGGACAAGGGCACACAGTGAAATGAACTTTGGCTAACTAAAGGGAAGATGTCAGTGTCTGAAAAGTCTGAGGGTTGCACACCTGACAGGGCCTGTGACATTGTTGCATGTGCCATATTACACAACATTGCCAAAAAAAAAAACACTTTTCATAAAATGTTTAATAAAAGACAAATATGCTTAGTTCCTTGAGTTTTATTTCAATTGTTCTTTGTAAAGAAAAGCCAGTGGTCAAGTGCCTGCAATATTAGACACATGCCTCATGCAACAAATAAAAAGGAAAAGTTGTCTATCCTCTGCCCACCTGTAGGCCTATGTCTCCTCTGTCTGTGCAGACTCTTCTGTAGGCCTTTCTGTAGATGTGGAATCCTGCAACTTATATTGCAGCCATAAATCATACAAGTATAAATTAAGTAAAGTTATTTATGCACTTGTAGGTAGGCTAGTTCATCCATATGACAGTTATCTGAGAGGGTTTATTCACTGTACAGTGCAATGGAAACAAATGGACATTACAAAGTCTTATACTTTCTTTCCTTTGGAAAGTTAGAAAATGTCCACTTACTGCACATATTTCAGCCACCACTTTCTTGGGAACAGATACAAGTGTTGGTGTATTATGTAAAAGTGCACAAAAGAGGAAAACACAATGTCATTACAATGAACTACACTGAGGAAAAATGTGATCAATAACTCATGGCAAAATATTTTTACATTAACATAAGTTTATCAGTTTTCACTTTCACAAGTCAAAGCAATTCATCATTACTCAAGATTTAACAGTTGAAATGACTATACGGCCTTAATTTAATGCTGCAAAAATTATTTTACAGTGTAGGCTACTAAGATCTTTTTTTTTTTTTTAGCCTTTTTCTTGGTTGCTTTTATAAACAGACAACCATTTCAGTGTCTTTTATAAAAGAGACTATAATATAACTAAAAATTACCATTATGTAGAATATTTGTGTACTTCACTTTTATTTGTTCCCATGTTCTAGTGTGGCAACTCTGACATTACAATGCACAAAGTAATTATGCAATTATTAAAATACAAAAATATAGGCTAATAAATGATAAAAAAAACATCTAACATGGCCACTTCTAACGGATTTAAATTGTCTTCTACTTTTTGCCAGCCCTCTCTCCTGGCTTTTGCAGACTTTGAGGTGTTCCCTGGCGTTTTGATTAAACATTAACATTCCGAATAAACTTCGACTATTAGTTCTTGCTCTGCTGAGGAGAAAAACTGTGCGCGCTCTTTGGCCACGCTGAACAGCCAATAGCAGCGTTGCTGATCAATGTTTCTACTATCGATACATATCCCCTTTTAACCAGCGCATGAACGCGCAATTATCTTAGATAATTCAATCCAGCGATACTAATCATATCCAGCAAGTGTGTTCGAAGAACCGAGTTAGCCAGATCATGATTCGCACGATGATATCATCTTGGATGTGTCATTTGATCTCGGATGTAATAAGCAACGTACGAAGAACGGGCCCCAGGACACATTCTCTTTTAGCCATAACAAATGTGTCTTACAAACACAGTTACAGCAGCCAAAGATGTTTAATGTTTAAAAGTCACAAGCCCAACTAAAGCAAACACTGATCACCATGTGACACCACTGTGACATCACTGTGATAGTGTTTGAGAAACAGGAAGTAGAATCTCCCCCCAGTGACTGATATTTGAACTGCCTCCTCTCAACCTGCTCAACATTTTGAATTCCCAATGAGCTCAAAAATACGGGCTTCTCTTGTTGCAGCTGCTTCCATTTTTATTACTGATGTTTTGAGCCAGTTTTTCAGGAAGTGGTGATTTTGTTCTCTTGAACACATGGAATGGAAATGGTGATATTTTATGCAATATTCATTTTTTTCTCAATTCATAACTGGAAATGGTTTATTAGTTCAAAGAGTAGTGCAAAAAAATGTGCATTGTAAATATCTGTTATGTAAAATATGAATGTGCTGTTCTATTTATTGTTGCTAGATTTGTGTTGTGTGTCTGTACTAACATCACTGAACCTTCACAGTGACCTTCAGTGCAGAAACAATACATGTTTGGCTCTCTGTTAGTGTTAATATTGAAAAACATGATCAAAATCAACAGCCTACTATTTTCACAATTGTTATTTCAGAGTCAGAACTGTTTCCAAAATCTTCTTGAGAAGATCGAGAACATCACATCACAAGTGCTCTCTGTGACTGTAAGTCTTCAAGAGAAAAATAATCAAATAATCAAACATTTGTCAGTTATATACTGTAGATAGATGATTGACAAAACAGTGCTGTCTTATTTGCTCTGTTGACATTTACTGTGACACTGTTTATCTGATCAATAAATTAGACTGTGACCAACATTTTGACTGTGGCCTTCAACGCTTCAGGGAAGATTTTAGAGTCATCTTCATCATCATCTTCATCATCAGTCAGCCCAGATGAACTAGCCTCCTATGGAAACCTTATCTTAAAAACCAGTGAGAAACTCATCTCTACATTGGTGAAGCCGACAGACACGAGTGACAATGTCAGTTTTACTCTTGCTGTTGTAGGTGAGTGCTGTTGTAAACTGTTATTATTGATGATGAAACTGAGATTATATATTATGTCAGGGATTGTATATAGTCTAGAGAGCAGCGGTGGATCACGGGTGTCAGACAGTGACAATGTGAAGAGTCACTGTCTGTAATTCAATGTGAATGATAATTGTGAAGAGTTATAAATGTTTTAAAATGAGTCTGTATCTTTTGTTGTTGATGTCAAAGGTCAGTATTTTGGTGCAAAGTCATTCATCATTTGTTAGCTCATCATTCATCATTTGTTAGCTCATCACATGAGACAGATTCCAGATGGACAGGTTGTGTCCTGAAAAACATGAAACATTTTTTTATTTTAAAGGCACACTATGCATCTTTCTGTTTTGTCAAACAGCGGCGTACTTGTATTTAACGTTAGGCTACTGTCGTACATACCACTTACGCAGAGCCGTCTCTGCACTCACGGCCTGATCCCCACCGCCCTCTATACTGGTACCTGTTCAGTAGGATCGAAGCTGTAAGTGGAAAAAGGTGTGGCCCCTTTAAGAGCTGTGTGCGCCCTGTTGAACTGTCGGCAGTCTGTATTGTATGTGCGCCTCGAACACCCACTTGCATCCAGCAGCGGGTTATTTCAGTTTGATGCTCATTCTTATACCACTTTTGTTTATCAAGTAACGCTGTGGACGGTAGAACGTGTGACAGACAGTTACACGAGTTCGATTGGGGAATAAAGTGCAAGTTGTGAGATGCCAATCGCCTCCGTGAGTCTGTCTGGCCTCTGTAATAACTTCATCTGTGAGCTATCCCTATTTCTCCTCGTGACACAACGCGTTACAAAGCGTCGGACATCGAACAGGCACAGATAACCTCTGAAGATGTCTACTAGTCCATCAACAAGAACGTCAGGTAAGCATTGCTGTTGCATCCATTGCTGCTTTTTAGCTCTCGCCAACGAGTGAAAGCCAGACCGAGTGAGACTCTTGTCCGGTTCCTCACGCAGTCAGTTTCACGTTTTCTTTTCCTTGACTCTTCCGACCGCGTTTTCTTCGTCGACCCACTTCTGAAATGCGTGCTAGTGTCTTCCATAGAGGCTGCTTCATATGTTGTTGATGTATGTGACGTCGTGCCATAAAGCAAGTCGTGATTCTCGCGAGATTTGTCGGGGTGCCACCTCTCAAATTTGCATTGCTGGTTTATCCAGCTAACAAGTGCTTTTATTTACATTTATTCAGTTAGCAGATTAAACTACATCAGAGATGAAAACCCAACAATAGTGAGTAGTCTGGAATGGAATTGGACTTTCATAAAAAAATATACGTTGTAAATAAATTAATGTACATCACATAACTGTTTGTTTGTTTTTAATCAGAGGTTGAAGTCTTCATGGTTGGACCCAATGTCACCTTAGATAAAATCCCACGACTTGACACGACAAATTCTTCTGTGGACATTGATCTCATTGGGATCGCCAAGAACAACAATGAAGGTATGTGAAATGTTTCTGTAGGATTAAAAAAAAAAACTTAGAAAGAGAAATCATACCATTACCACTAAGCCATATTTGCTTATTTTTATTTATTTATTTGTTTTATTTAGATTGCTTTTGTTATTGTTGTAGTATTGCATGTAAGCTTCTGTTTCTGTCACACAGGATCAGCTGCTGTGGCTTTCATGAGTTATAACACAATGGAGAATCTACTGAAGCCCGACTTCTTCAACACATCAAATGACACGATTAAAACCATGATGTCCACTGTGATCTCAGCTACTCTTCCCAAAACCACCAACACTAAACTCACCAAACCAGTCAACTTCACCCTCAAACACATCAGAGTGAGAGACTGAAACGTGTTTTTGTCCAACCTGAGAACTGATGAACATCTGAAAACATCTAATATTCAGTGTTGTTATATTTTCTGCATGTTCTTTCTTCCTTTTGCAGGAGTTTGACCCCAACGGTTCCCTGTCCTGTGTGTACTGGAATATCAGCGAGTGGATTGTAGATGGTTGTTCTGTTTTAGAGACCAACAGCAGCTACACTGTGTGTTCCTGTGTTCATCTGTCCACATTCGCTCTCATCATGCAAACCAGCCGCCCACCAGAGGTACGAGAACATTTATAGTGAGCGTTGAAGAACAGCACAGATTTGGCACTCATGTACTCTGACATGTTTTCTCAGAGCGACTCACTGCTGGACCTGTTGAATTTGGTGTGTGTGATCGTGGGGCTGGTGTTCTTCAGTTTGGCCCTGTTGACCTTTGCCCTTTGTCAGTGGAGTCCTGGAGTGAATAATGTGGCTCGAATCAACCTCTGCGTGAGTCTTCTGTTGGCTCACCTTCTGTTCCTGCTCACACAACAGTTCCTGAGCCTCATACGCCGTCATCAGGTGAGAATGATGAAGGAGCCCTACAGCTCAGCACAGTCTCACTGAGAATCATCATAACCGTCTCTCATGATCTCCAGGTGTTGTGTGCCGTGATATCAGGTGTGCTGCACTTCCTCTTTCTCTCCGGCTTTGTGTGGATGTTCATTGAAGCTGTGATGCTCTTCATCTGTGTGAAGAACCTATCACAGATCAGCTCCAAAAAGAGGGAGGTGCTTAGCAGTGGATGCCTGTGTGTGATTGGATATACGGTTGCTCTGGTTGTGGTGGCCGTGTCTGCTGGGGTGGTGCCCAAAGGCTATGGAAGTAAACAGTGAGTTTAGTTTGAACGACTCAGAGATCAACACCTTCATCCTTCATGTTTGTTCACTGATTTTTTTTCTTCTTCCTCTAAACAGCTGCTGGATTAAAATGGATAGAGGCTTTATCTGGAGTTTTCTGGGACCTGTTTGCGTCATACTAGCAGTAAGCACATTTCTCATCATGACTTTGTATTAAAAGTAAAACAGTGATTAAAGATTAATTACTGTTTTTTCTCTTACTGTGCAGTTAAACATGATTCTCTTCATCTGCATCATCATCATCAATCTGATCTTCACCTTGACAAAGAAGTTCACAGATGAAACAAACCAAGTAACAAACAATATGATTTGAACACTCCATGAAATGTGTATATATATATATTGTTATATGCTGCATATTTCTAGACATCTTTAACCTTATTTTGATTATTCTCAGGTTAGGTAAAGTCAAATGTGTCCTAAATCATAAGCATCTGAATTTTCATACTCACAATCCATAGGTCAGAAGACTTCTTCGTGGTCTGTTCAGCTCACTTTATTAGAAATCAAAGACTTTTGGCAGGCGAGAGTAGCAAAAGAGTTTCTTAATTTCAATTAAATATACTTTTATTATCTACAGGTTAATTAGTTTACATATAAAGTACTAATATATAAAAAACAAAACAACATCAAGAGTAAATCGTTTACAAGCGTGGTAAGACCGGAGAGCCCATTAAGAATCAGCGTCTGCCTTCATCTTCTCCTTTCAGCCTTTTATAGACCATCTGATTTCTTGAGGTCGTCATCTTTGGAAATCCCCTCATAAATCATCAGTCTCTTACAGACAATTTATCCAATCCTAAGTCTTGAGGTGTCTTGAGTTCTGGGAATTCCTTTCGGACCTGTCTTTATAAAGACTTTCGCCTCTTAGTCTTCCTTCTTCAGACTTTTCTTCTTTGTTGCATTCTGCGCTTCGACCGCAACACAACCGACGGTAATGCTTGCATTTTTCTTCTTTCTTTAGCAAATCTCTTTCTAATACATGTTTTGTTCCTCTCTATGCTTTTTAATTAATGCTTAAAACATTAAGTGTGGTATGTTTTTCTTTATAAACCACTTTCTCAAAAAAAAAAAAAAAAAAACATTTTACAATTACAATTGCAGAGTTTTTCTTCATAAACCACTTTCTTAATAAACAAGTTTCAAGTGTGGTTGATTACAATACAGAAGTGTATAGTTACAATACAGACAAAAAGGCATACTTATAACAGGACAATTGCAGATTTTCCACAATAATATAATCAATAAATATATATTAACTCTCCGTCTTTCTCTGCAGGATTATGACATTTAAAACACTGGCTCAGTTTGTGGTTCTTGGTTGCTCCTGGATTCTGGGTTTCTTCACTAATGGCAGGAAGGAGCTGGAGATCCTCTACCTGATCTTGAACTCCCAGCAAGGAACCTTCATCTTCCTGGTCTATTGTGTCCTCAATGATGAGGTCAGACATCAGTAGTCTACCAGAAAATCATCTCTCACCTACTTTATATTAAAGGGATAGTTCACCCAAAAATGAAAATTAGCCCATTTTTTACTCACCCTCAAGTCATCCTAGGTGTATATGACATTCTTTCACACAAATACAATCTGAGTTATATTTAAAAATGTCCTGGCTCTTCCAAGCTTTATAATGGCTTTAATGGCCGTTTCTGTTTTGAAGTTCATCAAAGTGCATCCATCCATGATAAACGTGCTCCACACTGCTCTGGGGGGTTAATAAAGGCCTTCTGAAGTGAAGCGATGTGTTTGTGTGAGAAAAAAAAAATATATCGACTAAAATAACTAGCTTCTGACAGACGGCCGTACGCAAGTCGACTTGTGCCAAAAGAGTAACCAGTGACGCATGTACGACGTAGATGTAGGAGTAGCATAAGCTTTGACGCCTCTCGCGGTTCAAACAAACAGGGCTGGGCAACAAACTCAAGCTCCTCCCACATTTCTCTCAAAAAACAATTCTTTTTAGACTAATTTGTGACTGGTGTTTTGTTTTGCTCTATCTCCACGTTCGTCATTACGTTGTGCTGGTCAAGGATAACTCTTTCGCTGTAAATCGATGCGTATGGCCGTCTACCGGAAGCTAGTTATTTTAGTCGATAAAGTTTTAAATATGGATATTTTTCTCACACAAACACATCGCTTTACTTCAGAAGGCCTTTATTAACCCCCCAGAGCAGTGTGGAGCACTTTTATCATGAATAGATGCACTTTGATGGACTTCAAAACAGAAACAGCCATTCACTGCCATTATAAAGCTTGGAAGAGCCAGGACATTTTTTAATTTAACTCTGATTGTATTCGTCTGAAAGAAGAATGTCATATACACCTAGGATGGCTTGAGGGTGAGTAAATCATGGGCTAATTTTCATTTTGGGGTGAACTATCCCTTTAAGTTCATTTTTCATTTCTCATCTTCTAAAATTAAATTCTTGAAAAATAACCTGGACATGTTTTTTTTTTTTGTTTTTTTTTACCAGAGTTTAAAACAATCTCTCTTATCATTCTTGTCCAGGTCAGGCAGCAGTACAGGAAGTTCTTCAGATGTCTTTGATGTGGACTCAAATCAAACACCATCAAGAAACACTGAAGACTAAAGCATCCATATTCAGCAAAGGAAGTGCCATTATTATAAAAGTGATTCTGCATGATTTAGATATTATATGACCGTCTCAGCTACAAATTTCACTAGTTAACATGCTATATATATTTACAGCGGTCAATACACTTATGTGAATCTGTACATTTCTTTAAGTGCAACATTTCTTTGGTAGAGGAACTACCATGATTTTTAGAGGCTTGTATACTAGGTTACACGTTTACTACGCTAAAAAATAAGAAGATAAAGCAATTGTTTGTTTTTTTTGTTTGTTTTTTTTTGTTTAAAGTGTTTTATTAAAGCAGTGTGATATCTTTAACATTTCAAATATTATTTTCTTTTAAACAATCTATTCAAAACAGCCCATAACTCATAATCTCACAATCCCAAAAAATCCCACAGAAGTATCCCAATGAATTTGTGAATAAACAAATTCAGTTTCACAATTAAAAACACTAACATAAATTACCTGTAATAAAACAGAAAAAAGTTCCATATGGTTTTGCATAAGAAATGAACCACAATATCAATAGTTTGAATCATTTATTTTAAATAAATCTAGTATTTTTACAAATTTGTCCTCTAGCTGACTTTGAGCTTTTGAGTTTCTCACCATCTAACTTCTGCATCGAGTGTTGTTTCACATACTTAGAAGAGGGAGGATCCAAGCATCACTTTGAGCCACCACTATATTGGAAATGACTTTTAATGGCATCACAAAATGGTCACATTAGACCGTATTGCCAGAAAAAGTACAGGCTGCTGTTACAGAAAGACTTCCCTGAGGTGTCCAAAGGATCAGGCTGCTGATAAGAAACTATATTATTGTAGCTCCGCAACATCACAACATGCTCTACTGTCCATCTTTGGAATAAGTAAACTTAGATGTGTTAGATGTGTGTAGTTGACAACAAAATGCTGGCCAAGAGTTCGCAGCTGGAGACTTTCTGCTGGACTTGACCCAAAGGAAACATAGGTTAAAAATGTACATGACAAACACATAAACCAGGCTAGTCCAGCAATGTTTTGGTTCAGATAGTCTCTCATTGGCAGTAAATTACAGAATAACAGTTCGACAATTCCAGCAGCCCCTCAAATTCATCCTTTAAATACTATGAAACCAAAAATTCCCAATTGCAATGTCTCCAGCATTGCAGTATACACGGCTCAAGAAGCCGGCAAAACATTTGCGATAGTGTCCTTGGCACTCTGGCTTAATCTTTCGGGAAACTTGACCTCATACTCGACAATCAAGTCCCCACGACGATCTGGGGATTTCGGAAGAGGAAGACCCTCCCCGGTGACACGCCGTTTCATCCCGGGACGGACAATGTCTTGAGTTGTTAAGTTAACCGTGCGATTATCCAGTGTTGGAACGTTTTAGAAGTTGAAGTTTTATTGAAAATAATAAAGTTTGATGTCACCATGATGGAGATCAGTGTTTGCTTTAGTTTGGCTCTTGACCTTTTAGTTTTTAAAATGAGTTTTGCTCTGGCTGCTTTAACTGTGTGTCTCTGATGCATATTTGTTATGGTAGGAATCCAAGAGAAACTCATATCAGATCATGTTGGTCACTTTGTAGTGATAACAGTCATCATGTAGTGTCCTGCTTCATTGATACCATCTGAAGTGTAGTATATTTAAGTTGTTAAATATTAGTTGATAATTTTGCATAAAACTGCTATAGAAGATCCTGCAGTGCTGTGACTCAGATTTTATCAAGTCATTATACAGAAAATGTTTTGACAGGATCATATAGACTCACTCAGACATCAAGAATCAGCGTATGAATCGCAACAATGAAAACAAATTCTGATCAACTCTGAACTACTATAAAGTCACAAAAAGGCTTTTTTGGTTGTCACCATTGTTGAGATTCATATGTCGATTCTTGATATGTCTCTATAATATATATATAAAAAAAAATGAACCAGCTCAAAACTTTATCTGTATAATATATATATATATATATATATTTTTAAAATTTCAGATTGCTATAATACTGATGCCACAATATTTCCAGGGTCAAGTGAAAAATTATGACATTAATCATAGACTTTGTATAAAGCTAAATTCCATCTATATATGAAGTAACCTCAGCTAATATATTCAGCGATTTGATTGCTATATCAATGAATCAGATCATCATATGACGACTATAACATCATCAATGAGTGACCAAGATCATCTGATATTTTCTCCAGCATTCACTGCCATTACAAATGTGTATCAAATACACAGTTAAAGCAGCCAGAGAAAAACTACAATTATAAACTCAAGGGTCATGAGCCAAACTAAAGCAGACACTGATCTCAATGGTGACATCAAATTTATGTTAAAGTTTTTTGCACTTTATTTAAATTAGCATATTTTACTTTAACTTTATTATTTTTGATTGGCAGCCGCAGCTGCCAGTCATTTGACCCTTTTTTCCGATTTTTTCTTTTTACAATGAAGGTATATGATCATGATAATTCAGGAAATACCTGTAAAATAACAATGTTTTTTTTTTTTCAGTTTATTTAATTTAGGATGTTTTACAGTTTTTTGGGGGAACTGACAGTCATTTGACCATTTTATCATTTAACTGTTTTGTTACTGTTTACTTACAGATTATATTTGTAATTTTACATAATTTTTTATGTAATTTAATAAAACAGAAAAAAATACTGTATGAAAAATACAATAAATTTTCTAAATAAAATATGTGAATTACTGGAATTTGTCATTAATGTCACAATATCTAAAATAACAGCTGAATTTTTATTTTGCAGATATTATATGTAATTTTACAGTGTTTTGAGTACAATTTAAAATTAAAGAAAATTATCGTCACAAAATCAGTTATTTTCTGTAAAATTAGGATTTTTTTTTTTTTTTAGTGTATGCAACCACAACTCAGCTAACAGACTTTTGTTATAAGAACGTTCTCCAAATATTCAGTGTTGGTTATGGGAAAATTGTCCGGTTTTCTTGATGTTAGAGGAACATGTTTTAAGAGGTGTTCTTTCAACTTAATTTTGATTTCAAATTCAACATTATAGGAACGTTGATGTTTTTATTAAATTCCATCTGTGTAAATGTTTGTGTGTACTCAAAATGTATGACTAACTTTATGTCATTCTTACCTAGAGGGACATCTGACAGATTCCTTGCCATAATGGAGCATTTTCCTGTTGTTTCAAGTCATCAAATGTGCCAGGTTTATTGACTTGGTACTACTTGTGTACTTTCAGAATTCATTGGCTTAATTCATTTAGGTTTTAGTCATTTATATGAATATTTTACACCAAATTTGCAAAGTTTTTTTTAGTGACTTATTTCTAATGTAATTTCCTAATTTCCTGTTATCTAATGTAATAACATAATGTAATGTTATTTTGTCAATTCTTTAATTTATTGCTTTGTTAATGGGTTTATGTTAAATCCAGTATACAAATAAAGGACAAAAAATGTTGCACGGTCCCAGCATTGTATCTTTAATGACTGTTTTTCAGTGTGTGTGTGTTAATATACAGTTTTATATGCAGCGTCCAGATTTGTTATAAAAACTATTTTCTGCAGTGTTTTTAAAATAAGTGACATTGAATGCACTCTAATTGCTTTTATACATGTAAATTCTTGCTCTATTTTGTTTTAAATTATTTTCTGAAAATAAGATATGAATTGAGTTTTAAAGTGAACTTTTTCTCACATTTACATGTTAAAGTTTAAGTATTTGCAATGTTTTTAAATAAATAATTGCATATTTTGTAATAATTGTGTCTCTTTGGACTAAATGCCTTGCACAGACTGCACATACATACACGACTGATAAAACTTTTAGTATTATCAGCAAAAATACTTTTAAATAAAAATACGAAAATTAATTAAATAAAGTATAAAATGCTCAATGTAATTGACAACATGAATTTATTTTACATGCTTAATACAACCAATGTAAACACTATGCTAGATAAATTATAATGAACATTATACACATACCTGTGCAAATCAACAAAAAAATACATAAGGCTCTGTCACATGCAGTCTCCTCCACACAGCACACAGATCTCAAGCTCCTGTTAGAAAACCCTGTTGACTAGCACGTGGAAACACGTCTACTTTAAAGCTTGCAAAAAGTCTGTTTAAACTTTACAAGATTTATATTCAATTGACACATTAACTGCATGTTCACAACCTCAAAACTAACATTTATACATGCATAAAACAAGGTTTGCATCGTCCAAAAACCGAAATAAGTGTTTAAAACTGACGTGCAAAATAATACATTACCTCCTCTCAGCTAGCCTAGCGCAGACTGAAGTGTATGAATGATGGCACAAGGCCTGCGACCTCTTAAAGTACAGTACAGGTATTAACACCATGGTCTGAATACAACATTCAGGCATAAATATTGGCAATAAAATACATCTTAAACATATAGAAAACAATGTTCATCAGGATTTGGTGACATTTCAACCGTAAAAGTAAAGACATAATTTCAATCCGGATACATAGGCCTGTGATGGAACAGCATGAGATCCAGCAGTATTGCGACAATCAGATCATTTGACACATTAACATTATTTTGATGGTTGCTGTCTATCTGGGACCCTAATCAAACACACCTGAATCAGCTAATCAATGTCTTCAGGATTACTAGAAAGCTACAGACAGGAGAGTGTATCAGGGTTGGAGCTAAACTCTGCAGGACAGCATTTGCCCATCCCTGTCCTAGAGTTTCTTCTAATGAGCTGATGAGTTGAATCAGGTGTGTTTGATTAGGGAGACAAAGAAAACGTGCAGTGTTGGGGGTCCTTCAGGAGCAGGTTTGGGAAACAATGTTCTAAGCTATCTGGGATGCTGACGAGATGAAACTGATCAGGAAAATGATTTATAAAGCAATCTTAGCAGAAGTGATAGTTCTATATTTATAACACAGAGTCCACTTTGCAACCTTGTTTTAATTAAGTATACATGAGATTAGATAATGATCTGAGATGTTATCACTCTGCTGCAGAATTTCAACGGCATCAACATTGATTCCGTGTGATAATATTAGATTTAGGGTATGATTACAACAATGAGTAATACTTAAGATATTGCTATAAATTACAGCAACACCTCCCCCTTTGCCTTTTAAACAAGCCTTGTGTTTATAGCACTAATCTTGCGGGGTGGACTCATTTAAAGTTATGTAATTGTCTGGTTTTACCCAAGTTTCTGTAAACACAGCACATCTAGATTATGGTCTGTAAGTAACTGTAGTCTAAAGAGAAACCTCTGAACAGTAAACTGATCACTACGGCCTCCGAGGAAGATTCATTTGCATTCAGTCTAGAATAACACACAGCCCTCACATACAAAAACTGTAGCTTTTAACACTCTTTCGTCAAACACTATTATGTAAATAGTGTTTGACGAAAGAGTGTTAAAAGCTACAGGTTTTGTATAATATATTGGAGATCTTTTGTGTATCCTTTACAAGACGATAAAGGGTTGTGTTGTTTGGCAGTAAGTTGAAAACCAGTATTCAAATGCTCCAATAAAGAACAAAATGTTGCAGAAGCAGTACAACTGGAGGAAAACTTCCAATTTCACAACAGAAAACAGATTTGAGCATCTCACCATTTTAACCCTTTCAACCCCACAGGAAACCCAGCTAACAGATTTTTGGGTAACACTTTATAATAACTGCACGCTAGTAATCATTAGTTAAGCATTAGTAAACAGTTAATTCATCATTTATAAAGCATTAAAAGACATTAATAAGCAGTTTATAAAATCAGCTATATATGCTTTATTCTTGATTTATAATCGTATCTATAATGTGTTTAATAATTGTATTTACATACTTTATTAATGATCAATTTATCATTTCTGAATGAATTGCATTATTTACAAACCAGTTATTTAGGAGTTGTCAGTGGTTCATAAGATCACTTAGAAAGTCCCTACACATTCTTATACAGTTTTAGGAGTTTCCCAGTAGACACAGGACTGAACCTCTTCAAAGAGGTTTAGATGTTGAAAGTAATAGTTTGGTTTGGTCACCATTGTGGAGGTCAGTGTTTAGTTGGGCACTTTGGTCTTGACTTTTTAATGTTAGGTTTTTGACTCGGAGGTGACACTTTCGTCTCAATAATGCATGGGGGAGTTCAAATGTTCATTTTCAGAGAGGTCCTTTGTCCTCTCAGGGTCTAGTCGCTCTTCAACCAGACTGTCCGGCATCAATTCTTACACTAGAAAGCTACAGGCAGGAGAGTTTATCAGGGCTGGAGCTAAACTCTGCAGAGCTGTGGCTCACTGACAAAAAGAACTTCATGTTGTACTAGTGTGGCTGGGAAACGTTTAAAATGTGTTCAGAATTTGAAAGATTGATTTGTTTATAAAGAAATGTGTTATAGAACTATTCATGCATTCCATATTTGCATAAACAAACTTTGTGGACTTATTCAAACTATGACAGACTTTTACAATGTACAAAGAGCAGTTTGATGATGATTTTGGTCACTTTGGTCGTGGTCTTTTTAGCAAACCCACTTTTTGAGCACAACTTCGAAAATATGCATTATGGCAAATATGAAGGTCTAAGATGATATAAAGGTCTAAGGAAAGAGAAAAAACATAGTCCTTTTAATAGTAATTTTTTAATCTCCTTTAAAGCAAATGTACCATGTTTTTAGAAATGTGATCTTTGTATTCATTGTATTCATTAATTCGTCTAAATTTGAATGTTAATTTGAATTTTAGCAGGAAGGGTTGACTTTTTTTTTTTTCTCATTGGATGAACAGAGAACTGTCATATAATCTTCTGACACACATATTTCTGTGTAGTCAGTCTAGTTGGGCGAAGAAACTCATATCAGGTGAGTCTCTCTTTACTTAAATGAGAATTAAATGCTTTAGTGTTTCTATCAATCTACACGTTTTTGCAGTTTTGCCATTAATAGCTGTTTGTGATACTGTAGACTTCATGTTTCACAGTATTTTGGGGAGAAATTTAGTGAAAGCAAGTTTAAAATTCAGTGAAAGTTTTGCTACTATTAGATTAATGCTCTGCTTTTAACATGGTCGACACAGTATTCTGGTCTCCATTATGGAGAGTTGTGTTGGACTATGGGGGCTTCTTTAAAACGCTGATAACAGACCAACATTGAATCAAGATCGATATTTAACATTGTTTTTTTTCATCAGGTTTGCACTTTAAAATAATGTTATTTCAATTATAAAGAATATTTCAAGATGGACATTAAAATAAAATCACTTATTTTACATCAAATCAACATTGAAACAATAATGAATCAATATTGCTTTATGTACTACACAATCTTAATTAAATCTTAAATAAATAGAACAAATCTTACTTTATTTCTATGCTGGTGAATCACGTCCTTTTTTACACTTTTCAAGCAGAGACTACACTGTAAAAAAGAATACATTGATTTTATTAGTATCTAATTAATAAAAATGAGGCAACAGATTACAAGCAATATTATTAATTAAATTTAACAAATTAGAATTGAGTAATAATTAATCAAATGAATTCCTTAAAAGTTAACCATTTAAAATAAGTAAAATGTACAAAATATCTTTTATTGCCAACATTGAAGACACCTGGTGTTTACAAGCAGAATCACTGAAGGAGAAAACCATAATTAAAGTCACCATTGTGGAGATCAGTGTGTGTTTTAGTTGGGCGCTTGACCCTTAAATTATTAACTTTAAGTTTTGTTTGGCTGCTGTACATGAGTTATAACAGCCAGATGAACAAATAGAAAAGGTGATGTAATGGCGTTGGTTGTGATTTAACGTAATCATTATTTCACAATCATTAGACCTGAATCACTGAACTCATATAGAGTCCAATTTTTGAGATAGGTTAACTTTATTAATTACAGCAGTATAATATTTTTAGCCTTTTCAATGAAATCCAAATGATCAAATCAATAATAAAAAAAAAAAAATTAAATAAATATAAATATATAAATATATAAATATATATATATATATATATATATATATATATATATATATATATATATATATATATATATATATATATATATATATATATATATATATATATTTTTTTTTTAGGCACAAACACACATCAAGATTTTGCGTATGAATCTCAGCAATGGTGACGAACAGATCACCTCTGAACATAAGCTCATTATTTATTCATGCAGCAATGCATGATGGGAGCCATGAATGAGTTTTGATTGGTGGCACCCAGAATGCACTGCAACATGCTTTATAAATGTCACCATTGTTGAGATTCACAGGCTGATTATTGATGTCTGTGTGTCTCCCTTTTATGTAAGAGAAACTTTTTAGAAATTATTTGCCTTACATTGTAAAAGTTAAAAAATATTATGCCGTACAAGGCCGGTGCTGCTATAGCCTCCTGAGACCCGAGAGCTTGCCTGGTGTGCATTTTATAATTGTTCTTGCTATTTGGGATAAGTTGGACCTAATAAGTATAATAACTAAAATTTGTTTTTGTACTGGAAGTAGTTTTTGCAGAAAATGATGTCCTCATGCGAGGACAGTGGGTCTATGTTTTACCATTAAAATGTCCTCATGCAAGGACAGTGGGTCTATAATTTACCATTTTACTAGCAATTATGTGAAGTGTCAGTACAAATGAAGTGATAAACACTTGACAAAATCTTTACTATTATATATTATTATTTACTATTATAAAATTTTATAATAGTACTGGTAATGGCCAGCAGGGAGCAGTAGAAGGCCACTTATTGGCTCTCTTTCATTTTGAAATTCTTGATTTTTACCAGTTTTCTGCACTACAGCAAACCAGTTTTTCCATGTTAACTCAATAATTCATGCTTACACACACACACACACACACACACACACACACACACACACATACACACACAGACAAATGTTGTTTTTTCAATGCTATTGTGATCCGTCTAAAAATTCCCAAGTTTAGCTAACCACATGGTAGAATAAATAACGTAATATCGTCCCAATGTCCTCAAACGAGTACTTCACATTTACTGATGTCCTGGAGTGCTACTATTACTAAAATATGTCAAATTTTAATCCCCATATGATGATGGAGACAGTATTGTACATAAATACATTTGTTTCATTCATATAATTTGAATAGATTTTTTACCTGGGTCATTTTTCTTTCGGGAAGTGTTTTGCTGATATTTTGCTGATTTTCCAGCCATTTTCTTCTCACTGACATTGGTGTAATGTTGTTATATCACCACAAGATGGTGTGGGCAGTGTCCCTAAATGTGGCCAACATGTCTAAGATTTACAAATTTGACTATATCATTGTGTCAAGAGGCAAAAATGTAATGTCCTCATATGAGGACGCAGGGACTCAGGAGGATAGTTAATAAAGTAAACCTAACTCATAAATTGGACTCTATGAGTTCAGTGATTCAGGTCTAATGATTGTGAAATAATGATTATGTTAAATCACAAACAACACCATCAGATCACCTTTTCTCTTTGTTCATCTGGCTGTTATAACTCATGTACAGCAGCCAAACAAAACTTAAAGTTAATAATTTAAGGTCAAGAGCCCAACTAAAACACACACTGATATCCACAATGGTGACTTTAATTATGGTTTTCTCCTTCAGTGATTCTGCTTGTTAACACCAGGTGTCTTCAATGTTGGCAATAAAAGATATTTTGTAAATTTTACTCATTTTAAATGGTTACCTTTCAAGGAATTTATTTGATTAATTATTACTCAATTCTAATTTGTTAAATTTAATTAATAATATTGCTTGTAATCTGTTGCCTCATTTTTATTAATTAGATACTAATAAAATCAATGTATTCTTTTTTACAGTGTATGTTTAATTTCATTTAGAAAGTGTGTTATATTATTAATGCATTTTACAGCAATCAGTTATGAATGATTTCAGTGATGAGGGAAGAACAAAAAAGCATTATCAGCAGTTCAGATCAACAGTTTCCCAAAATCACCTGATCATATTTTCTCTTGGCTTTATATATATATATATATATATATATATATATATATATATATATATATATATATATATATATATATATATATATATATTTGATATATGTATATAAAATAGGCCGACTCTAATTTGAGAAGAATATCCTAGTTTGTCCTAGTCCATCTTCTGCAACATATCTATTTAAAATGTAACATACAAAAGTCTTAACTGTAGATATCTGTGAAATAATCAGAGAATCTGATCACAACGTCTATTTACAATTTATATTTATGACACGAGTCAATAATCTGAGTTTGAGGGATGGACGAGACTGTTGGGAATGTTGGGATTATCCATGCCTGGTCGCGTCGATCTGAGAAAAATAAGGAGAAGGGGGATCTGAGGAAATTACACATATTGTGTGTAAAGTTGTATTTGTATTTGAGGAAGGAAAACTGTGGACTTTGGTTTCATATTTCCTCAGAATGATTGACAGATAACTTCTCTATATCATCTCAACACACACACACTTTTTCTTCAGTCAGTCGTGTCGGGTGATGATCACTGTATATCAACAGAGCATTATTTAATTCGACGACTGATTTGTCTAAACCCCAGTGAGGGGTAGGTTTAGGGGCAGAGTCAGGGATAGGTTTAGGGGCGGGGTCAGGGTTAGGTTTAGGGGCGGGGTCAGGGGTTGGTCATTCGTACAAATTAGCCAATAGCCACCTCATAAAATATGAGGAATTGATCAAGTTGTTTCTTCCTATATTGCATTATGCTTGACAATAACGGTTTTAAAAGTCTCAATTTGAACTCTGATCCAAAATCAAATGCTGTGGAAAGTTTTACATGTGTGTTTGATACAAAGAGAAAACAGCTTTTTATAAGTCATGTGTCAATGCAATGGCTAATTTGTTTATTCTCTAACTGTAAAGGAAACTCGTCCTCTGAACTGGTTTGTGGATAAACAGAAATAAACTGACAATGGCGTCCTTTCATAAAGGTGAGTATTCTCCTTGTGTTTAAAGGTTGCCTCTCATCTCCCCAAAAACCTTATGAACTGTGAACGTATGATGAATGTAGTTTTCTCAGACTCAGACTATGTGTTTTTTATTGACATTTTCTTCATATTTCAGGTTTTATAAAAACTCATCCTCTCATCTCTGCTATTCTGTGTAAGTCTAAACAGTGTTTTGTGCTTTTTGTCTGTATGCTGATGTAATGACCAGTGAATCAGATCTGGTTTATCCTTCACGTCACTTCACACAGTAAATTCCCCGGTGTTGAATTACCATCGCTCAGTGTTCATAAGGGAAACACCAGCAGAGTGCTCAAAGAAACACAGAAGCTGTGTTAGAGTTAATGAGATAATTAAGTGATTAATTGAGTGACGATTGTTTGATTATTGAAGAAACCTGGTGATAACAAGTAGAATCACTGAAGAAAAGAGAAACAAAAGAACTACAACTGACTTCCAGACACAGCTTAATATGAAATCAACTGACTTCTTTTTCTGTGATTCATCTGAGAATTAGCAGAGGTTTAGATGTTAATGATTTATTGAAAATGTTTTTTTTTTTTTTTATTGAATCAGTGTTTCTTTTGGTTGTGCAATCTTAGCTTTTTATATCAGTTTGTGGTTTTTGTAACAGTGTTAACAAAACACATACTTTGTTGCAAGGAAACAATATACAAAAATGATCATGTGATATAGTTTTATTATAAATACATGTTTGACTAAACTTATAACTGACCAAACTATTGGTTATTAACAGAGGTGTGTAGTCCAGGGGTCAGAAAGTAAAAGTCCTGCCATATGTTTATTCCACCCATGAGCCAGGAGAACACTGAGGAGTGTTCATTTAACACTGGTGTATGATGCAATAATAATCAATAATAAACAATGCAATAATTTATATTGATACAACTACAATGTTATTGATTTAACTGTGTAGAGAAACCACTCTAAACAACAACCACTTATTTTATTTCATTCTGCTCTTCACATAAAGCTGCTGTTTGACTTCAGAAGATTTGGAATATGACACACACATCATACTTCATACAGATACTGTAGTGCTGCAATGGTGCTTTTTTGACAGAAAAGGCTTGTGAGTTTCATAATGTGGAAAAGATGGATGAGGATAATAATAATTTCTAGGATAGACAATACAATATTCTGTGAAAGAAAAAGTCATGATGACAGAACTTTCATTTTCGGGTGAACTATTATTTTAAGTACAAGTTTATATTTATATATGTTTATTTATATTTTATTGTATCCTAAACCTGTTGATTCATTTGTATTTATAATTATTTTTTAGATGTCTTTAGACTGTACTTGGCCTTTTCAACTGTCTCACCGGTGACGACTGCAATAGGTAATGTACACTGAAAAAAAAAAAGTCAGTTCAACTTAGAAAATCTACTTCATGTGGAAACATCTACAATAACTGGTTGAAATGTTGAAATAAAATAAATTATTTAAGATTACTGATTATAACCAGAGGGTTAGTTATTTAAGATTATTATGACAAGGTTTTATTGAAGCATAACTGTCAGTAGATATAACCTGTGAACCTGTAGATATAGCCAATGAAATAAAGTAAAAATTGGACAGGAAATAGGCCTATATTAAAATATGAATATGAATATGAATATCTTATTCTTCATTCAGTTCTGAACAGAATCAGATTTAACAGGTTTTTTAAACGCTTATCAAAATAGAGTAGTGCAACAGCGCTATTATTATCAGATCATGTGAGCAGAAAGCAGGGAGAGGACGAGTGAACGAGAGGATAGCGTCATTTACCACACTCAAAAAAAAAATTGTGTCTAAACATAAGATTTATGTATTTGAATTGCATGTAAAATTCCCATGCATTTGGATTACATAGTTTTAACATAAACCAATCAATAATCTGAATGTGATTCATATTTTTAAGTCATACATAAATGAAACAGATAAGATTTATGTAATTGTATTAATAAACTGAATGTGATTTATATTTGTCAGTCGTATGTAAATGAAACCAGTACGATTTATGTAATAGTACACAGAAAAACGCCCATGTTAAATTAAAGGGATAGTTCACTTTGAAATAAAATTTTGGTATGTTTTAGCTTACCTCAAGGGCATCCAAGATGTATGTCTTTTTTTCCTCAGTAGTTTCAATTTTGATATTTTAGGTCAAACCGTTCTTGTCTGTCAGTCATATAATGCAGGTCTGCGGTCACTGTCTCAGAACAGCATGCACAAGTCCAAATTAAAACAATTCCCCACCATCCAAATTAAACAATTCCCCATCGTAAGTACACTTTGATGGCCTAAGACACGAAACGAGCGGTTTGTGTGAGAAAACGAACCGTATTTATATAGTTTTTGCCTCTTGAACAAAGCCGCGTCCAATTGATCTGACGGCGCGGGCGGGTATAGATATATACACTGATGTCGCCTTGGCTAATGAACTGCAATAGCAAAGGCGACATCTAGTGTTTCTATATCTATATCCGCCCGCGTGCGGGTATAGAAACACTAGCACTAGATGTCGCCTTCGCTATTGCAGTTCATTAGCCAAGGCGACATCAGTGTATATATCTATACCCGCCCGCGCCGTCAGATCAATTGGACGCGGCTTTGTTCAAGCGGCAAAAACTATATAAATACGGTTCGTTTTCTCACACAAACCGCTCGTTTCGTGTCTTAGGCCATCAAAGTGTACTTACGATGGGGAATTGTTTAATTTGGATGGTGGGGAATTGTTTTAATTTGGACTTGTGCATGCTGTTCTGAGACAGTGACCGCAGACCTGCATTATATGACTGACAGACAAGAACGGTTTGACCTAAAAATATCAAAATTGAAACTACTGCGGAAAAAAAGACACCTACATCTTGGATGCCCTTGAGGTAAGCTAAAACATACCAAAATTTAATTTCAAAGTGAACTATCCCTTTAACACTGCTCAGTGTTCATATGTGTGCACACTACAGAGGTAAAGCGGTGTTGAAGTTAATGAGATAATTAAGTGATTGAGCATTAGTGATGATGAACACCTGCTGTTAACAAGTAGAATCACTGAAGGAAAGAGAAACACACACACAGCGGAGAGCACACACACACACAGTGGAGAGCACACACACAGCGGAGAGCACACACACAGCAAAGAGCACACACACATCAGAGAGCACACACACAGCAGAGAGCACACACACACAGCGGAGAGCACACACACACACACACACACACACACACACACAGAGGAGAGCACACACACACACAGGGGAGAGAACACACACACAGCAGAGAGCACACACACACAGCAGAGAGCACAAACACACACACACACACACACACACAGCGGAGAGCACACACACAACAGAGAGCACACACACAACGGAGAGCGCACACACTGCAAAAAGAGATGTGTCAAAAAACAACACATGTGACTGTGTAGATAGCATTTTGACACATGTTGTGTAGATTTTAGCACACGATGTGTGTTAAAATGTAACTCTGGATAGAATAGCACTGGGTGGAGGGCAGTTTGTGTTTATGAAAAAAATTATAGGTATATTTTATATAGTATCCCATAAAATGCTCTAAAATAAATAAAGCAATACATTCAAATAAATCAATTAAATCTTAATTCATGAAAACTAAAGAAAATAAAGATCAACGGGTGTTTTTTTTTTTGTAGCCAATCACATCATGCATCTTTTTCAATGTCTTTTTCAAATGCTGCTTTCACTTGTTATTAATAACCAGATTTACTTTATTTCTGTCAGACTCTACAGAAGCTCTTATTGAGAATTAACAGGTTTTGGTGTTGACGATTCATTGAATGTTTCATTTAAAGTCACCAGAATCGTGATTAGTGTCAGCTTTATTTGAGCTCTTGACCCTTGACTCTTTAACATTAGCTTCTCTGATTGCTGTAAATGTGTATTTGCACATTTCAGCACATTTCAACACATTTAAAACAGCAGAAATAATCATGAGAAAAATATGCTCAGATGATGATATTATCATCATGGACATGTATGATTGTTAAGCTCAGCAAGAGTATGATATTTTAAAGTTGAGTGTAATATGTAAAAGATCATATTTAAACAGATTATCAGATTATCATATTGCAATTAACTTAAAGGGACTGTAAGTAGGAATTTCTCCCATCTAGCGGTGAAATTGTATTTTGCATTCAAACGAATAATGCTCTCCAGCGCCTCACTTTTCCAAATGCGCGTTGCATCTACGGTTGCCGTTATGTACCAAAAAGCTATGACAGGATAATAGCACTTCGGTCTTATAATAGCACTTCGAGTTTTCCTTCGGGTGAACAGGTTTGTTATTTAAAACAAACTGAAACTTGAATCAACGAAAAAAAGAATGTTACAGTATAAATTACTGACTGTGAAAAACATTAACTATGGTAGTTAGTAGTAATGCCGCCTTTATTCGTTATATTTTTGAAGTAGGCTACGTGCATTGTTATCATCATCATCCGTGCCTTCTCTAACGTTACTTTACTCAATAACGTTAGCTGCTAATCATCAAAGACCCTGTTTAACTTACTATGAATAGAATAGATAAATAGATATAACTATAAATGTTCTACTGTCTATATAATAAAGTTCACAACAAAGCAATGAAAAAGAAGCTTGTAATTAAGACCGTAACATTGACTTAACTGTCGAGAAGAAAGCAGGCAACTTCAGCATCTCTTTTGAAAGCTAATCTCCGGTCACGTTTCCTTTTACGGTCTATTTTGGACTTTTTCGACGACGAGGACTCCTTATCCTGTGACTCATATGTATGAATGAACGGTGTATAAATAAACGTGCAGTGCAGCCTTTTAAACTTGCCGCGGCAGTTTCAAGCGCCTCTCACTGCTCTGCTCCTCCACTTCTGTTGACTTCAGTCCGTCACGTGACGCTGGCTCTGAACGAAACGCGTTTTGGAAACGCGTTGACCTAGTACTTTTTGTCCCTCTCTGCTATTATAGTTTTTTAAGATGGCGGAACTACATGGAAGCCTCCGTGGACCTACCCGTCCCATGTATATAAAGATAATAAATTCTTCTTTTACGAGGATTAGTCTGATCATTGGCATAGGTATTTGTACACCATTGAGGGCATATTTATGAATAAAAATATTGATTTTAGATAATAAAATACCTAAAAAGCTACATATTGTCCCTTTAAAATTTAATTTTAAATACACAGTTTGTACAAAACCTTACAGACTATGGTTTCAAACAGACATCAAGAATCAGCGTATGAATCTTAACAATGGTGACAAACAAAAAGCTTCATGCTGCAATGCATGCTGGGAGTCACCATGGTACAAATCTCATCCATGACTCCCAGCATGCATTGCGGCATGAATTTTTTCGTTTGTAACCATTGTTGAGATTCATACGCTGATTCTTGAAGTCTGTGTTTGACTAGTTTCTGCTGCAGATTAAAATTTACAGAAAATATTTATTTTATTATTCTGCACTGCTGGACAGAATGATGTAGTGGCACAAGATTGTTATAATTAACAAATAAATTAGAATTAGAAATAAATTAAATGTGCACCATCCATATACTCATAAACTTGATCAGATCAGCACTTGCTGATTATAACATCATCAAGAAACATCTGATCATATTTTCTCTCACCATAACAAATGTATTTGATTAAAATACAGTTAAAGCAGCCAAAGAAAAACTAAAAGAAGAGTAAAGGGTCAAGAGCTCAAATAAAGGAGCCATTAATCACGATTCTGGTGACTTCAAATAAAACGTTCAGTGAAACATCAACATCTAAACCTCAGTTAATTCTCAATAAGAGCTTGTCTATGTAGATTCATGATGTCTAAAACATACAAATGTTCAAAAAAACTCTTTATTAAACGTCACTGGACTCCATAAACACAAGTTAACAATACGTTTCAGTATTCATCTAAACACTCAGTTGTAAAAACACAGGAAGGGACTCTGGCAAATACACACCGACTACAGTCACATGTGACACATATCTGACACAAGTTGTGTAACTATAACACATTAGTGTGTAAAAGGTTTCAACACACTTCTGTGTAAGAGGAATAACACATTAGTTGTGTTAAAGGTAATACAAAATGTGTAGTCCTTATAAACACAGAGATGTGATAAGAATCGACACGGGTTGTGTGTTAAATTTGACACAACATGTGTTAAAATCTACACAACATGTGTTGTCCCTGAGCACACACACTACATGTGTTAAAATCTACACAACATGTGTTGTCCCTGAGCACACACACGACATGTGTTAAAATCTACACAACATGTGTTGTCCCTGAGCACACACACTACATGTGTTAAAATCTACACAACATGTGTTGTCCCTGAGCACACACACTACATGTGTTAAAATCTACACAACATGTGTCATTTTTAACATCTCTTTTTACAGGTTGTGTTGTTTTCAACTCATCATTTTATAAGAGCGCGCCGACACTCACCATCACTGTGAATGGTATGCTGTGTTTGCTGCACTGTTAGACCTTACCAGGTTTTTAAAAAACAAACAAAAAAAACAGTGTTAACAGTGGGTTAACAATGTATGTTCTCAAAAAAACAGGCCAGTGGAAATTCAAGTTATTTATATACAATATTTTGTCAGTTGTTATATTTTAATTTAATTAAATTCAAAGTGTAAACTCGGTGAACTGTTATCTCTTCATGAACTTTTGTCAAAAGCAGCATTATCAGTTAGGGGTTGAAGCGTGAATAACTGAATAATATCCAGTACAGTGAGTCTGTCCAGTCATTGAGCTTGAAACATTGTGTTGTACTTTGTGTGCACATGCATTCTGTACTCGACTATTAATTAAACGGTTAATATTTTTGCATCTGGCCCTTTAGCTTTATTTTTTTAAATTACACAATTTGTGTGTTAAAATGACTGACACATTTATTGTGTTAAATTTGACACAACATGTGTAGTCCCTGAACACACTCACCACATGTGTTAAAATTCTACACATGATGTGTCATTTTTAACACATCTCTTTTTGCAGTGCACACACACACACACACACACACACACACACACACACACACACACACACACACACACACACACACACACAGCAGAGCAGAGTGGAGAGCACACACACAGCAGAGAGCACACACATACACACAGCGGAGAGCACACACACACACACACACACACAGTGGAGAGCACACACACAGTCACACAGTCACACACACACACACACACACACACACACACACACACAGTGGAGTGTTTGTTTTTGTGGTTTACGAGGACTTTTGACCTGAATACGCGCCGCATTATCGGGACATTTGGGTTTATGAGGACAGGGACCATTACATGTCCTCATAATTCCGACAGTGTAGATGTAATTTACTACGTCCCAGAAGCTCCCTCTCAAATTTTGGCGCCATGTCCTTACATACCACAAAACCCTGAAATGTTTTACCATACACAGTGCATCCTTGATTTCGAGAGTGCGCTCCCGGAGCCAGGTCCTGGTATTACACCTGCAATTTGCATTTTTCACACAAGTGTATGCTTTGGGGCCTGTGATTGGACCGATCGGTACCGGGAAATCGCGAAAACAAGATGGCGCCAGTGGGCGGAGCTTCATTCAGCTTTAGCATGTCTGTATAACAAGCAACTTAATGCAAAATACTAATTATTTAAGTATTTTTGCCTGTAATTTATTAATTGTGCATTAAATATATGATAAATAAATAAATAAAATCCCGTTTATATTATGATAAGTTTGACGTAATCAGAGGTGTAGTCATTCGTCACGGTCATTTCCTGTTTGGACTGGACAGAAGCTCTGCACCTGAGAAGACATCTGTGGGCCTGATGAAGGCAACTGTTATCTGTAAGGTAAGTTATAATGTTGTTTTTAATAGCATGCGGGTCTGTTTGGCTTGTTTGTGCATGTCCTGTAAGCTCTTCGCTGCTCGTTTTACAGTTAGAAAGCAGCTAGCGCATGCTAGCGGTCCTATACTCAGATAGCAACATTGTTTCGGCCCAGATCCGGCCCACATCTGGCACTTGTGGAATGCTGATCTGACCCACATGCAGCGTGGAATGACGGCACTTGGGTGGGCTGCTCCTGTTTGCCAGATCTGGGCCACAAGCAGGCCATAGCAATGCCACATGTCAGCCAAGAGCAAAGAAATAAACCAGAACTGGACCTTATCTGAGCCACAAAGTCTGTGTATATTAAATATGGAGTCATCTCTGCATTAATAATCACTGAAGGAAAGAAGAGAACAGAAAAAGAGACGAGCAGAAACACAAGAACTACAACTGACTTCAGACACAGTCTAAGATGAAATCAACTGAAGAGAAAAGAAGACATTAAATCTGTGAAGATCTCAGCAGAGGAGGATTAAACAACTCCACAAACAGCATTACCAGCTTCACTTATTACTAACCAGACTGACTTTATTTCTGTCAGACTTCTACAAAAGTTTTATTGAGAATTAACAGAGGATTAACTCTAATGTGTTTCATTTGAAGTCACCATTACAGTGAATAGTGTTTCCATTAGTTGGGCTCTTAACTCTTATTATATCAATTGTCTTTTTTGGCTGCTGTGACAGTGTGTTTGTTAAACACATTTGCAGTAGCAAAGAAAGCTAAAGTGAAAAGAGAATACTTCTACAGGATTTATTAATCTTACTTAACGTTAATCTCAACATTTTCCTAGACATTTTAGGATCCAGTGTTGTATCTGCTTATTTAATGCACTGTGAACTAACATGAACTCACATATTTTATTAACTCACATTAACAAAAGTTTTTATCTCTGTTAGTTCATGTTAGTTAATGCAATAACATATGTATTGTGAAGTTTTACCAAAACATCTATTGCTTTACAAATAATAATTTTAATAAATAAAATGAAATTAAAATGCAAACAAGTTATTGGACAACATTACTTAGGCTACATATAAATAATCAAAATGCATATGCCATGGATAAATAAAATGAAATAGCCTCCGCACGGACAATAACGGAATGATTTTACTCAAACCATATTGTTGATGAAAATGATACAAGAACAATAAAAGTACTTGTTATGAATAATAACGCATCAGTGTTTTTGAAAACATATTAAACTTTTTAACATTACAGTAATATTAAACATCTTTAATATTTCTGTGTCAAATAGCTGCGTGTGCTAAAGCTAAAGAGCTGAAGGAAGGAACACCCCTAAACTAAAGCTTTGTTAGATGGTTTTAGCTCAACGGAACATATGATAAATTAGATATTTATACAAAATAAACACAATATTACAACTTATACTTGCACAAAATCATGCACAGATTAACTTAATCAACTATTACATAGTGAAACTGCTGTTGTGGTTGCGCTCCTCCCAGGACAACACGCTGAAACACACAAACTAAACCCAAAGAATTCACAACATTTTTAATGCAGTAGTTTGCTCATTATAATGTTATGTATGACAGTCCCAATCATAATTAATGTTCTGCATTGAAGCTAATGATCATCACCGGTACAGTGAAGTGTGTTCTGCATTGCTGTATGAGCGCGCGTGCTGAAGAGATGATCACCGGTAGGCCTACAGTGAAGCGCTTTACTGCAGCGCTCATTAACTCAGCCAAATGCATTCTATATGAGATAAATCAGATATATATAACAAAATTAAAAAAAATTACAACTTACAATTCCACAGAATGCTGCGAATGCACAAGCAAACTCTCCAACGCGCTGATTTCACAGATTTGTGATTCAAATATTTCAAAACCTTCATGGTTAACAGCGCACATCTGAAGCTGAAGGAAGTAATCCGTTATTTATTATTGTTAATACATCGGCCTAATTTTCTTATCGGATTGACAACGCTAACATTAAAAATGAGCATTTATTTTCCAATACTGATATGGTGTCCAATATATCATGCATCTCTGATTGGTTATGACCATACATTTATAGGATTTTAACTATATACATGATTACAACTTCTGTCACCCTGTTTTAAATCTAAAGTCACTATTCATCTCATTAATTTGATCACTATTAATACTGAGTGGTTTGAAATGTACCATCATACCTGAATTTGTTTGGGCATCATCAGCCTTCTTTTGCTCAAGTATATCATTGATAATGTGAAATTGTTTTAATTTGATGTTTTTTGACAGTGATCAGTCAATGTTAATTTGGAGAATCTCTGAATCCTTTGTCTGTACTAGAATGTTTATTTTTTCTTACTTTACCTTGCTTTCAGGTGAGCCCTGAGAAGGAACAATCATCATTGGAGAATCAAGACTGTGTTGAGATGGTAATAAAAAGAGCATGGCATCATTTTAGAAAAAATGCTAGTCTAGTAAGAACTTTTTCACATTATCTTTGGGGCTGTTTTACACCTGGTCATTTCATTGTCAAAACAATTCCATTTACACTTGGCCACATAAATGTGTCTTCTAGCCTGGGAAAACCCAGACAAACTTCCGGCAAATTTAGATTTGCTCTGCAAGTAGTCTGGCAAAGAGCCCATTCAAGCCGATTTCTAATCCGTCCAAATCGAGGCACCAATCAGAAACGTTGGGGCGGGCTTTACACGATGACGATCGCTCTGATTGGTTTTAGGTCTATCCAATTGCGCCCAGAGGCATTTGAGTGACGTCCGTTGGTGAACTGCATCAACTTTTAAATGCATTATTATATTCAAATTGCAAACACATAAGGACAGTCTCCATGAAAGACCCACTGGCAGATGAACGTGCTACTACATTTCTCTCCGAAACGGTAGGAAATTAAATTAGATTTAATAGAGGATTTTAACTGTGACAAGATGATTGACAGGGCAGTTTACGTGACAGGATGCACGCGACAGATCCGTCCAATAAAGATGATGAAGTTGTATGTCCCAAAGCTTGCCTACTTTTTTGCTACACATTCAAAATTAAATACCTTTTCTTCATAAAAAGAGTACATACTTTTATGGCGTAGTGTAACTTAGGCGAATTGGGACGCAGCATATGGCTTTACACGATGACGATCGCTCTGATTGGTTTTAGGTCTATCCAATTGCGCCCAGAGGCATTTGAGCGACGTCTGTTGGTGATGCCCCTTTGGAAATGAGTTATTAATGAAGCTTTGCCAGACCATAACTCAGTTACTACTGAGAATGGTCTGGTTTTAACCAGGCTATGTGTCTTCACAAAACGGATATAAATCCGATCTTCAATTCCCGCACTATAACAGATTTAACGGTGTTCACATCATTGAAAGCTACCGCTATGAGCATCTTTTTATGTATCATCAGCACTGGTAAAATCATTTATTCTCACTACTTTTAATGAAGATGACTGTTATTTTAATTTTCAATTTGTATTTTGCATATCAGCAAGCTGATGAGATCCTGAGCTACTCATCTGCAGTGATGTGTGTTGTGATCCGTGGGTTTTCAATTTCTGCCTCACTCTCATTCTCTGTACAGAAGAATACATACTTTAGTAATATCTAAACACATGAGAGCTCATGTGCTTACAATGGTGGTTGTATTCTAATGACACCAGAGGTGGAAAGTCCAGGGGTCAGAAAGTAAAAGTCCTGCCATATATTTATTCCACCCATGAACTCACACAGCAAAAACTCTAGTTTTAAATGAACTCTCCTGGAAGTTTATTTGGCTCCAGACTCAAGAGTGTTAAAGTTAATGAGATAATTTAGTGAATGATTGAGTGATGATTGAGCATTATTGAAGACATCTGATGTTAACAAACAGAATCACCAAAGGAGAAAATCTCTTTTTTTAAGTTGCCATTATGGTGATCAGTGTTGGCTTTAGTTGGGCTCTTGAACCTTAAACTAATACCGTTAGATTTTGTTTGGCTGTTCTATCAGTGTTATAACTCTCAGATGAACAAAGAGAAAAGCTGATCAGGTCATTTTGGTTGTGTTTCGACATAATCATCTTTTGACTTGAATCACAAAGCTCATTCAGAGAGTTAGGTTTACTTTGCTGATTACAGCAGTCTATGATTCTACAGTATACTCTTATCAATATAATCAGCATTTTCAAAATAATCCAAAAGATTTCTTTAAAGTTGCCCTGATCAAAACACTTTGAAAAGTTTTTTTTTTTTTTGACACACTGACACCAAGAATCAGCCTGTGATTCTCAACAATGGTGACAATAATAAAGCATGTTGCAGTGCATTCTGGGTACCACCAATCAAAACTCATTCATGGCTCCCATCATGCATTGCGGTATGAATAAATTATGATCTGAATTGTCTTACTAATTTCCTTTCCCTAATTGAATATTCTTTTTGTCACCATTGTTGAGATTCATACACTGATTCTTGATGTCTGTGTGCGCCTTAAAGAAAGATTTTTTTTTTTTTTTTAATATCAGAACAACTTTTAAGAAATAATTTGGATTATAATGACAAATCTGGATATTATTCTGTAGAATCACTGTGATGCTGTTATGACCAATATACATTTAAGTCAGAGATTAGGGTTATAAATGAGTTCAGTGATTCAGGTTAAATGATGATTATGTTAAAATATAACCAACACCTGTTCACCTTTTCTCTTTGTTCATCTGGCTGTTATAACACAGATACAGCAGCCAAACAAAATCTAAAGTTAAACATTTAAAGGTCAACTGCCCAACTAAATCAAACACCGATATCCATAATGGTAACTAAAATTGTGATTTTTCTCCTTTGGTGATTCTGCTTGTTAACATCAGGTGTCTTCAATAATGGTCAATCATCACTCAATCAATCACTAAATTATCTCATTAACTTTAACACTCTTGAGTCTGGAGCCAAATAAACTCCCAGGAGAGTTCATTTAAAACTGGAGTTTTTGCTGTTTGAGTTCATGGGTGGAATAAACATATGGCAGGACTTTTACTTTCTGACCCCTGGACTTTCCACCTCTGGTTTTCAAGGGCTGTTTTGTAAATCTTTCTGAAGTTTTGAATGGTTCATCTGCTTATATGTCAAAACAGTAATGATACTGTATGCTTTCTGAAAGTTCACACAGTTGTGCAAGTTTTATTGACCATGTTTTTAAGTTTGTGGATGTCACTTTCCCCTTAAAATGGCATGACATGATGGTATTACATGGTAAAACCAAAAAAACTCAATGTTTATGATGATATTATTGAAGTCATAATTAAAGCACATCTAAAACACTTCTGTCCCTGTAATGTTGTTTTGTGTATTGTCTTGGAGATCCGGTACTCTTTAATCACCGTAGTCTTGGCACCGTGTTGTCAGGTTTGTGTGTTGTGTGTTGTCATGTGCCAGTGCAACCACTGAAATGACATATTTTGTGTATTGTAAAATGAGTGTCCTCATAATCAGGTCGGGCCCCAAAAATCACAATTAGGTCATAGAACATTTTAGGATGAGCGGGAATGTCCTTGTGTACCACCAAAATATCATATGGTCATATTTTCTGTTCTGTTGTGTGTATAGAACATTTGAAGTCAGATTTGTGATCTGCATTAAAACAAAATTGTTGATAGTTTTATCATCACTGTAGGGCATTGGGAAAGGTGTGTCCTGATATACCACCACTAAACTGGTTTGGTCATCAATGTACTTCTATACCACAAAAACAAGTATATGTGAGCACACACACACACACACACACACACACACACACACACACACACACACACACACACACACACACACACACACACACACACACACACACACACACACACACACACACACACACACACACACACACACACACACACACACACACACACAGTGGAACATGAGCAGTTGCTTTGAGGTTGTGTATCTTCGGAAGTGAACCTGTCCATCCTGAGCTTTAGTGGACACTTTTCTGAGCACCTCGTGTCTGATCTCTTCTCAGTTCAAACACTGACTGTCACTGAGTGAACGACAGATCTCTGTCTCTCTCTCAATAGTGCTAGTTTAGAGTCAGACCCGATCAAACCACTGATACAGTGTTGCTGAGGACACTACTGGAATAAAACACTTCACACGCTGCGGAGAAACTCACTTATTTTCTGTAAAATACTGTTTTTTTGTTTTGTTTTTTTTGCCATTATTTGCATATGAAATATTGAGGAAACTGAATGTCAGATTGTTACTTTAATATGGAAATTAATTTATAATATTAGTTATATTTTATAATTATATCATTTATTATAATATTAGTTTAATATTAGGATTCCCGCTGAAAACCTGGCAATGGTAATTTTGAAATGGGTCATTTTTAGACCAAGAAACTGGAAATAAAATCTTAAAAAATAGTAATAACAATAATAATATGTACATGATTACACTGGTATGTAACGTGTTTACTTCCAATTTAAAAGATTTTTTTTTTTTTTTTTATTTAAGACGCATTGATGTTTAAATAATCCTATAAATGCATTTGAAAACATATTGTGGATCGAAATGAATCACTCCGAATTTGCAAATGAAGAAGAAGAAAAAGCTGCACTTTTGTAACCACATTTTGTAATAAAATATGTTTTTCAGAAATGTGTTATTTCTTAATATATTTTCATTACAGCTAATCTCTCAGACCCCTGCTACAACTACACTGAGCTGGACAATTCATGGAGATCCATCAGTAATACAGATGCTTCAGTCATAAACTGTGACAGGAATGTCTCCTGGAGCGGCTGGTATCGTCTCTTCATTAATGGTGTGAGCGCTCATATCCCAGACACATGTGTTGCTCAGTACAGATGTGGCACTCGAGTCCCACTGTGGATACGTGGTGGACACCCAACAGTAACAGATGGAGTCGTCACTCGAGATGTCTGCGGTCACTGGTTCGGTAATGCTGCGAGTTACTGCTGCTTGTTCGGGTCTTTTCCCATTAAAATCAAAGCCTGTCGAGACAATTATTATGTCTATGAGCTGGTTAGTCCAACTGTGTGTTCTTCTGGTTACAGTCTTGCATACTGTGCAGGTAATTATATACACATGAGCTCTTTCTACACACTCATGATATTTGTGTTTCTGTTCATTAATCACTATTCATCCAAACTTTCAGACACTGGCAGCATTAACACCAGCCCTACAACTGTCACACCAGTGACCATCTCACCTGGTAATGTTACACACTGTGTCTCTATTGGCTTATTTTCTGGAAAGTATCATAAGCTTAAATTGATTGTAGGACAACTGACACAATGTCTATGATCAATTTAGGCTTACAATGCTTTTAGGAAATGCCGCTCTTTATCATTGGATAGATGTGTGCGTGTGTCAGAAGAATGAAATATTTACTGCATCACTTTAATTAATTAAAAACATCAGCTGTTGTTGCCAGTACTGTACTGTAGAAAATACAGTTCAACATATTGTTGCCACAATTGATTTGTTAATCCATACAGTGATTTCTCAGGGTCATTATTGTATGTCTTGCTCAGCGTTATTTAAATAAATGTTTATTTTATAATAAACCACAAAGCTTCCCAGCAAACAGAGTTTAGTTACAAGAAAGTTCTCCAAATATTCAGTGTTGGTTCTGGGAATGTGAAAAATGTCCATTAATCAAATGTCCAAAATGTTACTTGAAGGTTAGTGTGATGCACTGTAAAAATGAATACGCTATATCTAATCAATAAAATTGTGGCAAGAGATTACAAGCAATATTATTAATTAAATTGAACAAATTAGAATTGAATAATAATTAATCAAATTAATTCCTTAAAAGTTAACCATTTAAAATGAGTAAAATTTACAACTATTTTTTTTAAACATTTTTTTTTTAATTGCCAACATTGAAGACATCTGATGTTAACAAGCAGAATCACTGAAGGAGAAAACCGTAATTGTAAGTCACCATTAGGTGATCAGTGTTTGTTTTAGTTGGGCTCTTGACCCTTAAATCATTGACTTTAGATTTTGCTTGGCTGCTGTATCTGAGTTATAACTGCCAGATGATCAAAGAGAAAAGGTGATCTGATGGTGTTGGTTATGTTTTAACATAATCATTATTTCACAATCATTTGACCTGAATCTCTGAATTGAAAGATAGTCAATGTAGAAATGTTTTCTGAAAACTTTTAAAATGGCTGAAAAAAAAGTAACTTAACAATTGTCAAGAGCCTGGGTTATCATTCATTTTTAATAAAGAGATGCTGTGGTAAATTTGAACATGGATTTTTATTATTATTCTGCATGTATTCACAGACATTTCATGCAGGGTTTGGTTATGAATATTTGCCTCAAAAGTCCTGGAAATGTATTTATAGAAATGTATGAAACCTGTAGATTGTTCTCAGGAGTGTCTGGCTGTCATTCACTGTACAGTAGCTCTGAATATTCCACACTTCAGTCAGAAACAGTCCTTGTCCGTTTCTCAATATGCGTTCTTGTCTGTACTTGTGTTCTTGTGGACTTGTGAAACGTCATCAGTCGCTGCCCAAGTACTGTCCCAATTCAAAGTTCACATCTAGCCAAGTCCAGTTCAAATCCCCGGATGTGTTCTTGATCCGCCCCTTTTACCGAGGATGCATCGAGAGGTGACTTGTGCGGACTTGAGACAGCCAGGTATCCCAGAATGCATCTCGCACCAACCAGCAAGCGTCAATAGCAGAGGAGAAACCCCACGTAATTTTAAAAATACTGCTGTAATTGTGTCACGAAATCTAGTTTTAAGAGTTTTTCAGGCGAGTATGTAGTTGATTAAAGCTCAAATATGTGGTTTATTTATAAAGGCACCTATTTGAAAATTTGATCCTACGTTTTCGGAGTTGTGAGATCCAGTGATCACTGGACACTCGGCGCTCATGCACCCCGCCGAGAACAGCTTTCCTCAGCTAGTCCTTCTGACGTTTCACAGCAAAATCCCCAGAGTTAAATTAACTCTGTTCAGAGAACATTTGGTCCCTCTCTAAAGAGAGTTAAAATAACTCTGAATCAGAGTTAAAGTTAATGAGATACTTAAGTGATTAATTAAGTAATGATTGGGTATTAATGATGAACACCTGCTGTCAACAAGCAGAATCACTGAAGGAAAGAGAAACAAGAACAGAAAAAAAAGAAACACAAGAACTACAACTGACTTCCAGCCACAGATGAAATCAACTGAAGACTAAATAAAACATTAAATCTCTCAAGATCTCAGCAGAGGAGGATTAAACAACTCCACAAACAGCATTACCAGCTTCACTTATTACTGACCAGATTGACTTTATTTCTGTCATTCGTTTACAGAAGTTCGTATTGAGAATTAACAGAGGTTTAGATGTTGACGATTTATTGAAAATGGTTGGTCACCATAATGGAGATGAGTGTTTCCTTTAGTTGGGCAGTTTGACTATAGCTTATTTTTTTGTGAGTTTGTGTTTTTTTGTAACAGCTTTTACCAAAACATGTAATTTGTTGCAAAGAATGCCAGACGCAAAGATGTTCAGGTGATCTAGTTTTCAACAACAAAAAGTAGAGTGATGCATTTATATCATTACTGTCTAAAAGTGATCATTTGATGTTAATAGATTATATTCACTAACAATACTCTCTTGCCACTGATTTTTACTTTTTTAAATACATAATAGGGGAATTTTTTTTTCTAAGACACAGACATCAAGAATCAGCATATGAATCTCAACAATGGTGACATGTTTCATGCCGCAATGCATCCTGGGAGCCATGAGTTTTATACTATTGTGGCTCCCAGCATGCATTGCAGCATGAAGCATGTCACCATTGTTGAGATTCATATGCTGATTCTTGATGTCTTTGTCTAAAAAAAAAAAAAAAAAATCCCTACAATGTATTTTAAAAATCTAAATTCAGAATGTCTGATCTGTGGCTAGAGGGTATTGTTAGTGAATATAATCTATAACATCAAATAATCTCTTTTAGACAGTCATGAGATAAGTGCATGTTTTTACTATATGTTGTTAAAAACTTTCACCTGATCATTTTTGTTTTTGGTTTTCTTTGTAACAAATTACATGTTTTGGTAAAAACTGTTACAAAAACCATAAACTTGCAAAAAGAGTCAAACTGCCCAACTGAAGGAAACACTCATCACCATAATGGTGATCATAAATTTTCAATAAATCATCAACATCTAAACCTCTGTTAATTCTCAATAAGACCTTCTGTAGACGTCTGACAGAAATAAAGTCAGTCTGGTTAGTAATAAGTGAAGCTGGTAATGCTGTTTATGGAGTTGTTTAATCCTCCTCTGCTGAGAACTTGTTGACAGCAGGTGTTCATCATTAATGCCCAATCATCACTTAATTAATCACTTAAGTATCTCATTAACTTTAACTCTGATTCAGAGTTATTTTAACTCTCTTTAGAGAGGGACCAAATGTTCTCTGAACAGAGTTAATTTAACTCTGGGGATTTTGCTGTGTACCGCTGGCTCTGATGTCTCTAGTCTATAGTCTCTATAACTTGTATAGTCTAGTCTCGAGATATCATTCGTCTTGTGTATATCTAACAGGTGATCTTTAGTCTCTTTAATCTATAATTTGTTACCTTGCATATCTTTTGGCTGAGGGCAAAGTGAAAATTCATAACTTTATATATTTAGTAGGGCTGTCAGTTAAACGCGTTATTAACGGCATTAACGCAAACCCATTTTAACGGCGTCAATTTTTTTATCGCGCGATTAACGCCTAGCAAACTTTGTAATTTTTTTTCTTTTTTGACATGCTTTTGCAACAACTAGTAACGTTAGTACAACACCACCAGATCTAGCTAGACCGGAAACAAAACAACAGGCACGCCGCACACACTTGTTTGGGCTTGCGAGCCGGCCAAAGAGTGGACGAGAAGCCGCGTCTATGGACAACTTGTATCGCACATCGGACGCGTACTTTCTCAGTTTATGGCCAGCAATAAAAGGTGTGTGTACACTCATAGAGAATAATGTGTTCGAATTTTAAATACGAGGCGCTGCGCTTCGCTTCTCGTCCAGTGTGCGACCCCCTTTAACATTATGTTTTGAGTGGATGAATGATGATGAGCGCGAGACGCCGAAATGGATGCCAATAAGATTCTGAATGAAAAGTTTAATTTTAAAAAAGTGGCCAAAATGTTTCAGTTGACAAGACCAAAGTGATCTGTGTGTTTTGTCATTGTGAACTGAGCTATCATTGCAGCACGTCCAGTCTGAAATGGCCTACTACTTGATGGCCAAGCACACTGATTCGCTGATGCGAATTCTCCACCCCCTCGTCAATATTAGGACCTCGTCAGTATTTCTTTCACCCTTTTATTGATGGACAGTGTTACATTGTTACATATGATGATTTGCTGCTCAAAAAACATTCATTATTATTTTCAGTGTTAAAACAGTTGTGTACAATATTTTTTTAAATTCTTTGATGAATAGAAAGTTCAAAAGATTTCTTTCACCCTTTTATTGATGGACAGTGTTACATTGTGTGAGAGATTATTTGCTCCAAGTGAGAATGTTAGTGTGAAATTGAACACTACAGTATGCCAATGTTGATTTCAAAAAGAAACATTTGCTCAAAGCAAGCCGATCCACTTTTCCATGTTGATAAGAGCATTAAAATGAGAAAAAATAATGGGACAAAAAGAAATCAAGAGACATTTAGAATAGATAAAAATGTGCGATTATTCGCGAGTTAACTATGACATTAATGCGATTAATCGCGATTAAATATTTTAATCGTTTGACAGCACTAATATTTAGGCTATTTAACTTTAATGTTGTAGAGAGATGACTTATGCTTTACTGAATCATTTTCTTTATTTATCATTGTATAGCTTCTTATAACCTTTAGGCTACTTATACTTTTATAATGGTTATTATTAGGGCTGGGTGATTTAAATCGCGATATTGTTATGCGCATCTCGTCAGTAAAGCCGGTTCCTTGATTAGTAGTAAATCACCATCACCTGCTTTCAGATGGAGCGGCATTTAGGGCTGATGAGATAATTAAGTGATTAATTTAGTGATGATTGAGCATTATTGAAGACACCTGATGTTAACAAGCTGAATCACTGAAGAAGAAAATCACAAATTGTAAGTTACCATTAAGGTGATGGGTGTTTGCTTTAGTTGGGCTCTAGACCATTACTTGTTTACTTTAATATTTACTGTTGTTTGTCTGCTGTTATTGATTTATAACAGTTAAATGAACAAAGTAAAATGTTATCTTATAGTGTTGGTTATGTTTTGACATAATCATGCTGTGATCTGAAAAAGGAAACTTATTGAGATAATTTGGTTTTAACTTGTTAGCAGCAGTTTAGTGATTCTTCAGCCTATGATTATCAGTACTTTACTTATAATTCAAAATATTTAATAAACATTGTTCTGATCAAAAGACATTCGGACAAATTCATTTAAAACACAGACATCAATAATCAGCCTGTGAATCTCAACAATGGTGACAATAATAAAACATATTGCAGTGGCTGCCACCAATCACAACTCATTAATGGCTCCCATCATGCATTGCGGTATGAATAAATTATGATCTGAATTGTCTATGTAATTGACTTTTCCTAATTGAATATTCTGCTCGTCACCATTGTTGAGATGCATAGGCTGAATCTTGACATCTGTGTGTGCCTGAAAGAATGATTTTCTTTTTTAAACAACTTGTAAGAAATCCTTTATATTATATCAAAAATTCTGGGCATTTATGCAGATTCACAGTTATGCTGTAACCAACAACATAAATCGAAGTCAGAAAGAAGGATCTTAATGAGTTCAGTGATCAAGTTCAAATGATGAATGTCATAATATAACCAACACCATCAGATCACTTTTTTCTTTGTTCAACTGGCGATTATAAGCCAGATACAACAGCCAAACAAAATCTAAAGTTAATAATATATGGGTCAAGAGTCCAACTAAAGCAAACATTTATCGTCATAACGGTAACTTACAATGTGAGATTTTCTCCTTCAGTGATTCTGCTTGTTAACATCATGGGTCTTCAATAATGTTCAATCATCACTAAAATAATCACTTAATTATCTCATTAACTTAAATACTCTTGAGTGTGGACTCATACACTCCCAGGAGTGTTCATTTAACACAGGAGTGTTTGCTGTGTACAAAGAGCCGTAGTTAACTGACAAGCTGAGCCATATCGCATTAAATATCGCTGGCGATACGTCCGCGATATTGATGTGATTTGGCTCAGCTTGTCAGTTAACTACGGCTCTTTGTAGTAAATGCCGCTCCATCTGAAAGCAGGTGATGGTGATTTACTACTAATCAAGGAACCGGCTTTACTGACGAGATGCGCATAACAATATCGCGATTTAAATCGCCCAGCCCTAGTTAGCAACTTATTATTCAGCATATTCCCTTAATTATCTCACTGCAACACTGTCTCAATGTTACTTTTTACTCTTTATAGTGGATTTTCCTGTGCCAGTAGTTTACTGTAAATTTAGTTTTTTGGGTCACCATTGTGCAGAAGAGTAGAGCCTATGCTTCAGTCCAGGAGAAAATCTACAAACATTGATGATTAGCTGTATGTAGCTTTATTCAACAGGTGATGACTTTATAGTTGTTGATCCAGTGGAAGTCTCTTTATGTTCAATAGTTTTTTAGTGGTCTCAAATGAAAAAAGTTCACAGTAATATTTTGCTCACATTATTTATAAATTTTAGTTAATATATTTAAATGACAGTTTGTGAATTTAAGACAGTCGGTTTCTCCAAGTGGAATTAGTTAACTCGAGTTTTAATTTAGTGCATTTTTACAGTAACATACTCTAGATTACAGTATATTACTGGCAACAGTGTTGCCAGTATTTTACTGTAAAAAAACCTGATAAGGTCTAACAGTGTAGCTTCTCTGCAGGGGCGGCGCCAGAGAATTTTTAACGCATGTGCTGAGGGGGTGCTAGATCATTGACAGGGGGAGCTGTGCAAAACTTGGCCACTAAATATTTAATATTCAATTATTTTAATGATCACAATTCAAGTTTTATTAAATTGAACAAGCGCAACATTCAGCATTCAGCACAATCAAATATTCTAAAAGATGTAGGCTATTATTACTAAAAATGTTATATCAACATAATTTCTTGTTATTTCGACATAATATGTGTGCGTGCAACAAGCAAGATGTGCATTTGTAAATCCGGTGCATTAATTTTTATTAATAAACTAGTGTTTTCTGACTGTCTGCTGCAAAGATGAAGTTGACGATCACCATATTCGTAGTGAACGCGCCTAGAGAGAAATGCACATATGGATTAAATAATCAGAGAGTAGCCTTTTTTTTTTTTTTTTTTTTTTTTTATTTTGAATTATTTCGTTTAAAGACATTTCAAGCTTTGTGTATTTCTCATGTCTGTGTGAGGCATACACTGAGTTTCGTTAAGTTAGGATAAGATGCGCTCCAGTTCACGTGCAATGCAAGTGACCGCGCGGGCGCCTCCATGATTATATTGTCCGTTATATTTGCTTCTTATTCATTAAATCCAGGCAAATGGTTGATGAAAAATTGATTAAAATTAAGATACAATTTATACAAAACGAAATTCACTTTAAAGAAAGGCTTTCTACAAAACAAAACTTAATTAAGTGGTCAAAATCATGTCTGAACCACTCCATGTCTCATATTGCGCATCCTATCTTATTCGTGCTGTTCACTTTCATAAATCAACATAAATGGAAAAAAATAACATTATAATATTTTAACAAATATGAAACTAAATGCGCTTATTTAATGGCTACAACAGTATAGTAAGCCTACAGACTCTCTATTTGTACAAATTGCTGCGCATTCATTTAATTCTGAATTTTGCACACACAAGTTGAAAGGCATTTGTTCAAATCAAGTTCACGGATAATTGTGCGTGCATTTATTAATCATTATGATACTAATATCATAACAAAGTGGGCTATGCTATGTACAAAAAAAATCAGATGAGCCCAGAACGCAATGTGGCTTAATGCAGATTAGAATGTCCCCTTATTATGTCGAAATAACGAGAAATGTCGATACTACTGCTGTGTCCACCATGGTCTCCATGTTCACATGTTCCGGCTCAAATTAAACCCTGTGTGACACCCTTTTAAAATGTGAAAATTAGGGCTGTTTTCGACTAAGGATTTTCATAGTCGATTCTGATTCGTTAGATTTTGCCGTAGTCGACTGATAGTCGAACCTTTTTTTTTTTTTTTTTTTTTTTTTTTAGATAGCAGCTAGATTTTTTCCATTTCAAACAAAAGAGCTAAAAAAAACTAAAAGACAGATGAACAAAACATATCACACATATATCATAACATTTCATAAACATGAATGGCCTATTTTAGAACTGTTTTGCGTTATGCAGTGGTCACCAACCTTTTCATAAGATCACATCCAAAGTCCAAATATAAACCAAGATCTACCACTTGCAAAAAAATATGAAAAAACAAGTGGCTGAGCTGTAAAACCTTGTTTATACTCGACGCGTCCGCCTGAGCGCGAAGCTATGGCGCGAAGGTAATTAAAAACTAATATCCGTCTGCTCGGGCAGATTCGGCTTAACAGCGCGCGCGCCTCCGCATCCGAAGATGCACGACTTTGACCCGAATCTGCCCGAGCAGACGGATATTAGTACATCTCATCATCACACCGGCACACGCGTCTAAATCAGTTGTATGGTCTGGTGTTCAGTCTAAAACAAAACAGTTGCGTCAAGTATAAATGCCTCTGTTTGAGGAGTTGCGCGCGCAGTCAGCGGAGGCTCGCGCTCCGGTGCCAGGCGAAAGTATAAACAAGGGTTAAGTCAGCGGTTGTTTTACAGACATTAACATAAGGCGCCAGATCCATATATAAGGCGCTCCGGATTATAAGGCGCACTGTCGTTTTTTGAAAAAATTAAAGGCTTTTAAGTGCGCCTTATAGTGCGGAAAATACGGTAGGCTATTCGACTATGAGGTTCATAGTCGAATCAGACCTCTCCGAATCGAATCGTCGAATCCTCGACTATTAGAAGTCAGCCCTAGTGAAAATCCTATTAATTTTGCTTTATTGATTTGAATGTTCTTTAATATTTTCTTTAATTTCAGTTTATTATTTAGCTTGGATTATTTTAATACATAAAATTAATAATTCCTTGGGAGCATACGAATTGGATTACCACAAATGATCCGTGCTGAATTCGTCTGGTCTGACTCAGTTCATCATTGATTGGGAGAGAACAGTTACTTACTGGCTGTAGAAATCAATGGGCGTGTCTCATTATACTATAAGCAAAACGCCGTAAAATAGCGCGCGCTCTGTGCAACCAAAACTGCGTTTTTTACGGCATCATATGGCGAGATGAACGGCGTAAAAAGCAGTGCTTTCCATGCACACTAAAACGCCGTCAAATACAGCGTCATTGACGTATTTTGTGCGTCTTTTACGGCGTTTGTAATAACAACGGCGTATTTTACGGCATCCAATACGGTTTAAAACGCCGTATTTGACGCCGTTTGGCTTTAAACGCGATTAATCTATGCCGTATTTCTGAGCCTCTTGGCTTGCCATACACTTGCATTACGTTTGCCATTTGATGTTGGGCAATGTTGTGTTTGTGCCGGCGTCTCTTACATTATGAGCACGCTTGCCACGCGCAACGCGCCTACATTTTGAGATAACAAAATTTTGGTCGGCAGGAAAAATGGTCCAACGAACCGTTCGGTTTGAAAATGCGTACCAAAAACCGAATCGAAAGCCTCGTACCGAACGGTTCAATACGAATGTATCGTTACACCCCTAATATATATATATATATAATATTTTTAATTTGTAATACATATGTATAATACAGTATATATAATGTGTTTTCATGAACATATTTATTTTTAGACTATGACTTCATATTGGTGTTTTCATAAGTTTATCTCTCTGCAGACCCCTGCTACAACTACACTGTGCTGGACAATCCATGGAGATCCATCAGTAATACACATGCTTCAGTCAGAAACTGTGACACGTCTGTCTCCTGGAGCCGCTGGTATCGTCTCTTCATTAACAACATGAGCGCTCATATCCCAGACACATGTGTTGTTCAGTACAGCTGTGGCACTGCTGTCCCACTGTGGATACGTGGTGGACACCCAACAGTAACAGATGGAGTCGTCACTCGAGATGTCTGCGGTCACTGGAACAATTACTGCTGCTATTTCGGGTCTTTTCCCATTAAAGTCAAAGCCTGTCCAGGCAATTATTATGTCTATGAGCTGGTTAGTCCTCCTACCTGCAATCTTGCATACTGTGCAGGTAATTATATTCACATGAGCTCTTTTTACACACTCATGATATTTGTGTCTCCGTGTCTGTCTATATTTAAAAATGAAGAATGTGTCTGTGTTCTGATTGTTTCGGGAATATCTGCATTGTTTTCTATGGCAATGACGTTGCGTTATTAGGCATACGCAAAATAAAACAACAGCACCATGGAGGGGTTTGCAATACAGATGTTGTCTTATTTAAAGTTTACAACATGGAAATGTGTATCCGACACGCTGGACTGCGTCTTCTGTGGCAGCGGCAGAACTGGAGATTTAGATTTTTTGCTTTTCACATCAGTTATAATTCTAATCAGATTTCAATCGGATATGCACAAAAATCGGATTTAGACTGACAGTCTGAACGTAGCCTTAGAAACGCTTTGAACATCATAAAAAATCAGAGGAGTAAAGCCCCGTCCCGCACGTTCAGGGGATGGGTGACTTGTTTGTAACAGTGGAAAACGGGTGGTTTCTAACTGTGTTTTTGAGACTGTCTTTGGTTCACTGCAGTTTGAATATACTCAACAATGGTGTTGATATGAATTTGTAAACATGAATTTTGACATGAATTTTGTCTTAAATCATGTTAAAAACACCACACAGTCATAGAAACACCGTTATCTTGATTTTCACCATAGAGAGTTAAATTAACCACCAGCAGTGTTAGTAACACTCTGAAGTAGTGTTAGACTTAATTACATAATTAAGTGATAAGTGTTTGATTTTTTAAGACCCTTTATGATCACTAAAGAAATTAAAGTTAAGATCTTAACAGTTCAAAGGTGGTGCTAAGAATAAACAATCTCTAATGAAAAAAAGTATACACAGCAAAATGTTAAATTGACACTCCTCAGTGTACATACACAGCAAAATCCCCAGTGTTAAATTAACACTCCTCAGTGTATATATGTGTCCACACTACAGAGTGTTAAAATTAACACTGAAGCAGTGTTGAAGTTAATGAGATAATTAAGTGATTAATTAAGTGATGATTGGCCATTAGTGGTGACACCTGATGTTAATAAGCAGACTCACTGAAGGAAAGAGAAACAAGAACAGAAAAAAGAGAAACACAAGAACTACAACTGACTTCGAGTCATTACACATTGTTGCACTTATTATTACCAGTTTGACTTTATTTCTGGCATACATCGACAAAAGTTCTTGAGATTCAACAGAAGTTTAGACGGTAATGTTTTATGGAATTTTTCTTTTTATGTTACCATTATGGTGATCAGTGTTTGCTTTAGTTGGGCTCTTGACCCTATTTATTTATTAATATTAGTTTTTCTCTGACTGTTCCAACATTGTGTTAATAAAGCACATTTGTTACTGCAAGAGAAAACATGACCTGCTCACAATATGTTTTGATGATAATGACATTATCATCATGTAGTGACCTGATGTCATTCAGAGTCTAAATCTTTGATTATATTCTTGATGTCTCGTTGTAGTATTGGTGATTGTAGCTCTGAGATTCTACAGTTTGAGATCCAACAGCAATATGAAATATTTTGAAAACACTTTGTGCAAAGAAGTTATTGTGTTTAAACACACAGACATCAAGAATCAGCATATGAATTTCAACAATGGTGACAATAAACAAACTAGTGACAAACAGATAAACTCTGAACATCACAAAACAAGCTACTAAAGTCAGAAGAAAACAATAGCAAAATAAAAGCAAACAATGAAAATTACAGGACAATTCAGCTGCATAATTTATTCATGCTGCAATGCATGATGTGAGCCATTGATGCGTTCTGATTGGTGGCTCCCATCATGCACTGCAACATGAAGCATTTGTTTGATTGTCACCATTGTTGAGATTCATATTCTTGATGTCTGTGTGTGATTTTAAAACTTTCAGATCATTAAAACATTGCTGGAAGTGACTACTGTAGTGAAAAAGTAATAAAGCTTTTGTATAATCAGTTTATAACGATGGGTGCCATCATTGAATCAGGTAACTAGTAATTTCATCATCAAAACATAACCAGGGCTGCATTTCCAAAAGCATCTTAAGCCTTACTTGATTGCAGACCAACTGCTACAAACGGTCTATACGATTAAATTAGGTTACTTTCAAATTGCGATGCTTTCATGAAACACAGCCAAAGTCATAGTTTCTCTTGCCACAACACATATGCTTTATAAACACAGAGTTGGAGCAGCCAGAGAAATACTAATGTTTAAAAGTAAAGGGTCAAGAGCCCAACTAAAGCAAACACTGACCACCATAATGGTGACATGAAACGAAACATTCCATTAAACATTGCCATCTAAACGTCTGTTAAATCTAAATAAGACCGTGTGTAGATGTATGACAGAAATAAAGTCAAACTGGTAAAATAATAAGTGCAATAATGGCTCGAAGTCAGTAGTTCTTGTGTTTCTCTTTTTTCTGTTATTGTTTTTTCTCTTTCCTTCAGTGAGTCTGCTTGTTATCATCAGGTGTCACCACTAATGGCCAATCATCACTTAATTAATCACTTAATTATCTCATTAACTTCAACACTGCTTCAGGGTTAACTTAATTATCTCATTACCTTCAACACTGCTTCAGTGTTAATTTTAACACACTGTAGTGTGGATACATATGTACACTGAGGAGTGTTAATTTAACACTGGGGATTTTGCTGTGTATGTGTCCACACTACAGAGTGTTAAAATTAACACTGAAGCAGTGTTGAAGTTAATGAGATAATTAAGTGATTAAGTGATGATTGAGCATTATTGAAGATACCTGATGTTAATCAGCAGAATCATTGAAGGAAAGAGAAACAACAAGAACAGAAAAAAAGAAAAACACAAGAACTACTGACTTCAAGCCATTACACATTATTGCACTTATTATTTTACCAGTTTGATTTTATTTCTGTCATACATCTACACACGGCCTTATTTAGATTTAACAGAAGTTTAGATGGTAATGTTTTATGGAATGTTTCGTTTCATGTCACCATTATGGTGGTCAGTGTTTGCTTTAGTTGGGCTCTTGACCCTTTCCTTTTTAACATTAGTTTTTCTCTGGCTGCTCCAACTCTGTGTTTATAAAGCACATTTGTTGCTGCAAGAGAAACTATGACCTGGGCTGTGTGTCTCTAAAGTATCAAAAGCCTAATTTGATCATACAGACCATTTGTTGTAGTTGATCTATGATCAAGTTAAGCTTAAGATGCTTTTGGGATATACAGCCCTGGTTATGTTTTGATGATGAAATTACTAGTTGCCTGATTCACTGATCTCACTTAGAATTATTAATTGATTAAACAAATGCTTTATTCTAATTTAAGCAACGTTTTAATAATCTGAAGGTTTTAAAATCACACACAGACATCAATTTTAACTTGGGGTAGCAGGGATCAGTAATAGTGCGATCACCCCGTCCCTGGCCAAGTGGCTCCTTCTTGGGGCCCGATCCGTTATGAGTCCTCTGCTTAGGCATGATGCTTTCGGATCAGGCCATTTATGCACTGATTCCTGCCGCACTGCTCAGGTGTGTACCAATGGGCACAGGGGTTAGCTCCCCCTGTGCCGTCAAACCTCTGCTACAAAACTAGAAAGAAAGCCTCGAAACAATCGGATTACCCAATGCCGACCACTGCACGGACCACGACTACGAATTAGCGAATCCGAACTGACTATCCTTGAAGTAAACATCAGAGGACTACGGTCCAATATTGGGGATCTTGCCAACTGTTGCTCAGTGAAGAAACCCTCCATAGTCATCAGAGTGGAGACCTTTCTTGACTCCACCACTCCAGACGGGGCTGACTCCATCCAGATCCCTGGCTACTCGCTCAACTGTCGCAGAGACCGCACTGGAAAAAACGGTGGTGGTATAGCAGTATACTGTCTAGAAGGAATATCCATCTATCACAATCCAGCTAGAGACCCTGATGACTTTGAGCTCATGTGGTTCACTGTTGCTCTGGAAACCAGGACACTCCTGATAGGTGCTATTTACCGCCCCCCAAGTGCCTCCTGTGATATCTTGGACTACCTTGACAAGAACACATTCTCAGTGATGGACGAATATAGAACACAGTCTGTAATGCTCATAGGCGACTTTAATGTACACCACCACGAGTGGCTGGGCAGTAATATAACAGACACTGCTGGACGGCGAGTTTGTTTATTGTCACCATTGTTGAGATTCATATGCTGATTCTTGATGCCTGTGTGTTTAAAAACAACAACTTCTGTGCACAAAGTATTTTCAAAATTTCTCTGGACTACAAAATGGGACATCAAGCATATAATAAAAGATTTTGACTCTGAATGACATCAGTGGATCAGGGCACTAATAATAACTAACTGATAATGTCATCATCAAAACATTGTGAGCAGGTTTTCTCCTGCAGTAACACGTGCTTTATAAACACAACGTTGGAACTGTTTAAACTTCTGTTGAATCTCAAGTAGATGTTTGACAGAAATAAAGTCAAACTGGTAATACAGTGGGGAGAACAAGTATTTGATACACTGCCAATTTTACAGGTTTTCCTACTTAAACCTGTAAAATTGTATTGCATGTACTCTGTGAGTGACGGAATCTAAAACAAAAATCCAGAAAATCACATTGTATGATTTTTGTATTAATTGTATGAACAATTAATTTGCATTTTATTGTATGACATAAGTATTTGATCACCTACCATCCAGTAAGAATTTCGTCTCTCACAGACCTGTTAGTTTTTCTTTAAGAAGCCCTCCTGTTCTCCACTCATTACCTGTATTAACTGCACCTATTTGAACTCGTTACCTGTATAAAAGACACCTGTCCACACACTCAATCAAACAGACTCCAACCTCTCCACAATGGCCAAGACCAGAGAGCTGTGTGAGGACATCAGGGATAAAATTGTAGACCTGCACAAGGCTGGGATGGGCTACAGGACAATAGGCAAGCAGCTTGGTGAGAAGGCAACAACTGTTGGCGCAATTATTCGAAAATGGAAGACGTTCAAGATGACAGTCAATCTCCCTCGGTCTGGGGCACCATGCAAGATCTCACCTCGTGGGGCATCAATGATCATGAGGAAGGTGAGGGATCAGCCTAGAACTACACGGCAGGACCTGGTCAATGACCTGAAGAGAGCTGGGACCACAGTCTCAAAGAAAACCATTAGTAACACACTATGCAATCATGGATTAAAATCCTGCAGCGCACGCAAGGTCCCCCTGCTCAAGCCAGCGCATGTCCAGGCCCGTCTGAAGTTTGCCAATGATCATCTGGATGATCCAGAGGAGGAATGGGAGAAGGTTATGTGGTCTGATGAGACAAAAATAGAGCTTTTTTGGTCTAAACTCCACTCGCCGTGTTTGGAGGAGAAGAAGGATGAGTACAACCCCAAGAACACCATCCCAACCGTGAAGCATGGAGGTGGGAACATCATTCTTTGGGGATGCTTTTCTGCAAAGGGGACAGGACGACTGCACCGTATTGAGGGGAGGATGGATGGGGCCATGTTTCACGAGAACTTGGCCAACAACCTCTTTCCCTCAGTAAGAGCATTGAAGATGGGTCGTGGCTGGGTCTTCCAGCATGACAACGACCCGAAACACAGCCAGGGCAACTAAGGAGTGGCTCTGTAAGAAGCATCTCAAGGTCCTGGAGTGGCCTAGCCAGTCTCCAGACCTGAATCCAATAGAAAATATTTGGAGGGAGCTGAAAGTCCGTATTGCCCAGCGACAGCCCCGAAACCTGAAGGATCTGGAGAAGGTCTGTATGGAGGAGTGGGCCAAAATCCCTGCTGCAGTGTGTGCAAACCGGGTCAAGAACTACAGGAAACGTTTGATCTCTGTAATCGCAAACAAAGGTTTCTGTACTAAATATTAAGTTCTGCTTTTCTGATGTATCAAATACTTATGTCATGCAATAAAATGCAAATTAATTACTTAAAAATTATAAAATGTGATTTTCTGGATTTTTGTTTTAGATTGCGTAACTCACAGTTGAAGAGTACCTATGATAAAAATTACAGACTTCTACATGCTTTGTAAGTGGGAAAACCTGCAAAATCGGCAGTGTATCAAATACTTGTTCTCCCCACTGTATTAAGTGCAATAATGTGTAATGGCACGAAGTCAGTAGTTCTTGTTTCACTTTCTTCTGTCATTGCTTTTTTCTCTTTCCTACAATGATTCTGCTTATTAACATTAGGTGTCACCACTAATGCTCAACCATCACTTAATTAAGCACTTAATTATCTCATTAACCTCAACACTGCTGGATTGAACCTCAACCTTCCTCTGCTGGATTGTGTTTTGACTGAATGTTTGGTGTGTGTGTGTGTGTGTGTGTGTGTGTGTGTGTGTGTGTGTGTGTGTGTGTGTGTGTGTGTCATGGCCGCACTGGAGTGCACGCCTGCATGATTCTCTAACAGCAGCACCCGTTGTAACTGCCAGCGTTAATGCAGGGAAGTGTATTTTGACATGGCTGACTTTTGGCTACTATTTTTTACAATGTGCCTTATAACAACAGTAAAGAGACGCTCTCCAGCTTAAATAGAAGGACCTGTACAAGTGTGTGAGCCATGAATTGATGACCTGTCACCGTGTCAAAGACTCTTCCCAGAGTATTTGGATCTTGTTTTCTTTGTAATGTCTTTCAGATCCAAATAAAAGTATTCAAATGTGTGTGTGTGTGTGTTTGTGTCTCTATATAAGATTGTGTGAAATGTGAATTTGCAGATCATTGCATAAATGTTTTTATAACATGAAATGAATGTCTGCACACAAGCTACATTAAGTGAGATTTTTTTTTATTTAATTTTTTTGACTGAGAGGAGATAGATTTAGATTGTATGTCCGTATATGAAAGAAAAAAAAAAAATAATAATAATTCCACAGGCAACGTTTCTTCATTCCCACATTTATGGTCGCATCCATCATTTTATTTTTTTAAATTTCTTTAATTCTGTTTTTATGTGCTGGTAACATGAGTTCGGCTCCTAATGGAGAAACATCATAACAGTTTAAAGTGAGACACTGACTTCCACTCGATCTGGACTAAGATCAAAATGAATAAAATATAACATAAATTGATAGGACTTTATGATATTATTTTCTAAAGTTTTGTCTGACACAGATGTATTTTATTATTGTCTTCATGCCGATTTCTGTCTTGCAGATATAAATATAACACTGGAGGAAGGATGCACCGTAAGTTGAGTTTCTGAAATTGAAGTTTTATATTTCAACAATATAAGTGCATGTTCTATGGTCTCTATTCTCTTGAGTAATGGGTGTGTTTTGGGCGTAACGTGCAACAAACCAATCAGAGTCTCATCTCCCATTCCCTTTAAAAGTCAGTTGCGCTCACGTCATGGTGGCTTCGCTATTTACATGCTGGATAGGGCTGGGCGATTTAAATCGCCCAGCCCTAAGGAATTTGGAAGCGGAAAGACTGAACGCTTCTCCAGAGAGGAAACGGATCTGCTTGTGCGCAAGGTTAAAGTGCAAGAACACCATCTACGGGACAAGCCGTATTACACGTTATCTTTATGTACGCAATATTAGTCTTTTACATTGTAATCCTTTTATTTTTAATATTTGGCATGTTTGTGTGCTGCTGCGCGTCCCTGTGTGTGTAATAAGCAGAGTGTATGCATGTTGTGGACTTGCCTATAGGCTCATATTACTAACGCCCTTTTTAAATAACAAAAAATAAATAAATACTGCGCCATTGACTTTAGACAAGGTTTCAGTTGGTCAATGGTGCGTCTATTTCAGTTCCTCAAATTAGAAACGCACCATTAATGCACCTGAACACACCTCGTTTTCAGACCAGAAGCCCTTCGGCGCACAAATGGGCACAAATGCATTGGCTATTTCAACAACGTGGCGCAGGACGTGAAAATGAAAACTGCGTCGGGCTGAAACTAGCAAAACACACTTGCGTAGCACCTGGCACTGTTTTGCACCGGGTGTATGATAGGGCCTTAGAGTTGAACTAACAATGTCAATGTTTCCATCCATGTATTGTAGCCTATGCAATTTTTGGAATATTGCATACGATTATGTGATTAGATAACTGGACTGATCAATCTCATCACACACCATCTAAAATTTAGTTTTGGTCATTCTGAAATGCCTGCGATGCTCACAAAAAATATTAAATTTTTTTGCTCAATTCGTAACTGGAAATGGTTTATTAGTTCAAAGTGTAGTGCAATAAAATGTGCATTGTAGATATCTGTTATGTGAAATATGAATGTGCTGTTCTATTTATTGTTGCTAGATTTGTGTTGTGTGCCTGTACTAACATCACTGATCCTTCACAGTGACCTTCAGTGCAGTAACAATACATGTTTGGCTCTCTGTTAATATTGAAAAACATGATCAAAATCAACAGCCTACTGTTTTCACAATTGTGATTTCAGAGTCAGAACTGTTTCCAAAATATTCTTGAGAAGATCGAGAACATCACATCACAAGTGCTCTCTGTGACTGTAAGTCTTCAAGAGAAAAATAATCAAATAATCAAACATTTGTCAGTTATATACTGTAGATAATGTCTTATTTGCTCTGTTGACACTCTGACACAGTTTATCTCATCAATAAATTAGACTGTGACCAACATTTTGACTGTGGCCTTCAACGCTTCAGGGAATATTTTAGAGTCATCATCATCATCATCTTCATCTTCATCTTCATCTTCATCATCAGTCAGCCCATCTGAACTAGCCTCCTATGGAAACCTTATCTTAAAAACCAGTGAGAAACTCATCTCTACATTGGTGAAGCCGACAGACACGAGTGACAACGTCAGTTTTACTCTTGCTGTTGTAGGTGAGTGGAGAAACTGTTATTATTGATGATGAAACTGAGATTATATATGATATCAGGGAGTTTATATAGTCTAGAGAGCAGCGGTGGATCACGGGTGTCAGACGGGGAGGATGATAAATGCAGCTACAATAACTATATAATTGTGAAGAATTACAAATGTTTTAGACAGTGTTTTCTGCTCTTTTGGTTCAATGTCATTCATCATTTGGTAGAAGCTCGTCACATTAGACAGATGATTTTAAGGACATTTGGATTTGGAAGCTAAACCAGTTGGGAACTGAATCACTTGTACAGTACTTGACTATACAGTGTACTGTAAGATCTAACATTTGACCTCAAGATGACCTTACAGTTAATAGTGATTCATTTAATCTGCTAACTGAATAAATGTTAATATAAGTAAACCTGAAGGGTTCATCAGAGATGAAATCCCAACAATAGTGAATATTCATTTTATTTGTTTGTCTTTTGTGCAAATTCAATGGAATTGGACTTTCATAAAAAAATATAATAATTGTAAATAAATTAAAGGTAGGGTATGGGATTTGCAAAATGGCCGGCAGATTTTGAAAATACACAACTCAAATGGTCCTACCTTCTTTCCTCCAACGCTGGCCCTGACTCCACCCATTCGAAGAACATGGACGCGCAATCATGAACGAGCGAAAACTCAGATGCGCGAGAGACGTTGACTATAAATGATTACAAGCCAATTGCCAGGACGACCGTTTGATTGACGAACTTACTGTCCAATGATTCTAGTCTTGGAAATGATTGGCTGGAGATTTTCGAGTCCTGCCCATTCCACAGATGATTAAATTGCTTAATTTTCATTTCAGTGCTTCTAACTCAGTTGCTGTAAGTGGGTTAGGAATAGGGTTTCAAGTGATTTTGAAAAAATGGACAAAAAAGAGAATCACATACCCCACCTTTAATATAGCACATAACTGCTTGTTTGTTTTTCAACAGAGGTTGAAGCCTTCATGGTTGGACCCAATGTCACCTTAGATAAAATCCCTCGACTTGACACAACAAATTCTTCTGTGGACATCGATCTCATTGGGATCGCCAAGAACAACAATGAAACAAGTATGTGAGATGTTTCTGTTGGTTTAAAACATTTTAGAAAGAGTTATCATCCCATTCCCACATAACAACATTTTGACATCCCAATTCCGCTGCATAATTTATTACTGACTGTTATAATATTGCTGGATCTCATGCTGCAGTAACACAGTGTTTGTGATGTGAAAATATTAATGATACAACACAACTGTTAGATTAAAAAGACATCAGTGAATCAGTCTATTTCATGATGATTATAAAATCATCACCAGGTAACCATCATCACCTGATCTCAGTTCACTTTAGCTTTCTTTGCTGCTGCAAATGTGTTTGACAAACACACTGTCACAGCAGCCAAAAAAAGCAAACATTTTATAAGAGTTAAGAGCCCAACTAATGGAAACACTAATCACTGTTATGGTGACTTCAAATGAAACACATTAGAGTTAAACCTCTGTTAATTCCCAATAAAAACTTCTGTAGACGTCTAACAGAAATAAAGTCAGTCTGGTTAGTAATAAGTGAAGCTGGTAATGCTGTTTGTGGAGTTGTTTAATCCTCCTCTGCTGAGATCTTCACAGATTTAATGTCTTCTTTTCTCTTCAGTTGATTTCATCTCAGGCTGTGTCTGAAGTCAGTTGTAGTTCTTGTGTTTCTTCTCATCTCTTTTTCTGTTCTCTTCTTTCCTTCAGAGATTCTGCTTGTTAACAGGCTTATTAACTCTTCCGAGTCACCGATCACGCCGGCGTGATCAAGTCACATGACCGGTTTAAGACGTCGAAGCATAAAAACAAAGTCACGTTGAGTGCTGCCGTTCTCTTCTGTCGAAAGTGCTGGCTTGAAACTCTGTTCTACTTTTTTTTTGTGTTGATAGACCAAGTAAAAACGGAGATATGATCATTTAAACGTTATATAAAAAAATATTGAAAATATTGACGCGTTCGTAAAAGAACGCAAGATGGGATGCGACAGGCGTTGCATTTATTGTAATAACTTTGTCGTTTTTTGTCATAAAACAAAACGGGTAAAAATGTGTGAATCTGCTGACTCTGCTCTTCAGGCTGCACATTTTAGAGAGTGGAGGAGGAGCCAACACTGTAAAAAAGAATACATTGATTTTATTAATATCTAATTAATAAAAATGAGGCAACAGATTACAAGCAATATTATTAATTAAATTTAACAAATTAGAATTGAGTAATAATTAATCAAATTAATTCCTTAAAAGTTAACCATTTAAAATGAGTAAAATTTACAAAATATCTTTTATTGCCAACATTGAAGACACCTGGTGTTAACAAGCAGAATCACTGAAGGAGAAAACCATAATTAAAGTCACCATTGTGGAGATCAGTGTGTGTTTTAGTTGGGCTTTTGACCCTTAAATTATTAACTATAAGTTTTGATTGGCTGCTGTACATGAGTTATAACAGCCAGATGAACAAAGAGAAAAGGTGATCTGATGGTGTTGGTTGTGTTTTAACACAATCATTATTTCACAATCATTTGACCTAAATCACTGAACCTCATATAGAGTCCAATTTATGAGTTAAGTTAACTTTATTAACTACAGCAGTATAATATTTTTAGCCTTTTCAATGAAATCCAAATGATCAAATCAATAATAAAAAATAAATAAATAAATATATGTGTTTTTTTTTTTTTTTTAGGCACAAACACACATCAAGGTTTTGCGTATGAATCTCAGCAATGGTGACGAACAGATCACCTCTGAACATAAGCTCATTATTTATTCATGCAGCAATGCATGATGGGAGCCATGAATGAGTTTTGATTGGTGGCACCCAGAATGCACTGCAACATGCTTTATAAATGTCACCATTGTTGAGATTCACAGGCTGATTATTGATGTCTGTGTGTCTCCTTTTTATGTCAGAGAAACGTTTTAGAAATTATTTGCCTTACATTGTAAAAGTTAAAAAATATTATGCCGTACAAGGCCAGTGCTGCTATAATTAATAAAGTTAACCTAACTTATAAATTGGACTCTATATGAGTTCAGTGATTCAGGTCTAATGATTGTGAAATAATGATTGTGTTAAATCACAACCAACACCATCAGATCACCTTTTCTCTTTGTTCATCTGGCTGTTATAACTCAGGTACAGCAGCCAAACAAAACTTATAGTTAATAATTTAAGGGTCAAAAGCCCAACTAAAACACACACTTATCTCCACAATGGTGACTTTAATTATGGTTTTCTCCTTCAGTGATTCTGCTTGTTATAACACCAGGTGTCTTCAATGTTGGCAATAAAAGATATTTTGTAAATTTTACTCATTTTAAATGGTTAACTTTTAAGGAATTCATTTGATTAATTATTACTCAATTCTAATTTGTTAAATTTAATTAATACTATTGCTTGTAATCTGTTGCCTCATTTTTATTAATTAGATATCAATGAAATCAATGTATTATTTTTTACAGTGTAGTCCTAAAATGGTTCAGGTCATACTTAGATGGGAGAGGTTATTATGTGAGTATAGGAGATCATAAGTCTGAGTGGACATCCATGACATGCGGAGTCCCTCAAGGCTCGATTCTTGCACCACTCCTGTTCAACCTGTATATGCTCCCAATGAGCCAAATAATGAGAAAGAACCAAATTGCTTACCACAGCTATGCAGACGACACACAGCTCTACTTAGCCCTATCGCCTAACGATTACAGCCCAATTGACTCCCTGTGCCAATGCATTGACGAAGTCAACAGTTGGATGTGTCAAAACTTTCTTCAGTTAAACAAAGACAAAACTGAAGTCATTGCGTTCGGAAACAAAGATGAAGTTCTCAAGGTGAACGCATACCTTCACTCTAGGGGTCAAACAACTAAAAATCAAGTCAGGAATCTCGGTGTGTCACTAGAGTCAGACCTTAGTTTCAGTAGTCATGTCAAAGCAATAACTAAATCAGCATACTATCATCTGAAAAATATTGCAAGAATTAGATGCTTTGTTTCCAGACAAGACTTGGAGAAACTTGTTCATGCTTTCATCACCAGCAGGGTGGATTATTGTAATGGACTCCTCACTGGCCTTCCCAAAAAAACCATAAGACAGTGTCAGCTCATACAGAACGCTGCCGCCAGGATTCTGAGCAGAACCAGAAAATATGAACACATCACACCAGTCCTCAGGTCTTTACACTGGCTCCCAGTTAAATTTAGGATTGATTTTAAAGTATTACTACTGGTATTTAAATCATTCAATGGCCTAGGACCTCAATACATTGCAGATATGCTCACTGAATATAAACCCAACAGATCACTCAGATCATTAGGATCATATCAGCTAGAGATACCAAGGGTTCACTCTAAGCATGGCGAGTCTGCTTTTAGCTATTATGCCAGCCGCAGCTGGAACCAGCTTCCAGAGGAGATCAGATGTGCTCCTACTGTAGTCACTTTCAAATCCAGACTCAAAACACTTCTGTTTAACTATGCATTTAATGAATGAGCACTGTGCCACTGTTCGTCCGAATGTTTGTACTGTATTTTATTCTATTTTTCTAAACTGTTTTAATTATTCTTATTTCTTTTATTATTTTAATTTCTTCTATGTAAAGCACTTTGAATTGCCATTGTGTATGAAATGTGCTATATAAATAAAAACTTGCCTAAAAAAAAACTTGCCTATTCAGATTTAGTTTATTTGTGTGATAGGTGATGTTGTGCTGAAAAAAACATTGGTATGGTAAACATTTGTTTATATCGCAAAATAAAAAAAATAAAAAAAAGTACTCAAAAAGAGTTAAAGGTGCTGTATGTAGTTTTCAGCGACCTCTAGCGGTGATGTTTCAGATTGCAACCAATAATTTTTCAAGCGCGTGCTCTTGCGCGTGCTCGAATTTATGAACGAGCACTGTGTGGGTACCTTCCAGACTGAGACGCAACACACCGGAGAAAGCATCACACAACATGCTGGAAACTAAGGTAAACTCCCACTGCAACGTTACAATAATAGGCTACTTTTATCAGCTTGACGTTGAACTAATGCTCCATGCTCGTACCATGATAAGTATGAAACCCTATCAACCGTGCCGAATTTTGCCACTGCAAGCACCACTTCACATTTTCTTCAGGAAATGTACATTCTAGGTTTGTAGATAAGGTTTCTCCATGATTTAAATGCCCTGCCGATGTTGAGCCGTGTTTTTTCACCCGAAGTTCATCCGATTCACGTCTGGCCTTACCAGCTTCAGCAGAAAATTTTTTTTTTTTTTTTTTATCAATATGTGGAGTTTGTGTTGGAGTCTGTGTTGTGCTGGGAGCAGGTCGTTTCTTAGTGTTATCAGACATGTCATAAGTTGCATAAGTCATAAGTCCATGTCATAAGTTGCAGTGTCGTCGCTGTTGAGTGCAAAGTCAGTAGGCTAGAGGAGGCGAGAGGCTCGGGAGCGCGCATGCAGGTGACGTCACTGGCGGTAAATCCGACCCGGGACCTTCACATAAAAATAAGAATACTTGCTTTCAGAGGTAATAGCAAAACCCGCAAAGTGGATCATTTTAATGTGAGATTACAACCCCTTCACACACAGGCAATAAAAAAAGGATTCATTTTGGTAAAAAAGCTACATACAGCACCTTTAAGGCTGAGATGACTCCATATTTAAAGGAGAACTCCGGTCAATTTTAACATTGAGCTCATTTTTTTGTAAATTTGGAGTGCTGTCAATACAGAGAACAACGACAAAAATCGGTGTTGCCTACACCGTGTTATCCTCTTTTTAAAATTTGCACCCTGTTGACTTCAATGGGGCATGTTTTAAACCTGCTTTTAGCCTCTTAACATCCTTGATGTGTCATTACAAGTGCACAGGTCATGTGAGTGATTCCTTCAGAGTTAACACGGGTGAATCTGACTGCAGTAGATGTGAAAGATATTAATAAAAATTATTGTCGAGTTCACGCACATAGGTTTAGTTACCTATGATCACGCGCGTGAACTCGACAATCGATTACTATGGACTTTGACCGAAAACAGGATGTAAATACAGGTATGTCCGCTGGCTGAAATAACATCATTTTTATTAATATCTTTCACATCTACTGTAGTCAGATTCACCCGTGTTCACTCTGAAGGAATCACTCACTAGCTGTGCACTTGTATTGACACATCAAGGATGTTAAGAGGCTAAAAGCAGGTTTAAAACTTGCCCCATTGAAGTCAACAGGGTGCAAATTTTAAAAAGAGGATAACACGATGTAGGCAACACCGATTTTTGTCGTTGTTCTCTGTATTGACAGCACTCCAAATTTACAAAAAAATGAGCTCAATGTTAAAATTGACCGGAGATCTCCTTTAATATACACAGATTTTGTGGCTCAGATAAGGTCCAGTTCTGATTTATTTCTTTGCTCTTGGCTGATATGTGGCATTGCTATGGCCTGCTTGTGGCCCAGATCTGACAAACAGGAGCGGTCCGCCCAAGGGCCGTCATTCCACGCTATATGTGGGCCAGATCAGTTTTCCACATGTGTGCCAGATGTGGGCCGGATCTGGGACGTCATAATGTTGCTATGTGGGTTACCACTAAGCTACAATTGCTTATTATAATTATTTCTTTTTTATTGTTGTTATTATTGTTGTAGTATTGCATGTAAGCTTCTATGTCTGTCACACAGGATCAGCTGCTGTGGCTTTCATGAGTTATAACACAATAGAGAATCTACTGAAGCCCAACTTCTTCAACACATCAAATGACACGATTAAAACCATGATGTCCACTGTGATCTCAGCTACTCTTCCCAAAACCACCAACACTAAACTCACCAAACCAGTCAACTTCACCCTCAAACACATCAGAGTGAGAGACTGAAACGTGTTTTTGTCCAACCTGAGAACTGATGAACATCTGAAAACATCTAATATTCAGTGTTGTTATTTTCTGCATGTTCTTTCTTCTTTCTGCAGGAGTTTGACCCCAACGGTTCTCTGTCCTGTGTGTACTGGAATATCAGCGAGTGGATTGTAGATGGTTGTTCTGTTTTAGAGACCAACAGCAGCTACACTGTGTGTTCCTGTGTCCATCTGTCCACATTCGCTCTCATCATGCAAACCAGCCGTCCACCAGAGGTACGAGAACATTTATAGTGAGCATTGAGGAACAGCACAGATTTGGCACTCATGTACTCTGACATGTTTTCTCAGAGTAACTCACTGCTGGACCTGTTGAATTTGGTGTGTGTGATCGTGGGGCTGGTGTTCTTCAGTTTGGCCCTGTTGACCTTTGCCCTTTGTCAGTGGAGTCCTGGAGTGAATAATGTGGCTCGAATCAATCTCTGCATCAGTCTGCTGTTGGCTCACCTTCTGTTCCTGCTCACACAACAGTTCCTGAGCCTCATACGCCCTCATCAGGTGAGAATGATGAAGGAGCCCTACAGCTCAGCACAGTCTCACTGAGAATCATCATAACCGTCTCTCATGATCTCCAGGTGTTGTGTGCCATGATATCAGGTGTGCTGCACTTCCTCTTTCTCTCCGGCTTTGTGTGGATGTTCATTGAAGCTGTGCTGCTCTTCATCTGTGTGAAGAACCTATCACAGATCAGCTCCAAAAAGAGGGAGGTGCTTAGCAGTGGATTCCTGTGTGTGATTGGATATACAGTTGCTCTGGTTGTGGTGGGCGTGTCTGTCGGGCTGCTTCCTGAAGGATACGGCAGTGAACAGTGAGTTGTTGTTTTTAAGTTCATTTGATTTTGGAATTAAAGGGAAATAAAGCAGCTTGGGGCTTTTGTGACATTTCTTATCTGATAAAAAAAATATATTTTTTTACACACTGTAAAAGCACAAGTTTAAAAAGACAAAAAAAGTCAACACCAGACAGTATTTTTGACATTCATTCAGTTCTTATATTATGTTTCCTCTAAACAGTTGCTGGATTAAAATTGATAAAGGTTTTATCTGGAGTTTTCTGGGTCCTGTTTGTGTCATACTAGCAGTAAGCACATTTCTTATTTCTCATGATTTTAATTTATATTAAAGGGAAAACAAGGTGATTAATTATTATTTTTCTACTTTTCAGTTAAACATGATTCTCTTCATCAACATCATCATCAATCTGAGCTCAACTCTCAAAAATCTGAACGCTGAAGTTTCACAGATGAAACAAATCAAGTAACAAATATTCAGATTCAAACACTCAATAGAACAAAAAGTAGTCAATAAATACACTTTAACTCTTTCTCTGCAGGATTATGGTATTTAAAACACTGGCTCAGTTTGTGGTTCTTGGTTGCTCCTGGATTCTGGGTTTCTTCACTAATGGCAGGAAGGAGCTGGAGATCCTCTTCCTGATCTTGAACTCCCAGCAGGGAACCTTCATCTTCCTGGTCTATTGTGTCCTCAATAATGAGGTCAGATATCACTCAATTTACCACCATATTCCATTCAAAACTGAACATGAAAGATTATTACAGTTGTTTTCTTATTATAGGCAATCCATGATTTTTTGTAAAAGAAATGTCAGAGGCAGTTGTTTAATCTGTTACTATTCTTCCATTTCCTTCATGTAACGCAATGCTAAAATGAGCAAGTGTCAGAAATTTAGATAGCAACATTGTGACCCATTGTGATTTTGTGACAGAATGTTCAAATGAGTGAAAATTATTCAAATCTAAATAATCTAATCTAAATCCCCTAATCTAAAGTGTAAACTATTCATCACTTGTAAATGTGTTACACCATTCGTAGATCTTATGCCTTATTGATTCTTGAAGTGGTAATCTACAAATGATGTGTAACACATTTACAAGTGATGAATAGTTTACACTAGATTGGGGAAGCAGAAAGTTTTATAAATGATTTATTCATGCGTTTACACATCATCTATAACAGGTGTTGAACACTGTAGTGTGCACTGCAGTGTAAGTGCTGACTGGTCAGGGTATAGACGACTGTCTTCTGTAGTGTAGTGTACACAGCAAAATCCCCAGTGTTAAATTAACACTGCTCAGAGTTTATATGAGTCCACACTCAGAGTGTTATAATTAACACTGAAGCAGTGTTAAAGTTAATGAGATAATTAAGTCATTAATTGATAAATTGAGTGATGATTGAGCATTATTGAAGACATATGATGTTAATAAGCAGAATCACTGAAGGAGAAAATTAATTTTTAAAATGGTCACCATTATGGTGATGGGTGTTTAGTTTAGTTGGACTCTTGACCCTTACTTTTTTAACTTTAGATTTTGTTTGGCTGCTGTAATTCAGTTATAACAGCCAGATAAACAAAGAGCAAATGTGATCTGATGGTATTGGTTGTGTTTTAACATAATCATTAGTTGGCCTGAATCACTGAACTCATTGAGAGTATAATTTCTGAGTTAAGTTTACCTTATGGATTATAGCAGCACTGTCCTTGTCGAGCATGCCATTTTTAGCCTTTTCAATGAAAACCAAATGATCAAATCAATAACGAAAAAAAAAAAAATCTTAAAAAGTGTTCTTTTCAGGCACACACAGACATCAAGAATTAGCGTATGAATTTCAACAATGGTGACAAACAGATCAACTCTGAACATAAGCTCATTATTTATTCATGCAGCAATGCATGATGGGAGCCATGAATGAGTTTTGATTGGTGGTACCCAGAATGCACTGCAACATGCTTTATTATTGTCACCATTGTTGAGATTCACAGGCTGATTATTGATGTCTGTGTCAAAAAAAAAAAAAAAAAAAAAAATCTATGTGAACAACTTTTAGGAAATTATTTGGATTACATTGTAAAAGTTTAAAATATTATTTCTATATGAGTTCAGTGATTCAAGTCAAATGATTGTGAAATAATTATTATATTAAAACACAACCAACACCATCAAATCACCTTTTCGCTTTGTTCATCTGGTTGTTATAACTGAAGTACAGCAGCCAAACAAAATCTAAAGTTAATGATTTCAGGGTCAACAGTCCAACTAAAGCAAACACTGCTCACCATAATGGTAACATAAAATTACGATTCTCTCCTTCAGTGATTCTGCTTGTTAACATCAGGTGTCTTCAATAATGCTCAATCATCACTCAATTAATCACTTAATTATCCCATTAACTTTAACACTGCTTCAGTGTTACTTATAACTCTCTGAGTGTGGACTCATATAAACTCTGAGCAGTGTTAATTTAACACTGGGGATTTTTCTGTGTAGTGTAGTGTGTACTGCAGTGTAAGTGCTGACTGGTGAGGGTATAGACAGCTGTCTTCTCTGAAACACATGGAGTCTTTAACCACTGTGCACCTGATGTGAGCAAAACATACAAAAAAATTAACATAATTTATTAAACATTTATGAAATGCATAGTCATGTTTTGTACATGATTAGTTAATCATTAACTAATCAATTGTAAATTATTTATAACTGAATCTACAAAACATACATTAAATAATTAACATATGACTTAATTTATGAATGCATAGTCATGTTTCATAAATGATTAGTTAATCATTTACTAAGCACTTGTAGATGACTTGTAACAGAATTTACAAAACACACATTTACAAAACATAAAATCTTAGTACACTGTAAAAAATAATACATTGATTTTATTAGTATCTAATTAATAAAAATGAGGCAACAGATTACAAGCAATATTATTAATTAAATTTAACAAATTAGAATTGAGTAATAATTAATCAAATGAATTCCTTAAAAGTTAACCATTTAAAATAAGTAAAATGTACAAAATATCTTTTATTGCCAACATTGAAGACACCTGGTGTTAACAAGCAGAATCACTGAAGGAGAAAACCATAATTAAAGTCACCATTGTGGAGATCAGTGTGTGTTTTAGTTGGGCGCTTGACCCTAAAATTATTAACTTTAAGTTTTGTTTGGCTGCTGTACATGAGTTATAACATTTCACAATCATTAGACCTGAATCACTGAACCTCATATAGAGTCCAATTTATGAGTTAAGTTAACTTTATTAATTACAGCAGTATAATATTTTTAGCCTTTTCAATGAAATCCAAATGATCAAATCAATAATAAAAAATAAATAAATAAATATATATATTTTTTTTCTTTTTTTTTTTTTTTTAGGCACAAACACACATCAAGATTTTGCGTATGAATCTCAGCAATGGTGACGAACAGATCACCTCTGAACATAAGCTCATTATTTATTCATGCAGCAATGCATGATGGGAGCCATGAATGAGTTTTGATTGGTGGCACCCAGAATGCACTGCAACATGCTTTATAAATGTCACCATTGTTGAGATTCACAGGCTGATTATTGATGTCTGTGTGTCTCCCTTTTATGTAAGAGAAACTTTTTAGAAATTATTTGCCTTACATTGTAAAATTTAAAAAATATTATGCCGTACAAGGCCAGTGCTGCTATAATTAATAAAGTAAACCTAACTCATAAATTGCACTCTATGAGTTCGGTGATTCAGGTCAAATGATTGTGAAATAATGATTATGTTAAAACACAACCAACACCATCAGATCACCTTTTCTCTTTGTTCATCTGGCTGTTATAACTCATGTACAGCAGCCAAACGAAACTTAAAGTTAATAGTTTAAGGTCAAGAGCCCAACTAAAACACACACTTATCTCCACAATGGTGACTTTAATTATGGTTTTCTCCTTCAGTGATTCTGCTTGTTAACACCAGGTGTCTTCAATGTTGGCAATAAAATATATTTTGTAAATTTTACTCATTTTAAATGGTTACCTTTTAAGGAATTCATTTGATTAATTATTACTCAATTCTAATTTGTTAAATTTAATTAATAATATTGCTTGTAATCTGTTGCCTCATTTTTATTAATTAGATATCAATAAAATCAATGTATTCTTTTTTACAGTGTAGGCCTATATCAGAATATTTATGAATGTTTTGTAAATGATTAGTTCATATGGTGGCCGAGAGAGCTCAACGCGCTGCAAATGAAGAAAACACATGCAAACAGAAAAAAACGCATGCAAACAGAAAAAAAACACATGCAAATAGAAAAAAACACATGCAAATAGAAAAAAACCCACCAGCGAATAAGAAAACATCTTCATCAGTTTTACAACTCACGTGCGTCCCAATACTCACAACACAACCAAATACGGAAACGCGCTGCAATTACAGAAACGCGCTGCGAAAGTTCACAACACAACCAAATACAGAAACGCGCTGCAAATAGAACAGAACACAACGGAAATGTTTCCGGGGAACCCAATAAGTGACGGACGGACGGCTAGGACGTGCTTACAGCTGTCTACTTTTATTATTTTCTTTTTTTTTTTTGCAAAACATACAGAGATGACACGTTTATGACATACAACTTTGTATACAATATACAAAATGTATTTGCGATATGTTCAATGTCATAAGAATACTAAAAAGAACAATGAGCTGAAGACTAAAATAAATAAATAAATAAAAAAGAGAGAGAAAAAGAACATGAGGGAAAGACATTAATCTATACATCAGTTACATTGAACACATTTTGTCATGTTATGTTAAAATAAGTTTCATAAGAAATGTTAGAATGCAGCTAGGGTCCAAATATGAGACGGCAAGTTTTAAAGACACTCACACAAAGATATAACACATATTTTAAAAACTTTGTTGTATAAAATGTATATTTATTTGCAACAGTTATGTTAACAGCATTAATACTACATTTCTGGTAAGAACAGCTATTCAGCTGATGGACACGCGCTGCGTTGTCATGGGAACATCCCAGGTGAAAATAATGAGGAAATTACGTTGTCTTTCGTTGCTCCCTTCATCAACATAATGGCACACGATTGTGCCCTGCTACCGCCAAAGTGCCCAATTCAAGGGCTCTGCCGTCTGCCCTTTTAAGAGAGTAGGGCATAGGTAAAGCCAGAGCCCGCGTCTCTCTGGTAAAGCTCGCGAGCCGTCCGTCCGTCACTTATTGGGTTCCCCGGAAACATTTCCGTTGTGTTCTGTCCTATTTGCAGCGTGTTTCTGTATTTGGTTGTGTTGTGAACTTTTGCAGCGCGTTTCTGTAATTGCAGTGCGTTTCCGTATTTGGTTGTGTTGTGAGTATTGGGACGCACGTGAGTTGTAAAACTGATGAAGATGTTTTCTTATTCGCTGGTGGGTTTTTTTCTGTTTGTATGCGTTTTTTTCTGTTTGCATGTGTTTTCTTCATTTGCAGCGCGTTGAGCTCTCTCGGCCACCGTAAGTTCATCATTAACTAACCACTTAAAAATGACTAACAACTGAACGTTAAGTGGAAATTCCACTGCGGTTCATGAGTTTCAGAGGTTAAAGGAACACTTCGACTTTTTGGGAGTTTAGCTTATTCACCGTATCCCCCAGAGTTAGATAAGTCCATACATAGCTTTTTCATCTCCGTGCGTGCTTTAAGTCTGTTTGACGCACCCACCGCTAGCCTAGCTTAGCACAAAGACTGGATGTAAATGGCTACAGCTAGCATACTGCTCCCAATAAGTGAAAAAAATAACGCCAACATTTTCCTATTTACATCTTGTGATTTGTATAGTCACAGTGTGTACAAATAACAAGGTCATATGAGACACAGCCATTTTTTAAACGTTTAAATACTGGGAACTATTTTCTCAGAAGGCGAAGCACTGCTACTTGGGCGGAGTGAGACGCGCCGGTCAGTCAACAAAACAACGTGACTAACTAGCTAGTAGCGAACATGATTCGTGATCATGGCTGACTTTGAAGAATTGTCAGAGGATTTTTATTTGGTATCAAACCAAGATCCAGAACCATACACAGTAAAATCCCCAGTGTTAAATTAACACTCCTCAGTGTACATATGTGTACACACTACAGGGTGTTAAAAATTAACACTGAAGCAGTGTTGAAGTTAATGAGATAATTAAGTGATTAATTAAGTGATGATTGGCCATTAGTGGTGACACCTGATGATAAAAAGCAGAATCACTGAAGGAAAGAGAAACAAGAACAGAAAAAAGAGAAACACAAGAACTACGACTGAACCATTATTGCACTTATTATTTTACCAGTTTGACTTTATTTCTGTCATACATCTACACACGTTCTTATTTAGATTTAACAGAAGTTTAGACGGTAATGTTTTATGGAATGTTTCGTTTCATGTCACCATTATGGTGTCCAGTGGTTGCTTTAGTTGGGCTGCTCTTGACCCTTTATTATTTAACATTAGTTTTTCTCTGGATGCTCCAACTCTGTGCTTATAAAGCATATGTGTTGTGGCAAGAGAAACTATGATTTGGGCTGTGTTTCCTGAAAGCATCACAAGCCTAATTTGATCGTATAGACCATTTGTTGCAGTTGGTCTGTGATCAAGTTAGGCTTAAGATGCTTTTGAAAATGCAGCCCTGGTTATGTTTTGATGATGAAATTACTAGAGACCTGATTTACTGATGGCACACATTATTATAAACTGATTATCTAAATGTTTATTAATTTTTCACTACAGTAGTTACTTCCAGCAATGTTTTAAAGATCTGAAGGATTTAAAATCACACAGACATCAATAATCTACATATGAATCTCAATAATGGTGACAATCAAACAAATGCTAAATGTTGCAGTGCATGATGGGAGCCACCAATCAGAACGCATCAATGGCTGACATCATGCATTGCAGCATGAATAAATTATGCAGCTGAATTGTCCTGTAATTTTCATTGTTTTTTCTGTTGGCTTTTATTTTGCTATTGTTTTGTTCTGACTTTAGTAGCTTGTTTTGTGATGTTCAGAGTTGATCTGTTTGTCACTAGTTTGTTTTTTGTCACCATTGTTGAGATTCATATGCTGATTATTGATGTCTGTGCGTTTAAACACAACAACTTCTTTGCTCAAAGTATTTTCAAAATTTTTCATATTGCTGTTGGATCTCAAACTGTAGAATCTCAGAGCTACAATCACCAATACTAAACCGAGACATCAAGAATATAGTCAAAAAATTAGATTCTGAATGACATCAGTGAATCAGGACACTACATGATAATGTTTTTATCATCAAAACATATTGTGAGCAGGTCATGTTTTCTCTTGCAGTAACAAATGTGCTTTATAAACACAGAGTTGTAGCAACCAGAGAAAAACTAATATTAAAGGGATACTCCACCGTATTTTCATATTAAACTATGTTATTCCCTTAACTAAGACGAGTTGATACATACCTCTCTCGTCTCAGTGCGTGCACTAAATCGCTCTGTCTTGCGTGAAACTTTGTTAGCACTTAGCTTAGCCCAGTTCATTCAATATGGGCCAAGCAGAGAAGCAACCAGACACCTTGATGCTTTCCCTATTTAAATACAGTTACTCGAGTAGTGTAACCCGACCTAGGATGGTGACACAAAACAAAACGTTGCGCTTTTCTAAGCGTGTAAAATGGATAACTATATTGTATGGCGGAATACCATAGCAAGTGCTTGTGAGCACTTCGACTTGGGCGCAGTAATATCTTCACTCGTGAAAAATCCTCTCACCGGCCCCCGCTCCCTCTAGTGAAGATATTACTGCGCCCAAGTCGAAGTGCTCACAAGCACTTGCTATGGTATTCCGCCATATGTTATGTTTTTTACCGTAATTTTTAGTTCGATGATGTAAAACTTTGTAAAATTAGTAAAAAATTGCTACCGTATTTTTTACGGTAATTTACGGTAAATGCAACAGGTTTTTTTTACAGTGAAATCCGTACATTTAACAGTATATTACTGTATTACATGAAATGTCCCGTGAGAGCTATTACAGTTTTTCACCGTATATAGTAAGGGTACATACTGTTAAGCAATTAACATTTCTATTCCATTGCTTTTTTACAGTTTTTTACCGTTAAAATTACGAAAATTTTTTAGCTAATGGCACTGTAACAGTAGGCTAGTCATCTAAAAACATAACGGAACACTTACCGCAGCCGCAGGTGATCCACTTTGTCCTGTCTTTACTATCGATGGGGTGGCCGTATATCCTTCAGCACACACTTCACGGTCCGTGTGGCAAATTCCATTTTTTCAAAATAGTCGTCCTCAGTGAAATGTTCTGAGCAAACGCGATAGTCCTTGATGATGTCTACAGGTGTGTTTGCGTCTATATCCAGAGCAAGTAGCCATTGATTCATCAGGTCAGCGTTTTTGGTTGGAATTCTATGAAACATCATTACCTGGTCTCCCCTGTTTATTGTTGCAGTTCTTTACAATACAGCGAACACCCATGATTGTAAACTTTACTCCAACTCTGAGCGAACTCTCTGCTCCTCACCACGGCGCGTCTCGGGTTTTGCGCTAATCACTCCGCCCAAGTAGCAGTGCTTCGCCTTCTGAGAAAATAGTTCCCAGTAAAAACGTTTAAAAAATGGTTGTGTCTCATATGACCTTGTTATTTGTACACACTGTGACTATACAAATCACAAGATGTAAATAGGAAAATGTTGGCGTTATTTTTTTCACTTATTGGGAGCAGTATGCTAGCTGTAGCCATTTACATCCAGTCTTTGTGCTAAGCTAGGCTAGCGGTGGGTGCGTCAAACAGACTTAAAGCACGCACGGAGATGAAAAAGCTATGTATGGACTTATCTAACTCTGGGGGATACGGTGAATAAGCTAAAGTCCCAAAAAGTCGAAGTGTTCCTTTAAATGGATGTCATGAAGTCACTCAGCTCCTCTCGTCTCATTCTTGTCCAGGTCAGACAGCAGTTCAGGAAGTTCTTCAGATGTCTTTGCTGTGTCAAACAACACTGAGGACTACAGCAATCACGATCAGGAAATAAAAAGTGCCATTATTATACGTATATTTTATATAACATAGTGAATATTTTGGGAATTTTAAATTCATAATTCAACTTGAATGATAGGAAAACATGTAATACGAGTGTCTTATTTTATAGCTGTTAATGTTATTGATGTAAAGCTCTTAAATTTTATTTAGTCTTTTGTAAACAGGATTTTTTGGTGGAGGGTGAAAAGCATATTTTTACAGATTCCTCAGAATAATTAAGCTGAAATATTTTCAAGTAAATGTTGGCAAAAAAAAAAAAAAAAAAAAAACCTGTTTCATGTGTGCATGGTGAAGGGAAATAAATGAATTTACATTCAGAGTTGTAAAGTTATACATTTGTAAATCTTACAAAAATATATTTTTGTTTGTGAAGGTCAGAAAGCTGTTTCTTTTTGTAAGGACCCAGTTTACAGTACACTACTTTAATTGTCTCGTACAAAATATGTCATAAATGTATTTTCAAGAGGGAGGGCCAAAGGATTTATCAGTATAGTGATATAAACTTAAATGTGCAACTAATGTCTCATTCAAAGTAAATCTGTGTCTTGAGTTTTTGTATTAAAACACGTGAAAGATTTTTGCTTTTGTTCAGGTCACATTCACACTTTCCAATATTATTCAAATGCATTTTTGTTACAAAATAACTTAATTAACAAAATGATAGTCAAAGTCACAGGCTCAGTCACCCTCAGCACTACACTTCCCAGAATCACACACACATAGGGTTGCCAACTTCTGGAAAGGAAAATAAGGGACAATCATGGTTCTTTATAGGAAAATAAGTGACAGAATAAGGGACACTCAAAATATTTACTGTACCACACAGTGCCTATCATTTTAGAAGCACTGTGTCCATGATAGGCAATCCAGAAAAAAAGCATTTAAACAATGGCACTTAAAATTTTTACCTAGGCCTAAATGTTTTTGCAACCATGTATAAATAAATGAAAAGTGCATACTCTCCAGATAAAGAGAACTAGATGATTGGTATGGGCTGCTTTTGGTGCCTGAGATTGTATTGGTTATTTTGTGTTTCAGTAACGAGGTCCAGGCTACGGTACAAGTTCCTTTAATGTAAAATGTTTTTCTCTATTTAACATTAACTTACAATAGTGAAAGATTTTTGATAATGTCTTCCCTCAGGTAGATTGCATGTATTCTTGCGTTACTCATGTGGAACAATAATCACGTTGTTTGTAGTCGCCCAAACTGATTAGCCGGAATCAAAACGCGGACAGTGAAAGAATGGATTTGTCGTTAGCGAGAGTCCCGATGGCTGTGAAGCGGGAGCAACAGTCGTTAGATGATTCTGCTGGGTCTTAAAGCCTTCCGCGACTGTCTATGTTTGCAAATCAAACAAAGATTTGTCTCAAAGAAATGGTTAATTCTCAATTTAGAGCTGAAAATGAGGGACAAACTGCGTTCCGTTGTAGCGTGGCCACATAAAGGGAAGTTTTTAAATAAGGTTAGTGCCATATTACTACTTTATGTATTACCTTGTCGGCTTTCCTCTGTATGCTGTATATGCCTCTACTATTGTGTATTGGGAACCTGATTATTGTTAATGCGAGATCTGCGCGTGACTTCTTCAGACGTTGCTTCTGGATGGCTTCTTCCACTGTAGGATGGATACCATACTCTTTTCGGATAGATTCATTCCGGAGTCAGTCCCACCGGGAGACGCTGAGGATTTGTTGGAGGCTTTGCATTTGGAAGACCTCGAGCTGGATAAGTTCCGACTTAAGGACAGTCAGGGTTACTGATCTATATAACACTATACACAGTAAAAACCCCAGTGTTAAATCAACACTGCTCAGAGCAGATATGGTCCCACTCTACAGAGTGTTAAAATTAACACTGAAGCAGTGTTGAAGTTAATAAGATAATTAAGTTAACACTGAATCAGTGTTGAAGTTAATGAGATAATTAAGTGATTAATTAAGTGATGATTGGCCATTAGTGGTGACACCTGATGATAACAAGCAGACTCACTGAAGGAAAGAGAAACACAAGAACTACTGACTTCGAGCCATTATTGCACTTATTATTTTACCAGTTTGACTTTATTTCTGTCATACATCTACACACGTTCTTATTTAGATTTAACAGAAGTTTAGATGGTAATGTTTTATGGAATGTTTCATTTCATGTCACCATTAAAGTGGTCAGTGTTTGCTTTAGTTGGGCTCTTGACCCTTTACTTTTTAACATTAGTATTTCTCTGGCTGCTCCAACTCTGTGTTTATAAAGCACATTTGTTGTGGCAAGAGAAACTATGACCTGGGTTGTGTTTCCCCCCAAAAAACATTGCAAGCCTAATTTGATTGTACAGATCATTTGTTGCAGTTGGTCTGAGATCAAGTTAGGCTTAATATGCTTTTGGGGAACGCAGCCCTGGTTATGTTTCGATGATGAAATTACTTGTCACCTGATTCATTGATCTCACCCAGCATTATAAACTGATTATCCAAAATGTTTATTATTTTTCCACTACAGTAGCCACTTCCAACAATGATTTAATGATCTGAAGGTTTTAAAATCACACACAGACATCAAGAATCTACATATGAATCTCAACAATGGTGACAATCACACAAATGCTTCATGTTGCAGTGCATGATGGGAGCCACCAATCAGAACGCATCAATGGCTCAAAATCATGCATCTGAATTGTCCTGTAATTTTCATTGTTTTTTCTGTTTGCTTTTATTTTGCTATTGTTTTGTTCTGACTTTAGTAGCTTGTTTTGTGATGTTCAGAGTTGATCTGTTCGTCACTAGTTTGTTTATTGTCACCATTGTTGAGATTCATATGCTGAATCTTGATGTCTGTGTGTTTAAACACAATAACTTTTTTACTCAAAGAATTTTCAAAATTGTTCATATTTCTGTTTGGATCTCAAACTGTAGAATCTCAGAGCTACAATCACCAATACTAAAAAAAAAAACGTCAAGCATATAGTCAAAGATTTAGACTCTGAATGACATCAGGACACTATACGATGATAATGTCATCATCATCAAAAACATATTGTGAGCAGGTCATGTTTTCTCTTGCAGTAACAAATGTGCTTTATAAGCACGATGTTGGAACAGTCAAAGAAAAACTAACATTAAAAAATGAAAAGGGTCAAGAGCCCAACTAAAGCAAACACTGACCACCAAAATGGTAACTTGAAAAGAAAAATTCCATAAAACATTACCGTCTAAACTTCTGTTGAATCTCAAGAACTTTTGTCGATGTATGACAGAAATAAAGTCAACCTGGTAATAATAAGTGCAACAATGTGTAATGATTCGAAGTCAGTTGTAGTTCTTGTGTTTCTCTTTTTTCTCTTTCCGTCAATGATTCTGCTTATTAACATCAGGTATCTTCAATAATGCTCAATCATCACTTAATTAATCACTTAATTATCTCATTAACTTCAACACTGCTTCAGTGTTAATTTTAACACTCTGTAGTGTGGACACATATAAACACTGAGGAGTGTTAATTTAACACTGGGGATTTTGCTGTGCAGCAAGAAGAATTTGCTTTGAATGCTGGAAGTCCAGATGTGAAACTGAAAATCAGTTTCTCTTGCAACTGAGTATTTCAATGGGGAAAAGTGTTTTTTTATTTTTCAAGGAGGGAGAGTTGCTGTCACTCAGGATTTTTGTATCTAGACAATTTTAGAATGTGTACAAAGTTTGAGACTGACCTGTTAAAGGGATAGTTCACCCAAAAATGATTTACTCATACTCATACTCACCCTCATGTTATTCCAATCCTGTATAAGTTTCTTGCTTCTGTTTAACACAAAATAAGATATTTTAAAGAATGTTGGTAACCAGACAGTTGGCGGCACCTATGGAAGTCAATGGGTGCCGTCAACTGTCTGGTTACAAACATTCTTTAAAAAATCTTATTTTGTGTTCAGCAGAAGAAAGAAACTCATACAGGTTTGGAACAACATCAGGGTGAGTAAATGATGACAGAATTGTAGTTTTTGGGTAAACTATCCCTTGAATTTTTTATTTTATTTTTTTTATTCCAGATTTACTCAATGTTACACCGTGGGCCAGTAAGAGAATGATAATTTCAGAGAATGAGAAATGTTATGTTATTTAATTGTTATATTATTGACATTTCACTGATATTACATTTTACTAATAAAGTTATACAAATCATTCCACTGAATTGACATGGTAAGTGTTGCTACGATCAAGCTCTTGTGGTACCCCCATTCGTTTCAATGTTTTTATGCTTTTAGCTTTTTGGACATGCACATCATAATAAATAGACCTGTTTTTACAAAACTTTAAGAATTTTTCCACTGATGTGTCATATATCACTAAAAAGGGGAGAATCTCAGCTTTAATGTGTTATAAGGCACATATGCAGGATAACTATGGATCAAATGTGTTGCAGTTTTAACAAATAACTTATTTTTAAATTGGAATTTCTCAAAAATATGATTTTCGGAGCCCGAATTTTAGCAAATATTTGACATGGCCTTGCTCAGTCAATATTAAAGATATCAAGGTTATATTTTCACAGAATGTTATTTACATTGTGTAGGATGATTTTATGTAGAAAACATTGAATCACCAAAAAATGACTTTAGCTGGGTTTTCACAGGCAGGGTCACATAATATAGTTATATTTAGCAAAATACTATAGCAATTTTTTTAAGTTAAACTAACATGCTATTTAACGTTTATTTACTATTATCTAGTAGTAAAGAGTAACAGATGATCGGTTAACATGCCACTTGAACTGAGACCTGTCAGCGATCTGTCACTTCACATTTACAAGCACCAAAACGGTGTTTATTGTTTGAATTTCATAATTAAATTGACAGAATCTGAGAGTTGGGAATTTGCTTCATATCAATAGTAACATACTCTGTCTTGTCCGTCGGTGTTAGTGTCCTCTTTGCTCCGCGATTTTTCTCTGAGACAATGGATGTGTGGCTTCAGAGCATGTAAAAAGTGACAATTGAGTGAGCCTCAAGGTGAATTTGTGAGAGTTGGCAGTCCTGCAGATTCAGTGTGTAAATATTTTTGGTGGGTGTGCTTGTGCCATTGAGATACACAATCTGACAAGCTCTCTTATTACAAACCAGTTTGACCTTATTTCTGTCAATCATCTACAGAAGATCTTTTTGAGAATTAACAGAGGTTTAGATGTTGATGTTTTATTGAAGTGTTTCCTTCAGTTGAGCAGTTTGACTCTTTATATTTTTTAAGTTAGTTGTTGTCTTTGTAACGGTGTTTACCAAAACACATAATTTGTTGCAAAGGAAACAATAAACAATGATTATCAGATGATATATATTTCAACATCATAAAGAAAAACGTTTCACAAATTTCATCACTGACCAAAAGAGATTACTTGTTATTAACAGATTTTTTACCATCAATACTTTTTTTGCCAAAGATCAAAGATTCTGAATTTGAATCTCTAAATACATTGTGAAAAAAGAAAAGAAAAGAAAAGAAAAGAAAAGAAAAGAAAAGAAAAGAAAAGAAAAGAAAAGAAAAGAAAAGAAAAGAAAAGAAAAGAAAAGAAAAGAAAAGAAAAGAAAAGAAAAGAAAAGACATAGAGGCACAAACACTAACATCAAGACTCAGCTTATGAATCTCAACAATGGTATGAAGCTGCAATGCATGCTGGGAGCCATTAGTTTTATAATATGGTGGCTCCCAGCACGCATTTGTGAATGTCACCATTGTTGAGATTCATATGCTAATTCTTGATGTCTGTGTGTGACTAAAATAACTTTTTTATTTTTAAATCTCTCAGAATGTCTGATCTGTGGCAAGAAATGTTCATTGATAAAAATAATCTATTAATAACAAATAAAAAAATTGGTCAGTGATGAGATGAATGAATCATTCTACTTCATGATGGTTCAAACCACATCACTTAATCATCTTTGTTTCTGGCTTCCTTTGTAACAAATTATGTGTTTTGTAACACTGTTGCAAAGGCCACAAACTTGCACAAAAAAAGTGTCAAACTGACCAACTAAATGAAACACTGATCACCACAATGATGACTTTACAAAACCTAGTATTTCCAATAAAACATCTACACCTCTATTAATTCTCAATATCTAGTTAGTAATAAGTGAAGCGGGTAATGCTGTTTGTGGAGTTGTTTAATCCTCATCTGCTGAGATCTTGAGAGATTTAATGTCTTCTTTTATCTTCAGTTGGTTTCAACTCTAGAAGTCAGTTGTAGTTCTTGTGTTTCTCTTTTCTTCAGTGATTCTGCTTGTTAACATCAGGTGTCTTCAATGCTCAATCATCACTCAATGAATCACTTAATTATCTCATCAACTCTAACACTGCATCAGTGTTACTTTTAACACCCTGCTGGTGGTTCCCATATAAACACAGAGCAGTGTTAAATTTAACACCAGGGATTTTACTGTGTACCCAAAATTTATGTCTCAGAATGTGGATTTCTTGTTTGTAATTTCCCCCCTTTAAGTGTAACTACCACACGCTTCTTCCCAGAATGTGCAGAATCTGCGAAATGTGAGTGAGAGGATAGAGAAAGGGAGGGGGAGGCAAATCCATAGCCGGAGAATCTGTTGGTTAAAAAAAAGATTAGCCAATCACCATCGAGTATTTCACTTTAAGCGCTTAGGAGTGTTGAGAAAAGTAACATGGCATAGAAGGCTAGCTGATATAGCTTGATATCAACCAATCATCGAAAGACGTGAATTACGTTATATTAGTTTGAACTGCTAACGTTCCTCAATCACACTGACACGTCTTCGATTGAGGAAGCAGAGGCTGAGGGCTCGAAGGTGGACTCATCCATCACCCAAGCTGAAGTCACCGAGGTAGTCAAGAAGCTCCTTGGTGACAAGGCACCAGGGGTGGATGAGATCTGCCCTGAGTACCTCAAGTCTCTGGATGTGGTGGGGCTGTCTTGGCTGACACGCCTCTGCAACATCACATGGTGGTCGGGGACAGTGCCTTTGGGCTGGCAGACCGGGGTGGTGGTCCCTCTTTTTAACCCTCTGGAGTCTGAGGGGTTTTTGGGGTCCTTGAGATGTTCTGACATGCCCTGACATTTGTGCTTTTTTCAGTTGCTTATAAACATATTAATGGCAAAGGTGTAAATTCACTCTATTTAGCACAAACAGGGCTACCATAATATGTGAACAACTTGCATGTACATGTTTGTATTTTTGATAGAATAATATTTATGCATGGTTTTTTAAAAAACAAAAAACTAAAGTTTCTGAAATAAGGCCATAAAACACATTCTAAATATATGTAAATAAGACTTTTGACTAATGGATGTCGTTGCCTAGTATTTTTTCTTCAAAATTATGTGAAAATCGTCCTGCCTAATCATTCCCATAACACAATACATTGATTTAAATCTTGTAAAACACTTTTTGTTTGGAAAGGCCATATGCGGGTGGGCGTGATTCACACCTATGGAGTCAATGGGGCCGCATAATGAGGCTGCATAGGTAATGAGCCTTTCATTCAGGTGTGTGAATGAGCCACAAGAATGCAAGGACAATATATAACTGGTTTGTTGTTTTTTCCACAAATTTTGCTTGCAAATTGTACAATATCCAAGGTAAACATTTCTAGTAATTGTGCAGTTAATTGTTCTCATACTGTATTTTCAGATTTGGAATATATTCTCTTCCCAAATGTGTCACTAATAAAGCATAATAAAATTATTTAAAGATAAGGCTTATAATGACCTTTTAAGATTTTGTTTACATCTATCCTTATATATATATATATATAATTTTTTTTTAAGGTTATACAATTACAACAACATTTATAATTGTAACAATATTTCCAGTGTAATCTTTCTTTGTATTCGCGATTCATATTAAAACAGTATTTTTGCCAGCTGTAGTAGCTCCACAACAGCACGCATCTTTGCGTTCATTCATTCATAGTAACGCGATTCATATTAAAACAGTATTTTTGCCAGCTGTAGTAGCTCCACAACAGCACGCATCTTTGCGTTCATTCATTCATAGTAACGCGATTCATATTTAAACAGTATTTTTGCCAGCTGTAGTAGCTCCACAACAGCACGCATCTTTGCGTTCATTCATTCCGATTAGAACAAAGCAAACAGAACTGACCTAATTCCTCAGCGGGATCCGTTTGCTCCTCGAAATGATACTTCCAGAACTTCTGAGGTAAATTTTTGCAGGATTATTATCAAGACAGTATTATTCCTCACAGCATCGTAAAGTACATAAGTCTGAAAGTGAACTCGCGGTGTGTGTTATCCAGCTGATGGGCGTTTTACAGGTTTGTTTGGATCGCCTCACATTTGCGTTTGAATAGCGCGTGCTCTCCGTGGGCGGAGCACATTAAAACTTAATTAGCTGAGATGAGAACGACTGACATCTCTCTCTTTGCATACATATTACATAAACTGTGAATATTTGTTTTTTATAAAAATTACTTCGTTTAAAAGATGAGAATTCAAGCTTCATGCCTGTATGTCTGAATGCCTGTTTGACTGAGTATTCACTGAGTTATGGTTCATTTTCGGACGCGTTTCAGAATGGACTACACTGACAGATAGGAGGCAGAACTCGCTTCGTGTTTATTTTTCTTTATTTGGCAAAAAGCACAACACTTTGTTTTTATTGTGAGTATACACAAAAATAATACACATTTAACAGAATCGATTGATGTATGAAACTCCAATGGAAAATCAAAGTCAACCGAGTATTTTTGAGTTTCTTTTACACTGCTAAAAAAAAGCGAGCTGGTATCGCCGGCGATACCGCCGACCTCTGGGGGTTAAGAAGAGGGACCGGAGGGTGTGTTTCAACTACAGGGGGATCACACTTCTCAGCCTCCCCAGGAAAATCTATGCCAGGGTACTGGAGAGGAGAATACGACCGATAGTAGATCCTCGGATTCAGGAGGAACAGTGCGATTTTCGTCCCGGTCATGGAACACTGGACCAGCTCTATACCCTCTCCAGGGTGCTGGAGGGTTCATGGGAGTTTGCCCAACCAATCCACGTGTGCTTTGTGGATTTGGAGAAGGCATTCACCTGTGTCCCTCGCGGCGTCCTGTGGAGGGTGCTCTGGGAGTATGGGGTCCGGGGCCCTTTGCTAAGGGCTGTCCAGTCCCTGTATGCCCGGAGCAGGAGCTTGGTTTCTCATTGCTGGCAGTAAGTCAGACTTCTTCCCGATGCATGTTGGACTCCGGCAGGGCTGCCCTTTGTCGTCGGTTCTGTTCATAATTTTTATGGACAGAATTTCTAGGCGCAGCCAGGGGCCGGAGGGCGTCAGGTTTGGGGACCACATGATTTCGTCTCTGCTTTTTGCGGATGATGTTGTCGTGCTGGCCCCATCAGACCAGGAGCTTCAGCATGCACTGGGATTGTTTGCAGCCGAGTGTGAAGCGGCTGGGATGAGAATCAGCGCCTCCAAATCCGAGGCCATGGTCCTCAGTCGGAAAAGGGTGGCTTGCCCACTTCAGGTTGGTGGAGTTATTCACGAGTGAGGGAAGGATGGAACGGGAGATTGACAGACGGATCGGTGCAGCTTCTGCAGTAATGTGGTTGACTGACCGGTCTGTCGTGGTGAAGAAAGAGCTGAGCCTCAAGGCGAATCCGGTCAATCTACGTTCCTACTCTCACCTATGGTCATGAGCTGTGGGTCATGACCGAAAGGACAAGATCCCATATACAGGTGGCCGAAATGAGCTTTTTCTGCAGGGTGGCTGGGCGATCTCTTAGAGATAGGGTGAGGAGCTCGGTCACTCGGGAAGTGCGCAGAGTAGAGCCGCTGCTCCTCCACATCGAGAGGGGCCAGCTGAGGTGGCTCGGGCATCTGTTTTGGATGCCCCCTGAACACCTTCCCGGGAAGGTGAGCTGGAGGGACTATGTCTCCCGGCTGGGGAGAGGGAAGTCTGGGTATCTCTGCTTAGACTGCTGCCCCCGTGACCCGGCCCCGGATAAGTTGAAGAAGATGGGATGGATGGGCTACCGCTGACATAACTATGGAGAGTAGAGATATTGAATCGCAAGAAAATTCCAATTCAAACTACAGCTACAAATTAAAAATGAAGGAAGACCCATGCCTAATTTGGATATAAGCTACAGCAATCAGCTTCACTGACCGAACGGCCGTCTTTTAACACGGACATTTAAAAGGAAAGAGGGATAATTACTTGCTTCAAGTGATAGCCTAGGACTATAGGTGAGTGAACTTATATTTATATTGTCTTGATGTCTGTGTCGTTTTCTATAAATAATTTTGTCCCCAGACACACTTGTGTGTTTGTTTGTTTGTTTGGACAGCCTGTCTGTAATTTGACCTGTTGTACATTGGATTACGTGTCTGGATTGTCCCTTTAATAAAAGCTGCGCTTGGATCTCAAACCTTTTGAGTCTCTGAACTCACTCATTCACTCAATCACTCTCACATACGTTCAGTCAGTCAGTGAGACACTCAATCATTCAGTCACTCAGTCACTCAGTCACACACACACTCAGACACTCACACACTCACACACTCAGACACTCACTCAGACACTCACACACTCACTCATTCACTCACTCACATGGTCTGTCACTCACTCACTCACTCACTCACTCACTCACTCACTCACTCACTCACTCAGTCAGTCAGTAAGACATTCAATCTTTCAGTCACTCACTCACTCACTCACTCACTCACTCACTCACTCACTCACTCACTCACACCCTGGTCTGTCACTTACTCACTCACTCACACACACATATTTAAAGGGATAGTTCACTTTGAAATTAATTTTTGGTATGTTTTTGTCACGGTGTGACAAATGAGGGCGGAACTAAAGTTCGCCGCAATTGTGTCCCCTCCGGTATAATAACAAGGAAACACTACCCCCCGTGTAAGTGTATATCTGTTGCCCCATAGACATGTATAGAAAGGCTAGATGGCTCAAGGCGGAGTCAGCTGTGTCGTCACTTGGCGGCCATCTTAGGTCAGGAGACTGCGCTGCTGCTCCCTGCTGCTGTGGACGGAAGGTGAGTGACATACGCCAACTAAAATGCTCGTAACTTGCTGAAATCTGGACGGATTTACAAACGGTTTGGTTTCTTACAAACGTTATTAACGTGGCTATAATTCTGAATGCTTAAACATTTTGAACATAATTATTCATATGTATGCAGTATAATAGCTACATCTCTGACGTTTATAACAAACCAAACCGTTTGAAAATCGGTTGAAAATTGAGCAAGTTATGGTTATTTAAAAGTACATGCACCATGTTATGAGTGAGCGAGCATCCTGTCGTAAGATGGCCGCCGTGTGCGGATGTCGAGCTCCATTGGCCAGCAGCGCGGACGAGACATCTAGCCTTTATATGATATCTATGTGTTGCCCTGCCAAACGGGATGAGGAAATTGACACCAGGTGTGGGAAATTAATCTAGAGCCATGACGAAGCCATGTGGGCATTGAGAAGGATATTAAAAGCCAGTGAAGAGAGACTGTTGAGTGGTTCTCTCCTGTGAGAAGTCATTCTATTTGAGTGTTGCAGAGAAGAATTGTGGTGTGCAAAGGGAAGTGCTGCTGGAGGGGACTCGAGGAGTGTGAAAGAGTTGTGAAAACACACCGTTTGCCTGGAAGGGAGAGAGATAAGTAATCGACCATCGTATCTCGTACCTGCATGTTTCAACACTGAATTTGAGGTGGATTGGAGTGCTTTGATTGTGCTATCGAAACGTCACTGAGTGAATTATACTGATTCATGTTCGATCTCTTACCCTCTTCCCCCGTGTTGAAACGGTGATGTGAATCCTGTCTATGTCTGTGGAGGAAAACCCTGAAACATCTTTTTCCCAACATTGAAGCTCGTTGCTTGTGGCACGGAGACCCCTGGGTGAGTGCTGGCCTTATCTGCACTTATTTGAAGTGGATTGCAGTGCCTAAATTGATGTTTCCCCCTTCACGTTGCATGTTTGGAGTGAAATTGCCGTGTGTGTGTGGAAGATTTATTCTCTCTTGCTGTGCACTCCCCTCGTGCCATGCTGGTCTACTGTCAGTAACTGGAGCTTAATAATGTCGATCGGTTCCATCTGTTGAGGACTAGAAGGAACAGCATCTGTAAGTCAAACTAACCTCTCTGTTTTGAAGTAGTGGTTCTGACTGTCTTAGAAAAAGCTCCGCTCAGCCTGTTGACTTGGAGTCTGCTGCAGCCCTAAGCCCACCTGTACGGTGTGAAGTTATCTGCCCCCTGCAACACACGTGAGAATTGTATATTGCTGTTGAAGTTGATTCTGTTTGTCTTCGTAGAAGCTCCACTCAGCCTGTTGATTTTGAGTCTGCTGCAGCCCTACGCCCACCTGCACGGTGTGAAGTTATCCGTCTCCCGCAACACATATGAGAACTGTATACTGCTGTTGAAGTTGAGTCTGTCTGTTCTAGAGAAGCTCCGCTCAGCCTGCGACTTTGAGTCTGCTACGGCCCCAAGTCCATCTGCATGGTGTGAAGTTATCTGTCCCCTGCAACACACGTGAGAACTGTATACTGCTTTTGAAGTTGATTCTGTCTGTTCTAGAGAAGCTCCGCTCAGCCTGCGACTTTGAGTCTGCTACGGCCCCAAGTCCATCTGTATGGTGTGAAGTTATCTGTTCCCGGCAACACACGTGAGAACTGTATACTGCTGTTGAAGTTGATTCTGTCTGTTCTAGAGAAGCTCCACTCAGCCTGCGACTTGAATCTGCTATAGCCCCAGGTCCATCTGCATGGTGTGAAGTTATCTGTCCCCTGCAACACCTGTGAGAACTGTATACTGCTTTTGAAGTTGATTCTGTCTGTTCTAGAGAAGCTCCGCTCAGCCTGCGACTTTGAGTCTGCTACGGCCCCAAGTCCATCTGTATGGTGTGAGGTTATCTGTTCCCGGCAACACACGTGAGAACTGTATACTGCTGTTGAAGTTGATTCTGTCTGTTCTAGAGAAGCTCCACTCAGCCTGCGACTTGAATCTGCTATAGCCCCAGGTCCATCTGCATGGTGTGAAGTTATCTGTCCCCTGCAACACACGTAAGAACTGTATACTGTGGTGAAGTTGATTTTGTCTGTCTTAGAGCGGCTCTGCTCAGCTGCGACTTCGAGTCTGCTACAACCCCAAGTCCATCGGCATGGTGCGAAGTTAGCTGTCCCCCGCAACACACGTGAGAGCTGTATATTGCTGTTGAAGTTGGTTCTGTCTGTCCAGGAGAAGCTCCGCTTGGCCTGCGCCTTTGAGTCTGCTATAGCCCCCGGCCCATCTGCATGGTGTGAAATCCCCTGTCCCCGGCAACACACGTGAGGCCTATATACTGCTGTTGAAGCTGACTCTGTCTGTTCTAACGGTCCGTCCTAGAGAAGCTCTGTTCAGCCTGTTGACTCGAGTCTGCTGCAGCCCCAGAGTCTTAACTGTCTACTTACCTGTGGAAACTCACCTGTCCGTCGTAGGCCTCTGTGAACCTTGCATCAGTGTGGGAAGAGGACTAGCCCCGACTGTATACCCACCTGTGGAAACTCACCTGCCCGTCGTTGGTCCCTGTGAACTCTGCATCGGTGTGAGAAGAGGAAGAGCCCTGACCATCTACTCACTGGTGGAAACTCACCTACCTACCGCATCCCATTGTGAACCCTACAGCGGCGTGGGAAGAGGAAGGGCCCCGACTGTCTACTCACCTGTGGAAACTCACCTGTCCGTCGTAGGTCCCTGCGGACCCTGCATTAGCGTGGGAAGAGGAACAGCCCCGACCGCATACTCACCTGTGGAAATCCATCGATCCATCGCAGGCCATTGCGAACCTTGTACCGGCGTGGGGGTGGGCCCCGGAGACTGCTGCATTGCCTCGATTCTGGGGAAGAAGAGGAAAGGAAGATTTTAGCTTAGGTTATTCAAATTACTTTTAACTTTAATAAAAAGAACTGTTATTCCCTTGAATTCTGTTTCCGTCTCGTCTCTGACACGTTCCTCAGGGTGGTCCTGGTTCAGGGGTGGGCGCAGTCCGGCTTGGCCCATCCCGACCTGTGACATTTTAGCTTACCTCAAAGGCATCCAAGATGTAGGTGTCTTTTTTTCCGGAGTAGTTTCAATTTTGATATTTTTAGGTCAAACCGTTCTTGTCTGTCAGTCATATAATGCAGGTCTATGGTCACTGTCTCAAAACAGCATGCACAAAGTCCAAATTAAACAATTTCCCATCGTCCAAATTAAACAATTCCCCATCGTAAGTACACATTGATGGCTTAAGACACGAAACGAGAGGTTTGTGTGAGAAAACGAACAGTATTTATATAGTTTTTGTCCTCTTGTAAACACACACACCCAAATGATCAGAGGACGCGGGTGCTTCGGTCTGCGCAAGCGCTGGAAAGCGACGGAAAAGGTCAGAGGGCGCGGGCGCTTCGATCTGCGCAAGCGCCGGAAATTATCTCTCGCGCGTGTACGTCACTCATTGTTTACACAGAGATTTCGGAAGCCTTACCTTTCACTGTGAAGATCTAAACATATTTAGACGTACAGGAAATGGCAATGGAAGACGATTTCGATATATCAACAGACAACGTTGAATTTTTTACACAACCATATTTATTTGAACCAGAGTACACCGATCAAGAATCACGAATCACGAATGGAACATAGCAATGCCACAGCTACAAGACGACGAGGACATTGACAGTACCCCGTCATACACCTGCCTGACTGAAGATCCCGAGTTTTCTCCGCTGTTGAGCCGCAGCGTTTTGCACGTTGGCAGGTGTATGACGGGGTACTGTCAATGTCCTCGTCGTCGTCTTGTAGCTGTGGCATTGCTATGTTTCATTCGTGACAACATATGCTCTCTACTTCTGTTGGCATCTCACAACACTTGCTACAAGAACACCACCAATTTTGCAGAGATCTCTCCCACTAAGCAAACTGATGTCTAAAACACGTCTTTTCAACGTCTTTGTCACAAAAGTCGGACGTTGAAAAGACGTCCACTGAGGAGCCAGAATGAAAGTTTTTATGACGTCTTTTTTTGACGTGTTCTGCACGTCTGATATAGACGTTCATCGAACCTTCGTACAAGGTTAAAACTAGTTCAGATGTGGCCATTGTGGACATATTTCAACATCATTTATGGTCTCATTTAGACATTATTACTTTGACTATTGCTGTCAGATGATCTTAGTGAGAATTAACAGAGGTTTAGATGTTGATATTTGTTTAATTTGAAGTGTCACCATTGTGGTGATCAGTGTTTGCTTTAGTTGGGCTCTTGGTCCCCGTTCCTTTTACTTTAACTTTTATTTGACTGCTTTAACTGTGTGTTTGTAAAACACAATTTTTGTGGCAGAGAAAGCCAATAATAAGTAAGATCAGCTATTTTAAGCTTATTGATGATGATGAAATCATCACAAAACAAGCATGTAATGTTGTCAGATGCTTTGGCATTCATAACCACCAACCTTGTGGGACTGCAATATTGGTGCCAAAAACGTTAAAATGATCACTTATTTGAAGGTGTATAAAAAGCATGTGCACATGACGTTTTGAGCAAATGTATCACGTAGTCACACACAGACATCAAGATTTTGGATATGAATCACAACAACGGTGACAATCAAAACACAAAAGCTTGGGAATTAAGGATGAGTTTTGTACTATGAAAGCTACCCATCATGCATTGCAGCATGAAGCTTTTTTTTTTTTAAATTGTCACCGTTGTTGTGATTCATATGCACAATCTTGATGTCTGTGTGTGACTATATGATACATTTGCTCAAAACATCATGTGCACATGCTTTTTATACACCTTTAAATAAGTGATCATTTTAATGCTTTTGGCAGCAATAATGCAGTCCCACAAGGTTGGTGGTTATTACTGCCAAATATAAACACAAAACTTTAAATACAATATTAGATGCCCATTTTATGATGATTATGTCATCATCAACATTGAGCTGATAACAACTCATACTTTTTCTAGGCTTTCTCTGCCACAACAATTGTGTTACACAAACACACTGTCACAGCAGCCAAAGAAAAGTTAAAGTAAAAAGAAAGGGGACCAAGAGCCCAACTAAAGCAAACACTGATCACCACAATGGTGACACTTCAAATTAAACAAATATCAACATCTAAACCTCTGTTAATTCTCACTAAGATCATCTGACAGCAATAGTCAAAGTAATTGTCTAAATGAGACCATAAATGATGTTGAAATATGTCCACAATTGCCACATCTGAACTAGTTTTAACCTTGTACGAAGGTTCGATGAACGTCTAGATATCTGACGTGCAGAACACATCAAAAAAAGACGTCATAAAAACTTTCATTCTGGCTCCTCAGTGGACGTCTTTTCAACGTCCGACTTTTGTGACAAAGACGTTGAAAAGACGTGTTTTGGACATCATTTTGCTTAGTGGGCTGTCTCTCTGAGGCTTGAAGACGTGCTGCTGCAGCGGATGCTTCCTCTATCGCTCTGAGTTCTTGATCGGTGTACTCTGGTTCAAATAAATATGGTTGTGTAAAAAATTCAACGTTGTCTGTTGATATATCGAAATCGTCTTCCATTGCCATTTCCTGTACGTCTAAATATGTTTAGATCTTCACAGTGAAAGGTAAGGCTTCCGAAATCTCTGTGTAAACAATGAGTGACGTACACGCGCGAGAGATAATTTCCTGCGCTTTCCGGCGCTTGCGCAGATCGAAGCGCCCGCGCCCTCTGACCTTTTCCGTCGCTTTCCGGCGCTTGCGCAGACCGAAGCACCCGCGTCCTCTGATCATTTGGGTGTGTGTGTTTACAAAAGGACAAAAACTATATAAATACTGTTCGTTTTCTCACACAAACCGCTCGTTTCGTGTCTTAAGCCATCAATGTGTACTTACGATGGGGAATTGTTTAATTTGGACGATGGGGAATTGTTTAATTTGGACTTTGTGCATGCTGTTTTGAGACCGTGACCATAGACCTGCATTATATGACTGACAGACAAGAACGGTTTGACCTAAAAATATCAAAATTGAAACTACTCCAGAAAAAAAGACACCTACATCTTGGATGCCTTTGAGGTAAGCTAAAACATATCAAAAATTTATTTCAAAGTGAACTATCCCTTTAATAGCACAGATCATCACATTCATCAGGCCAGAAAAATAACCTAATAGAGACTTAGTGTGCTACATTACCAGTTGAGATGGGTGCTGGTAAGACAGTTGTAGAGCTGGTGTTAATGCTGCTAATGTCTGAAAGTTTGGATGAATAGTGATTAATGAACAGAGACACAAATATCATGAATGTGTATAAAGAGCTCATGGGAATATAATTACCTGCACAGTATGCCATACTGTAATCTGAAGAACAGAGAGTTGGTCTAACCAGCTCATAGACATAATAATTGCCTGGACAGGCTTTGACTTTAATGGGAAAAGACCCGTAATAGCAGCAGTAATTGACAGCGTGACCGCAGACATCTCGAGAGACGACTCCATCTGTTACTGTTGGGTGTCCACCACGTATCCACAGTGGGACAGTAGTGCTACAGCGATATTTTTCAACACACATGTCTGGGATTTGAACACTAAAGCCATAAAGGAAGAGACGGTACCAGCCTCTCCAGGAGACAGAGACGTCACACATGGGGATGTAAGATTGTCTGTTAGTGGCTCTCCACACATTATCCAGCACATTGTAGTTGAAGCAGGGGTCAACAGGATGAGAATCTGTCATGAAAAATAGTGGATTTTGAAAAAAAAAAAAGAATGCATTGTTCTTAAAAATTATTTTATTATGTTTTATTATTTAACTTGTGGTCTGAAATCTAGAAATGCACCTGAAGTCATGTACATCTCTTTTTATTAGTATTAGTATTAACAAAACATTCAAACTAGAGTTTGGTGGCTATCATTATATTATGGCCAAATATGTCATCCTCTAATCTTATCTACAGGCTATTATAATGTGCTTCTGTACAATGACAGATTTGACGTTCAAAAGATTTGCTTTAAATATTTGCAGTTTTTTTTTTTTCTCTTTCAGCAATAAGGATTAGAAATTTTGATGGCTCATTCTGCACTTCAGAATCAGACTGGAAAATCCTGAATTTCAAAATCTGTTTGCCACATTCACATTTAAAAAACATGTTTAAAATCGGCCAATTCTGACATTACAGTAACTGCCCCACAAATGTTGTTATGTTATGCTAAATGTTTTTATGTTCAAACAGTGTTAAAAAGCGTATTTTTCAGGCTGGTCGTGCTACCGGAGCATCTACACAGCAAAATCGTAGTTCTTGTGTTTCTCTTTTTTCTGTTATTGTTTTTTTCTCTTTCCGTCAATGATTCTGCTTGTTACCATCAGGTGTCACCACTAATGGCCAATCATCACTTAATTAATCACTTAATTATCGCATTAACTTCAACACTGCTTCAGTGTTAATTTTTAACACCCTGTAGTGTGGACACATATGTACACTGAGGAGTGTTAATTTAATACTGGGGATTTTGCTGTGTACTGTTGGGATTAGTCATGATGACTGGTCGTGTGGAGCTGAGAAAAACAACAACAACTAATGGTCAATTACCAGCAGCTGATAATGTTATATCAACCATCACAGTCATAGAGTTTAAACTGATTACAAATGAAACCTGATATTATACCTAATATGTATTAGATTGTAGAGTAATATTCATGTTATAACATGAATTCTTCAGTGATTCTGCTTGTTAACTGCAGGTGTTCATCACTAATGTTCAATCATCGCTCAATTAATCACTTAATTATCTCATTAACTTTAACAATTAACAATTAACAATTCTTTCACTGAGACTCGATGAATGAAACTTTGGCTTCCTTGTCTGTCCAGATAGGGATTACAAGATCCAATGATACTCCAACCGAGCTCTGTTTTCTGTGCAAAAGGCTCATTTTCAGTGCCAATAATGGCCTCTAAGGGAGCTAATGCTGAAGGACAATCGTATCCAATCAATAATCCTATATCACAGGTCTGGAGTGGTGGCAACTCATTGGCAATGTGTTTGAGGTGAGGCCATTGCAGTGCAGTCTTTCTAGTTGGAATATAAGCTTTATCCACAGGAATAAAGTCACAAGTGTAGGCTTGCTGTACCTTAATACAGTGGTTCCCAATCCTGGTCCTGGGGACCCACAGCTCTGCACATTTTATATGTCTCCTTTATCTGACACACCCAGTTCAGTTCATAGAGCTCTTTCCTAACGAGATAATGATCTGAATCAGGTGTGTTAAATGAGGGAGACATACAAACTGTGCAGAGCTGTGGGTCCCCAGGACCAGGATTGGGAACCACTGCCTTAATACATTTCCCACCTTGGAGTCCTCGAACTTGCAGGCCACTAACCTTGTTACTTGCGGTGACTGTATCTGTGGTCGTCATAGTACTAAGTCTCAGCTTCACTGCTTGACTGCTTACTTGGAGCTCATCAAGAAAATCTTTCAAGACAAAAGTCGAATCACTCTGTGTGTCAAGTAAAGCGTAAGTAAGAATCTCATTTTCTGGCTCATCCACGGTTGAAATGAAAACAGGAACAATGCTAGAGGTAGCAGAAGCACGTCGTGTTACTGTATGAGACATAACCTTTTGAACTTCTAAAATTTGACTTGTGTGCGCTTCTGTAGGCGTGAACTCCGATCTTGACACCTTCATAGACCCTCCGATTCTATCTTCATGCAGGCAAGTTGGATGGCGAAAGCTACATATGCCACAAATATGGCGTCTTTTGCAATCTTTGAAAATATGGCCCTTTCTCAGACATCCAAAACAGATGTGATTCTCACGAATAAAATACCTTTTGTCATCCATGGACTTTTCTGCAAAAATAGGACATTTAGCGATGCTATGCGTTTCACTCCTACAGACAGAACATGGTGATGTCACCTTGAATTCCATCCTTGTTGAATCTTTAACTTGAGCATTTGTGTTGAAAGCTCTTGTTCTTTTGGGAAATGTCTCATCTGAAACCTTAGAACTCATTAGAAGTGGAGAAGTGAATGGATTGCATGCTATTTTTGACTCCTTCTGCAAGAACTCTGCAAATCGTTTAAAGCTTGGATAAGCGCCAGTCAAGTCTAACTCTCCAACCACAATTTTGCTCCATTTACGTACAATCCACTCTGGTAATTTCTTGAGTAGTTTATAGTTTTCCTCACAGTCATTCAAAATAGCCAAACCTTTAACATGTGGAATAGCTTCAACACAGCCTTGTAGGAAGTCAGTGAACTCTCGCAAGGAAAGTGGGTCATTTACTCCCACCTTAGGCCATCTCATGAGTTTTTCTCGAAAAGCTCTCTGAACAATAAACGGATTTCCATACCTCTCCTCAAGGACTTTCCAGGTGCCCTGATATGCATCGTCAGAATTTCTATAAAAGAAACCTTCAACAGCTTTTCGAGCTTCTCCAGCAAGATAGGTTTTCAAGTAGAACATCTTCTCGCTTGCTGGAATTAATTTACGATCAATAAGTGCTGTGAAGGACATTTTCCAATCAATGAACTTCAAAGGATCACCAGAGAAAGTCGTTGGCTCTGGGACAGGTAATCGACTTATGCTTAGAGAGTTTGCTAACACTTGAGCCAAGTTTTCAGTCTCATGAGTTGTCTTTACCTCTTGAAATACTTGTCGAGGATGGAATGACTCTACCCGAGGATTCAGCTGGGGTTGGTTATCAGCCTCTCTCCATGCAGACCGGTTCATATTACCTCTTCCCTCCTCCTCTTCAAGATTACTCTCACAATTGTTGTAGGCCTTCACTCGAGCTGCGGCTACCTTGACTTCTTTATCTGCTTGTAGCATCTGTAACCTTGTCTTTTCTTCTTCTAGTCTTAGACGCATCTCTGATTCTTTCCGTTTCATCTCTGCTAGCATTCTTGCTTCGTCCAGCTTCCAGTTATTCTCCATCTCAAGTAGTCTGGCCTGCTGATTGTGAATTTCTTGCAGAGACTTCGCTTGCTCTACTTTGGCTGCAAGTTCTGCTTTTGCATCAGCTTGTTTACTGGAAGCTTTGGAAGAGGCCTCCGATGTTGTTATGCTTTCTGAAGCTTGAGATGATTCTGAGATGATGGTATCGGTGTTGGTGCAACCAAAGACCGATGCATAATCATCTTTCTTTAATATCTGCCTTACACTCTCTTTTACCACATCTTTGTTTTGAACGTGCTCAACAGTTTCTATTCGTTTGCTCACCAAGTCAGAAATTTCTGCAGTCAATGTGGCACAAACATCTACTCTCTTAACAATCTCTGCAGTTGTTGTTTGATTACTCAATAAGGGAGCATAGTGCTGGGTAACTACATCATGTCTAGTTTGAATGTCCTTCAATAATTGTTTCAAGCTCTTTATGTGTGCAACAGACTTTCAATTTAGACCTAGATTCCTTAGCTGTATGCCTCCAGGAGTCATAAGCTTTATTAAAAGCTTTCTCTTGCTTCTTTGCTCCCTGTTTATGCATCTCTAGGCCTTTCTCTGTACGATTTCTTTTTCGAGAACTTGATCTTGATCTAACCTGTTGCATTTCTTTAGAAATATTTAAATCCTTATCAGAAACTAACTTTTGACTTGCTTGCGCTGCCATTTGCTCAACTGTGTCTTCCATTTTGTCTGTCTACAAACTTAAGAGAGCAATGAATTACTCATATCAGACATCTATAATTTAGACACACAAATAATCAGCAATGGTAATAAGTCAAATTGCATATGCAACACAATCATAAATTCTTTGACATTTCTTTGACATTCAACATTTTACACGTTTGTAACGTATACCATAAATATAAAACCCAGCACTTAACCTGTGGCAGTCAATACCTTGCAAACGAATACTCAAATCAATTATTTCAACGTCATAAATCCATATTTCACAACTCGTTCAACTTCGTATCTTGAACTTCAATTCTCTAAAATTTTAAAATGTTTTTAAACATCTAAAGTGTCTTTTAATTGTAAAGGTTTCAACTCACACAGTCCAGGAAGTTGTATTTGCAGTCTTACTTCATGCAACGTTCTTTTACTGAAAGTTTACCTTTTCATCTGTAACAGTAACGTTGATATGCGATCATCATCCAAACATTCATGAATGAGCCGAGCTCCAAACTGACTGTGTGATTTTACAATCCTGATGAGGTATCCGTCTCGTGCTGACGTGACTCAATTCAATCAGCGCTGGAAATGGTGATTCTATATGCAATTTAAATACATAAATCTTATGTTTAGACATTTTTTTTTTTTTTTGAGTGTGTTCACGTTGGCCTAATTGGATTAAATTGACATTTTTAATGTTTTTGTTTCATTTACACTTTCATAGAGGACATCACAGCAAAATAACTATGTAGGGCTAGCACAAGATGGGAAAAGTTTTATTAATTCTTGTTTACTTGTGTTCATTTCATTTATTTTTATTTTAGAGCATTTAATGTGCTTCTTAACAATATTTTATTTATTACACACGTTATTTTTTTTTTTTTACCCATCAGCCCTCTGTGTCTAAATAAGAAATAAAATTCCCAGAGTTAAAAAATGTGTAAAACAAGCCTGTGTGTGACTTGGTATGACTTGATGACTAAGTTGCGACTTGACTTGACTTGACAAAGAGTATGACTTGACTTGACTTGACTTGATTTGACTTGACCCTTACAACAGAATGACTTGGCTTGACTTTGACTTGCAATGTTAAGACTTGGACTTGACTTGAGACTTGAATTTAGTGACTTACTCCCACCTCTGCCACACACACACACCCACACACACAAACACACACACACACACAGAGAGAAATGAACTGGTAAGACTGAAACAGCCAATTTTGCCCCAAACTATATAAAAATTATATAATCATAATAACTCCAAAACTATAGCAAGGAGAGTCCAAAGGTAGGTATCGTTTGAAAGAACTCTTTTTACATTTTTTGAAAATATAAATTACATTACATTTGGACATTGTCCTGCCAAGAAACAGTGGATAAAAGACAATATATATATATATAATTTTTATTATGATTTTGCATATCTTTCTTATTTGTCATGGAATAACTCAGGAAGGAAATAAGGTAGGAGGAAAATTCTTTTTTAGTGAAGTCCCCCTACATGTTAGCTGCATCTGGATAAAAAATTAATAATTTTTGGATAAAGGAATCAAAAGTTACAGCATTTGGAAAAGAGATAGCCTTTTTGTACAGTCTTTGACACCCCCTCATGGGCAATATTTTCTCCATGAAGAATATCTTGTCATAAAAGCAATAGATTATGTTAATTTTGGGCTCATTTTAATTGTAATAATATGCTGTAAAAAACGAAGTGCCATTTTCAATTATCTGAGAATGTTTCATGAGCTGTATGATGTTTTTGACACATTGCAGTACATTATTTTATAGATTATGAAAAAAAGGAAATTCTATTTATCAGCAAATAACTCAGCAATACTTAAGAGTTTTTCAAAGTGGATACATTCACTGTAAAGTTCAGACTCTAAGCTTTCAAATTACATCAACTTTGTGTTAATCAAGGCAAGATTTTTAAAAAAAATATGGTAAAGAATATTTTTGCAGCTAGGTGGCGCCTGCTGGCGGTACACTTGGTTTTAGAGGGATTACTCAGCACTCGTTAGGAGTTAATAAATGTAATTATATGCATTAAAAAGCTGAGATCCTAAGCTTTAAAATGATATATAATTTGTGTTGTTCCATTCAGTGGTTGCTTAGTAATAAAAAAAATTCTTTCCGAATGGGAATAAATCAAATAAATAAATAAAAAAGCTATAGGCCGCCTATAGGCGGTTATAGGACATGACACAAATTAATACATTTTGAAGCCACTAGATGGCGCTCTTCTCAGTTGAAATTTTTTTTTTTTAGGCCTGCACTCTATTTTGATGTGAAATGTTGCATTTATTGAAAAATAAAATAAAATAAATAAAATAAAAATATATATATTAATTCTAATGGAAAAAATAGCTCATAAAAATTATATAATTAATGCAAAGTATCATAAAAAATTCTAAAAATTCTAAATAATATTCAGAAAACATTATAGAACAAAAATATATTTGATTGGTTATCCTGGGAAAAAGTAAAGTAAAATTTTAAGGCTTCGCCCGTTTTCGGGCGGGAGGAAGCTAAGTGTGACTATTATACGAAGAAGCCCAGAGGGTTATGAAGGTATGTAAGTTAGTATATGTAGCTTTTGCTAATGGCACCCGATGTAGAGTTAGCTAACTGTCAGTAAGTTAGTTTAGACTTGTATGCTATCATAGTAGTTTAACCTTTTATATTTGCTTGCAGACGATTAAAACAATCAAATGAAGACTGCATTTTATTTTTTTATAAAAAAATTTTTTCTGATACTTAAGCATTCGTGACATTTTAACTAAAACAGAAATAAGAATTGTATTCTAAAAAAAGCGCAAAATAAGTTACCTCAGAGATCACCAACCGCTGCAGATGCGTACGGTAATGCAAACCGGAAATGTTTATACCTGTTTTCCGGTTCGAACGTCGAGCAATTGTAGAGGTTCTGGAAGAGGTGGAGACTTTGGGTGGGACATGTTTGTACTCCAGCACCTTCCAGAGTGAAGGCCAGTGCACACAATCAAATACTGAATTAAATTCAATGAAGATGATGACCATAAGCTTGACACAACAGATTTGCTCCTTAGATAGAGATGATCTGGACTCTATAGCCTCTGAGAGGATGGAATCCATCTTGCTCCTCGTGGCTCGTCTGCTCCTGATGTCTGCTTCTTACATTCGTAGCTGTCACCTTTCTTGAAGATGGGCATGATCACTGCTTTCTTCCAAGTCGATGGAATTCATTCCGATCGCCAGATTAACTTCATTAGGACATGGATCCAACCTAACTTCTCCACTGGCCTTAATTGCTTTGGCCGCCATGCAGTCCAAGCCAGACGCCTTTTCGTTCTTCAGCGATCGTATGGCGGATCGCACCTCTTCTGCCGAAGGTCCATCGTCAAGCATCAGCAATGCGGCTGATCAGGATTAAGGAGCTGCTGAAAGTGCTCCCGCCATCGCTGCTGTGCTGTGCCATTCTGGGCATTATTAGTGGGATAATTTACGAGATACAACCTTGGTTCCATTTGCGCCTGCACTAAGCCGTTCGGCTAATATCTCTAAATAAACTCTAACTTTAATAATGTTTGACCAAGGGAAAAAGGACCTAGGTTGAAATTACTTCAAACCATCCCTTTAAAGTAGTAGTGGAAAGTTTTGATCATTTTACTGACTCGGATCTTTGAATCTCGTTCATCAAAATGAACTAATCTTTTTTCAAGTAATTTTGTTCATTTCAGCAGAATGTATATAAATGTTACATGTTAATAGCCAAATTTCCCAAACACATCAAATGTTGATCGCATTTAGAATAAGAAAAAAATTGCAATGCAATGAAAAGGCCAAATTATGAGAAACAGAAACGATTAATTAATTTATATGGGTCTTCAGGCTATGCAGTCTGTTAGTTTACCTCACCTCCCGATCTAGCCGTTTGTTCATCCCGTGACATCCCCATAAACTGAGCTTTGCAGTAGTTTACTCTGCAGAAGTAGCAGTGCTTCGCCTTCTGAGAATATAGTCCCCAGTATGTATACGGTTAGAAGATGGCTGTGTCTCATGTGACCTTGTTATTTGTACACGCTGTGACTATACTAATCACAACATGTAAATAGGAAAATGTTGGCGTTATTTTGTCACTTATTGGGAGCAGTATGCTAGCTGGAGCCATTTACCTCCAGTCTTTGTGCTAAGCTAGGCTAGTGGAGGGTGCGTCAGACAGAGTTACGGCACGCACGAAGATGAAAAGTGTATGTATGGACTTATCTAACTCTGGGGGATACGGTGAATAAGCTGAAGTCCCAAAAAGTTGGCATGTTCCTTTAAAAAAGAAAATTCTGTTATCATTTACTTACCCTCAAGTTGTTTCAAACCTGTATGAATTCCTTTCTTCTGCTGAACACAGAAGAAGATATTTTGAAGAATGTCGGTAACCAAACAGTCGATGTACCCCATTGACTTCCATAGTATTTTATTTTTCCTACTATGGAAGTCAATGGGGTCCATCAGCTGTCTGGTTACAACATTCTTCAAAATATCTTCCTTTAAGCCATGTTTCATCAGCCATTACTTCAGTCTTCAGTGTCACATGATCCTTCAGAAATGATTCTAAAATCTTATATATTATCAATGTCGGAAACAGTTGTGCTGCTTAATAGTTTTTTATAACCTATAAAAAGAACAGCATTTATTTAAAATATAAATCTTTTGTAACAATATACACTACTGTTCAAAAGTTTGGGGTCAGTCATTTTTTTATTTTTTTTATTTATTTTTTTTTTTTGTTGAAAGAAATTAATACTTTTATTCAGCAAGGATGTGTTAAATTGATTTAAAAAAAATAAATAAAAAGTAATTGTAGAGATTTATATTGTTAGCTCAGCCTGGAGCAGGGGCAGCAATCCCTCGATATTCACAGAAGTAGATTTCTAGATCTGGCGTGCCTCACCAACTTTCCTGGCCAATCACTGTGCATCTTCTTTCCTCACTATTCTGAGTGAGGAAACAAACGCCTACCCAATGTGGGTCCTCTGCCCATCCTCCATCTCCCACCTCCTCTCCCAAAAACAGTTCCTCAGCCCAGCTTTCGCTGGTTCCCTTCACCCCCTCAGTTCTCCTTTTGACACCTCTCCACATTGTGGATTTGCCTTGGGTCTTCCAGTCTCCAGCCCCGCCTAGTCAAGAGGATCCCATAGTTCTGCCTCCAGCCTCCGAACCCATCACTCCACCTCGACCTGTTGACTCTGCCTTGACTCTTCCCTCTCTTGGCTCCACCAGAAATCAATGTCCTTGCAGCTTCACTGGGCTCCATTGGCTGCGCCTTCGGCTCTGTCTTGCTCCACCTTCCCTTTGGCTCTGCCTTGGTCCTCAGTCCCACCAACTCCAACTCAGTCCTTTGGCTCCCTGACTCCACCTTGTACACTTGTCGCTGTGGCTCTGCCTCGGTGTCCACAGCCATCAATGTGGCATGGGCTCTTTTGCTCATCAACTCCACCTGGGTCTCCATCTCCATCAGCTCTATCTCTGTCCCATTGTCCCCTTGGAGTCGACAGCCAAATCTCCACCATGGCTCCTCGCTCCCTCGACTCTGCCGTGGGGCATCATCCACGGTGGACTTTGGGTTCCCATCTGGCTCCTACTACTCCTGGCTCATCCCACCCTCCACTCCGCCTTGGACCATTTTGCCTGTCCTTGATTAGTTACGTCCTTCTCCAGCTCCACGTCCTCCACCAGAGCCCCCTCCCTCCTCAGTTGGACCATTTACCGCATGAGGACACGCCTTTCAGGAGGAGGACGAGGAGGAGTGGGTCCCAAAGCTCCAGGTAAAAAACTACTGCCTGACACTGTCCCTTTATTTTGTCATAGAAAGTGTTGACAGAAATTGCCTGAAAATAATATATTGTTGACCTAAAACTAAATTCTACATAACTTAATGATTAATGACAAAATTATTAAATATGATTTTTCATTTAATAGAATTAAGTATTGAACAGATTTTCTAAAACAGGCCACAAAGTATGAAGCCTATAGACCTTTAGTCTATCCCCTGAGATACAAACAGACAGATTATGAAAAATGTAAAAAACAAAAGAAAAGAAAGAAATTCATACAATTCCAGCTGTTCTTCCAAACAACAGTCAGAACAAATGTCCAGATGAGACATGAGCCAATAAAGGTCACAAATCCTTACCAAGAATCAAATCAAAACAGTATTATAAAAGTGAAAAGGTTGTCCACTTTATGTCTATGTAAATCACCAACTCTTGTTTTTCTTTTATTTAAATGAGTGAGATGTTCAAATCTATATTGAAATTGGATATTTTACTCTATTTGTACTATTGGTACACAATTCTGTTCTTTGTTGGAGCATTTGAATACTGGGTTTCAACTTACTGTCAAACAACACAACCCTTTATTGTCTTGTAAAGGATACATGAAAGATGTTCAGTATATTCCTGAAACTATGTAAATAATGTTTGACGAAAGCAGTGTTAAAAGCCACAGTTTTTGTATATGTGAGGTCTGTGTGTTCTAGACTGAATGCAAATTAATCTTCCATGGAGGCCGTAGTGATCAGTTTACTGTTCAGTGGTTTTTCTTTAGACTACAGTTACTGACAAAAATAGCTGTAAAAAGACTTTTACTATTAAGAGATTAATGAACTTGAAATCAGCTTCTCACTGAAGTGAATCAGACTTTCCAGTGCATGAACAGTGACACATGATTTTTTTTTAATCTGCTAAATATAAATATTAAATCAATTCATCTTTCACATATTAAAAAATGCAACACAAAAAGAGTAACGTCAATTAAATAAAGTATTTATTCATTTTAAATGGACAGAAATTCTGGTCACAAAGTGTAAGCATATTTACTGTCAGTTATTGCTCCACTATTTAAATGAACTTTTTTTTTTTTTGTTGCCTTTGTAGTTTTTATTGCATCTATTCTTCAGAGTTTGAGGGATGGATAAGATTTGAAATGTCCATTAAACTGATGAAGTTAAGAAGAGAATGTTGGGAAGTTGAGAAAAAACCTAATGATTAATTACCAGCAGATGCCAACGTTACAGCAACATCACAGTCCATTTGGAGTACTTAAGGGTAAACCTGATAAAAATATTGAATTACACATAAGATGCTGTAGAAGGTGAAAATACACTGTATATGAACTGGACATGTGAGCTATTGTTATGTATATATTTGAATTTAAATTTGAATATGACAAGGTAACAGTGAACTTATGAGAATGATGGACAGGATACCTTATTTATAAAACCCAACAAACAAATATCATCTTCAGTCAGTCGTGTCGGGTGAGGATCACTGTGCATCAGATTATATCAGGTAAGATCTTCTTTTTGCTCATAATGATTCTCATAAGTCTCTTTAAATCAAACACACGGTGGCATGTGTTGATGTGTGATCATGGACTGTGGAGTAATTTGTGGAGAGTTTTAGTTGAGTAATTCTATTCATATTCAGACAAGGTCAGGACTTTTAAACCCTTGTACACCTTTAGAAATAAACATTTTGACAACTGGTTGAAACTGAAATGCACATATAATATTATTATTATTATTATTATTATTATTATTATTATTATTATTATCAATACACCATGATTCATCTTAAGCACACTGTAAAAAAAAAGTCAAAGTTGTAAATACAAAGATCATTGAAATGTCTATTACAAGAAAATACTATTTCAGTCTTAAAAATTGTGTTTAATTCAGTGTGCTACCTCATTCTTTGTAATTATTCATGAGCTTCACTGGCAGATTATGTGTGAAAATTGTGTCAGTGCACTTGTAGATCTAAATATATTTTTTACATATTTTGTCTTTGAGAAAACATTTCTGCAATCTGTTTAGGCTTACCACGCAGCAAAATCACAGAAATCAACAATAGGCGCGTTTCCATTAAAGATTTGCGCAAAACTTTTGCGATTTTTTTTCGAAATATCGGTAAAAAACTATTGCGAAATGACGGCATTTCCATTAACCGATGTTATGAGACTAAAACGTCATTTTTTCCTCTCGCGATAAGTCATTCCAAAAATCATGGCAACGGACGTTGGTAAGTCTATATATATCACAGCCACGTACCGCACTAGACATTATTATTATTAATGGAAGGAAACGTTATCCAAGCATTAATGGCAAGGAAAGACCCTTATACTGTGAGTGGCACATATGAGGTGTTTCTGGGTGTTTCTCACTCATTTCTGCTTCGAGGTCTTGATTGTGGCATTTCTTTGAGGTTTAGAATCCAGTATTTCTGTCATTCTTTTGTCTTATATGAATTTAATAAAGAACTCTGTCTCGTATTATGTCAAAACACACCACGCCTTCTATGTCAAGTGCCTGAAAAACCACCTCATGCGAGCATAAAAACTTTTTTTTGCGAAATTGATGTGTTTCCATTGGGTGTATTTTCAATTCTCAATTTCAATTTGCGCAATTTGAAGGGTAATGGAAACACGGCTAGTGTTCAGAGCACATATGGTCCCAAAGAGTGTTTAAGTAACACTGAAGCAGTGTTAAAGTTAATGAAATAATTAAATGATTAATTAAGTGATGATTGAGCATTAGTGATGAACATAATTCACTCAAGTAAGGCTTGAGCATATAAATACATACAAATAGTGTTATAAAGTGCACTTAACCAAATGCTCATCACATGGGGATAAAGAGTTCTCTTACGAGAGGTTCTCTCGTATTGCGTAAGCTTGCTTACGCTGCGGGAAAAGTCTTCTTTTCTCGAGATACTGAAGCCAAAAATTATCCTTAATTTCATATTTTGTCAACGCAGTGCAGCTGCGGGCAGCTGAGCTAGAGCGGCATCCTGCACGCTCATTGGCTGCCGCGCGGCAACTGCTTAAGCCTACCAGTGAGCCTGGCGTGACGTCACGCCCAATGAGGTCACAGCCCGCCATAATGGGCGGCGTCAGAGCGTATATAAGGAAGGCTCGTAGGCTATATTCTCTGATTTCTGTCTTTTCAGCGAAGCACTCACATCGCTGAACTCTGAGAGGAAGCCGTCGCCGTTGTCCTGCAAGGAACAGCTAACGAGCCAGCTTAGGACAGCCTGAGGAAGCCGGACGAATCTTCGCCGCCTTCAGCCTGCCGTGCCAGCTCAGCTATCCGGCGATATCCTTTCATTGCAAAAGCTCTTTGTGTGTGTGTTTTGCTTCCGCAGCACTATCTAAAAGTGCAGAGGCGTTGTTGCAAATGCCTCGCACCACGTGCGGCTCATGCCGCTCTACGCTCAGCGACAGAGACCGCCATCTTATCTGCGCTCTCTGCCTGGGCCGGGACCACGCAGCCGTCGCGCTTTCCACGGGCGGCTGCGCCTTATGTGAAGAGCTGCCGATGTCGACCCTGCGGGCTCGACTCGCCCTCTTCACAGAGCCTGCTCCAACCGTCGTTGGGCCGCGAAAGAAGAAACGCTGCTCTCAACGACCACCGGAGCCCGAGACTCGAGCCAGGGCCTCGCCGGAGCCTCTCCCGCGAGCCTCGCTCTCTCCTTCTCCGCCCCCGCTTCCCAACGCGCAGCCGACGGCTCTCGCCCTCAATGCCGTCGCCTCAGGGGATGAAGCGGATGACAACGCGCTACTGGACACGTGATCGTTAATGGCGTCGGACAGCGAGGGATGGTCCGGTTCTGTCCGCTCCGCCTCCTCCACCAGAGCGTCCAGCAGGACTCACGCCAGTGTGGACGCCGAGCTTCTCCGCCTCCTCACTGTGGCAGTCGAGCACCTGGGCCTCGAATGGTCTCCGCCAGCGGTGCCCCCGCCCAACAGGCTCGACGGATGCTTCCTGCCCGCCAGTCGACAAGCTCCAGCGTCCAGACCAGCGCCTTTTCTACCGGAGCTTCACGAGGAGCTTGCTAAATCGTGGAACGCTCCAGTTTCGGCCAGACTCCGCTCTCCGGCCTCATCAGCTCTCTCCCGCGTGGACGGAGCCACGGAGAAAGGGTATGACCGGATCCCACCGGTCGAACAGGCGGTTGCAGCGCATCTTTGCCCCCCATCCGCGAGATGGCGCTCAAAGACTGCCCTCCCGTCTAAGGCCTGCAGGACTACTTCGGCGTTTGCCAGCCGCGCTTTCTCCGCCGCTGGGCAAGCCGCCTCAGCCCTGCACACAATGGCAGTCATTCAAGTTCTCCAAGCCGACCTCTTCCGCCAGCTCGACGAGGGAGAACTGGATAAGTCTGCCTTGACCGACCTGCGCAGTGCGACGGACCTCTCCCTTCGCACGACGAAGACAGCGGCCCAAGCTATCGGACGTTCCATGGCTTCGCTGACCGTCATAGAGCGCCACCTCTGGCTAACGCTAGCCGACATGGGGGAACAAGAGCGGTCCGTGTTTCTCAACGCCCCGCTCTCACCCACCGGTCTCTTCGGCCCTGCGGTGAGTGGCCTCGTGGACCGCTTCTCTGAAGTACAGAAGGCGTCACAGGCCATGAACCTCTTTCTGCCCCGCCGCTCGAGCTCCGCTGCAGGCCGCTCTAACACTCAGCCTCCTGCACGCAGCTCCACGCAGCGCCCGTCTCGACCTCCAGCTTCGCAGCAGCGCCAGTGCGGCCGACCCAGGTCCCGCTCCACCAGCCAGCACAGGCCGCCACCCCCGCGGGGTCCCCGGCCTAGAGTTTCGCTGAAACCCGAGCCTGCGAAGTCCTCCTAGCACTCGTCGAGAGGAAAAGACGCTTGAGTCCTGCCGCGGCCGGACCGCCGTCAAAGCTAACTTGTATCCCTCTGCCAGTCCCCTTGATAAAGGCTACTGCAGTAGTGTCCACCGCAGCCAACGAGCCAGTTTCTCAACTCTCTCGCCTGCACACAAACGCCGTTTTTACGGCGACCCAGATAAATAAAGAGTGTAAAATCTGGTCATTCGGCTCACGCCGTCAGTGTTATGAGTGTAGTAAACATGCCCACGTCCCAGTGTTCATTGCTACACACAAGCACAATCTCCCCTGTGTACCCCACAGAGTGCACTCACATAAAGCGCGCTACGGCCGCTCGAGTGTTAGTTGTAGGTCACGTGCTCACGCCCCAGTGCTCACACCTACACAGTGCTCGCTCTGTCTCACACATTCGGGGACCAGAGCACTCCGCCACCGGCTGTGTGTTAATAAAGAGCCCTGTGCCCGCTACACAGCACGCACACTCTCATGTAAACACTCACGAGCCCGCCCCGCTTCCGCGCCGCGAGCCGTCACACACAACGCTATCAGCGAGCCCCCGTCTCCCCTCACTGCCACTGCGCGACTCGCGCACATACCGCCACAGGCTCCCTGTCCCGCGCTGTGCGGCGGGCGGGACCCGGAGGCGATTCGACCCCTAGCTATGAGTGCGAATGCATGGAAAGCTATTCCGGGAGTGTCGAAGTGGGTACTAAACACAGTGATAAAGGGCTATTCGCTTCAATTCGCTCGCCGCCCCCCGCGCTTTCGCGCCCGGGTCGAGACTCAAGTGAAGGCGGATGCAGCTCATCTGTTTCACGCAGAAATAGCGAATTTGCTGCACAAAGGGGCGATAGAACGAGTTCACCCTCCGGTTACCGAGGCAGGCTTATACAGACGTTATTTCCTCGTACCCAAGAAGGGCGGAGCGCTCAGACCTATATTAGATCTGAGATATTTGAACAAAGCGCTCGTGAAACGACCGTTCAAAATGCTCACGACCAGTCAAATCTTCCGCAGATTCGCCCGGGGGACTGGTTCATCTCTCTCGATCTGAAAAACAAGTATTTTCAGATTCAGATTATACCCCGTCACAGGCCATTCTTGAGATTCGCCTTCGACGGTCAGGTATATCAGTACACCGTCCTGCCGTTCGGCCTGTCCCTGGCACCCCGTACATTTACGAAGTGCATGGATGCGGCTCTCGCACCCCTGAGATCGAAGGGAATGCGAATTCTGAACTATCTGGACGATTGGCTCATTATAGCGCACTCAACAGAGGAACTAGTTTCTCACAAGAAAGCGCTTCTCGGTCATTTGGAAAGCCTGGGTCTTTCCGTGAACTGGGACAAGAGCTCTCTAACCCCCAGCCAGTCTATCACTTTTCTGGGTATAGATCTGGATTCGGCGGCGATGACGGCCAGATTGTCAACACAGTGCGCACGCTGTGTTCGACACCTCGCCGTTTCCATTCAAGTGGGAAAAGTTTTTCCCCTGAAAACCTTTCAGAGGCTTTTGGGCCATATGGCGTCAGCCGCAGTGGTCCTGCAGCTGGGTTTACTTCGAATGCGCCCGCTTCAATGCTGGCTAAAGTCGGAAGTGCCCCGCAAAGCATGGATTTCGGGCCGTGCACCAGTCAGAGTGACTCAGCGCTGTGTCTCAGCCCTGCAGCCCTGGCTGGCGGCCGAATGGTATCAGCGGGGAGTGACGATGGGGGTCATCGCACACCGCAAAGTGGTCTCGACAGACGCGTCCAACATGGGTTGGGGAGCGACTCACGAGGGCAGTCCGATTTGCGGCCCATGGTCGAATACGGAGAAAAGCCTTCACATAAACTGTCTAGAGATGCTGGCGGTCGAGAAAGCGCTGAAGCACTTTCTACCGCTTCTACGGGGACACCATTTGCTAGTTCGCTCGGACAACATGTCAGTGGTGTCTTACGTGAACCGCCAGGGCGGAATCAGATCCAGAACCCTGCGCGCTCTCACAGAGCGCCTCCTATCCTGGGCTCAGGGCCCGCTGCGCTCCCTAAGGGCAGCTCATGTACCCGGTCGTCTGAACGACGGCCCGGACAGACTGTCCAGGGACAACGTTCCCCCAGGGGAATGGTCTCTACACCGCCAGACGGTCCAAACGCTTTGGCGTCGTTTCGGCGAAGCGGAGATCGACCTCTTTGCCGCGAGCGAGAATGCTCAGTGCCAGAGGTTTTCCTCAAAACATGAGGACGCGCTGGCCCAGACCTGGCCCAGCGTTCCGCTGTATGCGTTCCCCCCGATCTCGATGCTGCCTCAAGTGCTAGCGAGGATCAGGGAGGCGGACTGCGCAGTGCTCCTCATAGCTCCGCGCTGGGAAAACCAACCGTGGTTCCCCGAGCTAATGAGACTGGCAGACACAGCCCCATGGCCGATTCCGGTGAGGAGAGATCTTCTCTCTCAAGCCCGAGGATCGATTCTGCATCCCCATCCAGAGCACTGGTCTCTGCATGCGTGGGAAATCAACGGATATTCGTTGATCTGCCAGAAGGGGTAATTAACACGATCACGCAGTCCAGAGCCCCCTCGACGAGGCGGCTCTATGCGTCTAAATGGTCGGTGTTTAGCAAATGGTGTGTGGAAAAGGGTTCTAATGCTCAGTCCTGTGGAGTCCCACAGGTATTAAACTTTCTCCAAGAGATGTTGGACGCGGGCAGGTCCCCCTCCACGCTCAAGGTTTACGTCGCGGCCATAGCAGCGTTCGCCGATTTGGCGCGCGGCCGCTCACTGGGCAGGAACGAACTCATTACCCGCTTTCTGCGCGGGGCCAGGAGGATGAACCCTCCTCGGCCCCCGTCAGTCCCTATTTGGGACCTGTCTCTGGTCCTAGAGTCCCTAAAAGTGCATCCCCTCGAGCCTTTGGACTCTGTGGAGTTGAAATACTTGACGCTTAAAACCGTTTTTCTGCTAGCTCTGGCTTCAGTCAAACGAGTGGGTGATTTGCATGCGCTGTCCGTCAGCGCGTCGTGCCTCGAGTTTGGACCTAACGACTTGTTAGCCATTCTCAAACCGAAGCACGGTTATGTCCCCAAAGTGTTAGGTACTCCCTTTAGGGCTCAAGTCATTACCCTATCAGCCCTGCCGTCATCCGGCAGTGAGGAGGGTGTTAACCGCCTTTGCCCGGTCAGGGCGTTAAGGTGTTATGTCATGCGCTTTGCAGTCTTCAGGCTCTCAGAGCAGCTTTTCGTCTCGTTTGGAGGGCGCGCTAAGGGTCGCGCCGCCTCGAAACAGACGCTATCCAGATGGATAGTGGATGCTATTGCAGCAGCATATGCGTCAAAAGACCTGCAATGTCCGTTGGGCATACGGGCTCATTCCACCAGAGGCATGGCCTCATCGTGGGCATGGTCCAGCGGGATTTCCATTCATGACATTTGTATGGCGGCGGGCTGGGCGTCCCCCTCTACATTTGTTAGGTTTTATAACCTGGAAGTTCCCGCCCTGCAGGCTAAACTTCTGTCAGTCTAGTCGTGTTCATGTCCTGCTCATGTGCGCAGGCTTATTATCGATTAGCTTGTCTGTTGAGCTGCACGCTCAGGGTATCAGTATGCATAGACCGGCCGTGCCGTTCTTGTGTTCCCTAGGTGTGCTTATGAACATGTGTTGGCCCGCACCGCTGGCCACCTGTCATTTCACCTCTATGCTTTTCATAAAGAGTCATATGTGATCGTTAGGCGCGCAAGGCGTGGACAAGGGGTTCCCGCAGCGTAAGCAAGCTTACGCAATACGAGAGAACCTCTCGTAAGAGAACGATACTTGGTTACTCACGTAACCTCGGTTCTCTCTAGAGAGGGAACGAGTATTGCGTTCCCTGCCGTGCTTAAAGCCTATAGCTCGTGTCGCTTCATTCGACAGAAAACAGAGAATATAGCCTACGAGCCTTCCTTATATACGCTCTGACGCCGCCCATTCTGGCGGGCTGTGACGCGCGAGGGCGCGTGCGCCCTCATTGGGCGTGACGTCACGCCAGGCTCACTGGTAGGCTTAAGCAGTTGCCGCGCGGCAGCCAATGAGCGTGCAGTATGCCGCTCTAGCTCAGCTGCCCGCAGCTGCACTGCGTTGACAAAATATGAAATTAAGGATAATTTTTGGCTTCAGTATCTCGAGAAAAGAAGACTTTTCCCGCAGCGTAAGCAAGCTTACGCAATACTCGTTCCCTCTCTAAGTATCGTTTCTGCTGCCACAGAGACGCCTACAGAGGTAATGTTAACATTATGTGTCTACACATCAAACAATCTTTTTTCACATTTTTATGTGGAGTAGCCTATAGAATCTAAGTTTAAATCTAAGTATAAACGGGTATTCTTATCTCCAGAGTGTGGAAGAACAGCAAGAGGACGGTCCATCAACTTCTGGTGCACAGATGAACACAGTTCAGTGATTCTCAGTAAATGCCACAGTTTAATTCTGTAGAATTTGTTTAGAACTACATTATGTAACTCTAATCTACTACTGTATTTTCAGTTGCCAGTTAAGGAGTTATATAGACTTCATCTTATTTAAAAAAAAAAAAGAAAAAAAAAGCAATCTTTTATTTATTAATAAAAATGTACTGAAAGAATGAATGAGGTGTTTAAACACCACTTCCTCTTTAAAAAAGGGGAGGAGACCGAAAGAAACTCTGGGTTTACTGAAAAAAACGTATAGAGAAACTACAGAAACTTATGCAGAAATTATTTATTTTATTTTCCAAATTCTATAAAAATGCTCTCTATTGCATTCACATCTCTCCTGATGTGAATGATCTCTCTCTCTCTCTCTCTCTCTCTCTCTCTCTCTCTCTCTCTGTGAGAATTTTCAGATTTCTGCTGGAATTAATGATTTTATTTGCCAATTGTCAAAAATGCTTTCTATTGCAGTCACACCTTTTTTTTTTTTTTTTTTTCATTTCAATGTGGGGTTATATTGACCCCAAAGACCACAAGTATGAACTTTTTTTTTTTTTTTTTTTTTTTTATATACCTTTAGAACAACCGAATCAAGTCAAGTTTATTTATATAGCGCTTTTCACAACATAGATTGTATCAAAGCAGCTTCACAGTATTAAATTAAAACAATACATCAATGTTTGTTTCTAGTGGAACGTCCACGTTTGGTAATGCTGATCAATAGTATCGTTGATTGATTAATTAAATTAAATATCCCCAAATATCCCCAACTGAGCAAGCCAAAGGCAACAGTGGCAAGGAACCGAAAAACTCCATCAGGTGACCTAATGGAGAAAAAAAACCTTGGGAGAACCAGGCTCAGTCGGGGGCCAGTTCTCCTCTGGCATTTATGAACTAGAGGTCAGATTTAACTGTAAGATTAATCTTCTTTAATCCAGTTTTAAACTGGGAGAGCGAGTCTGAGCAACGAACAGTATCAGGAAGGCTATTCCAGAGTTTTGGAGCTAAATGTGAAAATCCCTCCTTTGGTGGATCTGGATATCCTAGGTATGACCAAAAGCCTCGAATTTAGTGATCTTAAAGAGCGCGATGGATTATAGGGCGATAGAAGATCCGTTAAATAGACTGGAGCTAAGCCGTTTAGGGCTTTATAAGTCAGTAGCAATACCTTATAATTAATACGGAACTTTATAGGTAGCCAATGTAGTGATGATAAAATCGGTGTTATATGATCATATTTTCTTGATCTAGTAAGAACTCTAGTGGCGGCATTTTGGACTAACTGTAGCTTGTTTATTGAGGATGCAGGACAACCAGCTAATAAAGCATTACAGTAATCTAGTCTCGATGTCATGAATGCATGAACTAACTTTTCTGCGTCAGAAACTGATAGCATGTTAAGTAGCTTAGCTTGTTTCTAAGGTGGAAAAAGGCTGTTCTTGTAACATATGAAATATGATTTTCAAAAGACAGGTTGCAGTCTAATATAACACCCAGGTCTTTTACTGTAGAGGATAAAGTAACAATCACGCCAAGTTGTGTTTTTTTTTTTTATTTTTTTTTTATTTTTTTACAGATAGATAATGGAGAATAAGTGACAAAATTGTATTTAACTCAGATGATGGGAACCATGTTTATTAACTACGGAAAAGTCGATTGGAGTCAGATAGACCCTAAGGACTGGATTTAATTATCTCATTACATTTAAAATCCTCAATAGCAACGTTTCATTCTTTTAAATCTATACATGTTTAAAACTGTCCTCGCTTATAACTCTTTCAACATGTAAATTGTTGTAAACATGTAAAGTGTTTGAAACAGAAAGGGGAACAAATAAAAGTCATGCATCAATGCCAAAGCTCATTTGTTTGTTTCCTCTGAACTGTAAAGGAAATTCGTCCTCTGATTGTGGCTTTTGGATAAAGAGAAATACATCGGACTGCCAAAATTATCAATGGCTTCCTCCATTCATAAAGGTGATTTTTCTTGTCATGATTAAGACATGTAAAGACTACTTAATGCTGACCAAAAATCCTTTATGAACAAATATATGATGATTTTTCTCAAACTCAAAATTGCAGTGAGATCCAATACATTGTTTATTTTTATTTTATGTTTTTCTTCATATTTCATCACAGGTTATGTAAGAGCACTGGCTATCACCTATATTATGCTGAGTAAGTATAAACTAGTTTATATAGTGTTGTATTGTATATTTATATAGGATACTTAAGTAGTGTTTTTTGCTTTTGTCTTTTCACTGACTGGTTACACTTCACTTCTGTATGCTGACAAAGAAGGAGAGAAAGCTGCATGTAACACAAATTATGTTGTTTGAGTTACATGTTTGTTAAAGGTAATTTACTCACCCCAATGCCATCCAAGATGTCCATGTTTTTCTTTCTTCAGTGGAAGAGAAATTAAGTTTTTTGAGGAAAACATTTCAGGATTTTTCTCAAAACAATGGAGTTCAAAGAGTTCAAAGACCTTTCCAACATGATGACGTAATACGTGGCTCGTCGCAGACGAGCACAAGACGAACAAATGTGGTTAAAAAGTATATACATTTTTATTTTTTTAGAAAATGACCGATCATTTCACCAGATAAGATCCCATTCCTCAGCTGGGATCGTGCAGAGCCCTTTGAAGCACTTCAGAGCCCTTTGAAACGGCATTGATTTGAACTTCAACATTCTGGTTGCCATTGAACTCCAAAAGAGAAAAATCATGAAATGTTTTCCTCAAAAAACTTAATTTCTTTTCCACTGAAGAAAGAAAGACATGGACATGTTGGATGGCATTGGGGTGAGTAAATTATCAGGAAATTTTCATTTTGAGGTGAACTAATAGGTGCAGGGGTGTCAAACTCAGTTTCTGGAGGGCCACAACCCTGTAGAATTTAGCTCCAACCCTAATTAAACACACCTGATCAGCTAATCAAGGTCTTCAGGATTACTAGAAACTTCCAGGCAGGTGTTTTTGGAGCTGGTTGGAGCTAAACTCTGCAGGACAGTGGCCCTCCAGGAACTGAGTTTGACACCCCTGCATCTGAAACTGTTTGGTCTTCAGATTTCAGTTCGTCTTCTTTTTTTTTCTTTTTTTTTTTTTTGTCAGTTTTAACTATTATTTCATTGTCATTTGTTAATTTATATAATTAATTTTCAGATGTCTTGAGACTTCATTTGGCGATTTCAACTGTCACACCAGAGATGACCACAACTGGTAATGTATTGTGTTTTGAATTGAGCTGTTGCCTTTTTGCCTGGATAGGCATGTCAATAGCTTTGCATCCTTCAAGTCTTCAGATCATATAAATTGGATCCGTATTAGATTATACAAGTATGATGTAGCTTATGTCAAAAACTGATTAATGACCCTTGGTTTATGGTTTTATGACAGGATGTCCTTATATGGGAGTTTTATGAGGCCATGTGAAATTTGACCTTGTGTGGTTCCAGGGGGTTTATGGGTGTGTGTGTTTATGACTGCAATCTGCTTGGTGTGACAAGGAAGTGACTGTTTTTCAGGGGCGTTTTTTATTATTAGTGGATAATGTCCACAGATTGGTGAAATTATGAACATGAAGAAATCTATCATGGATTTGTTTTTTTTTTAGATGACGATGCATTGTCCATAATGGCTGTGGGAGAGAATAAAAAATGGGTGAATGAAATTAAGAAATAGCATTGACAAATTAAAAACATATAAAATAACAGATGTATGAAATAAAATGAAATTTATTTAAGTATAACTATTTCTAAAAGTAAGTTTCAACCTTTTAAACACCACATTATATGAGTTAAGAATACAAATGTCTGTCTGATAGTCTCTCAGGAGTGTATAAATAGTCGATCGTGGAATTTTTCTGCGCCGAAGAAATATGTCAGAGTGAACTGTTTTCAGATTACACAGTCATGCCCATAAGAAAACAATAGAGGTTATATGAAAGAAGATGTTAAATTATCAAGTATGAGTATTTTAATCTAATACACAATGAAATACTGACTTACATAGATAAAACATAAAATATTGAATAATAGTTGATAATTTGACATTTCAAATAATAAGTATTTTAATCTAATACACAACAAAATGCTGACTTACATAGATAAATAAAACACAAAATAGTGAATAATAGTTCATATTATTTGAAATATTAAATTATCATGTATAATTATTTTAATCTAATACACAACAAAATACTGACTTGCATAGATAAAACATAACATAGTGAATAATAGTTCATAATATTTAAAATGTTAAATTATCAAGTATAAGTATTTTAATCTAATACACAATGAAATACTGACTGACTTAGATAAAACATAAAGTAGTGAATAATAGTTCATATTATTTGAAATGTTAAAGCTGCAGTCCGTAGCTTTTTTGGGTTAAAAATTATCTAATGGCCAATCACTTAATTAATCACTTAATTATCTCATTAACTTCAACACTGCTTCAGTGTTAATTTTAACACTCTGTAGAGTGGGACCATATGTGCTCTGAGCAGTGTTGATTTAACACTGGGGTTTTTACTGTGTACCAAAAAAAAAAAAATTGTTAATAGCATGTGCAAGTTGTTTGGAGATGCCGGCCGTTTCTCAATACCAAGTACGCAAACTTCGGACTTGCGTCCTTAGTAGTTCGGACTTGCCAAGTTCGACTCAGGAGAACGAACTCCCGAGGACGAGAGGACGCAAATCCGGTTATTCTGCAAATGGAACAGCGGCGTTCTTGATCGCGTCACTCAGCTCGCTCTGGCTACTCCGGTCATCTCTTTATGTATATTTTAGGCAACAATAAAACGAAATATGTTATAAAACACCTCTTTTTATTTAAAAAAATCTTAAACATATTAATGGCCACATAAATGTGGTTCAGGCAAACGCATACATTGATTATCTTCACTGCATATATTTATAACAACACGAAATATAAAACACAACCCTGCTTCTTTTTGTTTTCATTTTAAAAAATATGAAACATACTGATCATTAAAACTGACATTTAACAAACAGAGACAGGGTTGTGTCATTTTATTTTATTATACATGTACATACAGTGAAGAGAATGTACTAAAATAAATATAAAAAATATTCTATATATTTAAAAATATATATAATAATATTACACAACCCTGTCTTTTTGTTAAATGTCAGTTTTAATGACCAATAATATCCAGTATAAAAGTATAAGTAGCCTAAAAGGTATAAGAAGCTATACAATGAGAAATAAAGCAAACAATTCAGTTAATAAGTCCTCTAGGCTACAAAGTTAAAGTTAAATAGTGTACATATATAAAGGTGTGAAACTTCACTTTGCCAAAACGATTTCCCATGGAACAAACTATAGATTAATGAGACCAAAGATCGACTTATACACAAGATGAATTATATCTCATGTTTAACCAAAAGAGACATCAGAGCCAGCGGCCAACACTTTAGAAGGACTAGCCGAGGAAAAGCTGTTCCAGTCGGGGTTAATGAGCGTTGAATGCCCGGTGTTCGCCTGGATCTTACAACTCCGAAAACGTCAGATGCATTTTTCAAATAGGCGCTATCTTCATAAATAAACCACAGATTTGAGCTTTAAACAACTACATTCTCGCCTGAAACACTATTAAAATTACATTTTGTGACACAATAACAGTATTATTTTGATATTACGCGGGTTTTCTCCTCTGCTATTGATGCTTGCTGGTTGGTGCGACATGCATTCTGGGATACCTGGCTGTCTCAAATCCGCACAAGTCACCTCTCGATGCATCCTCGGTAAAAGGGGCGGATCAAGAGCACATCCGGGGATTTGAACTGGACTTGGCTAGATGTGAACTTTGAATTGGAACAGTACTTGGGCGCGACTGGTGACGTTTCACAAGTCCACAAGAATACAAGTACAGACAAGAGCGTATAATTGAGAAACTTTTTAACTGCTTATGGACTGATATTAGCCCGATTAGCTGCCATGTTTAAAGGTAATGTAACTAGTTAAAAACTGTCTGACTCATGACACTAAACTCCATAAAGGCAGAATATATAAATAAACACACTTACCTTCCTCATGATAAAGTGACAATCTCCCGTTATAGCTTGTCAACTTCGCTCAAATTCTGCTAATTAATCTTAATTCTGATTAATCACACCGTCACACCACTTGGGCATGGTCTGGGTGTGTGAATTGTGTATGATACTGCAGTAGCATCGAATTTCACATAGAGGGAGATTATACATTCTGAGTATACACCATAGACTGTAAAAATGGACGACGCCCCTTCGCTCTCTTCAATTGGTGTGAACTGAAGCCGCCAGTGTCCCGATATGGCGCATATTAGGGCTTGCGCAATAGCGATTTCGGTACCAGACCTGCGCAGTAGTGAGCAGGAAGTAAAGCCGCGAAATAAAGGCCCCACCCTCACTCTCAGTGTGAAATAACTAATTATGGAAATTTAGATATTAAATTTAAAGCTCCAATCTCTCAGAGAACCTGTCAATCACAGCTGTCAATCATGATGTTACACCACCGTTTTTATAGCATCAAAAAACTAACTAAAAACAAACTTATTTTAAAAACAAACACTTGAATTTACATCAGCGTGATTAAAACTACAGTAAATGACAGAAACCACCTTCGGAAAAAAGATATTTGAAGTGTAATTAAATTGTTTAGTTGGTATCAAGTCCCGTTGAATAACACGGGGAGGCGGGGCTTATGATCTATACTAGGACCAGTCACCCGTGGGAGATCAAAACATTTGGCTTCACTTTTCGGGGCTTGTGTGGCACGCTTGGTATACACTGGCACACACTGAAAAACGGGTACAACGGATTTATAAGGACATATTGAGAAAAAGCAGGAGGTGGTTAGGCGCAGAAAGCCTGATAAGCCTTTCTAAACTGCTCGACTTATGAGGACATTAGTGCGTTTTATTTACGGTATGTCCTCATAGAGTCGGTATGTATCCATGGTTTTTGTCCTCATAATCCTGTCGCACCAACACACACACACACGCATGCACGCACGCACGCACGCACGCACGCACGCACGCACGCACGCACGCACGCACGCACGCACGCACACACACACACACACACCTGTGTGTATATTACCCTGTCAACACGTTGATGTCACAGTGATCTCTCCATATTATTCACAATGTGAGTTCACAGTGAGCTAAAAGTGCAACTGCACAGTGCACTCACTGTGTGCTCATATTATGGACACAATTTGAGTCACCCCAGCTAGAAATGTTATTGGACATGGACTCCAACATCACTCAGACATCAAATTTTGGTGGAAAATGAAAATTGGGTTGACGTGTAAATATCGGTTGTCAAGCTCCAACTTCATGAAACAACCCCTAATCTCTGGCATCAATTAATAACAAATAAAAAAAAAAAATGTTATAATCAATCAAAACAATCCAGGATTTCAAACACATGGGATCCTGCAGCATTTTTATCAGAAAATCTGAAGAATTCAATAAACTACAGCATGATAACACACAGACAAGCATTTTGATCTCCTGATTCACTTAGACTCAAACATCAAGAATCAGGACATGAATCTCAATAACAGTGACAAGCTTCATGCCGCAATGCATTCTGGGTGTATCATACAAAACTCATCAGTGGCTCCCAAAATGCATTGCGGCATGAAGCATTTTACCGTTATTGAGATTCACACACTGATTCTTGATGTTTGAAAATGTCTAAGTAAAGCAGTAGATCAAAATTTTTATTTTTATTTTTTATTACTATTATACAGATTTTCTTATTTTAATTTAAACATGGTAGGATATCATGCATTATTAAAATCAATTATATGAAATTAACATAGACTGTAAAAAAATATGGACGTAGTGTCCGTGACGTCACCCGTAGGTTTCTGAAGAGCATTTTTGAAGCCTAAAGTGGGCGGAGCCGGCCGTCGCCATCTTGTCCTTGCGTCACTCCCGGATAACAGAAAATGGACAAACAGGCGGGGCGTGAGTGGAGCTGAGCTGAGGAGCCTGGCCTGGCTATCTGAAATCTCCTAGCTCGACGTGATCGAGTTAGCTGATGATGTAAAGCCAATTAAACGTTCCTATTTTTGCCCTTCGAAATATTATAATAGTTAAAAGACATGGCTACAAGTGAGACTGTGTATTACTTCGAGAGTGTTTGTGTGTGACAGTGATTTATGTGCATACATGTCCGTCACTCTTTCATGGTCCGTCAGCGCGGCATCGCTCAAGTTCGTAGAGAGCTTATTCAGTCCATTTTAAATTCTGATGTTGGCCGTCTCTCAAATGGGTTATGGTTTAACCGTTAAACCATAGATATATTGCCTTTGAAGTGCAAGTAAATGCGCTAGAAAATCCGCGCTCATTCACGGACGGAGAAAGCGCCGACACCCGCATGATTTCATCTGACGGTAACCTACATAAGCATATTATAATCAATCTGTTCCATGGGAGCAGAACGAACGAGCATTTATTGACGTTTTAAATTTGAAAACCCCCAAAAGCAACGAAATTGTCAGACATCCATTAGTGCATGTTCACAGAGGAAAACAACTGAAATACAGCGCTGGTTGTTCTCTCGAACGATAACGACGGAATCCAAAGACGTGAGCTTTGTAACGTTACCCAAGTATTAAAATTGTATGAAATGATAATCCCGAAAAAAAGCACAAACACTGCAGAGATGGCAATGGCAAGTTCAGCAGCTAACATTGCTGAGGTGAAGTGACGGCTAGTAACAGCAGACAAACGGCTAGCACTGACAGCGGCAATCCATCTGTCACTCAAGTGGCTTGGCCACACCCTTAAATTTAAATATTAATCAACTAAACGGACGAGTTATAAAATAATTCACCCCCCTCACAGTTGTTATGAAGGGCAAAATTAGCTGTATAGACCAAATCCACATACAGACACCAGGCTTTAAACACGTTTTTTTCTGCTGTAAAGTTGGTCATTTTAACATGGGGGAGATACAGATTTGACTCACTTCTGACAACAGCCTCAAGCGGCCAGTCAACGAATTACAGTTTAACTCACTTCCGTGTTGGTTTCAAGGGAGAGACGGGGAGGTTGCCGCTTGGAAATTAATAACACACATGATGGTCTAGGAAGTGATCAGTGCATTACATGATTATTACATCATTAACATCATCATCAAGTAGCTGACATCAACTGATCATATTTTCTCTTACTGTTCTTGCCATAACAAACAGTAATAGCAGCCAGAGAAAAACTAACAATAAAACATCAAGTCAAACTGCCCAGCTAAAGCAAACACTGATCACCATAATGGTGTCATCAAACCAAACTATTAATTTCAATAAATCATCAACATCTAAACCTCTGTTAATCTCAATAAGGACTTTTCCACACATATGACAGAAATAAAATCTGTTTAGTATAAGTGAAACTGGTAATGCTGTTTAGGAGAACATTCTGGTAACAAAAATAAAATTAGCTACAGAAAACAATACAAGAAGAACATGACATAATGCTCTCAAAACATTCATAGAACAATAACATTTCTAGCTGGGATGAGCTCATATTGTAGTCATAGTTTGAGCACACAGTGAGAGCGCTGTGAGGTTACACTTTTAGATCACTGTGAACTCAGATTGCTGACATTGTGACCACATGGTGACATTAGTGTGAGATCAAAGTGTGGACTGGGTAAGTACAACACCAGACAAAGAACATAGGAAATACTGGGGTTTAAATAAACAAGATATCAAGGGACAAGTGATGGTAATTAATCACTATAGCAACAAACCAAGGAGCTAGGAAAAAAAGGCAAACACAAAAAGCGAAAAACAGAAATATTGGGACCATAAAATACATTTCAATATAAATAATTCTAAACTACAAAACAGGGGAAAATGAGACAGGAATTGTAACAATAAATCTTGGGAAATAAAATTGTTTCTGGTAATTGTATGTATGTTTACTAGGACTAGATGTTAGAATCCCTTGATAATCAGCAAGCGCTGTTGTTGGAGATGTCCTTGGAGATGTTGGATGACCGCCTGGTGCCTCCAATACGACTCATCTTCAGTTGTGCACCCCGGCCTCATTGGGTGTTTCGGCCTTTTATCACAAAACACCCTCACCCGAGGCTGGCCCACCACAGGCTGATCAGACCTGGGTGTGTGTCGTATTGGAGGCTCCATGAGGTCACTTGGTAGCTAATATTGTCTATATTTTTGAAGAATTCTGAACAGAATACTGAATGGCTTCTAGTAATACTCATTCGTATTGTTAAACTCAGGAATGGCAGCTCTGCTTCCCATTCATGGTGTAATATTTTACTAATAATAAATAGCAATATAAATGTCTTCAGCTGCACTTCTAGATACATTTCAGAATAACACTTAAGAAGCATGTTAATTTCTTGAAATATTTTCATTACAGCTAATCTGTTTGACCCCTGCTACAACCACACTGTGCTAAATGATCCATGGAGATCCATCAATAATACAGATTTCATCAGTTCAAATTCATACAAGTGTGACACATCTTTCATCTGGAGCGGCTGGTATCGTCTCTTCATTAACAACATGAGCGCTCATATCCCAGACACGTGTGTTGCTAAGGGTCATTGTGGCACTGCTACCACACTGTGGATACGTGGTGGACACCCAACAGTAATGGATGGAGTCGTCACTCGAGATTTCTGTGGTCACTGGAGCGATTACTGCTGCTTTTTCTGGTCTTTTCCCATTAAAGTCAAAGCCTGTCCAGACAATTATTATGTCTATGAGCTGGTTACACCAGCTGTGTACTGTTCAGGATACTGTGCAGGTAATTATATTCACATGAGCTCTTTCTACACATTCATTATATTTGTGTCTCTGTTCATTAATCACTATTCATCCAACTTTCAGACACTGGCAGCATTAACACCAGCTCTACAACTGTCACACCAGTGACCATCGCTACAGGTAAAGTAACACACTGTGTTTCTATTGGCTTATTTTCTGGTCTGATTGATGTATGGAGGCCCAGTATATACACCCCTCCCTCCTCAGTTGGAACATGTACTGTGTGAGGACGTGCCTTTCCATGGGGTGGCATAACATTTATGTTGTGTTTAAGTTGTTGCCCTGTTTTGCCCTGTGACTTCCAAGGTGTATAGTCCAGGGGTCAGAAAGTAAAAGTCCTGCCATATGTTTATTCCACACACACAGCAAAATCCTCAGTGTTAAATTAACACTCCTCAGTGTACATAAGTGTCCAACTACAGGGTGTTCAAATTAACACTGAAGCAGTGTTGAAGTTAATGAGATAATTAAGTGATTAATTAAGTGGCGATTGGCCATTAGTGGTGACACCTAATGTTAATCAGCAGAATCATTGAAGGAAGGAGAAACAACAAGAACAGAATAAAGAGAAACGCAAGAACTACTGACTTTGAGCCATTACACATTATTGCACTTATTATTAACCAGTTTGACTTTATTAAGTTTTTGATGACTATCACCATTGTTGAGATTCATATGCTGGTTCTTGATGTCTCTGTGTCTGAATAATAAATAAACACAAAGTGTTTTGTGTATCTTTAAATTTCTTTATAATAACTAGTTACCATTACACTGCAGGATCTCATGCTCTTGAATAGAAATGGGCAAACTCAGTCCTGGAGGGCCACTGTCCTGCAGAGTTTAGCTCCAACCCGGTTAAACTCTCCTGTCTGTAGCTTTCTAATCCTGAAGACATTGATTAGCTGCCTCAGGTGTGTTTGATTAGGGTCCAAGATAGATAGCAACCATCAAAATAATGTTAATGTGTCAATGTTAACTGCATTAAATCAACATCTCTTTTGCTCCTGCAATTAATGTTGAATAAAATGTTGAAATTTCATTTATAAATCAATGGTAATGGCATTGAGTCAATGTTACAATGTGATGTTGGTTCAACATCATGCCTGCACTCTCAAAAAATGAAAGAAGACAATAAATCTCTCAAGATCTCAGCAGAAGTTTCTTTTTTATTTATTTTTTCTATTTTTTTTTTGAGAATTAACAGAGGTTCAGTAGTTGATGTTTTAATGAAAATATTTGGAAATATTTATATTTTTTAAAGAACAGGCTAAATTATGATTTCGTCATCATCATCAATATGACAAACTACAATCATAAACTGTGTGCGTGTGTACAAGCGTGGCTTTCAAAAACACAGTTAAAGCAGCAAAAGAAAAACTAATGTAAAAAGTCATGGGTCAAGAGCCCAACTAAAGCAAACACTGATCTCCATAATGGTTACTTCAAACCAAACATTTTCAATTAAATATCTCAATAACAATTTGTGTAGATGTATAACATAAATCAATCCATACTGGTTGATGATAAGTGTGATAATGTGTAATGGCTGGAAGTCAGTTCTTGTTTTTCTCTATTTTCTGTTTGTGTGTTCCTCTTTCCTTCAGTGAATCTGCTTGTTAACAGCAGGTGTTCATCACTAATGCTCAACAACACTTACATATTCCCTTAATTATCTCACTGCAAAACTGCGTCAATGTTACTTTTTACTCTTTGTAGTGTGGATTTTCCTGTGGGGTTGGAAGGGTTAACAGTGTAATATAAAAAGAAACACCCATTGTGAAGTTAAACACATTTATTTATATTAGTTCAAACATTATTGGGGACAACTGAAGAAGAAAAAACTTGTATGCCGAGCTGATTACTGATGTTACGGAAAGCCACAAAGAGCGTTTTCATCCAGATGACGTCATCCGTCATCTGTTGGAAAAAGCCGAACTCAACTCGTGATCTCAATCAGTTGCGCTTGTAATTAGAGCACATAAAACGCCAAACACAGGCAGAAACAAAGATCAGTGAGAGCACTTGTCCTGCGGTTTTATCCAGTTTTTCTTTGTGACTGGAAACTTTGTGACTGGAAAAAGTTATGAGGTATGAGTGAAAGAGTACAACAGAAATTGGATGCGCATCAGTGATTAATCAACCCGAGACGCTGCTGGTAGGATGACTGTTTGATGCTCAATTAATTTATATTCAGATTAGTGCTGGGAAAAAATTAATCGTGATTAATCGCATCCAAAATAAAAGTTTGTGTTTGCATAATATATGTGTGTGTACTGTGTATAATTATTTTGTATATATAAATACACACATATGCATGTATATATTTAAGATTTTTATTTATTTATATATAAATTATTTATATTTATATATAATGTAAATTATGTATAAATGTATATACAGTATATACATGCAAATATTTCTTAAATAAATACATGCATATGTGTGTATTTATATATACAAAATAATTATACACAGTACACACACATATATTATGCAAACACAAACTTTTATTTTGGATGCGATTAATCGCGATTAATTTTTTCCCAGCACTAATTCAGATAAATGCCATCTTGTGTGTTATTTGTAATGTTTACATGTTTTGAGACATTTTAGTTTGAGTATGATAAGGCTGCATTAGAGTGCATACGATTCATATATGAATTTAAAAGTCTGTTAAAAATGTATACATTGTGTTAATGTTCTAATCTATTGTGATATGAATGAAAGTTTCAAAAGCATACAAGTGATAGGACTAGTATCAGACGCTCCGCCATGTCTACTACCGACAGGGGGCTCAGAGGAACTCAATAGGGTTCCGTAGAACTCACCAGAGTAAATTTACGCACTTATCCAGTCCAAGGAGGGGAATGGTGTAGCAAGCTGACACTGAACTCAGGCTAAGTGATGCTGACTTCAATGAAGGAGCCTACTAAGTCGTGAGTTCAGTACACATTAGTGTAATGTTGCCCAACCCCTAACACAATATCTGTTCAGTGAGGCACCCATGTCGACTCTTAACTCTTGGGACTCTTAACCCAAGTGGACACGGTGCACCTTGGACTTCCACCAAGATGATGGCCACACATTCCCACGTGGGCCAACCATCGCACAGGGAACCGCCCTCCTTTCTGCTGGTCCCCAAACAGACAAGTAGTTAGTCCGGTACCGAGACTTTGTGTTCTGTTCTACCACCGCAGAGCGAGAGAAGCAGATAGAAGTCAGGGCTGGGTCTGCCTCCTCCGAGGCAGCGCACACAGGCTCACTATCTATTCCAATTACAGGAGAGTTAGGAGCCTTGGCATATATCCAGGCCAGGGTCCCCTGCAGGAGTAGCCCTGGCACGAATCCAGGCACACTTCATCAACTGAAATGATGCAAGTTCCCACCTTCTGAGGAGTAAAACACAATAGGAGAACTGTCACTTAAAACAGTTTTTTAACTCGCTACCTGACTACACAGGAGACTGTTCCAAGTGCATCACACTGGAGAAGTCTCAGAAAGGTAAGAGCTATGCAAGAAGGATGACCCCTTGCATTGCTCAGGAACCAGACGATCAAATTGTGCCCCCCTCAGAAGCCGCACCGTGACATGGCCATGAGAACATCGTCACCCAGAAAGGTGGAGCGGAAGCCGCACCCCACAATTCTAGTGCAGGAGGGAAGTGAAAAAATGATCGAACATCTCAGGGGTTCTTATTTTTTGTATGAACACCAACGAACCGGTTCTACTTCGGATCACAAGCAGGCCTCCAGTATGGAGGGGGCTCACACAGAAGTATTAGTATCCATAGCTCTTTCAGAGGTAGATCCTGAACCACCACAACCAAGCTGCTGTTTAGGGCTCAGTGCAGGTGCCATCGATGCCCATCTCTGAGTGACTCAGAGGAAGTCAGAAGGCTCTCGAGGAATAAGTCTAGGTGGGCCAAAACGGGTCAACTGAAGACTGTTCCATTCTGACATAGCATGCTGACGTGCAAGAAAGCTTACCGGGGAACTCACTTAGTGTGAACTCTGGTGTCAGTTCGTTCTGATACAACCACTATCCCCAGTGAGTAGCAAAAAGATAGGGGAATACCCAAAGCAGCACGGATGCCCCAGTGCAGCCCCGAGCCACCTAGGGGGATGGGGTTTCCACTTTCTTATGGCGTTTGCTATCATGAGGTCCTGAGGCGGCATGATTGAGCAGGCCAGAGTTCTACTGTGGAGAAGCGTACCCAGCTTCAGCCCCATCGGAGGTAGTGGCAGGCGAGTTTGGACCAGCGAGGAAGCCCTTGAATTATCCTCGCTGAAACATGGAGGAAGCTCTGCCCGCCAAAGCAGACGAGAACTTACAAGGGTCTCCCTTTCAGGAGGTAGCGGTCGCTGGACACAATTGCATCACAACAGACCGCTCCACTGGGGGGATCGCCTCGTAACCCTTATCCGCACCTCCATCGAGGGTAGTGAGGAAGGAGGAGCTACCAAGCATGTTTCTGGCAGAGAAAGGTGCCATTCCACGACCTAGTGAGCTCCTCATGCACTTCAGGAAAGAAAGGTACCGGAGCGGCGGGCTGAGAACCAGACCGGCCCGCTCCAAGAAACCAATCATCCAACCGAGATGGTTCGGGACGCGGTGGAGTATTCCACACGAGCCCGACCGCCTCGGCAGCCTTCTTGAGCATAGCCGTCATCTCAGGATCCAACATCGGCATCGCCACCCTCCCGGAGGAGGGCAACGGCACCGAGTCTTCCTCCGTCAAATCAAGCTCCCCCTCTGATGCTGCGATGGACATCTCATCGTCCGGTAGGCGAAAAGACGCCAATGTAGTCTGACACACCCAACTTAACTGACTACATGCCCGTTATACATGGCCCCTTCACTCATGTCCCCAGATCTGGTCTAGAGTCACTGACTCGAAAACCAAGACCTGTACATGGCTAAGGGTTTGGTAGCATACCACGTGAGTGTGCTACTCTGCCACGGCCACTAGCAAATCTGGTCATAAAGTCAATGTTGAAGCGGTCAACACATGGAGGAAACCATCCAGGATGGCTACGTCTCACACATGCCCCGGGAGCCTCTGAAATTAATCAGTGGGACCCTTTCTCACCCCAACACTGACCGGACATATCCCCTGAGGAACATGTAAACCAAGTTCACCTCCAGACTAAGAAAGGTTCCTCTCTGTTTAAGAAAGGAACCCCGCTCAGTTGACCTGCGAACCCCACTGGCTATGCAGCATTCGTAGGGTAAGGTACCGTACCGAGACTTCCACCCCAGACGTAAGTATTACATTTTAACCCAAGTATTACAGAAAAGGATCCCATAGAGACCCGCTTCCATATCGGCTGGAGGAATGGCCTCACCGAAACCCTCACCAGTGGGAAGCGATGACCACGTTCGTCACGGTACTACCTGCACACATACACAGCAAAAACTCCAGTGTTGAATTAAAACTCCTGGGAGTGTTTATGAGTCCACACTCAATAGTGTAAAGTGTTAAAATATGACTGTTAAATTAACACTCAAGAGTGTTAAAGTTAATGAGATAATTAAGTGATTAATTTAGTGATGATTGAGCATTATTGAAGACACCTGATGTTAACAAGCAGAATCACTGAAGGAGAAAATCACAAATTGTAAGTCACCATTATGGTGATCGGTGTTTGCTTTAGTTGGGCTCTTGACCCTTACATGTTTAGTTTAATTTTGCTTGTCTGCTGTTATTGATTTATAATAGTCAGATGAACAAAGAGACAATGTGATCTGACGGTGTTGGTTATGTTTTGACATAATCATGTTGTAATCCAAAAAATGAAACTTATTGAGATGCTTGATAATTACAGCAACTCTGTGATTCTACAGCATATGATTTTCAGTATTTTTCATATAATCCAAAATATTTAATAAATATTGTTCTGACCAAAAGACTTTCAAATTAATTTATTTAGAAACACATACATCAATATTCAGCCTGTGAATCTCAACAATGGTGACAATAATAAAGCATGTTGCAGTGGCTGCCACCAATCACAACTCATTAATGGATCCCATCATGCATTGCGGTATGAATAAATTATGATCTGAATTGTCTATGTAATTTACATTTTCCTAATTGAATATTCTGCTTGTCACCATTGTTGAGATGCATAGACTGAATCTTGACGTCTGTGTGTGCCTAAAAGAAAGATTTTTCTTTTAAAAAAAAAACAACTTTTAAGAAATCCTTTGTATTGTATCTAAAATTCTGGATATTTATGCAGAATCACAGTTATTATGTGATCAACAACATAAATCTAAGTAAAAAATAAGGATCTTAATGAGTTCAGTGATCAAGTTCAAATGATGATTGTCATAATATAACCAACACCATCAGATCACTTTTTTTCTTTGTTCATTTGTCAGGTATAACTCAGTTACAGCAACCAAACAAAATCTAAAGTAAACATATAAGGGTCAAGAGCCCAACTAAAGCAAACACTGATCACCATAGCAGTGGCTTATAATTTGTGATTTTCTCCTTCTGTGATTCTGCTTGTTAACATCAGGTGTCTTCAATAATACTCAATCATCACTAAATTAATCACTTAGTTATCTAATTACCTTTAACACTCCCAGGAGTGTTAATTTAACACTGGAGTTTTTGCTGTGTAGTGACACAGCCAGCACCGGACCGAACGGGTGCCAGACAAACTGAATCGCCTTAGCCGAGTCAAAAATACACGAACCAATCGAGACGATCAGGAACACTTTTCAGCGCTACAACTGACCACCCCAAAAGGCTCAGTGTACCAGACCTACTCAGAATGAGGCAATGGTTCGGAGGCGGCCAAAGACCAGGTCTGCCTCCTTAGTTACCAGCAGAGTGCGTGAGAAGGCATGAGCGGGTCCTCGAACGCATTACTGCTATTTAATGAAGCTGAGTCTCTAGCATAAGGAAAAAAGCTGAAACAGCCAGGAACACCTCACGGCGCTACATCGGTGAATCAATAGCATTCCAGATACCATCAACCACAACTTCAGTAAACAGGGAATCTACTCAGGAGGCCCGTAGGCGGCCCGAGACTGAATCATGTGTACATGTAAGTGCACTTACCCGTTTCCCTCGTTTCAGAGGATCTCAAAATAGCGTGAGATGCCCAACCAATACCGAATCGCCATAATGAGGGCTGGTGATACAGACGTGGCTGTTGGTGTCAGGCTCCTGGGTTGCACACCTACAGCTCACCTCTGCTAATGCTCAGGGATAAAGAAATTTTCTCTTTCTTTGAAAATGTAGGTACCGCTGGCCCCGCTTTTACGGGGAGCCAGTGGCGGAACCGACATACACAGACAAAGACTCTCCCCGGTCCTCCACTGAGGGGAGGGAGTGAACCGGTACCATCTCCAAGAACAAAATCCCATCCCTGGGCGGCTCACCTCACTAGCGCTTGCGCTTGTGCTTACCACCTGGCTTGGCAGCATCTGAGGTGGGCGGGGCGCTACGCCTGCGTCTGGATCCATGCTGAGCCCCGGGTGAAGGCTGCCGCACGTGCTCAGCGGGAGAAGAGGCGGACGCAGGGGGATGCCCTCGGCGACGGGCAGCGGAAGATCTACCCCCGACGGCCTCCGTCTGCTTCTGTACAGTGGAGAACTGTTGGGTGAAGTTCTCCACCGCGTCGCAGAGTAACCCAACCTGGGAAATGGGGGAGTCCAGGAACCGAACCTTGTCCACTTCCCTCATATCCGCCAGGTTGAGCCAGAGATGGCGCTCCTGGACCACCAAGGTGGACATCGCCAGACTGATCGTGCGAGCTGCAACCTTTGTACTTCGGAGGGCCAAATCGGTTGCAGTGCAGAGCTAACCCATGAGCTCACGATCTGCACTACTCTCGTGCATGTCCATGAGTGCCTGGGTCTGGTGGACCTGAAGCAACGCCATGGCATGCAGCAAAGATGCGGCCTGCCCACAGGCCTTGTAAGCTCTGCCCGCCAAAGCAGACGAGAACTTTCAGGCCTTATAGGGGAGATGAGGGTCTCCCTTTCAGGAGGTAACGGTCGCTGGACACAGTTGCATCACAACAGACCGCTCTACTGGGGGGATCACCTCGTAACCCTTATCCGCACCTCCATCGAGTGTAGTGAAGAAGGAGGAGCTACCAAGCATGTTTCTGGCAGAGAAAGGTGCCTTCCACAACCTAGTTAGCTCCTCATGCACTTCAGGAAAGAAAGGTACCGGAGCGGCGGGCTGAGAACCAGACCGGCCCGCTCCAAGAAACCAATCATCCAACTGAGATGGTTCGGGACGCGGTGGAGTATTCCACACGAGCCCGACCGCCTCGGCAGCCTTCTTGAGCATAGCCGTCATCTCAGGATCCAACATCGGCATCGCCACCCTCTCGGAGGAGGGCAACGGCACAGAGTCTTCCTCCGTCAAATCAAGCTCCCCCTCTGATGCTGCGATGGACATCTCATCGTCTGGAGTCGCCCCAAAAGAAATGTCTGGTCGGTCCATCACAGAGTCCATCACAGAGGGACCGGCGCATTCCTGTTGAGCTTCCCCTGGCTGTGATGCCTGAGAAACGGGAGGGATCCACGGGGCCACGCTGGGCGGATTACCCCTCACCGTAACTCTCAGATCACCCGTACCCTGCGGCATTCCAGGTTTCCCCTGGGAGGTTAACCCAAAGGCACGGGGACTACACTTCCGCGTTTAACGGAAGCGAGTATCGATCTTAGCACTGAGATGATCATATCCCCGCAATGAGGACATGAATCATCCACAAGAGCCGCTTCAGCGTGCTGAATGCCCAGGCACGTGACGTAGCTCTCGTGGCCGTCAGAGGACGACAGAGACCGACCGCACCCAGAAACGCACGGATGAAATGGCATCTTGAAAAAGACACACAAATCACAACCGTGTTTGCTCTTTTAGAAATGGGACCCGTCACCAGTGCCGGAGCACACAGGGGAACAACCGCGGCAACACTCGAAAGTGAAGCACTCACTACTTCCGCCCTCAACTGCGTCAACAAAACACTCTTACTAAGAAGAAAATGCTGTGGAAACAGCTGAAGAGAGCTTCTGTAGCTCGCGACCACCGCTGCAACTGCTGTAAACACAGACACCAGGAGAGTCTTCCAGAAGAACACCGGTACACTCGTTGTATAGTCGCTCGATCAGAGACCATCAGAATGAATCGATCAGCTCTGAAAACGAAAGACAACTGGTAGGTGCATCCACTTCCATGTTTATACCCGCAGGGTAAGGCGGGGCGTTGATTACACACCTGCCAAAGCTTATTGGCTTGATTTTAAGAGTAATCAGAGTGATCAGGCTCACTAGGCGTTATCCAATACAGTTAACATACAATCGACTAAGCCTAATGTTACCCGACTGAAAGGGAAACCCAGTTATTTTGAAGGATATTAAAATCATATAGTGCATTACAACATTTTGAACTTCTGCTTAACTCAGACACATGGTGACAATCAGAAGTTTTATGTCACAATGTATGTTGGGTTCTAGGATAGTATACAACTCCCAGTATGCACTGCTGCATGAAAAAAAAAAAAAAAATATATATATATATATATATATATATATATTGCCACCATTGTTGAGATTCACATGCTAATTTTTGATATCTCTGTATTTCTACAATAAAGTGTAGCTCTGTTACTTTCGTTGTGCATGATATGTTAAAAAAATCATCATTGTAACTCATTGGTATAGTTTAACAGTGGTGATTAAACTCTGAATGAGGTTAGAGATTGAACAGGCCATATGATGAGTTTGCCATCATAATCAATATAACTGCAATCATTCACAAACCATGTCTGTATGCACAAGTGTGACCTGCAATAACACAGCTCAAAAAGCAAGAGAGAAACTCATTAAAAAGTCAAGAGTCCAGAACCCAATTCAAGCAAACACTGATCTCTATAATGGTAACTTCAAACCAAACATTTTTAATTAAACATCTCAATAACAACTTCTGTAGCTGTATGACATAAAGTCATACTGGTTAATAATAAGTGTAATAATGTGTAATGGCTGGAAGTCAGTTGTAGTTCTTGTGTTTCTCTATTTTCTGTTTGTGTGTTCCTCTTTCCTTCAATGATTCTGCTTGTTAACAGCAGGTGTTCATCACTAATGCTCAACAACACTTATATATTCCCTTAATTATCTCACTGCAAAACAGCATCAATGTTACTTTTTACTCTTTATAGTGTGGATTTTCCTGTGGGGTTGAAAGGGTTAAAAGTGTAATATAAAAAGAGACACCCATGAAATGTATTTTAACAGTAATAAATTGTAAGTTAAAAACTGGTACTGTTGCTAGTAGTTTACTGTAAAATTGAGTTTTTTGGGGTCACCAATATGCTTAAGAGTAGAGCCTGTGCTTCAGTCCAGGAGAAGATCTGGAAACAATGATGAAATGCTGCTTGTTGGTTTCAAAGTGCACGTTTTTGAAAACAAGTTTAGATAACGATACCTTTATCATCTCTGTGTAAACTTCCAAAACTTGAATCTGACCAGATTGACTTTATTTATGTCAGATGTCTAAGGAAGCTCTTATTGAGAATTAACAGAGGTTTAGATGTTGTTGATATATTGAAATTAATAAAGTTTGTAGTTACCATTATGGAGGTCAGTGTTTGCTTTAGTTGGGCTCTTGGAAGTCAGTTGTAGTATTTGTGTTTCTCTTTTCTTCAGTGATGCTGCTTGTTAACAGCAGATGTTATGTTTGATAGAATGTCTACAGAATGTTTCATCATACTAACCATTAAATGATGTGAAATCTGGATAGTAATAAGCAAAACTTATTTTGTTGTTGTTTAATTCTTCTCTGCTGAGATCTTGAGAGATCTATTAGTGTATAATGGTCTGTTGGGATATAAAGGGTTTCTGTTGTCTGAGTTTTGTGGGTCACAATTGTGCTGTACAATTTCTTATGTACTATTCAATATACTGTAATATATTATTTAATATATTTTTCGGTATATTTACATCATGTAATCCATTGGCCATAAATATATGGAATATATTTTCGTTCTGTAAGGGAAGACACAGCTGGGAACAATCAGGAACAGGAGTGAGGAAGCTTCATGAGGAGTCTTGAGTGAGAATACACAGGTGTATCCTTCCCTCGCAGGAAAGGAAACAATAATGCACAACTAAGAAATGAGAACTTTCCCAGCTGTTGTGAAATGCTTTACTATCCTGGACTTAATCCTGGTCCTGGAGATCCACTGTCCTGTAAGGTTTGGCTTCAACCCCAATCAAACTCACCTGTTTGGGAATTAATTTTGTTGGACAGCGAGTCTCCAGGAACAGGGTTGAAGACCTGATGTAATTAAGCACTTTTAAAAGTAACTTTCAGCAACACTGACTGTAACCTGTAGTTTGTCATTTTACAGTCATGTTTGATACCGTTAGATAAATTAGGACTGTGTGATATGAAACTTACACTGAAAAAAAAAAAAAACACTGAAAACCCTAACAACAGCTCCCACATAGCAACATTGTGTCTGCCCAGATCCGGCCCAGATCCGGCCCACATCTGGCACACATGGAAAGATGATCTGGCCCACATGCAGCGTGGAATGACGGCCCTTGGGCGGGCCGCTCCTGTTTGCCAGATCTGGGCCACAAGCAGGCCATAGCAATGCCACATGTCAGCCAAGAGCAAAGAAATAAACCAGAACTGGACCTTATCTGAGCCACACAATCTGTGTATATAAAATATGGAGTCATCTCAGCCATAATAAACCTGCGAACAAGTAGAATCACTGAAGGAAAGAAGAGAACAGAAAAAGAGATGAGCAGAAACACAAGAACTACAACTGACTTCAGACACAGCCTTAGATGAAATCAACTGAAGAGAAAAGAAGACATTAAATCTGTGAAGATCTCAGCAGAGGAGGATTAAACAACTCCACAAACAGCATTACCAGCTTCACTTATTACTAACCAGACTGACTTTATTTCTGTCACACGTCTACAAAACTTTTTATTGAGATTTAACAGAGGTTTAACTCTATGTTTCTTTTGACGTCACCATAACAATGATTAGTGTTTCCATCTTTTGTCTTTTTTGACCACTGTGACAATGTGTTTGTCAAACACAGTTTCAGTTAAAGTGAAATAAGATCAGGTGATGATAGTTACCTGTTGATGAAATATCCTGATACACTGATGTCATTTGAATCCAATAACTGTGTTGTACCATTAATATATTCACATCACAAACCCTGTGTTACTGCAGCATGAGATCCAGCAATATTATAACAATCGGCTAGACAACTTTAACAAACATGACCATGAAAGAAATATATACTATGACAAACACAGACATCAATAATCAACGTATGAATCTCAACAATGGTGACAAGTACCTTGTTGCAATACATGCATGCATTGCAACATGAATAAATTATGCAGCTGAATTGTCCTATTATTTTGTTAAATTCCAAACATCTGCTTTTATTTTTATTTTTTTATGTTGTTTTTGTTGTGACATTTAGTAGCTTTTCAGTGATGTTCTGAATTTATCTGTTTATCTATAAAACATTGATTGTCACAATTGTTGAGATTATTGTGCTGATTGTTGATATCTGTGTGTGTCACTGTAGATAATTTTTTTTATGCTCATGTTTGTTAAAATCTTCTAACTGATTGTTATGATATTGCTGGATCTCATGCTGCAGAAACACAGGGTTTGTGATGTGAATATATTTGTGGAACAACATTGTTAGACTCAAAAGACATCAGTGAATCAGTCTATTTCATGATGATTATACAACTATCAACAGGTAACCATCATCACCTGATATCATTTCACTTTAGCTTTCTTTGCTGCTGTAAATGTGCTTGACAAACACACTGTCACAACAGCCTAAAAAGACAAAAGATATTATAAGAGTTAAAGGAGCACGTCGACTTTTTGGGACTTTAGCTTATTCACTGTATCCCCCAGAGTTAGATAAGTCCATACATACCCTTTTCATCTCCGTGCTGTTGTAACTCCGTCTGACGGACCCACCGCTAGCCTAGCTTAGCACGAAGACTAAGGTAAACGGCTCCAGCTAGCATACTGCTTAGAGCCCTGCATGGGGCAAAAAATCCAGCCCTAACCGAGACTTGGCCTGTGGTGTTCCAGCCCGAAAGCGTCTGCAATTTTTCAGCCCTGACCCGACCCGAGACCAACATCAATATCACTTTAAGCTCTCTCTGACGCGCACTCTCTGATGCATGCTGCCTCTGCTAGACGCACACACATACACACACGTTACTAGGTAAAATTTTATTATAGGCCTCAAACATAACTACCAACACGACAATCATGCCCACAAATATTAATACCGACTGTCCATTACAGAGAAGCATAAGCATGCAGTAGAGAATATTATAGGCCTATAGCCAAATGTGATTCAGCAGTAAATATTTATGGCCTAACTTTTTTTGGTTTAATAACTTTATTGAAGAACAACGTTTCAAAGAACTCTTCGCCAACTGGCTAACCTTAAATAATAACAAAAATGTAATAAATAAAAAAAAAAATCTGTTGAACTGAGTAGGCTCATTCAATGTTTATTCGCGAGTGTTGTGAAGAAAAAGAATATCATCCACTGTTGAAGCTTCAGGCTCATTGTTTGTTGTAGTAATCAAATCAAAACTCTTTCGAAATGCAGCTTTTCCTGAAGTATTGGGAACTTTTAGTAACTCCCCACGCTCCAACTTCTCCCTGATGCTCTGCATAGTCAACTGTCACCTAATGCATTGCACTCGCGTAATCGCATATTGCGTGGCATATTAATAATATTATAAATATAATACTATTTCATAAAGTAGCCTGCGCTCTGCACTGCACGTATATTATGGGCAAGATGAAAGGATAGAAGCTAAATGAGCCCGAGTCTGACCAAAGCCCGATCTGTAAAAAAAAAAAAAAAAAGTCCAACTGCTCCCAATAAGTGACAAAATAACGCCAACATTTTCCTATTTACATGTTGTGATTTGTATAGTCACAGCGTGTACGAATAACAAGGTCACATGAGACACAGCCATCTTCTAACCGTATACATACTGAGAACTATATTCTCAGTATGTATACGGTTAGAAGATGGCTGTGTCTCATGTGGCCCTGTTATTCGTACACGCTGTGACTATACAAATCACAACATGTAAATAGGAAAATGTTGGTGTTTTTTTTGTCACTTATTGGGAGCAGTATGCTAGCTGGAGCCGTTTACCTCCAGTCTTCGTGCTAAGCTAGGCTAGCGGTGGGTCCGTCAGACGGAGCTACAACAGCACGGAGATGAAAAAGGTATGTATGGACTTATCTAACTCTGGGGGATACAGTGAATAAGCTAAAGTCCCGAAAGGTCGGCGTGTTCCTTTAAGAGCCCAACTAATGGAAACACTAATCACTGTTATGGTGACTTCAAATGAAACACATTAGAGTTAAACCTCTGTTAATTCTCAATAATTTAAAAAAAAAAAAAACATTTGTAGACATCTAACAGAAATAAAGTCAGTCTGGTTAGTAATACGTGAAGCTGGTAATGCTGTTTGTGGAGTTGTTTAATCCTCCTCTGCTGAGATCTTCACAGATTTAATGTCTTCTTTTCTCTTCAGTTGATTTCATCTAAGGCTGTGGCTGAAGTCAGTTGTAGTTCTTGTGTTTCTGCTCGTCTCTTCTTTTTTCTGTTCTTTTCTTTCCTTCAGTGATTCTGCTTGTTAACAGGATTATTAAGGCTGAGAGGACTTCATATTTAATATACACAGACTTTGTGGCTCAGATAAGGGTAATTTTTGGTTTATTTCTTTGCTCTTGGCTGACATGTGACATTGCTATGGCCTGCTTGTGGCCCAGATCTGGCAAACAGGAGCGGCCCGCCCAAGTGTCTTCATTCCACGCTGCATGTGGGCCAGATCATCTTTCCATGTGTGCCAGATGTTGGCAGAATCTGCGCCGAAACAGTGTTGCTATATGGGAGTAAAGTAGAATTCATTTGAAGGAAAAAGTATTAAAGGAATAGGACAATTTATGCAACATAATTTATAGATATATATTTTCATTACAGCTTATCCCTCTGTTGACCCCTGTTACAACTACACTGTGCTGGACGATCCATGGAGAGCCAACAGCAGTCAGATATCAAGCTCCTACAAGTGTGACACGTCTGTCTCCTGGAGCGGCTGGTATCGTCTCTTCATTCAGAGTCAGAATGCAAAGGTCTCAGACACGTGTGTTGCTCAGTACAGCTGTGGCACTCAATTCCCACTGTGGATGCGTGGTGGACACCCAACAGTAACAGATGGAGTCGTCACTCGAGATGTCTGCGGTCGATCTGGCAGTAACTGCTGCTATTACGGGTCTTCTCCCATTAAAGTCAAAGCCTGTCCAGGCAATTATTATGTCTATGAGCTGGTTAGAACAACGTCTATATGCTCAGCATACTGTGCAGGTAATTATATCTACACAAGACCTTTTTACTGTGTGTTTTTTGATTAATTTATAGTCTTTTTTTTTTTTTTTTCAGCTGTTAATAACATTAGCAGCACCGATACAACAGTCACACCAGAGACGACCTCAGCTGGTAATGTCAAGTCAAGTCATCTTTATATAAATAACGCTTTTTACAATAAATATTGTTTCAAAGCAGCTTTACAGTGATAACAGGAAAATAATGCAACTAAGTTTGTTTCTAGAAGAAAATAGCGTCATAGTTCAGCTTAAGTAAGTTCAGTGATGGCTCATTTTTGTTGTAGAAAAGTTATTAATTTAGTTCATTTATATATATAGCCACTCTGGAGAAATCCGTGATCGTGGTCATCGTCCAGCTCAATTCAGTTCTCATATAATGATATAAATGCAGGCAAAGGAATAATATTGTTGAATATTAAATGCCCCCAACTAAGCAAACCAAAAGTCAAATGGCGAAAAAGGTGGCAATGTAGTCCGATCTTTCATGTGTTGGATTGTGTTTTGGCTGTGTGTGAGTGTGTTTGTGTTTAGGTAAAGACAAGGGATTAAAGAGTGTGTGAAATGTGCAGTTGCAGATCATTGCATACAATTTTGTTATAATGTGGACATTTTTATAATTTGTAGCAAAACATGGCTCGGTTAGTAGTGACTACTGTTATGATCAAAATTCTTAAAGTATTTTATTTAGACACACAGACATCAAGAATCATAGATATCATATATAAACGCTAGATGTCTCGTGCACGCTGCTGGCCAATGGAGGTCGACGTCAGCACATGGCGGCCATCATGCCACAGGCAGCCAGCTCACTCGTTTAATGGTGCATGTACTTTTAAATAACCATAACTTGCTCAATTTTCTACCGATTTTCAAACGGTTTGGTTCGTTATAAATGTCAGAGATGTAGTTATGACACTGCATACATACACTGCATACATATGAATAATTATAACATACATGTTCAAGCATTCGGAATTATAGCCACGTTAATAACGTTTGTAAGAAACCAAACCGTTTGTAAATCCATCAAGATTTCAGCGAGATAAGAGGATTTGTGTGCGTGCTGATCATTCACTTTACATTAAGCCTGCCTGTGACAAGATGGCCGAACGGTGATGCCGGAAGTGACTGCGCCATAAGACATCTAGCGTTTAAATATGATATCTATGTCAAGAATCAGCCACCAATCAAAATGAATATCTCCCATCATGCATTGCGGTATGAATAAATTATGATCTGAATTGTCTTAGTAATTTCCTTTTCCTAATTGGATATCCTTTTTGTCACCATTGTTAAGATTCATACACTGATTCTTGATGTCTGTGTGTGCCTTAAAAAAAAAAAAAATTGCTTCTTTAAGGTTTATTTTATTTTATTTATTTTTTGTTATTGAAAGTCCTGGATCTCAGCTTAAGAACAGTGTTTCCCAACCCTGTTCCTGAAGGACCCCCAACACTGCACATTTTCTTTGTCTCCCTAATCAAACACACCTGATTCAACTCATCAGTTCATTAGAAGAAACTCTAGGACAGGGATGGGCAAATGCTGTCCTGCAGAGTTTAGCTCCAACCCTGATAAACTCTCCTGTCTGTAGCTTTCTAGTAATCCTGAAGACATTGATTAGCTGATTCAGGTGTGTTTGATTAGGGTCCCAGATAGATAGCAACCATCAAAATAATGTTAATTTGTCAATGTTAACTGCATTGAATCAACATCTCTTTTGCTCCAGCAATTAATGTTGATTTTTTTTTTTTTTTTTTATCCATAAATCAATGGTAATGGCATTGAATCAATGTTTCAATGTGATGTTGGTTCAACATCATGCCTGCACTCTCAGAAAATGAAACACAACTATTACAACTGACTTCAACTGACTTCAGGGCTTGGAAACACTGCTTTAGAACAGGGATGGGCAAATGCTGTCCTGGAGGGCCACTGTCCTGCAGAATTTAATAAATGAATCACCTGAGTGGTTTGCAGCGCCACCGCCACATGTTCTTTCTCTCTGAACGAATTTTGAGCAAAAAAAGAAACAGGCTCATCCAAAAAGTGTGGAAAAAACATTGTTCCTTAATAAAAACTTTTGAGTGTTCCTCTAGAATTTTCCTTCAGCAATGGTTGGGTGGATTCGAGTCATTGTGTTGTGACCGGCCCCTGCCGACATGGGTAACTAGCCCATGCCAGCCCCATTTAGGTCTGTTCCCTCCTGTCAGCAGTCTCTTCAGGCTGTCACCAGGTCTTTCCCGGGTTGTCAACTGCCCTTTCACAGTAGTCACTGGTTCCAAACCAGAGATCAGTATGCTTACTAGCACTAAATGTTTGAATCCATTGATAATCAGCATTATTAATGATTTTGCTAATAATAAATGTCTTCAGCTGCACTTCTAGATACATTTCAGAATAACACTTAAGAAGCATGTTAATTTCTTGAAATATTTTCATTACAGCTAATCTGTCTGACCCCTGCTACAACCACACTGTGCTAAATGATCCATGGAGATCCATCAATAATACAGATTTCATCAGTTCAAATTCATACAAGTGTGACACATCTTTCATCTGGAGCGGCTGGTATCGTCTCTTCATTAACAACATGAGCGCTCATATCCCAGACACGTGTGTTGCTAAGGGTCATTGTGGCACTGCTACCACACTGTGGATACGTGGTGGACACCCAACAGTAACAGATGGAGTCGTCACTCGAGATCTCTGTGGTCACTGGAGCGATTACTGCTGCTTCTTCTGGTCTTTTCCCATTAAAGTCAAAGCCTGTCCAGGCAATTATTATGTCTATGAGCTGGTTACACCAGCTGTGTACTGTTCAGGATACTGTGCAGGTAATTATATTCACATGAGCTCTTTCTACACATTCATGATATTTGTGTCTCTGTTCATTAATCACTATTCATCCAAACTTTCAGACACTGGCAGCATTAACACCAGCCCTACAACTGTCACACCAGTGACCATCGCTACAGGTAAAGTAACACACTGTGTCTCTATTGGCTTATTTTCTGACCTGATTGATGTATGGAGGCCCAGTAGTGCACAACACAGTGAAAGTTTAACCCTCTGGAGTCTGAGGGGTTTTTGGGGTCCTTGAGATGTTCTGACATGCCCTGACATTTGTGCTTTTTTCAGTTGCTTATAAACATATTAATGGCAAAGGTGTAAATTCACTCTATTTAGCACAAACAGGGCTACCATAATATGTGAACAACTTGCATGTACATGTTTGTATTTTTGATAGAATAATGTTTATGCATGGTTTTTTAAAAAACAAAAAACTAAAGTTTCTGAAATAAGGCCATAAAACACATTCTAAATATATGTAAATAAGACTTTTGACTAATGGATGTCGTTGCCTAGTATTTTTTCTTCAAAATTATGTGAAAATCGTCCTGCCTAATCATTACCATAACACAATACATTGATTTAAATCTTGTAAAACACTTTTTGTTTGGAAAGGCCATATGCGGGTGGGCGTGATTCACACCTATGGAGTCAATGGGGCCGCATAATGAGGCTGCATACGTAATGAGCCTTTCATTCAGGTGTGTGAATGAGCCACAAGAATGCAAGGACAATATATAACTGGTTTGTTGTTTTTTCCACAAATTTTGCTTGCAAATTGTACAATATCCAAGGTAAACATTTCTAGTAATTGTGCAGTTAATTGTTCTCATACTGTATTTTCAGATTTGGAATATATTCTCTTCCCAAATGTGTCACTAATAAAGCATAATAAAATTATTTAAAGATAAGGCTTATAATGACCTTTTAAGATTTTGTTTACATCTATCCTTATATATATATATATAATTTTTTTTTTTAAGGTTATACAATTACAACAACATTTATAATTGTAACAATATTTCCAGTGTAATCTTTCTTTGTATTCGCGATTCATATTAAAACAGTATTTTTGCCAGCTGTAGTAACTCCACAACAGCACGCATCTTTGCGTTCATTCATTCATAGTAACGCGATTCATATTTAAACAGTATTTTTGCCAGCTGTAGTAGCTCCACAACAGCACGCATCTTTGCGTTCATTCATTCATAGTAACGCGATTCATATTTAAACAGTATTTTTGCCAGCCGTAGTAGCTCCACAACAGCACGCATCTTTGCGTTCATTCATTCCGATTAGAACAAAGCAAACAGAACTGACCTAATTCCTCAGCGGGATCCGTTTGCTCCTCGAAATGATACTTCCAGAACTTCTGAGGTAAATTTTTGCAGGATTATTATCAAGACAGTATTATTCCTCACAGCATCGTAAAGTACATAAGTCTGAAAGTGAACTCGCGGTGTGTTATCCAGCTGATGGGCGTTTTACAGGTTTGTTTGGATCGGCTCACATTTGCGTTTGAATAGCGCGTGCTCTCCGTGGGCGGAGCACATTAAAACTTAATTAGCTGAGATAAGAACGACTGACATCTCTCTCTTTGCATACATATTACATAAACTGTGAATATTTGTTTTTTATAAAAATTACTTCGTTTAAAAGATGAGAATTCAAGCTTCATGCCTGTATGTCTGAATGCCTGTTTGACTGAGTATTCACTGAGTTATGGTTCATTTTCGGACGCGTTTCAGAATGGACTACACTGACAGAGAGGAGGCAGAACTCGCTTCGTGTTTATTTTTCTTTATTTGGCAAAAAGCACAACACTTTGTTTTTATTGTGAGTATACACAAAAATAATACACATTTAACAGAATCGATTGATGTATGAAACTCCAATGGAAAATCAAAGTCAACCGAGTATTTTTGAGTTTCTTTTACACTGCTAAAAAAAAAGCGAGCTGGTATCGCCGGCGATACCTCCGACCTCTGGGGGTTAAAGTGTAACTTGCAGGTTAAAGTTTTCACGAAGAAAATGCAATAAACATAAAGATAAGAACCGCCCACAACTGTTTTGTATGTTTTTCATACCAAAATGCTGAATATGAAAAGTTGGTACTTTTTAGTGGTTTTAAGCACTCCCTCTCCCTTCCACTAGGCTGGGCGTGACGTCATAAAAGGAACTCCAAGCCTAGAGTTACTGTAGTCTAATGGCAAGTAGGCTAGCAGTTATATTGAAATAACTCAATTGTAAACATAATCGTGTGTGCTGGCTTCAAGAGGACCGTGATCCTGCCTGAAATGAGAGTAAGCTATTCGCAAAACAAACGGGTTCAGGCAGCATGCACACAAAGTTAAACCGAACTTTTATTTTGACGGGTTGCCAAGACCTTTGCGTTTCTGTGTGTGTATGATATGACGATAGTTTTTCTCAAATGAAACGGTAAAATGACTCAGAGTGGCTCTGGAGATGAATTTAATCATGTCATCATATCGTGACTGGCAGCAGCTAGACTGAAAACAGCGCGAGCATCACTCGTGCTTCAGTGTGTGTGTGTGTGTGTGTGTGTGTGTGTGTGTGTGTGTGTGTGTGTGTGTGTGTGTGTGTGTGTGTGTGTGTGTGTGTGTGTGTGTGGTAAATGTTCTGCAGTTTAATATACACAGACACTATATATCGTGGTATATATCGGCTTCATAGTAATAAAAGTTAGTCTGGAGCCCCATGCTTAGATAAACATGGAAGCGACTTTAACGCAGCTGCCTATTACTGGGTATCGAATATACCCGGTACTACAGAAATGCTGGTACCGTCACATTTTCAGTACCGAAGTACCGGTACTTTGACAACACTAGTTTCCCACCTCCTCAGTCTCCCAGTCGTTCTCCATAATCAAGCCACAAACAGTAGGAGTCTAGCAGAGTATGGTTGCAACTTTCTTTTATGACGGCATCACCCAGTTGCTGTAAAAACGCGCTACCTTTGAAGAAACCCCAATAAATGTTATTTTAACGCATTTTAAGACAGAAATGTTTACATATATACATATTGAGCACTTTAATTTACACATTAATTGGTTGTGGTGGTTAACCTGCAAGTTACACTTTAAAAAAGCAAATATACACCCCTCCCTCCTCAGTTGGAACATGTACTGTGTGAGGACGTGCCTTTCCATGGGGTGGCATAACATTTATGTTGTGTTTGGGTTGTTAGAGGTGTATAGTCCAGGGGTCAGAAAGTAAAAGGGAACTATATGGTTATCCGGACCACACCTATTTGGGTAGGGTTAGGGTTAGGTTAACCGTATAGTACATTTACGTGTGGTCACGTGTGGTCCGGATAACTGTATAGTAAAAGTCCTGCCATATGTTTATTCCACACACACAGCAAAATCCCCAGTGTTAAATGAACACTCCTCAGTGTACATACTAGGGCTGGGCGATTTAAATCGCGATATTGTTATGCGCATCTCGTCAGTAAAGCCGGTTCCTTGATTAGTAGTAAATCGCCATCACCTGCTTTCAGATGGAGCGGCATTTACTACAAAGAGCCGTAGTTAACTGACAAGCTGAGCCATATCGCATTAAAATCGCGGACGTATCGCCAGCGATATTTAATGCGATATGGCTCAGCTTGTCAGTTAACTACGGCTCTTTGTACACAGCAAACACTCCTGTGTTAAATTAACACTCCTGGGAGTGTATGAGTCCACTCAAGAGTGTTTAAGTTAATGAGATAATTAAGTGATTGATTGAGTGATGATTGAACATTATTGAAGACACCTGATGTTAACAAGCAGAATCACTGAAGGAGAAGATCTCAAATTGTAAGTTACCATTATGACGATCAATGGTTGCTTTAGTTGGGCTCTTGACCCATATATTATTAACTTTAGATTTTGTTTGGCTGTTGTATCTGGCTTATAATCGCCAGATGAACAAAGAAAAAATGTGATCTGATGGTGTTGGTTATATTATGACAATCATCATTTGAACTTGATCACTGAACTCATTAAGATCCTTCTTTCTGACTTCGATTTATGTTGTTGGTTACAGCATAACTGTGAATCTGCATAAATGCCCAGAATTTTTGATATAATATAAAGGATTTCTTAAAAGTTGTTTAAAAAAAAAATCATTATTTTAGGCACACACAGATGTCAAGATTCAGCCTATGCATCTCAACAATGGTGACGAGCAGAATATTCAATTAGGAAAAGTAAATTACATTGACAATTCAGATCATAATTTATTCATACCGCAATGCATGATGGGAGCCATTAATGAGTTGTGATTGGTGGCAGCCACTGCAACATGCTTTATTATTGTCACCATTGTTGAGATTCACAGGCTGATTATTGATGTCTGTGTTTTAAATTAATTTGTCCGAATATCTTTTGATCAGAATGTTTATTAAATATTTTGAATTAAAGTACTGATAATCGTAGGCTGAAGAATCACAAAACTGCTGCTAACAAGTTAAACCAAACTATCTCAATAAGTTTTATTTTTCAGATCACAGTATGATTATGTCAAAACATAACCAACACTATAAGATAACATTTTACTTTGTTCATTTAACTGTTATAAATCAATAACAGCAGACAAACAACTGTAAATATTAAAGTAAACATATAATGGTCTAGAGCCCAACTAAAGCAAACACCCATCACCTTAATGGTAACTTACAATTTGTGATTTTCTCCTTCAGTGATTCTGCTTGTTAACATCAGGTGTCTTCAATAATGCTCAAGCATCACTAAATTAATCACTTAATTATCTCCTCAGCCCTAAATGCCGCTCCATCTGAAAGCAGGTGATGGTGATTTACTAATAATCAAGGAACCGGCTTTACTGACGAGATGCGCATAACAATATCACGATTTAAATCGCTCAGCCCTAGTACATACGTGTCCAACTACAGGGTGTTCAAATTAACACTGAAGCAGTGTTGAAGTTAATGAGATAATTAAGTGATTAATTAAGTGGCGATTGGCCATTATTGGTGACACCTAATGTTAATCAGCAGAATCACTGAAGGAAAGAGAAATAACAAGAACAGGAAAAAGAGAAACACAAGAACTACTGACTTTGAGCCATTACACATTATTGCACTTATTATTAACCAGTTTGACTTTATTAAGTTTTTGATGACTATCACCATTGTTGAGATTCATATGCTGATTATTGATGTCTCTGTGTCTGAATAATAAATAAACACAAAGTGTTTTGTGTATCTTTAAATTTCTTTATAATAACTAGTTACCATTACACTGCAGGATCTCATGCTCTTGAATAGAAATGGGCAAACTCAGTCGTGGAGGGCCACTGTCCTGCAGAGTTTAGCTCCAACCCTGTTAAACTCTCCTGTCTGTAGCTTTCTAGTAATCACGAAGACATTGATTAGCTGCCTCAGGTGTGTTTGATTAGGGTCATCCATAGATAGCAACTAGGGATGTCCCGATACCACTTTTTCACTTCTGATACGATACAGATGCCGCAGCTTTGGCTATTTGCCGATACCGATATCAATCCGATAATTTTATTTTATTCTTGAACTAATACTACTAATAATAAAATATATGGAAGCACTTTGCTCAATTAGCCACATAAAAACATCTCACTCAAATGGAGAACAAATACTTCTCCAGTTTATAGTCCACAACAGCAGTTGATAATGAAAGACTGCCACCCTTTATTCAAAAGACCTTGAGATATGTTTGGTAATTGTACCTGAATGAATTTAAAATTAATTTGCTATATTTCAGATCAATATATTTGTTTCCTTAAAATTTTTATTAACTTTAATGTTATTCTCATCTGAATTATAAATAATTTATTTCTGTATAAAATAATACTACCATTAAAAACACATTTGATTTTCTTTTTTAATTAATGTAGAATGTGTAACTTCAAAATAAACAGATTAGCGCTCTGTTTTAGGACAAGAAATGAAAACCAATGCAATATGATGAATGTCCAAAAGATGAGATAATTTTTGCTTTTAAACAGCGTGTGTGTGTGTGTTTGGTTGGGTGACAGTTGTAGTTTACAGTTTGACAAAAGCACAATATTGTGTTTTACACAAATATAAGTAGGGTAAACACTTTTTGCCGTTTTAATGATGTCCTGTATGAATAAAAATGACGGAGTATGTTTTTATGTTTCCACTGTTCGATCGCGCTCGTGCCTCTCTCTCTCTCTGACACACACACACACACACACACACACACACACACACACACACACACACACACACACACACACACACACACACACACACACACACACACACACACACACACACACACACACACACATTCCAGCATTGCAATCTTGATATCGCAGCCTGTTCATTTTGCTGTGTTCACACCAAACGCGAATAGAGTGTCAAATTCGCGTCTATCGCGTCTAGTTCGATGCTTGAACAGTTTGAATCCATTCGTGCGTCCAAAGCGAATAGGACGCGCCGCGCGCATATAATGATAAAGCGAGCGTTTGAAGCGAAATAGACGCACCTTCAGAGCTAAGGCGGGGCTACAGATTAGGTGTCCCTAAAGAACCCGCATGTGTCTATATGCGCGTATCTAACAGTAGTTCCGCATTACATTAATTAATGTGCACACGAGTTTTATTTATTTTTATACCGTGTATTCTTTGTGTAAATCCATGCACCGAACCGTGACGCACGTACCGAACGTATGTTCAATACGAATACATTTACATTCCACCCCTAATATTATCGGATATAGGTATCGGATCTTTTTTTTTTTCTCCCCTCCGATATCCGATCTAGCGTTCTGGGCCAGTATCGGCACGATACCGATGCCGTGGATCGGATCGGGACATCCCTAATAACAACCATCAAAATAATGTTAATGTGTCAATGTTAACTGCATTGAATCAACATCTCTTTTGCTCCCACAATTAATGTTGGCATTACAATGTGATGTTGGTTCAACATCATGCCTGCACTCTCAAAAACTGAAAGAACACAATAAATCTCTCAAGATCTCAGCAGAAGTTTCTTTTTTTCTTTCTTTTTTTCTTTCTTTTTTTTTTTTTTTTTTTGAGAATTAACAGAGGTTTAGTAGTTGATGTTTATTGAAATATTTGGAAATATTTATATTTTCAAAGAACAGGCTAAATTATGATTTTGTCATCATCATGACAAACTGCAACCATAAACTATGTGTGTGTGTACAAGCGTGGCTTTCAAAAACACATTTCAAGCAACAAAAGAAAAACTAATGTAAAAAGTCATGGGCCAAGAGCCCAACTAAAGCAAACACTGATCTCCATAATGGTCACTTCAAAACCAAACATTTTCAATTAAATATCTCAATAACAATTTGTGTATGTATAACAGAAATCAATTCATACTGGTTGATGATAAGTGTGATAATGTGTAATGGCTGGAAGTCAGTTGTAGTTCTTGTGTTTCCCTATTTTCTCTTCATGTGTTCCTCTTTCCTTCAGTGATTCTGCTTGTTAACAGCAGGTGTTCATCACTAATGCTCAACAACACTTACATATTCCCTTAATTATCTCTGCAAAACTTCATCAATGTTACTTTTTACTCTTTGTAGTGTGGATTTTCCTGTGGGGTTGGAAGGATTAACAGTGTAATATAAAAATACGCACCCATGAAATTAATTATAACAGTAATAAACTGTAAGTTAAAAACTGGGACTGTTGCCAGTAGTTTACTGTAAAATTTATTTTTTTGGGGTCACCATTGTGCTGAAGAGTAGAGCCTGTGTTTTAGTCCAGGAGAAGATCTGGAAACAATGATGAAATGCTGCTTGTTGGTTTCAAAGTGCACGTTTTTGAAAACAAGTTTAGATAACGATACCTTTATCATCTCTGTGTAAACTTCCAAAACTTGAATCTGACCAGATTGACTTTATTTATGTCAGATGCCTAAGGAAGCTCTTATTGAGAATTAACAGAGGTTCAGATGTTGTTGATATATTGAAATTAATAAAGTTTGTAGTTACCATTATGTAGTTACCTGTTGTGAAATGCTTTACTATCCTGGACTTAATCCTGGTCCTGGAGATCCACTGTCCTGTAAAGTTTGGCTTCAACCCCAATCAAACTCACCTGTTTGGGAATTAATTTTGTTGGACAGCGAGTCTCCAGGAACAGGGTTGAAGACCTGATGTAATGAAGCACTTTTAAAAGTAACTTTCAGCAACACTGACTGTAACCTGTAGTTTGTCATTTTACAGTCACATTTGATACCGTTAGATAAATTAGGTCTGTGTGATGTGAAACTAACACTGAAAACCCTAACAACAGCTCCCACATAGCAACATTGTGTCTGCCCAGATCCGGCCCAGATCCGGCCCACATCTGGCACACATGGAAAGATGATCTGGCCCACATGCAGCGTGGAATGACGGCCCTTGGGCGGGCCGCTCCTGTTTGCCAGATCTGGGCCACAAGCAGGCCATAGCAATGCCACATGTCAGCCAAGAGCAAAGAAATAAACCAGAACTGGACCTTATCTGAGCCACAAAATCTGTGTATATAAAATATGGAGTCATCTCAGCCATAATAAACCTGCGAACAAGTAGAATCACTGAAGGAAAGAAGAGAACAGAAAAAGAGATGAGCAGAAACACAAGAACTACAACTGACTTCAGCCACAGCCTTAGATGAAATCAACTGAAGAGAAAAGAAGACATTAAATCTGTGAAGATCTCATCAGAGGAGGATTAAACAACTCCACAAACAGCATTACCAGCTTCACTTATTACTAACCAGACTGACTTTATTTCTGTCACACGTCTACAAAACTTTTTATTGAGATTTAACAGAGGTTTAACTCTATGTTTCTTTTGAAGTCACCATAACAATGATTAGTGTTTCCATCTTTTGTCTTTTTTGACCACTGTGACAATGTGTTTGTCAAACACAGTTTCAGTTAAAGTGAAATAAGATCAGGTGATGATAGTTACCTGTTGATGAAATATCCTGATACACTGATGTCATTTGAATCCAATAACTGTGTTGTACCATTAATATATTCACATCACAAACCCTGTGTTACTGCAGCATGAGATCCAGCAATATTATAACAATCGGCTAGACAACTTTAACAAACATGACCATGAAAGAAATATATACTATGACAAACACAGACATCAATAATCAACGTATGAATCTCAACAATGGTGACAAGTACCTTGTTGCAATACATGCATACATTGCAACATGAATAAATTATGCAGCTGAATTGTCCTATTATTTTGTTAAATTCCAAACATCTGCTTTTATTTTTTTTTTATGTTGTTTTTGTTGTGACATTTAGTAGCTTTTCAGTGATGTTCTGAATTTATCTGTTTATCTATAAAACATTGATTGTCACCATTGTTGAGATTATTGTGCTGATTGTTGATATCTGTGTGTGTCACTGTAGATAATTTTTTTTATGCTCATGTTTGTTAAAATCTTCTAACTGATTGTTATGATATTGCTGGATCTCATGCTGCAGAAACACAGTGTTTGTGATGTGAATATATTAGTGGAACAACATTGTTAGATTCCAAAGACATCAGTGAATCAGTCTATTTCATGATGATTATACAACTATCAACAGGTAACCATCATCACCTGATATCATTTCACTTTAGCTTTCTTTGCTGCTGTAAATGTGTTTGACAAACACACTGTCACAACAGCCTAAAAAGACAAAAGATATTATAAGAGTTAAAGGAGAACGTCAACTTTTTGAGACTTTAGCTTATTCACCGTATCCCCCAGAGTTAGATAAGTCCATACATACCCTTGTCATCTCCGTGCTGTTGTAACTCCGTCTGACGGACCCACCGCTAACCTAGCTTAGAACAAAGACTAAGGTAAACGGCTCCAGCTAGCATACTGCTTAGAGCCCTGCATGGGGCAAAAAATCCAGCCCTAACCGAGACCTGGCCTGTGGTGTTCCAGCCCGAAAGCGTCTGCAATTTTTCAGCCCTGACCCGACCCGAGACCAACATCAATATCACTTTAAGCTCTCTCTGACGCGCACTCTTTGATGCATGCTGCCTCTGCTAGACGCACACACATACACACACGCTACTAGGTAAAATTTTATTATAGGCCTCAAACATAACTACCAACACCGACAATCATGCCCACAAATATTAATACAGACTGTCCATTACAGAGAAGCATAAGCATGCAGTAGAGAATATTATAGGCAGCCAAATGTGATCCAGCAGTAAATATTTATGGCCTAACTTTTTTTTGGTTTAATAACTTTATTGAAGAACAACGTTTCAAAGAACTCTTCGCCAACTGGCTAACGTTAAATAATAACCAAAATGTAATAAATAAATAAAAAATCCGTTGAACTGAGTAGGCTCATTCAATGTTTATTCGCGAGTGTTGTGAAGAAAAAGAATATCATCCTCTGTTGAAGCTTCAGGCTCATTGTTTGTTGTAGTAATCAAATCAAAACTCTTTAGAAATGCAGCTTTTCCTGAAGTATTGGGAACTTTTAGTAACTCCCCACGCTTCAACTTCTCCCTGATGCTCTGCATAGTCAACTGTCATCTAATGCATTGCACGTGCGTCGCGTTACTCGCGTAATCGCATATTGCGTGGCATATTTATAATATTATAAATATAACACTATTTCATACAGTAGCCTGCGCTCTGCAATGCACGTATATTATGGGCAAGATGAAAGGAGAGAAGCTAAATGTGTCATGGGGTGGAAGGATGAACCCAATTGCAGACAATATGCAAACACACAAGGTTTATTTATAACAGAAAACAAAGCCCACAAGGGGGTAAAACAGAGGTAAGGATGGCTGACTAACAAGGAAGACAATAACTAGACTAAGAACTGGGATATACTACATACAACTCTTCAGACAAAAACTCTTACTTGACAAGGAGCTCTCAGCAATGGTACAAACACAGGCAGGTTACACATTGATTGACCATGAACCGACACAGGGCAGAAAACATGAGGGGATTAAATAGGGAGCAAATGAAGAGGGCAACAGGTGATAACGGTGAAACAATAATGACTAAACAAGGACACCACAAGCACATGGCCCAAACAAATGGCCATGTGCTTGTACACAAAACATGGGTCTGTCATGATCCTGCCTCAAGACTAAAGAAAGACAGGGACTAGATGGCAGAATCATGACAAAATGAGCCCGAGTCCGACCAAAGCCCGATCTGTAAAAAAAAAAAAAAAAATGTCCAACTGCTCCCAATAAGTGACAAAATAACGCCAACATTTTCCTATTTACATGTTGTGATTTGTATAGTCTCAGCATGTACGAATAACAAGGTCACATGAGACACAGACATCTTCTAACCGTATACATACTGGGAACTATATTCTCAGAAGGCGAAGCACTGCTACTTGGGCGGAGTGATTTGCTCGCAGCACCTGAGAAGCCCTGTGGTGAGGAGCAGAGAGTTCGCTCAGAGTTGGAGTAAATCACTCCGCAGAAGTAGCAGTGCTTCATCTTCTGAGAATATAGTTCTCAGTATGTATACGGTTAGAAGATGGCTGTGTCTCATGTGACCTTGTTATTCGTGCATGCTGTGACTATACAAATCACAACATGTAAATAGGAAATGTTGGTGTTATTTTGTCACTTATTGGGAGCAGTATGTTAGCTGGAGCCGTTTACCTCCAGTCTTTGTGCTAAGCTAGGCTAGCAGTGGGTGCGTCAGACAGAGTTACAGCACGCAAGGAGATGAAAAAGGTATGTATGGACTTATCTAACTCTGGGGGATACGGTGAATAAGCTAAAGTCCCAAAAGTCAGCATGTTCCTTTAAGAGCCCAACTAATGGAAACACTAATCACTGTTATGGTGACTTCAAATGAAACACATTAGAGTTAAACCTCTGTTAATTCTCAATAAAAAAAAAAACCCGTTTGTAGACATCTGCCAGAAATAAAGTCAGTCTGGTTAGTAATAAGTGAAGCTGGTAATGCTGTTTGTGGAGTTGTTTAATCCTCCTCTGCTGAGATCTTCACAGATTTAATGTCTTCTTTTCTCTTCAGTTGATTTCATCTAAGGCTGTGTCTGAAGTCAGTTGTAGTTCTTGTGTTTCTGCTCGTCTCTTTTTCTGTTCTCTTCTTTCCTTCAGTGATTCTGTTTGTTAACAGGCTTATTAACCCTCTGGGGTCTGAGCTGTTTTCTGGGCCCTGGAGGTGTTCTGACATGCTCTAACATTTGTGCTTATTTCTGTTACTTGTGACATTTTCATGCCTAAAGTCTAATTACACTGTATTCAGCACAAACTCTCCTACAATAATATATAAGCAGCATGTGTGTAAAAGTTTGTTGTTTTGAGATAATGACATGTATGCGTGCTTTGTGAAAATACAAAAAAAAATTCTCACTGAAATAAGGCCATGAAACCCCTACTGATTATTTCTTCACAAGACTTTTGAAAATTGTATGACGTAGCCTAGAATATTTGCTCTAAAACTATGTGAAAATCACCCTGACTGCTCATTCAGATAAGACAATATATTGATTTAAAAATTTTATGACGTGTTTTGTGTGAAAAAGCTTTATGCGGGAGCTCATTAATATGTAAGCTTTTCACACCTGAGAAAGACAAAGACCATCCCCTAATGGCCCTATTAGGAGCTATCAGGCCCTATCATTCTGAGCAACCTTGCACAAAGAATGAGGAGATTTAAAAAATAATGGCTTTTAGATTTTTGGGATTTATTTACAACACAACATAATCCAAAGATACACAACAAATGACAAAAAAGCACTCATTGAAAACAATTATCCAAAGACAGAGACCTTTGTGCCATTCCTAAAAACATTGTACATACCTTTCATTTCCAAGGTGTTTGATTTTCACTTAACCATGTTCATGTACAGAGACTCATGTGAATGTTGAAGTCAACAGGACTCAGCATCTGGGCCCTGAAAGAAAAAAAAGTGAACATACTGATATCAAGAGAAAGGCCTGCACGATTTTGGAAATAAATTTTAGATTTTTCTGGTTAAAATTGCTTTTTAAAATTCACAGAATACACACACACACACACACACACATAAATGTTTCCAACAATATATAATATAATGAACACCAGGTTTGTTGTGCCTTAGGCATAGGCTATGCGCCGTGCTGCATAAAATAATAATAACAATAGCAGCCTATAAATCTTCCAAAATATTTCAGTAACAACTAAGCTAGAGAAAAATATATTGATTATCATGTTACTTCAAATGTTTCCATTCGTTATGATGATATGAAATGAGATAATAGTAAAAACATGAAGCCGTTTGGTGCTTTTCAAACGCGATCGCAATCCAAAATATGATACATTCAAACGCGGTCGCGCTCAAATATAAAACATTATGGTTACCATATACATATCTACATTTGAGCAGATATCCACAAACACAGTAACAGTAAACACGGGTACTATAATATTCACCATATATCTAGCAACAGTTCAACTGCAATGTGAAATTTATGCAACAATAACAAACTAATATGTAATAATTTCTTACCTTACATCTTTCTTGTCTTCAAATCGTGTTCTTCTTCTTCTGAGGTATATCCAATGTAAGCTCAGGCACGTCTTCCAAACTCTACGAAAAGCAGAGACTTGTGAAGTGTTTTGGTGTTTTGTTTTTGAGGTAATGAGCGCGATCACCTTCCATGTGGAGATTTGCATGTGAATATCTTTTGCGCGAGTGGGCGTGTTCAAATTAAAAATAATTAGGAAGCATTTGAGAAGCTGGACATCTTGTTGGTTTTATACAAATTACTTAAACAGAGAATATTTGTTTTCAGTTTGAATCCGATCATTTAAAAGTACACACTTAAATGTTTATAAAGGTATATGGCTCATAAATGTGTGACAAGTATTCGCTGAGTTTTGTTACCCTGTTTATTTTCTTTATTTTACAAAAGCACAATGTTTTGATTTGATTGTAAGTGGACACATACAAAAGTAAAAATATCACAGATTTTTTTTTATATATTTTTTTTCTGTATGAACATAAATGACGGAGTAATTTTAGTTTATAGTGCTACAATGTGAAGAAAATCCAGCAAAACGCGCCGGCGCGTTTGCCGACCTCAGAGGGTTAAGGCTGAGAGGACTTCATATTTAATATACACAGACTTTGTGGCTCAGATAAGGTTAATGTCTGGTTTATTTTTTTGCTCTTGGCTGACATGTGGCATTGCTATGGCCTGCTTGTGGCCCAGATCTGGCAAACAGGAGTGAGCCGCCCAAGGGCCTTCATTCCACGCTGCATGTGGGCCAGATCATCTTTCCATGTGTGCCAGATGTTGGCCGAATCTGCGCCGAAACAGTGTTGCTATATGGGAGTAAAGTAGAATTCATTTGAAGGAAAAAGTATTAAAGGAATAGGACAATTTATGCAACATAATTTATAGATAAATATTTTCATTACAGCTTATCCCTCTGTTGACCCCTGTTACAACTACACTGTGCTGGACGATCCATGGAGAGCCAACAGCAGTCAGATATCAAGCTCCTACAAGTGTGACATGTCTGTCTCCTGGAGCGGCTGGTATCGTCTCTTCATTCAGAGTCAGAATGCAAAGGTCTCAGACACGTGTGTTGCTCAGTACAGCTGTGGCACTCAATTCCCACTGTGGATACGTGGTGGACACCCAACAGTAACAGATGGAGTCGTCACTCGAGATGTCTGCGGTCGATCTGGCAGTAACTGCTGCTATTACGGGTCTTCTCCCATTAAAGTCAAAGCCTGTCCAGGCAATTATTATGTCTATGAGCTGGTTAGAACAACATCTATATGCTCAGCATACTGTGCAGGTAATTATATCTACACAAGACCTTTTTACTGTGTGTTTTTTTATTAATTTATAGTCTTTTTTTTTTTTTTTTCAGCTGTTAATAACATTAGCAGCACCGATACAACAGTCACACCAGAGACGACCTCAGCTGGTAATGTCAAGTCAAGTCATCTTTATATAAATAACGCTTTTTACAATAAATATTGTTTCAAAGCAGCTTTACAGTGATAACAGGAAAATAATGCAACTAAGTTTGTTTCTAGAAGAAAGTCCAGCTTAAGTAAGTTCAGTGATGGTTCATTTTTGTTGTAGAAAAGTTATTAATTTAGTTCATTTATATATAATCACTCATTACATATACATTGAAGCAGCAGTGGATTCCAATCCACCCCGTTCAGACCACAATTGATCACATTTTATCTGTTAATCTCAATATGGACTTTTGTACACATATGACAGAAATAAAGTATGGATAGTAATAAGTGAAGCTGGTAATGCTGTTTGTGGGGTTGTTTAATGAAGTGGGAGCCTGACATCCGATGTTTATATGTCAACCCATTTTTCATTTTTTTAACCAAAATTTGACGTCTGAGTGATGTTGGAGTCCATGTCCATTAACACACAGCAAAAACTCCAGTGTTAAATTAACACTCCTGGGAGTGTATATGAGTCCACACTCAATAGTGTAAAGTGTTCAAATATGAGTGTTAAATTAACACTCAAGAGTGTTAAAGTTAATGAGATAATTAAGTGATTCATTTAGTGATGATTGAGCATTATTGGAGACACCTGATGTTAACAAGCAGACTCACTGAAGGAGAAAATCACAAAGTTACCATTATGGTGATCGGTGTTTGCTTTAGTTGGGCTCTTGACCCTTACATGTTTAGTTTAATTTTGCTTGTCTGCTGTTATTAATTTATAATAGTCAGATGAACAAAGAGACAATGTGATCTGACGGTGTTGGTTATGTTTTGACATTATCATGTTGTGATCCAAAAAATGAAACTTATTGAGATAGTTTGGTTTAACTTGATAATTACAGCAACTCTGTGATTCTACAGCATATGATTTTCAGTATTTTTCATGTAATCCAAAATATTTAATAAATATTGTTCTGATCAAAAGACTTTCAAATTAATTTATTTAGAAACACATACATCAATAATCAGCCTGTGAATCTCAACAATGGTGACAATAATAAAGCATGTTGCAGTGGCTGCCACCAATCACAACTCATTAATGGATCCCATCATGCATTGCGATATGAATAAATTATGATCTGAATTGTCTATGTAATTTACATTTTCCTAATTGAATATTCTGCTTGTCACCATTGTTGAGATGCATAGACTGAATCTTGACGTCTGTGTGTGCCTAAAAGAAAGATTTTTTTTTAAAAACAACTTTAAAGAAATCCTTTGTATTGTATCTACAGTTATTGTACTGTATCTACAGTTATTGTATTTACAGTTATACAGTTATTATGTGATCAACAACATAAATCTAAGTAAAAAATAAGGATCTTAATGAGTTCAGTGATCAAGTTCAAATGATGATTGTCATAATACAACCAACACCATCAGATCACTTTTTTTCTTTGTTCATCTGTCAGGAATAACTCAGTTACAGCAACCAAACAAAATCTAAAGTAAACATATAAGGGTCAAGAGCCCAACTAAAGCAAACACTGATCACCATAATGGTGGCTTATAATTTGTGATTTTCTCCTTCAGTGATTCTGCTTGTTAACATCAGGTGTCTTCAATAATGCTCAATCATCACTCAATCAATCACTTAGTTATCTAATTACCTTTAACACTCTTGAGTGTTAATTTAACACTCATATTTTAACACTTTACACTCTTGAGTGTGGACTCATCTACACTCCCAGGAGTGTTAATTTAACACTGGAGTTTTTGCTGTGCATTTCTAGCTGGGGTGAGTCACATTGTGGCCATAATATGAGCACACAGTGAGTGCACTGTGAGGTTACACTTTTAGCTCACTGTGAACTTACATTGTGGTCAAATGGAGATCAATGTGAGATCAACGTGTTGACTGGATTAGCTGTATGATGTGTTTCTACCCTGAAACATTTAATTTCAATTGTCTGATGCTGCTGAATTTTCATTTCATCCTATTGTCTTTATGCTGGTTTATCTCACTGCAGGTATAAATATAACTCTGGAGAAAGGATGCACAGTAAGTTGAATTTCTGAAATTGAAGTTTTAAAGTTGAACTCACAGCAGGGGGAGAGGGGGAGAGGGGGAGAGGGGGAGAGGGGGGGGGGTTGCATTAGATTATGTGATTAGATAACTTTTGGTCATTCTGAACCCTGATAGCATACCAACATTAAATCAACATTGAATCAAGGTGGTAACTTAACATTGATTTTCATCAGCTTTGCACCCTGAAATAATGTTATTTCAATTATCAAAAATACACCAAAATGGACATAAAATTTATATTTGTTCAACTTAAATTAAATCACTTATTTTACATTGAATCAACATCGAATCAACACTGAAACAATAACAAATCAATCTACACTGTAAAAAAGAATACATTGATTTTATTGATATCTAATTAATAAAAATGAGGCAACAGATTACAAGCAATATTATTAATTAAATTTAACAAATTAGAATTGAGTAATAATTAATCAAATGAATTCCTTAAAAGTTAACCATTTAAAATGAGTAAAATTTACAAAATATCTTTTATTGCCAACATTGAAGACACCTGGTGTTAACAAGCAGAATCACTGAAGGAGAAAACCATAATTAAAGTCACCATTGTGGAGATCAGTGTGTGTTTTAGTTGGGCTCTTGACCCTTAAATTATTAACTTTAAGTTTTGTTTGGCTGCTGTACATGAGTTATAACAGCCAGATGAACAAAGAGAAAAGGTGATGTAATGGTGTTGGTTGTGTTTTAACATAATCATTATTTCACAATCATTTGACCTGAATCACTGAACCTCATATAGAGTCCAATTTATAAGTTAGGTTTACTTTATTAATTATAGCAGCACTGGCCTTGTACGGCATAATATTTTTAACTTTTACAATGTAAGGCAAATAAATTCTAAAAAGTTTCTCTTACATAAAAAAGAGGCACACAGACATCAATAATCAGCCTGTGAATCTCAACAATGGTGACATTTATAAAGCATGTTGCAGTGCATTCTGGGTTCCACCAATCAAAACTCATTCATGGCTCCCATCATGCATTGCTGCATGAATAAATAATGAGCTTATGTTCAGAGGTGATCTGTTCGTCACCATTGCTGAGATTCATACGCAAAATCTTGATGTGTGAGTGTGCCTAAAAAAAAATAAAATAAAAAAAAATACATATTTATTTTTTTATTATTGATTTGATCATTTGGATTTCATTGAAAAGGCTAAAAATATTATACCAGTAAAATATTTTAACAGTGTAAAGTGTTAAAATATGAGTGTTAAATTAACACTCAAGAGTGTTAAAGTTAATGAGATAATTAAGTGATTAATTTAGTGATAATTGATCATTATTGAAGACACCTGATGATAACAAGCAGAATCACTGAAGGAGAAAATCACAAATTGTAAGCCACCGTTATGGTGATGATTGTTTGATTTAGTTGGGCTCTTGACCATTATATTATTAACTTTAGATTTTGTTTGTTTGTTGTATCTGAGTTATAACTGCCAGATGAACAAAGAAAAAAAGTGATCTGATGGTGATCTGACTTTTACTTTCCCAACTAAAGCAACCACTGATCTCTATAACGGTAACTTCAAACCAAACATTTTCAATTAAACATCTCAATAACAACTTCTGTATGACAGAAATAAAGTCATACTGGTTAATAATAAGTGTAATAATGTGTAATGGCTGGAAGTCAGTCGTAGTTATTGTGTTTCTCTATTTTCTGTTCTTGTGTTTCTCTTTTCTTCAGTGATTCTGCTTACAATCACTTACATATTCCCTTAATTATCTCACTGCGTCGTTACTTTTTACTCGTAGTGTGGATTTCCCTGAGGGGTTGAAAGGGTTAACTGTGTAAGATAAAAAGAGACACCCACAAAATGTATTTTAACAGTAATAAACTGTAAGTTATAAAACAGGTTTATACTGGCAACACTGTTGCCAGTAGTTTACTGTAAAATTATTTTTTTTGGGTCACCATTGTGCAGAAGAGTAGAGCCTGTGCTTCAGTCCAGGAGAAGATCTACAAACATTGATGATTTGCTGCATGTTGCTTTATTTAACAGGCGGTGACTGTGTAGTTGCTGATCCAGTGGAAATCTTTTTATGTACAATAGTTTTTTAGTGGTCTCAAATGAAAGAAGTTCACAGTAATACTTTTCTCACATTATTAATGCATTATAAATTTTAGTTAATACATTTAAATGACAGTTGGTCAATTTAAGGCAGTCGGTTTCTGCAAGTGTAATTAGTTAACTATAATTTAGTGCATTTTTACAGAAACAATATAGAGTCCAATTTATAAGTTAGGTTTACTTTATTAATTATAGCAGCACTGGCCTTGTACGGCATAATATTTTTAACTTTTACAATGTAAGGCAAATAAATTCTAAAATGTTTCTCTTACATAAAAAAGAGACACACAGACATCAATAATCAGCCTGTGAATCTCAACAATGGTGACATTTATAAAGCATGTTGCAGTGCATTCTGGGTTCCACCAATCAAAACTCATTCATGGCTCCCATCATGCATTGCTGCATGAATAAATAATGAGCTTATGTTCAGAGGTGATCTGTTCGTCACCATTGCTGAGATTCATACGCAAAATCTTGATGTGTGAGTGTGCCTAAAAAAAATAAAAATAAAAAAAAAATACATATTTATTTTTTTATTTTTTTATTATTGATTTGATCATTTGGATTTCATTGAAAAGGCTAAAAATATTATACTGCTGTAATTAATAAAGTTAACTTAACTCATAAATTGGACTCTATATGAGTTCAGTGATTCAGGTCTAATGATTGTGAATTAATGATTATGTTAAATCACAACCAACACCATCAGATCACCTTTTCTCTTTGTTCATCTGGCTGTTATAACTCATGTACAGCAGCCAAACGAAACTTAAAGTTAATAATTTAAGGGTCAAGAGCCCAACTAAAACACACACTTATCTCCACAATGGTGTCTTTAATTATGGTTTTCTCTTTCAGTGATTCTGCTTGTTAACATCAGGTGTCTTCAATGTTGGCAATAAAATATATTTTGTACATTTTACTCATTTTAAATGGTTAACTTTTAAGGAATTCATTTGATTAATTATTACTCAATTCTAATTTGTTAAATTTAATTAATAATATTGCTTGTAATCTGTTGCCTCATTTTTATTAATTAGATATCAATAAAATCAATGTATTCTTTTTTACAGTAGCTTTCACTCAAAAAAATGCTATGTGGCTTTAATTAACTTTTTTATGTCAACAGGTCCCACGTAACTAGGTTATGTTGGATTTATGTAACATTATTTATTTCAATTAACTTAAGTTAATTACATAAGGTTAATCCAATGCTGTTTAATTGAATACAGTTAACAGTCTTAATTTTGCCCAAAACAATGAGCTAATTAAGTGATTCATTGAGTGATGATTGATCATTATTGAAGACACCTGATGTTAACAAGCATCAAATTTTTAACAAATCAATTTTTAAGACACCATTATGGTGATCAGTGTTGGCTTTAGTTGTGCTCTTGACCCTTAAATAATTAACTTTAGATTTTGTTTAATTCTGTTTCATTTAGATATGACTTAAAAATATGAATCACATTCAGATTATTGATTGGTTTATGTTATAACTATGTAATCCAAATGCATGGAAATTTGTTATGCAATTCAAATACATAAATCTTATTTTTAGACAAAAATTATTTTTGAGTGTATGGTCTACGATTTGTTGGTCTAAGATTGTTCATTATTAATAACCTCGTTTAGATGCTGGTTATGGTTCTACAGTACAATCCTAACAATATGAAGAGAAAAAAGAATGAAAAAAATCCATTCACTCTATTGGGTGTACAGCTGCAGAGAAGTTGACCAATGTAAGCTGTCCAGCCGGAATTTCAAATTTTGTTACAAACTATCTTTACAAATATTAAATGGACTATTCCTATGTTGGTGTATCGATGAGCTATAAAGTAGTTTGATTAAAAAAGAAATCGAATGAATATGATTCGCTAAATAAAATTGACGATACTCACGTTTCGGCTTAAGTTCTTCACATGTTTATCCGATCCAATTTGATAGGAGGCGCTGTCTCGAAAAACGAGAGGTCTGAGAATGCGGGACTCTGGTTGCTGGACTGTAGCTGCATAGTCAGAGGTGTAAAGTCCAGGTTCAGAAAGTAAAAGTCCTCCTCAGTATTTTGTTCCATTCACCTGGATTTGCTAATTCAGACAGGAGAGAGAACTAATTAGTGAAATCAGCTGACTGAGTTTATGGGTGGAATAAACATGTGGCAGGACTTTTACTCTTTGGCCCCTGGATTACCCACCTCTGGTTAGGAGCAACACATTTTTCTGCACGGAAAAGAGCCTTCTCTTGTTACAGCAGCTTCCATTTTTATTATTGATGTTTTTTGTTGATAGAGTTGTGTTGTGTGTCTGTTCTAACTTCACTAAACCTTTGCAGTGAACTTTAGTGTAGTGACAATACATGTTTGGCTCTCTGTTAATATTGAAAAACATGATCAAAATCAACAAATAACTTACTGCTTTCACAATTGTGATTTCAGAGTCAGAAATGTTTCCAAAATCTTTTTGATCAGATAGAGAACATCACAAATCAAGTGCTCTCTGTGACTGTAAGTCTTCAAGAGAAAAATTATCAAATAATCAAATATTTGTCTTATTTGCTCTCTTGACATTTACTGTGACTTTATTTATCTGATCAATAAATTAGACTGTGACGGACATTTTGACTCAAGCCTTCAACACTTCAGTAGATATTTTAGAGTCATCATCATCATCATCATCATCATCATCATCATCATCATCATCATCATCAGTCAGCCCAGCTGAACTAGCCTCCTATGGAAACCGTATATTAAAAACCAGCGAGAAACTCATCTCTACATTGGTGAAGCCGACAGACACGAGTGACAATGTCAGTTTTACTCTTGCTGTTGTAGGTGAGTGGAGAAACTGTTATTATTGATGATGAAACTGATATTATATATGATGTCAGGGAGTTTATAGACACTGTTAGACCTTACCAGGCTTTTTTACAGTAAAATACTGGCAACACTTTTTTTCTGATAATTGTACAATTCTTTACTGTAATCTACAGTATGTTACTGTAAAAATACCATGCACTAAATTAAAACTCGAGTTAACTAATTTTACTTGCAGAAACCGACTGTCTTTAAATTTACCAACTGTTGTTTTAAATGTATTAACTAAATTTATAATGCGCTAATAATGTGAGCAAAGTATAACCATGAACTTTCATTTGAGACCACTAAAAAATTAATTTTACACTAAATTGTGAATAAAGAGATTTCCACTGGGTCAGCAACTACACAGTCACTGCATGTTAAAAAAAGCAACATGCAGCAAATCTTCAAAGTTTCTAGATCTTCTCCTGGACTGAAGCACAGGCTCTACTCTTCAGCACAATGGTGACTCAAAAAAACTAAATTTTACAGTAAACTACTGGCAACAGTGTTGCCAGTATAAACCTGTTTTATAACTTACAGTTTATTACTGTTAAAATACATTCTGTGGGTGTGTCTTTTTATCTTACACTGTTAACCCTTTCAACCCCACAGGAAAATCCACACTACAAAGAGTAAAAGTAACATTGAGATAGTAGGCACGTTTCCATTACAGATTTGCGCAAAACTTTTGCGATTTTTTTAAAATATCAATAAAATCTTTTTCAAAATGATGGTGTTTCCATTAACCGATGTTATGCGACTACAGCGTCATTTTTTCCTCTCGCGATAAGTCAAGACAAAAATCATGGCAACGGACGTTGGTAGGTTTATATATATCACAGCCACATACCACACTAGACATTATTATTATTAATGGAAGGAAACGTTATCCAAGCATTAATGGCAAGGAAAGACCCTCATACTGTGAGCGGCACATATGAGGTGTTTCTGGGTGTTTCTCACTCATTTCTGCTTCGAGGTATTGATTGTGGCACCTCTATGAGGTTTAGAATCCAGTATTTCTGTAATTCTTTTGTCTTTTATGAATTTAATAAAGAACTCTGTCTCGTATTCTGTCCAAACACACCGCGCCTTCTAAGTCAGGTGACTGTAAATGCGCAAAAACTGTTTCCATTGCAGTTTTGCGAAATATTCCTTTTTCGAATTGCCTGAAAAACCACCTCATGCGAGCGTAAAAACTTTTTTTGCGATAAATGGGAGTTTTTGCAAAATTGACGTGTTTCCATTGAGCGTATTTCCAATTCGCAATTTCAATTTGCGCAATTTGAAGGGTAATGGAAACGCACACAGCAAAAACTCCAGTGTCAAATTAACACTCCTGGGAGTACATATGAGACCACACTTGTAGAGTGTAAAGTGTTAAAATATGAGTGTTAAATTAACACTCAAGAGTGTTAAAGTTAATGAGATAATTAAGTGATTAATTTAGTGATGATTGATCATTATTGAAGACACCTGATGATAACAAGCAGAATCACTGAAGGAGAAAATCACAAATTGTAAGCCACCGTTATGGTGATGATTGTTTGATTTAGTTGGGCTCTTGACCATTATATTATTAACTTTAGATTTTGTTTGTTTGTTGTATCTGAGTTATAACTGCCAGATGAACAAAGAAAAAAAGTGATCTGATGGTGATCTGACTTTTACTTTCCCAACTAAAGCAACCACTGATCTCTATAACGGTAACTTCAAACCAAACATTTTCAATTAAACATCTCAATAACAACTTCTGTATGACAGAAATAAAGTCATACTGGTTAATAATAAGTGTAATAATGTGTAATGGCTGGAAGTCAGTCGTAGTTATTGTGTTTCTCTATTTTCTGTTCTTGTGTTTCTCTTTTCTTCAGTGATTCTGCTTACAATCACTTACATATTCCCTTAATTATCTCACTGCGTCGTTACTTTTTACTCGTAGTGTGGATTTCCCTGAGGGGTTGAAAGGGTTAACTGTGTAAGATAAAAAGAGACACCCACAAAATGTATTTTAACAGTAATAAACTGTAAGTTATAAAACAGGTTTATACTGGCAACACTGTTGCCAGTAGTTTACTGTAAAATTATTTTTTTTGGGTCACCATTGTGCAGAAGAGTAGAGCCTGTGCTTCAGTCCAGGAGAAGATCTACAAACATTGATGATATGCTGCATGTTGCTTTATTTAACAGGCGGTGACTGTGTAGTTGCTGATCCAGTGAAAATCTTTTTATGTACAATAGTTTTTTAGTGGTCTCAAATGAAAGAAGTTCACAGTAATACTTTGCTCACATTATTAATGCATTATAAATTTTAGTTAATACATTTAAATGACAGTTGGTCAATTTAAGGCAGTCGGTTTCTGCAAGTGTAATTAGTTAACTATAATTTAGTGCATTTTTACAGAAACAAACTAGATTACAGTAAAGAACTGTACAATTAACAGTATTTTACTGGCAACATTGTTGCCAGTATTTTACTGTAAAAAAACCCGGTAAGGTCTAACAGTGTATGCAAATTAGTGCATATTTAATTAGATATTGCCTAATTTGCATATTTAAACATTAAATTACAGAGAGAAGGAAATGAATAGTGGAATAAAGTCGTTATTTTTGTTGTTTTTTGTGCACAAAAAGTATTCTTGTCGCTTTATAAACTTAAGATTGAGCCACTGAAGTCACTTGGACTACTTTGATGATGTCTGTATTACCTTTTCTGGAAATGGACAGTATACTAGGGCTGGGCGATATATCGTACAATATTGTTATGCGCATCTCGTCAGTAAAGCCGGTTCCTTGATTAGTAGTAAATCACCATCACCTGCTTTCAGATGGAGCGGCATTTACTACAAAGAGCCGTAGTTAACTGACAAGCTGAGCCATATCGCATCAATATCGCGGACGTATCGCCAGAGATAATTAATGCGATATGGCTCAGCTTGTCAGTTAATTATGGCTCTTTGTACACAGCAAAAACTCCAGTGTTAAATTAACACTCCTGGGAGTGTATATGAGTCCACACTCAAGAGTGTTGAAGTTAATGAGATAATTAAGTGATTAATTTAGTGATGATTGAGCATTATTGAAGACACCTGATGTTAACAAGCAGACTCACTGAAGGAGAAAATCACAAATTGTAAGTTACCATTATGGAGAATAGTGTTTGCTTTAGTTGGACTCTTGACCCTTATATGTTTACTTTAGACTTTGTTTGGCTGCTGTATCTGAGTTATAACCGCCAGTTGAACAATGAGAAAAGTGATCTGATGGTGCTGGTTATATTATGACAATCATCATTTGAACTTGATCACTGAACTCATTAAGATCCTTCTTTCTGACGTAGATTTATGTTGTTGATTACAGAATAACTGTGATTCTGCATAAATGCCAGAATTTTTGATATAATATAAAGGATTTCTTAAAAGTTGTTTTAAAAAAAAAAATTACTTTTAGGCACACACAGACGTCAAGATTCAGTCTATGCATCTCAACAATGGTGACGAGCAGAATATTAAATTAGGGAAAAGTAAATTACATAGACAATTCAGATCATAATTTATTCATACCGCAATGCATGATGGGAGCCATTAATGAGTTGTGATTGGTGGCAGCCACTGCAACATGCTTTATTATTGTCACCATTGTTGAGATTCACAGGCTGATTATTGATGTCTGTGTTTCTAAATAAATTCATTTGAAAGTCTTTTGATCAGAACAATGTTTATTAAATATTTTGGATTATAAGAAAAGTACTGATAATCATATGCTGTAGAATCACAAAGCTGCTGCTAACAAGTTAAACCAAACTATCACAATAAGTTTTATTTTTCAGATCACAGCATGATTATGTCAAAACATAACCAACACTATCAGATCACACTTTACTTTGTTCATTTAACTGTTATAAATCAATAACAGCAGACAAACAACAGTAAAAATATAAGGGTCAAGAGCCCAACTAAAGCAAACACTGATCACCATAACGGTGGCTTACAATTTGTGATTTTCTCCTTCAGTGATTCTACTTGTTAACATCAGGTGTCTTCAGTAATACTCAATCATCACTAAATTAATCACTTAATTATCTCATTAACTTTAACACTCTTGAGTGTTAATTTAACACTCATATTTTAACACTTTACACGTGTGGACTCATATACACTCCCAGCCCCAGGAGTGTTAATTTAACACCGCTCCATCTGAAAGCAGGTGATGGCGATTTACTACTAATCAAGGAACCGGCTTTACTGACGAGATGCGCATAACAATATCGTGCGATACATCGCCCAGCCCTACAGTATACCGTACATACATTTTCAATGGAGGAACAGAAAGCTCTTGGACTAAATCTAAAATATCTTAAACTGTGTTCCGAAGATGAACGGAGGTCTTACGGGCTTGGAACGACATGAGGGTGAGTCATTAATGACATAATTTTCATTTTTGGGTGAACTAACCCTTTAAGTGATGATTGAGCATTAGTGATGAACACCTGCTCTTAACAAGCAGAATCACTGAAGGCAATAAAAACAAAAGAACTACAATTGAATTCCAGCCAGAGCCTTAGATGAAATCAACTCAAGATGAAATAATTAAATCTATCAAGACACACAGAGTCCTCCAATGATTATTTGTAGTAATGTTGTCATTTCTGTCTTCCTTAATTTTCTATTGGGTAAGCTTTGGAAGTCAGGCTATAAAGCGGAAGGAGGTGGGCTCTTCGGCCAGCTTGTTCAATGCCATTATGTCACATTTAACTTTGTTCTCAGTTTGTAACTTTAGTTAGGAGCGGGGAGTCCCAGCTTGACTTTATTGTTGTCTTTCTTTTTCTTCTGTTGCTGAGTTCCCTGTCGCTCATGTTTGGTTAATTTTGTGAGTCGTTTGTGTTGTAATTAGGGCTGGGAATCGATTACAATTAACTAATTAATTGCACAATTTGCTATAATTAATTGCAATTAATTGCATTTCCCCCAAGCTTGTAATCATATATATTTAAACTTACACCTAATTAAATTAAACAAGACAGGGAAAAAAAAGGAACAGAAAATAGCCCTATATTAAAATAATATTAAACATCAGTATATCAATATATTATTATTTTTTTCAATAATCAATCAACATAATCAATTTGATTAAAAAATTAAATAAAAAATTAATAAAATTTTTTTATTTTTACTAATTATCAAAATAAAATATAATCCTACAAAGTTATTATTACCAGAGCATGTGATCAGAGCAGGTCATTTTACGACTGTTGCCCAGCATGGCTATACCAGCTCAGTAGGGCTATTGCAAACAGAAGTCTACTACTGAGAAATTTCACGGTATTTGAGCGGACTTTGCAGCTTTTCCAGTGCGTGATTGGTACATGATTGGAGCGTTTGGGCAGTAAACGACAGAGCAGAACGCGCTGCGCACACGGAGCGGAAAAGATCCGCTCATGAAAGCTGCGCAAGAATGAAACCTGATCACTGAACACGGAGGGGTGGGACGGCATATTTTCGGCCTTTTCATTAGCAGCTGCAACAGAAAATCATTAAAACGAGTTAACAAAAAGTGCAGCGTTAATTGCGTTTTTTTTTTTTTTAAAGCGTTAAACATTTCAAATGAATCACAAACATTAAAACGTTAATTCCAATACAAAAAGTATTGATTTATTTAAAAAAAAGAAAGAAAAAAATTTACTGACCCCAAATTACTGACCAGTAGTATATATTGTTGTTACAAAAGATTTCTATTTTTTTTTAAATAATTTTTTTTTGTGTGTGTGTGTGTGTGTGTGTGTGTGTGTGTGTGTGTGTGTGTGTGTGTGTGTGTGTGTGTGTGTCCAAGTAATACACATGTCCACTTTGAAACACAATGTTAATCCTGCCTCCTAGTAGGTTTAATTTAAGCCTCGAACTAGTCCTGGAGTAACTCTAGTCTTCCAGGAATCTCCAGGAAATCAGCTTATTAAACTCTGGACTAAACTAAATCTAGGACTATTTAAAGCCTTGACCGAGAAAGCATATTTCTGTTAATCTGGTTTAAAGGGCAATTTTAGTCTAGGATTAAGTTTAATCTCTGTTCGGGAAACCACCCCTAAATGTTTATTTTTAGATTTAATTTGGCTGCTGTATCTGAGTTATAACAGCCAGATGAACAAAGAGAAAAGGTGATCAGGTGGTGTTGGTTATATTTTAACATAATCATCATTAGACCTGAATCACTGAACTCATTTAGAGTCTAATCTCTGACTTAAATGTATATTGGTCATAACAACATCACAGTGATTCTACAGAATAATATCCAGATTTTTCAATATTATCCAAATGATTTCTTAAAAGTTGTTCTAATATAAAAAATAAAACAATTATTTTTTTAAGGCACACACAGATATCAAGATTCAGTGTATGATTCTCAACAATGTTGACAAAAAGAATATTACTAAGACAATTCAGATAATAATTTATTCATACTGCAATGCATGATGGGAGCATTGAATGAGTCTTGATTGGTGGCACCCAGAATGCACTGCAACATGCTTTATTATTGTCACCATTGTTGAGAAGAACATGCTGATTCTTGATGTCTGTGTGTCCAAATAAAATCCTATTGATCAGAACAACTTTTAAGATTTTTATTTGATTATATTGAAAATAGTATACTGTAGAGTCACAGTCTGCTGTAATCAACAAGGTAAACCTAACTCTCCAAATGAGTTTTGTGATTCAGGTCAAATAATGATTATGTCAAAACATAACCAACACCACCTGATCTGTTTTTCTTGTTGTTCATCTGGCAGTTATAACTCAGATACAACAGCCAAACAAAATCTAATGTTATTAGTCTAAGGCTCAAGAGCCCAACTAAAGCCAACACTGATCACCATAATGATAACTTTTAAAAAAAGAGACTTTCTCCTTCAGTGATTCTGCTTGTTAACATCAGGTGTCTTCAATAATGCTCAATCATCACTCAATCAATCACTAAATTATCTCATTAACTTTAACACTCTTGAGTCTGGAGCCAAATAAACTCCAAGGAGAGTTCATGTAAAGGTCCCCTACTATGTCCCTTTTCACAAGATGTAAAATAAGTCTCTGATGTCCCCAGAGTGTGTATGTTAAGTTTTAGCTCAAAATACCCAACAGATCATTTTTTACAGTATGTTTAAATTGTCATTTTTTGGGGCTCAGAAAAACACGCTGTTTTAGTGTGTGCCCTTTAAATGCAAATAAGCTGCTGCTGCTGGACAGCACAGGGGGTGGAGCTTCATGAGCTTGCGCTCAGTCTCTCAGGACAATTTAATCTCACGGAATGATGATAATATCAGAAACTCTCAGTAACGGTGTTCATTTCGACCCGGAGTTGGACAATAATGCCTACAGAGTCAGAGTGCTGTAGATGGAACAGGTATAGTTTAGTAGTTTAATTACGGTTATAACGCATTTGTCATTTGCTTGTATCCATTATTAATAGCCTACAAGTCTGCTGTTTCGGACCAGGTCCAAATGATGATCAAACATATAGCAGCTACTGATGAGTTTAATAAAGTTTATTGTACATAACACAAAAGATGAAGCGTCAGTTTTACTTCAGAAAATCACCGTAAGAACTGAGTAAACACAGTAAGTTATAAGAAGTGCGCAAGTACATAAACAAATTTCGGTAGAGTTGAGGGAGCATTTTCTTTAAAAACAAAATAATTCCACCTCGTCTTCAGCGGCTGCCTCAGATTTCGGGAGTAAATAGAGAGAGCTATGTGGATTAATACATCCAGCCACACAACACCTATAGGTGTAAAAATGAATACGAATGAATATGCTAAATCTAATCAATAAAATTGAGGCAACAGATTACAAGCAATATTATTAATTAAATTTAACAAATTAGAATTGAGTAATAATTAACCAAATTAATTCCTTAAAAGTTAACCATTTAAAATGAGTAAAATTGACACATTTTTTTAAACAAAAATATCGGAATAACAGACTGACGTCAAAGATGAATTAAGAACTCTTTATTTGTTATTACCAACATTGAAGACACCTGATGTTAACAAGCAGAATCACCGAACGAGAAAACTGTAATTGGTATGTTACCATTATGGTGATCAGTGTGTGTTTTAGTTGGGCTCTTTACCCTTAAATCATTAACTTTAGATTTTGTTTTGCTGCTATACGTGAGTTATAACTGCCAGATGAACTTTTAATTTTATGAATTAATTTGGTTAATTATTACTCAATTCTAATTTGTTAAATTTAATTAATAATATTGCTTGTAATCTGTTGCCTCAATTTTATTGATTAGATTATTGATTAGATTTAGCATATTCATTCGTATTCATTCGTATTCATTTTTACAATGTGTAGTGTGGACACATTTAAAACTGAAGATTTTGCAGTGGAATAAACATATGGCAAGACTTTTACTTTCTGACCCCTGGACTTTCCACCTCTGCCCTTGACTCCTAGACATTTACATTAGGGACTGTAACAGTATGGTCAAATAATGCACTACTATTCTTCCTTAAGAAAAGTGGTCATTTGTTATTAATAGATTTTATTCATTAGCAATATTTTGTTGCAAAAGAGCAGGTATTCTGATTTTTGATTTTTAAATAGATTGTAGGAACTTTTTTCTTAAGACACCCACATCAATCAAGAATCAGTATGTGAATTTTAACAATGGTATAACATTCATGGTTTCCAGCATGCATTGGCATGAAGCATGTCACCATTGTTGAGATTCATATGCTGATCCTTGATGTCTGTGGGTTTCTTAAGGAAAGAGTTTCTGCATTATACATACATATAATGTCAGGTTTGCATCGTCTCTCTTTATTCCAGAGCATTTGATGTTTTGGATTTATTGTCTTTGAACTGATAATGAAGTTGGCATGATACATTTACCTGACATAATAAATTGTTACATTTGATTTTATTCAGACTGACTCTGAAATTGATTTCCCAAGTAGATTAAATGGATTTGTATGTTACCGCAAGTTTTGCATCAGATTAGTGATGACTAATATTTGGTACTGTTTCAAGTGTACTTGGTTTGCAAAGACAAGAAGTGAATTTCCGTTTAGGGCAGCAAACATGCTGCTTGACCAACCTAAATATGGGTGTGTCTTACCTCTATTTTAATTTAATGTTACTTGTGTAAACGTGAATGTGACCAATCTCAGGTATATAGCAATTATTTCTGTTTGGTGACCAAAACTGATGAGCTTGTGATCGTGAGACCCGCGTTAAACTGAAGATGTGAGGACCTCTGAGCGACATAGTTTCGTATTCTGGAACAGGTAAAATATACTTAAAGAGTTAAAAAGAATAATCAAACATTTGCTCACTTTTAATGATGGTAAGATATCATTAAAACCTTTTCATTTTTGGAGTCAGATGAAATAACGAGGTAATATATGAGAAAATGTATTTAATTTAATCTTGTTGTGTTGCGTAAAAGGAAAGGCAGTAACGCACAGAGACCTTCACCCGTCTTAGCAAAAACTCCCATTTGGACTGTTACAAAAGCAAAACCAGTTGGGAACTGAAGCACTTGAGTACTTTAGTATACAGTGTACTGAAATATCTATCTTACATTTACATTTAAACACTTAGAATGAACTGAAAGCAAACCTGAAGGGTTCAAACTACATAAGAGATTAAACCCAAACACTTTAATTGTTTGTATTTGTGCAAATTTAATTATTTAATTGGACTTTTAAAAAAGCAAATAAATGAATATTTCACATAACTGCTTGTTTTTTTTTGTTGTTGTTTTTTTATCAGAGGTCGAAGTCTTCATGGTTGGACCACTGGTCAGCTTAGATCAAATCCCACGACTTACCACGACAAAATCTTCTGTAGACATTGATCTCATTGGGATCGCCAATACCAACAGTAAAAGTATGTGAAATGTTTTAGTTTGATTAAATTAACAAAAAAACTTAGGAAGAGTCATAAGGCACAAAACCACATTTAATGTCTTTTTAAATTTTTTACAGCAAAATCCCCAGTGTTAAATTAACACTGGTCAGTGATTATATAATCCACACTTAGAGTGTTATGAGTAACACTGAAGCAGTGTTGAAGTTAATGTGATAATTAAGTGATTAATTGAGTGATTGAGCATTATTCTAGACACCTGATGTTAACAAGCAGAACCACTAAAAATCACAAATTTGAAGTTACCATTATGGTGATCGGTGTTTGCTTTAGTTGGGCTCTTGACCCTTACATTTTTAACTTTAGATTTAGTTTGGCTGTTGTAACTGAATTATAACTACAAGATGAAGTAAGAGAAAATGTGATCTGATGGTGTTGGTTATGTACAAACATAATCAATTTTTGACCTGAATTACATTTACTTTATTGATAAGATCAGCACTGGCCTTGTACAATATAATAATTTTAGCATTTCCAATATAATCCAAAGGATTTTTCAAGTTATTCTGACACAAAAAAATAACAACTTAAAAAAACTTACGTTTACGCACACCAAGACATCAAGACATAAACGGCTTAGCTCCAGTCTATTTAACGGATCTTCTATCGCCCTATAATCCATCGCGCTCTTTAAGATCAATAAATTCGAGGCTTTTGGTCATACCTAGGATATCCAGATCAACCAAAGGAGGGAGAGCATTTTCACATTTGGCTCCGAAACTCTGGAATAGTCTTCCTGATACTGTTCGTTGCTCGGACTCGCTCTCCCAGTTTAAAACTAGATTAAAGACGCATCTTTTCGGCCAGGCATTCATATAATATTGTTAATCTCACAGTTCAAACTACAATCCGGCCTCTAGTTCATAAATGCCAGAGGAGAACTGGCCCCCGACTGAGCCTGGGTTCTCCCAAGGTTTTTTTTTTCTCCATTAGGTCACCTGATGGAGTTTTAGGACACCATTAGGTCACTTGATGGAGTTTTTTCGGTTCCTTGCCACTGTTGCCTTTGGCTTGCTCAGTTGGGGATATTTTGGGGATATTTAATTTTATTCTATCAATCAAATTCCACTAGAAACAAACTTTGTTGTATTATTTTATTTTAATTTAATACTGTGAAGCTGCTTTGATACAATCTGTATTGTGAAAAGCGCTATACAAATATACTTGATTTTGATTTTGATTTTAAAGTATCAGCTTATGAATTTCAGCAATAGTGATAAACAGCATATTCAGATAAACAGATCAACTCCGAATATTAGAAAACAAGCGACTAAAAAGTCACATAAAAACAGCAGAAATTAAATAAAATAGTGATAGTAGAATAGTAAAATAGCTGTGTAAATTGGAATGCGGCTACTCATCCCAAGACCAAACAACCCCTATCTTATCTGCTTTCGGCCCCCCTCAACCAGCACTGGCCTTGGCGAGGCTGCTGCTGGAACAACAACTCCCCCGGAAGAGAGCACTGCAGCGAGACGCTCTTGCGTTCCTTCCCCCATTCCCCACAGACACCTGCTGATTGTTGACTCTGTCTGGGACCTGATCAAGGTTGACTCCATGGCAACTGCTGTGTATCGCTATGACATCCTGCGGACTGAGGCACCTAGATTAGGATGCCAGGCGTAGCGACTCTCCAGGCCTACACATACACGAACTCTTACATATATACAGATATGCAATCATCCACCCCACCCCCCATCCCTCGCCTTCGACGCTTTGTACCACCAGTCTGACAGGCGGGTCTGTGACCAGCGCCGAGAATGGCTGCAGGACCGGATGGCTGCTTGCCTGTGCTGGGTTACCTCCATCCCCCACTCCCCTCCCCTGTTGCAAGTCTTGTGTGTTCATGTTGTGTACTGATTATGTGCAAATGTTGCTGAGGTGTTTTTTACTGTTCCCAAACTGTACTCCTTACAGGAGCATAGTCTGGGGGTTGCCTTTTTTTTCTCCTCACCTCTCCTCATGTTATGCTGTATTATTTTCCTCAATGCTCTGTCTTCCTGTCCTGTCCACCCCCTTGTCAAATTGTATGTATGTTGTATGGACAGGTTGATGGCTAATTTCACTGGTACTTGTGACTAAGTGACAATAAAGGCTACTACTACTACTACTACTACTACTATAATAAAGGAAATTAACAAGAAAATTAACCTCATTATTTATTCATGCAGCAATGAATGATGGGAGCCATAAATGAGTTTTGATTGGTGGCACCCAGAATGCACTGCAACATGCTTTATAATTGTCACCATTGTTGAGATTCACAGGCTGATTATTGATGTCAAAGTGCCTAAATGAAAAACTAGAAAAATAAAGAAACATTTGGTTTCAGTACAATTTTAAGAGATTCTTTAGATTACATTGAAAATGATAAAAATATATGAATTATGCAAGAACAGTGCTGTTATAATCAAAGTAAACCCAACTCAGGCTCTAAATGAGCTCAGTGACTCAGGTCAAAAATTGTTAAAACACAACCAACACCAGCAGATCACTTTTTCTCTTTGTTCATCTGGCTGTTATAACTCAGTTGCAGCAGCCAAACTAAATCTAAAGTTAATAATATAAGGCTCAAGAGCCCAACTAAAGCACACACGAATCACCATAATGATGACTCACAATTTGTGATTTTCTCCTTCAGTGATTCTGCTTGTTAACATCAGATGTCTTCAATAATGCTCAATCATCACTCAATCAATCACTTAATGAGCTCATTAACTTCAACACCGCTTCAGTGTTACTTATAAAGGCGGGCATACACTGTGCAATGTCTGTGTGATTTCAGCAAGGTACCTACTCACACTGAACGAGTAGATCACATGCGATGCAAAGCCAAAGCTCAGGATTTATGTGCTCACACTCTACGGTCAAATCATCGAGCTGCGACTTCACTGCTCACACTATACATGTGAAATATGCACGAATCAGCGCGATATACCCTCGTGCTGGGTTGCACGTATATAGATGATATCATGTATCCAGAGATATTGTCAAAACAAGCATCAGCTATCAATATCAAGATGATTTAGCATTTCCAATTTATGTATTAAATTATTATTAGTATTATTGTATTATGATTATGATTATTATTATTAGGGAAAGCCTAGGCTTCTTTTATTAACAAACGACGCACGACAAAGCTAAAAATCGTCCCGACCCGAAAAAGAGTCGCACAAGTCAGAATTCGGCTCAAAATCGGACGGTGTAACACTCTGAGAGTGTGGATTTTATAAACACTGAGCAGTGTTAATTTAACACTGGGGATTTTGCTGTATTGTTATTGTTTTAGTCAAAGGGTTGCCAAAGAGTAAAAGTCCTGCCATATGTTTATTCCACCCATGAACTCAGTCAGCTGATTTCACTAATTAGTTATCTCTCCTGCTGAATTAGCAAATCCAGGTGATTTGAATAAAATACTGAGGAGGACTTTTACTTTCTGAACCTGGACTTTACACCTCTGCTGACTGAGTTTATGGGTGGAATAAACATATGGCAGGACTTTTACTTTCTGACCCCTGGACTATACAACTCTGGAAACATTGTGTTGTACTTTGTGTGCACATGCATTCTGTACTCGACTATTGATTAAACGGTTAATATTTTTGCATCTGGCCCTTTCGCTTTATTTTTTAAAATAACACAATTGGTGTGTTAAAATGACTTACACAGTGAATGAGTTAAAATTAACACAAAACTAGTAGTCCTGGAGCTCACCCACGGATGTGTCAAAATTTAACACAGGTTGTGTCATTTTTAACACATTCTTTCTAAGAGTGTATGTGGGCTGAAATCAGCTGACTGAGTTTATGGGTGGAATAAACATGTGGCAGGACTTTTACTCATTGGCCCCTGGATTACCCACCTCTGGTTTTTGTATTGTAATATTATATTTATTGATCAAAGTATCTCTGTGATTCTACAGCATGAGATCCAGCAATGTTTCAATATTAGTGTGTATTACAATCAGTTATTTTGAAGGTTATTGAAATTGTACAGTGCATAAAACATTTTGAACTCCTGTATTATGTAAGTTATGTAAGTAGTTTTGTATGTAAGCTTCTGTTTCTGTCACACAGGATCAGCTGCTGTGGCTTTCATGAGTTATAACACAATGGAGAATCTACTGAAGCCAGACTTCTTCAACACATCAAATGACACGATTAAAACCATGATGTCCACTGTGATCTCAGCTACTCTTCCCAAAACCACCAACACTAAACTCACCAAACCAGTCAACTTCACCCTCAAACACATCAGAGTGAGAGACTGAAATGTGTTTTTGTCCAACCTGAGAACTGATGAACATCTGAAAACATCTAATATTCAGTGTTGTTATATTTTCTGCATGTTCTTTCTTCCTTTTGCAGGAGTTTGACCCCAACGGTTCCTTGTCCTGTGTGTACTGGAATATCAGCGAGTGGATTGTAGATGGTTGTTCTGTTTTAGAGACCAACAGCAGCTACACTGTGTGTTCCTGTGTTCATCTGTCCACATTCGCTCTCATCATGCAAACCAGCCGTCCACCAGAGGTACGAGAACATTTATAGTGAGCATTGAGGAACAGCACAGTTTTGGCACTCATGTACTCTGACATGTTTTCTCAGAGCGACTCAAAGCTGGAGCTGTTGAATTTGGTGTGTGTGATCGTGGGGCTGGTGTTCTTCAGTTTGGCCCTGTTGACCTTTGCCCTTTGTCAGTGGAGTCCTGGAGTGAATAATGTGGCTCGAATCAACCTCTGCATGAGTCTGCTGTTGGCTCACCTTCTGTTCCTGCTCACACAACAGTTCCTGAGCCTCATACGGCGTCATCAGGTGAGAATGATGAAGGAGCCCTACAGCTCAGCACAGTCTCACTGAGAATCATCATAACCGTCTCTCATGATCTCCAGGTGTTGTGTGCCGTGATATCAGGTGTGCTGCACTTCCTCTTTCTCTCCGGCTTTGTGTGGATGTTCATTGAAGCTGTGCTGCTCTTCATCTGTGTGAAGAACCTATCACAGATGAGCTCCAAAAAGAGGGAGGTGCTTAGCAGTGGATTCCTGTGTGTGATTGGATATACGGTTGCTCTGGTTGTGGTGGCCGTGTCTGTCGGGTTGCTTCCTGAAGGATACGGCAGCAAACAGTGAGTTGTTGTTATTGTTGCTGTTTTGTTGTTTAAAGTCAATTTGATTAGAAGCAAACAAGGCAGCTCTGGGCTTTTTGTGCCATTCCTGCCATCTGATAAAAGAACATTTTCTACAAACACTGTACAAAACACACACACACACACACACACACACACGCACGCACAAAGAAGTAAACACCAGAAATCTTATTTTTGACAAATTAATTCAGTTCTTATATTGTGTTTTCCACTAACCAGCTGCTGGATTAAAATTGATAAAGGTTTTATCTGGAGTTTTCTGGGTCCTGTTTGTGTCATACTAACAGTAAGCACATTTCTTATTTGTTATTATTTAATTCATATTAAAGAGAAAACAAGGTGGTTAATTATTCTTTACTACTTTTTAGTTAAACATGATTCTCTTCATCAACATCATCATCAGTCTGAGCTCAACTCTCAAAAATCTGAACGCTGAAGTTTCACAGATGAAACAAACCAAGTAACAAACATTCCGATTTGAACACTCCATAGAAGACAAAAAAAAAGTCAATAAAGACACATTAACTCTTTCTCTGCAGGATTATGGTATTTAAAACACTGGCTCAGTTTGTGGTTCTTGGTTGCTCCTGGATTCTGGGTTTCTTCACTAATGGCAGTAAGGAGCTGGAGATCCTCTTCCTGATCTTGAACTCCCAGCAGGGAACCTTCATCTTCCTGGTCTATTGTGCCCTCAATGATGAGGTCAGACATCACTCAATTTACCACTATATTTCATTCAAAACTGAATTGAATGAAATAATATTACAGTTGTTTTCATGGAGCCCTGTTCTTACTTTGGCAATCCGTGTCTTTTATAGAGAAATGTCAGAGGCAGTTGTTAAAAAAAGTCCCCCTGTAGTCAATAATTTTTTCCCTCCAAACTTATTTAAACATTTTTTGAAATTCTTCATGCCTTAAAACAGTGTTTCCCAACCCTCCTCCCGAAGGACCCCCAACACTGCACGTTTTCTTTAGCCGTTTCTCAATACCAAGTACGCAAAGTTCGGACTTGAGTCCTAGGTAGTTCGGACTTGACAAGTTCGACTCAGGAGAACGAACTCCCGAGGACGAGAGGACACAAGTCCGATAATTCTGCAAATGGAACAGCGGCGTACTTGATAGTAGGGCTGGGCGATTTAAATCGCGATATTGTTATGCGCATCTCGTCAGTAAAGCCGGTTCCTTGATTAGTAGTAAATCGCCATCACCTGCTTTCAGATGGAGCGGCATTTACTACAAAGAGCCGTAGTTAACTGACAAGCTGAGCCAAATCACATCAATATCGCGGACGTATCGCCAGCGATATTTAATGCGATATGGCTCAGCTTGTCAGTTAACTACGGCTCTTTGTACACAGCATAAACTCCAGTGTTAAATTAACACTCCTGGGAGTGTATGAGTCCACACTCAAGAGTGTTTAAGTTAATGAGATAATTAAGTGATTAATTTAGTGATGATTGAACATTATTGAAGACACCTGATGTTAACAAGCAGAATCACTGAAGGAGAAAATCTCAAATTGTAAGCCACCGTTATGACGATCAATGGTTGCTTTAGTTGGACTCTTGACTCATATATTATTAACTTTAGATTTTGTTTGGATGTTGTATCTGGCTTATAATCGCCAGTTGAACAAAGAAAAAAAGTGATCTGATGGTGTTGGTTATATTATGACAATCATCATTTGAACTTGATCACTGAACTCATTAAGATCCTTCTTTCTGACTTTGATTTATGTTGTTGGTTACAGCATAACTGTGAATCTGCATAAATGCCCAGAATTTTTGATATAATATAAAGGATTTCTTAAAAGTTGTTTAAAAAAAAAAATCATTCTTTTAGGCACACACAGATGTCAAGATTCAGCCTATGCATCTGAACAATGGTGAGGAGCAGAATATTCAATTAGGAAAAGTAAATTACATAGACAATTCAGATCATAATTTATTCATACCGCAATGCATGATGGGAGCCATTAATGAGTTGTGATTGGTGGCAGCCACTGCAACATGTTTTATTATTGTCACCATTGTTGAGATTCACAGGCTGATTATTGATGTCTGTGTTTTAAATGAATTAGTCCGAATATCTTTTGATCAGAACAATGTTTATTAACTATTTTGAATTAAAGTACTGATAATCGTAAAATATAATCACAAAACTGCTGCTAACAAGTTAAATTAAACTATCTCAATAAGTTTCCTTTTTCAGATCACAGCATGATTATGTCAAAACATAACCAACACTATAAGATAACATTTTACTTTGTTCATTTAACTGTTCTAAATCAATAACAGCAGACAAACAACTGTAAATATTAAAGTAAACATATAATGGTCTAGAGCCCAACTAAAGCAAACACCCATCACCTTAATGGTAACTTACAATTTGTGATTTTCTCCTTCAGTGATTCTGCTTGTTAACATCAGGTGTCTTCAATAATGCTCAAGCATCACTAAATTAATCACTTAATTATCTCAGCAGCCCTAAATGCCGCTCCATCTGAAAGCAGGTGATGGTGATTTACTACTAATCAAGGAACCGGCTTTACTGATGAGATGCGCATAACAATATTGCGATTTAAATCGCCCAGCCCTACTTGATAGCGTCACTCAGCTCGCTCTGGCTACTCCGGTTATCTCTTTATGTATATCTAGGCTACAAATAAAACAAAATATGTTATAAACCACCACTCTGCCTCTTTTCATTTTCATTTAAAAAAAATCTTAAACATAATGGCCACACAAATGTGGTTCAGGCAACGCAATTGATTCACTGCATATTTATAACAACACGAAATATAAAGCACAACCCTGACTCTTTTTGTTTTGAGATAATATAGATTAATGATAAATAAAAAACATTATAATATTGATCATTAAAACTAACATTTAGCAAAAAAGAGACAGGGTTGTGTCATTTTATTTTATTATATATGTACATACAGTGAAGAGAATGTAGGCAACATGTATAATAAAATATTTTATGTTTTAAATATATAAAATAAAATGACATAACCTTTTTTGTTAAATGTCCGTTTTAATGATCAATAATAGCCATTATAAAAGTATAAGTAGCCTAAAAGGTATAAGAAGCTATACAATAATAAAGCAAACGATTCAGTCAAACATAAGTCAGCTCTCTAGGCTACAACGTTAAAGTTAAATAGACTAAATAAAGCTATGAAACTTCACTTTGCCCTCAGCTTAACGTTTTGCCGGGGAACAAATTATAGATTAATGAGACAAATAAAATAAATAAATAAATAAATCGTCCGTTAGATATACACAAGACGATTTATATCTCATGTTAAACCACTAGACTAGAGACATCCGAGCCAGCGGCAAACGCAGCTGCACTAACCGAGGAAAGGCTGTTCTCGGCGGGGTACATGAGCGCCGAGCGTCCGACTGCCTGGTTCTCACAACTCCGAAAACGTCAGATCAAATTTTCAAATAGGCGCTATCTTTATAAATAAACCAAAGATTTGAGCTTTAAACAACTACATTCTCGCCTAAAAACTACATTTCGTGACACAATTACAGCAGTAATTTTAAATTACGTGGGGTTTCTCCTCTGCTATTGACGCTTGCTGGTTCGTGTGAGATGCATTCTGGGATACCTGGCTGTCTCAAGTCCGCACAAGTCACCTCTCGATGCATCCTCGGTAAAAGAGGCGGATCAAGAGCACATCCGGGGATTTGAACTGGACTTGGCTAGATGTGAACTTTGAATTGGAACAGTACTTGGGCAGCGACTGATGACGTTTCACAAGTCCACAAGAACACAAGTACAGACAAGAACGCATATTGAGAAACGGCTTTTGTCTCCCTAATCAAACACACCTGATTCAGCTCATCAGCTCATTAGAAGAAACTCTAGGACAGGGATGGGCAAATGCTGTCCTGGAGGGCCACTGTCCTGCAGAGTTTAGCTCAAACCCTGATAAACTCCCCTGTCTGTAGCTTTTTAGTAATCCTGAAGACATTGATAAGCTGGTTCAGGTGTGTTTGATTAGGGTCCCAGATAGATAGCAACCATCAAAATAATGTCAAATACAGAGGTGGAAAGTCCAGGGGTCAGAAAGTAAAAGTCCTGCCATATATTTATTCCACCCATGAACTCACACAGCAAAAACTCCAGTGTTAAATTAACTCTCCTGGGAGTTTATTTGGCTCCAGACTCAAGAGTGTTAAAGTTAATGAGATAATTTAAGTGATTGATTGAGTGATGAATGAGCATTATTGAAGACACCTGATGTTAACAAGCAGAATCACCAAAGGAGAAAATCTCTTTTTTTCAGTTGCCATTATGGTGATCAGTGTTGGCTTTAGTTGGGCTCTTGAACCTTAAACTAATACCGTTAGATTTTGTTTGGCTGTTCTTTCAGTGTTATAACTCTCAGATGAACAAAGAGAAAAGCTGATCAGGTCATTTTGGTTGTGTTTCAACATAATCATCTTTTGACTTGAATCACAAAGCTCATTCAGAGAGTTAGGTTTACCTTGCTGATTACAGCAGTCTATGATTCTACAGTATACGCTTATCAATATAATCCGCATTTTCAAAATAATCCAAAAGATTTCTTTAAAGTTGTCCTGATCAAAACACTTTGAAAAGTTTTTTTTTTTTTTTTTGGACACACTGACACCAAGAATCAGCCTGTGATTCTCAACAATGGTGACAATAATAAAGCATGTTGCAGTGCATTCTGGGTACCACCAATCAAAACTCATTCATGGCTCCCATCATGCATTGCGGTATGAATAAATTATGATCTGAATTGTCTTACTAATTTCCTTTCCCTAATTGAATATTCTTTTTGTCACCATTGTTGAGATTCATACACTGATTCTTGATGTCTGTGTGTGCCTTAAAGAAAGATTTTTTTTTTTTTTAATATCAGAACACCTTCTAAGAAATCATTTGGATTATAATGACAAATCTGGATATTATTCTGTAGAATCACTGTGACGCTGTTATGACCAATGTACATTTAAGTCAGAGATTAGACTCTAAATGAGCTCAGTGATTCAGGTTAAATGATGATTATGTTAAAATATAACCAACACTTGTTCACCTTTTCTCTTTGTTCATCTGGCTGTTATAACACAGATACAGCAGCCAAACAAAATCTATAGTTAAACATTTAAAGGTCAACTGCCCAACTAAATCAAACACCGATATCCATAATGGTAACTAAAATTGTGATTTTTCTCCTTCAGTGATTCTGCTTGTTAACATCAGGTGTCTTCAATAATGGTCAATCATCACTCAATCAATCACTTAATTATCTCATTAACTTTAACACTCTTGAGTCTGGAGCCAAATAAACTCCCAGGAGAGTTCATTTAAAACTGGAGTTTTTGCTGTGTGAGTTCATGGGTGAAATAAATATATGGCAGGACTTTTACTTTCTGACCCCTGGACTTTCCACCTCTGGTCAAATAAATGTTAATATGTATATTTTTTACTCATCACTTTTTCTCCCACAATTTAAGATTTCATCCAAAAATCAATGGTAATGGGGGTATTGAATCATTGTTACAATGTGATGTTGGTTCAACATCATGTTTGTACTCTCAGAAAATGAAACACAACAACTATGACTGACTTAACCCTAGAACCTGAAGCTAAAACAGTGTTTTTCACATAATTTGATTTTGTGACTGTAAAATTCTAAAACAATGTGCTATCTTCATGTGCAAGGTGTCATCTTTTTCAGAAACAGATAAGCTTTCAACAAATTGCAGTTATTGACCATTATTGTGTGTGGTGAGTTTGTAAATAGAATTCAAATAGACAAAAATAAAAAAAACGAGAATAAATTTACTGATTGTTATTTAGAAAAAAACTGAAAAACTCCTTAACGAAAGAAACTAACACTTTAAAGTTGAAAAATGAACTATACTACATATATACAAGTTCTTTTTGTGACATTGGGTTACACAGTTTTCATTTTGGACACTTCTTTCATACACACACACATACACATGTACGCACTACATGCTTAGATACGTGAAAGAGTAACAGCCATCCGCCTCCCAAATTTCATTAAAAATCACCCCAATCCACTCTTCTGCTGTCTAACACTTCTTTCGCCATGTATTTGTTCGTTTCTTTTATTATTTTATGCAATCCAAAACACTCTAACCTGTCGCGCGTCGTATCACACATGCACGCACTACATGCTTAGATACGTGAAAGAGTAACGGCCATCCGCCTCCCAAATTTCATTAAAAATCATCCCAATCCCCTCTTCTGCTGTCTAACACTTATTTCGCCATGTATTTGTTTGTTTCTTTTATTAGTTTATGCAATCCAAAACACTCTAACCTGCCGCGCGTCGTATCTCTCTGTTGAAATCCTTCCATCCTACGCAGCTGTCATTTGTAGACGGAAAGCATGACATTACCGTAATAAGCCGTATATTGGCGAAAAGCGCATGATGTCTACTTTCAGGAACTATTTGAATTATTTTGATAGTGCAAACGGTTGAAGTGTTACAGTGACATGAATACAGCTTGGTTGGCTGTGTCGTCGACGACACATCCGGTTATAAAGGGTTAAAGCCACACAGCCTGAAATCAAATGCAAATAAAAGACAATAAATCTCTCAAGATCTCAGCAGAAGGTCTTTTTGACAATTAACAGAGGTTTAGATGTTGATGTTTTATTGAAAATGTTTGGTCACCATTATGGTGATCAGTGTTTCCTTTAGTTGGACAGTTTGACTCAGCTTTTCTGTGAGTGTGTGATCTTTGCAACAGTGTGTCCTGAAACACATAATTTGTTAATTAAACAACAAAAATGATATTGCTTTCTTGCCACAGATCAGAAATTCTGAATTTTGATTTTTAAAATACATTGAAGGAAAAATAATTTTAGATACACATCCAGACATCAAGAATCAGCATATGAATCTCAACAATGGTGACATGCTTCATGCTGCAATGCATGTTGGGAGCCACCATAGTATAAAACCAGCATGCATTTGCATGCATGTCACCATTGTTGAGGTTTGTATGTTGATTCTTGATGTCTGTGTGTCTAAAAAAGAAAATTTCTATTATGTATTTAAAAAAAAAAATTCTGAACATTTGATCTGTTGCAAAAAAAGCAATATCCACTTTTGTTGTTGTGGTGGAAAATTAGTAAACTATTCTACTTCTAATTATCCTGAAAACTGTTTCACCTGATTATCTTTGTTTCTGGCTTTCTTTGCTGCAACAAATTATGTTTTGGTAAACACGGCTGCAAAGATCAGAAACACACAAATGTAGCGATGTGACGTTCGGCACAGAGGCTTCGAAGCTTCGAAGCATCAAAAAAAAAAAAAAAAAACATCACACATTGAAGCAGTGTATTGGAGCTTGATTCGTTTTGCCATAGCCACGTGATCTGTCACGTCCGAAGCTTCGTTTCCACACACAGTCACGTGACTGCTTCATATTCAGATTAAAAAATAGCGCTAACCCCTTGAGCAGGTTTCGAGTGTCATGCCCTTCGGTTGTAGAAAAAAAAGAAAAAAAAGAAATAGACTTAGTCCTCACACTGTTGAACAAGTCCTGTTCCTTAAAGGGATACTTCACCTCTGGGAAGATGAATGTGTATTTAAAATAGGTCATTTAAGTATAAGAAATGTGGAGAAATTTTTGAATTTGGAGCTTTCTAGACTGAGAAAAGCCAGAAAATGTATTTTTGGCTTATGTGGATGAAAGACAACAACTCCCAGAATGCACTTGCTTCGCTGCCTTAGGAGGCCACGCCTACCGGTTAGAGAGCACAGTTGAAAACAACAAGGCTAGCCTACGTGATGAGTTTGCCAGGGATTTAGAGACCCAAAATGTCCGGGATTCGGCTTTTGCGTTCTACAGTCGCCATTCATTCATTATGTTTACTGTGGCGAGCAGGACGAGGCTGACGGCCGCGGGAGAACGGCGCGAGGCCGGTGGCGTCATTACTGAGACGCGCCGGGTCTCGCATCTCTCACGGAGGAGCGGAAATTTTCTTAGCAAGGGTAAAACGCACATCAACCGATCACTTGTTTAGCGTTCATGTAAACACTACAGTCAGATTCACCGATCGGAATTAATTCAGTTAGATTGAAACGAGAGGTGTGCATGTAAACAATGAATGGCGACCTCAGAACGCAAAAGCTGAATCCCGGACATTTTTAACAGTCTCGCCCGCCGGACAAGTCCGGGAAAAGGAAGATGGTAACCCCTACTTACTCAGCTTTCTCCTATTATTCAGCTTTCTCCACAGAACAAGAGCATGCTAGCTTAGCTTCCAAAGAAAGACGGCTGATACTGTGTACATTCTGAGAGAGAGATCCCACCCTGTATGGGCGGGCTGAAAACATGCGGAACAACGCCATCTACTGGCTGTAGTCTTTAGCCTCTGGCCAGAAAATCCTCCGATGACGCAAAATGACGATTTTTGCGTCATCGGAGGATTTTTTCCAGACAAAAAATACATAAATCTCTCCTCTCAGGGGGATATGAGGGGTGAAAGCATGGTAATTTGAAAATACTACAGGTTTTCTACTAATACAAAGCTTAATGCTAAATCCTGAAGTAACCCTTTAATACAAAACTTTAATTTATTAAATACCCATAAAATAAAATGTCAGCTCCCCAGTTCACAAGCACTTTCTCTACCCAGTTCACAAGCACTTCACCATTCCACAACAATTTTCTTTTATTTTGATTATATATGCCTACATGAGCCTTGCCTATGAACTTGTAGGATTAGGACTGAGGCTAAAGTTTATGTGAATAAGGCTGCATTTGTAGATCAAAGCAGATTCATAAGAATCGTTTCTGTATAAGTGAATAAGTCCCATTTATTTTTTTATTTTTTTTTCATAAATTAATTCATACAGTTGTTTGTTCATACATTGTATAAGAACTACATCAACACTAACATATGAATTATGAGGATTAATTATATTGCTTTGTGGTTTACAGAGCACAAAGTGATTTATTAATGAAAAACAAAAATGGATGGGTCTTCTGAGACAGAAAGGCAGCTTTTCCACCTTTTGACCACAAGATGTTGCTTGTGTGCAACGTGTTGAAAAGCTTTGAACCATTTTATGATACAGTCGAGGGGGAAAGCCCCAGTGCTTCACAAAGCTTCATTTCACCATCACTACATAAATGCCAAGTCAAACTGTCCAACTAAAGCAAACACTGATCACAACAATGGTGACCAAACATTTTTAAACATTTTATTTGCAGTTGATTTCAGGCTGTGTGGCTTTAAGTCATTTTTTAGTTGTGTTTCATTTTCTGAAAGTGCAAGCATGATGTTGAACCAATATCAAATTGTAACATTGACTCAATGCCATCACCATTGATTTATGGATGAAATTTCCAAAAAAAAATCAACAATAATTGCTGGAGCAAAAGAGATGTTGATTCAATGCAGTTAACATTGACACATTAACATTATTTTGATGGTTGCTATCTATCTGGGACCCTAATCAAACACACCTGAACCAGCTAATCAATGTCTTCAGGATTACTAGAAAGCTATAGACAGGGGAGTTTATCAGGGTTGGAGCTAAACTCTGCAGGACAGTGGCCCTCTAGGACAGCATTTGCCCATCCCTGTCCTAGAGTTTCTAATAATACTGATGAGTTGAATCAGGTGTGTTTGATTAGGGAGACAAAGAAAACGTGCAGTGTTGGGGGTCATTCAGGAGCAGGGTTGGGAAAAACTGTCTTAAAACACATTGTCTGACCTGTTTATTGTAAAGAAATTCTATTGTGGTTCATGAGTTTTCAGTTTTCAGCTTCTCTCATGTCATTCTTGTCCAGGTCAAACAGCAATACAGGAAGTTCTTCAGATGTCTATGCAGTGGACGCAAACATAACTGAGGACTACAGCATCATCTTCAGGAAATAAAAATAACTGCTCAAGTAGTTAATATTAAAATTCAGGTGATGTTGACATGATTCCATGGTCTCATGGAAGTGTTTCTGAACTATGTTGACTTCCTGTGTTTAGTTCCTGGTTGCCTTTGTTCCTTACTCCCATGTCTGTTTCCATTGCTACCCTTGTTTTTCATTGCTTACACCTGTCCTTCTTTAGCCTCTTGTTTTCCTTGTGTATTTATTCCCTGTGTTTTAGTTTCCTTGCGTCGGTTGTTGTCTTTGCAAGTTTTGTAAAGCTGTTACACTCTTGTTCCTTGCATTTTGTTCCTGGTTTGGATTTTTGATGTGGATTATATTTGTGTATTTGGAATCAATGTTGCTGCATCTGAATTATTGCTCCTTCGTTTCCCTGCTGCTTCATAAGATATGTTATGATTACAGTAAAACAATGTTTTGGATGTTAAATCTCAGGCCATTTCTGCAAATGGTAATTGTTTTTAAAAAAAAAAAAATAACCAGTCTTTTGATAAACACTATTGATGTAGAACTTCTAAACGGTATTATTTAATCGTTTTTGAAACTGTAACCGGTACCGTGGCAACGGCACTGTGGTGAACAGATTGACTCCTGTAACACAGGAGAGGAACGAGGAGACAGCGTGTCAGGTTCGAGCTCTCTGCAGTAATTTATTTAAGAATTTTCTTCAGCAAATACATCTCTATTGTTTAGAGTCATTTCATGTTTCACATATTACATATTCAGTGTCTTTTTAACGTTACAATGAATTTCAGTGTCCATGTCAATACAAAATCCATAAAAAAATAAATCTCTAAGTACCAAATGCATGTTCACTTACTCTTCGTGCTTGTATTTTACACTATTTATCAAAATGAAATGTAAAGATAATGGTAATATTCACCAGCTATGTTTAGGATACTTAGAAACTTTCATTCACAGTATTTTATCAGTATCACATAAATACAGTACTGCAAATCATGCTCAGAAATAATAAAGTGCTCCAAGTGTAACTTCAAATCTCATTTTAAACTGTAAGCATTCTTGTCTAAACCCATTGAGCAAAAAACATTTTCAACCGATGGTGGGGAACTAACATACAGTGAGCTAACCAATACTCGTTAACATTGAAAGCTCATAAAATATCTTTGTGTGCGTATGTACGTGGGAAAGTGTGTGTGTTGAGCTGACTTGCTCCCTAACGTAATGTGTGCGTTGTCAGTACAGTTACTCTGCCGGGCTTTGCCCTCTCATTTCAAACTCGTTGCAAACAAAATCAGAAACAGACTCTAACGAAAATTACTTCACTAAAACAGTTCACTCATATCCCAAACACATTTCAGCATGGCTAAATTCTAGCTCTGAGGTGTGTTTGTACATTTACCCACCTGTAACACAGAAGAGGAACGAGGAGACAGTGTGTCAGGTTCGAGCTCCCTGCAGTAATGAGAAACCCACAACTCACGCAGCTAAACCCGTCACCCGACCCTGCCCCTGCTGGCTGGCCCGGAGCAAACACTACACAATTCACTTTGAAGAAGGAAAATCACATTAAAATATAAAAAAACAAAACAAACAAACAAACAAACAAACAAAAAAAACACTTGGGATACCGGGATATTTATTGTGCTCGTACCATAGTTTATATAGCAAGTCTAGGGTGTTGGTTGAAACCAACAAATTGAATAAGTTCATATAGAAAATAAAGGAGACAGTCAGATGAGCTGAAAGAATCCATAGACAGACAAAGATCTCCATTCATAATTATAACATATATGCAACATTGCTCCTTATGGATAATGACTATCACATGTCTTACGATCGTGTGACTAAACAGGGTGTACAATAAATGATTAGATAGACAAAAAAAAAATGCAAACATATTTATCCTAACATATCTGTGTTTAAAATGTGACACAACACTGTAGATATCTGAGAAATAATCAAATAAGTGAAGCTGGTAATGCTGCTTGCCCAGCAACTGATGGAAACACTAATCACTGTTATGGTGACTTCAATGAAACACAGAGATAAACCCCTGTTAATTCTCAATAAAAACTTCTGTAGTCGTATGACAGAAATAAAGTCAGTCTGGTTAGTAATAAGTGAAGCTGGTAATGCTGTTTGTGGAGTTGTTTATTCCTCCTCTGCTGAGATCTTCACAGATTTAATGTCTTCTTTTCTCTTCAGTTGATTTCATCTGAGGCTGTGACTGAAGTCAGTTGTAGTTCTTGTGTTTCTGCTCGTCTCTTTTTCTGTTCTCTTCTTTCCCTCTGTGATTCTGCTTGTTAACAGGCTTATTAAGGCTGAAATTACTTCATATTTAATATACACAGATGCTGTGGCTCAGATAAGGTCCAGCTCTGGTTTATTTCTTTGCTCTTGGCTGACATGTGGCATTGCTATGGCCTGCTTGTGGCCCAGATCTGGCAAACAGGAGTGGTCCGCCCAAGTGCCGTCATTCCACGCTGCATGTGGGCCAGATCAGCATTCCACAACTTTCAGCATAAACGTAATAAGCTAACATTTAAGAACAACTAAACATCTAAGTCCAGTGCAAATAATGTATATATGTGAAAAATAACAACTTTTATCTGAGGGTGAGTAGATTTCGGACTACATGTGGTCATGTTGTTTTTAAATGCTGCCTGTGAGTTAAACAAAGAATGTATGAATAAAGCCACCAGATCTAAATGGTGGAGAGCTGTTCTTCCAAACAACAGAGTCAGAACAAATGTCCAGATGAGACATGAGCCAAAGATCATAAATCCTTACCAAGAATCAAATCAAAACCAAGTATTATAAAAGTGAAAAAGTTGTCCACTGTATGTCTATGTAAATCACTAACTCTTGTTTTCCTTTTATTTAAATGAGTGAGATGTTCAAATCTGTTTTCTCTTGTGAAATTGGATATTTTACTCTAGTTGTACTATTTGTACACAATTTTGTTCTTTATTGGAGCATTTGAATACTGGTTTTCAACTTACTGTCAAACAACACAACCCTTTATTGTCTATAAAAGATGTTCAGTATATTCCTGAAATTATGTAAATAATGTTTGACGAAAGCAGTGTTAAAAGCCACAGTTTTTGTATATGCGAGGTCTGTGTGTTCTAGACTGAATGCAAATGAATCTTCCTTGGAGGCCGTAGTGATCAGTTTACTGTTAAGATGTTTCTCTTTAGACTACAGTTACTAACAAAAATAGTTGTAAATAGTTGTCACTTCTCACTGAAGTGAATCAGACTTTCCAGTGCTAAGAGAGGATTCAAGAAGAGCTTGTTTGATGATTGTATACTATAGGCCAGGGATAGGCAACCTTGGTCCTGGAGTGTTGCTGTTCTGCAGAGTTTAGCTCCAACCCTAATCAAACACATCTGAACAAGCTAATCAATGTCTTCAGGATAAATGGCTATAGGCAGGTGAGTTTTTTTTTTTTTTGTTGGAGTTGGACTCTGCAGGAGAGCGTCACTCCAGGACTGACATTGCCTATCCCTGCTATAGGCCTATATTCTGCCAGAAAACCTGATGTTGTGTTTTTAGTTGCCACTTTTGCATGGGAAAAAGTTGCTTGTTAATGGAACAATTTAAATATGGGCTTTTCTCAAACTAGATTAAGGAGTTACTCTGCAAACAATGATGATTTTAACTGCCAGAGTACAGCTGCTAAATGTGCAAACATGTTGTCACATTAGCAGAAGTTCAGCAACATTTCAAAAGGGGAAAAGTTCCATGATAGTGTAGCGATGTATGAAGCACCACTCACATGAGCAACATGAGCATGAGAGAAATCTGCATGGGGAAATTTCCATCCTCATGTGAAACTCTATACTGTGTAGATATTGGACTATTGGAATCTTTTTTTTTTTTTTTTTTTTTTTTTTTTTTTCACGCAATTCCATACAGGTATTATTTTCTTTATTATTATCTTACATTCTTATTTTGACAGTCTGGCATTTAGAGGTTAATGTCAGAGGCAGTTGCTTATTCTGTTACTATTTCCTTCCTGTGATGGAATGTTCAAATGATCCAAAACTATTCAAACTTCAACTGTCCAATATTCAAATTTAAACAAACACAGAATTATTTTAATCTGCTAAATATGATATATTAAATCAATCTATCTTCCACAGATTAAAAAATGAGTTATGTCAATTAATTAATCAGTAAGTATTCATTTTAAATAGACAGAAATTCTGGTCACAAAGTCTAAGCATAATTACCGTCAGTAAATTCTCCACTATTTGTATGCCTTTTTTGTTGCCTTTATAGTTTTTATTGCATCTATTAATCAGAGTTTGAGGGATGGATGAGACTTGAAATGTCCATCCAATTGAGAAAGTTACACAGCAAAATCCCCAGTGTTAAATTAACACTCCTCAGTGTTTATATGTGTCCACACTACAGGGTGTTAAAAATTAACACTGAAGCAGTGTTGAAGTTAATGAGATAATTAAAGGAGAAGTTCACTTTTAAAATGAAAATTCTGTCATCATATAATCACCCTCATGTTGTTTTAAACCTGTATGAATTTCTTTCTTCTGCTGAACAGAAAGGAAGATATTTAGAAGAATGTCAGTAACCAGACAGTTTTTGGGTCCCATTGACTTCCATAGTATATTTTTTTCCTACTATGGAAGTCAATGGGACCCAAAAACTGCCTGGTTACTGATATTCTTCTAAATATCTTCCTTTCTGTTCAGCAGAAGAAAGAAATTCATACAGGTTTGAAACAACATGAGGGTGATTATATGATGACAGAATTTTCATTTTAAAAGTGAACTTCTCCTTTAAGTTAACACTGAAGCAGTGTTGAAGTTAATGCAATAATTAAGTGATTAATTAAGTGATGATTGGCTAGTAGTGGTGACACCTGATGTTAATAAGCAAAATCATTGACAGAAAGAGAAAAAACAATAACAGAAAAAAGAGAAACACAAGAACTACTGACTTCGAGTCATTACACATTGTTGCACTTATTATTACCAGTTTGACTTTATTTCTGTCATACATCTACAAAAGTTCTTGAGATTTAACAGAAGTTTAGACGGTAATGTTTTATGGAATTTTTCTTTTCAAGTTACCATTTTGGTGGTCAGTGTTTGCTTTAGTTGGGCTCTTGACCCTTTTCATTTTTTAATATTAGTTTTTCTCTGGTTGCTACAACTCTGTTTTGATGATAAAAACATTATCATCATGTAGTGTCCTGATTCACTGATGTCATTCAGAGTCTAAATTTTTGACTATATGCTTGATGCCTTGTTTTAGTATTGGTGATTGTAGCTCTGAGATTCTACAGTTTGAGATCCAACAGCAATATCAAAAATTTTGAAAATACTTTGAGCAAAGAAGTTATTGTGTTTAAACACACAGACATCAAGAATCAGCATATGAGTCTCAACAATGGTGACAATAAACAAACTAGTGACGAACAGATCAACTCTGAACATCACAATACAAGCTACTAAAGTCAGAACAAAACAATAGCAAAATAAAAGCCAACAGAAAAAAACAATGAAAATTACAGGACAATTCAGCTGCATAATTTATTCATGCTGCAATGCATGATGTCAGCCATTGATGTGTTCTGATTGGTGGCTCCCATCATGCATTCCAACATTAAGCATTTGTTTGATTGTCACCATTGTTGAGATTCATATGTAGATTCTTGATGTCTGTGTGTGATTTTAAATCCTTCAGATCTTTAAAACATTGCTGGAAGTAACTACTGCAGTGAAAAATTAATAAAACAATTAGATAATCAGTTTATAATGCTGGGTGACATCATTGAATCAGGTCACTAGTAATTTCATCATTGAAACATAACCAGGGCTGAATTTCCAAAAGCATCTTAAACTTAACTTGATCTCAGACCAACTGCAACAAAAGGTCTGTACGATCAAATTAGGCTTGCGATGCTTTCAGGAAACACAGCCCAAATCATAGTTTCTCTTGCCACAACACATATGCTCTATAACAGTGGTTCCCAAACCTGTCCTGAAGGACCCCCAACACTGCACATTTTCTTTGTCTCCCTCATCAAACACACCTGATTCAACTCATCAGCTCATTATCACATGGGTTAATGAGCTGATGAGTTGAATCAGGTGTGTTTGACTAGGGAGACAAAGAAAACGTGCAGTGTTGGGGGTCCTTCAGGACAGGTTTGGGAACCACTGCTCTATAAGCACAGAGTTGGAGCAGCCAGATAAATACTAATGTTAAAAAGTAAAGGGTCAAGAGCCCAACTAAAGCAACCACTGACCACCATAATGGTGACATGAAACGAAACATTCCATAAAACATTACCATCTAAACTTCTGTTAAATCTAAATAAGACCGTGTGTAGATGTATGACAGAAATAAAGTCAAACTGGTAAAATAATAAGTGCAATAATGGCTCGAAGTCAGTAGTTCTTGTGTTTCTCTTTCCTTCAGTGAGTCTGCTTGTTATCATCAGGTGTCACCACTAATGGCCAATCATCACTTAATTAATCACTTAATTAACTCATTAACTTCACCACTGCTTCAGTGTTAACTTAATTATCTCATTAACTTCAACACTGATTCAGTGTTAATTTTTAACACCTTGTAGTGTGGACACATATAAACACTGAGGAGTGTTAATTTAACACTGGGGATTTTGCTGTGTAAGAAGAGAATGTTGGGAGGTTGAGAAAAAAAAATAAAAAATAATAATGATTACCAGTAGATGCCAATGTTACAGCAACATCACAGTCCATTTGGAGTCCTTAAGGGTAAACCTGATAAAAACCTGATATTGAATTACACATAAGATGCTGTAGAAGGTGACTAAAAATACACTGTATGGGAACTAGATATGTGAATTATTGTTATGTAAATGTTTTATTTAAATTTGAATATGACTAGGTAACAGTGAACTTATGGGAATGATGGACAGATAACTTCTCTATAAACATCTCAACACATACAAATATCTTGTTCAGTCAGTCGTGTCGGGTGAGGATCACTGTATATCAGCTTATATCAGGTAAGATCTTATTTATGCTCATAATGATTCTCATAAGTCTCTTTAAATCAAACACACTGTGGCATGTGTTGGTGTGTGATCATGGACTGAGGAGTTATTTGGAGTAATTCTATTCATGTTCTGACAAGGGCTGACCTCTTAAACCGCCTTTAGAAATGTGGTTGAAACTGCGTATGGATACTAATACTCAGTTTACAGTGTGTGATTTTAATATTGAGATATTTGTATTAAATACACTCTGATTACTTGTGAGCACTGAAAACAATAAATAACACAAAGATTATTAAGTATGTTTTACAAAAAAATAAATTTCAGTCTTTCTGCTTCAAAATGTCAGTTAAATTCAATGTTACTTGCAGAATCTTTGTAATTACTTGTGAACTTAGCAATTTATGAGTGAAAACTGTTTCTATCTCTTCTCTCTTTTTTTCCAGTGCACTCGTAGATCTTCAATTGCTTTTTAATATATTTAGTTTTTGACTCACACTTTGTGATTATATGATGATTCATATACGATAATTTCTGTGATCAGTTTTGGTTTACTCTTTTGGAAATGTTAATGCAGTATTCAGTTGCTCATTAAGTTAAATTATTCTTAATTTAATTGCTTAACTTAATAGGAACTTTTCATTCATTTTAAACTATCAATGTTTAAAATTGTCCTCTCTTTCAACATGTAAATTGATAAATTCAGTGGAATTTTCCATAAGTGTTTGAAAACAGAGGGGACACAAACATAAGTCATGCATCAATGCCAAGCTCATTTGTTTTTTTTCCTCTGAACCGAAAAGAAAACTCTTCCTCCTGGCTTTTGGATAAAGTGAAATATCGGACTGTCAGAACTGTCAATGGATTCCTCTCTCCATAAAGGTGATTTTTCTTGTCATAATTAGCAAAGACTAGTTCATGCTGCCCAAAAATCCTTTATGAACTACAGTCATCTGCAGTCAGATGATGAATGTAGTTTTCTCACACTCTAAATTGCAGTACAGTCCAACACATTTTCACGTGTTTTTTCTTATTTATTTTATTTATTATTTCATGACAGGTTTTAAAAGAGGACTAACTATCATCTTTGTTATGCTGTGTAAGTATGAATGTTTGTTTTTTTGTTCCATAACATGTCAAAAGGAATATTCTACATATATATGACACTGTTTGGGTTACATGTTTGTTGGAGCATCTGAAATTGTTTGGTCTTCAGATATTAGTTTTTTAGGCCAGCTGACAGTTATTTCATTGTGCCCTTTGAAAGTGAAATGTGAAGGCCAATATGATAACTCATATTGCCATTTGAAGCCATTTTTGCTGTGGCGCCCAGGGAGCGATTGAGGGTTTGGTGCCTTACTCAAGGGCACCTCAGTCATTTCCTGCTGGTATTGAGAATTGAACCCACAACCTTCGAGTTATCCGTTTGACTCTCTAAACATTAGGCCATGACTGCCCCGTTGATTTGTATTATTATTTTTCAGATGTCTTGACACTAAATTGGGCCTTTACAACTATCACACCAGAAAAGACTACAATTGGTAATGTATTGTGCTTTGAACTGAGCTGTTGCCTTTTTCCTGTATATGCATGTCATTAGCTTTGCATTCCTTCATGAGAAGTAAAGTTGGATCTGTATTAGAGTATAAATCTTGTGAAATCTAAATGTTTATTGTGATTCATTATGAAGGATACTGTAAGTGAACTGCTTCCAATGTTAATTTGTACTGTATTACTCAAGCTTGGCAATACTGCCTCCCATTTATAGTTTAATATTTTGCTAATAATAACAAGATATATAAATGCTCAGCTGCACTTCTGGATAGATTTTTCTACCTTGTTTATAAACATGTACATTTCTTAAAATATTTTCATTAGCTAATCTGTCAGACCCCTGCTACAACCACACTGTGCTGGATGAACCATGGAGAGCTATAAATTATACAGATTTCATCAATTCATATTACGTTTGTGACACCAATGTCTCCTGGAGCGGCTGGTATCGTCTTTTCATTGATGGCCTGAGCGCTCAGATCTCAGACACGTGTGTTGAAGTTGATAGTTGTAGCACTGATGTCCCACTCTGGATACGTGGTGGACACCCAACAGTTGAGGATGGAGTCGTCACTCGAGATGTTTGCGGTTACTATGACAATTACTGCTGCTATTATGGGTCATATCCCATTAAAGTAAAAGCCTGTCCAGACAATTATTATGTCTATGAGCTGGTTGCACCAACTGTGTACTGTGCAGGATACTGTGCAGGTAATTATATTCACATGAGCTCTTTCTACACATTCATGATATCATATGTGTATCTGTTCATTAATCACTATTCATCCAAACTTGCAGACGTTAGCAGTATTAACACTAGCTCTACAACTGTCTTACCAGTGACCATCTCAACTGGTAATGTAACACATTGTCTCTTGACTAATTTTCTGGCCTGATGAATGTGATGATCTGTACTATGAAATATGACTGAGTGACTGGGCTTGTGTCAGTAGGTGAAGATGTTAGAAATGCAGTTAAGAAACTTTTTCCTTTGCAAACCACCATCTCTGGCTGCACATAAAGACCAAGTGAAATGATCATTTTAAAATAAGTAAATGTAGGACAGGTATTAAACATACTGACATCCACTTGGGTGACTATGTTTTATTTGTACAGAAACTGCATTTGCAGTGGCTGATATACCAAAAAGACATTTATTCTTTACCCCAGGATGTATCATGCATTTTATTTCTGAGGCCTAACATTACAGATTTGTGTTATTTGTGGCATTGTTTTCCTCTGCTGAGATCTTCAGAGATTTAATGTGGTCTTTTATCTTCAGTTGATTTCATCTCCAGAAGTCAGTTGTAGTTCTTTTGTTTCTCTTTTCTTCAGTGATTCTGCTTGTTATCATCAGGTGTCTTCAACAATCCAACAATCATCACTCAGTTAATTATTTAATTATCTAATTAACTCTAACACTGCTTCAGTGTTACTTTTAACACCCTGCTGGTGGTTCCCATATGAACACAGAGCGGTGTTAATTTAACACCGGGGAATTTACTGTGAAGAAGGTCTTTTATTAGACCAGCAAGATAAAAAAAACACACCAATGCAATAAAACACAATGACAGTTTTTGAATTGTTGTGTGAACTCATCTTCATTTAATAGTCCACTGCACAGACACAACTGGTGACTCTTCGTGGACACACAGACATAGTTTTATGGACTGGATCAGAAGTGTTACAAATGACCACAGAAAAACCCTTTGCAGACACTGTAAATCCGGCATTGGGTGTTCTCCAGTTATGTTAAGTACATGTTAAGATAAATAGGGAGACCAAAACATTAAATGTGTTATTTACTGTCCTCTACAATTGTAACCAGTGTTGTGGGCAATGCATTACATGTACAGTAAAGTGTAATTTTACAGTCATGTTTGATATGAGATTCTTTAGGTCTGTGTAGCGTGATACTCTTGTAACACAAAGTTAATATTTATTTGTTTAATAAACCACTGCTATTTAAACTCTAACCACAATTAATTTTAAGAAAATGTATTACAACATTTTTCAAGCATCAGAATTTTTATATATATATATTTTTCATTACAGCTAATCTCTCTGTTGACCCCTGCTACAACTACACTGAGCTGGATGAACCATGGAGAGCCAACAGCAGTCAAACACCAAACTCGTACAAGTGTGACACGTCTGTCTCCTGGAGCGGCTGGTATCGTCTCTTCATTAACGGCCTGAGCGCTCGTATCCCAGACACATGTGTTGAGAAGTATCACTGTGGCACTGAAGTCCCGCTCTGGATACGTGGTGGACACCCAACAGTAACAGATGGAGTCGTCACTCGAGATGTCTGCGGTCACTGGGACAATTACTGCTGCTATTACGGGTCTTTTTCCATTAAAGTCAAAGCCTGTCCAGACAATTATTATGTCTATGAGCTGGTCAGTCCAACCAAATGTGATTCAGCATATTGTGCAGGTAATTATAAATGCATGAGCCCTTTTTATTGTTTGTTTGTTGATTCATTGGTAACATCAGTAGTCACACCAGAGACAGCCTCAGCTGGTAATGTAGTCTGATGTTTCACTTCCTTTCAAAAGATGCTCTGTTATAATTAGTGCTTTCACAAAGAACACAGTAATTCAGTATCTGAGTCTGATTTATCACCTGTTTTCAATCTGTTATTGTTTCAGTTCCTTTACAGCCAGGCACTTACACAACATTTACCAGTTCTACATCTACAACTTCTACCAGTTCTCCATCTACAACTTCTACCAGTTCTACATCTACAACTTCTACCAGTTCTACATCTACAACTTCTACCAGTTCTACATCTACAACTTCTACTAGTTCTACATCTACAGGTGAGTGTGACTCTATAAGTAGCATTATTGATTGACCTCTTGACCTTGTCCCGTCCCCTGCCCTTGGGTTGACCTTGACCTCACATGACAGTGATATTTTGAAGAAAGTTGGTAACCAAACGACTGATGGACCCCATTGACTTCCATAGTAGGAAAAAAAAAATACTATGGAAGTCAATGGGGACCAGCAACTGTTTAACTGTTTAATTACCAACCTTCTTTAAAATATCTTCTTTTGTGTTCAGCAGAAGAAAGGAAATTATACAGGTTTGGAACAACATGAGTGTGAGTAAATGATGACAGCATTTTCATTTTTGGGTGAACTATCCCTTTAATATTGAGACGAATATTCTCACATTTTGACTTTTCTTTTCCAATCAATTTATCAATAGTTTTCCATATTATTCTACTATAACCTTGTGCATTTCTAATGATTTCAAGAAAAAAACTGGCTTTGGCCTTTCTAAGCTCAGCTGTAACTTTATTTCTTTGACTTGTAAAGGCAAATCGATCCATTGTTAGTCCTGATTTTAGAAATGTTTTTAGCGCCATATCTTGCTTTTTCATCATATCCCAAATAATTTTGTTGGGTGGACCAGACAGGGTGGACCAGACAGTTCAGATGGCCAGGATGGACTAGATAGTTCAAGTGGCCAGGGTGGACCAGACAGTTCAGGGGACTATGGCGGCGCGGCCTCCATGGTCCTATCAGGGGACCCACAGTAAATGAGGAACCGCTCAATAACAGGGCATAGTCCATGTATTGTTCAAGTGAGAAGTGAAATTTTCCGCCAGGCAGTCCATAGCGCAGGGGTTCGTCTAATCCACATCTAAAAATGTCCTTGAGTGCTACGTCATTAAAATCTACCTTGTGACAGAGTTCGCAAAAGTACTTGACATAATTCTCAGTGGTCCGGTTGTTCTGATGAAGACAAAGGAGGTCAACTGCTGGGTTCATGGTTTTGGGTCAAGTATTCTGTAACAGGATTCCACTGGAGGCAAGTTATAAAGAACCCAAGTGCAGTTTATTACAAATAAAACAAAACATAAAACAAAAACATGGCGTGATCCAAAATCTATCGTCATAGCCATGGTCGACAATGATGCATTCACCGGTTCCTATGATAAAAATCCATTTGCATTCAAACATTATGATCTGGAGTTCCTAGCCGTCTATGTTGATGGTCAGCAATTTCCCGCTAAGCCTCTACAACCAAATTTCAAAGCAGGATTGGCAGTGATTTTATCAGCTGGCGATGATGACCGGAAGATACCTTAAAAACCAGGAACTCTCTAGCGACAGGAGTGATTTCCTGGAGGAGACATTTCCCTCATCAAGTCCGGGAATATCAGACTCGTTTCAGACAACCATTGCCAAATACTGTTAATTTATTAATTTATGCTGTATTTGACAGCATCACTGAAGTGTCTAACCATAGACAGGTCCTGGTCGATTACTATTGAGATGAATACGGTACAACTCACGACAATCATGGATAAAATTACGTGCAGGACTCATTTTCTCTGTGTTTTACCGAGCGATCAACTACTCAAAACCCCTATAAGGATCTTACCATCGATGGGGATTATTAACACCCACCCTGCACGGATGCCGGGGGAGCATTGGGTCGCTGTTTATTTAGCCCAAGTGGGCCCACCTTGTTTTTTCGACAGTTTCGGCAACCCCCCCAACAGCACCCGCTTTCCAGTCACCATCAACAACTTTCTAGCAACCAATGATGTCGACGTATTATATTCCGACAGACACGTCCAGGATTTTTCATCAGATACCTGCGGACAGCACTGCGTGTTTTTTCTATATCATTTAGCCAGAGGTTATGACTATAACTATGTGATGAAACTATACACCGATGATTATATTAAAAATGATAAAATGGTATCGCTCTTTGTGAAGAGATTAAGACTGTATGTTTGTAATGTTAAAATGTTTTTGTGTGGTCAGTGTGTACAGACATGTAATACTTCAATGAATTATGTTCGGCATATAAAGAAAAATTCTTAAAACCGTCGTATTTTTTATAGTCTTTTGTTTTCAGATTTAATCAAACAGTACATATCCACATCGTATATTAACATCCATGAAAATATAAGGAGTTGTTAAAATTCTAACCATTGCCTTCGATCAATATTCTGTGATTTAAACACGTCATCTTCTGCCTCTGGATACACAGAACATAAATATCTTTGTGCTTTTTTAGAAGGACGAACATGGGGGGACGTGTGTATAACAGGTTTACTCTTTAGAGAATTAATCACACGTCTAACATGATGATTTGGCACTGTAGAAAAAGGGATGTTTAATTTGGCAAAAGCCTGTAGAAACTCTAGAAGGTCTTCTGTCATCCCGACTCTTTTGCGGGGCCGTAACATTTTTTAACAAAACGATCATGTGTGAACCTTGTACCACTCTACCCCTGAACACAATCTCCCCCAACTCGTTCCATGCGCTTAGTCCTTTAGCTTTAGACAACTTGTCTAATATGTATCGGCTGATTTTCACACTTCTCGACGGTACATTCTTAAGAACTTCGCCCACAACATCTTCCACAGCTCTGGCATCTTCGACGTTAGGATTTGGTTGTTCATCTTTATGACCGGGGTCAGGATTTTTTTTTATCGGCCACAAATTTTATTTCAGCTTTTCTCTTTTTCAGTTTTCAGTACTGTTGTTGATTGACCGAAATGGTACCATAGAAGATGTTAAGTGCTACTTCACACAGCGTTAAAATAAATTCGTTGGATGCCGATTTTAAATTAAGATGTTGTTGTTTAGGAGCGGCTTTATGTAGCAGTTTTAACATCAATAGATGTTTACAAAGTCTGGCGGACATGGCGATTTATCTAGTTCTTCTTTTTTTCTGGATATAAACCACTTGATGGTCGGAAAGCAACCCAGTTCTGAGACGGTATTGTTCAGGAGTTTTTGCTTTATAGTCTTAGCCTGGCTAACGTCAGACCAAGTCTCATTTGAGACTTGGTCTGGGAACCACGTGTTCATTTTCTCGTATTTGAGGCGTGGTTTATGAATGCCCAGAGCCGTATATTGGGCGCTATGAATGTCTATCAAATGCGCCTGTATGTAGCTCATAGCCAATCGCTTCAATTATACCAGATGACCCATGTAGAGCGGCAGAAATTCGACGAGGAAAAAGACGATGGGTCAAAGATTTATTTGTACACGATGGCGTTTAGCGAATATTACCGTTTGTGCAAGATAAACATGAGGGTAGAAGGTAACGTCGAGTCTGATGCCATGTTGGATTCATAGATATAAACAAACTGCTTCGGTGTCGTCATCGTCTTGCTGCTCCCTCCCCGTTCTGTGATTGGTTCCCTTTTTCAGGGGAAAATTTGGTCCATGGTGTCCAGACTGCCTAGCAGCGTGAATAAAATCGCGCTGCGAGCAAGGCAGTATGGGGAAACCCAGGCTATTATAGACTATCATTAGATAGCCAAAAGGTTGGCTGATCGCATCATGATAACACTCCATAAAGTATTTTGTGTTTCCAGGATACATTTGTCGTCCAAGCACCGCTACTTGATTGGCATCCCAAGGATTTTTAAACAGAATCATGTAATTGGTGTTTAAGCTGATGGTTCGGCTGGATTTACCCTGAACAAAATTTTTTTTGCAGTATATAAATAGCGCTGAGATTACGATGATGTACATACTGCGTAAAAACTCTTTGAAGTTCAGAGTTCCCGCTAGCTTGCTGCATGAGGTCATCCACAATTAGAAGATTTGTAATGGTGACAGGAAGTAAATCATCATCACTGAGGCTCTGGGGTATTCCTTCTACAAATGTAATGTCATACAATTTAATAATTCAATGTACAGGGGTTGCCAACAATCATACAAATTTTTTTTTTTTTTAATTTTCTTGGAAATTAAATTCAAACCTTTTTCCAACAAAAGTTGTACAAAACAAGACTTTCCAGAATTGGACGGTCTGCTTATAACACAACTAAATGGATGTTGAAGTCTGAAATCAATCATCCCGTGACCCTCTGTGCATCATCAGATCAGTAGCCATAAGGGAGCGTGGTGAAGTCGGACAAAAGTCTGCATTTATTATACACCACCTTAAACCTTTTAATGACTGATTTGTTATGCAGTGTGAGACTCTTTTTATTCCTCACAATGTTTTCAGTGTGGGCCAGGATGTATTGCGTACTATCATGCAACGTCACATAGCTTGGGAATTTTTAGCATTCAGCGTTATACCCTTAGCTTTCATGCACACTTTACCTTTGGCCGTGTGATAGCCGTAAGATTTAGGTCCGATTTAAGATTTAGGATTTAAAGGGGACCTATTATGCAAAATTCACTTTTGTATGGTGTTTGGACATAAATGTGTGTTGGCAGTGTGTGTACACAACCACCCTACAGTGAAAAAAATCCACTCACTCCTTTTTTTTTAATCCCCATAAATCATAAGCAGTCTCTCCAAACGACCCGTTTTCAGAATGTGGCTTTAGTGACATCACTAAAGCCACAGGCCCCGCCCACGAGTGTTGACTGACACTGCCGTTATAACTTAGACCCGCCCTGATCGAGTTCACTGCGAGTTGTACACATCAGCCATTGCTGCAGCAATGCACTCGCGAGAAGCGTCGAAGCATCTCCCAAGCGTTGAAGGTGTTGTAGTAGCAGGATGTATTCATTCACATAGCTCTCTTTATTTACTCTTGAAATCTGCCAGCCAGTGAAGACGAGGTGGATTCATTTTGTTTTCAAAGAAAATGCTCCCTCAACTCTACAGAAATGTATGTAACTTAAGTTACTTATGCACTTCTTATACTGTTTACTCAGCTCTAACAGCGATTTTCTGAAGAAAAACTGATGCTTCATCTCTTGTGTGACATACAGTAAACTTTATTAAACTCATCAGTATATTTTGTGTCATCATTCAGACAATTCAGATCGTCAAATGGAGTCCTACAGCAGGCTTGCATTAATAGTGTATACAAGCAATGCCAAATAGGTTATAATCGTAATTAAACTAAACTATACCTTTTCCAACTCCATACAGCATATATTCTCTGACTCTGTAGGCATTTTTATGGTCGAAATGAACACCAATACTGTGACTGTCTGTTTTATTATTATCATCTTCCCTGTTCTAGCTCTGGTCGAGGCGGGATTCGCGGCTGCTTAGACTCCGCCCCCTGTGACATGAACCAGCAGCTCATTAGCACTTAAAGGAGAAGCACTAAAACAGTGCGTTTTTCACAGACCCAAAAAATGATGATTTAAACTAGGGCTGCACGATATTGGGAAAAAAATTACATTGCGATATTTTTTTCCCAACGATATATATCACGATATTGCGAGCCATCAATCCAGGCTAAAGTCAATAATTACCATTCCATGTTATTAATAATTTCACTAATAAGCAAGCTTCATTACAAGTAACAAAAAGGCCACTTAATATTTTATTCCAGAAACATATTTCTCTCAGAATTCGGTGAACGTTCTACACAGGACCTAACGTTCTTCAGGTTCTAGGACCCGAAAAGTATGTTTTCTGTGCTGATTCAGTGACACGTTCATGTAAACAGCACCTAGAACCAGCAAAAGTAATGATTAATAATATGTAAAATATTACAGTGAGTCATTTTAATTGTTTATTAATAAACAAGTGTTTTCTGTAAAGATGAAGTTGACAATTACTGACTCGCGATCTTCGCAGCAGTGATCGGGAGAAATGCACTTTTCATACAGATACAAATTTTTTTTAATGGTTCTTCTGTAGATAATAGTTATATTTCTATTTTTTTTTATTATTATTGTTATTTTTAGGTGTGTGAGGCGAGTAGACTACATTTTATGCTGAGTTTCGGTTCATGGATGATAGCTTAATCTCCAGTTCAGGCGCTGGCTGCTAGGCCTATATTTAATTTTTAGGCTAGGCCCTATTTATTAAATCCAGAAAATTGGATAATGAAATACTGATTAAAATTAAGATACAATTAATACAAAACGAAATTCGTTTTAAAGAAAGGCTTTGTGCTTTCTGTCTCTCTGAAAGTTTTAAAGCCGTCTTTTAGTGCGGCTTTCATAACGGTCGCGTGACGCGTCCATAATGTCACGTAACATTGTTTTTTCCTCATAAATGCGAACACGAAACGATTTTTTTAAAAAGACAACCATCCACGACTTTATAACACTCCAGCAAAGTAGCCTACCTCTTTTTGGTCAACATCCTCCTTTTTGTAGACGAAATAGGCTAGTCCCAAATAGCTGATTTTGATTTTGTTGCGGAGGATCCTCTTCGTCGCGCATTTTTAGCTATAGGATTGCCAGTGAATGTTGGCTGTTGGCTGTGAGCGTGAGCGCGGCAGAGCAAACAATCACTGTTCAGGCACGCGGAACGCGTATGTCACCACAGCAAAAAGCCATACAACAAACTCGTGTTTACTGTGTGCTACCGTTCTCTTACACTATGGGTGCTACTAACGTTACCCTTCGCATCGCATGTTCCGGCGATGTGACTATCGCTCATTTGCACATTGCGATGTCGATGTTAAAACAGAATATCGTTCAGCCCTAATTTAAACGTGCTGTAAATAAAATTCTGTTGGGTATTTTGAGCTAAAACTTCACATACACACTCTGGGGACATCAGAGAATTATTTTACATCTTGTGAAAAGGGGCATAATAGGTCCCCTTTAAGATTTAGGATTTAACTCTGTAATATAATCCCCATCGTCTATTTCATTCGTCAGCTCCCCCAAATGATACCCCAGAGGCGGTTCCCAGTCACCGTCCCTAGACACGAATATGACTCTGTCTGTGTCTGAGTATAGCAGTCGGTCACCGAGTCTGTCCATCAATTCGTACAATTCCAGTCGGGCATGTGCCGTTGTAAATGCACCTACAAACACGTTAATATTGCACGTCTCACAAACATCGCCTTTGGCAGGTTTATGTTGGACGAGAGCTACGGCGTCTGAGACAAATCAAGGTCAAGGTCAAGGTAGCATTTATTGTCCACAAATGTGAAATATGTCAGTGTGTCAGTATTGCCAAAAACGATTCTGGTGAATTCTTCGGGGTCGTTCACCAGGATGGTTCGCTGTAATTCAGAATCATCCCCAGAGGCTATTCAATAGTAGTTTATTGATAGCCCTCTGGGCGGAGTTGTGCTTGATCTTTTCAGGGTCAAGTTGAATCCCCTCTTTTTCAAAATACTCAAGAATGTAACCCTCTTTCTCAGCATCCGTGTCAAAATTTGATGGGTACCCCGAAGCTTGTTGTTTCAACCGCAAAAACGTTTTTACGTAATCGCCAAACAACGTATCTGACCGCTGTGGAAAATGCCAAACCTTGTCTATCCTGGTTATAACATAACCCTTCTCTACGGTTTTTAAAAAGCTTGATGCTTCGATCACAATGTTTAATGGCAAACAAATACAATTATGGTATGTGTGTATACATAAAACCTCATATAAACGGATTAATCTATGTTGTATACCCCTCGTTGGCCATGCCACAAAGAATATGAACCATAAGCCTTCTTTCACGATGGTCTTCAGTTAACATGTAAAAGGTTTGAGCAAAATTATAGTCGTTCTCTATTTGCATATTATGGATGCAATTCTCTTCCGCTTGCTGGTGCCGATATAATTCATTGTTTATTCCCTGCATATGGCATTTTTGCGCTTCCTGAATATAGCGATCCTGTGCATCTGTGTCTAAGAAACTGTTCGATGAACTGATCCAATCTGTGATGTGTCTCAATATGTACCCCTTCTAAGTGGTTACGAATATGGCTGTTCAGCGTATCTATTCTGTTAATGAGTGAGCGAATCAGAGCACTATCATTCAATGGCACATCACTCCTAGGAGCCGATGGGTGAGACGCTTTTTGTTCCGGCTCTTTGTTTTCTTTCTTCTTATTCTTCTTCTTCTTCTTCTTTTGACATGTTTCGTTGCTAACTATTCTTGAATGGTCTTAAGTGCACTTATGGTTCCATGTTATATAACGATGCAAATGTGTCAGAATCCAATACACCGGCTGTCAATATAATGCTTACATGTACTAATAATATAATGTTATGCTTTGGGCCGTGTTAAACTGACACTGTGCTTAACGGGTTTATCGCCACCCACAGGGCTGGAGTGGTTATAACATCTGTTTTGCATTGGTTTATTGAGATAAACTTCAAGAATCAGCACATGAATCTCAATAACGGTGACATGCTTCATGCAGCAATGCATTCTGGGTGTATAATACAAAACTCATCAGTGGCTCCCAAAATGCATTGCAGCATGAAGCATGTCACCGTTATTGAGATTCAAGCGCTGATTCTTGAGGTTTGAGTGTGTTTAAATGGAGCAGATGATCAAAATGTTTGTTATTATTATTATTGTTATTATATAGTTTTTCAAAACTAAACATGGTGTGATATCATGCTGTAGAAACATTATTGTAATCAATTTTATGAAATCAATAACACATAATATTACATGTTGATTATAGGCTTTTTCGACTTCATGCAGCTCAGTGCAGACCGATCGGCAGCTGACTTGAAGCAGCGCATGCCGGTTAGAAATTTTGTCGGACTAGATCCAGCGCCGACGCCACGTGACTGTGACGTATGCCATCAAAGTACCGCGAGAGCGATTCGAGAGTAGCCGGAGAACTCAGCCAGCACAGCTTCTCAAGAGCGGCTGCACTGGGCTGCACGAGGGCTGATGATGACACAGCTGTTCCACAATTGGCCAGATTCACCGCATGACAACAATCACGTGTGTTTCGTGTTTATTCGAAAGTGTCCGACTTCACGTCTCCGTTTGCAGCTCCTCCTCCGCCTGCACGCGGCTACTCTCACCGATCGGTTACATCCAGCTGCAGCCGATGTCGAATACACCTTATGTCATTGTCATCATCATCAAGTAGCTGACATCATCTGATCATATTATAAACCATAACAAACAGTTACAGCAGCCAGAGAAAAACTAACATTAAAACATGGAGAGTCAAACTGCCCAACTAAACACCATAATGGTGATATCAAAACAAACTATTAATTTCAATAAATCATCAACATCTAAATATTTGTTAATCTCAATAAGAACTTTTCCACACATATGACAGAAATAAAGTCTGGTTAGTAATAAGTGAAGCTGGTAATGCTGTTTGTGGAGTTGTTTAATGAAGTTGGAGCCTGACATCCAAAGTTTACACGTCAACCCAGTTTTAATTTTCAATAAAAATTTGATGTCTGAGTGATGATGGAGTCCATGTCCAATAACATTTCTAGCTGGGGTGACTCACATTGTGGACATAATATGAGCACACAGTGAGTGTACTATGCGGTTACACTTTTAGCTCAATGTGAACTCACATTTGGCTCGTTTCCACTGAGCGGTACGGTACGGTACCGTACCACTTTTTAGGTACCCTTCCATTGGGGTACCTAGCACAGTGGAACGGTACTAAAAGGTGGAGCTAGACTCACTGCGGGACGTTGATTGGTTGACAGAGAATCGTCACTTGCGCGTGCTACAAGGGGAATGACAACATAAGAAGCGCCATTTTTTAATATACAGTTTAATATAATACTACTGTTACTGTATCACGAAATGTAATTTTAAGAGTTTTTCAGGCGAGAATGTAGTTGTTTAAAGCTCAAATCTGTGGTTTATTTATAAAGATGATTTTTTTTCCCCCGGTTGTGAGATCCATGCGGTCAGTGGGTGCTCGGCGCTCATGTTTCCCGGCTGGATGAGCCTTTCCTCGGCTAGTTCTTCTGACGTTCGCCGCTGACTGTAGTGGTTAAACATGAGATATAAATTCGTCTTGTGTAGACCTAACGGGCGATCTTTGGTCTCGTGGATATATAATTTGTTCCCTGTCAATCGTTTTGGCTGAGGGCTAAGTTTAGTTTCATAGTAACGTTATAGGCTATTTGTATTTAACTTTACTGTTGTAAAGTTAGACTAGAGCGCTGCATTTGGATATTTGACTGAATTGTTTGCTTTATTTCTTATTGTATAGCTTCTTGTACCTTTTACTTAAACTTTTATATTGGTTATTATTGATAAAACTGAAATTTTACCAAAATAAATATGGTTTCTTGTCATTTTTTATTACAAGATTATCACTGATGTTTATTGCAACATTTGTACAAATGCATATATTGCCTGGAATATGTTTAAAAAATATATATTTAAACGAAAAGAGGTAACGTTAGGGTTGTGTTTTAAATTTTGTTTTGTTATAAATAGAATAACGTATAACGTGCAGTGAATAATCAATATGCGTTGCGCATGAACCACATTTGTGTCCCTATAATGTTTAATTTATTTAAATGAAAACGAGAAGAGGCAGAGTGGTGTTTTATAACATATTTCGTTTTATTGTTGCTTAAAATGTACATACAGAGTAACAGAGATAACCGGAGTAGCAGAGCGAGCTGAGTGACGCTTTTAAAAACGTGCTGTAGGCTACCATTTGCATGTAGGTGTCGCACATGGCAAGTACAAACTTTGCGTACTTGATATTGAGAAAAGCCTAATGTCGGCGCTTGTCTTCTTGTGACAAACATGTTGAGGAGAAAAAACAAGATCTGCTGTATGTCATCCATTGTAGTTTACTATGTTCTTCTTCGCGCGAAAATGATGTAGATCGAAACATCACGCCTATCAAGTAAGGGTACTGTTGGCAGTGGAAACGCTAGCCAGATCATGGTTAACAGACCCGAACCGTACCATACTGTCCCGTACCGTACCATGCTGCTCAGTGGAAACGAGCCAATTGTGATCATATGGAGAGATCACTGTGAGATCAACATGTTGACAGGGCAAGGCACTGGTGCTCATTACTGCATGTACTGCTCTATGAGATTCCAAGATTTTTTATTGTGTAATAAACATCCACCATATATGAATAAATATTAACTCATTTTGCACTAGTGCAAATTACACCTGTGCATGCAACTATAATGCTATTCCACATGCTTCTGCACTAAGTACAGCAATAATATCAATACCACAACATCTCCAAGACTTGCCAAAACAACAACAAACAACACCACTACTACCAGTCCCCATAATTAATGTCTTCATGATGAACACAATAATAAATCAGGGTGTGATTTGTCAAAATTTTCCATCTGTTAATATTACAGGTCATTTACTGACAGTCATTTTAACAACATCTACCAGTCTCACTACTGAAGGTGAGCATGTTTCTGGGCTGAATTTGACTTTCATAAGATGCTCCTCCATAATTAGTCTTCTTGAAGAACACATAATTCAGCATCTGAGTCTGATTTATCATCTGTTTCCATCTGTTATTATTTCAGTTTCTTTACTTCCAGTCACTTCCACAATATCAACCAGTTCTGCTACAGGTGAGAATGATGTTGGACTGTGATATTGATATGTAACCTTCCATAATTACTGTCTTCATGAAGAATACTGTACTTCATCTAAATTTGACTTTTCTATTTTGTAAATGTTACAGGCCATTTACTGACATTCACTTCCACATCATCTGCCCGGCCCACTATTACAGGTGAATGTATTTAACAAACTAAAGTGTTGTTTTGGTTTTCAAAAGAAGCTCCTCCTAATTTTTGTGTTTGGAACATTGAAAATACAAGACTTCACCATTAGTGAGTTTTTAAAGGCAAAAACAAACAAGAAAATGACAAACAGGTGGAAGTAACCAGAACATGATGAGTCCATGCAATGGGTTAAAGCAGTGGTTCCCAAACCTGTCCTGAAGGACCCCCAACACTGCACGTTTTCTTTGTCTCCCTAATCAAACACACCTGATTCAACTCATCAGCTCATTAACCCATGTGATAATGAGCTGATGAGTTGAATCAGGTGTGTTTGATGAGGGAGACAAAGAAAATGTGCAGTGTTGGGGGTCCTTCAGGACAGGTTTGGGAACCACTGGGTTAAAGGATATGCAATTCATGATATGATTAAGGAGATGGGAGGAGTGCCCTCTGGTGGTTATCGTGGGCACTACAGCTGGCGGTTGTAACCGCAAGCCTCCAAAATCATTGTCTGCATGAAAAACAGTAATTCAGCATCTGAGTCTGAATCATCATCAGTTTCCATCTGTTAGGTTTCAGTTCTTTCATAGATGGTCACTTCCACAACATCTATCAGTTCTAATATATTTTAAATGCCACCCTCCATAATTAGTGTCTGTCTTCTTGAAGTAGAACACAGTAATTCAGCATCTGAGTCTGATTTATTTTCTGTTTCTATTTGTTATTCTTTCAGTTCCTTTACAGCCAGACACTTCCACAACATCAACTTCTACAGGTGAGGATGATGTTACACAGGACTGTGGTATTGAAATGCCCTCCATAATTAGTGTCTTCATAAATAAAACAGTATGACATCTAAATCTGACTTGACATCTCTTTCCATCTTATCAATGTTACAGGTAATTTACTGAGACTCACTTCCACAATATCTACACAGCAAAATCCCCAGTGTTAAATTAACACTGCTCAGTGTTTATATAACCACACTCTCAGACCCCCGGTTTCACAGACAAGGTTTAAGCCTAGTCCCAGACTAAAATGCATTTTTAAGCGGCTTTAACTGAAAGCAACTTCCACTGATATATCTTAAAATATGTCAGTGCCATCGTTTTGTCTCAAGATGCACACCAGTTATGTGTTTTTCTAGGGCATGTTTATAAAAGCTACTTAAATGTCCTAATTGAACTAAGGCCTAATCCTGGCTTTATCTAAGCCCTGCCTGTGAAACCAGGCCAGAGTGTTATAAGTGTTAAAAAGCAGTGTTAAAGTTAATGAGATAATTAAGTGAATAATTGAGTGACGATTGAGCAGTATTGAAGACACCTGATGTTAAGCAGAATCACTGAAGGAGAACATTACAAATTTTAAGTCACCATTATCGAGATCAGTGTCTGCTTTAGTTGGGCTATTGACCCTTACATTTTTTACTTTAAATTTAGTTTGGCTGCTGTAATTCAGTTATAACAGCCAGATGAATAAAACGAAAAAGTGATCTGATGGTGTTGATTGTGTTTTAACAATATTTTTTTACCTGAATCATTAAACTTATTTAGAACCTAATCTCTGAGTTAGGTTTAATTATTGATTATAACAGTATTGTTCTTGCATAGCATAATATATTTTTACATTTCATAAAGTTGTTCTGAGACCAAAAGTCTCTCTCTTTTTTTTATTTTATTTATTTTATTTTATTTTTATTTAGACACATAGACATCAAAATCAGCTTGTCATTCATGGCTCCCATCATGCATTGCACCATGAATAAATAATGAGGTTAATTTTCTTGTTCATTTACATCAGTGGTTCCCAAACCTGTCTTAGAGTACCCCCAACACTGCACATTTTCTTTGTCTCCCTAATCAAACACACCTGATTCAACTCATCAGCTCATTATCACATGGGTTAATAAGCTGATGGGTTGAATCAGGTGTGTTTTATTTGGGAAACAAAGAAAACGTGCAGTGTTGGGGGTACTCCAGGACAGGTTTGGAAACCACTGATTTACATTATTCTTACTATTTTATTTTATTTCAGCTGTTTTTATGTGACTTTTTTTAGTTGCTTGTTTTCTAATGTTCAGAGTTGATCTATTTATCTGAATATGCTGTTTATCACCATTGCTGAGATTCATACGCTGATTCTTGATGTCTGTGTGTGCCTAAAAGAAAAAATATTTTTGTATCAAAATAACTTAAGAAATATTTTGGAGTACATTGAAAATGCTAAAATTATTATACTGTACAGTATATAGTGTACTGCCAGTGCTGTTCTAATCAAAAATGTAAATGTAACTCAGAGATTAGGCTCTAAATGTTAAAACATAATCAACACCACCAGATCACATTTTCACTTTGTACATAATAGAAGTTATAACTCAGTTACAGCAAAATCTAAAGTAAGAAATGTAAGGGTCAAGAGCCCAACTAAAGCAAACACTATGGTGACTTGCAATTTATGATTTTCTCGTTCAGTCATTATCAGAGTTGTATAGTCCAGGGGTCAGAAAGTAGAAGTCCTGCCATAGTTTATTCCACTCATGAACTCAGTCAGCTGATTTCACTAATTAGTTCTCTCTCCTGTCTGAATTAGCAAATCCAGGTGATTGGAACAAAATACTGAGGAGGACTTTTACTTTCTGAACCTGGACTTTACACCTCTGCATAGCAATGTCACATGCAGAGGTGGAAAGTCCAGGGGTCAGAAAGTAAAAGTCCTGCCATATATTTATTCCACCCATGAACTCACACAGCAAAAACTCCAGTTTTAAATGAACTCTCCTGGGAGTTTATTTGGCTCCAGACTCAAGAGTGTTAAAGTTAATGAGATAATTAAGTGATTGATTGAGTGATGATTGACCATTATTGAAGACACCTGATGTTAACAAGCAGAATCACTGAAGGAGAAAAATCACAATTTTAGTTACCATTATGGATATCGGTGTTTGCTTTAGTTGGGCAGTTGACCTTTAAATGTTTAACTTTAGATTTTGTTTGGCTGTTGTATCTGTGTTATAACAGTCAGATGAACAAAGAGAAAAGGTGAACAGGTGTTGGTTATATTTTAACATAATCATCATTTAACCTGAATCACTGAGCTCATTTAGAGTCTAATCTCTGACTTAAATGTATATTGGTCATAACAGCATCACGGTGATTCTACAGAATGATATCCAGATTTGTCATTATAATCCAAATGATTTCTTAAAAGTTGTTCTGATATTAAAAAAAAAAAAAATCTTTCTTTTAAGGCGCACACAGACATCAAGAATCAGTGTATGAATCTCAACAATGGTGACAAAAAGAATATTCAATTAGGGAAAGGAAATTAGTAAGACAATTCAGATCATAATTTATTCATACCGCAATGCATGATGGGAGCCATGAATGAGTTTTGATTGGTGGTACCCAGAATGCACTGCAACATGCTTTATTATTGTCACCATTGTTGAGAATCACAGGCTGATTATTGGTGTCAGTGTGTCTAAAAAAAAAAAAAAAAAACTTTTCAAAGTGTTTTGATCAGGACAACTTTAAAGAAATCTTTTGGATTATTTTGAAAATGCTGATTATATTGATAAGACTATACTGTAAAATCATAGACTGCTGTAATCAGCAAGGTAAACCTAACTCTATGAATGAGCTTTGTGATTCAAGTCAAAAGATGATTATGTCGAAACACAACCAAAATGACCTGATCAGCTTTTCTCTTTGTTCATCTGAGAGTTATAACACTGATAGAACAGACAAACAAAATCTAACGGTATTAGTTTAAGGTTCAAGAGCCCAACTAAAGCCAACACTGATCACCATAATGGCAACTTAAAAAAAGAGATTTTCTCCTTTGGTGATTCTGCTTGTTAACATCAGGTGTCTTCAATAATGCTCAATCATCACTCAATCGATCACTAAATTATCTCATTAACTTTAACACTCTTGAGTCTGGAGCCAAATAAACTCCCAGGAGAGTTCATTTAACACTGGAGTTTTTGCTGTGTGAGTTCATGGGTGGAATAAATATATGGCAGGACTTTTACTTTCTGACCCCTGGACTTTCCACCTCTGGTCACATGTCAGCCAAGAGCAAAGAAATAAACCAGAACTGGACCTTATCTGAGCCACAAAATCTGTGTATATTAAATATGGAGTCATCTCAGCCTTAATAAGTTAACAAGCAGAATCACTGAAGGAAAGAAGAGAACAGAAAAAGAGACGAGCAGAAACACAAGACCTACAACTGACTTCAGCCACAGCCTTAGATGAAATCAACTGAAGAGAAAAGAAGACATTAAATCTGTGAAGATCTCAGCAGAGGAGGATTAAACAACTCCACAAACAGCACCAGCTTCACTTATTACTAACCAGACTGACTTTATTTCTGTCAGATGTCTACAGAAGTTTTTATTGAGAATTAACAGAGGTTTAACTCTGTATTTCATTTAAAGTCACCATGACAGTGAATAGTGTTTCCATTAGTTGGGTTCTTAACTCTGATTATATTTTTTGTTTTTTTCTGGCAGTTGTGACAGTGTGTTTGTTAAACACATTTGCAGCAGCAAAGAAAGCAAAAGTGAAATGAGATCAGGTGATGATGGTTACATATTGATGGTCTTCTAATCATCATGAAGTATCGTGCTCCACTGATGCTTTTCACATCTAACAATTGTGTTCCGTTAGTATTTTCACATCACAAACCCTGAGTTATTGCAGTATGAGATACAGCAGTACTATAAGAATCAGTTAGAATAATTTTATAAACTTGAGCACTGAACGTTAATCTACTATGACAAACATCAATAATCAGCGTATTAATCTCAACAATGGTGACAATCAAAAGTACCTTGCTGCAATGCATGCTGGGTACCAGCATAGTACAAAACTCCCAGCATGCATTGCAACATGAATAAATTATGCAGCTGAATTGTCCTATTATTTTGTTTAATTTTAAATATTTGCTTTCATTTTTTGCTGTTGTTTTTGTAGTGACATTTAGTAGCTTTTTTTGTAATGTTCAGAGTTGATCAGTTTATCTGAATATTTTTGATTGTCACCATTGTTGAGACACATACGCTGATTATTGATAAGTGTGTGTGTCACTTTACAGATAAAGTTTTTGTTCTCATGTTTGTTAAAATGTTTGACCTGACAGTTATAATACTGATTGATCTCATGCTGCAGTAACACAGGTTTTACAATATTAATATACTAATTGAACAAAACAATTTTATTATACAAATTACATCAGTGATTCAGGCAATAAGAGCCCAACTAATGGAAATGCTAATCACTGTTATGGTAACTTCAAATTAAACACATCTCAATAAGGAGTTCTAACAGAAATATAGTCAGTCTGGTTACTAATAGGTGAAGCTGGTAATGCTGTTTGTGGAGTTGTTTAATCCTCCTCTGCTGAGATCTTCACAGATTTAATGTCTTCTTTTCTCTTCAGTTGATTTCATCTAAGACTGTGGCTGAAGTCAGTTGTAGTTCTTGTGTTTCTCTGTTCTTCAGTGATTCTGCTTGATAACAGCAGGTGTTCATAATTAATGCTCAATCACCACTTAATTATCTCATTAACTTCAACACTGCTTCAATGGTACTTTAACTCTGTAGTGTGCACACATATGAACACTGAGAAGTGTTAATTTAACATGGGCGTTTTTCTGTGTACTATTACATAAATCTTACCCGTTTCATTTACATATGACTGACATATATGAATCACATTCAGTTTATTAATACAATTACATAAATCTTATCTGTTTCATTTATATATGACTTAAAAATATGAATTACATTCAGATTATTAATTGGTTTATGTTAAAACTAATGGATGGAAATTCTATATGCAATTTAAATACATAAATCTTATGTTTAGACTTTTTTGTTTGTTTTTTTTTTTTTTTTTTTTGAGTGTGTTCACGTTGGCCTAATTGGATTAAATTGACATTTTTAATATTTTTGTTTCGTTTACACTTTCATAGAGGACATCACAGCAAAATAACTATGTAGGGCTAGCACAAGATGGGAAAAGTTTTATTAATTCTTGTTTACTTGTGTTCATTTAATTTATTTTTATTTTAGAGCATTTAATGTGCTTCTTAACAATATTTTATTTATTACACACAAGTTATTTATTTATTTATTTTTATTTTTTTACCCATCAGCCCTCTGTGTCTAAATAAGAAATAAAAGTCCCAGAGTTAAAAAATGTGTAAAACAAGCCTGTGTGTGACTTGGTATGACTTGATGACTAAGTTGCGACTTGACTTGACTTGACAAAGAGTATGACTTGACTTGACTTGATTTGACTTGACCCTTACAACAGAATGACTTGGCTTGACTTTGACTTGCAATGTTAAGACTTGGACTTGACTTGAGACTTGAATTTAGTGACTCCCACCTCTGCCAGGTACACATCATTTAATCTGAGTGTAATTTATCATCTGTTTCCATCTGATATTTTTTTTCAGTAATTTTACACCCGGTCACTTCCACAACATCTACCAGTTCTGCGTCTACAGGTGAGTGTGACACACTTCCTTTCCTCCAAGTATACGTTCTGGTGATAATTTCTGTCTTGTTAAAATTACAAGATCTATGATTAGAGACACCAGACATGAGCTTGAGACACGGACAACTTTACTTTACGAGCCAGGCCATTTGGAATCCAAGCTTGTGATCATGCAGTCATGATCACAAGTCATCTGCAGATGAAATTTACAGTAAATCATTATCCTATTTGTTAGTTACTATTGTAGCAAATTAGCTCTATGAAATATTAATAATCAATAATAACTGGTTATAATTGATTATGAATATTTGGATCATTTAATATAATTAACTTAATGTTGTAAATTAATATTACAATCAAATAACCTGTTTGTCCCATGAACACTCAGGATTAATTGTTTATTAATTCTAAGAAATGTACATTTCCGGGGCATGGGAAATGTCTTTCTTACTTTATAGTACTACTGAGAGCAAGTAGTCAAAATTTATGATTAGGGACTCCAGATATGAGCTTGAGACACAGACAACTTTACTTGAACAAGATTTTATTAACTAGACTAAACACTTAAGCTACTCTAACATACACATACATACATGCATTCAGTTTCCAAGGGAAAGAGAGCTGAAGCAGAATACAGGAAAGCAAGAAGTTATAGCATGGTTTGAAATTCAGCAGATCAACAGCCTTGAGCAAACCATTAGTTTAGTTCTAACACGCCCTTCTTTAAAAGGGGCAAGGATACTTAATGCATCAAATAATGAGACTAAGTTTGATACTTGCATATCTCGCCCATTTGAATTAAACTGTCCTGATGCAGTTGATCTTTGCTGATGTGGTCTTGATGAGAGAGAACCAGTGGGAGTCAGAGGATCTTTGGTGAATGGAAAGACCAGGCCGCAGCCTGGCACAAGCTTGGGGGTCCTTAGAAAGTTCTAGTTCAGCATCATATTCACATCAGGATTCCAGAAAAGGACTAAGAGAGTAAGAGGACTAAGAGAGTAAGAGAGCTGATCTTGTGATCAGTGATTTTTAAAGAGTGAAGATGTCACACCCTCTAGAGGTGTGTGAGCCAATCAGAAGGTTTCCCTTTGGAGGGAATGTTTTTACGACCCATTGTGTTCTTGCAGGGCATTTGAATATGTAAATTCATTGGGTGTTTAAGAAAAGAATCTTCAAGATTCTTATAATACTAATGTGTCACAAAGTTAGCAAAATGTAATGTAAATTAACAAATGGGGGACGAAGATTGGAGTTTATAGAGACCAAACATGCCACACAGATGATTTTGGTTAACCATAGTATGCAAAGTCTGAAACATTAACCCAATAGAGTTTACAAGAATACAAAAGCCAAACCACCTAAAAGGAAAATGGGATGGGACAATTAGATACATGTTTATACATTTCTCAAGTGGTTATTTATAGAATATATAGGATTAACAGGGTTTATTTCTCCAGTAAGAATTAAGTGAGAGTCACAGCTCTCTGGAAATTCCTTTTGGGGTCGTAAAACTTCTTATCAGTCTTAATGTGTCCTGTTACAGGACACCGAGTTTTGCCAGTGTGTTAGCTTCATTTGGCAATGGCAATCCATGGTGGAGTTGATGGGTCGTAGGGTCGAGGTGGAATCTGGGGATTGGAAGTTTGATGTGGACCTGATGACTGGAAAGCTTCTGGCTGATCCATGTAGTACACAGCAAAATCCCCAGTGTTAAATCAACAGTGTTCAGAGCACATATGGCCCCACTCTACAGAATGTTAAAGTATCACTAAATCAGAGTTAAAGTTAATGAGATCAGTAAGTGAGTCTGAAGCATAAGATTTTGCCATTTTTAATATAATAAGAGGGTTTTAAAAAATCTTTGAACAGCTCTATCATTTAGACATACAAACATTGGTGCATGGACCTCAACAACAGTGACCAACAAAAAGCATGTTGCAGTGAATTCTATGGCCACCAATCAAAACTCACCCATGGCTCTCAGCATGCATTGCAACATGAATAAATTATGAGCTGAATTGTCTTAGTAATTTATTTTATTCTTTCTATTTTATTTATTATTATTATTATTATTATTATTTATTTTTAGCAGTTTGTTTTATGCTCAGAGTTGATCTGTATATGAAGAGTTCAGATGCAAAAGCCTCTAAGTGCCATCTGAAATTTTCTTCTAGAATGATCATTTTTTATAAAGCTTGTATATTTAAGTTAAGTCATTTCACTTAAATGACAATTAATTGGTAATCTTCATTGCCATTTAAGTGAAATTATTGAACTTAAATATACAAGCTTGATAAAAATGATCATTCTAGAAGAAAATTTCAGATGGCACTTAGAGGCTTTTGCATCTGAACTCTTCATATGCTCTTTGTCACCGTTGTTGAGATTAATACGCTGATTCTTGATGTGTATGTGTGCAAAAAAATTAGTGCAAATAGCACAGTATGATATTCTGTACAAACAATTGCTGAATCTCATGCTGTAACATCACAGGGCTGATGTAATCAATAATGTAAAAATAACATATTAGCTATATATAGTCAGAAATTGGTCAGAGAATGAAATCAGTTCATCAATTATCTACATGATGATTGTGTCACTATTATTCAGCACCTGCAGACATTTTTTGTGCTTTCTTTTGCCATAACAAATGTGTTTTATAAACAGTTAAAGCAGCCAGATTTTTTTTTAAGTCAAGGGTCAAGAGCCCAATTAAAACAAACACTGATCACCATAAAGGTGACATTTCTGCCGTGCAAAGGCAAAATACCGTAACTTCGTTTTTGGTCGAAAATGAGTTATTTATATTTTTGCCACATTCAAGACCTCCTTTATCATGTGGATGAGTATCTTGAATCAATTCCGTTGTTTTTTCGAGAAAATAATGAGTTGTCTTAACAGTAACTTCCAAAAGCCCATGAGAAACCAAGGCAGAACACCGTAACATCAGTTACTGCTCTTTGGCTTTGTTTTGGAACCCTCAAATTGAGTTACGGTGCTCTGCCTTTGTTTAGCCACGCGTCAATGTGAAGTTACTGTGCCGGTGTTCTATCAAATAATGCTACCTACCAGATTGTACTGTTATCTGCCTTTGTTTTAATGTCCATTAAAATTAAAATTACAGTGTAGCCTGTGTATTTTGTACAGCTGCCATCAGTCCCTCTAACTTCTGATGTCCTCAGAGCTTTGTCCTGCACAATTGCGGTCAGAACATTTAGTATGGTCTGAACCCGCTCCATCGTCAAACGTGCGATATCGATCGCGAAGGATTATGCAGAGTTGACAGAAAAATGTTACACATTGCCGTATCAGATGAATACAACCAAGAACTAAAGCCCCGCCTCACCCAGTTCGGGTACCGGACCTGGGGTGCGTTTCCCGAAAGCATCGTTGGCCAACTATGGTCGCAAGTTCATCGCAATGTCCATTGAACTCTATTGGTAACGACGGAACTTGCGACCATAGTTGGCCAACGATGCTTTCGGGAAACGCACCCCTGGTTGAAACACTCATGCATCTAGCTGGCAGAGTGCCAAAACTTCGCCGGCGCCTTCAGCACCGCCCTAAACACGGTCGAGCCAATAACGCTGGACTAATATATCTATGGAGGTATTTTGTCATGTCAAATGTATTAATAATGCCATCAGAATGCAACCAAAGCACAGGATAGCAATAAGTAGATGGCTATAAATAATTGAAATCATACAAAATAAATGCCATGATCACTAGATTTTATACAGGTGTTACTATAATGATTTTGTTAATGATGATCAGCAACCAAATATTGATAATGTGGAAGTTACTGCCTTTTGCCTTGGCATAACTTCTCACTTTTTGCTGACAATACAAAGGCAGAGTACAGTAACTTTAAAATAGTGGTCAAAAGTCAATTTTGAGCTCAAGATTTTTTTTATGTATATAATTTTCATTACTAAAACATCTATTTGCCAGATTTCCAGTGTCCTACCTATAATTAATTTGACGGGACAACTAAAAATCTTTAAAGTCATTTTTCTCAGTTCCACACTCTAGCGACTTAAGGTCTTTTGCCTTTGTAGGGCAGATTAAAATGGTGACTCTTTCCTTAAGTGATTCTGCTTGTTAACATCAGGTGTTCATCACTAAGGGTCAATCATCACTCAATTTATCACTTAATTATCTCACTAACTTTAACACTGCTTCGGAGTAACTTTTCAGAGTAATTTTAACTCTCTTGAGTGTGGACTCTGAACAGAGTTAATTTAACACTGGGGTTTTTGCTGTTCAGGACCATCCACAATGAAGGAGTTGGGCTTAATCAGCGATGACTTGGAATCGGCTGGGACCAGCTGTGATTGTAGCACAGCCAAAACCTTCTCATAAAGCTAATTAAACATAATTTCTCAGCAACCCAGTAGGGCTGGGCGATTTAAATCGCGATATTGTTATGCGCATCTCGTCAGTAAAGCCGGTTCCTTGATTAGTAGTAAATCGCCATCACCTGCTTTCAGATGGAGCGGCATTTACTACAAAGAGCCGTAATTAACTGACCAGCTGAGCCATATCGCATTAATATCGCGGACGTATCGCCAGCGATATTTAATGCGATATGGCTCAGCTTGTCAGTTAACTACGGCTCTTTGTACACAGCAAACACTCCTGTGTTAGATTAACACTCCTGGGAGTGTATGAGTCCACACTCAAGAGTGTTTAAGTTAATGAGATAATTAAGTGATTAATTTAGTGATGATTGAACATTATTGAAGACACCTGATGTTAACAAGCAGAATCACTGAAGGAGAAGATCTCAAATTGTAAGCCACCGTAATGACGATCAATGGTTGCTTTAGTTGGACTCTTGACCCATATATTATTAACTTTAGATTTTGTTTGGCTGTTGTATCTGGCTTATAATCGCCAGTTAAACAAGGCACACACAGACGTCAAGATTCAGCCTATGCATCTCAACAATGGTGACGAGCAGAATATTCAATTAGGAAAAGTAAATTACATAGACAATTCAGATCATAATTTATTCATACTGCAATGCATGATGGGAGCCATTAATGAGTTGTGATTGGTGGCAGCCACTGCAACATGTTTTATTATTGTCACCATTGTTGAGATTCACAGGCTGATTATTGATGTCTGTGTTTTAAATGAATTTATCCGAATATCTTTTGATCAGAACAATGTTTATTAAATATTTTGAATTAAAGTACTGCTAATCATAGGCTGAAGAATCACAAAACTGCTGCTAACAAGTTAAACCAAACTATCTCAATAAGTTTCCTTTTTCAGATCACAGCATGATTATGTCAAAACATATCCAACACTATAAGATAACATTTTACTTTGTTCATTTAACTGTTATAAATCAATAACAGCAGACAAACAACAGTAAATATTAAAGTAAACATATAATGGTCTAGAGCCCAACTAAAGCAAACACCCATCACCTTAATGGTAACTTACAATTTGTGATTTTCTCCTTCAGTGATTCTGATTGTTAACATCAGGTGTCTTCAATAATGCTCAAGCATCACTAAATTAATCACTTAATTATCTCATCAGCCCTAATGCCGCTCCATCTGAAAGCAGGTGATGGTGATTTACTACTAATCAAGGAACCGGCTTTACTGACGAGATGCGCATAACAATATCGCGATTTAAATCGCCCAGCCCTACAACCCAGCGTTGTGTCTGTACCTCAGGAGTGGGAGTGTGAGCGGGGCTCCAAATCATCACGTCAAACTTCACCAACATGCCCTCCATGACGGTCGCTGTTACCAGCTCAAGCACCTTGACTGACTCAGCATTGGGCTTGGTAATAATACATAGTGAGCAGCCGGGGTATTGGGTTAGGCACACCAGGTTGAGAAAATACCGTGTGTGATCCTCGAGTGTGTGATCCTCGAGTGAGCGACCCCCTGATTCAGCAGGAGATTAATCAAATATGAACATCTTGTCTTGGTCTCTCGTTCTGACGGGGTTGCTGTGTATAATCCACAAGACTATGCCTGACTGAATGAACCACTAATAAAGACTTTTGATTAACGCAGTGGTTCCCAAACCTGTCCTGGAGTACCCCCAACACTGCACGTTTTCTTTTTCTCCCCAAACAAACACACCTGATTCAACTCATCAGCTCATTAACACATGTTTTAATGAGCTGATGAGTTGAATCAGGTGTGTTTGATTAGGGAGACAAAGAAAACGTGCAGTGTTGGGGGTACTCCAGGACAGGTTTGGGAACCACTGGATTAACACAATGAGAGCACAGGCACGACACAACCTAACAAAACTACAACATTCACACAACTTAATCCAATTAAAGATTTTTTTGATGAAGACCATAAAATAAATCTTGATTTAGTTATTTGACTATTACAAGGTATTCTTACTCACAGACTATTCTTACTCTGAGATTATTCATTCAATACCATTGACAGTCACTGTTGCAGATCTCTGATTATTGAAGGTAATGATTTCAGAAGAATCCAGAATAACCCCATTTGTATTTGTCAAGTAATGTATTTTACCAGTTTTATAATTAATAAGTAAAAGATAAATGTAAACCAATTCACAGCTGATTATTCTCACAACATTTCTACAACCACAACCACAGCCTCAGCCAACCCCACTGATGTGACTTTTAAAAGGAACTTTGTTTAATTCATGCTGAGTTTTCTCATTTCAGGTCTGAATATCACACTGCTGGAAGAATGCAGGGTAAGTTGAGACGAGTTTCTGAAACTGCGTTGGGAAGTTTGGAAAACATACCAATAAAACAATGTGGAAACAACCAACACATTAATGTGCTATAATGTGCACTGATGTTTCTTTTACTTTTTAGGAAAACACCAACAGTTAACTTTTATTTCACTTTAAAACAATTGAAGAAAAACATTATCAAAATGAAGAAATGTTCCACAGTGCACACAGGGGCCAGTTTTTATTTTTTATTTTTTATTGTTATATGTATTTTTTATGTTTCAATTGTGATTTCAGGCCATAAGACGATGTGTAGAAAATCTTCTTGACCAGGTAGAGAACATTACAGCTATAGAGCTCCTTTTGATCGTATAAGAGAAAAATTGCAAAACAATAATTATTTGAAACATAGATATAATATACTTTAGAAATGCCTTCTTTTGTTTCAACATCTACAAATAATCCTATGTATATGGTCACTAAAACTAGGATGTAATTGAAATGTTGGATGTGGTCCTCGACGCTTCAGAGAAGGTTTTAGTGTCATCATCAGCTGACCCAAATAAACTGGTGTCATATGGAAACCGTGTGTTAAAAGCCAGTGAGAAGCTGGTGTCCATGCTGGTGAAGCCGACAAACACAACTGCCAATGTCAGTTTTACTCTTGACACTGTGGGTAAGTGAATCAGAATTGTGAATATGCTGTGAAATCAAATCACTGAGTTAATGTGCATAAGTCTAAGATGTGTGAAATATCTGTTGACATTTTTTTAGATGGCCTAAAAGTAATTTTAGATAGTCAAAAGTAGTAGATCTCCTCATGCAACGTAACATGAGGAGATTAAAGATGGAGAGCTTCTTAAGCGTCGCAGATAATTTTTTATCTAAGTTATCATGCTTTTCATTGAAATTACAAGTTCATGACATTTCCTCATATGTCAGTTCATTACGTTGCATTCAGAGATCGACTACTTTTGACTGACAAAATTCCAGCCACCAGAAACACTAACTGATAAAGTGAGTTGTACAAAATCTTTCTTTTTAGTAAACGTTTAGTAAACGAAAATACGGTCAATCTTTAAAGTGGCGTTTCCATTCTAATTATGTTTGAAAGTTTGACTCGGGTAGATTAACAAAAAGAGCCTAGGTTCAATTTTGGCGAGAGTTACCCTTTAAAATACACATAATTCGTGGCTCAGATAAGGTCTAGTTCTGGTTTATTTCTTTGCTCTTGGCTGACATGTGGCATTGCTATGGCCTGCTTGTGGCCCAGATCTGGCAAACAGAAGTGAGCCACCCAAGGGCCGTCATTCCATGTTGCATGTGGGCCAGAGTATCTTTCCACGGGTGCCAGTTGGGCCGAAACAATGTTGTGATCCAGCAGTGTCATAATCATTAATGAAGAATTGTAAATGCATGATAAGACACAAACATTTTGAACTACTGTGTCAATTATACACAAAGAGACAATGAAAAGCTTCATGCTGGGTACCTATTCTTTGTGCAGTGAGTGCACTTTGACCTCACATTGTGACCATGTGAGTATCCTGGGAGCTCACGGTTAGATCAAATTGTTGACAGGGTTTCCATCTAAATTGGTTATATCTCTTAAGCCAAGTAGTGAATACTTTATGAGCAGTAGGATAATCATATTCATCTGCAGTCATGCAGAGCCAAAGCAAAACCAAAACAATGTTCTTCCACAAAAGGCATGCAGTTTTGTTTTGACTGTGAGAGGGGCAAATGTGACATAGCATAGGCCTAACTTTAACATAACTGTATTTTTTTAATCAGAGGTTGAAGTCTTCATGGTTGGACCACAGGTCACCTTAGATAAAATCCCTCGACTTGACACAACAAATTCTTCTGTGGACATTGATCTCATTGGGATCGCCAAGAACAACGATGAAAGTATGTGAAATGTTTTAGTTTGATTAAATAAAAATAATAATGAATTGATTGTTGTAGTATTGCATGTAAGCTTCTGTTTCTGTCACACAGGATCAGCTGCTGTGGCTTTCATGAGTTATAACACAATGGAGAATCTACTGAAGCCAGACTTCTTCAACACATCAAATGACACGATTAAAACCATGATGTCCACTGTGATCTCAGCTACTCTTCCCAAAACCACCAACACTAAACTCACCAAACCAGTCAACTTCACCCTCAAACACATCAGAGTGAGAGACTGAAACGTGTTTTTGTCCAACCTGAGAACTGATGAACATCTGAAAACATCTAATATACAGTTTTGTTATATTTTCTTCATGTTCTTTCTTCTTTCTGCAGGAGTTTGACCCCGACGGTTCTCTGTCCTGTGTGTACTGGAATATCAGCGAGTGGATTGTAGATGGTTGTTCTGTTTTAAAGACCAGCAGCAGCTACACTGTGTGTTCCTGTGTTCATCTGTCCACATTCGCTCTCATCATGCAAACCAGCCGTCCACCAGAGGTACGAGAACATTTATAGTGAGCATTGAGGAACAGCACAGATTTGGCACTCATGTACTCTGACTTGTTTTCTCAGAGCGACTCACTGCTGGACCTGTTGAATTTGGTGTGTGTGATCGTGGGGCTGGTGTTCTTCAGTTTGGCCCTGTTGACCTTTGCCCTTTGTCAGTGGAGTCCTGGAGTGAATAATGTGGCTCGAATCAACCTCTGCATGAGTCTGCTGTTGGCTCACCTTCTGCTCCTGCTCACACAACAGTTCCTGAGCCTCATACGCCCTCATCAGGTGAGAATGATGAAGGAGCCCTACACTGCCCTACAAAGGCAAAAGACCTTAAGTCGCTAGAGTGTGGAACTGAGAAAAATGACTTTAAAGATTTTTAGTTGTCCCGTCAAATTAATTATAGGTAGGACACTGGAAATCTGGCAAATAGTTGTTTTAGTAATGGAAATTATATACATAAAAAAATTTTGAGCTCAAACTTGACTTTTGACCACTATTTTAAAGTTACTGTACTCTGCCTTTGTATTGTCAGCAAAAAGTGAGAAGTCATGCCAAGGCAAAAGGCAGTAACTTCCACATTATCAATATTTGGTTGCTGATCACCATTAACAAAATCATTATATATACACCTGTATAAAATCTAGTCACCATGGCATTTATTTTGTATGATTTACAATTATTTATAACTTATTGCTATCCTGGGCTTTGGTTGCATTCTGATGGCATTATTAATACATTTGACATGACAAAATACCTCCATAGATATAGCCTATTAGTCCAGCATTGGCTTGACCGCGTTTAGGGCGGGGCTGAAGGCGCCAGCGAAGTTTTGGCACTCTGCCAGCTAGATGCATGAGTGTTTCAACCAGGTCCTGTACCCGAACTGAGTGAGGCGGGGCTTTAATTCTTGGTTGTATTCATCTGATACGGCAATGCGTAACGTTTTTCTGTCAACTCTGCATAATCCTTTGCGATCGTTATCGCACGTTTGTCGACGGCAGGTTCAGACTATACTAAATGTTCTGACCGCAGTTGTGCAGGACAAAGCTCTGAGGACATTAGAAGTTAGAGGGACTGATGGCAGCTGTACAAAGTACACAGGCTACACCATAATTTTAACATTAAAACAAAGGCAGATAACAGTACAATCTGGTAGGTAGCATTATTTGATAGAACACCGGCACAGTAACTTCATATTGACGCGCGGCTAAACAAAGGCAGAGCACCGTAACTCCATTTTGAGCGTTCCAAAACAAAGCCAAAGAGCCGTAACTGGTGTTACGGTGTTCTGCCTTTGTTTCTCATGGGCTTTTGGAAGTTACTGTTAAGACAATTCATTATTTTCTCGAAAAAACAACGGAATTGTTTTAAGATACTTATCCACATGATAAAGGAGGTCTTGAATGTGCCAAAAATATAAATAACTAATTTTCGACCAAAAACGAAGTTACGGTCTTTTGCCTTTGCACGGCAGTACAGCTCAGCACAGTCTCACTGAGAATCATCATAACCGTCTCTCATGATCTCCAGGTGTTGTGTGCCGTGATATCAGGTGTGCTGCACTTCCTCTTTCTCTCCGGCTTTGTGTGGATGTTCATTGAAGCTGTGCTGCTCTTCATCTGTGTGAAGAACCTATCACAGATCAGCTCCAAAAAGAGGGAGGTGCTTAGCAGTGGATTCCTGTGTGTGATTGGATATACAGTTGCTCTGGTTGTGGTGGCCGTGTCTGTCGGGCTGCTTCCTGAAGGATACGGAAGTGAACAGTGAGTTATTGTTGTTTTTGTTGTTTTAGTTTTAAGTTCATTTGATTAGAGATAAAGCAGCTTGGGTCTTTTGTGACATTTCTTATCTGATAAAATATTTTTACACACACTGTAAAAGCACATACAAGATTAAAAAGACTAAAAAAGTCAACACCAGACATAGTATTTTTGACACATTCATTCAGTTCTTATTTTATGTTTCCTCTAAACAGTTGCTGGATTAAAATTGATAAAGGTTTTATCTGGAGTTTTCTGGGTCCTGTTTGTGTCATACTAGCAGTAAGCACTTTTTTTTATTTCCTCATGATTTTAATTTATATTAAAGGGAAAACGAGGTGATAAATTATTATTTTTCTACTTTTCAGTTAAACATGATTCTCTTCATCAACATCATCATCAGTCTGAACTCAACTCTCAAAAATCTGAACGCTGAAGTTTCACAGATGAAACAAACCAAGTAATAAACATTCAGATTTGAACACTCCATATATATATATATATATAGATATATATAGATATATATATATATATAGAGATATATATATATATATATATATATATATATATATATATATATATATATATATATATATATATATATATATATATATATATAGTCAGTAAAGACATTAACTTTTTCTCTGCAGGATTATGGTATTTAAAACACTGGCTCAGTTTGTGATTCTTGGTTGCTCCTGGATTCTGGGTTTCTTCATTAATGGCAGGAAGGAGCTGGAGATCCTCTTCCTGATCTTGAACTCCCAGCAGGGAACCTTCATCTTCCTGGTCTATTGTGTCCTCAATGATGAGGTCAGACATCACTCAATTTACTACCATATTTCATTCAAAACTGAATATGAATGAATATTACAGTTGTTTTCATGTCTTGGCAACCTGTTATTTTTTATAGAGAAATGTAAGAGGCAGTTGTTTAATCTGTTACTATTTTTCCATTTCCTTCCTGTAATGGAATGTTAAAATGAGCAAGTGTCAGAAATTTAGATGGCAACATTGTGACGGCCCAGATCCGGCCCACATCTGGCCCACATGCAGCACGGCCCTTGGGTGGCTCACTCCCCCGTCAACACGTGAGATCATGTGATGATCACAGTGACATCACACCATTCTCATATGGTGATGCTCACAGTGTCAGTAATATATGAGCTCACTGTGAATTCAAAATGTTGAGCAGGTTGAGAGGAGGCGGTTCAAATATCAGTCACTAGGGGGAGATTCTACTTCTTGTTTCTCAACACTATCACAGTGATGTCACAGTGGTGTCACATGTATGAGTGCACACCAGATAACAGATTTTTCTTATAAGAACATTCTCCAAACATACAACCAGAGGTGTATAGTCCAGGGGTCAGAAAGTAAAAGTCCTGCCATATGTTTATTCCACCCATGAACTCAGCCAGCTGATTTCACTAATTAGCTGAAAAACTGTGCTAATTGCCCTGTAAAATAATGGTAATTTACTGGCAGTGGCAGTTGTGGTTGCCAGCAATGTACTGTTAATTTACAGCCCTTTACCGTTAATTTACAGCTCTCCTTTTTTACAGTATGTTACCGTGAAATACCATGGAGGGTAACTCGTATCATTTGGGAAACCGATTCCTTCAAACAGTTCGAGGTCAAAAACTAGTATTTATACTGATAGTACTGTGAACTGACTTCATTTGAGTCCACTGAAAATTAATATCTCTTTATATAAAACTGCAAACACCTAATGTGTAATAGTGAATTCATTAAAAACATGATTTTAGCTAAAGTCTTCTCAGTTTGTATATTAGCGAACAAAGAACACATGTATGTGCTAAAGTACTTAGCAAGGAGATTGTCACTGCATCAGCAACTACACAGTTACTGCCTTTAAATAAAGCAACCGGCAGCAGAACATCAGTGTTTCTCTGTTCATCTTTGACTGAAGCACAGGCTCTACTCTCCAGCACAATGGTGGTGACCCACAAAACTAATGAATTAAACTAACAGATCTCTCCTGTATCATCTTGTGCAAAAACACATAAAACATTTCAGTTTAATATTTACTCTCCTTATCAGTTATTGTTTAATAAATCTGACTGTTACATTTTACAGTATATTACTGTTTTTCCTTGATTTCATGGTAATCTACTGGCAGCTGTGGTTGCCAGTAAATTGCTCTTTTTCTACAGTTTTATGCCGTAAATTAATTTACAGTTAAAATATGCTTTTTTTGGACACATTTAACCCTTTAACCCCACTGCAAAATCTTCAGTTTTAAATAAACACTTGTGTGTCCACACTACAGAGAGATGGAGTAACACTGAAGCAGTGTTGAAGTTAATGATATAATTCAGTGATTAATTAACTGATGATTGAGCATTAGTGATGAACACCTGATGTTAACAAGCAGAATCACTGAAAGACAGAGGAACAACAAGAAGATAAAAAAGCGAAACACAAGAACTACAATTGATTTCAGACACAGAAGACATTAAATCTCCGAAGATCTCAGCAGAGGAGGATTAAACAACTCCACAAACAGCATTACCAGCTTCACTTATTACTAACCAGACTGACTTTATTGGTTTAATTGTAGTTTTGTTTCAGTTGACATTACCATTATGGAGATCAGTGTTTACTTTAGTCGGGCTCTTGACCCTTGACTTTAACAATATTTTTCCTTTAGTTTAGCTGTATTAGCAAAACTTATTTTTGCTGTATTGCTCAGCTGTATCGCTGTGTTTTTAAGACATAGCAATGCCACATGTCAGCCAAGAGCAAATAAATAAACCAGAACTGGACCTTATCTGAGCCACAAAACCTGTGTATATTAAATATGGAGTCATCTCAGCCTTAATAAGCCTGTTAACATGCAGAATCACTGAAGGAAAGAAGAGAACAGAAAAAAGAGACGAGCAGAAACACAAGAACCATAACTCGGGTCGTTTTGGCAGCTTGGTTTCAACAAATGTTATTTTTGCAGCGATTATGATTTTTCATTCTGAAACCTGCAGTACGCTTTTATAAAACAATGACTTCTTAAATGTCGAAAGATCTAAGAAAAATGTGATTCCATGACCCCTTGAAATTGATGTCATGAAGTCACTCAGCTCCTCTTGTCTCATTCTTGTCCAGGTCAGACAGCAGTTCAGGAAGTTCTTCAGATGTCTTTACTATGGACTCAAACCCAAACACATCAAAAGTGTCCAGTAAAAATATTGAGGACTACAGCATCCAGATTCAGGAAATAAATGAACTGCCATTATCGTACAGTAAATTTAAACTACAACAGAATCAACGCTTTCAGATTAACTAAAGTCTCAAATTCTGTCTGTAAATATTAGCTATAGCCTAATGTTATACTGGTCTTATTTTATAGCTGTCATTAATTAATTAATTTTGATCTATTATCTTTAACTATTAGTTTCTTCATATTATTCTTGTATTTGTCTTTCTTTATTTTTTAGACCTGTGTGTGATATATTATACTTGAGACCCTTAGATTATACTTAGTTATTATTGCTTATCTTTTAATCGCCTCTATTATTGTGCATACATGTTTAGTGTGTTAAGACAGTAGATGATTTGTAATTAAATTATTCGTATTGATATTAATCAGTAAATCTATGAATGTTTCATTTGACTTTTTTTTTTTTTGGGGGGGGGGGATTTTTTTTCCAGCATTTTTGAGTTGCTAGTAAATATGAATAAAATGATCGGAATTCAAAACCAATTAGACTTTTTATAACAGATCCATCATGATAATAATATTAAAGTTTTAATAACAAACATGTTACATGTTAATCTATTCATGGGATATTATAAATTGCAGCTTTTTTGAGGGATCTCTTCAGAATCTGCCTCTTTCACTTCTAATGTCTAGATCAAGGATGGGCAAACTCTGTCCTGGAGGGATTGTTTTGATGGTTGCTATCTATCTGGGACCCTAATAAAACACACCTGGGGCCTGTACCATGATGGTAGTTGAACAAACTCAGGGTTACAGGATTAGTTTCGAGTTGACAAAACCAAACCAATCCAACCTTGCTTTGTTGGTACCATGATGCTGATCATCAACTTTCTCTGTCAACTCAGGCTTTGATCCTGAGTTTAGGAGTTTAGGTGTGACATCATAGCAAACAGCCAATCACATGCTGAGAAAGAGTGAAACTGCCATTCATTTCACGCGAGAGAAGCTTCTCTCTTCTGCAGAATATTACTAGAGTGAAAAATGTTAAGAATTTAAACAAATTTACACAGCAAGAAGAAAATAGCTGTCTATGAAAGAGGACAACTAAAAGAAAAAGTCTTGCTATATCAGTGCAAGTAAAAGTTGTGAAGTTAATTTATACAGTTGATAAAGTTATAGAGAGAATTGAACATTTAAGCTCACATGTAGTCATTTTATAGCTTTATCTATTGATTCTAAAGTGTATTTATTTTACCTTCATGTATTTCTTCATTTAAACTGTGCGTAATTATAATTAATTACCTACACAGCAAAAACTCCAGTGTTAAATTAACACTCCTGGGAGTGTGTATGAGTCCACACTCAAGAGTGTAAAGTGTTAAAATATGAGTGTTAAATTAACACTGAAGAGTGTTAAAGTTAATGAGATAATTAAGTGATTAATTGAGTGATGATTGAGCATTATTGAAGACACCTGATGTTAACAAGCAGAATCACTGAAAGAGAAAATCACAAATTGTAAGTTACCATTATGGAGATCAGTGTTTGCTTTAGTTGGGCTCTTGACCCGTATATGTTTACTTTAAATTTTGGTTGGCTGTTGTATCCGAGTTATAACTGACAGATGAACAAAGAAAAAAAAGTGATCTGATGGTGTTGTTTATATTATGACAATCATCATTTGAACTTTCTGACGAAGATTTATGTTGTTGATTACAGAATAACTGTGATTCTGCATAAATATCCAGAATTTTAGATATAATACAAAGGATTTCTTAAAATCTTTCTTTTAGGCACACACAGACATCAAGATTCAGTCTATGCATCTCAACAATGGTGACGAGCAGAATATTCAATTAGGAAAAGTAAATTACATAGACAATTCAGATGATAATTTATTCATACCGCAATGCATGATGGGAGCCATTAATGAGTTGTGATTGGTGGCAGCCACTGCAACATGCTTTATTATTGTCACCATTGTTGAGATTCACAGGCTGATGTCTGTTTCTAAATAAATTCATTTGAAAGTCTTTTGATCAGAACAATGTTTATTAAATATTTGGATTATATAAAAAATACTGAAAATCATATGCTATAGAATCACAGAGCTGCTGTAATTAACAAGTTAAACCAAACTATTTCAATAAGTTTCGTTTTTCGGATCACAACATGATTATGTCAAAACATAACCAACACCATCAGATCACATTGTCTCTTTGTTCATCTGACTGTTATAAATCAACACAGCAAAATCTCCAGTGTTGAAATCCTGGTGTTAAGGACTTTTAGAGTAAAGAGTTAATTTTCTGGTGTTGAATTTCAAGGGATTAACACTGCTAGTGTAAACCGCACCCTCTGGCTGGTGAAAATACGTAGAGTTACTAAATTTACACCGAGAGAGTGTTATTAGTTACATCCGGGACATTTACGCGCTGGGCGCGATGAAACGACCTGAAACTTTTTTTCACAGACGCCATTTTCTTTGACTCGCAATGCCAGGCATACGAGGAGGGAAAACGCAGATATTAAGTGTTTTATGGCATTTATATATGCATTTTATTACATTATATTGTTTTATTACAATATTTATGTGCTGTGAACGGCTAAACCGTTCTCAGAAAGGCATTTTCGTTGACGCGCGATGCGAAGCAGACCAGGATGAGGTTGCTTTTAAACAGAGAAACGACGAAAGTAAGTGTTTTATCTAATTTACAATATGTATTTTATAACATATTGATTTATAGAGAAATTTAAATGCTCTGCGTGCTTAAACGAGCCGAAACCTTTCTCAAAGGAGACATCTTTGACTCATTACGGAGCTGACGACGAGGAGATTTGCTTGTAACGTTAACAGGGAAAACACCGAAAGTAAGGGTTTTTAACCTAATTTACAACATGTATTTCATGGCATTATATTGTTTTATAACGATATTTATGTGATGTGCATGCCTAAACCGATCGGATTACAAAAGGGATAAACCACCCCTTTCAATCCGATCGAAATTTCATTCGGATCGAGCTCAATCGGATCGATTAAGGTGTTTACATGCAGGTTTTTTTGTCCGTTGAGCCGTCAATCCGATTATAAGTGTCCATAAACGCAGCTACTGTTACAATGTGATGTTGGTTCAACATCATGTTTGCACTCTCAGAAAATGAAACAACAACTATAACTGACTTAAAGCCACACAGCCTGAAGTCAACTGGAAATAAAATGCAATAAATATCTCAAGAGCTCAGCAGAAGTTCTTTTTGTCAATTAACAGAGGTTTAGATGTTGATGTTTTATTGAAAATATTTGGTCACCATTATGGCGATCCATGTTTCATTTAGTTGAACAGTTTGACTCTTGGCTTTAATGTGAGTGTGTGATCTTTGCAACAGTGTGTACTGCAACACATAATTTATTGCAAATAAAGCCAGAAACAAAGGTATTCAGTTGAAATAATAATCAGCATCATATTTCAGTAATTTTACCACTGACCAAAAGAGGATATTTTTATTAAAATTTATATTCACAAACAATACTTTTTTGCCACAGATCAGACATTCTGAATTTAGATTTTTTTTAAAAACATTAAAGGAAAATATTTTTAGATACACTTCCTGAAATCAAGATTCACTATATGAATCTCAACAATGTCACATGCTTCATGCTGCAATGTATGTTGGGAGCCACCATAGTATAAAACCAGCATGCATTGGTATGAAGCACATCACCATTGTTGAGATTTGTATGCTGATTCTGAATGTTGTATGCTGATTCTGAACGAAAATTCTGAACGTTCGATCTGTTGCAATAAAGCAATAACCACTTTGTTGTTGTGGTGGACAATTAGCAAATTATTCGGTAACACTTTATATTACGACCCGCAAACAACTGCGTAAGTAAACCGAAATTACGCTGTACGTTTCTGTAATTATAGTGTACTTCCATGTACAGTGAGGAAAATAAGTATTTGAACACCCTGCTATTTTGCAAGTTCTCCCACTTAGAAATCATGGAGGGGTCTGAAATTGTCAGAAATCACAATGTATGATTTTTTAACTATTTATTTGTATGATACAGCTGCAAATAAGTATTTGAACACCTGAGAAAATCAATGTTAATATTTGGTACAGTAGCCTTTGTTTGCAATTACAGAGGTCAAACGTTTCCTGTAGTTTTTCACCAGGTTTGCACACACTGCAGGAGGGATTTTGGCAAATTTATATTTATTCAAATAAATAGTTAAAAAATCATATATTGTGATTTCTGGATTTTTTTTTTTAGATTATGTCTCTCACAGTGGACATGCACCTCCGATGCCAATTTCAGACCCCTCCATGATTTCCAAGTGGGAGAACTTGCAAAATAGCAGGGTGTTCAAATACTTATTTTCCTCACTGTAGGTATAAGGGAACAATATGTTAAGTTTTGGGTAATAAAGGGGTAACAAGCAGATATACAACCTGCAAAGAACTTCGTAAGTAAACCGAAATTATGCCATTACCATTGATTTATGGATGAAAAAAAAAAAAACAACATTAATTGCTGAAGCAAAAGAGATGCTGATACAATACAGTTAACATTGGACACATTAAATTTTGATGGTTGCTGTCTATCTGGGACCCTAATCAAACACACCTGAACCAGCTAATCAATGTCTTCAGGATTACTAGCTACAGACAGGAGAGTTGATCAGGGTTGGAGCTAAACTCTGCAGGACAGTGGCCCTCCAGGACCGAGTTTGCCCATCCCTGTTTTATAATCATCATGAAATAGACTGATTCACTGATGTCTTTTGAATCTAACAATTGTGTTGTTCCATTAGTATATTCACATCACAAATCCTGTGTTACTGCAGCATGAGATCCAGCTATATTATAGCAGCAATATTGTGGCTCAGATAAGGTCAGTTCTGGTTTATTTCTTTGCTCTTGGCTGACATGTGGCATTGCTATGGCCTGCTTGTGGCCCAGATCAGGCAAAAAGGAGTGAGCTGCCCAAGGGCCATCTTTCCACGCTGCATGTGGGCCAGATCATCTTTCCACATGTGCCAGATGTGGGCCGGATCTGGGACGTCAAAATGTTGCTATGTGGGTTACCACTAAGCCACATTTGCTTATTATTATTTTTATTTATTTTTGTATTGTTGTTGTTATTGTTGTTGTAGTATTGCATGTAAGCTTCAAGCTGTGTGTTTGTGGATTTATCATTAAAGTCTACTCTCTGTTTCAATCTCCTTCGTCGTACGTGTTCCTTGCAACAACCCAGCATGACAGTGGTCACCACAAACCATGAACTTCAATGTACGTGAACCTGTTTTTAATGTTGCATTTTCTTATTTTGTGTGATTTTTTTAGGACATGTCTACCCAAATGACGAATGAATTTGAGCCAAAATACTGGCTTTCAACAACAAAAGATACATAGTTACATAGTTACTGTAGCTGCATTTATCACCGTTGCCACATGTGATCCACCGCTGGATCCATTATAAACTCCCTGACATCATATATAATCTCAGTTTCATCATCAATAATAACAGTTTCTCCACTCACCTACAACAGCAAGAGTAAATCTGACACTGTCACTCGTGTCTGTCGGCTTCACCAATGTAGAGATGAGTTTCTCACTGGTTTTTAACACACGGTTTCCATAGGAGGCTAGTTCAGCTGGACTGACTGATGATGATGAAGATGATGATGATGATGAAGAAGATGATGATGATGAAGAAGATGATGACTCTAAAAGCTTCTCTGAAGCGTTGAAGGCCATACTCAAAATGTTGGTCACAGTCTAATTTATTGATCAGATAAATATAGTTACTGTACATATGTCAAGGGAGCCAATGAGACAAAATTGTGATGTCAATCATCTATTATCTACAGTGTATAACTGACACAGATTTGATTATTGTACCATTTTTCTCTTAAAGCTTACATCCAAAGGGAGCACTTGAGCTGTAATGTTCTCTATGTTGTCAAGAAGATTTTGGAAACATCCTGCAGAAGTCTGACTCTGAAATCACAAATGATCTTTATGAATAACAAGTGAAACACTCAATAAATTCAACAAAACTGTGTAAATCATTTGAAAATGATTGAGAAATTGAAAAAAATCATCTTACTCTGCATTGATCCGGCAACGTGATATTCAGACCTGAAATGTGGAAATTCATTATTACAACTTGAATATACACTGTTAACCCTTGCTGTAAAATTCTGACAATATTATACCATTTTCCATTAAAACAGTAATATACCGTAGAAAATAAAAGTAGCCTACAGGAATATACTGTGAATTAACAGTGCTCAAAATCGACACTCAGAGGCTGTTTTCACAATCACACCCTATACCCTCATTCACTATTCCCTACATTAGTTCACTAATATAGTCCCCTTGAATGAAAAGAAGTGAGTGAATTGAGATGAACACCTGATAAACAAAATCACTGAAGGACAGAGAAACAAGAACAGAAAAAAGAGAAACACAAAAACTACAACTGACTTCCAGCCACACTGAGTGTGAAACCAGTTTACAAACCAGTTTACGATTATTTATTTCATACATGTACAAAAGTTCTTGTTGAGAATTAACAGAGATTTAGTTATTAATAAAATTTGTTGTCACCATGAAGGAGATCAGTATTTGCTTTAGTTGGTCTCTTGTCCCTTAACTTCTTACCTTTCATCTCTCTCTGGCTGCTGTAACAGTGAGTTTATAAAACACATTTGTTATGGCAAGAAAAAGTCAAGAGGAAGATGATCAGGTGTTTTTGGATTTTGTGATGATGTCACAATCATGCTGGACATGTCTGATTCTATGATCTTTTCTGTATATAATAATTGAAATTATAGTTATCTCATATTTAGCATATATCTGTGAATCTACAAAATTAAATCAATATTTCTGTAATCAGGTCTTCTGAAGAATATTGTAATCATATAGTGCATTCAATTTTATTTTACTCCTGCTTGGCTCAGACACACACAGATATCAACAATCAGCACATGAATCTCAACAATGGTGAAAAGTTTCATGTCGCAATGCATGCTGGGTTCCAGGATAATATAAAACTCCCAGCATGCACTGCTGCATGAATAATAATAATAATAAAAAAGAAATATTGCCACCATTGTTGAGATTCATGTGCTAAATTGTGATATCTCGGTGTTTCTAAAACACAGTGTAGCTCTGTTTCTCTGCTTATGCATCATAACTCTTAACATCTTAACTCTGTCAAGGGGACTATATTAGTGAACTAATGTAGGGAATAGTGAATGAGGGTATAGAGTGTGATTGTGAAAACAGCCTCTGAGTGTCGACTTTGAGCACTGTTAATTCACAGTATATTCCTGTAGGCTACTTTTATTTTCTACGGTATATTACTGTTTTAATGGAAAATGGTATAATATTGTCAGAATTTTACAGCAAGGGTTAACAGTGTAGTTGGAGTGAGTGTGGTCGGGATGGAGACGTTATTCCCGCAGAAGCAGGAGGAAAAAGTGCTACTGTAGCATGTACAGGTGTCCTTATTACCAATACAGTTACAGTTATTATTCACACACTGGTATTGGTTTTGGTTTTGGTATCTATATCTCTGGTAGTTGAAACTGTGCATTCTTGTGTTGCAGTACATGCGGTACTGAGCACCAGTGCAGATGTACGTGTCGTTATAAAGCACACAGTCATAGACTGGAGTAACTGCTGCAGGGATGCTATAGCTATGATTAGTACAGAAGCAGGAGGATGAAGAACTAGAGGAACATGTACAGGTGTCCTTATTAAATCTGCAGTCACAGTTATTAGTCCAACAATCATACTGGTTTTGGTTTTGGTATTGGTATTTTCAATAACTAAAATAATTCACTGTTGTGTTGCAGTACATGTGATACTGAGCATCAGTGCATATATACACAGCAAAATCCCCAGTGTTAAATTAACACTCCTCAGTGTACATATGTGTCCACACTAGAGGGTGTTAAAATTAACACTGAAGCAGTGTTGAAGTTAATGCGATAATTAAGTGATTAATTAAGTGATGATTGGCCATTAGTGGTGACACCTGATGTTAATAAGCAGAATCATTGACGGAAAGAGAAAAAACAATAACAGAAAAAGCATAATTGATTCATGTCGCAATGGATGCTGGGAGCCATGAAGAATGTCACCATGGTTGTGTTTCATATGCCGAATGTTGATGTCTGTGAGTGTAAAAATGACTCTAATCAAGTCATTCACATAAAGTAATATTCAGTATCTGAAAAACAAAAATGTTGTTACAAATAATTTTTTTCAATAGCGTTTCAATTTCTTAAAGGTGCTCGGGTGAGGTTGACGTTCAAAGTATTGTCAAACAAAACGGAGGCTAGCTAGATCCTCCCTCCTCCTCATCCGCACACTAACCCCCCACACACCTGATTCAACTCATCAGCTCATTAACCCATGTGATAATGAGCTGCTGAGTTGTATCAGGAGTGTTTGATTAAAGAGACAAAAAAACGTGCAAGGTCGGAAACCACTTGCTTAGAGCACCTTTCAGTCATGAACTGCAAAAGTAGTCATTTGTCTGTTATTGAAACAGCCATGTTGAGCTGCTTTATCAATGCAGAAATGTTCTTCATAAACACCTGCAATTGCTGATAAAACACCAACTTAATGAAAGTCAAGGGTCAAGACCTCAACTAAAGCAAACACTGATCTCCATGATGGTGACCTCAAAGAAAACATTTTCAATAAAGACATCAACATCTAAACCTCTGTTAATTCTCAATAAGATCTTCTGTATACGTGACAGAAATAAAGTCAGTCTGGTTAGTAATAAGTGAAGCTGGTAATGCTGTTTGTGGAGTTGTTAAATTTAGATCTTCAGAGAGTTAATGTCTTTTATTGTCAGTTCATCTAAGGCTGTGTCTGAATAAAGTTGTATTTTTTCTTATTACTCTTTCAAAAGATGATTGAAAGAATGTTTCAGGAACATCACAAATACCTTTAAATAACATTCTAGTAACATTAAGGAAACTGGACATTTTTATGTTCTTGGAATGTTACAAATCAACGTTGGAACAAATCAACGTTCCTATAATGTTGAATCTTAAATCAAAATTAAGTTGAAAGAACTTTTGAGGAACATTATACCCTTTAAAACACGTTCCTCAAAAAAATTTTCACGTTCCCAGAACCAACACTGAATATTTAGAGAACGTTCTTATAACAAAAGACTGTTTCTTTGTAAAATATTATTTACACTGTAAAAAAAGAATCCGCTATATCTAATCAATAAAATTGTGGCAACAGATTACAAGCAATATTATTAATTAAATTGAACAAATTAGAATTGAGTAATAATTAACCAAATTAATTCCTTAAAAGGTAACCATTTAAAATGAATAAAATTTACAATTTTTTTTAAACAAATTGTTTTTTTATTGCCAACAATGAAGACACCTGATGTTAACAAGCAGAATCACTGAAGGAGAAAACCGTACCAGTTATAACAGCCAGATGAACAAAGAGAAAAGGTGATCTGATGGTGTTGGTTGTGTTTTAACATAATCATTATTTCACAATCATTTAATCTGAATCTCTGAACTCATATAGAGTCCAATTTACTTAGGAACCTAATTTACCAATTTAGGTTTACTTTAATTATAGCAGCACTGTTCTTGCACAGCATAATATTTTGAACTTTTACAATGTAAGCCAAAGATTTCTTAAACGTGTCTCATATACAATTTTTTATTTTATTTTTTTATTTAGTATTTATTTAGTTTTTAGACACACAGACATCAATAATCAGCCTGTGAATCTCAACAATGGTGACAATTCTAAAGTATGTTGCAGTTCATTCTGGGTGCCACCAATCAAAACTCATTCATGGCTCCCATCATACATTGCGGCATGAATAAATAATGAGCTTATGATCAGAGGTGATCTGTTTGTCACCATTGCTGAGATTCATACGCGAATTCTTGATGTCTGTGTGTGCCTACATAAAAACTATTTTTTGAATAGGAAATGATAAATAATTTTAGAATTTTATAGATGTTAACAAGCAGAATCACTGAAGGATAAAATCACAAATTGTAAGCCGCCGTTATGGCGGTCAATGTTTGCTTTAGTTGGATTCTTGACCCTTATACATTCACTTTACATTTTGTTTGTTTGCTGTTATTGATTTATAACAGTCGAATGAACAAAGAAAAGTGTGATCTGATATTGTTGGTTATGTTTTGACATAATCATGTTGTGATCCAAAAAACAAAACTTATTGAGATAGTTTGTTTTATGTTGTTAGCAGCAGCTCTGTGATTCTACAGCAGGGATGGGCAACTTCGGTCCTGGAGGGCCACTGTCCTACAGAGTTTAGCTTCAACCCTAATCAAACACACCTGAACAAGCTAATCAAGGTCCTCAGGATTACTAGAAAATTACAGGCAGGTGATTTTTTCAGGGTTGGAGCTAAACTCTGCAGGACAGTGGCCCTCCAGGACCGAAGTTGCCCATCCCTGTTCTACAGCATATGATTTTCAGTATTTTTCTTATAATCCAAAATATTTAATAAACATTGTTCTGATCAAAACACTTTCAAATGAATTTATTTAGAAACACAGACATCAATAATCAGCCTGTGAATCTCAACAATGGTGACAATAATAAAGCATGTTGCAGTGGCTGCCACCAATCACAACTCATTAATGGATCCCATCATGCATTGCAGTATGAATAAATTATGATCTGAATTGTCTATGTAATTTACTTTTCCTAATTGAATATTCTGCTCGTCACCATTGTTGAGATGCATTGACTGAATCTTGATGTCTGTGTGTGCCTAAAAGAAAGACTTTTTTTTTTAAATAACTTTTAAGAAATCCTTTATATTATATCTAACATTCTGGATATTTATGCAGAATCACAGCTATTCTGTGATCAACAACATAAACCTACGTCAAATAAGGGTCTTAATGAGTTCAGCGATCAAGTTCAAATGATGATTGTCATAATATAACCAACACTATCAGATCACATTGTCACTTTGTTCATCTGTCAGTTATAACTCGCATACAACAGCCAAACAAAATTTAAAGTGAACATATAAGGGTCAAGAGCCCAACTAAAGCAAACACCCATCACCATAATGGTAACTTACAATTTGTGATTTTCTCCTTCAGTGATTCTGCTTGTTAACATCAGGTGTCTTCAATAATAGTCAATCATCACTCAATTAATCACTTAATTATCTCATTAACTTTAACACTCTTGAGTGTTAATTTAACACTGGAGTTTTTGCTGTGTACTTTGGGTTAAGGTAAAACGTTGAGTTGGAAAAAATTTATGTTAAATTATATTTTAATTATATTAAAATTATGGTTTTAACTAAATCATAAATACAATTTGAGAAAATCTAAAAAAAATTAGCTGTAACAAAATTACATCAAGGCCCGGTTTTACAGACAGGGCTTAGACTAAGCCAGGATTAGACCATAGATCAATTAGGACATTTAAGTAATTTTTATAAACATGCTTAGAAAAAAACATTACCGATGTGCATCTTAAAACTAAAAAGGCACTGATATATTTTTAAGATCAGTCAGTGCAAGTTTATTTCAGTGGAAACAGCTCAGACTTACATTTTAGTCTAGGACTAGTCTTAAGCCCTGTCTGTGAAACCAGGGGCAATTGTTTTAAGTTAATCCAAAGTATATATTTTTTCAGTGATACACTTACTTTGAGGCAAAGTGAAAACAGAAGGTATAAACTGAAAATCACAATTTTCCATTGGACCAATGTAAATATATACTTTGAATGATTTGCACTGATGTTTCACTTTTTTCAGTGTATGGATGCTTTAGTCTTCAGTGTTTCTTGATGGTGTTTGATTTGAGTCCACAGCAAAGACATCTGAAGAACTTCCTGTACTGCTGCCTGACCTGGACAAGAATTAATGATAAGAGAGAGAGTTTTAAACTGGTTAAAGGGATAGTTCACTTTGAAATTAATTTTTGATATGTTTTAGCTTACCTCAAAGGCATCCAAGATGTAGGTGTCTTTTTTTCCGGAGTAGTTTCAATTTTGATATTTTTAGGTCAAACCGTTCTTGTCTGTCAGTCATATAATGCAGGTCTATGGTCACTGTCTCAAAGCAGCATGCACAAAGTCCAAATTAAACAATTCCCCATCGTCCAAATTAAACAATTCCCCATCGTAAGTACACATTGATGGCTTAAGACACGAAACGAGCGGTTTGTGTGAGAAAACGAACAGTATTTATATAGTTTTTGTCCTTTTGTAAACACACACACCCAAATGATCAGAGGACGCGGGTGCTTCGGTCTGCGCAAGCGCCGGAAAGCGCCGGAAAAGGTCAGAGGGCGCGGGCGCTTCGATCTGCGCAAGCGCCGGAAAGCGCAGGAAATGATCTCTCGCGCGTGTACGTCACTCATTGTTTACACAGAGATTTCGGAAGCCTTACCTTTCACTGTGAAGATCTAAACATATTTAGACGTACAGGAAATGGCAATGGAAGACGATTTCGATATATCAACAGACAACGTTGAATTTTTTACACAACCATATTTATTTGAACCAGAGTACACCGATCAAGAACTCAGAGCGATAGAGGAAGCATCCGCTGCAGCAGCACGTCTTCAAGCCTCAGAGAGACAGAGATCTCTGCAAAATTGGTGGTGTTCTTGTAGCAAGTGTTGTGAGATGCCAACAGAAGTAGAGAGCATATGTTGTCACGAATGGAACATAGCAATGCCACAGCTACAAGACGACGACGAGGACATTGACAGTACCCCGTCATACACCTGCCAACGTGCAAAACGCTGCGGCTCAACAGCGGAGAAAACTCGGGATCTTCAGTCAGGCAGGTGTATGACGGGGTACTGTCAATGTCCTCGTCGTCTTGTAGCTGTGGCATTGCTATGTTCCATTCGTGATTCGTGATTCTTGATCGGTGTACTCTGGTTCAAATAAATATGGTTGTGTAAAAAATTCAACGTTGTCTGTTGATATATCGAAATCGTCTTCCATTGCCATTTCCTGTACGTCTAAATATGTTTAGATCTTCACAGTGAAAGGTAAGGCTTCCGAAATCTCTGTGTAAACAATGAGTGACGTACACGCGCGAGAGATAATTTCCGGCGCTTGCGCAGATCGAAGCGCCCGCGCCCTCTGACCTTTTCCGGCGCTTTCCGGCGCTTGCGCAGACCGAAGCACCCGCGTCCTCTGATCATTTGGGTGTGTGTGTTTACAAGAGGACAAAAACTATATAAATACTGTTCGTTTTCTCACACAAACCGCTCGTTTCGTGTCTTAAGCCATCAATGTGTACTTACGATGGGGAATTGTTTAATTTGGACGATGGGGAATTGTTTAATTTGGACTTTGTGCATGCTGCTTTGAGACAGTGACCATAGACCTGCATTATATGACTGACAGACAAGAACGGTTTGACCTAAAAATATCAAAATTGAAACTACTCCGGAAAAAAAGACACCTACATCTTGGATGCCTTTGAGGTAAGCTAAAACATACCAAAAATTAATTTCAAAGTGAACTATCCCTTTAAAAACAAAAACACAGAACATGTCCAGGTTATTTTTCAAGAATTTAATTTTAGAAGATGAGAAATGAAAAATTAACTTAAAGGGTTAGTTCACCCCTAAATGAAAATTAGCCCATGATTTCCTCACCCTTAAGTCAATCCTAGGTGTATATGACATTCTTCTTTCAGACAAATACAATCAGAGTTATATTAAAAAAAATGTCCTGTCTCTTCCAAGCTTTATAATGGCAGTGAATGGCCGTTTCTGTTTTGAAGTCCATCAAAGTGCATCTATTCATAATTAAAGTGCTTCACACTGCTCTGGGGGGTTAATAAAGGCCTTCTGAAGTGAAGCAATGTGTTTGTGTGAGACAAATATCCATTTTTTTAAACTATCGACTAAAATAACTAGCTTCCGGCAGACACATGGATTCCACACGGCCCGGATGTGGGCCGGATCTGGGCCGACACTACACTCTCAGAAAAAAAGGTACAAAAGCTGTCGCTGTGGCGGTACCTTTTCAAAAGGTACACTTTTGTACAAGAGTACATATTAGTCCCTCAAATCAGTGGTTCCCAAACCTGTCCTGAAGGACCCCCAACACTGCACGTTTTCTTTGTCTCCCTAATCAAACACACCTGATTCAACTCATCAGCTCATTATCACATGGGTTAATGAGCTGATGAGTTGAATCAGGTGTGTTTGATTAGGGAGACAAATAAAACGAGCAGTATTGGGGGTCCTTCAGGACAGGTTTGGGAACCACTGCCTCAAAGGTACATATTAGCAGAGGTGGGTAATCCAGGGGCCAAACAGTAAAAGTCCTGCCATATGTTTATTCCACCCATGAACTCAGTCAGCTGATTTCACTAATTAGTTCTCTCTCCTGTCTGAAATAGCAAATCCAGGTGATTGGAATAAAATACTGAGGAGGACTTTTACTTTCTGAACCTGGTCTTTACACCTCTGCATAGCAATGCCACATCCCACATAGCAACATTGTGACGGCCCAGATCCGGCCCACATCTGGCACACGCGGAAAGATGATCTGGCCCACATGCAGCGTGGACTTACGGCACTTGGGTGGGCCACTCCTGTTTGCCAGATCTGGGCCACAAGCAGGCCATAGCAATGCCACATCTCAGCCAAGAGCAAAGAAATAAACCACAACTGGAGGATTAAACAACTCCACAAACAGCATTACCAGCTTCAGTTATTACCAACCAGACTGACTTTATTTCTGTCAGACGTCTACAAAAGTTTTTATTGAGAATTAACAGAGGTTTAACTATAATGTGTTTCATTTAAAGTCACCATTACAGTGAATAGTGTTTCCATTAGTTGGGCTCTTAACTCTTATTATATCTATTGTCTTCTTTGGCGGCTGTGACAGAGTGTTTGTCAAACACATTTGCAGCAGCAAAGAAAGCTAAAGTGAAATGAGATCAGGTGATGATGGTTACCTGTTGATGGTTTTATAATCATCATGAAATAACCTGTTTCACTGAGATAATTTGAGTCTCACAATTGTGTTGTACCATTAATATATTCTCATCACAAACCCTGTGTTACTGCAGCGTGAGGTCCAGCAATATTATAACAATCAGTTAGAAGACTAACAAACATGAGCACGAAAAAAAAATCCACGGTGACACACTTAGATATCAAAAATCAGCACATGAATCTCAACAAGGGTGACAAGATTTTATTTTTTTTAGATTTTTAATTCAGAACATCACTGAAAAGCTACTAAATGCCACAACAAAAACAACAGCAAAAAAATAAAAGCAAATATTTAGAATTAAACAAATTAATAGGACAATTTAGCTGCATAATTTATTCATGTTGCAATGCATGCTGGGAGTTTTGTACAATGATGGTACCCAGCATGCATTGCAGCAAAGTACTTTTGATTCTCACCATTGTTGAGATTCATACGTTGATTATTGATGTCTGTGTTTGTGATCGAACAATAATGATTCGTGCTCATGTTTGTTAAAATCTTCTAACTGATTGTTATAATATTGCTGGATCTCATGCTGCAGTAACACAGGGTTTGTGATAAGAATATATTAATGGTACAACACAATTGTTAGATTCAAATGATCGCAGTGAAACAGGTTATTTCATGATGATTATAAAACCATCAACAGGTAACCATCATCACCTGATCTCATTTCACTTTAGCTTTCTTTGCTGCTGTAAAAGTGTTTGACAAACACACTGTCACAGTGGCCAAAGAAGACAATAGATATAATAAGAGTTAAGAGCCCAACTAATGGAAACACTATTCACTGTAATGGTGACTTTAAATGAAACACATTAGAGTTAAACCTCTGTTAATTCTCAATAAAAACTTCTGTAGACGTCTGACAGAAATAAAGTCAGTCTGGTTGGTAATAAGTGAAGCTGGTAATGCTGTTTGTGGAGTTGTTTAATCCTCCAGTTGTGGTTTATTTCTTTGCTCTTGGCTGAGATGTGGCATTGCTATGGCCTGCTTGTGGCCCAGATCTGGCAAACAGGAGTGGCCCACCCAAGTGCCGTAAGTCCACGCTGCATGTGGGCCAGATCATCTTTCCATGTGTGCCAGATGTGGGCCGGATCTGGGCCGACACAATGTTGCTATGTGGGATGTCAGCCAAGAGCAAATAAATAAACCAGAACTGGACATTATCGTAGCCAAAAAAATCTGTGTATATTAAATATGGAGTAATTTCAGCCACAGCCTCAGATGAAATCAACTAAAGAGAAAAGAAGACATTAAATCTGTGAAGATCTCAGCAGAGGAGGATTAAACAACTCCACAAACAGCATTACCAGCTTCACTTATTACTAACCAGACTGACTTTTGCAGCAGCAAAGAAAGCTAAATTGACATGAGATCAGATGAAGATGGTTTCCTGTTGATGGTTTGATAATCATCATGAAACGACCTGATTCACTAAGGTTTTTATAACTTAACAATTGTGTTGTCACATTAATATTTTTTCCACAACACAAATCATGTGTTACTGCAGCATGAGATTCAGCAATATTATAACAATCAGAAGACTTTAACAAACATGAACATGAAAAAGCCAGTTTATGCTGACACACACAGACATCAACAATCAGCGTATGAATCTCAACAATGGTGACAATCAAAAGTACTTTGCTGCAATGCATGCTGGGTACCAGCATAGTACAAAACTCCCAGCATGCATTGCAACATGAATAAATTATGCAGCTGAATTGTCCTATAATTTTGTTTGATTCAAAATTGCTTTTATTTTTTGCTGTTGTTTTTGTTGTGAATTAGTAGCTGTTCAGTGATGTTCTGATTTTGTTTATCTGCATATGTGTGATTGTCACCACTGTTGAGATTCATACGCTGATTGGTGATATCTGTGTGTGTCAGCATAGATGATTTTTTTTTTTTAATCTTTGTTAAAAGATTTAAGCTTTTAAATCATTGTTGCTGTCTGGGTACGCATCGATTTACGGTGAAAGAGTAACTCTAGACCCGACGCTAGAGATCTTCACAGTGAACCCGAGACCCGTCGACCTGGGACCCGACCGGGTTCCGTACGGGTTCGTGTCTATATTTTAAATGATCAGCCGGGTCCGAATTTATTACTTCGGGTCCCGGGTCTGTTTAACATTGTGTGTAATACCCGTGCGATCGGAGTCATTAGATCAGACTCTGAGAAATCCCGGCCGTGATTAGACACTGCTTGTGTTTTTTTTGTAACTTGCAACTTGTAAAATTAGGACACTCAAAATAAATTGCGTTAAAAAGCATATTTTAGGTTGATCCAGCTAGCGTGCATGTGCAGTCTCAAGCGCGTCATGTTTCTATGGCAACCAGTTACCAGAGCTTCAGTGAGGGACCGCCAAACCGCGCTTTAGATTTTACAATATAAATTAACCGTCTTGTTTAATCTTAGTTTTAGTGGTCAGATTCAGACTCGATGCAGAGCAGAGAGCACGTTGATAATAGCAAATAGATAACGTCAGCGGCCATGGCACTGAACGAGCAATCGTTATTATAACGTTAGTTCAAAAGGGCAAACAGTCAAAGTTATTCGAGTTAACTCGAGTCAGAATGTAAGTTACATGTGCAAAGTTGCATTTGTCATCCGTCACCGTGACATCAAGTGGACTTTTGAAGCTGAAATAATGAGTGGATTAAGCTTGGACTTGGAATAACGAGAGGGATAACATGGATAACTTTCTTGTCTGAGGATTGTAATGCATGATCACAGCCAGTCAGGTAACGTTAACGTTACAAGGAAGGGAGAGGAGACTACTACGCTACCACGGCTCCTTAAATTAGGTAAGACAAAAAGTTTTATTTTTCGCAACAGGTTTATTGACTTGTAATAGCAGTTTAAGGTGGAATATATGTGACAATCGGGTCCAGTCGGGTCTGTGTCTTCCCGGGTCCAGCTTTCAAATAATAGAAGGGTCCAGGTCGGGTCCGGTTAGGCATTTCTCGGATCTGAATGGGTCCGGGTCCAGCTTTTGAAATAATAGACGGGTCCGGGTCAGTTCGGTTTAGCACATTATGGATCTCTTTCGGGTTCGGGCACGAATTTTTGGACCCGTGAAGACCTCTACCCGACGCACAACGTAATGATGAACGTGGAAGTGCAGAGGATTACGGAGCCCCTAGTCTCAGCCTCAGACGTCACGCCCACGGAACGTTGGCTAAACGTCTGATGCATATGGCACACTTTTCTGGAAACACTTCAGGAGTTTTGAAGTCGCGATCTGATTGGTTGAATTCTACAGGATGTCCGGGAGACGTGTGTGTCACGTGCTTTAACGGTCCTCCTGGAAACAAATGACGTGATGCCAAAACCCCTCCTGGAAGAAGAAAGCCATTGTGTTTACAACTGTGACAATGAGCGCTTACCAGGCTCAACTAAATGCTGGATTTTCAAAAGTTTGTGAAGTTCGCGGCTCCATTGTTGCAGTAAACTTGCATAACATTCTTGATTGAATCATTTATTAGATGCACACCAGTCTGTTATTTTAGGGACTCTCATTCGTTTGGTTAGAGACAAATTAATATTATAAAGCTTGTTTTGTTGAGAATGTGGTTGAAGCTCGTTGTCTAGGTTACTGTGATTGTCAATAGGTTTCGTTTGTGTTATATATTATATATAATATATATCTAGGGGCTATATATTATATATTATTTAATATATTATATTAAAAGTGATTAATTTAGTGATGATTGAACATTATTGAAGACACCTGATGTTAACAAGCAGAATCACTGAAGGAGAAAATCTCAAATTGTAAGTTACCGTTATGGTGATAAATGGTTGCTTTAGTTGGACTCTTGACCCATATATTATTAACTTTAGATTTTGTTTGGCTGTTGTATCTGGCTTATAATCACAAGTTGAACAAAGAAAAAAGTGATCTGATTGTGTTGGTTATATTATGACAATCATCATTTGAACTTGATCACTGAACTCATTAAGACCCTTCTTTCTGACTTCGATTTATGTTGTTGGTTACAGCATAACTGTGAATCTGCATAAATGTCCAGAATTTTTGATATAACATAAAGGATTTCTTAAAATTTGTTTAAAAAAAAAATCATTCTGTTAGGCACACACAGATGTCAAGATTCAGTCCATGCATCTCAACAATGGTGACGAGCAGAATATTCAATTAGGAAAAGTAAATTACATAGACAATTCAGATCATAATTTATTCATACCGCAATGCATGATGGGAGCCATTAATGAGTTGTGATTGGTGGCAGCCACTGCAACATGCTTTATTATTGTCACCATTGTTGAGATTCACAGGCTGATTATTGATGTCTGTGTTTTAAATGAATTTATCTGAATATCTTTTGATCAGAACAATGTTCATTAAATATTTTGAATTAAAGTACTGATAATCGTAGGCTGAAGAATCACAAAACTGCTGCTAACAAGTTAAATCAAACTATCTAAATAAGTTTCATTTTTCAGATCACAGCATGATTATGTCAAAACATAACCAACACTATAAGATAACATTTTACTTTGTTCATTTAACTGTTATAAATCAATAACAGCAGACAAACAACAGAAAATATTAAAGTAAACATATAATGGTCTAGAGCCCAACTAAAGCAAACACCCATCACCTTAATGGTAACTTACAATTTGTGATTTTCTCCTTCAGTGATTCTGCTTGTTAACATCAGGTGTCTTCAGTGACGGACTGGCCATTGGGCAATGTGGGCAAATGCCACTGCGGCCGCCTGGTCTCATCACTTGTTGTGGCCGCATCACAAACAAATAAATAGGCTAAATAAAGCGAGGAAGCGGCCGCCTATTGGCGCAATGGCTGCAAGCGGCAGCACCACCAGCGGCTCGCTCGCCGCTCATCACAACTTGTGGCGCACAACCATATAAAAAAGCTAAATAAATAAATAAAGCGGAGATGCGGCCGCCTTTTGGCGGATTGGCCGCCCGCAACCGGCAGCACAGCCAGCGGCTCGTTCGGCGCTCATCACAACCATATAAAAAGGCTAAATAAACAGTGTTGGGTGTAACGCGTTACAAAGTAATAACTGTAATAATATTACTTTTTTCAGTAACTGGTAGTTCACTCTCACCGCCTTCAAACAACACGAGCGCTGTATTGCTCTCTCTCCCTCGCTCATATAGTAAAAGGTCGGAAGACCGGTTGTGTTTTATAGACAATTTTGCATATAAATGACTATTTATAGGGCTTGAATTACAACCTGAAATTGCGCATGCGCGGATAAAACTGCTGTGGTGAAACTGCTGGGGTGAAACTGTGGCTCTGCGGCTTTGCAGACAGATATTATTGGGACAGATGGGGAAAAATGGAAGCGTCAACAACGGCAAGTACAAGTACAGTTGTTTGTAGTTATTTGTGCTAGGCAGTGCCAGTCTGTTGTTGGCGTAATAAAGACCCTAAAGAACACTCCTCCTTTGTATGTTCTCCCTCCATCTGATGCATCTCAGGCAATTATAGAGTAATTAAGAAAAAAAAATGTAACTAGTAATATAACTAGTTACTTTCTCCAGGGAGTAATAAAGTAAAGTATGGCATTACTATTTTTGAGAGTAATATGTAATATGTAATATATTACCTTTTTGAGTAACTAGCCCCAACACTAAATAAATAAATAAAGCGGAGTGTCTGCAACAATAGGCCGTCGCAAATCAACAGACTTATGAACTGACAAAATGTAAAAATGTGTACGTTGAATGCAATGTAAGTCGCTTTGGATAAAAGCGTCTGCCAAATGCATAAATGTAAATTTAAATATGAATAAAATAATAATAAATTAAGCGGAGCTGCAGGCGGCCACAAAAAAACAAGGAAAAAAGCAAACAAACAAACAAACACCACGGCCTATCTCTGAAAAAGAATAATAATAATAATAATAATGACTTTTTATTTCTATTTTTCCTGTGAAGGACAAATAGCCTAAATGTATGTAATCTCTCTATTGTGAGATAGATGCATGATGTGATTGACAGAGTGGCAGAGAAAAGCAAATTATTGCGCAACCTGCTACTGTAACCACATGAAGGTAAAACATTTATTTTTCATGTCTTGGTTAAGCTATTATTGGAGTGTGTTGTTTGTGTAATGTTATGTTTCTTTGTTGGTTGGTTGCAGATGACTTGAGAAGACAAATGTGGCCTCTCTGCTAAAATTGCCAGGGCCTCTTTTTGGTGCCAGTCTGCCACTGGGTGTCTTCAATAATGCTCAATAATCACTAAATTAATCATTTAATTATCTCATCAGCCCTAAATGCCGCTCCATCTGAAAGCAGGTGATGGTGATTTACTACTAATCAAGGAACCGGCTTTACTGACGAGATGCGCATGACAATATCGCGATTTAAATCGCCCAGCCCTAGTTGCTAGTATAAACCTGTTTTATAACTTACAGTTTATTACTGTTAAAATACATTTTGTGGGTGTGTCTTTTTTATCTTACACAGTTAACCCTTTCAACCCCTCAGGAAAATCCACACTACGAGTAAAAAGTAACGATGCAGTGAGATAGGGAGACCGGGGACAGTTGTAACAGGGGATGGTTGCAACATGTCATTTTTCTCCAATCAGAAACAAGCTAGAGTGATGACACTCATACTGAACATGCACAGTTAGACCCTCCCCCCACCAAGAAAACGGTAGACATATTCAACATCTGCTTCTGCATTTATTGAACAAAACTTGTTTTGGAGGTATGAAAGTAAATTTTTTCATTAGATATATTTTTGTCATACTGTCCTGAAATTTTGTATGAATTAATCAAAACTTACTTAGTTTGAATTATTGTTTTGTTGACTTCTAAGTGACATGGTTAGCATGTGTCAAAGTCAGTGTGTCTAGCAGGAGTATGATGTTCTGTCATGGCTGATAGGGTCGGGGACGGTTGCAACAAATTATAAATTGCATGTTTAATAAAAGTTTGTTGCATTGCAAATTGTTCAATTCTTCCTGTCTGACACTGAAATATGGAGAGATTGAATAGCATCTGTAACACCTGCACACTGAATCTATGTAGGCCTATGTTCTACACATGAACAAACAAAACTCAATAACCGTTATTTAATAAATATGACTAAATAAATAAATAATAGGCTACAATAATATTATTGAAATAAATAATACTATAATATTATAGTAAGCCTAAAACAGTTAATATTTTCAGAATTATATGCTCACTGAGACAAAAAGCTTAAGTTAATTAATGAAATTTAAGGTATTTTTAATCATGTTGCAACCGTCCCTGGGTTGTGTTGCAACCGTCCCCTGGGTCGGGGTCAGTTGCAACATCTGACTTCTTCCATTCAAATAAATACTGTGAACGATATGTCATATATAATCATCTTTAAATGGTATGGGTAATTAGCAGACAGATGCAAGTTTAATATATACAAATTTGGTTGGTCTAGTCCAAATAGTCTCTGAGTAATTGAGAGAAATGCAAAAAGTGTTGCAACTGTCCCCGGTCTCCCCTAATTAAGGGAATATGTAAGTGATTGTAAGCAGAATCACTGAAGAAAAGAGAAACACAAGAACAGAAAATAGAGAAACACAATAACTACGACTGACTTCCAGCCATTACACATTATTACACTTATTATTAACCAGTATGACTTTATTTCTGTCATACAGAAGTCGTTATTGAGATGTTTAATTGAAAATGTTTGGTTTGAAGTTACCGTTATAGAGATCAGTGGTTGCTTTAGTTGGGATGTTGATGCTAAAACATTAGTTTTTCTTTTGCTGCTCGAGCTGTGTTTTTGCAAGTCACACTTGTGCACTCACAGTTTATGAATGACTGCAGTTATAATGATTATGATGACAAAATCATCATATTGCCTGTTCATTCACTAAGGAATTCACTTATTCAGAGTTTAATCCTCAATCAAAAGTGTTACATTTCCACCACTGTGAAAACGCAGCAATAAGATACAATGACTCTTTTTTTTTTAACACATGATGCATAACCAGAAAAACAGAGCTACACTGTGTTTTAGAAACACCGAGATATCACAATTTAGCACATGAATCTCAACAATGGTGGCAATATTTCTTTTTTATTATTATTATTATTCATGCAGCAGTGCATGCTGGGAGTTTTATATTATCCTGGAACCCAGCATGCATTGCGACATGAAACTTTTCACCATTGTTGAGATTCATATGCTGATTGTTGATGTCTGTGTGTGTCTGAGTCAAGCAGGAGTAAAATAAAATTGAATGCACTATATGATTAGAATATTCTTCAGAAGACCTGATTACAGAAATATTGATTTCATTTTGTAGATACACAGATATATGCTAAATATGAGATAACCATAATTTCAATGACTATATACAGGAAAAAACTGAAAATCAGACATGTCCAGGATGATTGTGATATCATCACAAAAAAATAAAAACACCTGATCATCTTCCTCTTGACTTTTTCTTGCCATAACAAATGTGTTTTATAAACTCACTGTTACAGCAGTCAGAGAGAGATGAATGGTAAGAAGTCAAGGGACAAGAGACCAACTAAAGCAAATACTGATCTCCATCATGGTGACAACAAATTTTATTAATAACTAAATCTCTGTTAATTCTCAACAAGAACTTTTGTACATGTATGAAATAAATAATCGTAAACTGGTTTGTAAACTGGTTTCACACTCAGTGTGGCTGGAAGTCAGTTGTAGTTTTTGTGTTTCTCTTTTTTCTGTTCTTGTTTCTCTGTCCTTCAGTGATTCTGCTTATCAGGTGTTCATCAGTGTCTCAGTTCACTCACTTCTTTTCATTCAAGTGGACTATATTAGTGAACTAATGTAGGGAATAGTGAATGAGGGTATAGGGTGTGATTGTGAAAACAGCCTCTGAGTGTCGACTTTGAGCACTGTTTGAGCACATTACTGTTTTAATGGAAAATGGTATAATATTGTCAGAATTTTACAGCAAGGGTTAACAGTGTATGTGAATATTGCCAGCTTCACTGAACTCCGCATTTCTTTATATTTGAGTCCAAGTTCAAACACTATGAAACGCTCCATTAACGTACAGAGCATGTAGAACATTAAACAGGAAGTGTCTGTCCGAGCTCCAAACAGGTTTTGCGTGGGAACGCAAATATCTTTGCAAGGGAACGCAAAAGTTTTGCAAGGGAACGCAAAGTTTCTCAGGGGTACGCAAACGTTTTGCGAGGGAACACAAAAGATTTGAAAAAAAAAAATTCTCCCAACCTAAAATTTTTTCCACCACCACGTCCCTTTAGGGGCTCCGTAGAGGATAGAGCAAAACAAAACACCAGTCACAAATTAGTTTAAAAAGACAATTTTTTGAGAGAAATGTGGGAGGAGCTTGAGTTTGTTGCCCAGCCTTGTTTGTTTGAACCGCGAGAGACGTCAAAGCTTACGCTACTCCTACATCTACGTCATACATGCGTCACTGGTTACTCGTTTGGCGCAAGTCGACTTGAGAAAGGCCGTCTGCCGGAAGCTAGTTGTTTTAGTCAATATATTTTTCTCACACAAACACATTGCTTCACTTCAGAAGGCCTTTATTAACCCCCCAGAGCAGTGTGGAGCACTTTCATCATGGATGGATGCACTTTGATGGACTTCAAAACAGAAACGGCCATTCACTGCCATTATAAAGCTTGGAAGAGCCAGGACATTTTTAAATATAACTCTGATTGTATTCGTCTGAAAGAAGAATGTCATATATACCTAGGATGACTTGGGGGTGAGTAAATCATGGGCTAATTTTCATTTTTGGGTGAACTATCCCTTTAATATAAAGTAGGTGAGAGATGATTTTTGGGTAGACTGTCTGTACTGATGTCTGACCTCATCATTGAGGACACAATAGACCAGGAAGATGAAGGTTCCCTGCTGGGAGTTCAAGATCAGGAAGAGGATCTCCAGCTCCTTCCTGCCATTAGTGAAGAAACCCAGAATCCAGGAGCAACCAAGAACCACAAACTGAGCCAGTGTTTTAAATGTCATAATCCTGCAGAGAAAGACGGAGAGTTAATATAATTTATTGATTATATTGTTGTGGAAAATCTGCAACTGTCCTGTTATAAGTATGCCTTTTTGTCTGTAGAACACTTCTGTATTGTAATCAACCACACTTGAAACTTGTTTATTAAGAAAGTGGTTTATGAAGAAAAACTCTGCAATTGTTATTGTAAAATGTTTTTTTGAGAAAGTGGTTTATAAAGAAAAACATACCACACTTAATGTTTTAAGCATTAGTTAAAAAGCATAGAGAGGAACAAAACATGTATTAGAAAGAGCTTTGCTAAAGAAAGAAGATAAATGCAAGCATTACCGTCGGATGTGTTGCGGTCGAAGCGCAGAATGCAACAAAGAAGAAAAGTCTGAAGAATGAAGACTAAGAGGCGAAAGGCTTTATATAGACAGGTCCAAAAGGAATTCCCAGAACTCAAGACACCTCAAGACTTAGGATTGGGGATTGGATAAATTGTCTGTAAGAGACTGATCATTTATGAGGGGATTTCCAAAGATGACGACCTCAAGAAATCAGATGGTCTATAAAAGGCTGAAAGGAGAAGATGAAGGCAGACGCTGATTCTTAATGGCCTCTCCGGTGTTACAACTCTTGTAAACTATTTACTCTTGATGTTGTTTTGTCTTGTTTTTTATATTAGTACTTTATATGTAAACTAATTAACCTGTAAATGATGCAACTATATTTAGTTGAAACTAAGAAACTCTTTTGCTACTCTCGCCTGCCAAAAGTCTTTGATTTCTAAAAAAGTGAGCTGATCAGACCACGAAGAAGTCTTCTGACCATATGGATTGTGAGTATGAAAATTCAGATGCTTATGATTTAGGACACATTTGACTTTACCTAACCTGAGAATAATCAAAATAAGGTTAAAGTTGTCTAGAAATATGCAGCATAAAACAATATATATACACATTTCATGGAGTGTTCAAATCATATTGTTTGTTACTTGGTTCGTTTCATCTGTGAAACCTCAGCGTTCAGATTTTTCAAGGTGGAGATCAGATTGATGATGATGCAGATGAAGAGAATCATGTTTAACTGCACAGTAAGAGAAACAACAGTAATTAATCTTTAATCACTGTTTTCCTTTTAATACAAAGTCATGATAAATGTGCTTACTGCTAGTATGACGCAAACAGGTCCCAGAAAACTCCACATAAAACCTTTATCTATTTTAATCCAGCACCTGTTTGGAGGAAGATACAGACACACATACAAAAAGAAAAAATCAATGAACAAACATGAAGGATGAAGGTGTGTCGTTCAAACTAAAGTCGTTCAAACTAAACTCACTGTTCACTTCCATAGCCTTTGGGCTTCACCACAGCAGACACGCCCACCACAACCAGAGCAACCGTATATCCAATCACACACAGGAATCCACTGCTAAGCACCTCCCTCTTTTTGGAGCTGATCTGTGATAGGTTCTTCACACAGATGAAGAGCAGCACAGCTTCAATGAACATCCACACAAAGCCGGAGAGAAAGAGGAAGTGCAGCACACCTGATATCACGGCACACAACACCTGGAGATCATGAGAGACGGTTATGATGATTCTCAGTGAGACTGTGCTGAGCTGTACACTGTTAGACCTTACCGGGTTTTTTTACAGTAAAATACTGGCAACACTGTTGCCAGTAAAATACTGTTAATTGTACAGTTCTTTACTGTTTCTGTAAAAATGCACTAAATTATAGTTAACTAATTACACTTGCAGAAACCGACTGCCTTAAATTGACCAACTGTCATTTAAATGTATTAACTAAAATTTATAATGCATTAATAATGTGAGCAAAGTATTACTGTGAACTTCTTTCATTTGAGACCACTAAAAAACTATTGTACATAAAAAGATTTCCACTGGACCAGCAACTACACAGTCACCGCCTGTTAAATAAAGCAACATGCAGCATATCATCAATGTTTGTAGATCTTCTGCTGGACTGAAGCACAGGCTCTACTCTTCTGCACAATGGTGACCCAAAAAAATATTTTTACAGTAAACTACTGGCAACAGTGTTGCCAGTATAAACCTGTTTTATAACTTACAGTTTATTACTGTTAAAATACATTTTGTGGATGTGTCTTTTTTATCTTACACAGTTAACCCTTTCAACCCCTCAGGGAAATCCACACTACGAGTAAAAAGTAACGATGCAGTGAGATAATTAAGGGAATATGTAAGTGATTGTAAGCAGAATCACTGAAGAAAAGAGAAACACAAGAACAGAAAATAGAGAAACACAATAACTACGACTGACTTCCAGCCATTACACATTATTACACTTATTATTAACCAGTATGACTTTATTTCTGTCATACAGAAGTTGTTATTGAGATGTTTAATTGAAAATGTTTGGTTTGAAGTTACCATTATAGAGATCAGTGTTTGCTTTAGTTGGGATGCTGATGCTAAAACATTAATGTTTCTTTTGCTGATTGAGCTGTGTTTTTGCAAATCACACTTGTGCACACACAGTTTATGAATGACTGCAGTTATAATGATTATGATGACAAAATCATCATATTGCCTATTCATTCACTAAGGAATTCATTCTCACTTATTCAGAGTTTAATCCTCAATCAAAAGTGTTACATTACCACCACTGTGAAAACGCAGCAATAAGATACAATGACTCTTTTTTTTTAACACATGATGCATAACCAGAGAAACAGAGCTACATTGTGTTTTAGAAACACCGAGATATCACAATTTAGCACATGAATCTCAACAATGGTGGCAATATTTCTTTTTTATTATTATTATTATTCATGCAGCAGTGCATGCTGGGAGTTTTATATTATCCTGGAACCCAGCATGCATTGCGACATGAAACTTTTCACCATTGTTGAGATTCATATGCTGATTGTTGATATCTGTGTGTGTCTGAGCCAAGCAGGAGTAAAATAAAATTGAATGCACTATATGATTACAATATTCTTCAGAAGACCTGATTACAGAAATATTGATTTCATTAAGTAGATTCACAGATATATGCTAAATATGAGATAACTATAATTTCAATGACTATATACAGGTAAAATCTGAAAATCAGGCATGTCCAGGATGATTGTGATATCATCACAAAAAAATAAAAACACCTAATCATCTTCCTCTTGACTTTTTCTTGCCATAACAAATGTGTTTTATAAACTCACTGTTACAGCAGTCAGAGAGAGATGAAAGGTAAGAAGTCAAGGGACAAGAGACCAACTAAAGCAAATACTGATCTCCATCATGGTGACAACAAATTTTAATTCTCTGTTAATTCTCTGTTAATTCTCAACAAGAACTTTTGTACATGTATGAAAGAAATAATCGTAAACTGGTTTGTAAACTTGTTTCACACTCAGTGTGGCTGGAAGTCAGTTGTAGTTTTTGTGTTTCTCTTTTTTCTGTTCTTGTTTCTCTGTCCTTCAGTGATTCTGCTTATCAGGTGTTCATCAGTGTCTCAATTCACTCACTTCTTTTCATTCAAGGGGACTATATTAGTGAACAAATGTAGGGAATAGTGAATGAGGGTATAGAGTGTGATTGTGAAAACAGCCTCTGAGTGTCGACTTTGAGCACTGTTAATTCACAGTATATTCCTGTAGGCTACTTTTATTTTCTACGGTATATTACTGTTTTAATGGAAAATGGTATAATATTGTCAGAATTTTACAGCAAGGGTTAACAGTGTAGGGCTCCTTCATCATTCTCACCTGATGAGGGCGTATGAGGCTCAGGAACTGTTGTGTGAGCAGGAACAGAAGGTGAGCCAACAGCAGACTCACACAGAGATTGATTCGAGCCACATTATTCACTCCAGGACTCCACTGACAAAGGGCAAAGGTCAACAGGGCCAAACTGAAGAACACCAGCCCCACGATCACACATACCAAATTCAACAGCTCCAGCAGTGAGTCGCTCTGAGAAAACATGTCAGAGTACATGAGTGCCAAATATGTGCTGTTCCTCAATGCTCACTATAAATGTTCTCGTACCTCTGGTGGACGGCTGGTTTGCATGATGAGAGCGAATGTGGACAGATGAACACAGGAACACACAGTGTAGCTGCTGTTGGTCTTTAAAACAGAACAACCATCTACAATCCACTCACTGATATTCCAGTACACACAGGACAGAGAACCGTCGGGGTCAAACTCCTGCAGAAAGAAGAAAGAACATGCAGAAAATATAACAACACTGAATATTAGATGTTTTCAGATGTTCATCAGTTCTCAGGTTGGACAAAAACACATTTCAGTCTCTCACTCTGATGTGTTTGAGGGTGAAGTTGACTGGTTTGGTGAGTTTAGTGTTGGTGGTTTTGGGAAGAGTAGCTGAGATCACAGTGGACATCATGGTTTTAATCGTGTCATTTGATGTGTTGAAGAAGTCTGGCTTCAGTAGATTCTCCATTGTGTTATAACTCATGAAAGCCACAGCAGCTGATCCTGTGTGACAGAAACAGAAGAAACTTTTATTCAAAACAATAAAAACCTTTGATAAATATGGTTTAGTGATATATCTTCTAAAAATGTTGTATCAAAACTAGGGCTGGGGGAATTAACGCGTTAATCTGTGCGATTAATTTGAGATGTTTAACGCGTAAAAAAAAAAAAAATGCAATTAACGCAGCACTTTTTTTTTGCCTCGTTTTAATGATTTCCTGTTGCGGCTGCTATTGAAAAGGCCAAAAATATGCCGTCGCTCCAATCATGTACCGATCACGCACTGGAAAAGCAAATTCCGCTCAAATAATGAAATGAAATTTCGAAATAATTAAATTTATCAGTAGTAGACTTCTTGTTTGCAATAGCCCTACTGAGCTGGTATAGCCATGCTGGGCAACAATGGTAAATTTACCTGCTCTGATCACATGCTCTGGTAATAATAGCTTTGTAGAACTATATTTTATTTTGATAATTAGTCAAAAAAAAAAAAAAAAAAATCTGTTAAATTGATTATGTTGATTGATTATTGAATAATAATAATATACTGATATATTGATGTTTAATATTATTTTAATATAGGGCTATTTTCTGTTCCTTTTTTCCCCGTTGTTTAATTTAATTAGGTGATTCTAAGTTTAAATATTGATGATTACAAGCTTGGGGGGAATGCAATTAATTGCAATTAATTACAGCAAATTGTGCAATTAATTAGTACATTTTTTTTAATCGATTCCCAGCCCTAATCAAAACACATCTCACATACTTGTTTCATTGTTGTTCTTGGCGATCTCAATGAGATCAATGTCCACAGAAGAATTTGTTGTGTCAAGTCGAGGGATTTTGTCTAAGATGACATTGGGTCCAACCATGAAGACTTCAACCTCTGATTTAGAAAATAAGCAGTTATGATTTTCTTTTACTTAAAGTTGATTCAATCTGCACAAATGTGCAAAATAATAATAATAATAATAATTTATCATTATTTATTATTATATAATTTATAATTATATATATATATATATATATATATATATATATATATATATATATATATATATATATATACTGAGGAAAATAAGTATTTGAACACCCTGCTATTTTGCAAGTTCTCCCACTTAGAAATCATGGAGGGGTCTGAAATTGTCATCGTAGGTGCATGTCCACTGTGAGAGACATAATCTAAAAAAAAAAAAATCCAGAAATCACAATGTATGATTTTTTAACTATTTATTTGTATGATACAGCTGCAAATAAGTATTTGAACACCTGAGAAAATCAATGTTAATATTTGGTACAGTAGCCTTTGTTTGCAATTACAGAGGTCAAACGTTTCCTGTAGTTTTTCACCAGGTTTGCACACACTGCAGGAGGGATTTTGGCCCACTCCTCCACACAAATCTTCTCTAGATCAGTCAGGGTTCTGGGCTGTCGCTGAGAAACACGGCAGTTTGAGCTCCCTCCAAAGATTCTGTATTGGGTTTAGGTCTGGAGACTGGCTAGGCCACGCCAGAACCTTGCATGCTTCTTACAGAGCCACTCCTTGGTTATCCTGGCTGTGTGCTTCGGGTCATTGTCATGTTGGAAGACCCAGCCTCGACCCATCTTTAATGCTCTAACTGAGGGAAGGAGGTTGTTCCCCAAAATCTCGCAATACATGGCCCCGGTCATCCTCTCCTTAATACAGTGCAGTCGCCCTGTCCCATGTGCAGAAAAACACCCCCAAAGCATGATGCTACCACCCCCATGCTTCACAGTTGGGATGGTGTTCTTGGGATGGTACTCATCATTATTCTTCCTCCAAATAAGTTTAGTGGAATTATGACCAAAAAGTTCTATTTTGGTCTCATCTGACCACATGACTTTCTCCCATGACTCCTCTGGATCATCCAAATGGTCATTGGAAAACTTAAGACGGGCCTTGACATGTGCTGGTTTAAGCGGGGGAACTTTCCGTGCCATGCATGATTTCAAACCATGACGTCTTAGTGTATTACCAACAGTAACCTTGGAAACGGTGGTCCCAGCTCTTTTCAGGTCATTGACCAGCTCCTCCCGTGTAGTTCTGGGCTGATTTCTCACCTTTCTTAGGATCATTGAGACCCCACGAGGTGAGATCTTGCATGGAGCCCCAGTCCGAGGGAGATTGACAGTCATGTTTAGCTTCTTCCATTTTCTAATGATTGCTCCAACAGTGGACCTTTTTTCACCAAGCTGCTTGGCAATTTCCCCGTAGCCCTTTCCAGCCTTGTGGAGGTGTACAATTTTGTCTCTAGTGTCTTTGGACAGCTCTTTGGTCTTGGCCATGTTAGTAGTTGGATTCTTACTGATTGTATGGGGTGGACAGGTGTCTTTATGCAGCTAACGACCTCAAACAGGTGCATCTAATTTAGGATAATAAATGGAGTGGAGGTGGACATTTTAAAGGCAGACTAACAGGTCTTTGAGGGTCAGAATTCTAGCTGATAGGCAGGTGTTCAAATACTTATTTGCAGCTTTATCATACAAATAAATAGTTAAAAAATCATATATTGTGATTTCTGGATTTTTTTTTTTAGATTATGTCTCTCACAGTGGACATGCACCTACGATGACAATTTCAGACCCCTCCATGATTTCCAAGTGGGAGAACTTGCAAAATAGCACGGTGTTCAAATACTTATTTTCCTCACTGTATATATATATATATATATATATATACATTTAATTACTTTCATCTAATTACTACATTTAAGTAGCTTTTATAAACCGGCCTTCCCAGATAGCAACATTGTGAAATCCCAGATCCGGCCCACATCTGGCACACGTGGAAAGATGATCTGGCCCATATGCAGCGTGGAATGACGGCCCTAGGGCGACTCACTCCTGTTTGCCAGATCTGGGCCACAAGCAGGCCATAGCAATGCCACATGTCAGCCAAGAGCAAATCTCGGATCTGGGACGTCAAAATGTTGCTATGTGGTTTAGAGTTTCTTTACTCACCTACAGCAGCAAGAGTAAAACTGACACTATCATTTGTGTCTGTCGGCTTCACCAATGTAGAGATGAGTTTCTCGTTGGCTTTTAATACACGGTTTCCATAGAAGGCTAGTTCATCTGGGTTGACTGATGATGATGATGTCTTTAGAATATTCTCTGCAGCGTTGAGGACCATATTCAAAAGGCTGGTCACAGTCTAATTTATTCATCAGAAAATCACAATTACTGTACATGTTAATATCAAGTGAGTCAACAAGACAGAACTGCGATGTCAATCATTATATAACTAACAATTACATTTAATTTGATTATTTCATATTTTTTCTCTTGAAGACTTACAGTCAAACGAAGCACTTGAGCTGTACTGTTCTCAATCTGCTCTAGAAGATATTGAAGACATTCTACTGAAGTCAGATTCTGAAATCAAAATTGAGAAGACAGAATTTGATGATTTCATATTGCCAGCAAACCAAAGAGAACGCAAAGCAATGATGACGACTCATACAGAGAGTATAGGTGCCAAAGCTGTTGTGGACCCGCTTACCCAAAACTCTCCGTAACTGGAGAAAATGATGATGGTTTGGCAAATAAATGAATGACGGACAGTTACATATGTATTTCTAACATTTTATTATGTAAGCTTTATGTTACATCTCAAATAACAAGGTAATTTGTATTGTTTTTTATTGTTAATTAATTATCGAATTCACAAACTCATTCTTACAAATGGCTTTTGTATCCAGAGCATTCGGAGCTTATATGGACTCCACACCCCTATAAACCATCAGCAATTATTAGGAAAGCACATTCATATTTCAGATTACAATCATATTTATGTGTGTAGATAGTGCTGTGAGTCTCTACAACAATTTCAGAAATTCAACTTACGGTGCATCCTTCCAGCAGCGTTATATTTATACCTGCAGTGACAGAAATCAGCATGAAGACAATAATACAATAAAAACTGCATAAAAAATGCAAAACTTTGAAAAATAACTATTTTATAGAGCAGCTATTTCAGCAAGAATTAAAGGTAAACAGTATTGGGGGAATTTGTGGACTAATATTTAGAGAGTCTTGTAAACTGTAAACTGAAGGTCGCGGGTTCGAGTCTCAGTACCGGCAGGGAATGTTGGTGGGGGGAAGTGAATAGCGCTCTCTTCCGCTCTCATTACCCACAACTGAGGTGCCCTTGAGCAAGACATTGAACCCCCAATCGCTACCCAGGCATTGCAGCAAAAATGGCTGCCCACTGCTCTGGGTGTGTGTTTACGGTGTGTGTGTGTTCAATACTAACTGCTGTGTGTGTGCACGTGGATGGGTGAAATGCAAAGCACAAATTCAGAGTACATCATGCTTGGCTACACTTCACGAGCAAGGACCACGCCACAACCATGAATGTGGGAAATTATTTATTGAAGAGAGTTAAGGATGAATAGGGAAAGGATGAAGTGGAAGGGAAAACGGGGTGGTAGTCAGGTTGATCGGAGCATCTGGTGTTGGTGGCCAGGAGACTCAGAGGATAGACTAGTTGAAAATAGAAATGGAGGTTGAAGGAGTCCATATTGGCCTACATGAGATTGGTTCAGATTGGTTCCATGTGAATAAGCAAATGCTGAAATCTAAAATTACAATAAAATGACTGCACAACAATGTGAAATGCCAAGTGTAATTATTATTATTTAAAAGATCTTGATGTCAACAACAACATACAATAATAACAGAAAAAGAGAGCCGCTCTATTCACCTTATTTTCGAACGCGGAAGTAAACATGGGTCCAATATCCGGTTTTTGTGCGGCACTTCCGTTTCCTCGCTTCCCTGGGCTAAATAACGATATCGATCGCGAAGGATTATGCAGAGTTGACAGAAAAATGTTACACATGCCGTAGCAGATGAATACTACAAAGAACTTAAACTCAGTTAGGGTACAGGACCTGGTTGAAAACACTCATGCATCTAGCTGGCAGAGTGCCAAAACTTCGCGGCGCCTTCAGCACCGCCCTAAACACAGTCGAGCCAACGCTGGACTAATATATCTAGGTATTTTGTCATGTCAAATGTATTAGTAATGCCATCAGAGTGCAACCAGGATAACAATAAGTAGATGGCTATAAATAATTGTAAATAATACAAAATAAATGCCATGATCATGCCATGATCACTATATTTTATAGAGGGGTTACTATAATGATTTTGTTTCTCCTTGGAGTTTTTATCATGGTTTTTATTGAGACTTAATAGCCCAGCCAATTTTCTGGTATCGGGTGGTCTTCTGTAGGTGCTCACGAAATGAAAAGAACAAACATACGGTCGTTTCAATGGTTTCTTCAAATGTAAAGCTTGTTGTATGTAAGCCTTGCTTAGATGACAGAGAAACAATCGGGAGTTATTTTGCAATAAACAAAGCAAAAGTGTACATAACGGTTCAAAATGTTGAGGACAGTAAGATTTTTTTTTTATGAAATTAATATTTTTATTCAACAAGGATTGATGCATTAAATTGATCAAAAGTGACAGTCAAGGGTTTTTCACTGTTAAAATAAATCTACTTCATATAAATGCTGTTCTTTCAACTTGGTTCATCAAATAATTTTGCATCATGGTTTCCACAAAAAAATATTAAACTGTTTTCAACATTGATAATAAGAAATGTTTTCTGAGCTGTAAATCAGCATATTAAAATTAATTATCATCATAACTGGAGTAATGATGCCGAAAATTACGCTTTGATCAATTGAATAAATTACAGTTTAGTATGACATAGAAAACAGATAGCCCATGTTAAATTGTAATATTACAGTTTTTACTGTATTTTTGATCAAATAAATGCAGAAGAGAATTAAAAATCTTACAGACCCCAAACTTTTGAACAGTAGGCTAGTGTACAATAGTACTTTTACTATAATTAGGGTAGTTTTGTAAAAGTCACTGACTAATAATTACAGGCGAGTTGATTGCACAAATCACAAAATATTTAGTAGTCATGAAAACGTTTTCAGATTTAGCATATTAATGATGCATTCACCTCATAAATCATGACACACTGCTCTAGCACAGGAAAGTGCATACAAGTTCAAGTGCATGATTTTAAAATTAAGAAGTATTGGTATCGGTATCAATATTGGCGATACTGGCCCTGTATTTATTTGGTATCGGATCGATACCAAAATTTGGAGTATCGCCCACCTCTAGTTAACAGGTTAGAACGTGCACACTGCCTGCATGACACGCGCGTCTCACAGGCGCGGAAAACGCGTGCATGCTATAAATAGAATCGACGCCTATTTTTCACGCGACACGCAAGCGTTTTGGAAGCGTTTCCAGGCAAAATAGAATAGGAAAAGATGTTTGTATTTCATTTTGACATGAATACATATTAATAAATGACATTTTGATGTTTGAAAGTTTAGGTTTTGACAAATGCAGATATAAATGCAATGAAAAAAATCGATTTTCTAATATTGCACCTGTCAATAGAGAACGAAATATTCTGTAGCCTATTTTGCCGTCAATACTGCCGTCGTTGTCTTTGCTGCTATATATTTATGTTTAACATTAAGTATAGGCCTTCCACAACTCTCTCCCCATTATGTCGAATATAATCACCAATGAATGAGGCTTATCATATGTCACCTAACTTAGCAGTGCCGCGTCAGACACGTTTCTGGTGTGCAAAGACATGTAAAACGCCACGCAACAGAAACGCCATGCAGCCAGTGTGTCTCTGGTCGTAGGGCGCCTGATAGCCTAATTAAAATGTCAATGATTTCGATGATTAAAACACTCTGCTCCAAGTAAACCTTTCTTTTGTACCAGTTATTATGACAACCTCTAACTGCACAAATAATCCCGGTCTTCCCCGAAGCCATAACGATGAGTTAGTTGTTAGGAACACTTGTTTAATTAACCGCTATGGTGAAAAGTGAGTTAGCGCGCCAGTGACCGGAAGTGCCTGACCGGAAGTCTCGCACAAAATACCGTCAACTGGTTGCGTCCGTATTTCCGTTAAAAATAAGGTGAATAGTAAACCATTTATTTTTATCTCATATTTACCACTGAGCTACTTTCAAATTTCACAAGCTTTTGGCTGGCTGATAGCTGGTGCTAATTCCCATCTATGCCAGTGACATTAGGTACTTTAGCTTATTTCACCTGTAGTATCTTTGCTTGTTGATGCCCGGAACATTTCCGTTATTTTGAAGCATTTCGCTGCCTCCTCCTCCATCATTTTTTTTTTCCTTTTGAGTCTGACCTTCTCAGCACCACCTTTCCCTTTTCTTTTTTGTCTTTCCATCATTTGGGGCTGTTTACATCTGGCCACTTCATGCGTTTTCTCAGATCGGATAGCTATCTGATTTATCAAAACGATTCCATTTACACCTGGTCACATAAATGTGTTTTTTGCAAAATGGTTAGAAAGCCTCAGGACAGCTGACGTTTTTATGGTAATGGGCGTTTTTGTTTTCGATGCGCTGTACACGGTAGGCCAATCACAACAGACTGAGCCGTCTGGCCAATCAGAGCAGAGTAGCTCACAGAAAGGAGGGATTTAGAGAGATTGATTCATCTCACAAGTCGTTTGAGAATCATTGAAAATGTGATGATGTGCAAATGCATATTATGAGGAAATTAATTTTTTTTTACCTTTGAAACATTTAAACATGTTGTAGGAGACTCCACAACAACATTAGGAAACTTTTGAAATAGCATAATAGGGACCCTTTAACAGATAAGTATGGAGTCAAAATTAAAGAAAGATTAAATTTGTGAAATACTGATCCAATACACACAAAAAAAGTACAATAATGGAAAATGCATCCATGTGACCATGAGGGGATGAACAGAAATTGTTTAAGAAACGTGGAAAAACATGAAACTAAAATCTAAAGGTGACTGTCAGTCTACATCCTTTCAATCTGTTCAAAATGTACACATGATCATACAATCATCATGCATTTCCCTTGCAACCAACTAACCATCCATGTCTGTGCATTATTGTGATATAATTAAAACATCATTATTATTATTATCTGTGCATCATTCCCCTGTAATAATACATCTGTGTATTATTGGTGCTGCTAATGTTTGTAACAGCTGAAAAAATAATGATTGATGAATAATGGATCAACAAACACACATTAAAAAGAGCTTGTGTAGATATAAGGACTCTTTCCACCTCTGCTCATCTTTATCTAGAGACACAAACACAATCGCACACCTATTAAATTCTACAGATCCACAAACATTCAGCCAAAACACAATCCAACAGAAGAAACATCAGAGTACATTACCAGCTGAGGTCGTCTGTGGTGTGACTGTTGTATCGGTGCTGATGATGTTAGTAACAGCTGAAAAAAAAAGACAGATATGAATACCAATGAACCAACAAACACAAATAATACCAAGAGCTCATGTTGATATTACCTGCACAGTATGCTAAATTGCATTTAGTTGGAATAACCAGCTCATAGACATAATAATTGTCTGGACAGGCTTTGACTTTAATGGGAAAAGACCCGTAATAGCAGCAGTAATTTCTATAGTGACCGCAGACATCTCGAGTGACGACTCCATCTGTTACTGTTGGGTGTCCACCACGTATCCACAGTGTGACATCAGTGCCACAGCTGGACTGAGCAACACATGTGTCTGGGATATGAGCGCTAGTGTTGTTAATGAAGAGACGATACCAGCCGCTCCAGGAGACAGACGTGTCACACTTTATGACTGAAGCATCTGTATTATTGATGGATCTCCATGGATCGTCCAGCTCAGTGTAGTTGTAGCAGGGGTCAACAGAGGGATAAGCTGATGTGAAAAACATTAAAAAATGTATTGCTTAAAAAATGATATATCATATAATACTTTTTCATAAAATCGAATTAATTCTACTTCACTGTGGCTAGTATGAGAATAAAACAGTGTTTCTTAACCAGAGGCCTCAGCAAACGTCCAACAAGCTTTAAAATAATATAAAGCAACTAAAAATAAATCTGTTAAAACCTTGATATATACATAAGTGTAAATTAATGTATTACATGTCTCTCTGAAATACTTGATTCTGAATGGTCAGTGCAGTTTCAAAACACAGCCCACTCACTAGATGTCAGTATATTTTTGCTTTTAAAGGCACAATATGTAACTTTTTTGCTTTAAAAATAGCAAAAATCAGAAATCACTATATCTATGTTATATTTTTTTTTTACTTGTGTACTTACATTATCCCGACTGTTTCCAACAACTTTCAAACCAGGAGAAATTTGTAATTTAATTCGAGAAACGTCCCGTTTCTTTATTTCCGTTTTGTCGCCGCCAATGGCGTCATATCCGCGTTGTCCCTGGTTTCCGCTCGTGCTGCCATAGCAACCAGAGCTATGAGCAGAGCCCTCTGATAGTAACCAAAGCGACTGACGCGGACAACTTTGTAGTTCGCAATGTCTATTTGCACGCTGTTGTTGTTTCGTTCAAACATTATGGACCATGGCAAGCAGACTTTGGATAAAAAAGGAGAACTAAAACGAAAATCAATATCAGCGCGGTGTTTTCGAGATGCCTAGAGCTCCCATAGACAGTATATAAATGAGAGCTCCACGTCCGAGACTTCGCCTGCTCCTACATGTACTTTATTAAACAGGTGAGCACATTTACATAAAACTAATCAATGTTTTATAGTTCAACAATGATAAAATGTCAGAATATGATCTGTATGTTATTCTAATGTTGATCTAGCTTACTGCTAGTCTCATACAGACAGACTAACACATACATTTAAACACATTCAAATGCAGTTTAGTGTGATAGTGTAATGTTAGACCAAGTGAAACAGCGCTGCGTTACCTCACAAGTTTAATTTGTCTAATAAACTGACCTGTGAGTAGTAATTCTGCGTGTAGTTCGGTAGAATGAAATATCCATATTCCTTTTATATCCGCGGGACTCGCGCCGCTTGTGGAGCTGATAGCTGTCTCTTAGCAATCCCGAACTGCTTCATATCACAGTCATGATAAAAACATTGATGTATTCAGTCATCCATAAACATTATTAGATCAGTCGGCTTGACGTTGACAACAACAAGATCCTTAATTTTTTAACATAAGGATTTTAAGGATTTTAACATAAAATTTTAACATAAAATGTTGCGTCATCAATCTACGCCTTTGTTATTGTAAATAAGTTAGCGACCCCTAGTGGCGAAAAATGTCATACTGTACGTTTAATGAACTCTTCCAAAGCCACACAGCAAAAACTCCAGTGTTAAATTAACACTCCTGGGAGTACATGTGAGACCACACTTGTAGAGTGTAAAGTGTTAAAATATGAGTGTTAAATTTACACTCAAGAGTGTTAAAGTTAATGAGATAATTAAGTGATTAATTGAGTGATGATTGATCATTATTGAAGACACCTGATGTTAACAAGCAGAATCACTGAAGGAGAAAATCACAAATTGTAAGTTACCATTATGGCGATCAATGTTTGCTTTAGTTGGGCTCTTGAACCTTATATGTTTACTTTAGATTTTGTTTGGTTGTTGTATCTGAGTTATAACTGCCAGATGAACAAAGAAAAAAAGTGATCTGATGGTTTTGGGGATATTTAATTTTATTCTATCAATCAATAAATTCCACTAGAAACAAACTTTGTTGTATTACAAACAACACAGACGTCAAGAATCAGTCAATGCATCTCAACAATGGTGACGAGCAGAATATTCAATTAGGAAAAGTAAATTACATAGACCAGGGGTGCCCAATCCTGCTCCTGGCGATCGACTGTCCTGCACAGTTCATCTCCAACCCTAATCAAACACACCTGCCTTTAATTTTCAAGTGATCCTGGCGTGCTCTGAAGACCTTAATTGGTTGCTTCAGGTGTGTTTAATTAGGGTTGGAGATGAACTGTGCAGGACAGTCGATCGCCAGGAGCAGGATTGGGCACCCCTGACATAGACAATTCAGATCATAATTTATTCATACCGCAATGCATGATGGGAGCCATTAATGAGTTGTGATTGGTGGCAGCCACTGCAACATGCTTTATTATTGTCACCATTGTTGAGATTCACAGGCAGATTATTGATGTCTGTGTTTCTAAATAAATTCATTAATTTGAAAGTCTTTTGATCAGAACAATGTTAATTAAATATTTTGGATTACATGAAAAATACTGATAATCATATGCTGTAGAATCACAGAGCTGCTGTAATTAACAAATCCAAACTATCTCAAAAGTTTAGTTTTTCAGATCACAACATGATTATGTCAAAACATAACCAACACTATCAGATCACATTTTTTCTTTGTTCATCTGACTGTTATAAATCAATAACAGCAGACAAGCAAAATTTAAAAAGTACACGTATAAGGTTCAAGAGCCCAACTAAAGCAAACAATCATCACCATAACGGTGGATTACAATTTGTGATTTTCTCCTTCAGTGATTCTGCTTGTTAACATCAGGTGTCTTCAATAATGATCAATCATCACTAAATTAATCAATTAATTATCTAATTAACTTTAACACTCTTGAGTGTTAATTTAACACTCATATTTTAACACTTTACACTCTACAAGTGTGGTCTCACATGTACTCTCAGGAGTGTTAATTTAACACTGGAGTTTTTGCTGTGCAGGGATGGTGGTTTGCAAAGTAAGTAATTCCTTAAAGCTCGGGTTTGCACAGAAATCAAGTCAGCGTGTTCGGTGAATCTGTGCAGAGTTGTAGCCAGACTTTGAGACAATGAGTTTATGCTGCGTTCACGAGTTTATGCTGTGTATTAATGGGGTTTATGCCGAATGTCACATGGACAAACAGGAGAACAGGCCTAGCATCCACTTGTGAAGTGTTAACATTATTTATTTGCTCCGTTTATTATTAGGGCCCGAGCACCGATGGTGAGAGGACCCTATTGTTTTTGCTCCGTTTATTATTAGGGCCCGAGCACCGATGGTGAGAGGACCCTATTGTTTTTGCTCCGTTTATTCTTCTTCTTCTTCTTCTTCTTCTCCAAAGTGAATCGCTTTTTAGAGGGCCTAAACATGCTCGAAAACTCATGAAACTTTGCACACGCTTCAGAAGTGGTGAAAATTTACGTGTGATATGGTTTTCAGAATTGGGGGGGGCAAATTCGGTAAATTATTGCCCCCACATTTTGCCCCGGCTCCTGGTTTCACGTACAGGTATGAAATTTGGTACATACATGTAATGACCCAATACCTACAGAAAAGTATCTTGGAGCATAGCCCTAAACACAACAGGAAGTGAGCTATTTTGAACTTCCTCCTGGATTTTGGGCATTTTTCGTAATTTCCTGATGTTGTACTTTAACGAACTCCTCCTACAGATTTGATCTGATCCTCTTCAAATTTGGTGAGTGTAATCTTAAGGCCTTTGTGACGTTAAATTGCGAAGATCTAGAGTTTTCGTCGAAGGGTGTGCCCTCGGCGGCCTGACAAACGTTCACCCAATTTCGGCCTTCTGCTGATATACATGAATATCAGATGATGTCACCAACGTCTCCTCACTGACGTCACTCACTTATAAAACTTGTCTGCCGCCATCTTGAGTACCTGACTTGGCAAGATCGATACATCAGTCGCAAAGGAATTAGCTAGCTATGCTTTCACAACACGGTAACATAAATATAACATAAATGTAACATAACATTAATCTGTAACGTTCGTTATTTTGAATAGAAATCATCACTCATAAAGCATTCATTCACGTCTTCTCCGGTTTATTTGTGTTCAAATACATGCAATATACAGTATCCGCCAGGGCTATTAGTTCAGTGGTTCAACGTGACCATTATCCTGCCTCTTCTTCTGCATGGCGTGATTTTTTTCCCCAAACCACTTCAGCGGAAATCCCACCCTGCAACCGATTTCATTGGTTTAGGTTACAGTGACGGGTAGGTTTAGGGATCAGTGTTTGGTGTAGGCAATCAGTACAGTAATTGACATGACCAATGAAAACTTTAGAATCAGCTGCAGGGCGGGATTTCCGCTGAAGTGGTTTGGGGAAAAAAAAATCACGCTTCTGTTCTGCCTGACGCGATCCTGCATGACTTCCTCATTCTGACATCCGTGATAACAAAGCTAAAGTAACATCTCTTCACCTGAAACAAGAAGCTAATAAATGCACGGTTTGAAGTATATGTGATTTGTGTGTGATTTTCGTGCGATTGGGGTATTTTCATATGAATAAAGAATGTTTACAGTATGCTTGCTAGGTAAGGATAGCCAATAGCTTCATATAAAATGTTAAATATAACATATTTCAAAATATTTTTTTGACTTGAAACCATTTTAAACCGCGACCGGAATATGATACAAATACTCGATGGTGTTTTAAAGTGAGTTTAAAGTAAAAGTGTAATATTAATCAATTAAATTGTGTCATGTAGCTTTATGCTACCTGTTGTGCACCTGCTGCTGGAGCTATTCTATTCCATACAATAATTTTTTTTAAAGAATTCAAATAATGTTTCAAGAATAGTTATTTTTTTGTTTGTTTTCCAACAAGACTTGAGATAATAGGTTTGTCAGTACCATAGACAGTACTCGGTAGGTACTCAAGATGGCGGCAATCAACTGGAAAAAGAGCAGATGACGTAAGAGGTCACGTGACTGATATTCATGTATATGCATGATCAGATAAGTTCAATATTAATGTTGCTTGCAGTTCCGATGTTGCTAGGCAACCACAAACAGCCTGCAGTAACTCAGCCATACAATTTCCAATCTGTCCCAAACTTCACATGTTTGATAAGAGTCCTGTCCTGAACACATGACCATGCTCATATTTGGTTATAGCAATAGCGCCACCTGCTGGTAGCAGGAAGTGTGGCAAATACAAAACATGCTCGAAAAATCATGAAACTTTGCACACGCTTCAGAAGTGGTGAAAATTTACGTGTGATGTGGTTTTCAGAATTGGGGGGGGGGGCAAATTCGGTAAATTATTGCCCCCACATTTTGCCCCGGCTCCTGGTTTCACGTACAGGTATGAAATTTGGTACATACATGTATTGACCCAATACCTACAGAAAAGTCTCTTGGAGCATAGCCCTAAACACAACAGGAAGTGAGCTATTTTGAACTTCCTCCTAGATTTTGGGCATTTTTCGTAATTACCTGATGTTGTACTTTAACAAACTCCTCCTACAGTTTTGATCTGATCCTCTTCAAATTTGGTGAGTGTAATCTTAAGGCATTTCCTAAAGGCACCGGGTGGCGGTGGCAGGGGTGCGATGGCCCTTTTCATCGCTGCTTGCAGCTTTAATTATTCTTCTTCTTCTTCTTCTCCAAAGTGAATCGCTTTTTAGAGGGCCTAAACATGCTCGAAAACTCATGAAACTTTGCACACGCTTCAGAAGTGGTGAAAATTTACGTGTGATATGGTTTTCAGAATTGGGGGGGGCAAATTCGGTAAATTATTGCCCCCACATTTTGCCCCGGCTCCTGGTTTCACGTACAGGTATGAAATTTGGTACATACATGTAATGACCCAATACCTACAGAAAAGTCTCTTGGAGCATAGCCCTAAACACAACAGGAAGTGAGCTATTTTGAACTTCCTCCTAGATTTTGGGCATTTTTCGTAATTTCCTGATGTTGTACTTTAACGAACTCCTCCTACAGATTTGATCTGATCCTCTTCAAATTTGGTGAGTGTAATCTTAAGGCCTTTGTGACGTTAAATTGCGAAGATCTAGAGTTTTCGTCGAAGGGTGTGCCCTCGGCGGCCTGACAAACGTTCACCCAATTTCGGCCTTCTGGTGATATATGCATGATCAGATAAGTTCAATATTAATGTTGAATGCAGTTCCGATGTTGCTAGGCAACCACAGACAGCCTGCAGTAACTCAGCCATACAATTTCCAATCTGTCCCAAACTTCACATGTTTGATAAGAGTCCTGTCCTGAACACATGACCATGCTCATATTTGGTTATAGCAATAGCGCCACCTGCTGGTAGCAGGAAGTGTGGCAAATACAAAACTTGCTCGAAAAATCATGAAACTTTGCACACGCCTCAGAAGTGGTGAAAATTTACGTGTGATATGGTTTTCAGAATTGGGGGGGGCAAATTCGGTAAATTATTGCCCCCACATTTTGCCCCAGCTCCTGGTTTCACGTACAGGTATGAAATTTGGTACATGCATGTATTGACCCAATACCTACAGAAAAGTCTCTTGGAGCATAGCCCTAAACACAACAGGAAGTGATCTATTTTGAACTTCCTCCTAGATTTTGGATATTTTTCGTAATTTCCTGATGTTGTACTTTAACGTACTCCTCCTACAGTTTTGATCTGATCCTCTTCAAATTTGGTGAGTGTAATCTTAAGGCATTTCCTAAAGGCGCCGGGTGGCGGTGGCAGGAGTGCGAGGGCCCTTTCATCGCTGCTTGCAGCTTTAATTAGGGCCCGAGCACCGATGGTGAGAGGACCCTATTGTTTTGCTCCGTTTATTATTATTAGGGCCCGAGCACCGATGGTGAGAGGACCCTATTGTTTTTGCTCCGTTTATTATTCTTCTTCTTCTTCTTCTTCTTCTTCTCCAAAGTGAATCGCTTTTTAGAGGGCCTAAACATGCTCGAAAACTCATGAAACTTTGCACACGCTTCAGAAGTGGTGAAAATTTACGTGTGATATGGTTTTCAGAATTGGGGGGGGCAAATTCGGTAAATTATTGCCCCCACATTTTGCCCCGGCTCCTGGTTTCACGTACAGGTATGAAATTTGGTACATACATGTAATGACCCAATACCTACAGAAAAGTATCTTGGAGCATAGCCCTAAACACAACAGGAAGTGAGCTATTTTGAACTTCCTCCTGGATTTTGGGCATTTTTCGTAATTTCCTGATGTTGTACTTTAACGAACTCCTCCTACAGATTTGATCTGATCCTCTTCAAATTTGGTGAGTGTAATCTTAAGGCCTTTGTGACGTTAAATTGCGAAGATCTAGAGTTTTCGTCGAAGGGTGTGCCCTCGGCGGCCTGACAAACGTTCACCCAATTTCGGCCTTCTGCTGATATACATGAATATCAGATGATGTCACCAACGTCTCCTCACTGACGTCACTCACTTATAAAACTTGTCTGCCGCCATCTTGAGTACCTGACTTGGCAAGATCGATACATCAGTCGCAAAGGAATTAGCTAGCTATGCTTTCACAACACGGTAACATAAATATAACATAAATGTAACATAACATTAATCTGTAACGTTCGTTATTTTGAATAGAAATCATCACTCATAAAGCATTCATTCACGTCTTCTCCGGTTTATTTGTGTTCAAATACATGCAATATACAGTATCCGCCAGGGCTATTAGTTCAGTGGTTCAACGTGACCATTATCCTGCCTCTTCTTCTGCATGGCGTGATTTTTTTCCCCAAACCACTTCAGCGGAAATCCCACCCTGCAACCGATTTCATTGGTTTAGGTTACAGTGACGGGTAGGTTTAGGGATCAGTGTTTGGTGTAGGCAATCAGTACAGTGATTGACATGACCAATGAAAACTTTAGAATCAGCTGCAGGGCGGGATTTCCGCTGAAGTGGTTTGGGGAAAAAAAAATCACGCTTCTGTTCTGCCTGACGCGATCCTGCATGACTTCCTCATTCTGACATCCGTGATAACAAAGCTAAAGTAACATCTCTTCACCTGAAACAAGAAGCTAATAAATGCACGGTTTGAAGTATATGTGATTTGTGTGTGATTTTCGTGCGATTGGGGTATTTTCATATGAATAAAGAATGTTTACAGTATGCTTGCTAGGTAAGGATAGCCAATAGCTTCATATAAAATGTTAAATATAACATATTTCAAAATATTTTTTTGACTTGAAACCATTTTAAACCGCGACCGGAATATGATACAAATACTCGATGGTGTTTTAAAGTGAGTTTAAAGTAAAAGTGTAATATTAATCAATTAAACTGTGTCATGTAGCTTTATGCTACCTGTTGTGCACCTGCTGCTGGAGCTATTCTATTCCATACAATAATTTTTTTTAAAGAATTCAAATAATGTTTCAAGAATAGTTATTTTTTTGTTTGTTTTCCAACAAGACTTGAGATAATAGGTTTGTCAGTACCATAGACAGTACTCGGTAGGTACTCAAGATGGCGGCAATCAACTGGAAAAAGAGAAGATGACGTAAGAGGTCACGTGACTGATATTCATGTATATGCATGATCAGATAAGTTCAATATTAATGTTGCTTGCAGTTCCGATGTTGCTAGGCAACCACAAACAGCCTGCAGTAACTCAGCCATACAATTTCCAATCTGTCCCAAACTTCACATGTTTGATAAGAGTCCTGTCCTGAACACATGACCATGCTCATATTTGGTTATAGCAATAGCGCCACCTGCTGGTAGCAGGAAGTGTGGCAAATACAAAACATGCTCGAAAAATCATGAAACTTTGCACACGCTTCAGAAGTGGTGAAAATTTACGTGTGATGTGGTTTTCAGAATTGGGGGGGGGGGCAAATTCGGTAAATTATTGCCCCCACATTTTGCCCCGGCTCCTGGTTTCACGTACAGGTATGAAATTTGGTACATACATGTATTGACCCAATACCTACAGAAAAGTCTCTTGGAGCATAGCCCTAAACACAACAGGAAGTGAGCTATTTTGAACTTCCTCCTAGATTTTGGGCATTTTTCGTAATTACCTGATGTTGTACTTTAACAAACTCCTCCTACAGTTTTGATCTGATCCTCTTCAAATTTGGTGAGTGTAATCTTAAGGCATTTCCTAAAGGCGCCGGGTGGCGGTGGCAGGGGTGCGAGGGCCCTTTTCATCGCTGCTTGCAGCTTTAATTAGGGCCCGAGCACCGATGGTGAGAGGACCCTATTGTTTTTGCTCCGTTTATTATTATTCTTCTTCTTCTTCTTCTTCTTCTCCAAAGTGAATCGCTTTTTAGAGGGCCTAAACATGCTCGAAAACTCATGAAACTTTGCACACGCTTCAGAAGTGGTGAAAATTTACGTGTGATATGGTTTTCAGAATTGGGGGGGGCAAATTCGGTAAATTATTGCCCCCACATTTTGCCCCGGCTCCTGGTTTCACGTACAGGTATGAAATTTGGTACATACATGTAATGACCCAATACCTACAGAAAAGTATCTTGGAGCATAGCCCTAAACACAACAGGAAGTGAGCTATTTTGAACTTCCTCCTAGATTTTGGGCATTTTTCGTAATTTCCTGATGTTGTACTTTAACGAACTCCTCCTACAGATTTGATCTGATCCTCTTCAAATTTGGTGAGTGTAATCTTAAGGCCTTTGTGACGTTAAATTGCGAAGATCTAGAGTTTTCGTCGAAGGGTGTGCCCTCGGCGGCCTGACAAACGTTCACCCAATTTCGGCCTTCTGGTGATATATGCATGATCAGATAAGTTCAATATTAATGTTGCTTGCAGTTCCGATGTTGCTAGGCAACCACAAACAGCCTGCAGTAACTCAGCCATACAATTTCCAATCTGTCCCAAACTTCACATGTTTGATAAGAGTCCTGTCCTGAACACATGACCATGCTCATATTTGGTTATAGCAATAGCGCCACCTGCTGGTAGCAGGAAGTGTGGCAAATACAAAACTTGCTCGAAAAATCATGAAACTTTGCACACGCCTCAGAAGTGGTGAAAATTTACGTGTGATATGGTTTTCAGAATTGGGGGGGGGCAAATTCGGTAAATTATTGCCCCCAAATTTTGCCCTGGCTCCTGGTTTCACGTACAGGTATGAAATTTGGTACATGCATGTATTGACCCAATACCTACAGAAAAGTCTCTTGGAGCATAGCCCTAAACGCAACAGGAAGTGATCTATTTTGAACTTCCTCCTAGATTTTGGACATTTTTCGTAATTTCCTGATGGTGTACTTTAACGTACTCCTCCTACAGTTTTGATCTGATCCTCTTCAAATTTGGTGAGTGTAATCTTAAGGCATTTCCTAAAGGCGCCGGGTGGCGGTGGCAGGGGTGCGAGGGCCCTTTCATCGCTGCTTGCAGCTTTAATTCTTCTTCTTCTTCTTCTTCTCCAAAGTGAATCGCTTTTTAGAGGGCCTAAACATGCTCGAAAACTCATGAAACTTTGCACACGCTTCAGAAGTGGTGAAAATTTACGTGTGATATGGTTTTCAGAATTGGGGGGGGCAAATTCGGTAAATTATTGCCCCCACATTTTGCCCCGGCTCCTGGTTTCACGTACAGGTATGAAATTTGGTACATACATGTATTGACCCAATACCTACAGAAAAGTCTCTTGGAGCATAGCCCTAAACACAACAGCAAGTGAGCTATTTTGAACTTCCTCCTGGATTTTGGGCATTTTTCGTAATTTCCTGATGTTGTACTTTAACGAACTCCTCCTACAGATTTGATCTGATCCTCTTCAAATTTGGTGAGTGTAATCTTAAGGCCTTTGTGACGTTAAATTGCGAAGATCTAGAGTTTTCGTCGAAGGGTGTGCCCTCGGCGGCCTGACAAACGTTCACCCAATTTCGGCCTTCTGCTGATATATGCATGATCAGATAAGTTCAATATTAATGTTGCTTGCAGTTCCGATGTTGCTAGGCAACCACAAACAGCCTGCAGCAGCGGTTTTCAATAGGTGAGGCGCGCCTCCCCTGGGGGGCGCCAAAGAGCCACAGGGGAGGCGCGACACGCAAAGAAAAAAATAACTGTATGCAGCTCTATTGATATCGGTAATTGTGTGTGCGAGTATTAGCTTTAAAATGCGTCGTTCTCTTGTCCCAAGTCAACAGAAGCCAGCATTAAGGGAGGATACAGAGCCCGGGAAGTCACTGTGTGAGTAAAAAAAAAAATCCGTTGGCGAGGGTTTTGCAATCCGTCCGCTCAGTTTATAAACAGTAGGCTACGTTACTCACGAATCCTCAAACTGTTCCCTTGGTTTAACAAATCGTGCGCACGCTCGGATTCATAAACTGTGTCCACGCTTTCGCAATCCGTTCCCACGGGTTTGTAAACTGTAACGTTACTCACGGATTTGTGACTCGCCCTCATTTTAGAAGAACACCAGGAGGTAGCCTACGTTGTTAACGAATCTTATTGTATATTGTTTTATTGTGTATTAAGTGGAATACATCAAATTGTCTTAACGGCGTCTGCATGTTTAAAGTGATTCTCAATTGTAGCGGGTATGGGGTGGAATATATACGATTTAATATGATTACATTTTTTAATAATAATTATAATTGCGTGAAGAGTTCATAATGCGGTGAATTCCCGCTCCCATTTACTTCACAATCTCATTATATAGAGACGCGCGTCACGATCTGTGCACTGCCGCGTCTCGCGCTCGCCATGCCGCCAGTTTCAGTATCAGTGCACCTTATGAACCATGGCGTTAACTTGAACTGCATTTCTGTCCGTGCGTGACTACAACTCGTTAATAAACAACGTTTTTTTTTATTGATCCATTTCATACAATCCGTCTTCATTTGGCAAGTGCACTTAAGCAAAAACATTTTATTTATTTTTTTTTTGTATGTGGATGCTGCTGATAAAACAGCTTCGCCGAGACTACAAAGAGACATGCATTTGGGTGTGTGTGTGTGTTTGTTTCTTTTGTAAAAGTTTCCCAGATATAACTTCCCTATTTAATGCACAATTTTCCTTACAAATTATATTATCAGCATTACAATGTGAGTAAATGTAGCCGTGTAAAATGTAAGGGATGATGCCACCCTTCTAGAACAATGTGCATTTACGTTTAGATTGTAACATATTTAAAAGCATGGAATTACAGTGTAATTAGTGTTAGCTCACTATCTTAGCTTTTTCAGCGCATTAGGTGAGGTAATCTGATAATATTAGTGATTCTCATTTATCAAAACACTAAAATTGGTACCATTTTGGAGAGAAATTGGGTATGTTTTAATCTCTCCATTTAACCCATCTCATGGTGTGTGATGCTGAACTATCATATGAGTTTCTAAAGGTTTTTGAATTCTTTGCACAGTTATGAATATTGATATTTTATGTGCAACAATAGCATGCTCAGGCTCAGTTGCCTTTCGCCTAATTTTAAATGCTTTTTTAAAAAAAATACTGTAATATGATTTAAATGATGTGTACTGATTTGATGCATTTTAAAAAGATGTATGATAGATATTCTTCAATCTTTCTGACAAAGAACAAAATATAATGTGAATTACAGTAAGTTGCAATTTTTTTTAATTTATGAATCGTAGTGCACGGTGTTTATTATAAGGGGGTAGAATCCGCAGCTCAGTACTCACTACTCACTACTCACTACTCATGAGTACTTTTAAATAAGCTACATTTTTACTCAAGTAGTCTTTTTGGACAAGTACTTTTTACTCTACTCACACTACATTTTTTGGAATGTAATGGTACTTTTACTTGCGTATGTTTTTTCAGTACTCTCTCCACCACTGCTGATTTTGTTCAAGATGATGTGCATCTCCTTCAAATGTGCGCTTAAAGGCCAGACACACCGTGCCGATTTCAGTCGTCAGGTGTCATCGGCGGTAGCTCTGGCGCCGATTGCACATGTTAAGCATGTTTTGTTGAGTTGTGGTTAGGCCTACTGATGTTCAGTGATTTTAAAAGTAGCCTCAATTAGCCCTGCATAAAGTTGGAAATTATTTGCTGTTGCAAAGAATCGTTTATGAATGCACTTTTAAGAAAGTTGTGGAAATAAAATTATATTTACATTTTATCAGTTGTTATTGAAACTCATCATTGCCTGGAACACACAAAAGATGGCATTTACTGCAGAGGCGTGTGTGGGTTTGGGCAGGCGGACAGGATTTTGGGGAAGGGGGGGCTCGGCTGTCCTTACCTACTCTAAGGGGAGGCTCACATTCACCCAATTTGAAAACCCCTGGCCTGCAGTAACTCAGCCATACAATTTCCAATCTGTCCCAAACTTCACATGTTTGATAAGAGTCCTGTCCTGAACACATGACCATGCTCATATTTGGTTATAGCAATAGCGCCACCTGCTGGTAGCAGGAAGTGTGGCAAATACAAAACATGCTCGAAAAATCATGAAACTTTGCACACGCTTCAGAAGTGGTGAAAATTTACGTGTGATGTGGTTTTCAGAATTGGGGGGGGGCAAATTCGGTAAATTATTGCCCCCACATTTTGCCCCGGCTCCTGGTTTCACGTACACGTATGAAATTTGGTACATACATGTAATGACCCAATACCTACAGAAAAGTCTCTTGGAGCATAGCCCTAAACACAACAGGAAGTGAGCTATTTTGAACTTCCTCCTAGATTTGGGGCATTTTTCGTAATTTCCTGATGCTGTACTTTAACGAACTCCTCCTACAGATTTGATCTGATCCTCTTCAAATTTGGTGAGTGTAATCTTAAGGCCTTTGTGACGTTAAATTGCGAAGATCTAGAGTTTTCGCCGAAGGGTGTGCCCTCGGCGGCCTGACAAACGTTCACCCAATTTCGGCCTTCTGGTGATATATGCATGATCAGATAAGTTCAATATTAATGTTGAATGCAGTTCCGATGTTGCTAGGCAACCACAGACAGCCTGCAGTAACTCAGCCATACAATTTCCAATCTGTCCCAAACTTCACATGTTTGATAAGAGTCCTGTCCTGAACACATGACCATGCTCATATTTGGTTACAGCAATAGCGCCACCTGCTGGTAGCAGGAAGTGTGGCAAATACAAAACATGCTCGAATGCTCGACATTATCTATTACATTTTAAGGTAACCAGCTAGTTCCTTTTATTTGTGGTGTTTTATTCAATTTAATATTCAAATGAGAAGAAGAAAGATAAAAACTTTTAGAAATCAATCTGCCTACATGCGATGGACATCGGTTATGCTCATCTGTGTTCGCTCCTTTGAATGTATCTTGAATAAAACAGCTCAATATTTAACGAAGCACAAAAGACTGAACCGGAAGTGCTCCTAAAGGAGGGTGGGATATTATGTTATATTGATAGCCTCTACAAAACTGCACACACACTAGCTTTAACTACATTTATAACATCTTCAATTACTGACACAAGCCCAGTCACTCACTCATATTCACTGTTACAGATCATCACATTCATCAGGCCAGAGAATAAGCCAAGAGACACAGTGTGTAACATTACCAGGTGAGATGGTCACTGGTGTGACAGTTGTAGGGCTGGTGTTAATGCTGCCAGTGTCTGAAAGTTTGGATGAATAGTGATTAATGAACAGATACACAAATATCATGAATGTGTAGAAAGAGCTCATGTGAATATAATTACCTGCACAGTATGCTGAGTTGCAGAGAGTTGGTCTAACCAGCTCATAGACATAATAATTGCCTGGACAGGCTTTGACTCTAATGGGAAAAGACCCAATATAACAGCAGTAATTGACATAGTAACCACAGACATCTCGAGTGACGACTCCATCTGTTACTGTTGGATGTCCACCACGTATCCACAGTGCGATATCAGTGCCACAGCTGTACCTCGCAACACATGTGTCTGAGATACGAGCGCTCATGTTGTTAATGAAGAGACGATACCAGCCGCTCCAGGAGACATGGTAGTCACAGTTTCTGACTGAAGCATCTGTATTATTGATGGATCTCCATGTAACTTTCAGCACAGTGTAGTTGTAGCAGGGGTCTGATAGATTATCTGTTATGAAAATATATTAAGAAATCATTACATGTTATTGTTAATAAAATGTTATTGTTATAAACTCTATTCAGAAGTGCAGCTTTACTCATTCCTATCTATGTTAATTTCCCATTACCAAAATATTACTTCATAAAGGGGAAGCAGAACTGCTCGAGTTACACAGCACAAGTGAACATTATAGCAGCCGATCACACACATCCTTCAAAAATGTAGAAAAAAATGACTAATCACCAGAAATACATTGATTTCCCAAGATTTATATGTTAATACCGGTCCAAATTAATTTCTAGATTGTCTGCAGACATGAGCTGAGAAAAACTGGACATTTCAGCACAATACATTACCAACGGCGGTTGTCTCTTGTGTGACAGTTACAGAGGCCAAGAGATCTGAGATAAAAATGATAATGAATACAAATTAATCAACAAGTTACAAAAGATGCAATATTTAACCGGAACATTCTAGGTGAACTATTAGACTCTTGGCTGTCCAGCACATTAATAATGTCAAAGCTCAGTCATCTCAATGAAAGAAGTGTGTGTCACATATTAAGAGGGATTCATTAGATCATCAAACACACATCATTAGATCAATGAAGGCCCAATCTTATAAAGTCTTATTTAGCATCTTCTGTGTTGAGCTTGGGGAGGATTTAAACATGATGAAATATTTTAATCAGATTGGAAACACATAATAAAATTAGCCCAAATACTTCTTAAACAAACACGTGGACCTATATGTGTTATTATCACAAAAATAAATAAATGAGCAAAAAAACACTGCTTATTGACTTACACAGCAGAACAGAGATGATAGTCTGTGCTCTTATAAAACCTGACATGAAATACGAAGAAAAAAATCAATAAAAACTCATGAAAATATATTTGATTGAATTGCAATGTTGAGTTTGAGAAACGTACATTCATCATCTGTCATAAATGTTTTTGCAGAAGTGAAAAGCACTTTTATAATATACTCACCTTTATGAAGAGAGAGAGCCATTTTCAGTTTGGTCACACCGGTGTATTTCTCTTTATATAAAATCAGTTCAGATGATGAGTTTCCTTTACAGTAGAGAGAGAGAGAGAGAGAAAACAAACAAATTACCCGAGATATTTATGCATGACTTTAGATTGTTGCATGACTTTAGTCAAACACACATGGAAATCCCACTGTATTTGTGAGTTTACAGTACGTTACAACAGTCATAAATGAGGAGAGTCTGTAATGATATAGAGACACACGATGGCGCCATTACGCTACTCTATCTTACTTTAGTTTGTGAAAAGAAAGAGAGAATGAAGAGGTTTGTGTGTGTGTGTTTATTGCAGGGCCGTCGCTAGACTCTTTTTACGGGGAACGAGTCCCAGTGAAATACAGTAAAATATTACTGATATAAATCCTTGGTTGATGGTGGAGATTAAATTATACCGTCCTCCTCATCATTCACTGATATTTCAACTATCATGTAATATGTGTTTTCTGTCAGAACTGGCCATTCGCGAATAAATCACTATTGATCTATTTGGGGCCGTTTACACAACACTGTTTTCAACTAAAATCTGAAAAATTGTATGCCTTTTGAGGAACTGAAAAGCAACTTTTGAAAACAGGTTCCAAATGTCATGTATTTTGTATGGCTATGCTACCCGTACCTGGGTGACGTCATGATATAGTTCAGTTAAGTAAAACGATGGAGACCCCACTGTAAAAGTCACCTCGTGTCTGTGTCATTCTTCACTTTAAGTATAACAAACATAACATGGTGTCAGAAGACGGATCAAAAAAATAAAAGAAGAAGAAAGGAAAAGCACAACTGAAAAGATGTCGCTACTACAGCCACCATCAGCTTTGTCTCTTCACGGCAATCTGGCGGAGAATTGGAAGGTATGGCTTCAGAAATTCGAGTTGTACCTCATTGCGAGTGGCGTGGCAGAGAAATCAGAGACAGTGCAGTGTGCTACCTTTCTTCATATTGCGGGTGAAGAAGCCATTAAGGTGTACAACACATTCCAGTTCACGGAGGGAGAGGTGAATAAAATAAATGCACTAAAACGGAAATTCAAAGAATATTGTGAGCCCAGAAAGAATCTGCCGTACATTCGTCACATGTTTTTTACAAGATCGCAAAGTTCTGAAGAAACAATTGATGCATACGTCACAGATCTTAAACACAAGGCGAAAGACTGTGAATTTGGCGATCTGACTGATTCACTTATCAGGGATAGAATCGTATGCGGGATAAGAGACGACAATGTGCGTGCAAGATTGTTGCGTGAGGCAGACCTCACGTTGGAAAAAGCAATCGACACCTGCCGGGCCAACGAGCTAACGTCAAGTCAGATGAAAATGCTTGCTGAAGAAATAGACGTGAACAAAATAAGCAGTGTAAAAAACATAAAGAAAAAAGGAGGGAAAACAGTGCAAAGTGAACAGAGAATTAAACAGCATGCAATGGAAAGTCACCACAAAGCAAACGTGAAATGTGCAAGATGTGGTTACCAACATGAATACAGAAAATGCCCAGCTTATGGACAAATTTGCAAAGCATGCAACAAAAGAAACCACTTGTGCAGAATGCAAGTCTCCACCAGGAAAATACAGACTGTAGAACAAGGTGAACAAATTGATGAGGAAGATGATTTCTTTGTTGGAACCATTGATGTGCAAACAACACAAACAATGGAAAATGTGCACACAGTCACCACTGAAACACAGAATGAAAAAGACAAATGGACTGAAAACCTGAAAATAAACAACAAGAACGTTACATTTAAATTAGACACAGGGGCAGCATGTAATGTAATACCCAACAATGTGTTCAAGTCACTGGAAACTCAAAGAAAACTACAAAGATCCACCTGTCACCTAATTACATATTCTGGCCATAAGATGTCACCTGTGGGACAAGTTCAACTTACCTTCACCTACAGAAACCAAAAGCATAATATTAAGTTTCAAGTGGTCGATGGTAACGTTCCTGCACTTCTTGGACGCACAACCTGTGAAAAATTAGGAATGGTGAGAAGAATATATGAAGTAAAAATCAAAGATGACCCTTTGAAAAACTTTGACGACCTGTTTTCTGGCTTGGTTGTTTACCAATTGAGCATCACATCAAAACAGACCCCAATGTCTCGCCAGTGATTCATCCACCAAGAAAGGTTCCTGTAGCACTCAAGGACAAGATAGTTGAAGAGCTACACAAGATGGAAAGCTTGGGAGTAATTGTAAAGCAAACCGAACCGACTGAGTGGGTGAACAGCATGGTAACAGTGGTGAAACCAAACAAGATACGCATATGCATAGATCCACAAGACCTTAATAAAGCGATAAAACGTGAGCATTACCCTCTACTGACAGTGGAAGAAGTGGTATCCAGCATGCCAAAAGCAAAGATATTCTCAGTCCTAGACGCAAATCAAGGCTTCTGGCAAATAAAACTTGATGATGAGAGTTCGAAACTCTGCACGTTTAACACGCCAATAGGGAGGTACAGATTTCTTCGCTTACCATTTGGTGTGTCTTCAGCCAGTGAAGTCTTCCAGCGTGCTGTCGCGCAGATGTTAGAAGGTCTTGAAGGTGTGGTCAATGTCATTGATGACATCCTAGTATGGGGAGAGACAACACAGGAACATGATCAAAGACTCATCAAGCTGCTTGAAAGAGCAAGAGAATGGAATCTAAAACTAAATAAAAGCAAGTGCCAGATAAGAACATCAAACATAAAATATCTTGGACACATCATCTCAGAAGAAGGTCTTAAGCCAGATGATGAAAAGGTGAGAGCCATCGTGCAAATGCCACCTCCCGAAAACAAACAAGCACTCATGAGATTCATGGGTATGGTGCAATACCTATCCAAATTCATACCAAATTTATCTGATGTCAGTGCTCCTCTTCGAAAGCTGCTAGAAGATGACGTTCAGTGGCACTGGGAGGAAGAGCAAAGAGAAAGCTTCACAAAAATGAAGAGCTTGCTGACAAATGCTCCAACACTGAAATTCTTTGATGTACAGAAACCAGTGACACTTTCAGTTGACGCCAGCTCAGAAGGCATCGGAGCAGTCATTCTACAAGACAAAAAACCAGTGGCTTATGGATCACGTGCGCTCACAGATGCTCAAAAAAGATATGCGCAAATTGAAAAAGAGCTACTTGCCATAGTTTATGGATGTGAGAAGTTTCATCAATATATCTACGGCAAGGAAGTGGAAGTTGAAAGTGATCACAAACCACTGGAAAGTATTTTCAAGAAATCACTGCACCAAGCTCCACCCAGATTACAGCGCATGCTTCTCAGACTTCAGAGGTACAGCCTAAAGGTAGCCTACAAACCAGGTAAAGAGATGCACATTGCTGATACACTAAGTCGTGCATATCTGAATGAGCATACAGAAGACTTGCTTGGTCAGGAGCTAGAGCTTTGCTGGATAACAACATATCTGCCTGTGTCTGAAGAAAAGCTAAGTGTTTTCCGCACTACAACGGCTGCTGATCAAGAAATGCAACTACTGCGCAAAATGACCATGGATGGATGGCCCAAGGAAAGAAGTGATGTTCCGAAACTGATTCAAGCGTACTGGACATTCAAAGAAGACATAAGCTTCACATCAGGACTTCTTTTTAAATCTGCAAAGCTCATAGTTCCAAACAAACTGAGACAAGAAATGCTGAGGAAAATTCACGAATCACACCTTGGAGTTGTAAAATGCAAAGAAAGAGCCAGGGATGTTCTATATTGGCCGAACATGTCAGCGCAGATTGAAGAGTTTATCTCCCAATGTCCAGTGTGCAACACACACAAGAACAGTAATCCAAGAGAACCATTGATATCACATCCAATACCAGGAAGACCTTGGTCAAAAATTGGCACAGATCTATTTCATTACAATGGTTCAGATTACTTACTGTCTGTTGATTACTACTCTAAATTCCCAGAAATCAGCAAACTGTCTGACACAACTGCTCAGAGTGTAATCGTGGGCATGAAATCGATGTTCGCGAGGCATGGTATACCAGATACTGTAGTCTCGGACAATGGTCCACAGTATGCCAGCACTGAGTTCAGTAACTTTTCAAAGGTGTGGGAGTTTGAACATGTGACGTCCAGCCCAGGACACGCACAATCAAATGGACAAGCTGAACGAGCAGTTCAAACCATAAAAAGCTTGTTAAAAAAAGCTCAGAGTGGCAAAGGTGACCCCTACATTGCTCTGTTGGAATACAGAAACACGCCATTGGATGGTATTGGGTACTCACCAGCACAGTTGCTAATGGGACGTCGGTTGAAATCCAAAATACCTACCTCAGTTACCTTGTTGTCACCCGAGAGCAACATACAGATCCAAGACAACCTGAAACTAAGACAAGACAAGCAAAAAGCCTACTTTGACAGACAAACGAGACTGCTTCCAGATATGCACATAGGAGAAAGAGTGAGAGTGCAACGAGGAGATGTCTGGAAACCTGCAGTAATCATAAAAAGACATGAGCAACCAAGATCCTTCATCATACAAACTCCAGATGGGAAAACATACAGGAGAAACAGAAAACATCTTCTAAAGACTGGAGAGAAAAGTCTCACAACAGCAACAGACAACACACTCAGTGACACTTATAGTGAGATGGACTCACAGGTCACTGACACTCAGTCATCTACAATTGACAAGGACACACAAAACACAGAATTGCCTGAGTCTCAGCCACATGAATACATTACCAGGTCAGGTAGACAAGTGAAAATACCCTCAAGGTACAAGGACTGAACAGTGGTTTGTACTATACAAATACGCTGCAGTAACCTAAGTTTTGTTTTTTGTTTTAATAGTTTTGTGCAGTTAAAAGAATGAGCTCAATGTGCATAAGATTGCTCATAAACAAAGAAATTGTATTTTGGTTGTATAACTTTAATTCAGATATGTAATAATAGTTACAAACTGAATAGTTCTAAACTTAAGAAGGGGGATGTCATGTATTTTGTATGGCTATGCTACCCGTACCTGGGTGACGTCATGATATAGTTCAGTTAAGTAAAACGATGGAGACCCCACTGTAAAAGTCACCTCGTGTCTGTGTCATTCTTCACTTTAAGTATAACAAACATAACACCAAAGAGCAAGTTTTTGAAAACGATAACGTTATCATCTCCATGACGGTAAACTTAAAAATGTGAATCTGTGAAACGTTGACAGCATGCACACGCGTACGTGTTTAGTGTAGTAAAATAAAGCATTTGTGCGCAGACGTTTAGGCTGCGTCCGCAATGGCATACTATCTTGAGTACTTACTACAGTGTAAACACCCTAAAAGGCATGATCACTTCAGACATATTTAAACGAAATCTCACGGGTAAAAAAATGTCCATTGTCTCGTCAATGGTGATGAAACTCTCACAGATGGCACATTTTTAAAGCGGGTTTATATTGAAATGACTGAATTTCGTCTGGGAAAATCGCCAAGCAACGGTAAATTATATCCAAAAACAGTTACAAAAAAAGATGATCAAAATATGGAGACACTTTTTGATAGGGGATACTGTTCCTCAGTATATGAACGCTAAAAAAGCTCCTGTGCTAAAGTGCTAAAAAGTGATTTAGTTTTCACTTGAACACTGATGTCTGTTAAATCCACGGTCCATCAATTTGATTTTGACTTGATTTTGATTTTGATTAATCAGTCCTTTGAAATTATGAATATTAACCAAATTACTCAAAATAACACACAGATCACAGTTCAGTGTATATGATGCAGAATAGTTGTTTTGAAAAGGCTGACGGTTCATCATCATCATGAATATCAGAGATTATGATCTGAAGCTGAGGATTTCCCCTGCACAACATGTAGCCTTAATAGCTTAAAACTCATATCACAAACCGCTAATAAAGACCCAACAACTGTGAGATTGATAGTAACACTTAAGCATTTATCCTCATCGGATATATAAATTATTTCAAGAGTGTCTTACCTGATATGAGTTTATCTTTAAATGACCTTCGGGTGAAGACACGTGAATATTTGTGAGTCAGAAGTGTAATGACAATGATCTGCTCATCTTCCTGATAAAACATATTCTGTTATCTCCTCCTGCTCACATTCAAATTTATATTCAAATTCATACACAAAGACAAAACACATGCTAAGATGCTTTTACTTATTAAACCGACATCAATACAAAGGTCATGTCTAACAACTTGGGACATTTACTTTGACCTAGACGTTTTAAAGATTTCTCCAAAAGCTTCTCTTTATAAAAAGAAGTCAAATGTCAAATATCTGTGCCCAGTGTGAATAGTTTCATATGAACCTATTGTTCCTATATTGTAAAAATCTTATTTGCAGCAAATACTTGGATGGGGTTTGTAAAGGTCCAGAGTCTAACTCTTCGCCCATGATCCTAGTTGGGATATTATTTGAACTGTTTATTATTTGAGTGTGAATTTCACTTATTCAAAGTGAATAGTTGTATGTTGTATGTATTACTTTCACACTACATTAATGTCCATTTTGGTGCATGAAACCTTTGAACCCAGTTTTTATTCACCTTGGATCTGAGAAACACCTTACCTCTTTATTTCCATTCTGCTGTGACAAGATATACACAGATCTGCCCACTACTTTACATCTTGCATCAATGATGCAAATCCACCAAGGATTAGAGGAATGCATGACGTCGTTTGAGCTAATATTTAATAACTTAATTTTATTTGTTTCTGATGTAGCTTACGAGAATTGATCAATAAGTTATGACAACATATGTATTTACAGTGCTTTAATTCGTTAAAATAAGTTAAGCAATTTTCAACTTTTTTATTGGTTATACAAGATTCAACTCAGTCAGCTTAATGTAATTTAAGATGACATTACTTAAGCAGGAGAGTTATTTTAACACTGGAGTTTTTGCTGTGTGGGGTTTAAAAAGTCTAACTCTTCACCTATGATCCTAGTTGGGATCATATTTGAACTATTTATGAGTTTAAATTGAGTGTGAATTTCACTTATTCCAAGTTAATAGTTGTATGTTGTATGAAACACTGTATCTCTTTATTTCCATTCTGCTGTGACAAGATAAACACAGATCTGCCCACTACTTTACATCTTGCATCAAAGATGCAAATCCACCAAGGATTAGAGGAATGCGTGACATCGTTTGAGCTAATATTTAATAACTTCATTTTATTTGTTGCTGATGTAGCTTATGAGAATTGATCAATAAATTATGACAACATATGTTTTTACAGTGCTTTAATTCATTAAAATAAGTTAAGCAATTTTCAACTTTTTTATTGGTTATACAAGATTCAACTCAGTCAGCTTAATGTAATTTAAGATGACATTACTTAAGCATCCAAGTTGATTGTACTTAAAAATTTAAGGCAGAAAACTTTTTTTTTATACAGAGTATATATTTTGAGAAAAAAGAAACCTCGTTACGAGGTCTAAAAGAATGAGGCAACAAACCCTCCACCAAGAAACTAATAGTAAAACAAGTGAAAAGATTTACATCAAAATTAATGACAGCTAAAAAATCAGACCTGTATAACGTTAGGCTAATTGCTAATTTACTGGCAGAAGCGGAGACTGGCGTTAATATCTGAAAGCATTGATTCAGTTGCATTCATCTCTTGAATATGGATGCTGTAATCCTCAGCATTTTTTCTGAATACTTTTTGATGTTGTTGGGTTTGAGTCCACAGCAAAGACATCTGAAGAACTTCCTGAACTGCTGTCTGACCTGGACAAGAATGAGACGAGAGGAGCTGAGTGACTTCATGACATCCATTTAACCTCTGAAACTCATGAACCACAATGGAATTTCTTTATAATAAACAGGAAAGAAAATGTGTTTTATGAGACTATAGTTGCTCTTTCAAAAGTAAATACTGATTTACTTTTTACTTTTCTTTCTGTCTCTGGAGAGAGAGTGCAAATTTCTTCCTATGGAGCGGGATCATAAAATTGCTGAACTTATTACTGAGGACAAAATAAAAAAAAGCTTGAGAAAGCTGGGCCTTTCTGTAAAAACTGTGATAGTCTTTCATGTTCAGTTTTGAATGGAATATGGTGGTAAATTGAGTGATATCTGACCTCATTATTGAGGACACAATAGACCAGGAAGATGAAGGTTCCCTGCTGGGAGTTCAAGATCAGGAAGAGGATCTCCAGCTCCTTACTGTCATTAGTGAAGAAACCCAGAATCCAGGAGCAACCAAGAATCACAAACTGAGCCAGTGTTTTAAATACCATAATCCTTCAGAGAAAGAGAAAGAAAGATTTAATGTGTCTTTGTTGTCTATGTTTTTCAATTAATAGTGGCAGAGCAACAAACAGTGCACATTACTTGGTTTGTTTCATCTGAGAAACTTCAGCATTCAGTTTGATGAGAGTTGAACACAGACTGATGGCGATGCTGATGAAGAGAATCATGTTCAACTGCAGAAAATTAAGAAATTATCACATTATTTTTCTTGACTTCAACAGCCCATGAGAAATGTCTGTAAATAGAACTCACTGCTAGTATGACACAAACAGGACCAAGAAAACTCCAGATAAAACCTTTATCTCTTTGAATCCAGCAACTGTATAGAGGAAACATAATATAAGAACTAGGGCTGTCAAAAGATTAATCGCGATTAATCCATCCAAAATAAAAGTTTGTGTTTACATAATATATGTGTGTGTACTGTGTATAATAATTTTGTATATATCAATACACACACATGCATGTATATATTTAAGAAATATTTGCATACATATACTGTATATATTTATATCTAATTTATATTATATATAAATATATTTTTTTTATATATAAATTACACATTTTTCTTAAATATAAATACAAGCATGTGTGTGTATTGATATATACAAAATTATTATACACAGTACACACACATATATTATGTAAACACAAACTTTTATTTTGGATGGATTAATCGTGATTAATCTTTTGACAGCCCTAATAAGAACTGAATTAATAAATCTAAAAAAAATATTTCAGGTGTTGACTGTTGAAATACAGATATTAAAGTGTAAAAAATTACTACTGCATTTTTATCTTCTGGGTTATTTAAAAAAAAAAAAAAACACCAACTCACTGTTCGCTGCCGTATCCTTCAGGAAGCAGCCCGACAGACACGCCCACCACAACCAGAGCAACCGTATATCCAATCACACACAGGAATCCACTGCTAAGCACCTCCCTCTTTTTGGAGCTGATCTGTGATAGGTTCTTCACACAGATGAAGAGCAGCACAGCTTCAATGAACATCCACACAAAGCCGGAGAGAAAGAGGAAGTGCAGCACACCTGATATCACGGCACACAACACCTGGAGATCATGAGAGACGGTTATGATGATTCTCAGTGAGACTGTGCTGAGCTGTAGGGCTCCTTCATCATTCTCACCTGATGAGGGCGTATGAGGCTCAGGAACTGTTGTGTGAGCAGGAACAGAAGGTGAGCCAACAGCAGACTCAGGCAGAGGTTGATTCGAGCCACATTATTCACTGCAGGACTCCACTGACAAAGGACAAAGGTCAACAGGGCCAAACTGAAGAACACCAGCCCCACGATCACACACACCAAATTCAACAGGTCCAGCAGTGAGTCGCTCTGAGAAAACATCCAAACTAAAATGTTTTAGACAAGTTAAGTGACATTACCAATTGTCCAAAGTGCAAAATGTTACCGAAATTCGCTGATGTGACCGCTCCTTTACACAAAATATCACAGTCCTCACAAATGGACATAAAAGGATCATCTCACACAGCAGATGACCTTAAGTTTGTCTACAATTGTCTTCAAAGCATTGCTTGAATAGCAATTTAATAGCTTTCAGGGCTGTAGAGGATGTTTTAAAGAGGGTGAATTTAGAGAACTTCTCTGAGGGTTTAGGTAGGGTTCTAACTGTAGGACATAACAGTTTTCACTCCAGGAAGTTACGCCTGTTAATTAATCTGCTTAAAATCTCCATCTTGCAAAATATTATAGGTAAAACAATAATATACATGTTTTATCATATAAATGTAGCCGGGTGGTAATTGAACTTATAAGAAAGAGATTAAATCCCTTTAAGAAAAGTGAGCCCTGATGATGACGAATCCAGTCGTGTGTCAAGTAAATAAATCCTTGATTTAATCGATGTTCTATGTGAGTAAATGTGATGATCATCATTTAATCTGCTGTAATAGGCTCTGTTCGTGTCATCCTGTGTATGTATGTAGCACTGAGGATGTCAAAAGGGACAAATAAAATTGCACCCCCTTTAATTTTTGAACTTGGTAAAGACATTATTGTTACATTTATTTGTATTACTGGATTGCACTGTTCATTTTGGTTAAACTCAGGTTCGTCAGCAGGGGCAGCCAAGCATCACACTACACATCAGTAGCTGACTAGCAGAATAGAAGTAGTTCAGTACGTGATGAAGTGCGGTGTACAAGCAAAGAAAAGTGCTCCTTGTTTGACCTGTGTTTTTCCATGTCTTTTGTACAGGTAAACTGACAATAATCTTTACACTAGTAATGCCCAACAGTATTGCATTTTTATAGAGCCGTAGTTCGTGCCTGAGACGTTAAGAAAAGTTTAATTTGACTGTGATTAAAAGTGTTGTAGCCTACGTAAAATGGCGGACGAGAGTATCAACAACTCAAGAGAAAAACGAGTAACTTTTAACGTGAGCAAAAAAGGAGGAATAAAGGCATAAAGAGATATTCGAGATTTGAGTGCGAGATGAGGGATAACTAACCAAATAGATGTGTACGAACATTGATTAAGTCGTGTGTAGTGACGAGTCTTGAGTTAATAAGGCACACGTGTCTAGTCTACACATAGACATGTTAACCTCATTTAGCGTTACTTTGTCTGCCATTACATGTAAAAGCGCATTCAGTATGTACTGTTAATAAGAACTCCAGTCAGATTCAGTGGTAAAATGCTTTTATTAATCATTTTGTGAGCTTATTATGAGAACATAGTAACTGGTGATCGGTTGAAATCTAGTTCGTTATATAGTAAGTTCATTAGCATATTTCCAGGGTTCTCAAGTCTCACGCATTGGCCGTGAGACACACGCAATTCAACCAGTACGCCACACTATGTATTTCTCACGCTGAAAAGGCAATGCCAACCAAGTTGTCCTGCAAACTTTATAACGTTGTGTACGAGGCGCAAGCACACAAAGTGTGCACGCACACGCACCGTACGTTCGTTACTAGGTAACCAACAACATCAACAAATCACTATACCATTCAAATCAACTAGTCTGTTGGTGGATGACTAGTCCACCAAACTTCTGGTACACAACAGCATAAATCTTACCTGTCTGACATGTTCTTTCACATCTGATGGGTGGCTGGTTTGCATGATGAGAGCGAATGTGGACAGATGAACACAGGAACACACAGTGTAGCTGCTGTTGGTCTTTAAAACAGAACAACCATCTACAATCCACTCGCTGATATTCCAGTACACACAGGACAGGGAGCCGTTGGGGTCAAACTCCTGCAGAAAGAAGAAAGAACATGCAGAAAATAACAACACTGAATATTAGATGTTTTCAGATGTTCATCAGTTCTCAGGTTGGACAAAAACACATTTCAGTCTCTCACTCTGATGTGTTTGAGGGTGAAGTTGACTGGTTTGGTGAGTTTAGTGTTGGTGGTTTTGGGAAGAGTAGCTGAGATCACAGTGGACATCATGGTTTTAATCGTGTCATTTGATGTGTTGAAGAAGTCTGGCTTCAGTAGATTCTCCATTGTGTTATAACTCATGAAAGCCACAGCAGCTGATCCTGTGTGACAGACATAGAAGCTTACATACAAAACTACTTACATAACTTACATAATACAGGAGTTCAACATGTTTTATGCACTGTATAATTTCAATATCCTTCAGAATAACTGATTGTACTTAATAATATACACACTAATATTGAAACATTGCTGGATCTCATGCTGTAGAATCACAGAGATACTTTGATCAATAAATATACATTTTAAAATTAGTCATAAAAACACGTGATCCTCTTGGCTTTCTCTTGCCATAACAAATGTGATTTACAAACTCAGTCACAGCAGCCAGAGAAAAACTAATTTTAAAGAGTCAAGAGCTCAACTAAAGCAAATACTGATACTGAAACTTTATTATTTTCAATAAAACATCAACATCTAAACCTCTGTTAATTCTCAACAAGAACGTTTGTACATGTATGAAAGAAATAATGTTAAACTGGTTTCACACTCAGTGTGGCTGGAAGTCAGTTGTAGTTCTTGTTTCTCTTTTTTCTGTTCTTGTTTCTCTGTCCTTCAGTGATTCTGCTTATCAGGTGTTCAGTGTCTCAATTCACTCATTTGTTTTCATTTACTCTGTCAAGTGGACTATATTAGCAAATATTATATTAGTTAAATTCCTGTGGGCTACTTTCTCGAAAATTGCAAATATTTCCCAGAATGCATTGTTTTCTACTGTATATTATTGTTTTAGTGGGAAAATGTGTGTTATTGCCAGAATTCTGCAGATTTTTTACGGCAAGGTTTAACAGTGTTCAATAGGGGTGTAACGGTACGTGTATTCGTACCGGACCGTTTCGTTACAGGGCTTTCGGTTCGGTGCATGTGTGTACCGAATGACTGAATGCAATATTTTGTGTGGGGAACATAGGTACATTTTCGTGTTTCCACACGAACATATTAAGTGGCGGAAGTCTCCGCGTTCAGCACAAATCCCGCCCTGCAGATGATTCTAATGTTTTACCAGTGTTTTACCCGTCGTCACTGTAACCTAAACCAATGAAATAGACTGCAGGGCGAAAAAAGCTTTTCCGCTCCGTGTGCGCCGCCACACTCTCCGTTCCGTGTGTGCGTGTGTGTGTGTGTGTGTGTGTGTGTGTGTGTGTGTGTGTGTGTGTGTGTGTGTGTGTGTGTGTGTCGGCCCGCTGCGCTCTCTGCTCAATGTTCGATGCTCTGCTCTCCAGCTAGATTCATCATCAATCACCCCATCAAGGTCGGTCAGAAATCTGGGAGTAACGTTTGATGACCAGCTGACCTTCACAGATCACATTTCAAAGACAGCCCGATCATGCAGGTTTGCACTGCACAACATCAGGAAGATCAGGCCTTTCCTAACTGAGCATGCAACACAACTTCTCGTCCAGGCCCTGGTCTTTTCTAGGCTTGACTACTGCAATGCTCTTCTGGCTGGACTTCCATCATGTGCAACCAAACCTCTACTGATGATCCAGAACGCTGCAGCTCGTCTTGTCTTCAACGAGCCAAAGAGGGCCCACGTCACTCCTCTGTTCATCTCTCTGCACTGGCTACCTCTCGCTGCTCGCATCAAGTTCAAGGCATTGACGCTCGCTTACAGATCTATCACAGGCTCAGCTCCCTCCTACTTTCACTCACTACTACGAGCCTACATCCCTACCAGAAGCCTACGATCGGTCAACGAGCGACGTCTCGTGGTTCCATCACAGAGAGCCACAAAATCACTGTCCAGAACATTCTCATTCACAGTTCCATGCTGGTGGAACGCTCTCCCCTCCCTCATCCGGAATACAGAATCCCTGACAACCATCAAAAGACAGCTGAAAACCCATCTCTTCCGTGAGCACTTAACCTCATAAAAAAAAATAAAAAAAAAACTTTCCCTCTAAAACCTCACTTATTGGGCTTATGCTACTCTGAATAATGCCTGAACTTCGTATCTTGAGCACTTCTTGCATTGCTTTTGTTTTTTGCCTCTTCATGATGACTCACTTAATCTAGTCCTAACTTGTAAGTCGCTTTGGATAAAAGCGTCTGCTAAATGACTAAATGTAAATGTTCGAGTCTGTGATTGCGCTGCGCGTTCTGCTCTGTCGTTAACGACCCAAACACTCCAATCATGTACCGATCACGCACTGGAAAAGCAAAGTCCGCTGAAATAAGGTGAAATTTCTCAGTAGTACACTTCTGTTTGCTGAGCTGGTATAGTTATGCTGGCAACAATGGTAAAATGACCTGCTCTGATCACATGCTCTGGTAATAATAGCTTTGTACTATAGCTTTGGACTATATTTTATTTTGATAATTAGTAAAAAAAGTGGGGGAAAAAAAATCTTAAATTGATTATGTTGATTGATTATTGAAAAATAATAATACATTGATATATTTATGTTTAATATTATTTTAATATAGGGCTATTTTCTGTTCCTTTTTTCCCCGTGTTTCATTTAATTAGGTGATTATAAGTTTAATTATTGATGATTACAAGCTTGGAGGAATTGCAATTAATTACAGCAAATTGTGCAATTAATTAGTTCTTCTTTTTTTTTTATCAATTCCCAGCCTTAATTTTTAAATATGAGCAGGCCTACAAGCTGGGATTGGTAATGCTGCACTGTAATCATAGTTATTTATTTATATTTTTCATTATATTTTATGTTGTGATATTGGTTTGAGACTGAGAGTATTTTATTTAGTGGAGAACTTTGCAGCAGTATTTTATTTCTTATTCTTTTTTTTATTTTATATCTATTTTATTATATTTTATTAAAAAGTGTTTAAAAAAAGTGTAAACAAATTGTTAAAAAAAGTTTATAGTAATAAACAACCTGCAGTTTAATGTTTGCATTTCTTTCCCTTACTGTACCGAAAATAAACCGAACCGTGACTTTAAAACCGAGGTACGTACCGAACCGTGATTTTTGTGTACCGTTACACCTGGAACGCTGGAAACTGCAGTAATCCTGTGTCTAAATGAACACACTATCACTGCAATACTGAAAGCTGTAGTAAACCACACAAGAACCTTCTGCAATTCTATTAAATTACCACACATGAAGTGCAGTATTTTAAACTGTCCTTACTAACAGTTAATGCATTTACACACTACTGAAGTGGTTTCAAATAACTGCACAATGCGCTGAAATTTACAAGAAGAAACTTGACCAACAACTGCAACACAAAAACAGCAATTTATTAACAAACATTAAAAGCTGAATAAGCAAACAAACAAATAAACCAGTATATTCATTACAACATTGCTGCACGTAACTGCTGTTCTTTGCAGTTGTTGCACAGTAACATTGTGGATCACTAGTTTATTTTGAACTAGTGAAGTGAACGGACGACCGGGAGGAGGACAAACAACAAAGTCCAGGGTGGTGATGTAGTTGGAGTGAGCCAAGTGGTGGCCTTGAGCAGGGGCTGATGGATATTCCTCCAGGCCACAGCCAGGGTGGTGCCCCACGGCGGCATTGATGGAGGGAGGAGCCATGGAGGAATACTGATGAGGGCCGCCATGGGGGATGACAACGGCGAGGATGGAGCCCACCGCCCAGCTGATGAGCCGAGGTACTAGAGATATGGTGAGGATACAGTAGGCCGCGACAGAGCTGCAGCGACGACCTCCCGAGAGCGAGGCGGAGGTCTGGAGGTCTGAGGGGGAGTTGGAGCGACTGAGGGCGGAAGGGGTGGAGGACCAGAGAGCAGCAGACAGTCCGTGAGTACGCAGCAAAGGTGAAGCGAGGTCGAGGGTGGAAGGAGTGCAGGTGCGGGAGTCTGGGCGACAGGTCTCACTTCCAGGTGCGGAGGGCTCACATCCGAACCCTCGAAGGCCACCATCACTCCCTTGGCGATAGATGGCTCGGCTGGCACACACACCTGGTCAGGTATGCGTTGCTTGGGCTCTAAACGACATTGTCCTCTTGAGGGCGCGGGCTCACTCATCGCAGGCGGTCTCCATCATGCTACCTGCAGTGGGCTCAGGTCGTCGATCTTCGCCGTCCAGGTGGTTCTGACTGGGCACTGGATGGGGAATGTGGCTGGCGGCTTCCAGGATGTGAACGCTGATCCACAGAACGCCAGCACCCACTCCACATGTCGCGAAGCTTGCTCGATGATCCTCCTCAGATAACTGCCTGTGCAAGGTCCTGGATGTCGGACTCAACGCTGCCACACGTGCACAGGCAGTTATCCAGGAAGGTGGTCTGATGGGCGAGATCCAGAAATGTTCCTAAATGTTCCTCGAGAGAGCATTCTCCCTGCTCAAGGCAAATGAGTTTGACTTAAGCACGAGTGAAAACGAAACAAAAACACTGAACACGAAAAATGAAAAAGAAAATCAACGCGTTCACTTGTTAGGTCCAACTCCACAAACATCATTATCCACTTCAATTATTACTAACCAGACTGACTTTATTTCTGTCAGACGTCTACAGAAACTCTTATTGAGAATTAACAGATGTTTAGATGTTGAAGATTTGAGTATAAGCTAGGGCTGCAACGATTCATCGAGTTACTCGATTTACTCGATTACAAAAATTCCTCAAGGCAAAAACTCTGCCTCGAAGCCTCGTTAAATTCCTATGACGCGCAGTCGCGCACTATACGCGCAGGGATCTGATTGCACACGGACCGTTGTTCAATGTTCAGGGGAAGCACACCATAGCGCGTGATACATTTTGAATTTAGTTGGCGCGATGGCGGAGAGTAAAGATGTCCATAAACGGCAGAGAATGTCTGAAGTTTGGGATCGCTTCCTTTCAGCGTCGCTGAAACAAGGTAACGATTCTGTCCCCCGCATTTTTTTTTATTTTTTATCCAGCGCCAATATTTCCGCCCGTGCCTAAGCCTATACATTGATGTTCGCTGATTTTAATCCCATACTGTATTTGTAGTGATGTCGTGATGCGGGTTGACTAGATATGATGTTTAGCTTTGATGTTGTTTTTAAGTAGTAAACGTATTCACGTTCAATTGCAAGAGAGTATAGCCTAAAAAAAGAACCCCTTCACACACACACACATAGGCGTCGATTTCGGGGGGGACGGGGGGGACGCGTACCCACCAGATTTCGTCATGAGTCATTTTGTACCCACCACTTTTAACTTCCGTCCATATTAATTTGACTTTTGGCTCGATTTGTCCACGAATGACTTAAATGAACAACTACCCTACTAGTCGACTAGAAAAAAAAACTTTTAGTCGGAAGCAGCCCTTATTCCACATATTTTCGATTTCGAACCAGGCAACAGGACATCTGGGTTGAGCGAGCGACCCTGAGCGGAATGAACAAGCGGAGCGGAATATTCAGAAATGCGCTCTCCACTCACGAGCTCTAATCAAAACCTCACTGTCTGCTGAACTTGCGCAGAAACATCAAAATATAACCAGCTTTTTAAAATGGTTTTTAAAACTAAACACCATTTTAGCACAAATTATGAGCTTATTGGCGATTTTTTTTTTAATAATTATTGACAAAATTCAAATAGGCTATAGTAGCCTAAAAGTTTTTTTTTTGTTTTTTTTTTTTAAGTTTTGGGTGGGCCTGTTGAAAAGTGCCTGAGCTACAGGACATCGTCTTTCAAAACATAACCTGCACGAAAGAGAGAAAAAAAATGAATGCGTCATTGTACCCAGCACTTCTGAAAATGCACTTCAGAATGCGTCTCTGTCCCCAGCACATTTCAAACCAAACTGACGCCCATGCGACACACACACACACACACACACACACACACACACACGCACCTTTGTCTCTCTCACGCGCCAGTCAGACCAATTGCGGCAATGCATCACATATGCTTAAACAATATTTACAACAATAATTTCAGCATGCATTCACTGTATACACCGGGACGTGATGGAGGAACAAATATTGTATTGCAGTCTTTGCGAGACCTTGCTTGTTTGTATGTCACGTCTGCCAAATAGTTACAGACAACAACAAAAAATGAAACTCCCCTGCTTGCTTCTCCAAATCCACTTGTACTTTTGGGGAAGACATAATCGGCTACCAAAGTAATTGAGCATAGAACATTTTCAATTAACAAAAAAATATAATACTACAAAACGTGCTAATATACTTAAACTAGCCTAAGTGAAAAACAAAATGCTGTTCTTTTTCTATTTAACAAAATGCATATTTGCAATAAAACATTCCCCTTTTCAAAGCTACACTTATTTTTTTTTATAAATTATATACATTGTGTACCTGTTTGGCTTGATATTTTATATTCATTTGGGTAATTTGCAGAAGGTGCGATCCTTTTTTTGTAATGTTGTATTAAGAAGACAAAAACTAAGGCCAAATGGCCTTTACTATTTAAGTTTGTATTCATAGTTTTACATGTTATACATGTTTTACAGTAAGTTGACTTAACTGTATTGTTATATAATTGTTGGCACTGGCACTTATAAACACTAAATAGGTAAAGATTGCAATAAATAGGCTTAGTTTTGGAGCCAAATGTTGGAGTTGGAATAAATACCTCATTTTCGTTATGCATTATTTGTTTTGGTTGTTTAAAAACACACAAAAAATTTTTATCCGATTACTCGATTAATCGATCGATTAAGTGCTACATTAATCGATTACAAAAAGAATCGATAGCTGCAGCCCTAGTATAAGCAGAGGTTAGATGTTGTAGATGATTTGTTGAAAATGTTTCACCTGAAGTTATGTAGCCATTATGGTGATCAGTGTTTGATTTTAATTCATGTTTTTAGAGAATGCTATCCTATCCATTTTTCCTTTAGGAAAATGTTTTTATTTTTTTTAAATTCCTTCATTAAAACAAAAAATGTTCATCAGTGATTGTATAACAAGTGCAGGCAAACGTTTGTTAATGTTGTCAGTTAATTTTAGAAAGTGTACAGTAGGTCTGCTCACTGTCAGTAACTGTGGTGAATGTCAGATTTTTTATTAAATAAGTTTTACATACTTGTTCCATTGTTACTCTTTGCAATCCCAACAAGGTCAATGTCCAAAGAAGCATTTTTTGTGCCCAGCTGAGGGATTTGGTCGGAAGTGAATTTTGGTCCAATCATGAAGATTTGCACCTCTAAAGAAAATGTGAAATGTGAAAGAATCTGAACTCTTGTGTCTCCTTTTATTTACTTTACATTTAAAGCTGCCGTCAGCAACATTTTTTTGATCATATTCAGTGAAATCGACACTATAATCCGACAGAACAACATAAATAAGGTGGTTTTAGAAAAAAAACCCGAGCTTCTAACTCCACCTGGAGCGTGTTATTTGTTTTGCAAAAATCCACCGCTCCCGGATCATCGGGTCCAATCAGCGCAGGGGGGTGTGAGATCTGACTGTCAATCACAGGTCGTGCACACGCCACAGATCCCCCATCCTCGCGCACGTTACAATATCACGTGAACACGCCACGCCTGAAGTTCGCCTGAAGATTGCATGAAGCACGATGGCGGAGAGAAAATCTACTAACAAGTTTCCAATTACTCGGTTATTGCTATCTATGGATAGATTAGCCAGGGCAGCCTACCTCCGAGTCCATGGTGTTGATCGAAGCTGAAGAGACGGACGCGTTCACAGAAAATCAGTTACACACGCACTGACAAGCACGACCTCAATGGGAGGGTGCTCGCTGGTAGTGGGGGAGGGGCATGACAGTTGTAAACATTAAACATTTTGGCTAAGTCGACCTAATCTGCCAGACTTGCCGACTGCAGCTTTAACATAGCAAGAAATGCATGAGGAACTATCTGCAAAAAGCCAGATTCTGCACCTTAATCCAAAAAGGGATTACTAAATATACAAATAAATCAAATTCTATATAGTAGTTAAAATTATTGATTCACAAACCCTTTAGAGCATATTTAGTATGTAAAATTATGTGTAGTTCTAGATACAGTTGCGTCTTCACTTACCTACAGTGTCAAGAGTAAAACTGACACTGTCATTTGTGTTTGTTGGCTTCACCAGTGAAGATATGAGCTTCTCACTGGCTTTTAATACACGGTTTCCAAATGTCACTAGTTCCGTTGAGTCAGCTGATTGAATCTCTGCAGTGTTAAGAGCCACATCCAAAATTGTAGTCACAACCTAATTGGTTATGATACAAAAACACTTATGAACGAATATCAATACTTCCAGACAAGCAGCATTAAATGTTCTGTTGTCATAAATTACTGATATTTGGTTATTTTATGATTTCTCTCTTAAAGCTTACATCCAAAGGGAGCACTTGAGCTGTAATGTTCTCTATGTTGTCAAGAAGATTTTGTAAACATCCTGCAGAAGTCTGACTCTGAAATCACAAGTGAGCTTTATAAATAAAACTGAAAGACTCTGTGCACTTTGAAAATTGTAAAACAAAAAATCAGCGTACCTTGCATTGATCCGGCAGTATGTTATCCAGAACTGCAATGAGGGAATTCATCATTAAAACATGAATACAGTAAAATAAAACACCACATTCCAGTCTACATATGCTCACCTGTAGAAGTAGTTGGACTGAGTGTCGTTGGGGTAGTAGTTGGACTGAGTGTGGTTGGGGTAGTAGTTGGACTGAGTGTGGTTGGGGTGGTAGTTGGACTGAGTGTGGTTGGGGTGGTAGTTGGACTGAGTGTGGTTGGGGTGGTAGTTGGACTGAGTGTGGTTGGGGTGGTAGTTGGACTGAGTGTGGTTGGGCTGGTAGTTGGACTGAGTGTGGTTGGGGTGGTAGTTGGACTGGTCGGGGTGATGTTATTCTCACAGAAGCAGGAGGAGAAAGTGCTACTAGAGCATGTACAGGTGTCCTTGTTACCAATACATTCACAGTTACCACTCATACATTCATACTGAGATTGGTTTTGGTTCTGATATCTCTGGTAGTTGAAACTGTGCATTCTTGTGTTGCAGTACATGCGGTACTGAGCACCAGTGCAGATGTACATGTCGTTATAAAGCACACAGTCATAGACTGGAGTAACTGCTGCAGGGATGCTATAGCTATGATTAGTACAGAAGCAGGAGGATGAAGTATTATAGGAACATGTACAGGTGTCCTTATTACCAAGGCAGTTACAGTTATCACTTATACAGCGGTGCTCGTTTCTGTTGTAATATAAATCATGTACACTTGTGTTGCAGTACATGTGATACTGAGCACCAGTGCAGATGTATGATGTGTCGTTGTAAAGCACACAGTCATAGACTGGAGTAACTGCTGTAGTGAGAGCAATGATATTACCGTAAGTCTCACAGAAGCAGGAGGAGAAAATGCTACTAGAGCATGTGCAGGTGTCATTATTACCAATGCAGTTACAGCCATTACTCATAAAGTCAAATACATTTTTTTTCAAATAAATATTTAGGTTGATGATCCCATTCCAGCATTGGTACTGGTCTTGGTTTTGATATCTCTGGTATGAGAAATCATGCATTGTTGTGTTGCAGTACATGCGGTACTGAGCACCAGTGCAGACGTACGTGTCTTTATAAAGCTCACAGTCAGGGTCTATGACTGGAGTAACTGATGTAGGGTTAGTGATGTTATTGATATAAGTCTCACAGAAGCAGGAAGACAAAGTGCTACTAGAGCATGTACAGGTGTCCTTGTTACCAATACATTCACAGTTACCACTCATACATTCATACTGAGATTGGTTTTGGTTCTGATATCTCTGGTAGTTGAAACTGTGCATTCTTGTGTTGCAGTACATGCGGTACTGAGCACCAGTGCAGATGCACGTGTCGTTATAAAGCACACAGTCATAGACTGGAGTAACTGCTGCAGGGATGCTATAGCTATGATTAGTACAGAAGCAGGAGGATGAAGTATTATAGGAACATGTACAGGTGTCCTTATTACCAAGGCAGTTACAGTTATCACTTATACAGCGGTGCTCGTTTCTGTTGTAATATAAATCATGTACACTTGTGTTGCAGTACATGTGATACTGAGCACCAGTGCAGATGTATGATGTGTCATTATAAAGCACACAGTCATAGACTGGAGTAACTGCTGTAGTGAGAGCAATGATATTACCGTAAGTCTCACAGAAGCAGGAGGAGAAAATGCTACTAGAGCATGTACAGGTGTCCTTATTACCAACACAGTTACTGTTATTACTTCTACAACGGCTCTCATTTTGGTTGTAATAGAAATCTTGCATTGTTGTGTTGCAGTACATGCGATATTGAGCACCAGTGCAGATGTACGTGTCATTATAAAGCACACAGTCATAGACTGGAGGAACTGCTGTAGTGAGAGCAATGATATTACCGTAAGTCTCACAGAAGCAGGAGGAGAAAGTGCTACTAGAGCATGTACAGGTGTCATTATTACCAATGCAGTTACAGCCATTACTCATAAAGTCAAATACATTTTTTTTCAAATAAATATTTAGGTTGATGATCCCATTCCAGCATTGGTACTGGTCTTGGTTTTGATATCTCTGGTATGAGAAATCATGCATTGTTGTGTTGCAGTACATGCGGTACTGAGCACCAGTGCAGACGTATGTGTCTTTATAAAGCTCACAGTCAGGGTCTATGACTGGAGTAACTGATGTAGGGTTAGTGATGTTATTGATGTAAGTCTCACAGAAGCAGGAGGACAAAGTGCTAATAGAGCAGTTACAGGTGTCCTTATTACCAACACAGGTACAGTTATTATTCGTACACTGGTACTGGTCTTGGTTTTGGGATCTCTGGTAGTAGAAATGATGCATTGTTGTGTTGCAGTGCATGCGATACTGAGCACCAGTGCAGACGTATGTGTCTTTATAAAGCTCACAGTCAGGGTCTATGACTGGAGTAACTGATGTAGGGTTAGTGATGTTATTGATATAAGTCTCACAGAAGCAGGAGGACAAAGTGCTAATAGAGCATGTACAGGTGTCCTTGTTACCAATACATTCACAGTTACCACTCATACATTCATACTGAGATTGGTTTTGGTTCTGATATCTCTGGTAGTTGAAACTGTGCATTCTTGTGTTGCAGTACATGCGGTACTGAGCACCAGTGCAGATGTACGTGTCGTTATAAAGCACACAGTCATAGACTGGAGTAACTGCTGCAGGGATGCTATAGCTATGATTAGTACAGAAGCAGGAGGATGAAGTATTATAGGAACATGTACAGGTGTCCTTATTACCAAGGCAGTTACAGTTATCACTTATACAGCGGTGCTCGTTTCTGTTGTAATATAAATCATGTACACTTGTGTTGCAGTACATGTGATACTGAGCACCAGTGCAGATGTATGATGTGTCGTTGTAAAGCACACAGTCATAGACTGGAGTAACTGCTGTAGTGAGAGCAGTGATATTACCGTAAGTCTCACAGAAGCAGGAGGAGAAAATGCTACTAGAGCATGTACAGGTGTCATTATTACCAACACAGTTACTGTTATTATTTCTACAACGGCGCTCAATTTGGTTGTAATAGAAATCTTGCATTGTTGTGTTGCAGTACATGCGATATTGAGCACCAGTGCAGATGTACGTGTCATTATAAAGCACACAGTCATAGACTGGAGGAACTGCTGTAGTGAGAGCAATGATATTACCGTAAGTCTCACAGAAGCAGGAGGAGAAAGTGCTACTAGAGCATGTACAGGTGTCATTATTACCAATGCAGTTACAGCCATTACTCATAAAGTCAAATACATTTTTTTTCAAATAAATATTTAGGTTGATGATCCCATTCCAGCATTGGTACTGGTCTTGGTTTTGATATCTCTGGTATGAGAAATAATGCATTGTTGTGTTGCAGTACATGCGGTAATGAGCACCAGTGCAGACGTATGTGTCTTTATAAAGCTCACAGTCAGGGTCTATTACTGGAGTAACTGATGTAGGGTTAGTGAAGTTATTGATATAAGTCTCACAGAAGCAGGAGGACAAAGTGCTAATAGAGCAGTTACAGGTGTCCTTATTACCAACACAGGTACAGTTATTATTCGTACACTGGTACTGGTCTTGGTTTTGGGATCTCTGGTAGTAGAAACGATGCATTGTTGTGTTGCAGTGCATGCGATACTGAGCACCAGTGCAGATGTACGTGTCTTTATCAAGATCACAGTCCAAAACCGGACTAACTTCTGCTCTTGATTTAGCGGAAGTGGTGGATGTTAAACCTGAGGACCAGAAAGATGTGATCAAAGTCAGAATACACAAATACAAACCAGGTAAATTTATCTTCAGCATGTTTAGCACATTTAATTTGAAACACATGAGTTTACACTGTTTAACAAAACTGAGAAATGTCCTTTTCGTTCAACAGATAGTTATATCTCAATGATATATATATATATAGTAATCATACTTTAAAATGTATAAAATATTTTCTAAATTTCTACATTTATGAGAGCGACAACCCCATTCTAAAGCACAAATTAATCCCTAAAAAAATAACAAATAAAAATCACAAATTCTGTAGTTTCTCCCAACAGCCCAAAACACTGTGAGTCTTGTAATAGGAATGCAGATTAACTGTGTATTAGTTACATAGACAACTGCGTATTTGACAATGACTAAACACAGAGAAATATATGTAATCAATAGTATAAAAAATTTAATACATTTCACAGGGTCAACCGAGAGTTTGAAGCAAACACCACTGGCTTACACTTACACAGGATTAAAGTGATGATAGTCAACAGTGACCGTACAACACCTGGCATGAAAAAAAGAGGACAAACATCAGCCATGATGGTTGAGAGTTGAAACAAATTTTGTCTTTTTATGTTTAGGATACAAACAACTAAATTAATTAAAGTCAGATGTTTTCTGTCTCTCTGAACAAAACCTAACACACTAAAATCCAACTTTTTCCTAAAAAACTAAAGACAGGTTGAGGTTTCACACCAGTCAGTCACAGGTCTGGTTTGAATATGCAAATACTTAAAGGGGTCATGACATGACAAATTTGCCTTGATCTTATGCTATATAAGAGGTCTTTGTACCATTAACCTGTTAAGCTGCAACCCCAGTTTTGAAAAATCCCCAGAAATGACATACCCAGACTGAAACAGATACAGTTCATGAAACCTTTGCACTAAAAACACAAGTATGATCTCATTTGAAAGCTGGCACCTGGCAGTTTATTGTAAATGTAGAATTAATTATTGTCATAATGAAAAAAAATGGTTATAAATAGCTTCAAAATTTTGTAAAGTTATTAGAAATTTATTTTTATGAAACATCTTCATGAAAATTAAATTGAAGTTGGCACTGTAGCAATCTAGAAATGCACTGCAGCTACAGCCAAATGTGTGACCATGTTATATTTAAAATCTGAAGATGGTAACTCTGTATTTAGTTAAATGTTTTTCAAGATCATGTCATGTGACTTTATTTTGATTAGACTCAAAAATGCTACTGATGTTTAGTCATCATCTAATCATCCATTCAGTCTTTTGTCTCTATTGTTTTGTGGTGCAAACGAGCCCCATTCAGTCTCAGTCTCCCCCTGCACACATTCACACCTCTCCAGCCTGGTTATGGCTCTAAATATGCATTTCTTTTGTCTGCATTATAGTTACTAACAACTGGCTATTCACAGGCTATTCATAGGGTTTCAAACCCTAATTTCTTTTATCAAAGTTATCACTTACATTTGAAACTCTATCAAATGCCCTTCTGGAATAAAGACTCATTTCAGTAAGCATTCCTATTTAGAAAAAAACATCAAATAATAACTGCTAGGTGGCAGGTGCACCTGGGGCTAGCTAGCATGTTAGCTTAGCACACCATCAATACACGACAATATGAGATTAAAACCATGTTTGTGCTCCAAACTTACTTTATAACGATCGACCACTAGGTCGCGATCAGAGCCCAGATATCATTCTACCCCTAGCCACTCACGCGAAAGCGTGGGCAGAGCTTCCCGGGGTATCAGAGAGGGTGCTGAACATTATAGAAAGAGGCTATTCGCTACAGTTCAGTCGACGGTTCAGAATGCCCACGACCAGGAAAATCCTCTCGCAAATTTGCCAAGGGGACTGGTTCATGTCGATAGATCTGAAAGACGCTTATTTTCAAATACAAATAGCGTCACGTCACAGGCGATTTTTGAGATTCGCCTTCGAGGGCCAGGCATATCAGTACGCAGTCCTGCCGTTTGGCCTATCCCTGGCACCTCGTGCATTCACGATGTGCATGGATGCAGCGCTCGTACCCCTCAAGCTCCGAGGCATACGAGTGCTGAATTATTTGGACGATTGGCTGGTTCTAGCTCGATCACAGTCAGAGCTCATAGAACACAGGATCATATTACTCGATCACCTCGAGAATTTAGGTCTCAAAGTCAATTGGGCGAAGAGTTCGCTGTCTCCCAGTCTGAAAATATCCTTTCTGGGTACAGAACTGGACTCGCTGTCTATGACAGCACAACTGTCACCGCAGCGCAGGCTGAGTATCCAGCGCATGACAGAAACTTTTCGCCACGGCACGTTAGTCCCGCTCAAAAAGTTTCATAAAATGCTGGGTCTCATGGCTTCAGCATCTTCAGTGCTTCAGCTGGGTCTGCTTCGCATGCGTCCGCTGCAGTACTGGTTAAAACCGCGCGTTCCGCGCAGAGTGTGGACCTCCGGTCTCTTGCGCCTCAAGGTCGATCAGAAATGCATCGCAGCTCTGAAACCTTGGACAGTGACCGATTGGTACCGATCAGGTGTAAGCCTGGGGACTTCCTCGAGTGTGAAGGTGGTGTCTACGGACGCCTCAACCTCGGGATGGGGAGCGCTGCTAGAGGGCAGACCGTTCTTCGGCCAGTGGTCAGAACGGGAGAAGATTCTACACATAAACTGCCTGGAAATGATGGCAGTCGACAACGCGCTGAGGCGCTTTTGTCCCCATATAATAGGACACCACGTCCTGTCACGCTTCTAAACCAGGTGTTAGAGCGAATCAGGGAAAACGGATGCCCGGTGCTACTCGTCGCCCCATTATGGACGAACCAAGCCTGGTTTCCAGTCCTGATGCAGCTGACGAGTACCGCCCCGTGGCCGATACCGGTGAGGAGGGATCTCCTCTCGCAGGCAAAAGGCTCGATCTGGCCGGAGCTTTGGTCCCTACATGTGTGGGCCATCAACGGGTACCCATTAACCTCCCAGCGGGAGTGTTAAACACGATCACGCAGGCTAGAGCTCCATCTACGAGACGGCTCTATTCCTCAAAATGGTCTGTGTTCACTAGCTGGTGTACAGCGCGTGGCGCTTCACCCTCACACTGTGGGGTGTCGGAGGTTCTTTCCTTTTTACAAGAGCTTCTGGATAAGGGCAGAGCCCCATCCACGCTCAAAGTTTATGTGGCGGCCATAGCAGCGTTCGCTGAACCAACGCTTGGCCACTCATTAGGAAGGAACGATCTGGTCATTCGCTTCCTTAGAGGAGCTAAGAGGCTGAATCCTCCCAGACCTCCCTCGGTTCCCGTTTGGGACCTTTCCACGGTTCTGGAAGCCATGAAAGGTGCCCCATTCGAGCCAATACAATCAATAGACCTAAAACACTTGTCTCTCAAAACAGTGTTTCTTCTGGCTCTCACTTCAGTGAAGCGCATAGGGGACTTGCAAGCGCTCTCAGTGAGCACGACGTGTATGGAGTTTGGACCTAATGACTCGAGAGTCATACTCAAACCAATGCACGGATATGTTCCTAAATCCCTCAATACACCGTTTAGGGCACAGGTGATCTCCCTGTCGGCCCTGCCGGTATCTGAAGAGGAAGGGGACGCAGGCTTCCTTTGCCCGGTCAGGGCGTTAAGAGCCTATGTGTCTCGCACATCCGTTTTCAGACAGACGGAGCAGCTCTTTGTTTTGTTCAGCGGACGTTCTAAGGGACTAGCCGCGTCAAAACAGAGTTTATCCAGATGGATAGTTGATGCTATAGCGCTAGCTTATACATCTAAGGGCCTTCAATGCCCGTTAGGTGTCAAAGCGCACTCCACGAGAGGCATGGCCTCGTCGTGGGCTTGGTCTAGTGGGATTGCCTTGCAAGATATCTGTATGGCGGCAGGCTGGGCCTCCCCGTCTACATTTATAAGGTTTTATAACCTTGAGGTTCCCGCTTTACAAGCTAAGTTGCTCTCGGTCTAAATTTTCAGTATTGCCTGCCTGATGCTATTGGCTCAGGATGCTGAAACTGCTAGAGCGTCGATCACTGATCGTCTGTATACTTCTGTGGGCAGTGCGTAAGTCCCCCATATTTATCAGTCCAGACCGAGTTCGCCCTGGCTGTGTGGAACACTTGATATAATCTGCTCTTATTAGAGCTCTATATTACAGGAATGATGCTATTCTAGCCCCTCTTCCCGGATTCTCTGTGAGTCCCGTGTGATTAGGCACTGTATGAGCCCCGGGAACCTGCCCTTGGGACTTTAGTGTTGTATCTCAAGCACGCACGGCGTTTTACACTATGTTCCCCTAGCGTAAGATATTATGCAAGTACGAGAGAACCTAAGTACGAGAGAACCTCTCGTAAGAGAACGTACTTGGTTACTAACGTAACCTTGGTTCTCTCTAGAGAGGGAACGAGTACTTGCGTATCTTGCCGTGCATGCATCATGCTCTGGTTTGCTTTGGCGATGAAAAACTGGTCAAACCAGCCTCTCGAGGCTATATTTATAGCCGAGCCCCACCCTCTTTTGGCGGGACATGACGCATTGGGCGCGAAGCGCCCTCATTGGTTCGGACGTCATGAGGGGCCTCTCTCGATAGGCTGGTGCAGTTGCCGCAGAGCAGCCAATGGGCGCGCGAGCTGTCTCGCCCATGTCTGCATGCTGCTGCAATGCGTTTTACATTATTGCAAAATTAAGGATAATTTTTGGCTTCAGTATCTCGTGGAAAAGAGGTTTTCCCCTAGCGTAAGATATTACGCAAGTACTCGTTCCCTCTCTAGAGAGAACCGAGGTTACGTTAGTAACCGAGTACGTTTTTTTTATGAATGAAAGCGGATGACGCGCATAATTCATATTAAAGGTATTGACTCATTTTTTCATTTCATAACTCCTGACACAAATTAAGAAATAACTGTCACTATAAGTTTCTCAGAATACAATAGTGGTCAAATACTGAAACTTGAGTCTTATATCTTTTTAATGATGTATAGTTTGTCAAGGTATAACATTAAATGTGATAGTAACTTTGAACTAAATAAACAAAAAAATGCTTCAGTGCGTGGGCGCACTGGCAACGGTTAACAGGTTAAAACTTCCTGCAAGTTTCATAGCTTAAGACGTCCTCTCCCGATTTAAAGAAGCATTTATTTAATCAAGCTCTTATTACAGCTCGTTGGGGATCCAAGGTAAGAAGTGACGTCATGGTACGAAGTGACGTATCAGTCGTTTGCATATGACCGCCTCCAGCGCAAAACAACTACGCTTCATTTCGCATCATTGCATCGTTGTCACGCCCACAGGTGATCAGTCATCATTGTATCATTGTGTTTTGCATGCTGAATGTTGAAGTCTGTGTGTGACTCAAGCTTGGTCAAGTGCAAGATATTGTCACAAATATAGAGGGATTATATCAACCCATTAAAAGTTTCACAAGGTGTTTAGGACGTTCTGAGTTGTTCAAAGCCTTTGTAAGGATGGTGATTATTAGAAGGCAAAAAAGGCTGCTCATATTAATTACCGTTATGATACATAAAACGCATTCTGATGCATCGACTTGTAGACAAGCCTGTATAATTCACTCTTTCACTTCTTCTGAATCAGTTTCTGGTTCAAATATACAGTTACATTTACAATTACATTCTTATTAACGCCTGAAAGAATAACCAGACTGGGCAGAATATTTATTAAACAAATAAATTCTGGTTCTGCTTGTGTGTTATATTAACTTTCAATAAAAAAGAAAAAAGAAAGACAAGCAAAAATCACAATTTATACTTTCACAGCATAAAAGAGATCGGTGCTCTTATCAAACCTGACATTAAAAAATTTAAATATAATTATGAAATTATTTTATACATTTATTATTATTTTAATTTTAAAATTTTATTTTAAAAATAAAGCAAATTAAAATGTATTGCATTGAATTGAAATTCATAAATCGACAGTTTTTCTCATGCATGTTTTTGAGGCAGTGTGAACCAACCTTTAAATACTAAAAAATTAAAAAAAACTCACCTTTTTGAAGAGAGGACGTCATCGTCAATTCTGACAGTCCGATGTGTTTCTCTTTATCCAAAAGAGTTTCCTTTACAGTTGGAGAAAAACAAATTAGCTTTGCCACTGACGCATATTCCTGCTGTTTGTTTCCCTCTTTGTGTCAAACATACCAAATCTGCTCTGCATTTATGAATTTAAATGTTATAAAGAGATTATATAATTTATTGTCAAAGAATAATTCAATAAAGCATGAAAGGATTCTCAGATTTCAAATGTTTTCAGGGTAATTAAAAACTATTGAAATTATGGAAAATCATAGTAAACCTAAACAGGGGACAGAGATTATACATGAATCATCAAACATGCAGTTTCCAAAAACATCACACCTGACATTTTGTGAAATTCATAAAGATTTCTCTCTAAATACTGTAAATGGCTTAAGAGTGCTGACCTTGTCAATTTACTCCACTAAAATTCCACACAAATTACCTCAAATCACATTTCCATGATCACACATCAACACATGCCACAGTGTGTTTGATTTAAAGAGACTGACGAGAATCGTTATGAACAGAAAGATCTTACCTGATATAAGCTGACAGTGATAATCACCCGACACGACTGACTGAAGATGATATTTGTGTGTGTTTACAGTAGATGTGATGTTTATAGAGAATTTATCTGTCCATCAAGCTGATGAGGAAATATGAACCCAAGTCTGTTGTTTCCTCTTCAAATTCAAAATCAAATTCAAATACAAATACAAATATATACCTAAACATAGCTTACATGTCCAGTTCCTATACAATGCATTTTCAGTTACCTTCTATACCAGGGATGGGCAACTTCGGTCCTGGAGGGCCACTGTCCTACAGAGTTTAGCTCCAACCCTGAAAAAATCACCTGCCTGTAATTTTCTAGTAATCCCGAGGACCTTGATTAGCTTGTTCAGGTGTGTTTGATTAGGGTTGAAGCTAAACTCTGTAGGACAGTGGCCCTCCAGGACCGAAGTTGCCCATCCCTGTTCTATACAGTAGCATCTCAATGGTAATTCAATATCAGAATTGTATCAGTTTTAACTCAAGGATTGTGATGTTGCTGTAATGTTTTTCAGCTCGACGCAACCCTTCATGACTAACCCCAACATTTCCTTCTTAACTTCCTCATTAAGATGGACATTTCAAGTCTCATTCATTCCTCAGACTCTGATTATTGACTCACATTGTAAAAATAACAGAAAATGTGGATATCAAATTGAGAATCAGAAATAACTTTATTGCCGAGTATGTTTACACACACCCTTCTTAACTTTCTCATAGGCTACACGTCCACTAATGACACGTCCGATACACAAACGAATGACTCCTTTGAACCATTCACTTTAATAAATGGTTAAAACAAATGATCTGTCCAACACTGAGCTCACAAGACGTCTAAATCGGTGTATAAAAAAATATTAAAAAACTGTAACACTTTACAATAATGTTCCATTTATTAAACTCTAGTTAACTACATTAGTAAACATACTATTAATAAACTGTATTTCTACAGTCACTTGTCTTTTGCAGAGAGAGATGTGAGGAGAGGAGTGTGACGGCAAGTAATCGAGGAGACAATAGCAAGTAAAACTGGTATTTATTCAACAAGTGAACCAGACTCAGAACATGTAGGAAGAAACCAGGAACAGACACAGTCAATGCAGATGAATCTCACGATCCTCAGGGAGAGCTCAGGGTGCGTCGGTAACGCAGGCTTGCATGGGCAACTCAGAGTGGCATGGTCAGATGAGTGAGGTGAAATCCCGGTGAAGACACGACGTGAAGACAAACTGCATTGACGAACAATCCGAACAGAACTCAGGCTGGAGACACGAGGAGACGAGGAAGAACAGGAACTGAACGGGGAAAATCCACAAACAACGATCTAACAAACACAAAGTGCACACGGTGAGTATAAGTAGCCACTGGGAATGAGGATTACTTGTTGCTGATTCTCCCGGAGAATAATCAGCGACCACGCCCACACACTCACCCACACACACACAACAAGCAAGGAAGAGTCAATGAATTCATCAACCGTGACAGTACCCCTCCCCCTAGGAACGCCTCCTAGCGCTCCCAGAAACACCTACCTGTTGATTGTAATCATCAATAAGGGATTGATCCAATATGTCCCTAGCAGGTACCCAACTTCTCTCCTCCGGACCGTAACCCTCCCAGTCCACCAAATACTGAAATCCGCGTCCCCTCCGTCTCGAGTCCAGAATACGATTTACCGAATAAGATGGTTCCCTGTCTACGAGACGCGGCGGTGGAGGAACCGGGACCGGCAGATTAATGGGAGAATAAAATACAGGCTTTAATTTAGAAACGTGGAACACAGGATGAATTCTCCTGTACGCAGGATGAAGTTTGAGTCGGACTGTCACCGGACTAATGACTTTGGTGACAGGAAACGGGCCAATGAATTTAGGAGCTAACTTAATCGAAACGGAATGGAGAGGAATATTCTTGGAAGAAAGCCATAGTTTGGTAGCCTGGTAATACCAGACTCTGCTACTTCACTTTGCTTCGTAGACAGAGTCTGGAATAGCATAATAGAGAAGTGTTTTCTCTCGCGCGGGGGGCGCTTGTCTGAAGTTTAAAATCATTGGTTACCCGTAAGCCAATCACATAACGTTTGGTTATGGCGTGTGTTATGCGCATGCTCAGCCGCATCTAACTTCCACTGTAAACGCATGTATGATGCAAAAACTAAACCATCGAGCGAAATACCGGATTGAACATGGCTGTGAATGACTTTTGCAGATTATGTGAAGTAAATCTACGCATCCACGGTACAATCAGCGTCTACGTCACGGCTCTCAGCCCGCCCTCTGTTCGTTGATTGGCCCGGCCGTCCGAAAGCCGGTGGCAAACTGAAAGATAAGCTGCTGTCTCAGACTGACTACAGGAGCGAAATGAAATTAGCGGAAGTAGGAAGTCTGACGTAGTCAGGCTAATACTTTGGAGCCGACGACGTATACGGGAGGTCTTGACCGGTGGCGATCGGCCTTGACCTTGGTGCGCGCCCCTACTTGGAGCAGAGTCTCACGGGCTCTGGTCTATGTACGGTGACACCTCTGGACGAAGGCGTGAGCAGAGGGGACCGCGACTTCGGATTCCAGACTAGGAAAAATTGGTGGCTGATACCCTAAGCTACACTCAAACGAGATAGGCCCGTAGATGACACTGGTAACGAGTTGTGTGCTTACTCCACCATAGAAAGTTGTTGGCACCAGGAGGAAGGATTCTTTGACACCACACATCGCAACATTCTCTCTAAATCTTGGTTGGCTCTCTCGGTCTGACCATTGCTCTGGGGGTGGTAACCCGAGGACAGACTGACAGTGGCCCCCAATAATTTACAAAATTCCTGCCAAAATTTGGAGACGAATTGGGATCCCCTGTCAGAGACCACGTCCGCCGGGAGGCCATGTAACCGAAAGACGTGATCGATGACAGTCACCGCTGTTTCCTTGGCTGAAGGCAATTTGGGCAAGGGAATAAAATGAGCCGCCTTCGAGAACCGGTCCACTACGGTTAAAACAAACGTATTGCCTTGGGAGGGCGGGAGGGCGGTAACAATTGGGAGGGCGGGAGGGCGGTAACAAAATCTAGCGCAATGTGGGACCAAGGTCTCGAAGGGACAGAAAGCGGTTGAAGAAGCCCATCTGGGGGCCGATTGGAAGTCTTACCAATCGCACAGACCGAGCAAGCCAAAACAAAATCCCGAATGTCGCGAGCCATAGATGGCCACCAAAATCGTTGCTTAACTAGAAATCTAGTACGGTTTACTCCTGGGTGACAGGCCACATTGGAACAATGACCCCACTGAATAACGTCGGACCGTAATCCCTCCGGCACAAACAAACGGTTCGGTGGGCACCGGGACGGAGGCGTTACCCCTTCTAAGGCCGTCTTGACCTTCGATTCGACCTCCCATCGGAGTGTGGAGATGAATAGAGTCTCCGGTAAAATTCACTTGGGAGTGGACGGGCGTTCGGATGGATCAAAAATACGAGATAAAGAATCGGGTTTGATGTTTTTAGAACCCGGGCGGTACAAAAGAGAAAAATCAAAACGACCGAAAAAAAGAGCCCACCGAGCCTGCCTGGAGTTGAGTCTTTTGGCAGATCGAATGTATTCTAAGTTCTTGTGATCAGTCCAGACGATAAAAGGTACCCCCGACCCTTCTAACCAATGTCGCCATTCTTCCAATGCTAACTTGACTGCCAACAACTCCCTGTTACCAATGTCATAGTTACGTTCGGTAGGCGATAAACGATGAGAAAATAACGCGCAAGGATGCATCTTGTCGTCTGAAGAAGAGCGCTGAGAAAGCACTGCACCTACCCCCACCTCTGATGCGTCGACCTCCACCACGAACTGACGTGACAGATCAGGGGTCGTAAGAATAGGAGCCGAAACGAAGCGGCTTTTCAGGTTGGCGAATACAGCTTCGGCTGTTTCGGACCACCTGAACGTCGTTCTGGGGGAGGTCAAGGCAGTCAGAGGTGCGGCTAGTTGGCTGTAATTACGAATGAAACGTCGGTAAAAATTGGCGAACACCAGAAACCTCTGTAGGGCCTTACGGGAATCTGGACTTGGCCAATCCACCACAGCCTTAACCTTGTCAGGATCCATCCGCACTCCCTCAGACGAAATGACGTAACCTAGGAAAGGGACAGACTGTGCATGAAAAGTGCATTTCTCCGCCTTGACAAAAAGCCCATTCTCTAGCAACCTCTGAAGCACTCGTCTGACGTGCTGAACGTGTTCCTAGAGAGACGAAGAAAAAATCAATATGTCATCCAGGTAGACATAAATGAACTGATCGACCATGTCTCTCAGCACGTCATTGACGAGTGCCTGGAGGACCGCTGGGCTATTGGAGAGCCCGAAAGGCATAACCAAATATTCAAAGTGCCCCCTGGGGGTATTAAAAGCGGTCTTCCATTCATCCCCCTTCCTGATGCGGACCAAATGATAAGCATTACGTAAGTCCAGTGTTGTAAAGACTGATGCTCCCTGCAACCTCTCGAAGGCTGAAGACATCAACGGCAAAGGGTAAGTATTCTTTACCGTGATGTTATTCAGCCCTTGGTAATCAATGCAAGGTCGCAGAGAACCGTCCTCCTTCCCCACAAAAAAGAACCCCGCCCCCGCTGGAGAAGAGGAAGGTCGGATGAATTTGGATGCCAGAGAATCAGAAATATATTTCTCCATGGCCTCCCTCTCGTGATGAGTGTTAACTGACAGGTGGTGTGCGATACTGTGGGTAACTGTTGACCATTGAGGGCGTTGACGGAGATCTTGTTAGTGAGTGGTTTGGTGGGTATCTGAAGTCTGTGTGCAATGGACCAGCTCCGGAGTCGATGAGTGCTTGACATTGATGAGTTTGAGTTGCCCACTGCAATCTCACCGGAAGGAGAGTGGAAGAGGTTTTTAGAGTGGAGACCCCGCCCGACAGAATCCTCTTCTCTACTGCCGGGCTCGCTCTTTTACCGGGCAGTTATTGAGGAAGTGCCCAGAGCCCCCACAGTACAAACATAAACCTCGGGATCTCCTTCTCTCCCTCTCCTCCCGGGAGAGCCGGGCTCGACCCACCTGCATGGGCTCGTGATCGTCGACAGGGCTGACCGCATCACGACCGCTGGGCTGAGGGGGTCCCAAAACTCAATGAACCGTAGTTGTACGGGTGCGTTGCTCCAAGCGATTCAGACGAGCGTCCACTCGTAAATGCCAGATCAATCAATTCGTTGAGACTCGTGGGTAGCTCCAGGGCGTAGATTTCGCGTTGGATGCGGTCAGCCAGCCCATGCAAGAAGACGTCCCACTGCGCCTCCTCGTTTCAGCGACACTCTGGAGCGAGGGTGCGGAACTCGATGGAATAGTCAGCTACTGGTCTTTCTCCCTGGACGATGTCCGTGAGCTGACGAGCCGCTTCTCTCCCGGCGACTGCACGGTCGAATACCCTATTCATCTCTTCTGAGAGTGCCGCGAACGAGGAACAGCATGGTCGTTGGTTCTCCCACACCGCCGTCCCTCACAGAGCTGCACGCCCTGACAGCAAGGTGAGCACGAAGGCCACTCTCGAATCCTCTGTGCAGAATGTTTGAGGCTGAAGGGCAAAAAACATAGAGCATTTGGTCAAGAAAGCTCTACAATAGTTTGGCTCACCCGAATATCTCTCAGGCGTTGGTAAACGGGGCTCTGATGGACGATTCGGTGTGTGAGGAGTGGGGGGAACCGGTGGTGGGGTTGGCGCAGCGGGCGTCGCAAGTTGTTGTATTTGCTGGGTGAGCCCTGACACCTGCGTTACCAACGCTTGCACCGCTCGGCCGGTCGCGGCGAGATGCTCCTCCTGCCATTCCATACGAGCTGAACTGTGAGCGAAATAATCCGCGAGCTCGGGGTTGCTTGCTGCCTCCATCTTGGTCAGATCGTTCTGTGACGGCAAGTAATCGAGGAGACAATAGCAAGTAAAACTGGTATTTATTCAACAAGTGAACCAGACTCAGAACATGTAGGAAGAAACCGGGAACAGACACAGTCAATGCAGATGAATCTCACGATCCTCAGGGAGAGCTCAGGGTGCGTCGGTAACGCAGGCTTGCGTGGGCAACTCAGAGTGGCACGGTCAGATGAGTGAGAACTGTAAGTCTGAGTCTGAGAAAACTACATTCATCATACAGTTCATAAGGTTTTTGGGGCGATGAGAGGCAACCTTTAAACACAAGAAGAATACTCACCTTTATGAAAGGAAGCCAATGTCAGTTTATTTCTGTTTGTCCACAAACCAGTTCAGAGGACGAGTTTCCTTTACAGTTAGAGAATAAACAAATTAACCATTGCATTGACGCATGACTTATAAAAAGCTGTTTTCTCTGTTTCAAACACACATGTAAAACTTTCCACAGCATTTGATTTTGGATTAGAGTTCAAAGAGAGAGAAATAGTGCGAGAAAAGGAGAGAGATCACCGAGATTACAGTAGGCTATGGCAAAATCACAAGATTAACCTTTTTGAGAGACAGCAAGGAAACAAATCACATTAAAAGTTCAATAAAACTAATACTTTCAAAATGGTTCTCTTTGTGTTGCTGAGGAAAGCAGAGTTGTGCGTGTGTTTGTCCTTCGGCGCTAGGCGTGTTCTCTCGTGTCTTCCGGACGAGCAGACTCGCGGTAAGTTTAAAGGTTATACTTAAAGCTACACTGTGTAACTTTTTTAGTTGATTCTTAGCAGAAAACACTTAGTTCTTTCAAAAATATATGTGCTCATTAATGTATATTTACTTCTTTCAAGTAATAAAGTATTCTCTTAAGTTTATAATCTGCCATTGAAAGTTCATACGGGTGAGGGGTTCGAATGCCGGTCGCCATGTTGCCCCTCCATCTTGAAACTACATTAGCCAAAGAGGGACATACCTGTAAATTCAAGCTTTGCCTTTTGCGTTTTTCACTCAGTGACACCGTGACGAATGCGAGGGAGAGATTACTTGCGAGCTCGCGAGTGCCGGCAGATTTGAAAGATAGTGTGTGTGTGTGTGTGTGTGTGTGTGTGTGTGTGCGTGCGTGCTCACATTTGAAAGAGAGAATTATTTGAAAGAGAGAATTAAAACGTCAACGCGACAGACAAATCAGCAAGACCATAGTCAATATTGGAGTAACTTTTCCCAGATGGAAAGAGCTCATGAGGAGAAAAGATTTTAAAACGGACGCCGAGGTTGCCTGCTTTCTTCTCGACAGGTAATTCAGCCTGTTGTAATTCATTTGTGTATATTTGAAGTTTTATAGTTGCTTGTCTAACCATAGCATGGTTGTGCATAACGCCAGAACGACCTCTAGTATAACTTCATCCTCGCGTCAATGGTGAAAAAGTATTGTTTACCTTTGTAACATAAATCTGTGCTGCGACGGATCACAGGTGATGCATAGTTTTAAAGGCGCAATTTTTTAAGCTATATATAAAAAAGGACAATGTAAATTTTAGTTATTTTTAATTGCTTTTACTTTTTACACATTGTAACGTTAGCCTAATCTGATTATGCTGGGATAGCTGATTCCAAGGGTGATGTTTACCTCCTGACATCTGTCCTGTAGTTTTATTCATTTTAGACGTATTGTTTATTATTGTCATGGACGAAGTCGATAACTGGAAGCCATGTTAATCTTGGAATAATACGGCCACCGTAGGAGTCAAAACGCCCTCGGAATTGAGAGGAACAGAAACTAATATCCACTGGGTAGTCATATACAATTTCACCACTAGATGGGGGTAAAAATCACACAGTGTAGCTTTAAAGTTGAAGTTGCCGACTACGCTCATTTCACTGAACGTAGGAAAAGGTCCAAAGATGAAAAGAAAAGAAAAGAAAAGAAAAGAAAAGAAAAGAAAAGAAAAGAAAAGAAAAACTCCCTAAGGAGTCGTGGGACAACTCTCACAGAAAAAGTGCTCTGCAGAAACTTTCCTGAGTCGATCTTTTATGGAGTTTCTTAACTCACACCTACTTCGCGTACGTGAACCAATCACCTTAGAGCATTCCGAGCGGGAAAAGTTATCTTTGTCCTGTCGGGACTGCATAGTTTATGGTGATGTCGAAATTCAGCAGTTATACTCCAGCAAGATGGTACAAATAGAATAATACATTTTACTATAATCTCCTGTATATGGTTGGTTCAGTCAGAGCGAGACGGTTAAAAAGAGACCAAGAATGAAACATAAAACAGAGAGAGAGAGAGAGAGGGGTGCATTGGAATTCTTTTGAAGCTTGCATAGGAGAAGATGTTGTGTCGTGTTGTTCTGGTAATACTCAGAGGTGCCATAAAGTGTCAGAAAGCAATCTAAACCCAGCCATGACGGTAATTTAGATTGTCGAGAGTCTTGATTTACATTTCTGGGTCCAGAGTGTAAAACCAAGAAGGAATGTGCATTGTGTACAGGGAGAGACAGAATCATGATTCTAGCCCATTCGTTACAGTGGCTATTGGCTAATTCAAACGAATGACCTACCCTGACCACGCCCCTAAACCTACCCCTGACCCCATCCCTTAACCTACCCCTGACTCCGCCTCTAAACCTACCCCTGACCCCATCCCTTAACCTACCCCTGACTCTGCCCCTAAACCTACCCCTCACTGGCGTTTAGACAAATCAGTCGTCATATTAAATAATGCTCTGTTGTTTTCCTAGAAATTAAGAATCAAAAGTGCTCTGGAGTTATTCATGAAGTTTCATCCTCAAAAATCATTAAAGATCATCACCCGACACGACTGACTGAATAAAAAGTTTGTTTGTGTTGTGATGATATAGAGAAGTTATCTGTCCATCATTCTAATGAGGAAATATGAAACAAAGTCCACTGTTTTCCTTCCTCAAATTCAAATACAACTTCCCACACAATATGTGTAATTTACTCAGTATGGCAATTCAATATCAGGATTGTATCAGTTTTAACTGAAGGACTGAGATGTTGCTGTAATGTTGGCAGCAACTGGTAATTGATCTCACACACACACACACACACACACACCTACACACACACACACACACACACACACACACACACACACACACACACACACACACACACACAGAGTGACTTTGTCTTGGTGACAGAAGCTTCCAGTGCAGAAGGAAAGTACAGAGATATGTAGGAATTAAACAATAGAAAATATATTGATAAAGTTCCCTTGGCCTTTGGAATAAAAATAGCCCCACAGCATCACATAGCCTTCACCATACCTAGAGATTGGCATGGTTTTATTTCAGTTAGCCTAATAGCTGGTTTGATTTGCATTGATTGAGAGATGATCTTATGGAAAGTACTCCATGCCAATCTCTAGGTATGGTGAAGGCTATGTGATGATGTGCGGCTATTTTAATTCCAAAGGCCAAGGGAATTTTATCAGGATGCATAGTAATCCTGGATCCATGAAGTAACTGGGCTTTAAAAATAAAAATCTGCCTGCCTCTATGGGAATTTAACATAGGGGTGTCCAGACTTATGCACCCTGCATTTTAAGGAAGAACATTTATTTATTTACGATACATTATTCATTCACAAAGAAAATTGGTGTTTTCTTTGTGAATGAATGAAAAATGATGAAAATTGGTGGATTTTTCATCATTTTTTTTAATTAAGGCATTAAGTTCAATTTCCAAAAGATGATTTTTTTATTCCTCTTTTTAGTAAACTTTAGCATGGGTGTCTAAACTTATGCATAGCATTTTAGTCAACTTTAGCATGGGTGTCTAAACTTATGCATAGCATTTTAGCCAACTTTAGCATGGGTGTCTAAACTTATGCATAGCACTGTATATAGGGTTGGGAATCGTAAGACATTTTCCGGTTCCGGTTCCGCCAAACGATTCCGGTTTCGGTTCCCATTCAATACAAATTATTAAAACAACTAATAAAAAAATAGTAGTAAGGCAAAAATCCTTTTTGTGTTTATTTCTTATACTTGTCAAATGAGTTTAACAGACTGGTAATGTCAGCAAATTCAACATATTATTTAGCAATTTTTGCAAAAATAATTAATTTTTCTGAAGGAAAATAAATATTTCTGCATTCTCTAGGATAATTTTGGACCTCTCCTATAGCTTAAGCCTTATTGTATCTCCAGCAGTGGAGAATACCCTCTCAGAAGGGGTAGAATATGATTGAACACACATGTAAGATCTAGACATGTGAAACATAATATTTCGATTTGAATGATTGATTCATAAAGACTTCAGTCCATTACTGGATGAATCAGCGCTCTAGCAGTTTAATAAACAGAACGTTTTGCGGAAGAACATTGTAGCCGGAGCTACTTCTCTATGTTTATTTCTATTGCGCGGGTGAGTCACTCAGGGCACTGTGCTACTCCGCAGCGGTGCCGGTGTAAAGTAGTCCGAGTATAAACGCTTATTACAGGCTTGCTGTAGTGATTCAGGATAAGACAAAAACACGCTTTGAAAAAAGGCATTCATGATGTACTCGCTCATTATATACATTTAAATTCTGAAGCGTATTTTCGCTATTTGAAGCGACTTTCAAAAGGTGATTTACTCAGTTTTGGTTGCTACCGTAGATATCAGTGTTTATTCTCGAACTATAAACTTTTATTTCAGTACTTCTGTGATCATTTGAATATTTGTAACACCGAAATACCGATACTGTGTTGTTGAAGAGATTGTGAAAGTAAAGCTGTTTCATATTGACAGCTCTCTCAGCGACAGCGCAAACAGATTTGAATGTTCCAGTGTGATGTTTTTGTCATTTAGGAATAAGATCGCGTGAGTGTTTGAATCGAGATCGTCTCTCTCTCTCTCTCTCTCTCTCTCTCTCTCTCTCTCTCTCTCTCTCTCTCTCTCTCTCTCTCTCTCTCTCTCTCTCTCTCAAAACGTATATGAGTAGCGTAAGTGCTTTCATTACTATTTTAATATTCATGAGGTGAGTGTGAGACGTTGCTGAAGGATAAGCTCCCAGCACTTCGCCCACACATCGGCCCAGAACCGTTTTTGGAACTGAAACTTAGGAATTTCGCACGGTTCAGGTATTTTTCAAAAAACACTACCGGTTCTGGATTAGAACCGGTTTTCGGTTCCCAACCCTAACTGTATATATATATATATACAATGGTTTTGTGAATGTACAGATTATTTACAGGTATACAGTTATGTTATGTAGTGATGTTATTTTTTAGGCAATTTGGCTTCCATGTCAAATTGCAGCTTCGACTACAACGGTCAAGGAAGAAAGTGACATCACCTTCTGTAATAATGGATCCACTGGAGGCAAGTTGAGAGATGAGAACCCATGTGCAGTTTATTATAACTAAAACAAAACATGAAACAAAAACATGGCGTGGCATGAAAACAAAAACCAAAGCATGAACATGAACATGAACATGAACATGAACATTGCACAACAGCAGACTACAGGAAACAATACTTGACAAAGACACATGGCAAACATGAGGGCTTAAATACATAGACTAATGACAAAACAAGGGACACCTGTGTACAATGATCAGACAATTAACAAATGACAAGACATGGCAGGGTCACATGACAAACAGGGAATCACATGACAGACATGGAAACAAGACATGACACAGAAACATGACAAGAACAAACCTAAAACGTGACACCTGCAAAGCCGAACTGGATGCAGCTCAGCAACCCTGTGATCAGGGACCAATTCTGAGTGGACTGTTTTGATCTTTTGATTATTTTAATTTCTTCTATGTAAAACACTTTGAATAACCATTGTGTATGAAATATGCTATTTAAATAAACTTGCCTTGCCTTGCACTATACCAACAAGTTTGCGGCTCTCGTGAGCTCAGATGTTAATGAAGAAGAAACACATTGTGTTGCCACAAGTGTTGCCACGTGTGCCTCGTCACTTTGCCTGCCTGCCCGACACCGAACCCAACCATGGATCTCAGATGAGTGCCTGGACCTGATTCAAGAGCTGAAACAGATGAAACATGTCAACTTCAAGCGCTATGGGGAACTAAATGGAGAAGTTAGAAAGAGGATAAAAGTAAAGGGGAAAGCATTTTGGAATAGCGTTGCAGCCGATCTTGAAAGTTCAGCATTAAGACAAAAATACTGGGTTCTCTATCAGACGCTCGAGAGGCTGAATGGACGGGTTAAGTCGACCAATGACAACATCAAGAAGCGGATGGCTCATTTATCAGATCAAAGGATGAGTGCCTGCCGATGGCGGGAGCACTTTCAGCAGCTTTCAGCCACTTTCGTCGGCTACGTGTTTGCAGACGACAGCGGCATCCTGGCCGATACAGATACGGAGGCCACCGACACCCTCCACAACGTTGCCTGTTTCGCCAAGTTTGGACAAAAATCTACATCGATAAGACCAAAGTTATGAGGATCGACAGCTCACCAGCATCTGTCCACCTCGAGGGAATCCAAATTGAACAAGTACCAAACTTTAAGTACCTAGGATCTCTGGTCCATGAAAAGATGATCACCTCGACCGCTGAGGTTCTTAGCTGAATCAGCCAGGCAACAGTGGTTTTTGCCTTGTTGAATTGGTGTTTGTGGAAAAAGGCCAACATCACTACTGCGACTAAGATACGACTCTTCTGAACCCTGGTTTTTCCTATAGTGTTATATAGATCAGTAACCCTGACTGGATGCAAAGCCTCCGACAAATCCTCAGCATCTCCCGGCAATACCGACTCTGGAACGAATGTATCCGAAAAGAGTGTGGCGACCATCCTACATTGGAAGAGGCCATCCAGAAGCAATGTCTGAATTGGTTTGGACACGTCTTAGCAGAGCGCATCTTCTTCAGCATTGCTACATCAGTACCTGCATATGTGGACCTTAACCAGCATGCCGGCTTGTTTCCCAGGTCTGAAGTGGCAAAAACCTGGAACAAAAATGTGTCTGGTATGTCTTGCTCAATGTTAAGGAGTTTGATTCTGGTAGAACCATAGACTGTAAAAAAAGATGGACGACGCCCCTTTGCTCTCTTCCATTGATGAGAACTGAAGCCGCCAGAGTCCCGATATGGCGCTGACATATTGGATCTTGAGTCTGTGCAGTAGCGATCTCGTGACCAGACCTGCGCAGTAGTGAGCAGGAAGTAAAGCCGCGAGATCAACACTCCGCCCTCACTCTCGCAGAATGCACTCAGGAAGAGTGGATTCTGCACACTTTTGAAAAAATTGATTGCAGTACGACAAGAGGCTTGTTAACCCTCTGGGGTCTGAGGGGTTTTTGGGGTCCTTGAGATGTTCTGACATGCCCTGACATTTGTGCTTTTTTCAGTTGCTTATAAACATATTAATGGCAAAGGTGTACATTCACTCTATTTAGCACAAACAGGGCTACCATAATATGTGAACAACTTGCATGTACATGTTTGTATTTTTGAGAGAATAATGTTTATGCATGTTTTTTTTAAAAACTAAAAACTAAAGTTTCTGAAATAAGGCCACAAAACACATAGTAAATATGTGTCAATAAGACTTTTGACTAATGGATGTCGTTGCCATGTGTTTTTTCTTCAAAAGTATGTGAAAATTATCCTGCCTAATCATTCACATAACACAATACATTGATTTAAATTTTACAAAACACTTTCTGTCTGGAAAGTCAATATGCGGAGTGGGCGTCAACGATCATGCATATTTAGTGGTTTGCACCTGGAGACAATGGGGCTGCATACTTAATGAGGCATTCATTCAGGTGTGTCACAAGAAAGAATGCAAGAGCAACAGTTGGAAGCATCTAGTATTGGCCTATAATATGAAAAGGAAAACATGTCTAGTAATTGTGCAGTTAATTCTCATACTGTATTTTCAGTTTTGGAATATTTATCCTCTCCCCAAATTTGTCACTAATAAAACAAAATAAAATATTATTTTAAAGAAAAGGCTTATATTTACCTTTTAATAGTTTGTTTACATCTACCTTGTATTTTTTTTATTTATTAAAAACCTGTTAACTGTCACGGGCCCACCGGTGGGCCCAAATTCATTACATATTTAAAACAGTAATATCCTATACTAAACCTAAACTAATCTTGACAAACTATATATCATTTGAAAGCTTACAATCTCTAGTTTTCATATTTGGTGACTGATATATAAATTACAGAGGAGCCGTAATTTATCAGTTTGCAACAAGACAATTTTCATATTCCTAAGGCGTGTTCAGACCTTTATTTTGAAATAGCAATGAACATTTTTATGTGATTCTTAGAGGTTGAACTCATATCAAAATCTGCCAAACTTCCCATATTACTTCTGAATAGAATGTCTACTTCATAAATTGTATGAAAATTGTGGAAATAATGGTTCAGATGATCACTCAAACCACATGGAAATGGAGGCATCCTTATATGGGCAGTAATGGAGTCTAGTTGTCACCTAGTGAAAATGTTTGGGACTGCGCCCAAACAAAATCTTACTGAAAGCTAATTTTTTTGAGATATCAACCTAAATTTTGAAACACAACTTGTTCAGATTTTTGACTTTGATTTTTTTGTAGTTTTAGAGTCACCCAGGTTTTAAAAATATATATTTTATATAAAATATGAATAATTAAATTTTTTACATTTTACATTTCCATAAACTCAAACTTCTATAACTTTTTTTCTGTTTCACTTTCTTAATTTATTTCACTTCTACAAAAATCTTCTTTAAAACAAGACCAATTGTATGTCTATACTCCAAAGCATTCTTTAATTACAACCATTTAAGTTCGAAATGTGCATTTTCATGTCTACTCAAAAAAAGGGGGGTGACAGTTAACAGGTTAAAAAGGTTACAATTACAACAACAATTCAAGTGTAATATTTATTTGTAAAAACTAAAGTATACATTTATCATACATATTTCAAAGTTAAGGATTCATTACTTGAATATAGCCTAGGCTACATTGGAATAAACACTATAACATATTATTTGATTATATTTGACAAAACATACTATATTTAACATATGAGCAAATATTGTCAAACAAAAGCTTATTTGAGGTCGCAGATATTTTACAGTGAAAATGTATAATCTATTCAAAACTAATCAATGAAATGTTGTCTTTCATATGTCTGTAACATAGTAACTTTCGTTTTTATAATAAGAAATATAAATGTTAATTTGCAGTTTAATACGTTGCTTATACAAATGCATTTTATTTCAACATATTTCACTCGATTTTTACTCAGTAGCCTATAGCAATACAGTTTGCTAAAAGCGAAACATTCACAGAAACGATTCAAATTTAAACCGTCTTTTGCCAGTTGTGGTAAACAGCGGCATCTCTGCCGTTCATTCATTCATTCATGCACAGAAACGCGACGCACTTGAGAATGAAAAAAAAAACTTACTACATTATTCCATAGCCTCCGATCTGTTGCTCCTCGTACATCTAAGGTAAATGTACCATTATAGTATTATTCCTCACAGCGCTGCGAGACTGTGTAAACAAGTACAATGATCTGATGTGTTTTCTCGAGCTGATGTGGGCGTTCACAGGATTGCCTCAGTCAGGATTGCGCTCCGGGGCGGGGTCACATTACATGTGAATGAGATCTAATTAGCTCGACTGGAATCGCTCTCTTTTAATACAGATTTCACAAGCTGAGAATATTTGTTTTTTATATATATTACTTCATTTAAAAGGAGATAATTCAAGCTTCATGCCTGTGTGTCTGTATGCCTGTTTGACTGAGTATTCGCTGAGTTATGGTTCATTTTCGGACGCGTTTCAGAATGGACTACACTGACAGAGAGGAGGCAGAACTCGCATCATGTTTATTTTTCTTTATTTGGCGAAAAGCACAACACTTTTTTTTATTGTGAGTGTACACAAAAATAATACACAGTTAACAGGATAGATTGATGTATAACACAAGCATATAAGATAAAAATTAATATTTTTATTTTATTTATTTTTTGCACTCATACGGAAAAAAACGAGCCTATCGCGCCGGCGCGATAGCCGACCTCAGGGGGTTAAATCCCATTGGTGCTTCAGTGACTAAATCGCTCGAGAACCTGTCAATCACAGCTGTCAATCATGACGTTACACCACCGCATCACGTAACTAACTAAAAACCAACTTATTTTTGAAACAGACACTTGAACTTATATCAGCGTGATAAAAACGACAGCAAATGAAAGAAACCACCTTTGGAAAAAAGATATTTGAAGTGTAATTTAATTGTTTAGTTGGTCTCACATCCCGTTGAATAACATGGGGAGACGGGGCTTATGACCTATACTAGGACCAGTCACCGGGGGGCTATAGAGACGATTTGGCTTCACTTTTCAGGGCTTGTACGGCACTCTGGGGTAGAACTAATAGAAGAATGACTAAACACAGAACAAACAAACAAAAACAACAGAAGGAATGGAGAGCACACAGTAAAAACTCCAGTGTTAAATGAACACTCCTGGGAGTGTATATGAGTCCACACTCAAGAGTGTAAAGTGTTAAAATATGAGTGTTAAATTAACACTCATGTGCTAATTAAGTGATTAATTTAGTGATGATTGAGCATTATTGAAGACATCTGATGTTAAGCAGAATCACTGAAGGAGAAAATCACAAATTGCAAGTCACCAGTGTTTGCTTTAGTTGGGCTCTTGACCCTTATATGTTTACTTTAAATTTTGAGCTTGTTTGGTGTTATTGATTTATAACTGACAGATGAACAAAGAAAAAATGTGATCTGATGGTGTTGGTTATGTTTTGACATAATCATGTTGTGATCTGAAAAACGAAACTTATTGAGATAGTTTGGTTTAACTTTTTAATTACAGCAGCTCTGTGATTCTACAGCATATGATTTTCAGTATTTTTCAAATAATCCAAAATTTTTAATAAACATTGTTCTGATCAAAAGACTTTTAACTGAATTTATTTAGAAACACAGACATCAATAATCAGCCTGTGAATCTCAACAATGGTGACAATAATAAAGCATGTTGCAGTGGCTGCCACCAATCACAACTCATTAATGGCTCCCATCATGCATTGCGGTATGAATAAATTATGATCTGAATTGTCTATGTAATGTACTTTTCCTAATTGAATATTCTGCTTGTCACCATTGTTGAGATGCATAGACTGAATCTTGATGTCTGTGTGTGCCTAAAAGAAAGATGTTTTTTTTCAAAACAACCTTTAAGAAATCATTTGTATTATATCTAAAATTCTGGATATGTATGCAGAATCACAGTTATGCTGTAACCAACAACATAAATCAAAAACATAAAGTTCAAATGATGTTTGTCATAATATAACCAACACCATCAAATCACTTTTTTCTTCATTCATCTGGCAGTTATAACTCAGATACAGCAGCCACACAAAATCTAAAGTTAATAATATAAGGGTCAAGAGCCCAACTAATGCAAACAATGATCACCATAATGGTAACTTACAATTTGTGATTTTCTCCTTCGGTGATTCTGCTTGTTAACATCAGGTGTCTTCAATAATGATCAATCATCACTCAATTAATCACCTAATTATCTCATTAACTTTTACATTCTTGAGTGATAATTTAACACTCATATTTTAACACTTTACACTCTTGAGTGTGGACTCATATACACTCCCAGGAATGTTAATTTAACACTGGAGTTTTTGCTGTGCACCACAACGAGGCTGCCATTCACAGTGCCATCTTGGTGGACCATCATCTACAGTTCTCCGGGTTGTTTATGTTACATTGTATACAGAAATGCCGTGGAAGATGGCTTGATTCAGTATTTCATATTTCAAAATAGGATATTCCTCTTAAATCAGAGTCAGTCTATTATGGAGCTTTTTTTCTTTTGTGCAACATGGAAAAAAACATTTTAAACACTATTATATCATTATTTATCTATACAGAAGGTAACTCAGTTCTCAAAGGTTTATTTGCAGGTGGAAGAGATTGAGGGGAATAAACAGGTAAGTGTTCTGAATGATGGCAGGTTGAATAAACTTAGCTTGATGGTAGTTGCCTCTTTATGCTTGCAGGTGCTGGGATCGTGCTGGCGGATGAAGAGCGGACGATCTGGAGTGAAGATGAAGGACGTAGAAGATGAGGATTCTCAAACGTGAGATGATCAGGTAAGGAACCGGTGAAGTTAAGACGTAGTGATCAACAAGACCAGACGATTGTGAAATGACGGGTGATTGCTGATATAGGCAGTGATAAAGAGTGATGACGAGGGTGACGGCTTGCAGGTGCAGGTGATGAGGAGTGTGTGCAGGTGATGGAGAAGTGTGTGCAGGTGATGGAGGAGTGTGTGCAGGTGATGAGGAGTGTGTGCCGGTGATGAGGTGATGGAGGAGTGTGTGCCGGTGATGGAGGAGTGTGTGCAGGTGATGGAGGAGTGTGTGCAGGTGATGAGGAGTGTGTGCAGGTGATGAGGTGATGGAGGAGTGTGTGCAGGTGATGAGGTGATGGATGAGTGTGTGCCGGTGATGGAGGAGTGTGTGCAGGTGATGGAGGAGTGTGTGCAGGTGATGAGGAGTGTGTGCAGGTGATGAGGTGATGGAGGAGTGTGTGCAGGTAATGGAGGAGTGTGTGCAGGTGATGGAGGAGTGTGTGCAGGTGATGGAGGAGTGTGTGCTGGTGATGGAGGAGTGTGTGCAGGTGATGGAGGAGTGTGTGCAGGTGATGAGGAGTGTGTGCAGGTGATGAGGTGATAGAGGAGTGTGTGCAGGTGATGGAGGTGTGAGTGCAGGTGATGAGGAGTGTGTGCAGGTGATGGAGGAGTGTGTGCAGGTGATGGAGGAGTGAGTTCAGGTGATAGAGGAGTGTGTGCAGGTGATGAGGAGTGTGTGCAGGTGATGGAGGAGTGAGTGCAGGTGATAGAGGAGTGTGTGCAGGTGATGGAGGAGTGTGTGCAGGTGATGGAGGAGTGAGTGTAGGTGATGGAGGAGTAAGTGCAGGTGATAGAGGAGTGTGTGCAGGTAATGAGGAGTGTGTGCAGGTGATGGAGGAGTGAGTGCAGGTGATGGAGGAGTGAGTGCAGGGGTGATGGAGGAGTGTGTGCAGGTGATAGAGGAGTGTGTGCAGGTGATGAGTAGTGTGTGCAGGTGATGGAGGAGTGAGTTCAGGTGATGAGGAGTGTGTGCAGGTGATGAGGAGTGTGTGCAGGTGATGAGGAGTGTGTGCAGGTGATGAGGAGTGTGTGCAGGTGATGAAGGAGTGTGTGCAGGTGATGGAGGAGTGAGTGCAGGTGATGGAGGAGTGAGTGCAGGTGATGGAGGAGTGAGTGCAGGTGATGGAGGAGTGTGTGCAGGTAATGGAGGAGTGTGTGCAGGTGGTGAACAGGAATGATACTGGGAAGTGTAGTGCTGAGGGTGACTGAGCCTGTGACTTAGACATTCATTTTGTCAAGATATTTTGTAACAAAAATGCATTTGAATAATACAGGAAAGTGTAAATGTGACCTGAACAAAAGCAAAAATCTTTCAGTTGTTTTAAAGAGCACCTATTATGGCATTTAAAATGTTCCTAATATTGTTTTAGAAGTCCCCAACAACAGTTTTGCATGCATGCAATGACAAAAAACACTTTAGTTTTCTTATAATATGCATTTATTTTTACCTGTTTTGACCGCGATTCTCAAATGATTCGTTTAGCGAATCACTTTTCAAAACCCCGCCTTTACGTGACGCTAATCTGCGGTAATTGGTCCGATGACCCAGTCAAATGTTAGCAGTGTTTACAGAGATAATACTTGGAGTACATTAATGCTTTTATCAATTAAATTGTGTTATAATAATGATTATAGTGCACTGCTTTGTGTAGTTTGTAGTAAAAAATAAAAAAAATAAGATAAGGAATTTAATGTTATGTTAGCGAGCATAGCCCTGAGTTCATATTGTAAAAGCACAATCAGTCTTTGTTTGCATTAGCCCGATGCATAAACATAACGCTTTAAAAAAAAATGCAGTACTACGAGTTATTACTCTATTATTTAAAACAACTCCGAAAACAACGACAAACACTTCACATATCTCAATACACTTGTCATTGAAGACATAGAAGCTAAACGGTGCTTACACAACAAACAAAATAATTATTGAGCATGCTACATAAAACATAAAAGCAACAATTATTAATAACACTTACAGGTTGTGATACGGAGGAGGAAGCTGATGCAAATACATTTGGAACTGAACCTTCCTTCAATATCAGCCAGCTCGCGAATCTAAGTTTGATTGCATTTAAGTTGGTAAAGCAATCATCTTCAAAATGGCGCGAACAAAGCACAAGGCTCGGACTATACTTCTGTGGTATAGTTGTATATATGAATTGTAGCCACTTAGTCTACAAATGCTCATCCTTGGGCAGATGAAAAAAGTTTGTTTTTGAGTCGCACTTCAGAACACAGCGTCTCGTCGCCATGACGTTTTCACTGGCGTCTTGGAGCGCAATAAGTGGGCGTATTGTATTCAAATAACTTGACAAGTTGACGTCATCTAGTCAGAGAAAAAGCATCGGTCTTCTAACGATTCATAAAAATGACTCAGAGTCGACTCTTACATTTGAAAGACAATAACTTTATATACGGTGCACTTTCATATTTCAAACTTTGCAGGATGTTTTTGTTCACTTCGATCTATGTTACACACTACATGAAAGGTAAATTTCAAAATTCCATAATAGGTGCCCTTTAAAACAAAAACTCAAGACACAGATTTGCTTTGAATGAGACATTAGTTGCACGTTTAATAATTTTTTATAGCTTAGTTTTTAAAATTTATATTACTATACCGATGTAGATTTAAAAATCATGGTTTCCCCTTTATGGTTGAATCACGGAAGCTACACCAGTTACTTTTGCCAAGAGATTAAATTTATTATGTATCATGTGTCAGACAGAGAGAAACTGTCATAAACCGGTCTCTTCCTTCTGTTTGTTTACCTTCATTCACACACGTGCACACACATACAGCTGATTCCTATTATCTCAGCGCTCGCGCTGCGCACACACTCTAATCATTCCCATTCATCTTTCTCCTCCTCACCTCTCTCACAGCTGTTTCCCATTAGAATCAACACCTACACTGATTATCTCTCACCTGATCCTTTTCTCCCTCTAATTCTCTCGGCTACTTCTTGTCACTGTTTGCTCTGTCTCTTTGTCGGATTATTGTTGAACGTTGAGCTTTCGCTCTGTCTCTTCATTACGATCTCATCAGCATTTACTCTCTTGAGAAATACCCTGTCTTGTCTTGTCCTGTCATGTCCTGTTGATACGTGAGTAAGAGTTGGAGATTCACCTTTGTTCTCTGCCCAGTTCACCTTCTGTCTGTGGACCATCACTGACCAGCCGTCTGCGAGTCATTTGCACCGGGCACGAGGACGGAGGACTGTTGTTGCTCATTTATCTCCTGGCACTGGACCCCGGTTCCTATCATCTGTCCGTCAAGGATCTTCGTTTTTGTTATTCACAGATCTGCGTCAGTTGACGGCAGTCTCCTTGTTTGAAGTTATTGAACAATAAACTGTACTGCATAACCTCTGCTTTTGGGTCCTCTATTCGAACTCTGACAGAATAATCCGACCAGGATGGACCCAGCGGAGGAAGGACCGTTTCGGGCGGCTATTGAGGTGCAGGGAGTCGTGCTGGGCAGGCACGATGCGGAGATTTCTGAGACTCGTCGCTCTATGGAAAGCCTGACTGCGCAGGTAGCTGACTTAACTGCACGTCTTCACCGCTACCAGCTTGAGGCTTCCGCTCCCCGTGGAAGTTCTTCTGAACCCAGGATCAACAACCCTCCCAGCTATGCCGGTGAGCCCACACAATGCCGTGCTTTTCTCACTCAATGCGAGGTTGTGTTCTCCTTGCAGCCAGCCACCTATGCTCAGGATCGAGCACGCATCGCCTACATCATCTCACTACTAACTGGCAGGGCACGTGAGTGGGGAACCACCGTCTGGGAGATGAATTCCGACCTGACTAATCGTTTTCAGCTGTTCAAAGAGGAGATGGTCAAGGTGTTTGATCGTTCAGTACATGGTCAAGAGGCTTCTCGCCAGCTCGCTGTGCTTCAACAGGGAAAACGTTCGGTGGCTGATTTTGCTATCGAGTTCCGTACTCTAGCTACCTCATCAGGCTGGAATGAACCTGCTCTCATTGCTCTCTTCCTTGAGGGTCTCAATCCCAATTTTAAGGACGAGATTTATGCCCGCGAGATTCCTGAGCAGTTTGATCAATTAGTGGAGCTGGCAATCCGTCTGGACAAGCGTTTTGAGATGCGTCGTCACGCTCGCGGTCTGAGAACCGAGCGACCAGTAACTCCGCCCACACCCACTGTTCCTGTTCGGAGCGATCATGAAGCGGAGCCTATGCAGCTAGGTGGTATTCGCATCTCGACGGCTGAACGTCAGCGACAGATAATAAACCATCTCTGTCTCTATTGTGGCTCCGATGACCACTTTGTGTCCTCCTGCTCTGTAAAAGCCAGAGCTCGCCAGTAACCAGGGGAGTTCTGGCGAGCGCAACTACTCTTCTCCCCTCGTCCAAGACGCGCACCACCCTCCCGGTGACTCTCCGCTGGTCCACCTTTTCTGCTTCGTGTTTGGCTCTCATTGACTCTGGTTCAGAAGCTAATTTCATTGATGAGAAATGGGCACGTGAACATGACATTCCTCTAACTGACCTTGAAGAGTCCACCTCTGTGCTCGCTCTGGATGGTAGTGTCATTTCTAAGGTTCGTCGCACCACCCGACCGGTGAGTCTCAACATCTCAGGGAACCATCAAGAGACAATATTTTTTTTTATTTTTCAATCCCCTTTTTCACCTATTGTTTTAGGCCACCCCTGGTTAGCTAGACACAATCCCCATATTAATTGGACTAATGGTTCTATCTTGTCTTGGAGTCTTTCGTGTCATGTTGATTGTTTAGTGTCTGCTATTCCTCCTGTTTCTTCTGTTTCTGTGTTTCAGGAGGAGGCTGGGGATTTGTCTGGAGTGCCGGGGGAGTACCTCGATCTGCGAGCGGTTTTCAGTCGCTCCCGGGCCACTTCTCTTCCTCCCCATCGACCATACGATTGCGCAATCAATCTTCTTCCTGGTACCACTCCTCCTCGCGGTCGGTTGTATTCTTTGTCTGCGCCCGAACGCGAGGCCTTAGAGAAGTATCTCTCCGAGTCTATTGCGGCTGGTACTATCGTTTCTTCCTCCTCTCCCGCTGGTGCTGGATTTTTTTTTGTAAAAAAGAAGGACGGCTCCTTACGTCCCTGCATAGATTATCGGGGGCTGAATGACATCACTATTAAGAACCGCTATCCTTTGCCTCTCATGTCTTCAGCCTTCGAGATCTTGCAAGGGGCGAGGTTTTTCACAAAACTAGATCTGCGCAATGCGTACCATTTAGTTCGAATCAAAGAGGGAGATGAATGGAAGACCGCGTTTAACACACCCCTCGGTCACTTTGAATACCGGGTTCTTCCTTTCGGATTGGTCAACGCTCCTGCTGTCTTTCAGGCTCTCATTAACGATGTCCTGAGAGATATGCTTAACGTCTTCGTATTTGTTTACCTTGACGACATACTTATTTTCTCACCCTCCCTCCAAGTGCACGTCCAGCATGTTCGTCGTGTCCTGCAACGCCTCTTAGAGAACCGTCTCTTTGTAAAGGCTGAGAAATGCACATTCCATTCTCAGTCCGTTACGTTTCTGGGATCTGTCGTTTCCGCTGGTGGAATAAGTATGGACCCTTCCAAGGTTCAAGCCGTCATTAATTGGCCAGTACCCGATTCCCGGATCGCTCTTCAGCGCTTCTTAGGTTTTGCAAATTTTTATAGACGGTTTATTCGGAATTTTAGTCAAGTGGCTGCCCCACTTACTGCGTGCACCTCGGTCAAGTCCCGTTTCACTTGGACCGAGGCGACCCAGTCTGCGTTCGACCGTCTGAAGACATTATTTACTTCCGCTCCTATTCTTATCAATCCTGATGTCAAGAGACAATTCATCGTCGAGGTCGACGCGTCGGATGTGGGGGTGGGGGCGATACTTTCACAGCGCTCTCCTTTGGACGATAAGGTTCACCCGTGTGCATTCTATTCGCATCGTCTCTCATCCGCGGAGCGCAATTATGACGTGGGTAACCGCGAGTTATTGGCTATTCGACTGGCGTTAGGTCAGTGGCGCCATTGGTTAGAGGGCTCATCGCAGCCATTCATTGTCTGGACAGACCACAGGAATCTGGAGTATATTCGATCCGCTAAAAGGCTCAACGCTCGTCAGGCTCGTTGGGCACTCTTTTTCTGTCGATTCAATTTCACGATTTCCTATAGACCTGGTTCTAAGAACATCAAGCCCGATGCCTTATCTTGCCTGTTCGGCTCCTCTGAGGATGCTTCAACCAAGGAGAACATTCTCCCCCGGGAGTGTGTGGTTGGGGCTGCCGTTTGGGGGGTTGAACGGATAGTCAAACAGGCTCTTAACCGCGCTACTACTCCACGACAGTGTCCTAAGCAATTACTATTCGTTCCCGAACCCGTTCGTCCGGCAGTCCTCCGTTGGGGGCATTCGTCTAAATTGTCAGTTCATCCTGGTGTCAGGGGTACGCTCGCCGTCATTCGTCAAAGATTTTGGTGGCCTACTAGAGAGCGTGATATCCGCCGTTACGTATCCGCATGTCCTGTCTGCGCCCAGACTAAGTCTGGCAATTCACCTCCCGCCGGTTTACTTTGACCCCTTCCGACTCCGTCACGCCCTTGGTCGCACATCGCCTTAGACTTCGTTACGGGTCTCCCTTCATCCATGGGGAATACCGCCATCCTCACAGTGGTGGATCGATTTTCTAAAGCCGCCCACTTCGTTCCGCTTCCTAAATTACCCTCCGCTAAGGAGACCGCTCAGGCGGTGGTAAATCATGTCTTCAAACTTCATGGCCTCCCTACAGATGTTGTTTCTGATAGGGGTCCGCAATTTATCTCTCAATTTTGGAGGGAGTTCTGCCGGCAGATTGGTGCCACCGTCAGTTTGTCGTCAGGTTATCACCCCCAAACTAACGGGCAGGCCGAACGGGCTAATCAGATTTTAGGTCGTATGCTCCGCAGTCTAGCATTCCAGGCTCCGTCATCCTGGTGCGAACAGTTGCCATGGGCTGAGTATGCGCATAATTCTTTACCGTCATCAGCCACGGGGCTTTCTCCTTTTAATAGTTGCCTCGGCTATCAACCCCCGCTTTTCCCCTCTCAGGAGCTCGGGGTTTCCGTTCCGTCGGTTGAGGCATTCATTCAGAGATGCCATCGTACATGGAGGAGGGTGAGAACTGCCCTTTGTCAGACCAAGGCTCGCTCTCGCCGAGCAGCCAACCGTCGTCGCGTTAAAGCCCCAAGATATATTTGCGGCCAGCGAGTCTGGTTATCCACCATTAATCTTCCTCTGCAGTCCAGCTCCCGAAAACTCTCACCTCGGTACATAGGACCTTTTTCCATTATTAAGGTTCTCAACCCCGTTACTGTCAAACTCAAACTTCCTCCTAATCTTCGACGCATCCATCCCGTGTTTCATGTATCTTGCATAAAGTCCGTTATTCGGATGCCCGCCCGCCCTGTCCCTCCGCCTCCTACCCTTGTTGAGGGTTCTCCTATTTATACCGTCCGCAGGCTTCTTGATGTTCGCCCTCGAGGTCGCGGTTTCCAGTATCTGGTCGATTGGGAGGGATACGGTCCTGAGGAGAGAAGCTGGATTCCATCTCGGGACGTCCTGGACCGCTCGCTCATCGAGGACTTTCATCGCTCTCGCCAGACTTCACCTTTGGGAGCGCCAGGGGGCGCTCGTTGAAGGGGGGGGTACTGTCATAAACCGGTCTCTTCCTTCTGTTTGTTTACCTTCATTCACACACGTGCACACACATACAGCTGATTCCTATTATCTCAGCGCTCGCGCTGCGCACACACTCTAATCATTCCCATTCATCTTTCTCCTCCTCACCTCTCTCGCAGCTGTTTCCCATTAGAATCAACACCTACACTGATTATCTCTCACCTGATCCTTTTCTCCCTCTAATTCTCTCGGCTACTTCTTGTCACTGTTTGCTCTGTCTCTTTGTCGGATTATTGTTGAACGTTGAGCTTTCGCTCTGTCTCTTCGTTACGATCTCATCAGCATTTACTCTCTTGAGAAATACCCTGTCTTGTCTTGTCCTGTCCTGTCCTGTTGATACGTGAGTAAGAGTTGGAGATTCACCTTTGTTCTCTGCCCAGTTCACCTTCTGTCTGTGGACCATCACTGACCAGCCGTCTGCGAGTCATTTGCACCGGGCACGAGGACGGAGGACTGTTGTTGCTCATTTATCTCCTGGCACTGGACCCCGGTTCCTATCATCTGTCCGTCAAGGATCTTCGTTTTTGTTATTCACAGATCTGCGTCAGTTGACGGCAGTCTCCTTGTTTGAAGTTATTGAACAATAAACTGTACTGCATAACCTCTGCTTTTGGGTCCTCTATTCGAACTCTGACAGAAACAGGCACATGAGAATAAGGCTACATGAGAGGTCTTCATTCAGATTTCTCTGTTCCACATTTCTTTATCTTCTCATCCCATCATGCTAGATGTAAATGGTTTCTCTGGCTTTAGGTTTCTCTGCCCTCATACCTCTGTTTCTCATGCCATTAAGTTTCTCAGCCTTATGCCTTTGTTTCTCCCATGCCTGCTTCTCTGAGGTGGTACAGTAAGGTTGAGCTTATATAGGCCTACATCACAGAGAGACTTACAGCTTCCTTTTAAGGTATCAAACACATATAGCTTATGTTTAAAAATGGAATGTATACCTAATTTTTACACATGGTGCAATCCACTATCCTTCTGTATATACATTAATACATTAGTGGTATACAAATGGTACATTTGCATTAGTTGAAACATTCCTCTTCTCGCAAAGAGCATACCAACTGTACACATTTGAAGTATCATCATCATTGGAACTCTGCTAAGTGAACATTGCATTGCACACATACCTTTAAGCAAAATAAACTCTACCAGCTCTCTGCTCAGCACACAAGTTCAAACATAGTCTGACTTTACAAAATACATTATGAAATTATAAAGAAAATGAATAAAGGAAAAATAAACTTAAAAATAACACTAAACAGTACATTTTTAGTCTTCAACCGATAAATCCACTGGCCCTCCGTCTTGAAAATATATTTATGACATATTTTGTACTAGACAAAAGTTGTGTACTGTAAAATTGGTCCTTACAAAAAGAAACAGCTTTCTGACCTTCACAAACAAAATATATTTTTGCAAGATTGACAAATTTATAACTTTACAACTCTGAATGTAAATTCATTTATTTCCCTTCACCATGCACACATGAAACAGTTTTTTTTTTGCCAACATTTACTTGAAAATATTTTAGCTTGATTATTCTGAAGAATCTGTAAAAATATACTTTTTACCCTCCACAAAAAAGTCCTGTTTACAAAAGACTAAATACAATTTAAAGGCACAATATGTTTGTTTTTTTTTGCTTTAAAAATATAAAAAATCACTATATCTATGTTATATATTTTTTAAAGTTGTGTATTTACATTATCCCGACAGTTCCAATTAACTTTTAAATCCAGAGAAATTAATATTTTAATTCGAAGACACAGACCGTGTCTTTATTTCCGTTATGTCGCAGTCAATGGCGTCATATCCACGTTGTCCCTGGTTTCCGCTCGTGCTGCCATAGCAACCAGAGCTATGAGCAGAGCCCTCTGATAGTAACCAAGACAACAGATGTGGACCACTGTAGTTCGCAATGTCTATCTGCACGCTGTTGTTGTTTCGTTCAAACATTATGGACCATGGCAAGCAGACTTTGGATAAAAAAGGAGAACTAAAACGAGAATCAATATCAGCGCGGTGTTTTCGAGATGCAGAGAGCTCCCATAGACAGTATACAAACGAGAGCTCCACGTCCGAGACTTCGACCACTCCTACATGTACTTTATTAAACAGGTGAGCACATTTACATAAAACTAATCAATGTTTTATAGTTCAACAATGATAAAATGTCAGAATATGATCTGTATGTCATTCTAATGTTGATCTAGCTTAACGTTACTGCTAACGTTAGTCTCATACAGACAAACTAACACATAAGTTACATTTCAACACATTCAAATGCAGTTTAGTGTGATAGTGTAATGTTAGACCAAGTGAAACAATGCTGCGTTACATCACAAGTTTAATTTGTCTAATAAACTGACCTGTGAGTAGTAATTCTGCGTGTAGTTTGGTAGAATGAAATGTCCATATTCCTTTTATATCCGCGGGACTCACGTTGCGTGTGGAGCTGATAGCAGTCTCTTAGCAATCCCGAACTGCTTCATATCATAGTCATGACAAAAACATTGATGTATTCAGTCATCCATAAACATTATTAGATCGGTCGGCTTGATGTTGACGACAAGATCCATAATTCTTAGCAAATGTTGCGTCATCAAACTACGCCTTTGTTATTGTAAATAGGTTAGCGACCCCTAGTGGAGAAAAAATCCCATACTGTACGTTTAATAGCTTTACATCAATAACATTAACAGCTATAAAATAAGACACTCGTATAACATGTTTTCCTATCATTCAAGTTGAATTATGAATTTAAAATTCCCAAAACATTCACTCTGTTATATAAAATACCCGTATAATAATGGCACTTTTTATTTCCTGATCGTGATTGCTGTAGTCCTCAGTGTTGTTTGACACAGCAAAGACATCTGAAGAACTTCCTGAACTGCTGTCTGACCTGGACAAGAATGAGACGAGAGGAGCTGAGTGACTTCATGACATCATTTAACCTCTGAAACTCATCAACCACAGTGGAATTTCCAGTAACACTTTAACGTTCAGTTGTAAGTCATTTTTAAGTGGTTAGTTAATGATGAACTTATGCTGCGTTCACACCAAACGCGAATCTGCGTCAAAATTCGCGCCTGCCGCGTCTAGTTATACGCGTGACCACTTTGTGTGCATTCGCGCGTCAAGAGCGAAATTGACGCGCGTAAAATCAAAAGTTTGAAGCGAAATTTACGCGCGTCAGAGGCGAAATCCGGGGGCGAAAGTTTCGAAACCTGTTGGCGGCCATCTTTTTTAGATGTTTATCGAGCATTAGCAATAGCATTAATCGAGAGAGTCACCGCTCGTATATGCTCTCGAGAGCAGAAACAGCTGCGTAGGGGACATCGTGGCTGTACTCGGGTCCACCAAACCCTCCGGAGGGTTTCAGGAGTTTCACAATTTGCTCCAGGAGGTAGGTTTGGTGGACCTAACGGTGAGGATGCTGACGAGGCCGTATAGGCCTCGAGTGATCGCTGCATGACGAGCCCGCGCTGTACAGCCCGGCTCGAGGTTCACCCTCGCCCGCACCTAATCTGTCATTTATTTTTTGTTTTGATAATAAATGGAGCCAGCCTCCAAAAGTGAAACCTGTCCTGTGATTTTTTAAACAAGTTTTTATAAACTAAATTGTGTTTGTTGTCTTTACATTAGATTAATAATGTTTCATATAATCTAGAATAGATATGGAATAAATATCATTCAATACAAAATGAGTATCTCTATATTGAAATCGAGTTTTTATGTGAAAGATTTGCTTTGTTGTGCATTTTAGTCATATTACAAAATAATTTATTGAGGCCAAACATAAAATAACATTACAAACTGTCACTTCACCACGTGACAGCAGCATGCAAGCAGGCTCCTGATTGGTTAACGCGGCGCGAATTGACGCAGAAGTTCAGATTTTTCAACTCGGGCGGCAGACGCGAATTCGCGTCAAACGCGTGAATGCACAAATAGCACTAATAAAATCATTAGCGCGTAACGCGCTTAACGCGCCAGACGCTCAATTCACGTCATTCGCGCGAACTTGACGCGCGAATGAGGCGAATTCGCGTCTACCGCGCCGCGCTAAACGCCTCATTCGCGCCGCAGGAATTTTTTACGCGCGTAACGCGTCTTTGCATTGACTTAACATTGAAATCACTCGCGCCTGACGCGCTATTCGTGTCCGGTGTGAACGCACCATAATACTTTACAAAACATTCATAAATATGCTGATATAGGCCTACTGAGATTTTATGCGTTTTGTAAATTCTGTTAAAAGTCTACAAGTGATTTGTAAATGATTAACTAATCACTTACAAAACATGACTATGCATATTTTTTTTTTGTATATTAGCTAGTCATTTATGAATGTTTTGTAAATGGTTAGTTCATCATTACCTAACTACTTATGACTTACAACTGAACATTATAAAGTATTACCGATACTTTACTTTTATATACTGTCTCTGAAGAGAGTGAAACCTATGGAGTGTGATGATAAAATGGCTTGTATTTCACACCACTTCTGAGTACTGTCGTTAGACCTGTTTGTTTGTTCTTGTGTTTGTTGGATTGCTACCTTGGTTTTGACCCCTGCCTGGACTGTTATGAGATTGGATTACCCTACATTAAAAACCACATACTGCAAATTGGATCTACCTCTCTTCTGTTCTTGTGTGGATCGTGACAGAAGGACTCATTCAACAAGGATCCAGCGGTATGTTTTTTAATGTCTTTTCCCCAGCCATCGAGCGGGAGAGGTAGATCCAATTTGCAGTATGTGGTTTTTAATGTAGGGTAATCCAATCTCATAACAGTCCAGGCATGGGTCAAAACCAAGGTAGCAATCCAACAAACACAAGAACAAACAAACAGGTCTAACGACAGTACTCAGAAGTGGTGTGAAATACAAGGACTCCATGACACATACTAAAACAGACAGGGTTATATACACAGGGAAATGACAATGCTAATGGGGAACAGGCTGAGTGCAATGATCAGTAATAAGGGACAGCTGAGTGCAATGAAAAGACAAGGATCATGGGGGATGTAGTTCAAGAGTGTGATGGACACCGTGGGGAAGGAGGACATCTAGTGGTGACCCAAGGAACATAAACCAGACACTGTGACAATTTTAACATTGCGTTACAGGAAGGAAATGGAAGAATAGTAACAGATTAAACAACTGCCTCTGACATTTCTTTATAAAAGTCATGGATTGCCTATAATAAGAAAACCACTGTATAAACAACTGCAATAGTCTTTCATGGAATATGGTGTTAAATTGAGTAATGTCTGACCTCATCATTGAGGACACAATAGACCAGGAAGATGAAGGTTCCCTGCTGGGAGTTCAAGATCAGGAAGAGGATCTCCAGCTCCTCACTGCCATTAGTGAAGAAACCCAGAAACCAGGGGCAACCAAGAATCACAAACTGAGCCAGTGTTTTAAATACCATAATCCTGCAGAGAAAGAGTTAAAGTGTATTTATTGACTACTTTTTTTCCTTCTATGGAGTGTTCGAATCTGAATGTTTGTTACTTGGTTCGTTTCATCTGTGAAACTTCAGCGTTCAGATTTTTGAGAGTTGAGTTCAGATTGATGATGATGTTGATGAAGAGAATCATGTTTAACTGAAAAGTAGAAAAATAATAAATCACCTTATTTTCCCTTTAATATAAATTAAAATCATGAGAAATAAGAAATGTGCTTACTGCTAGTATGACACAAACAGGACCCAGAAAACTCCAGATAAAACCTTTATCAATTTTAATCCAGCAACTGTATAGAGGAAACATAATATAAGAACTGAATGAATGTGTCAAAAATACTATGTCTGGTGTTTACTTTTTTTTTGTCTTTTTAAACTTGTGCTTTTACAGTGTGTAATTTTTTTTTTTTCAGATATGAAATGTCACAAAAGCCCCAAGCTGCTTTAATTTCCTTTAATTCCAAAATCAAATGACCTTAAAGACAACAACAACAACTCACTGTTCGCTGCCGTATCCTTCAGGAAGCAGCCCGACAGACACGGCCACCACAACCAGAGCAACCATATATCCAATCACACACAGGAATCCACTGCTAAGCACCTCCCTCTTTTTGGAGCTGATCTGTGATAGGTTCTTCACACAGATGAAGAGCAGCACAGCTTCAATGAACATCCACACAAAGCCGGAGAGAAAGAGGAAGTGCAGCACACCTGATATCACGGCACACAACACCTGGAGATCATGAGAGACGGTTATGATGATTCTCAGTGAGACTGTGCTGAGCTGTAGGGCTCCTTCATCATTCTCACCTGATGAGGGCGTATGAGGCTCAGGAACTGTTGTGTGAGCAGGAGCAGAAGGTGAGCCAACAGCAGACTCACACAGAGATTGATTCGAGCCACATTATTCACTCCAGGACTCCACTTACAAAGGGCAAAGGTCAACAGAGCCAAACTGAAGAACACTAGCCCCACGATCACACACACCAAATTCAACAGGTCCATCAGTGAGTCGCTCTGAGAAAACATGTCAGAGTACATGAGTGCCAAATCTGTGCTGTTCCTCAATGCTCACTATAAATGTTCTCGTACCTCTGGTGGACGGCTGGTTTGCATGATGAGAGCGAATGTGGACAGATGAACACAGGAACAAACAGTGTAGCTGCTGTTGGTCTCTAAAACAGAACAACCATCTACAATCCACTCGCTGATATTCCAGTACACACAGGACAGAGAACCGTCGGGGTCAAACTCCTGCAAAAAGAAGAAAGAACATGCAGAAAATATAACAACACTAAATATTAGATGTTTTCAGATGTTCATCAGTTCTCAGGTTGGAGAAAAACACATTTCAGTCTCTCACTCTGATGTGTTTGAGGGTGAAGTTGACTGGTTTGGTGAGTTTAGTGTTGGTGGTTTTGGGAATAGTAGCTGAGATCACGGTGGACATCATGGTTTTAATCGTGTCATTTGATGTGTTGAAGAAGTCTGGCTTCAGTAGATTCTCCATTGTGTTATAACTCATGAAAGCCACAGCAGCTGATCCTGTGAGACAGAAACAGAAGCTTACATGTTTACAATACTAAAACAATAACAACAATCAAAAAAGAAAGTAAATTCAGTTTTGTGCTGTATGACTACTCTTTCTATGGTTTTTGTTAATTTAATCAAACTAAAACATTTCACATACCATTACTGTTGTTGGCGATCCCAATGAGATCAATGTCCACAGAAGAATTTGTTGTGTCAAGTCGAGGGATTTTATCTAAGGTGACCTGTCGTCCAACCATGAAGACTTCAACCTCTGATTAAACACAAACAAACAGTTATGTGATATATATTAATTTGATTGCTTTTTAAAAAAAAAAAAAAAAAAAAAAAAAAAGTCAAATTAAATAATTAAATTAGCAAAAAATACAAACAAATAAAATGACTATTCACTAATTTTGGATTTTCATCTCAAATGTAGTTTGACTCAAAATGTCCTTAAAATCAAACACTGCAATTGATTATTAGTATACTATAAACTGCAATCGTTTGAGTGTTTGATATATGTCTTTTGAATGCTGATTGTTGTATGCTCAACGCAACAAATATTCCAAAAAACACCTTGTTACGGTATGTTCTGCCTGAGTTTGTAGTTTGTTTCCTTGGAAACTCATTTAATTAATCATTCTGTTCAGCTGTTCCTGTATAGTTCCCTCATTATCCCAGTGTATGCATACTCCCTGTTTTGTTCAGTTCCTTGTCTGATCTTGTTTACATATATGTTCAAGCTGTGTGTTTGTGGATTTATCATTAAAGTCTACTCTCTGTTTCAATCTCCTTCGTCGTACGTGTTCCTTGCAACAACCCAGCATGACAGTGGTCACCACAAACCATGAACTTCAATGTACGTGAACCTGTTTTTAATGTTGCATTTTCTTCTTTTGTGCGATTTTTTTTAGGACATGTCTACCCAAATGACGAATGAATTTGAGCCAAAATACTGGCTTTCAACAACAAAAGATACATAATTACATAGTTACTGTAGCTGCATTTATCACTGTTGCCACCTGTGATCCACCGCTGGATCCATTATAAACTCCCTGACATCATATATAATCTCAGTTTCATCATCAATAATAACAGTTTCTCCACTCACCTACAACAGCAAGAGCAAAACTGACATTGTCACTCGTGTCTGTCGGCTTCACCAGTGTAGAGATGAGTTTCTCACTGGTTTTTAACACACGGTTTCCATAGGAGGCTAGTTCAGCTGAGCTGACTGATGATGATGATGATGATGAAGATGATGACTCTAAAAGCTTCTCTGAAGCGTTGAAGGCCACACTCAAAATGTTGGTCACGGTCTAATTTATTGATCAGATAAATAGAGTTACTGTACATATATATGTCAATGGAGCCAATGAGACAAAATTGTGATGTCAATCATCCATTATCTAGGTATGACTGACACAGATTTGATTATTGTACCATTTTTCTCTTTAAAGGTGCCTTGTGTAATGTACGCCAAAAAATCAATTTATACTCCACATTCCATACCAGATGGGGGCAGTATACCTCCAGAAAGTGAGTTGGTCTACTCTAGAGTAACAACGAGAAACGACATAGTCTCTGTGCTCCGCCCCTACCTTCACAACGACCCTAGAGCCATAGCCGAAGCTGAGCCAACTCCTAATAGAGGATGTTTTGACTCCAGAGGAACGTTGGTTGATGTCAAGTGATTTTGAAATATGACATCTTCAAGCTACTCTCCTTCACCTTTACCAGTGAATATGCTCTTATTCGTTTTGTTCATATTACATTTTTATTGTTAGTTTGAATTACATTAATTTGACAGACAGCATTTGCTGATGTTGACCAAGCTAGCGCCAAACGTAACCAGAGCTGCCAACTCTCACGCATTCACGTGATAACTATGTTATAACTTCCCGAAAAAACTACACAAACATACAGTATAAAACAAACTTCTAGCGAAATACTAACAGCATCTTACCAATCCAAAAGAAATGTTGCAAGTTCGGAGTCGAACCTCATTTTTTTCATGTCCATTAGTTGTCTCCAGCGATGGAAAGCAGTGCCAATGTTTACTCTGGTTCTGTTCCTTTTTTTTTTATCAGATTTTTATTTGCATGGCTAACGTTACCACAAAACTGAGTAGCCTAACAGACGCGGCTACAACACTATATCTGCCACGCAATTTCGTCTAGCCTACATCTGACAATTTTGGGTTCAAACACGCCCTGCACACCACACATACTGAACAGTGTTAAATTTGAAAAATACTGTTCGATAGAACTGCTTGGTTTGTTACCACAGTTATCTGCGTGCTTCCTCGCCGATGAAGTTCCACATTTGCGGCTATCCAACACGAAAATGCATGCAGCAAAGCCTTTCACAATATTGTTTTCTTCAGATAACTCCAAATTTCTCCCACACACTGGACTTGATTTTTGATGACGTATTGTCGACAACTTTACAATCTCCACTAGCTATTCTTTTCTTCAACTCCTCAGCATCCATCTCGACGACTGCAAGCAGATCGCGCGCGCGGTTATGAGGAATTTTTAAAAGTGAAAGTAGTAGCCTAGGTAACGTTATAGATCCTGGTAGGGCGTGGCGCGTGGGCACAAATAAACTGATGTGGATTTTAAATTATTTTATCAACTTGAAATACAGGAATATTTTTGTAGATGTGTTCCTAAAAATATGCATATATTTTTACGTTTGCACGTGATCGTTTTAAACCCGTGTTTATACCACAGTCTATGGTTTAGACCCGTGTTTCCCCCGTGTCCGACCCGACCCGCACCCGTATCCGACACAGTTGGATATTTTTCATCAGTTTGAGCAAAATTTGCGGGTCACCCATGCAGGACTCTACTGTACTTTCCACACGATTGACATCAGGTTCAAGTACGCCCACAAACCGTGCGAGTTATTCGTGTATTGCAGTTTGGCTGGTGGTTATGTTGCCGCCCCGCATACCGCCTCCCATGGCCGAAACTGGTATTATGACACCTGTCGGGCCGTGGCTATTAATGCTAATGCTAATTCAGGTTGATATCTCTGCAGCACTAAAACTTGTCATTTTTTTAATGACATCATCGCCCTTATTTCTTCTCATTCTTTTGATGCGTGTAGCTCATTTTTTGGATATTTTTACCTCAATTCTTACACATGGCACCTTTAAGACTTACATCCAAAGGGAGCACTTGAGCTGTAATGTTCTCTATGTTGTCAAGAAGATTTTGGAAACATCCTGCAGAAGTCTGACTCTGAAATCACAAATGATCTTTATGAATAACAAGTGAAACACTCGATAAATTCAACAAAACTGTGTAAATCATTTGAAAATGATTGAGAAATTGAAAAAAAAATCATCTTACTCTGCATTGATCCGGCAACGTGATATTCAGACCTGAAATGCGGAAATTCATTATTACAACTTGAATATAGTAAAAATCAAATTCCAGTCTAGAGACATGCTCACCTGTAGTAGTTGGACTGAGTGTGGTCAGTGTGGTAGTTGGAGTGAGTGTGGTCGGGATGGAGACGTTATTCCCGCAGAAGCAGGAGGAAAAAGTTCTACTGTAGCATGTACAGGTGTCCTTATTACCAATACAGTTACAGTTATTATTCACACACTGGTATTGGTTTTGGTTTTGGTATCTATATCTCTGGTAGTTGAAACTGTGCATTCTTGTGTTGCAGTACATGCGGTACTGAGCACCAGTGCAGATGTACGTGTCGTTATAAAGCACACAGTCATAGACTGGAGTAACTGCTGCAGGGATGCTATAGCTATGATTAGTACAGAAGCAGGAGGATGAAGAACTAGAGGAACATGTACAGGTGTCTCTATTTCCACGGCAGTCACAGATATTGCTCATACAGCGGTGCTCATTTCTATTGTAATATAAATCATGTACACTTGTGTTGCAGTACATGTGATACTGAGCACCAGTGCAGATGTATGATGTGTCGTTGTAAAGCACACAGTCATAGACTGGAGTAACTGCTGTAGTGAGAGCAATGATATTACCGTAAGTCTCACAGAAGCAGGAGGAGAAAGTGCTACTGTAGCATGTACAGGTGTCCTTATTACCAAAACAGTTACAGTTATTATTCACACACTGGTATTGGTATTGGTATCTATATCTCTGGTAGTTGAAACTGTGCATTCTTGTATTGCAGTACATGCGGTACTGAGCACCAGTGCAGATGTACGTGTCGTTATAAAGCCCACAGTCATAGACTGGAGTAACTGCTGCAGGGATGCTATAGCCGTAATTTGTACAGAAGCAGGAGGATGAAGAACTATAGTAGCATGTACAGGTGTCTCTATTTCCACGGCAGTCACAGATATTGCTCATACAGCGGTGCCCGTTTGTATTGTAATAGAAATCATGTACACTTGTGTTGCAGTACATGCGATATTGAGCACCAGTGCAGATGTATGATGTGTCATTATAAAGCACACAGTCATAGACTGGAGTAACTGCTGTAGTGAGAGCAATGATATTACCGTAAGTCTCACAGAAGCAGGAGGAGAAAATGCTACTATAGCAGGTACAGGTGTCCTTATTACCAAAACAGTTACAGTTATTATTCAGACACTGGTATTGGTATTGGTTCTGATATCTCTGGGAGGAGAAATAATGCATTCTTGTATTGCAGTACATGCGGTACTGAGCACCAGTGCAGATGTACGTGTCATTGTAAAGCACACAGTCATAGACTGGACTAACTGTAGGGATAGTGATGCTACTGCCATAAGTCTCACAGAAGCAGGACGACAAAGTGCTTGTAGAGCATGAACAGGTTTCCTTATTTCCAAAACAGTTACAGCCATTGTAGCAGATATATTCGTTTTGATTCTGATGTCTCCGGTAGGTGAAATGATGCATTCTTGTGTTGCAGTACATGCGGTACTGAGCCCCAGTGCAGACGTACATGTCTTTATAAAGCTTACAACCAGGGACTGTGACTAGACTACGCTCTGAAAAGGGAGAGATGCTATAGCCGTAATTTGTGCAGAAGCAGTTGGAAGTGGACCTGTAGCATGTACAGGTGTCCTTATTAAAACTGCAGCCACAGTTATTAGTCCAACAATCATACTGGTTTTGGGTTTGGTATTGGTATTTTGAATAGCTAAAATAATGCACTGTTGTGTTGCAGTACATGCGGTACTGAGCACCAGTGCATATATATGTATCATTATAAAGCTCACAGTCATAGACTGGAGTTACTGCTGTAGGGATAGTAATGTTAATGCTAAAAGTCTCACAGAAGCAGGATGACGTATTTTGGTAGCATGTGCAGGTGTCATTATTACCAACACAGATACAATTATTACTCAAGCATTGGTATTGGTTTTGGTCTTGGTATCTCTGATAGTAGAAACGATGCATTGTTGTGTTGCAGTGCATGCGATACTGAGCACCAGTGCAGATATACGTGTCTTTATCAAGATCACAGTCCAAAACCGGACTAACTTCTGCTCTTGATTCAGTAGAAGTGGTGGATATTAAACCTGAGGACCAGAAAGATGTGATCAAAGTCAGAACACACAAATGGCAAACCAGGTGAATTTAATGAATTAAATTTGAAACACACAAGTTTACACTGTTGGCCTGTATTTATCAATATCAAGACATTTTCTTTACTTTTCTTTTAACAGTTAGCAAAACTGCAGGCTGCAGACTACACTGTTCATTTTTTATACATTGTTTTCATCCCTTAAAATGCATACAACATTTTCAGAATTTCTAGTGTTTTTGCATTTTACAAAAGTTTATTTTATTCTTTGGCAAAATATGAGAGTCACAACCCCATTCTAAAGCCAAATTCATTCTCGAAAAATTCTCTCACCAGCATTTGGGAGTGAGATTAACTGGTCTGTTAAGTTGGGTACATAGACAACTGTGTAGAGTTTTGATAATGACTTAAAAGGGAAATTAATGTAATCAATTGTACAAAAAGTAATTCACAGGATCAACAGACAGAGTTTGAAGCAAACACTACTGGACTACTCACACAGGACGAAAGTGATGAAAGACCGCACACCTGGCATGAAAAAAGAGGACATATTACAATGATTAATGATTTTCCCCAGTTAAACTTATGACTTTGTTCACACAAATATATATACACCTGCAATTGCTGATAACTTAATGAAAGTCAAGGGTCAAGAGCCCAACTAAAGCAAGCACTAATCCCCATGATGGTGACCTCAAACCACGAAACATTTTCAATAAGACATCAACATCTAAACCTCTGTTAATTCTCCATAAGAACTTCTGTAGACGTGTGACAGAAATAAAGTCAGTTGTTTAATCAGATCTTGAGAGAGTTAATGTCTTTTATCTTCGGTTCATCTAAGAAAGTTGTAGTTTGTGTTCTTATTACTCTTTGATGATTTAAGACTGAATTTTAAATCAAAATTAAGTTGAAAGAACTTTGAGGAACATTATACCTTTTAAAACATGTTCCTCTAACGTCAAGAAAACTGGACTTTTTTCACGTTCTCAGAACCAACACTGAATATTTGGAGAGCGTTCTTATAACAAAAGTCTGTTAGCTGGGTGACTGTTAGATACTGTTAAGTTTCAAACGATCAACATCTGTTCAGACAGTTTTGTAAACATCTGCTGTTATAGTAATGGCTTAAACATCAGCACAATGCCATGAGAGTTGTTTTCTTATAAACCAAAGTGTATTTTTTGCTGATTATGGAATGAATTCAATTCAAACATTTTCTGCCTGCTTGAACTGTCAAACGCTAAAATCAAACACATTATTTTTTTCAAAACCAACAGAGTTCGAACATTCACACCATGTATTCATATAAACTGTCTGTCTTAGTTCTGATTTAAATAAGCAAATACTTAAGAGCCCATAATTGGAGTATTTTTGCAGTGCTTGACATTCAGTTGGTAACAATTTTTTAAACAAGTTGTTAAACATCAGTAAAAGATAACACACTCTATTCTATCTATCACAACATCGTTTTCAATCATGTCAAAAATGACAAAAATCTGCACAGACTCACAAGCAGTGGAGAGCACGTACTGAAACGTGAAAATAAATAACTAAATAAATTCACTGACACTCTCGTGAAAATAATGTTGTACTTTTTAAACTTTAAAAGGTGATTAAAATTTAAATGATTTGTTTAAAATCAAACAATCATCAATCCATTAATTACTGAGAAAACTACATTCATAAGTTCACAGTTCATAAGTTTTTTGGGGCGATGAGAGGCAACCTTTAAACACAAGAAGAATACTCACCTTTATGAAAGGAAGCCATTGTCAGTTTATTTCTGTTTATCCACAAACCAGTTCAGAGGACGAGTTTCCTTTACAGTTAGAGAATAAACAAATTAGCCATTGCATTGACACATGACTTATAAAAAGCTGTTTTCTCTTTGTTTCAAACACACATGTAAAACTTTCCACAGCATTTGATTTTGGATCAGAGATTAAATTGAGACTGTAAAAACCGTTATTGTCAAACACTATGCAATATTAGAAGAAACAACTTGATCAATTCCTCATGTTTTATGAGGTGGCTATTGGCTAATTTGTAAGAATGACCTACCCCTCAAAGCCCAAATTATTCAACTATAACTACACACAAATCAATTATAACTACACAACTGTAACACGCACACATTAATACGTTTTTGACATAAAGAGAGTGATGAGGATCATTAGGAGCAGAAAGAAGATCTTACCGGCACTGTAAAAAAAATCCTAATTTTACAGAAAATAACTGTGATTTTTTGACGATCATTTTCTTTCATTTTAAATTGTACTCAAAACACTGTAAAATTACAAATAATATCTGTAAAATAAAAATTCAGCTGTTATTTTAGGTATTGTGACATTAATGACAAATTACAGTAATTCACATTTTTTATACAGAAAATTGATTGTATTTTTCATACAGTATTTTTTCTGTTTTCTTAAATTACATAAAAATGTATGTAAAATTACAAATATAATCTGTAATTTAACAGTAACAAAACAGTTAAATGATAAAATGGTCAAATGACTGTCAGCTCCCCAAAAAACTGTAAAACATCCTAAATTAAATAAACTGAAAAACACTGTTATTTTACAGCTATTTCCTGAATTATCACGATCAAATACCTTCATTGTAAAAAAAAAAAATTAAAAAAGGGTCAAATGACTGGCAGCTGCGGCTGCCAAACAAAAACCATAAAATTAAAGTAAAATATGCTAATTTAAATAAACCGAAAAAACACTGTTATTTCACAGGTATTTCCTGCATTATTATGATCAAATACCTTCATTGTAAAAAAATCGTAAAAAAAGGGTCAAATGACTGGCAGCTGCGGCTGCCAAACAAAAACCATAAAATTAAAGTAAAATATGCTAATTTAAATAAAGTGTAAAAAACTTTCAAATAAATTTGATGTCACCATGATCGAGATCAGTGTCTGCTTTAGTTGGGCTCATGACCCTTGAGTTTTTAGCTTTTATTTTTCTCTGGCTGCTTTAACTGTGTGTTTGATACACATTTGTTATAGCAATAAATGCTGGAAAGACTATCAGATGATCTTAGTCATTCATTGATGATGTTATAGTCATCATATGATGAACTGATTCACTGATATGACAGTCAAATCTCTGAATATATTAGCTTAGATTTCATAACATGTAGATGGAGTTTAGTTTTATATAAAGTTTATAATTAATGTCATAATTTTTCACATAACCTTTGAAATATTGTGGCATTTCAGTATTATTACAATCTGAAATTTAAAGATAAATATATATATATATATAAATATAAATATAAATATATATAAATATATAAATATATAAATATAAATAAATATAAATATATATATATATATATATATATATATATATATATATATATATATATATATATATATATTTATATATATATATATATATATATATATATATATATATATATATATATATATATATATATATATAAATATATGCATATAATTAACTGCATGTTTTTCAGTAAATAATCAGAAAATAAATGTGAAATAACTGTTTTAACTGTGTGTTTCTGTTAAAAAAGATTAATGAAGATTTCTGTAAAAGTATTTTGCACTTATTTAAATTAGGATATTTTTCATTAATTTTACGGTTATTGTATGGCAGCCATTGCTGACAGTCATTTGACTGTTTTTTTATGGGAGTTTTTTTACAATGAAGGTGTTTGATCGTAATAATTCAGGAAATAGTTGTAAAATAACAGTGTTTTTCTGTAAAACATTTAAGGAAAATTTCTGTAAAAGTTTTTTGCACTTCATTTAAATTAGGATATTTTACTTTATTTTTATGGTTTTTGTTTGGCAGCCGCAGCTGACAGTCATTGACCGTTTTTTACGATTTTATTTTTTACAGTGTGATATAATCTGATGTACAGTGATCATCACCCAACACGACTGACTGAAGAAAAAGTGTGTGTGTGTTAAGATGATATAGAGAAGTTATCTGTCCATCATTCTGAGGAAATATGAAACCAAGTCCACTGTTTTCCTTCTTCAAATACAAATACAACTTTCCACACAATAGGCTATGTGTAATTTCCTCAGTTCCCCCTTCTCCCTATTTTTGTATATTACATTTTAAATAGATATGTTGCAGAAGATGGCTTAATTTCGTTTTTTTATTCCACAAACTATGATATTCTTCTCAAATTAGAGTCAGTCTATTTTATATGCATATATCAAATATATATATAAAGCCAAGAGAAAATATGATCAGGTGATTTTGGGAAACCATTCAGAACTGATTGCTGTAAAATGCATTAATAATATAACACACTTTCTAAATGAAATTAAACAGTCTCTGCTTGAAAAGTGTAAAAACAGACGTGATTCACCAGCATAGAAAAAAAGTAAGATCTGTTCTATTTATTTAAGATTTAATTACGATTGTGTTGTACATAAAGCAATATTGATTCATTATTGTTTCAATGTTGATTTGATGTAAAATAAGTGATTTTATTTTAATGTGCATCTTGAAATATTCTTTATAATTGAAATAACATTATTTCAAAGTGCAAACCTGATGAAAAAAATCAATGTTAAATATCGATCTTGATTCAATGTTGGTCTGTTATCAGCGTTTTAAAGAAGCCCTCATAGTCCAACACAACTCTCCATAATGGAGACCAGAATACTGTGTCGACCATGTTAAAAGCAGAGCATTAATCTAATAGCAGCAAAACTTTCACTGAATTTTAAATTTGTTTTCACTAAATTTCTCCCATAAATACTGTGAAACATGTAGTCTACAGTATCACAAACAGCTATTAATGACAAAACTGCAAAAACGTGTAGATTAATAGAAACACTAAAGCATTTAATTCTCATTTAAGTAAAGAGAGACTCACCTGATATGAGTTTCTAACTAGACTGACTACACAGAAATATGTGTGTCAGAAGATTATATGACTGTTCTCTGTTCATCCAATGAGGAAAAAAAAAAAAAGTCAACCCTTCCTGCTAAAATTCAAATTAACATTCAAATTTAGACAGAAAACACACCAAAAACATCACATTTCTAAAAACATGGTACATTTGCTTTAAAGGAGATTAAAAAAATACTATTTAGGCTACTATAAAATTACTATGTTTTTTCTCTATCCTTAGACCTTTATATCATCTTAGACCTTCATATTTGCCATAATGCATATTTTCGAAGTTGTGCTCAAAAGTGGGTTTGCAAAGACGACCACAGCTTCACATTCATCTTCAATGTTTAAAGCCCAAGTTTGACCAAAGTGACCAAAATCATCATCAAACTGCTCTTCATTACAAACTTCAGCATTTCTATTCATGACCGGTGTGAAGAGAAAAAAAAAGAGTAAAAGAGTCAACCCAACCCACATAGCAACATTGTGTCGGCCCAGATCCGGCCCACATCTGGCACACGTGGAAAGATGATCTGGCCCACATGCAGCGTGGATTTACGGCACTTGAGTGGCCCACTCCTGTTTGCCAGATCTGGGCCACAAGCAGGCCATAGCAATGCCACATGTCAGCCAAGAGCAAAGAAATAAACCAGAACTGGACCTTATCTGAGCCACAAAGTCTGTGTATATTAAATATGAAGTCATCTCAGCCTTAATAAGTTAACAAAAAGAATCACTGAAAGAAAGAAGAGAACAGAAAAAAGAGACAAGCAGAAACACAAGAACTACAACTGACTTCAGACACAGCCTTAGAGGAAATCAACTGAAGAGAAAAAAACAGGTAAAACACCTGATGTTAGCAATAAAAAATAAAGAGTTCTTAATTCATCTTTGACGTCTGTCAATTCAGATATTTTTGTTTAAAAAATAATTGTTGTAAATGTTACTCATTTTAAATGGTTAACTTTTAAGGAATTAATTTGATTAATTATTACTCAATTCTAATTTGTTACATTTAATTAATAATATTGCTTGTAACCTGTTGCCACAATTTTTTTTGAGTAGATATAGTGTATTCCTTTTGAGCGAGCGGAATATTCAGAAATGCGCTCTCCGCTCACAAGCTCTGATTGGAACAAAGCATGACAAATTCAAACTCTTTCATTTTCTCTGTAGCTTGAACACTCAGTGCATTAGGCATAAGAGCTTTAGTTAATGCTGTCCATTGATGCCCATTTTATTTCACGTTTTTAAGTACAATATTATGTCAAGAGTCAAACTGTCCAACTAAAGCAAACACTGAACATTTTCAATAAAACATTGACATCTAAACCTCTGTTAATTCTCACAAATAACTTCTGCTGAGATTTATTGTCTTGTTTTATTTCCAGTTTATTTCAGGCTGTTATAGTTCTGTGTTTCTTTTTCTGAGAAACATTGACTCAATGCTATTACCGTTACCGTACCATTTTTGGATGACATTTTTAAAAAGCTAAACTCTGCAGAGCTGTGGCCGTCCAGGACTGAGTTTGCCCATCCCTGGGTTAGAGTAACACTGAAGCAGTGTTGCAGTAACTGAAATAATTAAGTGATGATTGACCATTAGTGATGAATACCTGCTGTTAACAAGCAGAATCTCTCTGTAGTGTGGATTTTGCAGTGTGAGTGTTGTCAGCATAAAGACGAAAAGTTTCTTAAAAAAATCAATCTCACTGGGCTACGTTTATAATAAAAAAATAAAATCATAGCAATAACTGATCCCTGGGGTACACCACATCTGTTTGTTCAAAAAAGAAAATAACCATTTTAAAATACCCATCACCCATCATGTTTTGAAAGCAGGAACCTTGAGAAGTAATCAGTGTTTCATCTCACTACTTTACATGTTGTATCAGTATCACATATGCAAATCTTAGAAGAGTCAACCCAAGTTTACCATATGTTAAACTTACAAAAATTATAAAAATGTGTGTAATATTATTTAACCATTTATTTGTTCAGATAAGTTGATTCAACATGGCTAAAAAGGCAACAAATACACAACAAAGCAACATTAGAAGTGAAAGAGGCAGATTCTGAAGAGATTCCTTAAAAAAGCTGCTATTTATAATATCTTGTGAATAGATTAACATGTCACATGTTTGTTATTAAAACTTTAATATTATTATTATGATGGATCTGTTATAAAAATTCGAATTGTTTTTTGAATAAAATTAATCCGATCGTTCTTCATATTTACTAGCAACTCAAAAATGCTGAAAAAAAATCAAATGAAACATTCATAGATTTACTGATTAATATCAATAAGTATAAAAACAAAATCATCTACTGTCTTCACACACTAAATATTTATGCACAATAATAGAGGTGATTAAAAGAAAACTAATTATAAGAGTCTCAAGTACAATATCACACACTGGTCTTAAAAATAAAAAAAGATCAATACAAGAATACAAAGAAGAAACTAATAGTAAGAGATAATAGATCAAAATTAATTAATAAATGACAAATAAATAATAAATAAAACCAGTATAACATTAGGCTATAGCTAATATTTACAGACAGAATTTGAGACTGTCGTTAATCTGAAAACGTTGATTCTGTTGTATAGTTTAAATTTACTGTACGATAATGGCAGTTCAGCTTAAATCTAAAAGCAACAAAACTGGAAATGTTTTCGCTATTTTTTTTTTTTTTCAGAAATAACATGTAGCCTACTTTATCACAACCAGCTATTAATTACAATACTGCAAAAACTGGTAGATTGATAGTTTCATTTAAAGCATTAAATTCCCATTTAAGCATGTAAAGAGAGACTCACCTGATCTGAGTTTCTTCATCCATCTAGACTGACTACACATAAATATGTGTGTCAGAAGATTATATCAGTTTTCTGTTCATCTAAAGAGGAAACAAACATATTTTGTCAACCCTTCCTGCTTAAATTCTAATTTACATTCAAATTTAGATGGAAAGCACACCATTTACAAAAACATATGAAATGAATACAATGATCACATTTCTAAAACATGGTACATTTGCTTTAAAGCAGATTTAAAAAAAAGAAATCTATCCTTGTTATCATATTAGCCCTTTATCTATCCTTGTTATCATATTAGGCCTTTATTCTCTATATCCTTAGACCTTTATATCATCTTAGACCTTCAAATTTGTCAAAGTGGGATTGCAAAGACGACCACAGCTTCACATTCATCTGTAATTTTAAAGCCCAGGAAGAGTGACAGAAAGCTCATCAAACTGCTCTTCATTATAAACTTCAGCATGTCTAATATTGTGAATTTATAGGAATCCATTGTTTCTACATTGTAAAATATTGTTTGCAACAAATATTCTGTCATAGTATTAATAAGTCCATTGGAGTCTGTTTATGTGAATATGAAATGCATAAATAGTTCTATAGAAACAGAAAATACATTTCTTTATATAAACAAATCAGTCTCTCAAATTCTAAACACATTTTAAACCAGGTTTCCCAAACACACTACAACATAAAGCTCTTGTTGTCAATGATCTGATTTTTAACATGAAGCACACAGGAAAATCCCCAGTGTTAAATTAACACTCCTCAGTGTTTATATGTGTCCACACTACAGGGTGTTAAAAATTAACACTGAAGCAGTGTTGAAGTTAATGAGATAATTAAGTGATTAATTAAGTGATGATTGGCCATTAGTGGTGACACCTGATGATAACAAGCAGACTCACTGAAGGAAAGAGAAACAAGAACAGAAAAAAGAGAAACACAAGAACTACTGACTTCGAGCCATTATTGCACTTATTATTTTACCAGTTTGACTTTATTTCTGTCATACATCTACACACGGTCTTATTTAGATTTAACAGAAGTTTAGATGGTAATGTTTTATGGAATGTTTCGTTTTATGTCTCCATTATGGTGGTCAGTGGTTGCTTTAGTTGGGCTCTTGACCCTTTACTTTTGAGTATTTCTCTGGCTGCTCCAACTCTATGCTTATAGAGCATATGTGTTGTAGCAATAGAAACTATGATTTGGGCTGTGTTTCCTGAAAACATCGCAAGCCTAATTTGATCATATAGACCATTTGTTGCAGTTGGTCTGCAATCAAGTTAGGCTTAAGATGCTTTTGGAAATGCAGCCCTGGTTATGTTTCAATGATGAAATTACTAGTGACCTGATTCAGTGATGTCACCCAGCATTATAAACTGGTTATCTAATTGTTTTATTCATTTTTCACTACAGTAGTCACTTCCAGCAATGTTTTAAAGATCTGAAGGATTTAAAATCACACACAGACATCAAGAATCTACATATGAATCTCAACAATGGTGACAATCAAACAAATGCTTAATGTTGCAATGCATGATGGGAGCCACCAATCAGAACGCATCAATGGCTGACATCATGCATTGCAGCATGAATAAATTATGCCACTGAATTGTCCTGTAATTTTCATTGTTTTTTCTGTTTGCTTTTATTTTGCTATTGTTTTGTTCTGACTTTAGTAGCTTGTTTTGTGATGTTCAGAGTTGATCTGTTCGTCACTAGTTTGTTTATTGTCACCATTGTTGAGATTCATATGCTGATTCTTGATGTCTGTGCGTTTAAACACAATAACGTCTTTGCTCAAAGTATTTTCAAAATTGTTGATATTGCTGTTGGATCTCAAACTATAGAATCTCAGAGCTACAATCACCAATGCTAAAACAAGACATCAAGCATATAGTCAAAAACTTAGACTCTCACATCAGTGAATCAGGACACTACATGATAATGTTTTTATCATCAAAACATATTGTGAGCAGGTCATGTTTTCTCTTGCAGTAACAAATGTGCTTTATAAACACAGAGTTGTACCAGATCAGGGATGTGTTGCTGTTAAACCACATGGCTTTCTTCCAGGTGTGTGTAAGCGTAGGCTGATTGGTGAAGCATGTGACACAGGAGCTCAGGGTTGATAATGATGGCTTTGATCAGGAGAGCACTGGATGTGTTCTCCTTTCTGACAGTGGAAGACTAGAGAGAAGGAGTTGGTATGCTAAACCCTGGCATTTTTCACCACCTCCAGTGGAGAGGCTCTGTAATCCTGTAAAAGTAAATAAATAAATAAATAAAAATATGATATAAACTTGTCTTAAACTAAATACATTTACCCGTAACAACATATTTTGTCAGGTAACCTAAAGTATGTCTCATGTGGTAACATATAAATTAACTAGTTTTACTGTTGAAAATATTATTCAACAGTTTTTCTCAACCTTTTTGACTCCATTGCCTTTCATTGTCCACAACAATATTTGAAGGCCCCATGTCTTTTCTAGTTGTTTGTGGTTTACTGGATAAGAATTAAGGATTTAGGATTTTTTGTATATTGTCAAGAAAAATAAGTTTCAGAAGAACACGACCATCTTTTCCTCCTTATTGTTACGTATATCTGAGTTAAATGGAAAAGAAAAAAATGTAAAGCAGGACTTGATTTTGTCCATCGGGAATTGATTGGATTGTTGGATGGTTGTGGTTTGCTCTTGCTGTGATGTCATGTGATTGACAGGTCTTCCCGCCCTCACGCAGAGAAGAGAAGTCCTTATAAGAGGGGAGGGGAAGTTATTTTGATTAAAGATTATGAGGGCACATGAATGTAAAAAAATAATGATGTGCACGGATAAATGATTTAAGCTATGATAAATACTGCAAGATTCCATAAAAAATAGAATCGTCTATTTTGATATCATGGGGACTTTAAAAAGGTGTAACACTCTCAATATTTACCCAATAAAATATTTAAGAGCTTTGCATAACTACAAAAAAATAAGAAATAAAATAAATTCATTATAAAAATGACCATGGAGTTTATGATTTTATTCATTTTATTTGACTTTTCCAAGTCTAGAAATTGCACTTTTAAAATGAGGCTTTCTTATATATTCAGGAATCCTTGTTCTTCAAAGAAAAGCACAAGTTGTATGAAATATTTGATTTGTTTTGGCTTATTTATAATAATTTTAAGTCATCTTGAGGTCTCCTTGGAAGTTTGCTGAGGCCCCTGGTTGAGAACCACTGATTTAACAACTGAAAAAAAAAAAAAAAAAAAGTAAAAAAAAAAAAAAAAACTTGACTACATTGGGTAGCAACCAGAGAAAAACTAATATTAAAAAATGAAAAGAGTCAAGAGCCCAACTAAAGCAAACACTGACCACCAAAATGGTAACTTGAAAGAAAAATCCCATAAAATATTACCGTCTAAACTTCTGTTGAATCTCAAGAACTTTTGTCGATGTATGACAGAAATAAAGTCAAACTGGTAATAATAAGTGCAACAATGTGTAATGACTCGAAGTCAGTAGTTCTTGTGTTTCTCTTTTTTCTGTTATTGTTTTTTCTCTTTCCGTCAATGATTCTGCTTATTAACATCAGGTGTCACCACTAATAGCCAATCATCACTTAATTAATCACTTAATTATCTCATTAACTTCAACACTGCTTCAGTGTTAACTTAATTATCTCATTAACTTCAACACTGCTTCAAAGTTAATTTTATTCAGTGTATATATATATATACAGTGCTATGCATAAGTTTAGACACCCATGCTAAAGTTTACTAAAAAGATGAATAAAAAATCATCTTTTGGAAATTGAACTTAATGCCTTAATAAAAAATAAAAAAATTAGGAAAAATCCAACCTTTAAGGACACCAATTTTCTTTGTGAATGAATAATGTATCGTAAATACATAAATGTTCTTCCTTAAAATACATTGTGCATAAGTCTGGACACCCCTATGTTAAATTCCCATAGAGACAGGCAGATTTTTATTTTTAAAGGCCAGTTACTTCATGGATCCAGGATACTATGCATCCTGATAAAGTTCAGGATAGCCTTCACCATACCTAGAGATTGGCATGGAGTACTTTCCATAAGATCATCTATCAATGCAAATCAAACCAGCTATTAGGCTAACTGAAATAAAACCATGCCAATCTCTATATGGTGAAGGCTATGTGATGATGTGGGGCTATTTTAATTCCAACGGCCAAGGGAACTTTATCAATATATTTTCTATTGTTTAATTCCTACATATCTCTGTACTTTCCTTTTGCACTGGAAGCTTCTGTCACCAAGACAAAGTCACTGTGTGTGTGTGTGTGTGTGTGTGTGTGTGTGTGTGTGTGTGTGTGTGTGTGTGTGTGTGTGTGTGTGTGTGTGTGTTTGTACTGCTATACTAGTGAGGACTGAAATGTGACAAAACACCTTTTAAGTGAGGACCTTTTGGTAAAGTGAGGACAAAATCGTGGTCCTCACTTTATTTTTCTCAGTTTAGACCCCAGGGGGGCTGGGCATTGTGCTGTGCAAATTTCTCAGATGTCCTCATTCCAATATCAAATCATGACGAAACTGTGTTTTCTTCATTCTCCTGAGCTCCCCCTAAAGGATAGTGGCGTTTGCTGCAGCCTATTTTCTATTGGCTGGAAGAGTACAACTCTGGATTTTTGATTGGATGGTTTGGTGATTTTTGTGATTGGCCAATGAAAAAATACATATCTTTTAAAAAACTGTATTAATTTATTACTTATAAAATAAACATATCACAATTACACAGCAGTCGTTCGTAAATAAACAGTACGATGTTTGGATTTCAGCAACAACTGCCACATAAATTCATTGCAATTTGCAAATGCACTAGATTTTCAACGAACTGCATACTAACAGCGATGTAGTATGGACGCGAATAGTGTGGGTTTTATGCTTTTTTGCGGCAGCATTACGTCATGTGTGGAGTATACATAGGCCATATCAGAGCGCGCTTTCCGCGAAACGTGACAAGAAGAATGACAGAAAGATTTCGGAGGAGATTACAGCGGCTGCGGCAACACCACAGTGCCTGCGAGCAGAGACACGAAGTAAGTGATGTTTTAAATCATTAAATATGAACTGTCGATTTATTTAACACTTGCATCCGTGTTATTTTAAGATTAAATTCAGTGTTCACGTTTTTATATGGCTGTCGATAAATACAGGGGGAGGGGAGGGGGGGGGGAGGTTAAGTCAGCTTTTTACAATACAGATCGTTTAAAAGAAGCTTTAACGTTACAGATAACAGGCAAATTATGCAACAAAGTTTGTTTTAGAGGTACAGCAGCTTTAGAAAAAAATAATGTCATTGTACAGTCATTGTAAGTTCAGTGTTGATTAATTTATGTTGTAAAAAAGTTATTTATTTATTAATTTATCTAAACAACATTTTTAAACAGTGATGTCATCGTCAAGCCCCGTTCAGTTCTCATAGAACACGGTCAAATCAACAATATTATTAAGAATTATAACAATAACCGAACTTTTTTTGTTTTTACTGTTCACTAAGCGCTACCAAAAAGTATAATTCTCTTCATTAAAACATAGCCTACCTAACTTAGAGGCACTCATTTTAAGACTTAAGTTATTAAGACAATTAAGACAAATAAATTTAGCTATGTTTGTTAGTAGATGAGAAGTGGCACTGTAACATACATTCAATACTTCATTTTGTAAAGAATTGGGAAATATATTTTGTATAGATCAGTTTTCATAAATGATTTTAACGTCGAATAGGGTGAGAGCTGACTGCTCACTTAAAATCGCTTGACGTGCGTCTTCTGGAGTAAACTCCCTCAGTCCCCATCCCCCACTCTTGCTCTCAGTGGGGGATGGGGACTGAGCACTGCTCCTGAGCTCGTTTACTCGAGAAGACTCAGGTCAAGTCTATATCTTATAAAGAATTATTAGAATTATTTCATAACACTTTATAATAAGTAGTAATAAAGTCCTTACAACTCATTTGCCAACTCTTCATAGTTGATATATTGCAGTCTTTATATTCATATATGTATAGCCTGTATACAAATAGATGTCTTCAACTTTTGCCACTGAAATAAAAAAAATACTGTTTAATTAGCTCATATGTAAAGAGAGAGAGAGATTGCTTTTATGCTTTAACATCTTTTGTTAACCATATTAATTATGTACAGCAGCTTTAGAAGAAAATAATGTCATTGTCCAGCTTAAGTAAGTTCAGTGTTGATTAATTTCTGTTGTAAAAAGTTATTTATTTAGTTAATTGATGTAAACAACATTTTTAAACAGTGATGTCATCGTCAAGCTCCGTTCAGTTCTCATAGAACACGGTCAAATCAACAATATTATTAAGAATTATAACAATAACCGAACTTTTTTTGTTTTTACTGTTCACCAAAAAGTATGATTCTATTCATTAAAACATAGCCTACCTAATTTAGAGGCACTTATTTTTAAGACAGAACAGAAATTAATGTTTAATTAGCTCATATGTAAAGAGATAGATATTGCTTTTATGCTTTAACATAAAAGACTATTAATTAAGACTTAAATAAATTTAGATATGTTTGTTGGTAGTTGAGAAGTGGCACTGTAACATACATCCAATACCTCATTTTGTAAAGAATTGGGAAATATATTTTGTACAGATCAGTTTTCATAAATGATTTTAATGTCGAATAGGGTGAGAGCTGACTGCTCACTTAAAATCGCTTGACGTGCGTCTTCAGGAGTAAACTCCCTCAGTCCCCATCCCCCACTCTTGCTCTCAGTGGGGGATGGGGACTGAGGGAGTTTACTCCTGAAGACGCACGTCAAGCGATTTTAAGTGAGCAGTCAGCTCAGCAACTGCTGCTCCTGAGCTCGTTTTCTCGAGAAGACTCAGGTCAAGTCTATCTTCGTTTGTAGAATTATTTCATAACACTTTATAGTAAGTAGTAATAAATCCCTTACAACTCATTTGCCAACTCTTCATAGTTGATATATTGCAGTCTTTATATTATTCATATATGAATAGCCCGTATACAAATAGTGATGTCTTCAACTTTTGCTACTGTAATTAAGAAATTACTGTTTAATTAGCTCATATGTAAAGAGATAGATATTGCTTTTATGCTTTAACATCTTTTGTTAACCATATGAGTGATGTACAGCATTAAACCAGTAGTAAAGGAGTTGTTAATGGTGTTAGGAGTATCTCTATCTAATCTAGGTGTTTTTGTAGTTTTTGACGTCTAGGAGACAAGTATGCATATATTTTGTTTAGTTTTCTTTGTGTTAGCTTAATTATTTTTGTTTTCTGTTGCCTTTGAGTTAAAGGGTTGGTTCACCTAAAAATGAAAATTCTGTCAATAATTACTCAACCTTATGTTGTTCCAACCCCGTAAGACCTTCGTTCATCTTCTAAACACAAATTAAGATATTTTTGATTAAATCTGAGAGCTGTCTCACTCCTCCATAGGCTTCTGTGTGAACACAAACTCGACCCGGGATTGATGCCGGGATCGATGCCGGGTTAGGGACCTAGTAACGTTGCCGTGTTCAGTCCTGGAACGTGCGCTGTGTGAACAAAAGCCTTTTTAATGCCGTGTCATAGTGATGACGCTGAAGCCGGGATCGTTCGCCAGCTGTGAAACGATACATAATGCGCAAGTTTATGATCGAATCAGAGCAAAACGTGTATTTTCCGGAATATCCGTGTATTTCCGTGTATTTTCCGGAATATCTGTGTAAAAGGGGCTAAAGTTAGTAAAGACATCGTTAAAATAGTCCAAGTGACCACAGTGGCTCAACCTTAAGTTTATCAAGCGACAACAATACTTTTTTTACTCGTGTCAAAGGCCCACACAGAAGAATAGTTAAATAAAGTTGTTATTTTTGGGTGGGTTTTGCGCACTAAAAGTATTCTTGTCGCTTGATAAACTTAAGGTTGAGCCACTGTGGTCACTTGGACTATTTTAAACATTGTCTTTTCTAACTTTCTGGGCCGGCAAGTTTCGATCCCAAAGAAGTCTATGAAGGAGTGAGCAAGATCTCAGATTTCATCAAAAATATCTTAATTTGTGTTCCGAAGATAAACGAAAGTCTTACGGGCAACATGAACAACATGAGGGTGAGTAAATGATGACAGAATTTTCATTTTGGGGTGAATTAACCCTTTAACTTTATAAATTATTGATTACAGATGGAAATTTCATGGCAAGACAGACAGAAGAGGGATGAGGAGGACGAAGACAGACAGAAGAGGGATGAGGAGGACGAAGACGGACAGAAGAGGGATGAGGAGGACCAAGACGGACAGAAGAGGGATGAGGAGGACCAAAACAGACAGAAGAGGGATGAGGAGGACCAAAACAGACAGAAGAGGGACGAGGAGGACCAAAACGGACAGAAGAGGGACGAGGAGGACCAAAACGGACAGAAGAGGGATGAGGAGGACCAAGACGGACAAAACGACACCCTTCATATTGTCCAAGAAATTTGTATAGAGGTAAGTTATAGTTAAGGGCATTTTTCTTTATAATGTATGATTTAAACAGGTCATTGTATGTCTTTTTTATTATACATTATTATACATATATTCACAAACAGCTATAGACTATACATTTTCACCCAAAAATTACCATTTTTCTTTTACTCCCTCATGTAGTTTCAAACCTGTATGAATTTCTTTTTTCTGCTGAACACAAAATAAGATATTTTGAAAAATGTCGGTAACCAGACAGTTGATGGACCCCATTGACTTCCATAGTATTTTTTTTTCCTACTATGGAAGTCAATGGGGTCCAAGATCTGTTTGGTTACAGACATTTTTCAAAATATCTTCTTTTGTGATCAGCAGAAAAAAGAAATTCATACAGGTTTGAAACAACTTGTAAATGATGACAGAATTTTCATTTTTGGGCGAACTATCCCTTTAACCTCTACTTTGGTTATGTCATTAGGGTTAGGGTTAGGGTTAGACCAAATCAGACAAACAAACCTAACCTAAACAAAAACCAAACTAACCCTAACAAAATTGATATAAAAAAATATCACTGTTAACATTTTAACATAATATTAATATGAAAAAAGTAGTGTAAGCAATGAATCATAAATGTTTTCTTTTGAAAATGATTATTACCAGATTTCCTGAGTTTTCATAAAACATGTTTTTTAGACTACAAGTACGGTCACATTTACAGTTGCTCTGCAAAATAATTTGTTACACAGAACTTTATTATATTAAATATTAATCAAAAATGATTCACACCTTCACAAAATCCAATCATTCAGTGTAAGAGTAAAAAAATGACAAAACATTATTTAGTAAGTTTATTTGATTCACAGCGATCAATCGGTGCATCTCTACCATTTTGGTGTCAAAAGATCAAGGACTTCTCGATGCATGACCGCTTTCATTTGAAAAGTTAACATTAAAGAAATAGTTCATTCAAACACCCTCATCTGCATCTATTTCACATTTCATTCTTCTGTGGAATGAAAGTGTTTTGGCTTTGGGGCAACATATAGACTATGAAATGATTTATTATAATTTTTTAACCATTATCTAATTTTAACCATTGTGATCTTTGTTGAAGTAACTGAATCTTTGTGAAGTTTGTGAATGTTAAAATTGTTTTTGTAAACAGGAGCAATCGAACCAGGCTGACAGTGACTCAACTGATGAGGGCAGTGTCTTTATTCCTTCGGCGGAGGAGTCTACTGATGATGATGATGACTTTTGTTCAGAAGAGTCAAAGATTGAAAAGGCCATTGGAAAGACTAGAAAAGACAAAATGTTTCATTCAGCTAAAGAGATTGAGAAGGCAAAGCAGAGAAAAATGACAATCAAAACAAGTCAGCAAAATCCTGAAGGCAAACGCATTTGGAACAAAAAACAGTACTGTGTCTACTGTGAAAAATCACAAAGCAAGATTTCTAGATACCTTGAGAGAAGTCATTCGAATGAGGTAGAAGTAGCTAAAGCCTTCAGTTTTCCAAAAGGATCAAAGAAAAGAAAGGTTATTCTTGAACAGCTCCGGAACCAGGGTAATTACTATCATAATATAGGAGTCTTAGAAACTGGACGTGGCGAGATTGTTACTTGGCGACAACCAACTGCAGATGCAGTACTTTCGGATTTCCTTCCCTGCCCTGATTGTCTGGCCTTCTTCATGAAAAAAGACCTATGGAAACACTCTAAGACATGTAGGGGACAGGGGGATGTGAAGAAACGGAAAGGTGAGAGCGTGAGATCAGCTGCAGCCTGTCTGATACCAATGGCAGCAAAGTGCTCTGCAGATATTAGGGCTCTTTTGCAAACCATGCGCCAAGATGAAATAACGCAAACCATAATGAAGGACAGTTTGATTTGTCTTTATGGTGAATCGCTTTATACAAAGTGTGGCCATGACAAATCACAACATCACTACATAATTCAAAAAATGAGGGAGCTGGCCAGGTTTATGATTGAAGTAAAGACAAAATCTAAAAAAGTGAGGAACCTTACAGAGCTCTGTAAGCCAGAGAACTTTCTGTTAGCAGTCACAGCTTGTAAGGAAGTAAGTCAATTTCAATCAGATTTAAATATGTTTAAAACTCCCTCTCTTGCTCTGAAAATTGGATACTCACTGAAGAAAGCCTGCCAGCTCAGTTTAGGACAATGTTTAATGGCCTGGGACAGAGACACTGAAAAAAAGTTGAAAAACTTCATCAAACTAATTGATAGTCATTGGCGTACTAACATTTCGAGTCAGGCCCTCAACACTTTGCAGCAAAGCAAGTGGAACAAGGGGGACAGTATTCCCCTTACGGAAGATGCCATGGCTTTACAAAAACACCTCAAAAGTGTGGAGCAGGTTTCAAAACAAAAACTCAAAGAGAATGTGAATGTCGCTGACTGGAAGGTCTTGGCTGAGACTTTGCTCAGTCAAATCATTCTTTTTAATCGGAGACGTGTAGGTGAAGCATCCAAATTGCTCCTTACATCATATGCAAGTCGAAACGCCAAGCCTCCTAACGAAGATGTGGTAAAATCACTGACTAAATTAGAACAACAGTTGTGTAATGAGTTGACTCGATTAGAGATCCGAGGGAAGAGAGGCAAGAAAGTGCCTGTCCTTCTTACAAAGGACATGGTTGAGTCCATGGACATGCTGAATGAAAGCAGGAGCAAAGTGGGCATCGACGAAGACAATCCTTATGTTTTTGCCAGGGTGGGGGCTTTAACTCACATCCGTGGATCAGACTGTTTGAGGAAATTTTCGAAAACCTGTGGCGCGAAAGACCCCAGGAGCCTTACATCGACCAAATTGAGAAAACAAGTAGCAACGTTAAGTCAAATCATGAATTTGAAAAACAATGAACTTGACCAGTTGGCCAAATTCCTGGGACACGACATTAGAGTGCACCGAGAGTACTACAGACTGTCAGAAAATACAATTCAACTAGCAAAAGTAAGCAAGTTGCTTTTGTCTTTAGAAAAAGGTGCAGACTGTTATAAAGGAAAGTCTTTGGAGGAGATTACCTTCAGTACTGAGGGTGAGTAAAATGGATTTGGATATTCACACTACAGTGATTGTATTTAATGCAATATATCTGTGGTTTTGTATTGTTTTGTTTATATGACATTTTTTTAATTGTTTGCTTTACAGAGACTGAAAATGACACAAGCCCTGCTTCCAGATGCCGACAAGAGCATGAATGCCAAACCACAGTAAAAGGTCAGTGCTAAAAAGATCTAGTGGTTAGCTTAAAGGTGATAATGGAAAGGTTGCTGATTTAAACCCTGCAAGGAGCAATCCACAACCAAAGTGTCCTGGAGTAAAAGTGTCCTGGGTTTTCTATTCTGTCATCACTTCAAAGGGATAGTTCACATAAAAATGAAAATTCTGTCATTATTTACTCACCCTCGAGTTGAATTTCTTTGTTCAACTGAACTCAAAGGAAGATATTTTGAAGAATGTTTGTAACCAAACAGTTTTGGGGCACCATTGACTTCCATAGTAGGAAAATAAATACTATGGAAGCCAGTGGTGACCCAACACTGTTTGGTTACAAACATTTGGAGTATCGATATATCTGCCCTTTCCAATGAACACAAAAACACACAGTATTCTCAGACAACTTTTGACAGATATGATCAAATAAGCAAATTAGCAAATGCTTATTAACATGCAGTTTTGACATGTGATTTAACTTTACACTGTTATGATCTCCAGAAGCCTCAGAGAATGAAGATGAACAACTCTCTACCTCAAAGTCTATCCGTCGCAAACACACGCGCCACATCTCAGAAGCGGGTAAGTAATCAGTAGAGATGTTATGCATGTTATGTAGAATCTGTCTCTTGATAAGATTAACACAGTTTTGACATGTGATTAAACTTTAAACTGTTATGATCTCCAGAAGCCTCAGAGAATGAAGATGAACAACTCTCTACCTCAAAGTCTATCCATCGCAAACACAAGCGCCACATCTCAGAAGCGGGTAAGTAATCAGTAGAGATGTTATGCATGTGATGTAGAATCTGTCTCTTGATAAGATAAACACAGTTTTGACATGTGATTAAGCTTTAAACTGTTATGATCTCCAGAAGCCTCAGAGAATGAAGATGAACAACTCTCTACCTCAAAGTCTATCCATCGCAAACACACGCGCCACATCTCAGAAGCGGGTAAGTAATCAGTAGAGCTGTTATGCATGTTATGTAGAATCTGTCTCTTGATAAGATAAACACAGTTTTGACATGTGATTAAATTTTAAACTGTTATGATCTCCAGAAGCTTTAGAGAATGAAGATGAACAACTCTCTACCTCAGAACAACTCTCTACCTCAGAACAACTCTCTACCTCAAAGTCTATCCGTCGCAAACGCAAGCGCCACATCTCAGAAGCGGGTAAGTAATCAGTAGAGCTGTTATGCATGTTATGTAGAATCTGTCTCTTGATAAGATAAACACAGTTTTGACATGTGATTAAACTTTACACTGTTATGATCTCCAGAAGCCTCAGAGAATGAAGATGAACAACTCTCTACCTCAAAGTCTATCCGTCGCAAACACACGCGCCACATCTCAGAAGCGGGTAAGTAATCAGTAGAGCTGTTATGCATGTTATGTAGAATCTGTCTCTTGATAAGATAAAGAGTTTTGACATGTGATTAAACTTTACACTGTTATGATCTCCAGAAGCCTCAGAGAATGAAGATGAACAACTCTCTACCTCAGAACAACTCTCTACCTCAAAGTCTATCAGTCGCTCTCCTGCACGTAAACAACACATTATAGAAATGTTCTCAGGTAATGAATATGCTGCTCTTCTGCACAACTTATACAACCTGGTCAATTCTTAGCTGAGAAGCTTGATTTTTACATTGACATTTAATCATTTAGCTGACGCTTTTATCCAAAGCGACTTACAAATGAGGAGAGCAATAGAACTAATCAGACCAACAATATGATTTAACAGTATACAAGTTCTTTAACAACTCTCAAGTTAGTCTAACACAGTACACATAGCAAGTTTTTTTGTTTTGTTTTTATCACAAAAAAGTTAATAGAATAGCTAAGTGCTAGTATTAATTGGTCAGGTGCTGATAAAAAAGATGTGTCTTTAGACGTTTTTGTTTTGATATCTGTCTGTAGCCAAGTTTCCATCCAGTTTTTGCACTGATTTGTTATCTACAGAATCGAAACTTGATGTCTCCAGCCTGTCTCCATATAATTGGCCTTTTACCGCTAAAATGATGTGCGTGAAGCCATCCCTAAAGTAACGTATAGTCAAATAAGTTTTGTTTCACAAAACAATCTACCCTTGAGCAGTTTCCATACATCATTATTATATAATTATATTGTATCTTGTGCGCTCCAAATATTTCTAAAATGTCTAGAGTAATGAGACAATAAAAATGTGGCCAGTTTACTGCTTAATATTGTTACACAGGGTTCCTACACAGTTTGTAAAAGTATGGAATTTGATTTGAGTAATTTCCAGGTCTGGAAAAGTATGGAAAAACTAAATCATAGAATGGAAAAATATTAGTTTTTTCCAGACTATTGCCCCTATTCAGTTTTCTAAAATATAAAATACAGAATTTCTAAAAATAAATGTATTACACAGACTGGGTTAAAAATATAAATTTCTCGATTTTTATCTATTCTCAATTTTATGAACTAATATCAATAAATAAATCCCAATCTTTTAGTCTGCTTTTTTCAGTTGATCAATAAAACTTTGTAGAGCCTCCCATCCAATAAATCACAGTAAGCCTTGTTTCATATCAAAAGTAACAAAGCTCAAAGTATCAGCTTTCAAATTCCATCCATTTTATTATGAAAATCAAACAATAGATGCTGTTTTGGCGCTCTTTAATGTGGCAGATCGCTATAGTGCCTTAGTTCAAGCGGCAGCGCACACGTAAGCTAATCATCTCTTCCGCTTTACTACTAGTTACAGCACAAAATAAACATGAATAGACATCAGAAGGAATGTTTAAAGATTAAGTATAACTTACTGTCTCATTTAATCACTCAATCAGTGTTTCAACCTCGGAAATACGTGAACCGGGGTGCCCAATCCTGTTCCTGGAGATTACCTACCAGCAGAGTTCAGCTCCAACCCAGATTTTGTAGCGTTAAACCTTCTTTATTTGTTTCCAAACAATCCTTGGGTGGAAATCTGGCTAGTGATGAAACCTGTGATTATAGAGTGAGGTTTCTTTATAGATTTAGCTACAGCTTTTAAAAATGTTGTTTATTTTGACATGTTGTTTCGTGTTTCAGGAACGAAAGCTCCTAGGAGGCCATGGTGTAGCGAAGAGCAGGGCGCTGTAAAGCGCACACTGGGAAAATTCTTTGCCTTGAGAAAAGTTCCTGGAAAAGCAGAGTGTCAGTCATGTCTGGATGCAAATCCAGTCCTTAGGTCAAGATCTTGGGTTGACATTAAAAACTTTGTCCATAACACTATTCAAACCATGAAAAGGAAACTTGCTTCTTGAAGGAATGCTCTCTTTTTCTTGCTTTCATTTCTTTCTTTTTTTTGTTGGAGAAATAGAAATATTTAATATTTTGTATAAACTCTATGCACTTTACTGTACCTACCTTTCCTTTTTCAGAGGAAGCAAGCACTTTACATTCCTTTGATGTTGTACTAAATACAAAAGATTTCTATTTCTCCAGTAGTGCATTTCATTTACATTTCCCTTATCAGAGTAAGCACTTCTTTCTTTCTTTTTGGTTGGACAAATAGAAATCTTTTGTATTTTGTGTAAACTCTATGCACTTTACCTACATTTCTTCAGTGGAAGAAAGCACTTAATGTCTGAATACAGTATGTGCAAAATTATTATGCAAGTTGATATTCTGATCATTGCTTCATTTGCAATCAAGCAGATTAATGTGGTTTGTAAAATGCTTGGGAAAAACAGATGATCAGAATATCATCTTGCATAATAATTATGCAGGCACTGTATATTGATTTCTACTGATTACTAATTTTCATGTTTTTCATTGTCTGTTTAGTTTCTGTTACGTCTGTGCGAGTTCATGATAGTTTCTATGGTTATGCATTTGCACAGCTTCCGTTGAGCTGTTCCTGTTTACTTTCCTCATTTACTCTGTGTCTGTTTTGTTTAGTTCTCAGTGTGTTTAGTGGTTGTGTTCGCTATTCATCTGCCTTGTCTTCTGTGCACCTTGAGTCTTCTATTAAATACTGTGTTGTTCCCTAGTCTTGGGTCGTGCGCCCAGTGTGGAGACTGACACAAAATAAAGGGCACTTTTCCCATGCAGAATGAAAAGTATCGTTTTTGTGTATTGCATTGCTTGCACACATTTCTGCCAAAATTCTAAATTCTTGTAGGAATGAACCCTGTCCTATTGGATTTTGGCTTCATAAGTCTATATAATAATGTTTATTTTTCTAAATTAAAACCCAAACTTTCTCACTTAATCATTTTCTCTCTAGAGAGTCCATAGCAGTTCATGTAATAAAGTTTCTTGATCATCATATTAGAATGAGTTCTGAAGGATCATGTGACACTGAAGACTGGAGTAATGATGCTGAAAATTCAGCTTTGATACACTGATATATACTCACATAGAAAGCATATTTTACATTGGAATAATATTTCATTGTTTACCTTATTTTTGAATATATATATATAAAACATAAGTAAAGTTTTTTTGTTTATATATATATATATATATATATATATAACACTTTATATTAGGATTCCATGTAAATCACAGAAGAGAAATTTATATACTTGGTGGTTATAAATTAATTTCAACATAATATAAGTAATTATATATGCGATTTTTAAAAAACGCATACTGTCTTAAAAGTTTTGGTTAATTTAGAGAGAAATGCATGGCTTGGTGCAGTTAGTGTATCCATGGCAACGTTAATTCAATTTGTATCGTACATATTTTACGAGTTGCCCAATTCGTATGAATATTGACGCTAAAGGGTGCCCTGTGCGTCGGATATTGACGAAATTTCAAAAGCGTCAGTATATGACGCCCTAGGATGCATATACTGACGCTTTCAAAATTTCGTCAATATCCGACGCACAGGGCACCCTTTAGCGTCCATATGAGACGCATAACCCAGTACCACAGACCTAAACCTACCCATAACCGAAGCGTCTCATATGGACGCTAAAGGGTGCTTTGTGCGTCGGATATTGACGAAATTTTGAAATATGACGATTTGGGGTGAGAATGCGTTGCAGCGTTGATTTGTACGAATTAAGCTACCTTTTACTCACTCGAACGAATTGGTCGTGAGGTAGAGCGTTGGTGGAACCGGTTTAAATCAATGGTCAGTAAGAGACAATCAATCTTTATCCTTTACAATTAAAATATTATTTTATTTTTACATTGACAGCATCAAAATCGTATGTTGTTGATTATGTACATTTTTTAATACTAATAAAACCTTTGAATAATTAATATTTTGTCTATAGTATGATATACGCATTTAAATAGGCTATACTTTCCACTTAGCAACAGCGTGACCTCACAAGTTTGTGTATTTTCTTGTGTGTGTTTTCTATTTTATCGTTTGCGTGTCTTCTATATTTAAAGTGATTTTCGTGCGTCTGGAGCCACCTAATGGTGATCGATGGCATTCGTTTGTCTCTATGGCCTTTAGAATGCCTGGTCCTCACTAATGCTTAGTTCTGCCAAGGTCCTCACTAATATAGCTAAACCAGTATGCGTGTGTGTGTGTGTGTGTGTGTGTGTGATCAATTACCAGTTGCTGCCAACATTACAGCAACATTACAGTGCTTGAGTTAAAACTGATACAATCCTGATATTGAATTGCCATACTGAGTAAATTACACATATTGTGTGGAAAGTTGTATTTGAATTTGAGGAAGGAAAACAGTGGACTTTGTTTCATATTTCCTCATTAGAATGATGGACAGATAACTTCTCTATATCATCTCAACACAAACAAACTTTTTATTCAGTCAGTCGTGTCGGGTGATGATCTTTAATGATTTTTAAGGATGAAACTTCATGAATAACTCCAGAGCACTTTTGATTCTTAATTTCTAGGAAAACAACAGAGCATTATTTAATATGACGACTGATTTGTCTAAATGCCAGTGAGGGGTAGGTTTAGGGGCGGAGTCAGGGGTAGGTTAAGGGATGGGGTCAGGGGTAGGTTTAGGGGCGTGGTCAGGGTAGGTCATTCGCTTGAATTAGCCAATAGCCACTGTAACGAATGGGCTAGAATCATGATTCTGTCTCTCCCTGTACACAATGCACATTCCTTCTTGGTTTTACACTCTGGACCCAGAAATGTAAATCAAGACTCTCGACAATCTAAATTACCGTCATGGCTGGGTTTAGATTAATTTCTGACACTTTATGGCACCTCAGAGTATTACCAGAACAACACGACACAACATCGTCTCCTATGCAAGCTTCAAAAGAATTCCAATGCACCCCTCTCTCTCTCTCTCTCTCTCTCTCTCTCTCTCTCTCAGCCAGAGAGATAACGAAACTTTCTACGTGACATTCTTGTGTTGCATTTTATATGGCCATGTCATATTGGAGTATTTTGTGTGTTAATCGAAATTTAAATGCCTATAATTGTGCATTTGATTGTAACTTTGTATCCTTAACTGTTTTATATTTCATTCTTGGTCTCTTTTTAACCGTCTCGCTCTGACTGAACCAACCATATACAGGAGATTACAGTAAAATGTATTATTCTATTTGTACCATTTTGCTGGAGTATAACTGCTGAATTTCGACATCACCATAAACTATGCAGTCCCGACAGGACAAAGATAACTTTTCCCGCTCGGAATGCTCTAAGGTGATTGGTTCACGTACGCGAAGTAGGTGTGAGTTAAGAAACTCCATAAAAGATCGACTCTTTTCTGTGAGAGTTGTCCCACGACTCCTTAGGGAGTTTTTCTTTTCTTTTCTTTTCTTTTCTTTTCTTTTCTTTTCTTTTCTTTTCTTTTCTTTTCTTTTCTTTTCGTCTTTGGACCTTTTCCTACGTTCAGTGAAATGAGCGTAGTCGGCAACTTCAACTTTAAGTATAACCTTTAAACTTACCGCGAGTCTGCTCGTCCGGAAGACACGAGAGAACACGCCTAGCGCCGAAGGACAAACACACGCACAACTCTGCTTTCCTCAGCAACACAAAGAGAACCATTTTGAAAGTATTAGTTTTATTGAACTTTTAATGTGATTTGTTTCCTTGCTGTCTCTCAAAAAGGTTCATCTTGTGATTTTGCCATAGCCTACTGCATAGGCGCCGATTTATGTTTTCCTCCGTGGGTGCTCATGGGCGCAAGCCCTTTAAAAAAAAAAAAAGTAGTCAAAAAATGTTTGCATTTCAGAACCTTAGGAAATGGACAGCGGCCGACACGAACACACACACCTATTTAGCCTACTTGATAATACAGCCGTAAAGTAATCTTTCAAGGACAGCGCCACTTCTCACAAATACAGACAGGATTGGATATGAAAAGTTTAACTGACACGTAACCGCGATCAGCTTCGTGAGAAATTTACAAAATGTAACAGTGTTAAATTTGACAAATACTGTTCGATAGAACTGCTTGGTTACAGTTATCTGCGTCACTGCGTGCTTCCTCAGCGATGAAGTTCCACATTTGCGGCTATTCAACACGAAAATGCATGCAGGAAAGCCTTTCACAACATTGTTTTCTTCAGTTTTGTCGACAACTTTACCATCTCCACTAGCTATTCTTTTCTTCAACTCCTCAGACAGCATCCATCTCGACGACTGCAAGTGCAAGCAGATCGCGCGCGCGGTTATGATGACTTTTTAAAAGTGAAAGTAGGTATAGAGACTCCTGAGAGGGCGTGGGCACAAATAAACTGATGTGGATTTTAACCCTTGTGCATTGTTTAAATTTACAACCTTTCGTTATGTTTGTGGCTGAAAACAGCCACTACTTTAAACTGCTGTAAAAATGTATCAGATAAATATTTTTTTCAATTTTTTTTGCATAAATCTATTAATCAACCTCAGTCCTGCTCAAAAATACTAAATGTTTAAAAAAAAATCAGGATTTTAACTCTTTAATTGCCAAATTTGTAAATGATGTCACTGATTTGGAAAAAAAAAAAACACAAAATGACTAATTTTCAATATAAAATGTGATTGTAGACTGGATTTTTTTTAACCTTTTATCACAGTCTTGGACATGTCAAAGATTAGAAACAACACTGGTTTTGATGCATTGTTAGTTTTTGTGCAGCATCAGATTTTAACTTTTTCTCCCTCATTTACTGTTTGTGGCTGTTTTTGCCCCATTGACTTCCATTATAACCACATTTTTTGATTGCAAAGCCATGACACCATATAATCATGCATTTTTGATTGTTGGTGGTTTTCCCTGTTGGGAAGAGGTAAAATTTGTAATTTTTACTGTTGATAACCAGGTGGCACCATTAACCCTTTAGATAGGCCTGTGCAAAAAAAAGCTTAGTTTCTGGCTTTTACATGGAGTTATATGCAGTTTATATGGATTATAATAGCATAATAAAGTGTGTGTGTGTGTGTGTGTGTGTGTGTGTGTGTGTGTGTGTGTGTGTGTGTGTGTGTGTGTTTGTGTGAACTCACCTTGATGTGTCTGAGATAATCAAAATATGCACCTCAGCTCTCAGAACTACATGGAGTAGACAAAAACAAAGTAAGTGTATTTATGCATCTGCTGCCTTTTGATGGTGAGAAATGCAGACTAAACAAACACAAAGCATGTGGATTTAAACGCGTGCATGCAAGCCTGCTGGTCATTTGATGGTGAGAAGAGCAGCAAGCAACATGAGAAAGGGCTTGACTTGTAGTGAAGTTTCAGAGATGATTATGCAGCCTGACCCCTCCAGCAGGATGTATTGTCTTCTCCCTCTGACACCACAGACTCAGGAGAGTCAGATCCTGATTTGGATGTGGCACCCTCATCATCCTCTCTAGCTTCCACTGAAGGCGAGGAGGATTCGGAGGATCCTGGATCTGGGTGGATTGGGAGAAACGGCGAAGTGTGGTTTTCCACTAACGCGGAGACAACTCCCTTTCTTCAGCCTGCCAGAGGCGTGACTCCAGGGCCGACGCGCTATGCCATCACAAGGCATAGTCATACATGTTTGTATGACTGTACAAACATGTATGTGTTGACGCAAGTCATGCTGACAATGAGGTCAATCATCTCCTCCGTAAAAAACAGATTGAACACGGAATCCATGTTCTGGACCCTTGTGATGGCATAGCGCGTCGGCCCTGGAGTCCCGCCTCTGGCAGGCTGAAGAAAGAGAGTTGTCTCCGTGTTAGTGTAAAACCACACTTCGCCGTTTCTCCCAATCCACCCAGAATCCTCCTCGCCTTCAGTGGAAGCTAGAGAGGATGATGAGGGTGCCACATCCAAATCAGGATCTGACTCTCCTGAGTCTGTGGTGTCAGAGGGAGAAGACGATACATCCTGCAGCTCGCTGGAAGGGGTCAGGCTGCATAATCATCTCTGAAACTTCACTACAAGTCAAGCCCTTTCTTATGTTGCTTGCTGCTCTTCTCACCATCAAATGACAAGCAGGCTTGCATGCACGCATTTAAATCCACATGCTTTGTGTTTGTTTAGTCTGCATTTCTCACCATCAAAAGGCAGCAGCTGCATAAATACACTTACTTTGTTTTTGTTTACTCCATGTAGTTCTGAGAGCTGAGGTGCATATTTTGATTATCTCAGACGCATCAAGGTGAGTACACACACACACACACACACACACACACACACACACACACACACACACACACTTTATTATGCTATTATAATCCATATAAACTGCATATAACTCCATGTAAAAGCCAGAAACTAAGCTTTTTTTTGCACAGGCCTATCTAAAGGGTTAATGGTGCCACCTGGTTATCAACAGTAAAAATTACAAATTTTACCTCTTCCCAACAGGGAAAACCACCAACAATCAAAAATGCATGATTATATGGTGTCATGGCTTTGCAATCAAAAAATGTGGTTATAATGGTAGTCAATGGGGCAAAAACAGCCACGAACAGTAAATGAGGGAGAAAAAGTTAAAATCTGATGCTGCACAAAAACTAACAATGCATCAAAACCAATGTTGTTTCTAATCTTTGACATGTCCAAGACTGTGATAAAAGGTAAAAAAAAATCCAGTCCACAATCACATTTTATATTGAAAATGAGTCATTGTGTGTGTTTTTTTTCCCAAATCAGTGACATCATTTACGAATTTGGCAATTAAAGAGTTAAAATCCTGATTTTTTTTTAAACATTTAGTATTTTTGAGCAGGACTGAGGTTGATTAATAGATTTATGCAAAAAAATTTGAAAAAAATATTCTTTATTATAGTTGATAAAGAAGTCGTACGGTCGGTTTGCTGGACGAACAGATTGTTCGATAACTAAATTAATTCCATTAAAAGTTATCTCATATAATCGATCTGTAATAAGACTATTGATATATTAATGACGAACCATAACTCATTGTGGTGATCATTCATATATACAATCGATCTATTTTCAGCTTCGATAATTTAATGTAACTGTAATATGAGATATATATTAATCATATTCCTGATTAATTATTAAAAATCCCTTTATATATTATATGAGCTAATGCGGTTACACCACCTCATAAAATATGAGGAATTGATCAAGTTGTTTCATCCTTTATTGCATTATGCTTGACAATAACGGTTTTAAAAGTCTCAATTTGAACTCTAATCCAAAATCAAATGCTGTGGAAAGTTTTACATGTGTGGTTGAAACAGAGAAAACAGCTTTTTATAAGTCATGCGTCAATGCAATGGCTAATTTGTTTATTCTCTAACTGTAAAGGAAACTCGTCCTCTGAACTGGTTTGTGGACAAACAGAAATAAACTGACAATGGCTTCCTTTCAAAAAGGTGAGTATTCTTCTTGTGTTTAAAGGTTGCCTCTCATCGCCCCAAAAACCTTATGAACTGTGAATGTATGATGAATGTAGTTTTCTCAGACTCAGACTTACAGTTGTTTTTATGGACTTTTTTTTCTCCATATTTTAGGTTTTATAAAAACTCATCCTCTCATCTCTGCTATTCTGTGAAAGTCTAAACAGTGTTTTTTGATTTTGTCTGTATGCTGATGTAATGACCAGTGAATCAGATCTGGTTTATCCTTCACGTCACTTCACACAGTAAATTCCCCGGTGTTGAATTACCATCGCTCAGTGTTCATAAGGGAAACTCCAGGAGAGTGTTAACACAAAAGCAGTGTTAGAGTTAATGAGATAATCAAGTACAGGCCAGCTGACAGTCTTGCCTGGGTCCGGGACGAGATAAAAATGGGTCCCCCGTGCCCAGATCTCTTCTGTTCCCTTGCTCTTCCTCCTCTCCTCTTCTCTTGCTCACCTCTCCTTGTCACGGTTGATGAATTCATTGACTCTTCCTTGCTTGTTGTGTGTGTGTGTGTGCGTGAGTGTGTGGGCGTGGTCGCTGATTATTCTCCGGGAGAATCAGCGACAGGTGATTCTCATTCCCAGTGGCTACTTATACTCACCGTGTGCGCTTTGTGTTTGTCAGATCGTTGTTTGTGGATGTTCCCCGTTCAGTTCCTGTTCTTCCTCGTCTCCTCGTGTCTCCAGCCTGAGTTCTGTTTGGATTGTTCGTCAATGCAGTTTGTCTTCACGTCGTGTCTTCACCGGGATTTCACCTCACTCATCTGACCGTGCCACTCTGAGTTGCCCACGCAAGCCTGCGTTACCGACGCACCCTGAGCTCTCCCTGAGGATCGTGAGATTCATCTGCATTGACTGTGTCTGTTCCCGGTTTCTTCCTACATGTTCTGAGTCTGGTTCACTTGTTGAATAAATACCAGTTTTACTTGCTATTGTCTCCTCGATTACTTGCCGTCACAGAACGATCTGACCAAGATGGAGGCAGCAAGCAACCCCGAGCTCGCGGATTATTTCGCTCACAGTTCAGCTCGTATGGAACGGCAGGAGGAGCATCTCGCCGCGACCGGCCGAGCGGTGCAAGCGTTGGTGACGCAGGTGTCAGGGCTCACCCAGCAAATACAACAACTTGCGACGCCCGCTGCGCCAACCCCACTGCCGGTTCCCCCCACTCCTCACACACCGAATCGTCCATCAGAGCCCCGTTTACCAACGCCTGAGAGATATTCGGGTGAGCCAAACTATTGTAGAGCTTTCTTGACCAAATGCTCTATGTTTTTTGCCCTTCAGCCTCAAACATTCTGCACAGAGGAATCGAGAGTGGCCTTCGTGCTCACCTTGCTGTCAGGGCGTGCAGCTCTGTGGGGGACGGCGGTGTGGGAGAACCAATGACCATGCTGTTCCTCGTTCGCGGCACTCTCAGAAGAGATGAAGAGGGTATTCGACCGTGCAGTCGCCGGGAGAGAAGCGACTCGTCAGCTCACGGACATCGTCCAGGGAGAAAGACCAGTAGCTGACTATTCCATCGAGTTCCGCACCCTCGCTGCAGAGTGCCGCTGGAACGAGGAGGCGCAGTGGGACGTCTTCTTGCATGGGCTGGCTGACCGCATCCAACGCAAAATCTACGCCCTGGAGCTACCCACGAGTCTCAACGAATTGATTGATCTGGCATTACGAGTGGACGCTCGTCTGAATCGCTTGGAGCAACGCACCCGTACAACTCCGGTTCATAGAGTTTTGGGACCCCCTCAGCCCAGCGGTCGTGATGCGGTCAGCCCTGTCGACGATCACAAGCCCATGCAGGTGGGTCGAGCCCGGCTCTCCCGGGAGGAGAGGGAGAGAAGGAGATCCCGAGGTTTATGTTTGTACTGTGGGGGCTCTGGGCACTTCCTCAATAACTGCCCGGTAAAAGAGCGAGCCCGGCAGTAGAGAAGAGGATTCTGTCGGGCGGGGTCTCCACTCTGAAAACCTCTTCCACTCTCCTTCCGGTGAGATTGCAGTGGGCAACTCAAACTCATCAATGTCAAGCACTCATCGACTCCGGAGCTGAAGGTAATTTTATGGACTGGTCCCTTGCACACAGACTTCAGATACCCACCATACCACTCACTAACAAGATCTCCGTCAACGCCCTCAATGGTCAACAGTTACCCACAGTATCGCACACCACCTGTCAGTTAACACTCATCACATCCGGCAATCATTCTGAAGAACTATCATTTCTCCTCATGGACTCACCTCAGGTTCCTATTGTTCTCGGTCACCCCTGGCTGGTGCAGCATAATCCCAGGGTGGACTGGGGACATAACTCTGTTTCGGCCTGGAGCACTGAGTGTTATGCGTCATGTTTAGTGTCTGCTGGTTCGTCTCTGTCTTGTTCTGTCTTGCAGGAGGAGCCGGTGAATTTGTCAAACGTGCCCGTTGAGTACCTCGACCTGAAGGAAGTGTTCAGTAAGTCCAGAGCTGCTTCTCTTCCCCCGCATCGTCCCTATGACTGTGCTATAGATCTACTGCCAGGTACGTCTCCGCCCAAGGGCAAGCTTTACTCTCTGTCTGTTCCTGAGAGGGAGGCCATGGAGAAATATATTTCTGATTCTCTGGCATCCAAATTCATCCGACCTTCCTCTTCTCCAGCGGGGGCGGGGTTCTTTTTTGTGGGGAAGAAGGACGGTTCTCTGCGACCTTGCATTGATTACTGAGGGCTGAATAACATCACGGTAAAGAATACTTACCCTTTGCCGTTGATGTCTTCAGCCTTCGAGAGGTTGCAGGGAGCGTCGGTCTTTACAAAACTGGACTTACGTAATGCTTATCATTTGGTCCGCATCAGGAAGGGGGATGAATGGAAGACCGCTTTTAACCCCCAGAGGTCGGCGGTATCGCCGGCGATACCAGCTCGCTTTTTTTTTAGCAGTGTAAAAGAAACTCAAAAATACTCGGTTGACTTTGATTTTCCATTGGAGTTTCATACATCAATCGATTCTGTTGAATGTGTATTATTTTTGTGTATACTCACAATAAAAACAAAGTGTTGTGCTTTTTGCCAAATAAAGAAAAATAAACACGAAGCGAGTTCTGCCTTCTCTCTGTCCGTGTAGTCCATTCTGAAACGCGTCCGAAAATGAACCATAACTCAGTGAATACTCAGTCAAACAGGCATTCAGACATACAGGCATGAAGCTTGAATTCTCATCTTTTAAACGAAGTAATTTAATAATAATAATAATTATAAAAAACAAATATTCACAGTTTATGTAATATGTATGCAAAGAGAGAGATGTCAGTCGTTCTCATCTCAGCTAATTAAGTTTTAATGTGCTCCGCCCACGGAGAGCACGCGCTATTCAAACGCAAATGTGAGCCGATCCAAACAAACCTGTAAAACGCCCATCAGCTGGATAACACACACCGCGAGTTCACTTTCAGACTTATGTACTTTACGATGCTGTGAGGAATAATACTGTCTTGATAATAATCCTGCAAAAATTTACCTCAGAAGTTCTGGAAGTATCATTTCGAGGAGCAAACGGATCCCGCTGAGGAATTAGGTCAGTTCTGTTTGCTTTGTTCTAATCGGAATGAATGAACGCAAAGATGCGTGCTGTTGTGGAGCTACTACAGCTGGCAAAAATACTGTTTAAATATGAATCGCGTTACTATGAATGAATGAACGCAAAGATGCGTGCTGTTGTGGAGCTACTACAGCTGGCAAAAATACTGTTTAAATATGAATCGCATTACTATGAATGAATGAACGCAAAGATGCGTGCTGTTGTGGAGCTACTACAGCTGGCAAAAATACTGTTTTAATATGAATCGCGTTACTATGAATGAATGAACGCAAAGATGCGTGCTGTTGTGGAGTTACTACAGCTGGCAAAAATACTGTTTTAATATGAATCGCGAATACAAAGAAAGATTACACTGGAAATATTGTTACAATTATAAATGTTGTTGTAATTGTATAACCTTAAAAAAAAAAATTATATATATATATATATATAAGGATAGATGTAAACAAAATCTTAAAAGGTCATTATAAGCCTTATCTTTAAATAATTTTATTATGCTTTATTAGTGACACATTTGGGAAGAGAATATATTCCAAATCTGAAAATACAGTATGAGAACAATTAACTGCACAATTACTAGAAATGTTTACCTTGGATATTGTACAATTTGCAAGCAAAATTTGTGGAAAAAACAACAAACCAGTTATATATTGTCCTTGCATTCTTGTGGCTCATTCACACACCTGAATGAAAGGCTCATTACCTATGCAGCCTCATTATGCGGCCCCATTGACTCCATAGGTGTGAATCACGCCCACCCGCATATGGCCTTTCCAAACAAAAAGTGTTTTACAAGATTTAAATCAATGTATTGTGTTATGGGAATGATTAGGCAGGACGATTTTCACATAATTTTGAAGAAAAAATACTAGGCAACGACATCCATTAGTCAAAAGTCTTATTTACATATATTTAGAATGTGTTTTATGGCCTTATTTCAGAAACTTTAGTTTTTTGTTTTTTAAAAAACCATGCATAAACATTATTCTATCAAAAATACAAACATGTACATGCAAGTTGTTCACATATTATGGTAGCCCTGTTTGTGCTAAATAGAGTGAATTTACACCTTTGCCATTAATATGTTTATAAGCAACTGAAAAAAGCACAAATGTCAGGGCATGTCAGAACTTCTCAAGGACCCCAAAAACCCCTCAGACTCCAGAGGGTTAATACCCTCAGGGGGCACTTTGAATATTTGGTTATGCCTTTCGGGCTCTCCAATAGCCCAGCGGTCTTCCAGGCACTCATCAATGACGTGCTGAGAGACATGGTCGATCAGTTCATTTATGTCTACCTGGATGACGTATTGATTTTTTCTTCGTCTCTCCAGGAACACGTTCAGCACGTCAGACGAGTGCTTCAGAGGTTGCTAGAGAATGGGCTTTTTGTCAAGGCGGAGAAATGCGCTTTTCATGCACAGTCTGTCCCTTTCCTAGGTTACGTCATTTCGTCTGAGGGAGTGCGGATGGATCCTGACAAGGTTAAGGCTGTGGTGGATTGGCCAAGTCCAGATTCCCGTAAGGCCCTACAGAGGTTTCTGGGGTTCGCCAATTTTTACCGACGTTTCATTCGTAATTACAGCCAACTAGCCGCACCTCTGACTGCCTTGACCTCCCCCAGAACGACGTTCAGGTGGTCCGAAACAGCCGAAGCTGTATTCGCCAACCTGAAAAGCCGCTTCGTTTCGGCTCCTATTCTTACGACCCCTGATCTGTCACGTCAGTTCGTGGTGGAGGTCGACGCATCAGAGGTGGGGGTAGGTGCAGTGCTTTCTCAGCGCTCTTCTTCAGACGACAAGATGCATCCTTGCGTGTTTTTTTCTCATCGTTTATCGCCTACCGAACGTAACTATGACATTGGTAACAGGGAGTTGTTGGCAGTCAAGTTAGCATTGGAAGAATGGCGACATTGGTTAGAAGGGTCGGGGGTACCTTTTATCGTCTGGACTGATCACAAGAACTTAGAATACATTCGATCTGCCAAAAGACTCAACTCCAGGCAGGCTCGGTGGGCTCTTTTTTTCGGTCGTTTTGATTTTTCTCTTTCGTACCGCCCGGGTTCTAAAAACATCAAACCCGATTCTTTATCTCGTATTTTTGATCCATCCGAACGCCCGTCCACTCCCGAGTGAATTTTACCGGAGACTCTATTCATCTCCACACTCCGATGGGAGGTCGAATCGAAGGTCAAGACGGCCTTAGAAAGGGTAACGCCTCCGTCCCGGTGCCCACCGAACCGTTTGTTTGTGCCGGAGGGATTATGGTCCGACGTTATTCAGTGGGGTCATTGTTCCAATGTGGCCTGTCACCCAGGAGTAAACCGTACTAGATTTCTAGTTAAGCAACGATTTTGGTGGCCATCTATGGCTCGCCACATTCGGGATTTTGTTTTGGCTTGCTCGGTCTGTGCGATTGGTAAGACTTCCAATCGGCCCCCAGATGGGCTTCTTCAACCGCTTTCTGTCCCTTCGAGACCTTGGTCCCACATTGCGCACATTGCGATTTTGTTACCGCCCTCCCGCCCTCCCAAGGCAATGCGGTTGTTTTAACCATAGTGGACCGGTTCTCGAAGGCGGCTCATTTTATTCCCTTGCCCAAATTGCCTTCAGCCAAGGAAACAGCGGCGACTGTCATCGATCACGTCTTTCGGTTACATGGCCTCCCGATGGACGTGGTCTCTGACAGGGGATCCCAATTCGTCTCCAAATTTTGGCAGGAATTTTGTAAATTACTGGGCGCCACTGTCAGTCTGTCCTCGGGTTACCACCCCCAGAGCAATGGTCAGACCGAGAGAGCCAACCAAGATTTAGAGAGAATGTTGCGATGTGTGATGTCAAAGAATCCTTCCTCCTGGTGCCAACAACTTTCTATGGTGGAGTACGCACACAACTCGTTACCAGTGTCATCTACGGGCCTATCTCCATTTGAGTGTAGCTTAGGGTACCAGCCACCAATTTTTCCTAGTCTGGAATCCGAAGTCGCGGTCCCCTCTGCTCACGCCTTCGTCCAGAGGTGTCACCGTACATGGACCAGAGCCCGTGAGACTCTGCTCCAAGTAGGGGCGCGCACCAAGGTCAAGGCCGATCGCCACCGGTCAAGACCTCCCGTATACGTCGTCGGCTCCAAAGTATGGCTTTCTACCAAGAATATTCCTCTCCATTCCGTTTCGAATAAGTTAGCTCCTAAATTCATTGGCCCGTTTCCTGTCACCAAAGTCATTAGTCCGGTGACAGTCCGACTCAAACTTCATCCTGCGTACAGGAGAATTCATCCCGTGTTCCATGTTTCTAAATTGGAAGATTTAGAAACGGTTCCTCCACTGCCGCGTCTCGTAGACGGGGAACCATCTTATTCGGTAAATCGTATTCTGGACTCGAGACGGAGGGGACGCGGATTTCAGTATTTGGTGGACTGGGAGGGTTACGGTCCGGAGGAGAGAAGTTGGGTACCTGCTAGGGACATATTGGATCAATCCCTTATTGATGATTACAATCAACAGGTAGGTGTTTCTGGGAGCGCCAGGAGGCGTTCCTAGGGGGAGGGGTACTGTCACGGTTGATGAATTCATTGACTCTTCCTTGCTTGTTGTGTGTGTGTGCGTGAGTGTGTGGGCGTGGTCGCTGATTATTCTCCGGGAGAATCAGCGACAGGTGATCCTCAGTTCCCAGTGGCTACTTATACTCACCGTGTGCACTTTGTGTTTGTCAGATCGTTGTTTGTGGATGTTCCCCGATCAGTTCCTGTTCTTCCTCGTCTCCTCGTGTCTCCAGCCTGAGTTCTGTTCGGATTGTTCGTCAATGCAGTTTGTCTTCACGTCGTGTCTTCACCGGGATTTCACCTCACTCATCTGACCATGCCACTCTGAGTTGCCCATGCAAGCCTGCGTTACCGACGCACCCTGAGCTCTCCCTGAGGATCGTGAGATTCATCTGCATTGACTGTGTCTGTTCCCGGTTTCTTCCTACATGTTCTGAGTCTTGTTCACTTGTTGAATAAATACCAGTTTTACTTGCTATTGTCTCCTCGATTACTTGCCGTCACACTGCTCTCCTCACATCTCTCTCTGCAAAAGACAAGTGACTGTAGAAGTACAGTTTATTAATAGTATGTTTACTAATGTAGTTAACTAGAGTTTAATAAATGGAACATTATTGTAAAGTGTTACTGTTTTTTTAATAATTTTTTTATACACCGATTTAGACGTCTTGTGAGCTCAGTGTTGGACAGATCATTTGTTTTAACCATTTATTAAAGTGAATGGTTCAAAGGAGTCATTCGTTTGTGTATCGAACGTGTCATTAGTGGACGTGTAGCCTATGAGAAAGTTAAGAAGGGTGTGTGTAAACATACTCGGCAATAAAGTTATTTCTGATTATCAATTTGATATCCACATTTTCTGTTATTTTTACAATGTGAGTCAATAATCAGAGTCTGATGAATGAATGAGACTTGAAATGTCCATCTTAATGAGGAAGTTAAGAAGGAAATGTTGAGGTTAGTCATGAAGGGTTGCGTCGAGCTGAAAAACATTACAGCAACATCACAATCCTTGAGTTAAAACTGATACAATCCTGATATTGAATTACCATTGAGATGCTACTGTATAGAAGGTCACTGAAAATGCATTGTATAGGAACTGGACATGTAAGCTATGTTTAGGTATATATTTGTATTTGTATTTGAATTTGATTTTGAATTTGAAGAGGAAACAACAGACTTGGGTTCATATTTCCTCATCAGCTTGATGGACATAACTTCTCTATAAACATCACATCTACTGTAAACACACAAATATCATCTTCAGTCAGTCGTGTCGGGTGATTATCACTGTCAGCTTATATCAGGTAAGATCTTTCTGTTCATAACGATTCTCATCAGTCTCTTTAAATCAAACACTGTGGCATGTGTTGATGTGTGATCATGGAAATGTGATTTGAGGTAATTTGTGTAGAATTTTAGTGGAGTAAATTGACAAGGTCAGCACTCTTAAGCCATTTACAGTATTTAGAGAGAAATCTTTATGAATTTCACAAAATGTCAGGTGTGATGTTTTTGGAAACTGCATGTTTGATGATTCATGTATAATCTCTGTCCCCTGTTTAGGTTTACTATGATTTTCCATAATTTCAATAGTTTTTAATTACCCTGAAAGCATTTGAAATCTGAGAATCCTTTCATGCTTTATTGAATTATTCTTTGACAATAAATGATATAATCTCTTTATAACATTTAAATTCATAAATGCAGAGCAGATTTGGTATGTTTGACACAAAGAGGGAAACAAACAGCAGGAATATGCGTCAGTGGCAAAGCTAATTTGTTTTCCTCCAACTGTAAAGGAAACTCTTTTGGATAAAGAGAAACACATCGGACTGTCAGAATTGACGATGACGTCCTCTCTTCAAAAAGGTGAGTATTTTTTCATTTTTTAGTATTTAAAGGTTGGTTCACACTGCCTCAAAAACATGCATGAGAAAAACTGTCGATTTATGAATTTCAATTCAATGCAATACATTTTAATTTGCTTTATTTAAAGGTGCTGTATGTAACTTTTTTTATAAAATGAATCCTTTTTTTATTGCCTGTCTGTGAAGGGGTTGTAATCACACATTACAATGATCCACTTTTCGTGTTTTGCTATTACCTCTGAAGGCCAGTATTCCTATTTTTATGTGAAGTCTCCGGGTCGGATTTTCTGCGAAATCCACCGGATGTGACGTGCATGCGCGCTCCCGAGCCTCTCTCCTTTTTATAAACAGTCTATGCGACGGCACTGCAGCTAACGACATGGAGTCTGATAACACCAAAAAACGACCTGCCTCCAGCACAACACAGACTCCAACACAAACTCCAAAAAAATATAAAAAACAAAACAATAATTTATCTGCTGAAGCTCGTCAGGCCAAACGTCAATCGGATCGACTCAGGACGAAAACACGGATCAACATTGGCAAAGCGTTTGAATTATGGAGAGACCTCCGCTTTGTTTTAGGTAGCCTATAAAAACAGACCCTGAGTTGGCTTTTTTTTTTCTGATAAATTACAAGTTTTCAGATATGCTGAAATAAATAATAGTAAACTGTAATGAAATAGCAAGGTAAAATACAACATACATGAGACATGAAATGAATACAAAAGACTGTTCCATGATAACAAAAAGTAGGTGCTTTAGGATGTAACTTTTATTTTATGTACTAACGTTAGATCTACTGTCTAACGTCACTCATCCCACTACGATCATATTGTTTATAATACACATTTCCAGACACGTTCAGTAGGCCTACAGTAATATTACTTCCTACTGTCTTATTGTTACACTGAAATTGTTCAGTCTAGTTGACTAACCGTTTTCGTTATCATTCATTGACCTATGTTGACATTGCTAATTGTGAAAGATACACGAATAGTTAGTGAAATGCCTGCTAGATAACACCACATGTCGGCAAAATACAGTCAATGTAACGTTATCATGGAGCATTAGTTATACATCAAGCTGATAAAAGTAGCCTATTATGGTAATGTTGCAGTGGGAGTTTACATGAGTTTCCAGCATGTTGTGTGATGCTTTCTCCGTTGTGTTGAAAGTCTCAGTGTGGCCGGTAGTGAGTGCGCGCTCTTGAGTTTGAGCACGAGCACGAGCGCTGTTGTTGCAATGTGAAACATCACCGCTAGAGGCCGCTGGATCCTACATACAGCACCTTTAAAAAAAATATTATAATTAAAATAATAATAAATGTATAAAATAATTTCATAATTATATTTAAATTTTTTAATGTCAGGTTTGATAAGAGCACCGATCTCTGTTATGCTGTGAAAGTATAAATTGTGATTTTTGCTTGTCTTTCTTTTTTTTTTTTTTTTATTGAAAGTTAATATAACACACAAACAGAACCAGAATTTATTTGTTTAATAAATATTCTGCCCAGTCTGGTTATTCTTTCAGGCGTTAATAAGAATGTAATTGTAAATGTAACTGTATATTTGAACCAGAAACTGATTCAGAAGAAGTGAAAGAGTGAATTATATAGGCTTGTCTACAAGTCGATGCATCAGAATGCGTTTTATGTATCATAACGGTAATTAATATGAGCAGCCTTTTTTGCCTTCTAATAATCACCATCCTTACAAAGGCTTTGAACAACTCAGAACGTCCTAAACACCTTGTGAAACTTTTAATGGGTTGATATAATCCCTCTATATTTGTGACAATATCTTGCACTTGACCAAGCTTGAGTCACACACAGACTTCAACATTCAACATGCAAAACACAATGATACAATGATGACTGATCACCTGTGGGCGTGACAACGATGCGATGATGCGAAATGAAGCGTAGTTGTTTTGCGCTGGAGGCGGTCATATGCAAACGACTGATACGTCACTTCGTACCATGACGTCACTTCTTACCTTGGATCCCCAACGAGCTGTAATAAGAGCTTGATTAAATAAATGCTTCTTTAAATCGGGAGAGGACGTCTTAAGCTATGAAACTTGCAGGAAGTTTTAACCTGTTAACCGTTGCCAGTGCGCCTGAAGCATTTTTTTGTTTATTTAGTTCAAAGTTACTATCACATTTAATGTTATACCTTGATAAACTATACATCATTAAAAAGATATAAGACTCAAGTTTCAGTATTTGACCACCATTGTATTCTGAGAAACTTATAGTGACAGTTATTTCTTAATTTGTGTCAGGAGTTATGAAATGAAAAAATGAGTCAATACCTTTAATATGAATTATGCGCGTCATCCGCTTTCATTCATAAAAAAAACGTACTCGGTTACTAACGTAACCTCGGTTCTCTCGTACTTGCGTAATATCTTATGCTAGGGGAACACAGTGTAAAACGCTGTGCGTGCTTGAGATACAACACTAAAGTCCCAAGGGCAGGTGCCCGGGGCTCATACAGTGCCTAATCACACGGGACTCACAGAGAATCCGGGAAGAGGGGCTAGAATAGCATCATTCCTGTAATATAGAGCTCTAATAAGAGCAGATTATATCAAGTGTTCCACACAGCCAGGGCGAACTCGGCCTGGACTGATAAATATGGGGGACTTACGCACTGCCCACAGAAGTATACAGACGATCAGTGATCGACGCTCTAGCAGTTTCAGCATCCTGAGCCGATAGCATCGGGCAGGCAATACTGAAAATTTAGACCGAGAGCAACTTAGCTTGTAAAGCGGGAACCTCGAGGATATAAAACCTTATAAATGTAGACGGGGAGGCCCAGCCTGCCGCCATACAGATATCTTGCAAGGCAATCCCACTAGATCAAGCCCACGACGAGGCCATGCCTCTCGTGGAGTGCGCTTTGACACCTAACGGGCATTGCAGGCCCTTAGATGTATAAGCTAGCGCTATAGCATCAACTATCCATCTGGATAAACTCTGTTTTGACGAGGCTAGTCCCTTAGAACGTCCGCTGAACAAAACAAAGAGCTGCTCCGTCTGTCTGAAAACGGATGCGCGAGACACATAGGCTCTTAACGCCCTGACCGGGCAAAGGAAGCCTGCGTCCCCTTCCTCTTCAGATACCGGCAGGGCCGACAGGGAGATCACCTGTGCCCTAAACGGTGTATTGAGGGATTTAGGAACATATCCGTGCTTTGGTTTGAGTATGACTCTCGAGTCATTAGGTCCAAACTCCATACACGTCGCGCTCACTGAGAGCGCTTGCAAGTCCCCTATGCGCTTCACTGAAGCGAGAGCCAGAAGAAACACTGTTTTGAGAGACAAGTGTTTTAGGTCTATTGATTGTATTGGCTCGAATGGGGCACCTTTCATGGCTTCCAGAACCGTGGAAAGGTCCCAAACGGGAACCAAGGGAGGTCTGGGAGGATTCAGCCTCTTAGCTCCTCTAAGGAAGTGAATGACCAGATCGTTCCTTCCTAATGAGTGGCCAAGCGTTGGTTCAGCGAACGCTGCTATGGCCGCCACATAAACTTTGAGCGTGGATGGGGCTCTGCCCTTATCCAGAAGGAAATGTCCAAAAGGAAAGAACCTCCGACACCCCACAGTGTGAGGCTGAAGTGCCACGCGCTGTACACCAGCTAGTGAACACAGACCATTTTGAGGAATAGAGCCGTCTCGTAGATGGAGCTCTAGCCTGCGTGATCGTGTTTAACACTCCCGCTGGGAGGTTAATAGGTACCCGTTGATGGCCCACACGTGTAGGGACCAAAGCTCCGGGCAAGGATGCCAGATCGAACCGTTTGCCTGCGAGAGGAGATCCCTCTTCACCGGTATCGGCCACGGGGCGGTACTCGTCAGCTGCATCAGGACTGGAAACCAGGCTTGGTTCGTCCATAATGGGGTGACGAGTAGCACCGGGCATCCGTTTTCCCTGATTCGCTCTAACACCTGTGGTAGAAGCGTGACAGGGGGAAATGCATAGAGCGGGCAGCGGGGCCAGACGTGGGCCTGCGCATCCCTGCTCTTGGAGAAAAATTCCTGACAGTGAGCGTTCTCTTGAGACGCAAATAGGTCTATTTTCGCTCTGCCAAATGTCCTCCACAGCAGTTTGACTGTCTGCGGGTGTAAAGACCATTCTCCTGCCGGAAGATTGTTCCTGGACAGTCTGTCTGGTCCCACATTCAGGTGGCCGGGCACATGCGCTGCTCTGAGCGAGCGCAGATTGTGCTGAGCCCAGACCAGGAGGCGTTCCGTAAGCCTGTGAAGGGTTCTGGATCTGATACCTCCTTGGTGATTTATATAAGCCACCACTGACATGTTGTCCGAACGGACCAGGACGTGGTGTCCTATTATATGGGGACAAAAGGGCCTCAGCGCGTTGTCGACTGCCATCATTTCCAGGCAGTTTATGTGTAGAAGCTTCTCCCGTTCTGACCACTGGCTGAAGAACGGTCTGCCCTCTAGCAGCGCTCCCCATCCCGAGGTTGAGGCGTCCGTAGACACCACCTTCACACTCGAGGAAGTCCCCAGGCTTACACCTGATCGGTACCAATCGGTCACTGTCCAAGGTTTCAGAGCTGCGATGCATTTCTGATCGACCTTGAGGCGCAAGAGACCGGAGGTCCACGCTCTGCGCGGAACGCGCGGTTTTAACCAGTACTGCAGCGGGCGCATGCGAAGCAGACCCAGCTGAAGCACTGAAGATGCTGAAGCCATGAGACCCAGCATTTTCTGAAACTTTATGAGCGGGACTAACGTGCCGTGGCGAAAAGTTTCTGTCATGCGCTGGATGCTCAGCCTGCGCTGCGGTGACAGTTGTGCTGTCATAGACAGCGAGTCCAGTTCTGTACCCAGAAAGGATATTTTCGGACTGGGAGACAGCGAACTCTTCGCCCAATTGACTTTGAGACCTAAATTCTCGAGGTGATCGAGTAATATGGTCCTGTGTTCTATGAGCTCTGACTGTGATCGAGCTAGAACCAGCCAATCGTCCAAATAATTCAGCACTTGTATGCCTCGGAGCTTGAGGGGTACGAGCGCTGCATCCATGCACATCGTGAATGCACGAGGTGCCAGGGATAGGCCAAACGGCAGGACTGCGTACTGATATGCCTGGCCCTCGAAGGCGAATCTCAAAAATCGCCTGTGACGTGACGCTATTTGTATTTGAAAATAAGCGTCTTTCAGATCTATCGACATGAACCAGTCCCCTTGGCAAATTTGCAAGAGGATTTTCCTGGTCGTGAGCATTCTGAACCGTCGTTTCAGAAGTGCTTTGTTTAGCCGTCTTAGATCTAGAATGGGTCTGAGACCCCCGTCTTTTTTGGGTACCAGAAAATATCTGCTGTACATGCCCCCTTCGCTCTGAGCCTGTGATAAGGGTTCTATAGCCCCTTTGCTCAGTAACTTCGCTATTTCGGCTCGAAGCAGGTGTGCTGCTTCCTCTTTCACCGTAGTTTCGATTTGCGCCGCTTGGCGTTGCGGGCGTCGACTGAACTGTAGCGAATAGCCTCTTTCTATAATGTTCAGCACCCTCTCTGATACCCCGGGAAGCTCTGCCCACGCTTTCGCGTGAGTGGCTAGGGGTAGAATGATATCTGGGCTCTGATCGCGACCTAGTGGTCGATCTTTATAAAGTAAGTTTGGAGCACAAACATGGTTTTAATCTCATATATTGTCGTGTATTGATGGTGTGCTAAGCTAACATGCTAGCTAGCCCCAGGTGCACCTGCCACCTAGCAGTTATTATTTGATGTTTTTTTTCTAAATAGGAATGCTTACTGAAATGATTCTTTGATACAGTTTCAAATGTAAGTGAGAACTTTGATAAAAGAAATTAGGGTTTGAAACCCTATGAATAGCCTGTGAATAGCCAGTCGTTAGTAACTATAATGCAGGCAAAAGAAATGCATATTTAGAGCCATAACCAGGCTGGAGAGGTGTGAATGTGTGCAGGGGGAGACTGAGACTGAATGGGGCTCGTTTGCACCACAAAACAATAGACAAAAGACTGAATGGATGATTAGATGATGACTAAACATCAGTAGCATTTTTGAGTCTAATCAAAATAAAGTCACATGACATGATCTTGAAAAACATTTAACTAAATACAGAGTTTTAGACTTACCATCTTCAGATTTTAAATATAACATGGTCACACATATGGCTTTAGCTGCAGTGCATTTCTAGATTGCTACAGTGCCAACTTCAATTTAATTTTCATGAAGATGTTTCATAAAAATACATTTCTAATAACTTTACAAAATTTTGAAGCTATTTATAACCATTTTTTTTTCATTATGACAATAATTAATTCTACATTTACAATAAACTGCCAGGTGTCAGCTTTCAAATGAGATCATACTTGTGTTTTTAGTGCAAAGGGTTCATGAACTGTATCTGTTTCAGTCTGGGTATGTCATTTCTGGGGATTTTTCAAAACTGGGGTTGCAGCTTAACAGGTTAATGGTACAAAGACCTCTTATATAGCATAAGATCAAGGCAAATTTGTCATGTCATGACCCCTTTAAGTATTTGCATATTCAAACCAGACCTGTGACTGACTGGTGTGAAACCTCAATCTGTCTTTAGGTTTTTAGGAAAAAGTTGGATTTTAGTGTGTTAGGTTTTGTTCAGAGAGACAGAAAACATCTGACTTTAATTAATTTAGTTGTTTGTAGTCTAAACATAAAAAGACACAAAATTTGTTTCAACTCTCAACCATCATGGCTGATGTTTGTCCTCTTTTTTTCATGCCAGGTGTTGTACGGTCACTGTTGACTATCATCACTTTAATCCTGTGTAAGTGTAAGCCAGTGGTGTTTGCTTCAAACTCTCGGTTGACCCTGTGAACTGTATTACATTTTTTATACTATTGATTACATATATTTCTCTGTGTTTAGTCATTGTCAAATACGCAGTTGTCTATATAACTAATACACAGTTAATCTGCATTCCTATTACAAGACTCACAGTGTTTTGGGCTGTTGGGAGAAACTACAGAATTTGTGATTTTTATTTGTTATTTTTTTAGGGATTAATTTGGCTTTAGAATGGGGTTGTCGCTCTCATAAATGTAGAAATTTAGAAAATATTTTATACATTTTAAAGTATGATTACTATATATATATCATTGAGATATAACTATCTGTTGAACGAAAAGGACATTTCTCAGTTTTGTTAAACAGTGTAAACTCATGTGTTTCAAATTAAATGTGCTAAACATGCTGAAGATAAATTTACCTGGTTTGTATTTGTGTATTCTGACTTTGATCACATCTTTCTGGTCCTCAGGTTTAACATCCACCACTTCTGCTAAATCAAGAGCAGAAGTTAGTCCGGTTTTGGACTGTGATCTTGATAAAGACACGTACATCTGCACTGGTGCTCAGTATCGCATGCACTGCAACACAACAATGCATCGTTTCTACTACCAGAGATCCCAAAACCAAGACCAGTACCAGTGTACGAATAATAACTGTACCTGTGTTGGTAATAAGGACACCTGTAACTGCTCTATTAGCACTTTGTCCTCCTGCTTCTGTGAGACTTATATCAATAACATCACTAACCCTACATCAGTTAATCCAGTCATAGACCCTGACTGTGAGCTTTATAAAGACACATACGTCTGCACTGGTGCTCAGTACCGCATGTACTGCAACACAACAATGCATGATTTCTCATACCAGAGATATCAAAACCAAGACCAGTACCAATGCTGGAATGGGATCATCAACCTAAATATTTATTTGAAAAAAAATGTATTTGACTTTATGAGTAATGGCTGTAACTGCATTGGTAATAATGACACCTGTACATGCTCTAGTAGCACTTTCTCCTCCTGCTTCTGTGAGACTTACGGTAATATCATTGCTCTCACTACAGCAGTTCCTCCAGTCTATGACTGTGTGCTTTATAATGACACATACATCTGCACTGGTGCTCAATATCGCATGTACTGCAACACAACGATGCAAGATTTCTATTACAACCAAATTGAGCGCCGTTGTAGAAGTAATAACAGTAACTGTGTTGGTAATAATGACACCTGTACATGCTCTAGTAGCACTTTCTCCTCCTGCTTCTGTGAGATTTACGGCAATATCACTGCTCTCACTACAGCAGTTACTCCAGTCTATGACTGTGTGCTTTACAACGACACATCATACATCTGCACTGGTGCTCAGTATCACATGTACTGCAACACAAGTGTACATGATTTATATTACAACAGAAACGAGCACCGCTGTATAAGTGATAACTGTAACTGCCTTGGTAATAAGGACACCTGTACATGTTCCTATAATACTTCATCCTCCTGCTTCTGTACTAATCATAGCTATAGCATCCCTGCAGCAGTTACTCCAGTCTATGACTGTGTGCTTTATAACGACACGTACATCTGCACTGGTGCTCAGTACCGCATGTACTGCAACACAAGAATGCACAGTTTCAACTACCAGAGATATCAGAACCAAAACCAATCTCAGTATGAATGTATGAGTGGTAACTGTGAATGTATTGGTAACAAGGACACCTGTACATGCTCTAGTAGCACTTTCTCCTCCTGCTTCTGTGAGACTTATATCAATAACATCACTAACCCTACATCAGTTACTCCAGTCATAGACCCTGACTGTGAGCTTTATAAAGACACATACGTCTGCACTGGTGCTCAGTATCGCATGCACTGCAACACAACAATGCATCGTTTCTACTACCAGAGATCCCAAAACCAAGACCAGTACCAGTGTACGAATAATAACTGTACCTGTGTTGGTAATAAGGACACCTGTAACTGCTCTATTAGCACTTTGTCCTCCTGCTTCTGTGAGACTTATATCAATAACTTCACTAACCCTACATCAGTTGCTCCAGTCATAGACCCTGACTGTGAGCTTTATAAAGACACATACGTCTGCACTGGTGCTCAGTACCGCATGTACTGCAACACAACAATGCATGATTTCTCATACCAGAGATATCAAAACCAAGACCAGTACCAATGCTGGAATGGGATCATCAACCTAAATATTTATTTGAAAAAAAATGTATTTGACTTTATGAGTAATGGCTGTAACTGCATTGGTAATAATGACACCTGTACATGCTCTAGTAGCACTTTCTCCTCCTGCTTCTGTGAGACTTACGGTAATATCATTGCTCTCACTACAGCAGTTCCTCCAGTCTATGACTGTGTGCTTTACAATGACACGTACATCTGCACTGGTGCTCAATATCGCATGTACTGCAACACAACAATGCAAGATTTCTATTACAACCAAATTGAGCGCCGTTGTAGAAGTAATAACAGTAACTGTGTTGGTAATAATGACACCTGTACATGCTCTAGTAGCACTTTCTCCTCCTGCTTCTGTGAGATTTACGGCAATATCACTGCTCTCACTACAGCAGTTACTCCAGTCTATGACTGTGTGCTTTACAACGACACATCATACATCTGCACTGGTGCTCAGTATCACATGTACTGCAACACAAGTGTACATGATTTATATTACAACAGAAACGAGCACCGCTGTATAAGTGATAACTGTAACTGCCTTGGTAATAAGGACACCTGTACATGTTCCTATAATACTTCATCCTCCTGCTTCTGTACTAATCATAGCTATAGCATCCCTGCAGCAGTTACTCCAGTCTATGACTGTGTGCTTTATAACGACACGTACATCTGCACTGGTGCTCAGTACCGCATGTACTGCAACACAAGAATGCACAGTTTCAACTACCAGAGATATCAGAACCAAAACCAATCTCAGTATGAATGTATGAGTGGTAACTGTGAATGTATTGGTAACAAGGACACCTGTACATGCTCTAGTAGCACTTTCTCCTCCTGCTTCTGTGAGAATAACACCCCGACCAGTCCAACTACCACCCCAACCACACTCAGTCCAACTACTAGCCCAACCACACTCAGTCCAACTACCACCCCAACCACACTCAGTCTAACTACCACCCCAACCACACTCAGTCCAACTACTACCCCAACCACACTCAGTCCAACTACTACCCCAACCACACTCAGTCCAACTACTACCCCAACCACACTCAGTCCAACTACCACCCCAACCACACTCAGTCTAACTACCACCCCAACCACACTCAGTCCAACTACTACCCCAACCACACTCAGTCCAACTACTACCCCAACCACACTCAGTCCAACTACTACCCCAACCACACTCAGTCCAACTACCACCCTAACCACACTCAGTCCAAATACTACCCCAACTACACTCAGTCCAACTACCACCCCAACCACACTCAGTCCAACTACTACCCCAACCACACTCAGTCCAACTACTACCCCAACCACACTCAGTCCAACTACTACAGGTGAGCATATGTAGACTGGAATGTGGTGTTTTATTTTACTGTATTCATGTTTTAATGATAAATTCCCTCATTGCAGTTCTGGATAACATACTGCCAGATCAATGCAAGGTACGCTGATTTTTTTTTTTAATTTTCAAAGTGCACAGAGTCTTTCAGTTTTATTTATAAAGCTCACTTGTGATTTCAGAGTCAGACTTCTGCAGGATGTTTTCAAAATCTTCTTGACAACATAGAGAACATTACAGCTCAAGTGCTCCCTTTGGATGTAAGCTTTAAGAGAGAAATCATAAAATAACCAAATATCAGTAATTTATGATAACAGAACATTTAATGCTGCTTGTCTGGAAGTATTGAAATTCGTTCATAAGTGTTTTTGTATCATAACCAATTAGGTTGTGACTACAATTTTGGATGTGGCTCTTAACACTTCAGAGATTCAATCAGCAGACTCGACGGAACTAGTGACATTTGGAAACCGTGTATTAAAAGCCAGTGAGAAGCTCATATCTTTACTGGTTAAGCCAACAAACACAAATGACAGTGTCAGTTTTACTCTTGACACTGTAGGTAAGTGAAGACGCAACTGTATCTAGAACTACACACAATTTTACATACTAAATATGCTCTAAAGGGTTTGTGAATCAATAATTTTAACTACTATATAGAATTTGATTTATTTGTATATTTAGTAATCCCTTTTTGGATTAAGGTGCAGAATCTGGCTTTTTGCAGATAGGCCTAGTTCCTCATGCATTTCTTGCTATGTTAAAGCTGCAGTCGGCAAGTCTGGCAGATTGGGTAGACTTAGCCAAAATTTTGAATGTTACAACTGTCATGCCCCTCCCCCACTACCAGCGAGCACCCTCCCATTGAGGTCGTGCTTGTCAGTGCGTGTGTACCTGATTTTCTGTGAACACGTCCGTCTCTTCAGCATCGATCAACACCATGGACTCGGAGGTAGGCTGCCCTGGCTAATCTATCCATAGATAGCAATAACCGAGGAATTGGAAACTTGTTAGTAGATTTTCTCTCCACCATCACGCTTCATGCAATCTTCAGGCGAACTTCAGGCGTGTTGTGTTCATGTGATATTGTAACGTGCGCAAGGATGGGGGATCTGTGGCGTGTGCACGACCTGTGATTGACAGTCAGATCTCACACCCCCCTGCGCTGATTGGACCCGATGATCCGGGAGCGGTGGATTTTTGCAAAACAAATATCACGCTCCAGGTGGAGTTAGAAGCTCGTTTTTTTTTTTCTAAAACCACCTTATGTTGTTCTGTCGGATTATAGTGTCGATTTCACTGAATATGATCAAAAAATTTTTGCCGACGGCAGCTTTAAATGTAAAGTAAATAAAAGGAGACACAAGAATTCAGCTGGGCACAAAAAATGCTTCTTTGGACATTGACCTCGTTGGGATTGCAAAGAGTAACAATGGAACAAGTATGTAAAACTTATTTAATAAAAAATCTGACATTCACCACAGTTACTGACAGTGAGCAGACCTACTGTACACTTTCTAAAATTAACTGACAACATTAACAAACGTTTGCCTGCACTTGTTATACAATCACTGATGAACATTTTTTGTTTTAATGAAGGAATTTAAAAAAAATTAAAACATTTTCCTAAAGGGTAGGATAGCATTCTCTAAAAAACATTAATTAAAATCAAACAGTGATCACCATAATGGCTACATAACTTCAAGTGAAACATTTTCAACAAATCATCTACAACATCTAACCTCTGCTTATACTCAAATCTTCAACATCTAAACATCTGTTAATTCTCAATAAGAGCTTCTGTAGACGTCTGACAGAAATAAAGTCAGTCTGGTTAGTAATAATTGAAGTGGATAATGATGTTTGTGGAGTTGGACCTAACAAGTGAACGCATTGATTTTCTTTTTCATTTTTCGTGTTCAGTGTTTTTGTTTCGTTTTCACTCCTGCTTAAGTCAAACTCATGTGCCTTGAGCAGGGAGAATGCTCTCTCGAGGAACATTTAGGAACATTTCTGGATCTCGCCCATCAGACCACCTTCCTGGATAACTGCCTGTGCACGTGTGGCGGCGAGGAGTCCGACATCCAGGACCTTGCACAGGCAGTTATCCGAGGAGGATCATCGAGCAAGCTTCGCGACATATGTGGAGTGGGTGCTGGCGTTCTGTGGACCAGCGTTCACATCCTGGAAGCCGTCAGCCCCATTCCCCATCCAGTGCCCAGTCAGAACCACCTGGACGGCGAAGATCGACGACCTGAGCCCACTGCAGGTAGCATGATGGAGACCGCCTGCGATGAGTGAGCCCGCGCCCTCAAGAGGACAACGTCGTTTAGAGCCCAAGCAGCGCATGCCTGACCAGGTGTGTGTGCCAGCCGAGCCATCCATCGCCAAGGGAGTGATGGTGGCCTTCGAGGGTTCGGATGTGAGCCCTCCGCACCTGGAAGTGAGACCTGTCGCCCAGACTCCCGCACCTGCACTCCTTCCACCCTCGACCTCGCTTCACCTTCGCTGCGTACTCACGGACTGTCTGCTGCTCTCTGGTCCTCCACCCCTTCCGCCCTCAGTCGCTCCAACTCCCCCTCAGACCTCCAGACCCCCGCCTCGCTCTCGGGAGGTCGTCGCTGCAGCTCCGTCGCGGCCTACAGTTTCCTCACCATATCTCCAGTACCTCGGCTCATCAGCTGGGCGGTGGGCTCCATCCTCACCGTTGTCATCCCCCATGGCGGCCCTCATCAGTATTCCTCCATGGCTCCTCCCTCCATCAATGCCGCCGTGGGGCACCACTCTGGCTGTGGCCTGGAGGAATATCCATCAGCCCCTGCTCAAGGCCACCACTTGGCTCACTCCAACTACATCACCACCCTGGACTTTGTTGTTTGTCCTCCTTCCGGTCGTCCGTTCACTTCACTAGTTCAAAATAAACTAGTGATCCACAATGTTACTGTGCAACAACTGCAATGAACAGCAGTTACGTGCAGCAATGTTGTAATGAATATACTGGTTTATTTGCTTATTCAGCTTTTAATGTTTGTTAATAAATTGCTGTTTTTGTGTTGCAGTTGTTGGTCAAGTTTCTTCTTGTAAATTTCAGCGCATTGTGCAGTTATTTGAAACCACTTCAGTAGTGTGTAAATGCATTAACTGTTAGTAAGGACACTGTTTAAAATACTGCACTTCATGTGTGGTAATTTAATAGAATTGCAGAAGGTTCTTGTGTGGTTTACTACAGCTTTCAGTATTGCAGTGATAGCGTGTTCATTTAGACACAGGATTACTGCAGTTTCCAGCGTTGAACACTGTTAAACCTTGCCGTAAAAAATCTGCAGAATTCTGGCAATAACACACATTTTCCCACTAAAACAATAATATACCGTAGAAAATGCATTCTGGGAAATATTTGCAATTTTCGAGAAAGTAGCCCACAGGAATTTAACTAATATAATATTTGCTAATATAGTCCACTTGACAGAGTAAATGAAAACAAATGAGTGAATTGAGACACTGAACACCTGATAAGCAGAATCACTGAAGGACAGAAACAAGAACAGAAAACAGAGAAACAAGAACTACAACTGACTTCCAGCCACACTGAGTGTGAAACCAGTTTACAAACCAGTTTAACATTATTTCTTTCATACATGTACAAACGTTCTTGTTGAGAATTAACAGAGGTTTAGATGTTGATGTTTTATTGAAAATAATAAAGTTTCAGTATTTGCTTTAGTTGAGCTCTTGACTCTTTAAAATTAGTTTTTCTCTGGCTGCTGTGACTGAGTTTGTAAATCACATTTGTTATGGCAAGAGAAAGCCAAGAGGATCACGTGTTTTTGTGACTAATTTTAAAATGTATATTTATTGATCAAAGTATCTCTGTGATTCTACAGCATGAGATCCAGCAATGTTTCAATATTAGTGTGTATATTATTAAGTACAATCAGTTATTTTGAAGGATATTGAAATTATACAGTGCATAAAACATGTTGAACTCCTGTATTATGTAAGTTATGTAAGTAGTTTTGTATGTAAGCTTCTATGTCTGGATCATCACAGGATCATCAGCTGCTGTGGCTTTCATGAGTTATAACACAATGGAGAATCTACTGAAGCCAGACTTCTTCAACACATCAAATGACACGATTAAAACCATGATGTCCACTGTGATCTCAGCTACTCTTCCCAAAACCACCAACACTAAACTCACCAAACCAGTCAACTTCACCCTCAAACACATCAGAGTGAGAGACTGAAATGTGTTTTTGTCCAACCTGAGAACTGATGAACATCTGAAAACATCTAATATTCAGTGTTGTTATATTTTCTGCATGTTCTCTCTTCTTTTTGCAGGAGTTTGACCCCAACGGTTCTCTGTCCTGTGTGTACTGGAATATCAGCGAGTGGATTGTAGATGGTTGTTCTGTTTTAAAGACCAACAGCAGCTACACTGTGTGTTCCTGTGTTCATCTGTCCACATTCGCTCTCATCATGCAAACCAGCCGCCCATCAGATGTGAAAGAACATGTCAGACAGGTAAGATTTATGACGTTGTGTACCAGAAGTTTGGTGGACTAGTCATCCACCAACAGACTAGTTGATTTGAATGGTATAGATATTTGTTTTATCATTATGTTGCCAGTTAACAAAATAAATCAATTGACATTGAAGCACGTTTTAGATTTGCTTTATTATTCTCTATTAACTCAACCAACTGTTTAAATTTTCTTTGTTAAGATCTGCAATGCTGTGAACTGAATGGTTCAACAAATAACAGGTGATAATTTAGTATCACTCAACCTCACACACTACTCAAATTCCCCACCATAATTATACGACCAAGTTTATAAACTCAAAATGAATAGTTCACAAAAAATATCCTCACAGAAAATAAAGTAAAGCCTTATAAAGTGTAAATTTCTCCGAATTACCAATTATTACGAATGTTAGGGCACACTTTTGGGGTGAAACAATACACTTTACACAAACACAAAAATCACTGTCAGCATTTTCATCACGTGCATTCAAACACCACCATTACACAAAAATGAAATATAACACTCATATGATATTATGCACGTCATTCACATTTGTTATTGTTATGCACATACACATTACATTAACGACTTACCAAACTCTTTCATAGAGACTTTTTAATGCCTGTCATGTGCATCGATCAAACATCTTCGATCATCTCGAACTCTAACCACAAAATACACATTATACATGTTACACTTTTAAGAAGGAGGCAACACATTTATTTCTGTACAAAAGACATGAAAAACACAGGTCAAACAAGGAGCACTTTTCTTTGCATGTACATCGCACTTCATCACGTACTGAATGCTACTTCTATTCTGTTATTGTGTGATACCTTAACAGACTATCATAAACAATCACATGTCTGATAGCGCAAATGTCTAAGCAGGTACATAGCACTAGACACATTACTCTTTATACCACACTCAATTCTCAAGAAATACATGCTCTAAATACATAAACATCATAACATAGATCTGAACATGTGCTGTGCCCGCTCTCACATGGCATAAAGGAAAGGTCTGACGAATAACGTCATTAAAGTATCACAAACTCCTTTAACATGAATACAAGCGAATCATGCATTTAAACTCGATAAACATAACCATGTAAATAGCTCTTTAGAATAAATTCACATTATTCTAGCATTGTTAACTGCACATTATTTTAATACTCTTTCTAATCACTGTTTTAATTGTTTTTAATCTTCTATGAAATATGCTAATGAACTGACTATATAACAAACTAGATTTCAACCGATCACCAGTTACTATGTTCTCATAATAAGCTCACAAAATGATTAATAAAAGCATTTTACCACTGAATCTGACTGGAGTTCTTATTAACAGTACATACTGAATGCGCTTTTACATGTAATGGCAGACAAAGTAACGCTAAATGAGGTTAACATGTCTAGGCCTATGTGTAGACTAATCACAGACACGTGTGCCTTATTAACTCAGACTCGTCACTACACACGACTTAATCAATGTTCGTACACATCTATTTGGTTAGTTATCCCTCGTCTCGCACTCAGATCTCGAATATATATCTCTTTAGGCCTTTATTCCTCCTTTTTTGCTCACGTTAAAAGTTACTCGTTTTTCTCTTGAGTTGTTGACACTCTCGTCCGCCATTTTACGTACAACACTCTTAATCACAGTCAAAATTAAACTTTTCTTAACGTCTCAGGCACGAACTATGGCTCTATAAAAATACAATACTGTTGGGCATTACTAGTGTAAAGATTATTGTCAGCTTACCTGTTCAAAAGACATGAAAAACACAGGTCAAACAAGGAGCACTTTTCTTTGCTTGTACACCGCACTTCATCACGTACTGAACTACTTCTATTCTGCTAGTCAGCTACTGATGTGTAGAGTAACGCTTGGCTGCCCCCTGCTGACGAACCTGAGTTTAACCAAAATGAACAGTGCAATCCAGTAATACAAATAAATGTAGCCTAACAATAATGTCTTTACCAAGTTCAAAAATTAAAGGGGGTGCAATTTTATTTGTCCCTTTTGACATCCTCAGTGCTACATACATACACAGGATGAAACGAACAGAGCCTATTACAGCAGATTAAATGATGATCATCACATTTACTCACATAGAACATCGATTAAATCAAGGATTTATTTACTTGACACACGACTGGATTCGTCATCATCAGGGCTCACTTTTCTTAAAGGGATTTCATCTCTTTCTTATAAGTTCAATTACCACCCAGCTACATTTATATGATAAAACATGTATATTATTGTTTTATCTATAATATTTTGCAAGATGGAGATTTTAAGCAGATTAATTAACAGGCGTAACTTCCTGGAGTGAAAACTGTTATGTCCTACAGTCAGAACCCTACCTAAACCCTCAGAGAAGTTCTCTAAATTCACCCTCTTTAAAACATCCTCTACAGCCCTGAAAGCTATTAAATGGCTATTCAAGCAATGCTTTGAAGACAATTGTAGACAAACTTAAGGTCATCTGCTGTGTGAGATGATCCTTTTATGTCCATTTGTGAGGACTGTGATATTTTGTGTAAAGGAGCGGTCACATCAGCGAATTTCGGTAACATTTTGCACTTTGGACAATTGGTAATGTCACTTAACTTGTCTAAAACATTTTAGTTTGGATGTTTTCTCAGAGCGACTCACTGCTGGACCTGTTGAATTTGGTGTGTGTGATCGTGGGGCTGGTGTTCTTCAGTTTGGCCCTGTTGACCTTTGTCCTTTGTCAGTGGAGTCCTGCAGTGAATAATGTGGCTCGAATCAACCTCTGCCTGAGTCTGCTGTTGGCTCACCTTCTGTTCCTGCTCACACAACAGTTCCTGAGCCTCATACACCCTCATCAGGTGAGAATGATGAAGGAGCCCTACAGCTCAGCACAGTCTCACTGAGAATCATCATAACCGTCTCTCATGATCTCCAGGTGTTGTGTGCCGTGATATCAGGTGTGCTGCACTTCCTCTTTCTCTCCGGCTTTGTGTGGATGTTCATTGAAGCTGTGCTGCTCTTCATCTGTGTGAAGAACCTATCACAGATCAGCTCCAAAAAGAGGGAGGTGCTTAGCAGTGGATTCCTGTGTGTGATTGGATATACGGTTGCTCTGGTTGTGGTGGGCGTGTCTGTCGGGTTGCTTCCTGAAGGATACGGCAGCGAACAGTGAGTTATTGTTTTTTTTTTTTTTTTATAACCCAGAAGATAAAAATGCAGTAGTAATTTTTTACACTTTAATATCTGTATTTCAACAGTCAACACCTGAAATATTTTTTTTAGATTTATTAATTCAGTTCTTATTAGGGCTGTCAAAAGATTAATCACGATTAATCCATCCAAAATAAAAGTTTGTGTTTACATAATATATGTGTGTGTACTGTGTATAATAATTTTGTATATATCAATACACACACATGCTTGTATTTATATTTAAGAAAAATGTGTAATTTATATATAAAAAAAATATATTTATATATAATATAAATTAGATATAAATATATACAGTATATGTATGCAAATATTTCTTAAATATATACATGCATGTGTGTGTATTTATATATACAAAATTATTATACACAGTACACACACATATATTATGTAAACACAAACTTTTATTTTGGATGGATTAATCGCGATTAATCTTTTGACAGCCCTAGTTCTTATATTATGTTTCCTCTATACAGTTGCTGGATTCAAAGAGATAAAGGTTTTATCTGGAGTTTTCTGGGTCCTGTTTGTGTCATACTAGCAGTGAGTTCTATTTACAGACATTTCTCATGGGCTGTTATTCCACATTTTTTAGGCCTGTGAGGCGAGGCTACGGTTCGGTTCACGATGATATAATCTCCAGTTCAAGCACCTTATGTTGTGATTGATAGCCTATATTTACTTTATGTATTTAATCCAGGAATGAAAATATTAATGAATTAATGAGCGTTTTGGGGGAAAAAATGAATGGATTTATACCGTTTTGAAAATGTTTTTTTTTTTTTACTTTGAATTGATCATCAACAATATTGTTGTTTGATTTAATAATCACTGTTGCAAGAAGTGCCTAGTTAAGTTTTGTAAATGGAAAAAGTAGGGGCTGCCACAGATTCTGTTTAGTTAGCTCCTTTATTGTTTTTTTCTATAGCCTAGAATAATATAGGTCAAATGCAGCAAGTCAAAAGACCAACTGGACCTTCTTTGCCAGTTTGCTCACATTTCTTTGAAGGATGGCAAAAATATCGCCTGAATATCGATATCTAGATATTGGAAAAAAATATCGAGATATTCATTTTTGTCAATATCTCCCACCCCTACATGCAGAACACCATATATGTTATGAATCTTACACGAAATTCATCTTCATCACAATGTAACTGATGGTAATGTAAAAAAGTGTATCAATGCAACCTGTTTTTAGCTTATATAACTAGCTCGTTAGCGAATCAAAAAATATATATTTTAAATTTACCAATATCAATATGCTAGCTTGATAGTGAGTACTAAAATACATCTTATTTGTTTATATTCATAAGCAATTAGCGTTAGATTTTTTTATTACATGTGATTCTGACATGATGTCACTACGTGCACTGTGCTCCTTCCTCTCTGCTTGTCTCAGGTAAATAATGCTCTTCAGCTCAGCGGTTGGAGTCGCGCGTTCATGTGTTTTGGGGGCGTGGCTTTGGAAGGAGCCCAGAAGGGAGGGGGTGGAGTGAATGGAAATAATGAACTGTCTTTAAAACAGTCGTGAGAGGTCTACAGACACTCGATTTTTATACTTTCTTTTTCAGAGTACTTACATTTTAATTATGTATTGATATGTACATAAAGTTTAAACTAATTTGAAAAATAATTTTTTTAGACCATTCCTACCTACCCTGCCTTTAAGTGATTCATTTAGTGATGATTGAACATTATTGAAGACACCTGATGTTAACAAGCAGAATCACTGAAGGAGAAAATCACAAATTGTAAGTTACCGTTATGACGATCAATGCTTGCTTTAGTTGGACTCTTGACCATTATATATTTATTTTAGATTTTACGTGGCTGTTGTTTCTGAATTATAATCACCAGTTGAACAAAAAAAATATTGATCTGATGGTGTTGGTTATGTTATGACAATCATCATTTGAACTTGATCACTGAACTCATTTAAATCCTTCTTTCTGACTTTGATTTATGTTGTTGGTTACAGCATAACTGTGAATCTGCATAAATGCCCAGAATGTTTTATATAATATAAAGGATTTCTTAAAAGTAAAAAAAAAAAAAAAATCATTCTTTTAGGCACACACAGATGACAAGATTCAGCCTATGCATCTCAACAATGGTGACGAGCATAATATTCATTTAGGAAAAGTAAATTACATAGACAATTCAGATCATAATTTATTCATACCGCAATGCATGATGGGAGCCATTAATGAGTTGTAATTGGTGGCAGCCACTGCAACATGCTTTATTATTGTCACCATTGTTGAGATTCACAGGCTGATTATTGATGTCTGTGTTTTAAATGAATCTATCTGAATGTCTTTTGATCAGAACAATGTTTATTAAATATTTTGAATTATAAGTACTGATAATCATAGGCTGGAAAACCACTAAACTGCTGCTAACAAGTTAAATCAAACTAGCTCAATAAGTTTCCTTTTTCAGATCACAGCATGATTATGTCAAAACATAACCAACACTATAAGGTAACATTTTACTTTGTTCATTTAACTGTTATACATCAATAACAGCAGACAAACAACAGTAAATATTAAAGTAAAGATATAATGGTCTAGAGCCCAACTAAAGCAAACACCCATCACCTTAATGGTAACTTACAATTTGTGATTTTCTTCTTCAGTGATTCTGCTTGTTAACATCAGGTGTCTTCAATAATGCTCAATCATCACTAAATTAATCACTTAATTATCTCCTCAGCCCTAAATGCCGCTTCATCTGAAAGCAGGTGATGGTGATTTACTAATAATCAAGGAACCGGCTTTACTGACGAGATGCGCATAACAATATCGCGATTTTAACCGCCCAGCTCTAGTTACAGCAGTCAGAGAGAGATGAATGGTAAGAAGTCAAGGGACAAGAGACCAACTAAAGCAAATACTGATCTCCATCATGGTGACAACAAAATTTATTATTAACTAAATCTCTGTTAATTCTCAACAAGAACTTTTGTACATGTACGAAAGAAATAATCGTAAACTGGTTTGTAAACTGGTTTCACACTCAGTGTTGCTGGAAGTCAGTTGTAGTTTTTGTGTTTCTCTTTTTTCTGTTCTTGTTTCTCTGTCCTTCAGTGATTCTGCTTATCAGGTGTTCATCAGTTTCTCAATTCACTCACTTATTTTCATTCACTCTGTCAAGGGGACTATATTAGTGAACTAATGTAGGGAATAGTGAATGAGAGTATAGGGTGTGATTGGGAAAACAGCCTCTGAGTGTCGATTTTGAGCACTGTTAATTCACAGTATATTCCTGTAGGCTATTTTTGTTTTAATGGAAAATGGTATGATATTGTCAGAATTTGGTCTTTTTTTACAGCAAGGGTTAACAGTGTACGATAAGGTCCAGTTCTGGTTTATTTCTTTACTCTTGGCTGACATGTGGCATTGCTATGCAGAGGTGTAAAGTCCAGGTTCAGAAAGTAAAAGTCCTCCTCAGTATTTTGTTCCAATCACCTGGATTTGCTAATTCAGCAGGAGAGAGAACTAATTAGTGAAATCAGCTGACTGAGTTCATGGGTGGAATAAACATATGGCAGGACTTTTACTCTTTGGCCCTGGATTACCCATCTCTGAGTTTAGGTTAGTCCTCCTGTTTAAAGGTGTTTGACTCTATCCAGAGTTTCGGAGAGTTTTGTTGTGGGAATGAAAGTATTTTTCTCTGTGTCTGCACTAATAAAGCCACTTCCCGTTTAGTGTTAGCACTATTTAAAAGAAACCATTACTATCGTTCAACCACAGTTTATCTGTGAACACTTGCTGTCAGACATAAGAGCAAATAATGGAATTAGAGGACATTTATGAAAATGTTGAAAATGATGATATTAAGGACATAACTGGACCTCAAACACAGAATCACAGCCAGGACGAAGGAAAAGATCGAAAGTGCAGTAAGTAGAAAGTTTCATTTGAATAGGAAATGCTGTTGTTAACTTTTGAGGAAATGAGAAATGTTACTTATAAATGTAATCTTTTTTCAAAGAACAATAATGTTTCTGCATTTTATGGTATTTATTAACATGAATTTATTTTATTTAACTTTTCAACAAATGTTCTTATTTGCATATTTAACTGTAGATATTCCGCTATCATTATCAAAGAATAAACGTTTTTATTAAAAAGGCCTGTGTATTGTCTAAAGATAAAGGTGGATTTATTTGAGCCTATATTTCTAATAATATGAATTCTAAGTGAATTGGTTGTTAACTGATATGTGTGTGTTTTGTCTCTGTTTGTCAGGAGGACGCAGGTGTTTGGTGTTGATGACAGTGTGTCTCGGGCTCATTTGTGTTCTTCTGCTGGTCTTCATCACACTGTACATCACCATCACAGCAGAGAGAGACCTGTTAAAGAGTTACAAGAACACAGTTGAAGAGTTCAATCACACTATCAACAGCTTACAGGACAAGAACACTGATCTAATGACTGAAAAAGACCAACTGAAGAACAACTTCAACTCTTTGAGTCAGAAGAAACTGGAGTTAGAGACCAGAGTCAATGATCTCAGCGCTGAGAAAAGCCATTTGGAGAACAGAGTCAATGATCTCAATGCTGAGAAAGGCCAGTTACAGAGAAGTTTTGATTCTGTGAGTCAGAAGAAACTGGAGTTGGAGACTGAACTAAGGAAGTTATATGAACAAGGTCAGTACAAATGGATTTATATGTGTATTTGTACTTTACAATGCCATTAATAGATACAATTATTTATGTTTATTGAAAGGAAATGCCAGTTTTTTCTTCATATCCAGTGAGTCGAAGAGCTGGTCTGACAGCAGGCAGTTCTGCAGAGATCGAGGAGCTGATCTGATCATTATCAACACTGAAGAGAAGCAGGTGAGTTCAGTGGCAAATATATCTAGTTTACGGTAATTCTGTTGTGAATGAACATACTTAAATATATTTTGTCATACATAAACAACCAACAAAAAGTCACACCAGAGCCTCATGTTTTATCACTGCTTGGAAAATAAATGCTACAATGATATAACAAACGTCTTTCATATTTTATATGTTCTTGCTGTTGAATATTAATTTTTAATGCTGGTAATTGTCTTTATCTCCTGTCCAACAAATAATACCAGATGAAGATCTAAAATGTAATGATGATTCTCACTGTTTAGTGTTTTTATTTTTTTATTTCTTTCACACACAGAAGTTCATATCTTCATCAGTAAAAGAGATTGTGTGGATTGGTTTGTCTGACATTGTGAACGAGGGCAAAATGAAATGGGTGGATAATTCATCCCTGAAACAAGGGTAAGTGATAAAACACTCAGACAATAACTGTGTATCTTTTGCGTTTGTTTTTAAAAGCATTTTTTTTTTATAGCATGAGTGAGTAAATGCTTTTAGAGCTATTGAGGAACTGAATCTGATTGTATTTCATTCAGGTTTTGGGAAAGTAATGAGCCAAATGACTCGGGTGGAAATGAGGATTGTATTGAACTAAATCCTGCCAAACCCGTCCTGAACAACTGGAATGACATCCCGTGCTCAGCAATGAGAAAATGGATTTGTGAAAAATAACATCCATTCCTTCATCCTCATTATAGCTTGGACTCATATCTTTCAGCTTCATTAGTTCATTAGTAGTCATCTTTTCTGATAGTTGCTGTCAGCGTTTCATAAAATAACTAACTTCAGGATTTCATTTTTTATCAATCTTTTTATGTATTTTTTTAGAACACAAGAGTAAGTATGTTTTTTACTACAATAATAAATAACTGACTATTTTTCTGAAATACTAGAAGACAAATCACAGTAAATGACAAGTTTCCCTGATTCACACTGTTATTCTGATACTGAAAGACTGTAAAACTGCTTTTCAGTTGAATTGGTTCCCTTGAAATAAAATGGTTACTTTTACTTTTACATTATATGCATTGTAAACCCAGAACATTTTTGTTTTCCTTTCATATTACGTTCTTGTGTGTCTGACGAGAGATTTCCTCCAGCCCAGAAGGGGGCAGCAGAGAGCAGGTTTATCAGCGTTTGGACGTCTCAGTGAACTCTGCAGGCTATGGACCCTTTTCATGTTTCTAGGGTTCTCAGTAGCAGAAGCCGTCATAGTAGACTACTGTAGCAGTGAATGGGTAATTTTTATAATTCCATTTGCTCCAATAGCAAAAAAAATAAAAATAAATAAAATACATTTGTGATAGTGTTTCCATGACTTTACTAAAGAGGGAAAAAATATAGAGATTGATTACAGCAGTGAAAGATGTCAAATTTGCTGTCACTCCCTTAGCCATATTATAAACACGCTTGCATTAGCGTTAATTAGTTTCTTTGTCATTTACTGGCATGGTAATATAACACAAAGTATTGCATTATAAATGCACTGTAAAATCTAATCAGCTAGTCTTACTTTATAAAAGCATGCAAACCGGTTGGCTTAAAAAAACGTAGTAAAGTGAAATAGGAATAGTATGTTGTACTGACAAATGCTTAGTATATTTCACTTACACAAGAGTTTTATTCGTGACTTTATTAGTGAATAAAAAAACAACAACATAATAAATCAAACTTAATTGTTACCGTTGTTGTTGTGTTCAGAGGCTGTTCGAAATAAGTCAGTATAAACTGTATATGTTTAAGTGTGTAATGTTTATATGTTTAAAAAAAGTAAGAGCAAGAACTAATACAAACAATAGATGCATATCTGTTAAAGGGGTAAACCTATGGAATAATTGTGATAAGGAATTCAAATTGTGTACACTGTAAAAAAGAATACATTGATTTTATTAGTATCTAATTAATAAAAATGAGGCAACAGATTACAAGCAATATTATTAATTAAATTTAACAAATTAGAATTGAGTAATAATTAATCAAATGAATTCCTTAAAAGTTAACCATTTAAAATAATTAAAATGTACAAAATATCTTTTATTGCCAACATTGAATACACCTGGTGTTAAAGGGGACATATCATGCTAAATGCACTTTTTTAGCCCTTAAATGCATTTTGTTGTATATTTGGAGTGTTTAGAAGTACAGAAAAGATGAAATTATTCTCTTCAGGTGCTTCGTTGATATCTTTATATTCTGTTTTGGTCATATTTTTCAACCGGTTCAGATTTTTCTGTTATCTATGACGTTTTGCGAACTAATACGTCACAGTATTTGCAGTGGAACTGCCAAATAAGGACATTAACTTCCGGCCCAACACTTCGAGCAATCCGCCATTATTATTTATCGCTGCAATTTTGTAGTCCAAGCTGGATGCAGAAGTTACGAGAGGGTAAGTTAAAATGTTCGGTTGTTGGATGTAGTAACCCACACGCTTCATTACACCGTCTAATGTAGATGAACTGCCGCGCTTGTGGCGCATGTTTGACTGAAAGAACGAGCAAAGAGAGAGAGAGAGAGACCCGGTCGCGCGGGCGCTCTCTCTATCTCTCGGAGCCCTACAGTCTATGGTGTAAACATGACTTCACCGTCTCCAAAAGACGCTGTCTTGCTCGCTCTCCCTCGCACATATTAATCAAAATAAATCGACACGGTGGTAAAAGGTCGGAAGACCAAAGTTTCATGTGTAAATACAGTAACATACCATTGCGATACATCCATATGAAGACATTGTTCTGCAGGTTCGTCGTCGTCTACATTTTTATCTCGCTCCGGCTCCGACTCTGGCTCGAACATGTAAGGCTGGCTGGACAAGTCTTCCGTTGTTGACATTTTGTTAATAACGTGTGAATAAAAAGTTTCTGTGCCGCTAGTAATCCTATCTCTGCTATCAAACTACAAAAATGGCCGAACGGGGTGGAGTTGAACCTCTGCAACCTGGAGAGGGGGGCGGGGTATGAAGTGTCTCAATTGTATTTAAAGAGACTGCACCAAAACGGGTTGCTCTGAGAAGCACATCAGAAAAGGGGTAAAAAGGGGGCTTGTGGAGCTATAATAATGACGAATTCAGACCCAAGCATTGCAGTTCCGCTTTATATAGACTACAAATGTATGATTTATATGTAAAAAGGAACAATTTAAAAGCATGATATGTCTCCTTTAACAAGCAGAATCACTGAAGGAGAAAACCATAATTAAAGTCACCATTGTGGAGATCAGTGTGTGTTTTAGTTGGGCGCTTGACCCCTAAATTGTTAACTTTAAGTTTTGTTCGGCTGCTGTACATGAGTTATAACAGCCAGATGAACAAATAGAAAAGGTGATCTGATGGTGTTGGTTGTGTTTTAACATAATCATTATTTCACAATCATTTGACCTGAATAACTGAACTCATATAGAGTCCAATTCATGAGCTAAGTTAACTTTATTAATTACAGCAGTATAATATTTTTAGCCTTTTCAATGAAATCCAAATGATCAAATCAATAATAAAAAAAAAAAAAGAAAAAAAAAAAAATCTATATATATATATTTTTTTTTTAGGCACACACACACACACACACACACACACACACATCAAGGTTTTGCGTATGAATCTCAGCAATGGTGACGAACAGATCACCTCTGAACATAAGCTCATTATTTATTCATACCACAATGCATGATGGGAGCCATGAATGAGTTTTGATTGGTGGCACCCAGAATGCACTGCAACATGCTTTATAAATGTCACCATTGTTGAGATTCACAGGCTGATTATTGATGTCTGTGTGTCTCCCTTTTATGTAAGAGAAACTTTTTAGAAATTATTTGTCTTACATTGTAAAAGTTAAAAAATATTATGCCGTACAAGGCCAGTGCTGCTATAGTTAATAAAGTAAACCTAACTCATAAATTGCACTATATGAGGTTCAGTGATTCAGGTCAAATGATTGTGAAATAATGATTATGTTAAAACACAACCAACGCCATTACATCAACTTTTCTCTTTGTTCATCTGGCTGTTATAACTCATGTACAGCAGCCAAACAAAACTTAAAGTTAATGATTTAAGGGTCAAGAGCCCAACTAAAACACACACTGATCTCCACAATGGTGACTTTAATTATGGTTTTCTCCTTCAGTGATTCTGCTTGTTAACACCAGGTGTCTTCAATGTTGGCAATAAAAGATATTTTGTAAATTTTACTCATTTTAAATGGTTAACTTTTAAGGAATTCATTTGATTAATTATTACTCAATTCTAATTTGTAAAATTTAATTAATAATATTGCTTGTAATCTGTTGCCTCATTTTTATTATTTAGATACTAATAAAATCAATGTATTCTTTTTTACAGTGTACTTCACTCTGTAAATTCAAGAAAATGTTTAAAAACAAGGTGATAAATAATTATATAACTCAATATGAATAATTTGTGTACGTCATATGTAAACTATTGAAATAATATCTGATATGTGTTCCTTTGTAATCATCTTGGAAATTGTCTTATGTAACTGTTTGTTTATTTTGAATGGATCAAATCCAGAGAGGAAGTGATGCTCATTAAATAACTATGTATAAAGGCACACGGCAAAATCCCCAGTGTTAAATTAACACTGCTCAGTGTTTATATAATCCACACTCAGAGTGTTATAAGTAACACTGAAGCAGTGTTGAAGTTAAAGAGATAATTATGTGATTAATTGAGTGATGATTGAGCATTATTGAAGACACCTGATGTTAACAAGCAGAATCACTGAAGGAGAAAAATCACAATTTTAAGTCACCATTATGGTGATCAGGGTTTGCTTTAGTTGGGCTCTTGACCCGTACATTTTTAACTTAAGAATTAGTTTGGCTGTTGTAATTGAGTGATAACTGCCAGATGAACAAAGACAAATGTGATCTGGTGTTGTTGGTTATATTTAAACATAATCTTTTTTTGACCTGAATCACTGAACTCATTTGGAGCCTAATCTCGAAGTTAGATTTACTTTATTGATTATAATGGCACTGTTCTTCCAGAGTGTAATTATTATTTATTTTTTTAGCATTTTCAATGTAATCCATTTAACTCCATTAATGAGTGCCATATTTAATTTAAATGTTTATATCAGATGTAAAACATAGTTTAAACATTATTTTGTTTATTTAAACTGTTATTGTGAACATGCACTGCATTTATGATCAGGACTCACAATGTAAGATTTACAGTTTTCCTTCATCTGCAGTTAGATATATATGCTACATGCAGTCAGTTTCACTAAACGGCCAAATGCGCTCGCTGGCATGGGCTTTAAGAAGGGATGGATATTTGCTTCAAGTGATAAGCTTGGTGAGTGAAATTATATTTGTATTATCTTGCTGTATAGGTATAATTTTCTTAAAATGTTCTGTCTAAAAGTGACCAAAAAAACATTTAACTCCAGCTCACCATCGGTGTCGCCAAACTGTCCAAAATATTTGTATGCATGGTGTTTTATGGTGCTTAATTTAACCCCTTGTTTGGGTCTTAAATATAGACACCTTCTACCTTATTTTGTTTATTCTCAGGTTAGGTAAAGTCAGTCCAATTCGTTCTAAACAATAAGTATATAAATTTCCATACTTACAATTCAGTCGAAAGACTGCTCCATGGTTTAGTTCAGCTCAATATTTGGTAAAACAGAGACTTAAGGCAGGCGAGCTTCTTAATTTCAATTAAATGTAATTTTTTATTAAATACAGGTTAACTAGTTTACATAAAAGGTACTTATATATAAAATAAAAATAAAAGCAAATCCAAACCAAATAATTTACAAGCTTTCATCTTCATGAGGCGCAATGGCAAGGCATCTAACACCGGAGAGGCCGTCCTTGGTGAAACAGCGTCTAACTTTGACATTCTTTACAATACTTTTTATAGTCCACACGCCCTACGCACAGGTTCAGTCCTTTACAGACAATCTGTCCAATCCGAAGTCTTGAACTGTCCTCCGTTCTGGAAACCCCCTTCTAAACTCTCTATATAAAGCTCTTTCCTTTGTTCTCCTTTGTTTGCTGCTCTGGACCCTCTGCCTTTCTCCTGCGTCTCATGCTCCTCATCAAATGGGTAATGCTTGCCATTTCTACTTTGCAAAGTTACATGCTTTTTACTACTTAATGTTACTTCTATCTATTGATTAAATGCTTTAACATGAGTACATTATTGTCGTTTCTTGCATGCATTATTACAATAAAAAGTTTATTACAAAAACAAGTTGCAGTGTCTGTTCTTAATAAACCAGATTCACAAATAAAAGACTTTTACAAAACCATCTCCATTGTCTTTCTTAATAAAACAATTTCACAATAAAGGCTTTTACCAAACAAGTTGTACTGTCTTGTTCTTAATAAACCAGTTTCCAATAAAAGGACTTTTACAAAAACAAGTTGCATCGTCTCATTCTTAATAAACCATTTGTATTGTCTCTTCCTAATGAAACAGATTCCAATAAAAACCTCTTACAAAACAAGTTACAGTGTCTTTTCTTATACAACACTCTATTCTAATAGGTTATATAGTTAGTAACATACATACTTTATATATGAGAATCACAGATTAATACAGAATAAATTGCATTCATATTTCATTTCTAAAACTACATTGGTGATTAATATCATATCAGCCCATGTATATGAGGCATAATAAAAGAATAAATTGCATGTTTAACAATGGTCAGAGTATGCATGCAGGTACACACATTTTTTATAAATCACAGCTTATGTATAGCCTTTCAGGGCATGTTTTGTGCGTAAGCAACGGTTATAAATGAGGCCCCTGAGCCACTCTTGTGGGTTTGCTTCTGTTACAATTTAAAACCGTAGAAGTGTAAACACATGCCAGTAGGGCTGGGCGATTTAAATCGCGATATTGTTATGCGCATCTCGTCAGTAAAGCCGGTTCCTTGATTAGTAGTAAATCGCCATCACCTGCTTTCAGATGGAGCGGCATTTACTACAAAGAACCGTAGTTGACTGACAAGCTGAGCCATATCACATCAATATCGCGGATGTATCGCCAGCGATAATTAATGCGATATGGCTCAGCTTGTCAGTTAACTACGGCTCTTTGTACACAGCAAAAACTCCAGTGTTAAATTAACACTCCTGGGAGTATATGAGTCCACACTCAAGAGTGTTGAAGTTAATGAGATAATTAAGTGATTAATTTAGTGATGATTGAACATTATTGAAGACACCTGATGTTAACAAGCAGAATCACTGAAGGAGAAAATCACAAATTGTAAGTTACCGTTATGACCAGGGACGTGCACAGACATTTTGAGGGGCAGGGGCTCAAGTGAAATAAAGGGCACTTCTCATAATTACGTATTTTTTTCTTTTTTTAAACAAAAAAGTATATATATTAACGCAACTCTGACTTCCTTTAAAAAAAAATTCATTTAAAAAGTTAATTAATTTTATCTTCCTCAAACCTAAATAGCATCAAGCAGAGGGGCGTGTTTTACTAATAATTTGTTTATTTTTGCACAAGGCACTACATAGTTTTAATTATTTTGGTGTTATCAGAATACATAACACTTTAAAATTAAACTTAATAATTGAGTAAAAATTCAATAAAAGCCAATGTCATGTATGTATTTGTGGTTGTATGGAATACTATTTTATAAAGGTTTAGAGGAAATAAAAAAGTTTAATTACTCATAAATAAAAAGTTAATTTATAAATATTGTTATTTTTAAAGTTTAATGTTAACTTATTTCTACTCAGTTTTATTTATTAATGTACCAGATGCAGTTACTCAGATTTACTACATTTTTTAGAGTGTATCCTCCATCTGTTTGCATCTGTAGATTTCTTCTAAATTCACCAATTTAGATTTCTAAATTTCAGGGGGAAAGACTCTTGATATAAGTCATTAACTGGGGACGTTCTGTATGCAAATTAGGCGTCAACTAGTTAAAATGCGCACATTTGCATCTAATTGACAGGGCAATGCAGGTAAATAGGATAAACAAAATAACTAAATCATATCACCTGGTGTTGATATATGCTTATTTTATTAACTTATTTTATTACAGGGCTTGGTTGAATTCCAATGTAGAATGCGGTCTGTTAACAGACCGCTGTGCGGAGTATAACCATATAACAGACCGTTGCCATGAAAAACAGAGCGTTGCTATGGACTCACAGGATTCTAACCGTAGAGACTATAATTTTCTTTAGCGGAAGCTAATCGGGTTTAACAATCGGGGGAGAGGGAGCGCTTCAGAACTCTTGACCTGATATTTAGATAGGCCTACTATTCTTCAATAAATTTGTTTGACAGGGAAGCTGTGCGCAAACAGAAATATATATTATTTTTCAAAAAAAAAAAAAAAAAGCACCCCAGAAAAAAGGGCACTTTCTCTCCAGGAATAAAAAGGGCAGGTGCTCAAGCCCCCTTTGATGTCTATGTGTGCACGTGCCTGGTTATGACGATCAATGGTTGCTTTAGTTGGACTCTTGACCCATATATTATTAACTTTAGATTTTGTTTGTCTGTTATTTCTGAATTATAATCACCAGTTGAACAAAGAAAAAAGTGATCTGATGGTGTTGGTTATGTTATGACAATCATCATTTGAACACAGAACTCATTAAAATCCTTCTTTCTGACTTCGATTTATGTTGTTGGTTACAGCATAACTGTGAATCTGCATAAATGCCCAGAATTTTTTATATAATATAAAGGATATCTTAAAAGTTGTTTTAAAAAAAAAAATCATTATTTTAGGCACACAAAGATGTCAAGATTCAGTCTATCCCACATAGCAACATTGTGTCGGCCCAGATCCGGCCCACATCTGGCACACATGGAAAGATGATCTGGCCCACATGCAGCGTGGAATTACGGCACTTGGGTGGGCCACTCCTGTTTGCCAGATCTGGGCCACAAGCAGGCCATAGCAATGCCACATCTCAGCCAAGAGCAAAGAAATAAACCAGAACTGGAGGATTAAACAACTCCACAAACAGCATTACCAGCTTCACTTATTACCAACCAGACTGACTTTATTTCTGTCAGACATCTACATAAGTTTTTATTGAGAATTAACAGAGGTTTAACTCTAATGTGTTTCATTTAAAGTCACCATTACAGTGAATAGTGTTTCCATTAGTTGGGCTCTTAACTCTTATTATATCTTTTGTTTTCTTTGGCCGCTGTGACAGTGTGTTTGTCAAACACATTTGCAGCAGCAAAGAAAGCTAAAGTGAAATGAGATCAGGTGATGATGGTTACCTGTTGATGGTTTTATAATCATCATGAAATAACCTGTTTCACTGAGATAATTTGAATCTAAAAATTGTGTTGTACCATTAATACGTTCTCGTCACAAACCCTGTGTTTCTGCAGCATGAGGTCCAGCAATATTATAACAATCAGTTAGAAGACTTTAACAAACATGAGCACGAATCATTACTGTTCGATGACACACACAGACATCAATAATCTACGTATGAATCTCAACAATGGTGAGAATCAAAAGTACTTTGCTGCAATGCATGCTGGGTACCATCATTGTACAAAACTCCCAGCATGCATTGCAACATGAATAAATTATGCAGCTGAATTGTCCTATTAATTTGTTTAATTCTAAATATGTGCTTTTATTTTTTGCTGTTGTTTTTGTTTTGGCATTTAGTAGCTTTTCAGTGATGTTCTGAATTAATCTAAAAAAAAAAAAATATTGTCACCCTTGTTGAGATTCATGTGCTGATTTTTGATATCTAAGTGTGTCACCATGGATTTTTTTTCGTGCTCATGTTTGTTAAAGTCTTCTAACTGATTGTTATAATATTGCTGGACCTCACGCTGCAGTAACACAGGGTTTGTGATGAGAATATATTAATGGTACAACACAATTGTGAGATTCAAATTATCTCAGTGAAACAGGTTATTTCATGATGATTATAAAACCATCAACAGGTAACCATCATCACCTGATCTCATTTCACTTGAGCTTTCTTTGCTGCTGCAAATATTTTTGACAAACACTCTGTCACAGCAGCCAAAGAAGACAATAGATATAATAAGAGTTAAGAGCCCAACTAATGGAAACACTATTCACTGTAATGGTGACTTTAAATGAAACACATTATAGTTAAACCTCTGTTAATTCTCAATAAAAACTTATGTAGACGTCTGACAGAAATAAAGTCAGTCTGGTTGGTAATAACTGAAGCTGGTAAAGCTGTTTGTGGAGTTGTTTAATCCTCCAGTTCTGGTTTATTTCTTTGCTCTTGGCTGAGATGTGGCATTGCTATGGCCTGCTTGTGGCCCAGATCTGGCAAACAGGAGTGGCCCACCCAAGTGCCGTAATTCCACGCTGCATGTGGGCCAGATCATCTTTTCACGTGTACCAGATGTGGGCCGGATCTGGGCCGAAACAATGTTGCTATGTGGGTATTATGTTAGTAATGAATGCATATACACTTGTGAATAACTTGCATATACATATAAACTTGACGCACGCATACACCTATAAATACTCGCATATAAACTTCCATGCATATAAACCTATAAACACTCGCACATACATATACACTCGCTGCACGCAGACACACCTATAAACACTCGCACATACATATAAACTCGATGAGCGCATACACATCCATAAAACACTCACGCATACATACAAAATAAAACGTGGATGCATGCTTTAGTTGTGTATATGTATATGCGAGTGATTTCATATGTGGATGTGCGTGAACTTTTCAGTGTAACCGGAAGGCATTTCAGTGCAAACGGAAGGCATTTCAGTGTAACCGGAAGGCATTTCAGTGCAACCGGAAGGCATTTCAGTGTAACCGGAAGGCATTTCAGTGCAAAGTAAGGCATTTCAGTGTAACCGGAAGGCATTTCAGTGCAACCGGATAACTTGTAGCTAACGTGAGCTGTTTTAGGGTTATTATGTGGTAGCTTTATGTAGAATGCTAAATCCCACTGCTATATGCAAGGTACGATTAAATTAAATTGTACATTGTATATGTAAATTGTGTATATTCTATAGCTAATATTTAGAATCTCAAGTTGCGTTAATAGCAGAGGAGAAAGACCGCAGAATTTAAAAATACTACTGTTATTGTGTCACGAAATGTACTTTTAAGAGTTTTTCAGTCGAGAATGTAGTTGTTTTAATCTCAAATATGTTGTTTGTTTAGCATACAGACAGCGCCTATTTAAAGGGTAAGTTCGGTATTTTACACTTAAAGCCCTGTTTACAGATCGTTTCTGGTGAAATAGAACGGTTAAGATTAAAATTTGGACACATGCTGCTGTCCCGAGAATTTTAGGTTTATTTCGCTTTCCCCAAAACCTCTAGAATGGGTGTATAGGTGCACTCGAACAATCCTTCATAAAACGCATTAAACTTTCGTTTACAAAGACATGAAACTCACAGTCAATGGAGTTGGACAAAAACTACGATAAAACCTGCACTGTTAACCCTTGCTGTAAAAAAAGGCCAAATTCTGACAATATCATACCATTTTCCATTAAAACTGTAATATACCGTAGAAAACAAAACTAGCCTACAGGAATATACTGTGAATTAACATTGCTCAAAATCGACACTCAGAGGCTGTTTTCCCAAACACACCCTATACCCTCATTCACTATTCCCTACATTAGTTCACTAATATAGTCCACTTGACAGAGTGAATGAAAAGAAGTGAGTGAATTGAGACATTGATGAAAACCTGATAAGCAGAATCACTGAAGGACAGAGAACCAAGAACAGAAAAAAGAGAAACACAAGAACTACAACTGACTTCCAGCCACACTGAGTGTGAAACCAGTTTACGATTATTTCTTTCATACATGTACAAAAGTTCTTGTTGAGAATTAACAAAGATATAGTTAATAATAAAGTTTGTTGTCACCATGATGGAGATCAGTATTTGCTTTAGTTGGTCTCTTGTCCCTGGACTTCTTACCATTCATCTCTCTCTGACTGCTGTAACAGTGAGTTTATAAAACACATTTGTTATGGCAAGAAAGAGCCAAGAGGAAGATGACCAGGTGTTTTTTTGGCTTTTGTGATAATGTCACAATCATCCTGGACACGTCTCACGTGACATTAGCCTAATCCAAAATATTTCTGTGTCATTTCCTCCTTTCTTATCAACAAGTGGATTTACAGCCGGAGGAAACGCAGCTTTTTGATATAAAAATTTTCTTGTTCCCGAATACAAATATTTTTTTAAGTATTTGTTCGAAATAAGTATTCGTAAAAAACACATTATTTGTGCCTTTCCGAATACCGTATTCGGGTTCGGCTCCACCCCTAATATATATATATATATATATTTTTTTTTTTATTATTGCTTTGGATTTCATTGAAAAGGCTAAAATTCATATATATATATATATATTTTTTTTTTATTATTGATTTGGATTTCATTGAAAAGGCTAAAAATATTATACTGCTGTAATTAATAAAGTTAACTTAACTCATAAATTGGACTCTATATGAGTTCAGTGATTCAGGTCTAATGATTGTGAAATAATAATTATTTATGTTAAATCACAACCAACACCATCAGATCACCTTTTCTCTTTGTTCATCTGGCTGTTATAACTCATGTACAGCAGCCAAACAAAACTTAAAGTTAATAATTTAAGGGTCAAGCGCCCAACTAAAACACACACTGATCTCCACAATGGTAACTTTAATTATGGTTTTCTCCTTCAGTGATTCTGCTTGTTAACACCAGGTGTCTTCAATGTTGGCAATAAAAGATATTTTGTACATTTTACTCCTTTTAAATGGTTAACTTTTAAGGAATTCATTTGATTAATTATTACTCAATTCTAATTTGTTAAATTTAATTAATAATATTGCTTGTAATCTGTTGCCTCATTTTTATTAATTAGATATTAATAAAATCAATGTATTCTTTTTTTACAGTGCAGTATCACAAAAGAACATTTTGATAGATAACAAAAAAAATTACTTATATTTATACAGCCCCTTCAAGTTTTAAATGAACACAAAATGCAATGTAAATAAATACAAAGCAGTTCCTTACTTTATGGCTTTTTCTGCCTCTCTTTCTTGTCCTTGGGCAAATTTGCATTAAGGAAGACAAGAGTTCTGACCTTTTTGGGCTTAAGGCGACTTCTCCTCTCTGAGATTATCTGTCCAGTTTTCGAGAATATTCTCTCAGAGGGAACTGATGTCGCCACAACACAAAGCTTCTTGGCCATCAGCTTGCTAAGCCTGGGGTAAACAGGGGCTCGACTCTCCCACCACTTGAGGGGATCCTCATGTGTTGGAAGAAGAGGCTCCTCCAGGTAGGCTCGCACCTCCATGACAGCATCGGCGGTTGGATTCCTGGCTTCCACTGTTCCAGCTACCTGCTCATAGGGGTGGGAGATATAACAATGGGAGATACCATTTTTATGTGATTAGATTAGATTAAATTAGATTCAACTTTTGTCATTACACAGTGTAAGAGAACAGAGTAATGAAATGCAGTTTAGCATTTAATTAGAAGTGACAATAGTAGTTGCATATGTACAGTATGTGCAGTATGTACAGATTAAATGCAGTGATTTACAGCTAGTGGAAGTTTTAGACTGAGAAATCAGACTGATTTCATTCTAGAGATTTTTAGAGAAAAAAATGTGAATTATTGTTGCCACCCTTACTTCCTCATGGAAATAGCTCCAAACTATTGATCCAGCACCACTGCCTGCTCCTTCCAGTCCTTCCACAGCTGGTTGCTGTTGGATGGGTGTGCCACTGCTAATTCTTGCTGCTGCAGTTGACAGCCTTTGAAACGTCTCATCTGCTGTTTTGCCATCAGGGAAGGCCATCCTCTTAAAACGCGGGTCAAGTGCAGCAGTCTCTGCTAGTATGTGGTTGGCATGAATCCTGTGGAATCGCGATGACATACTCGCACACAGACTGTCGATCACACCTTGCGCTGCTGCTGTTGTATTGTTTCGCCGGAAATCAGCGGTGGCTCTTTGAAGTCCCCTGGCCAGCACTATGACCTTCAAGGCTGTCAAGTAGCTGGTGAAAAAAAAAAAAAAAAAAAAAAAAACACTTTAATGTTACAATTTTAAAGCTGAAACAATGATAAATATTACAATGTATTAAACAGTTGTGGTATCAAATATCCATATTTTTTTTATCAGGAAATTGGCATGCAGGCTACAGAAATCTACTGACAATGATATATACTCCAGTGTATTACACAGATTTCTAATATGGTATAAAATATTCATAATTTACTATCAGGTACTATGCATGCATGCTAAAGAACCCAGTGGGCATTTGATGTCAATTTAACATCAATATGACATCAAATTGATGTCAAAATTACATCAAGAAATTGGTCAAAAATGAAAGTCAAATTGACGTCAAAGTGTCGATGTCAATTTGATGTCAAGATTTTGACCTCTGCTGATGTCATTTTGCCAAACAAAAAGGTGAAATGCATGACCGTACACTTATCACCAGCTTCACTTAAACTAACCAGATTTACTTTATTTAATTTCCAGTTTAATGCAATCATATTTTGTATTTTAAAGTCACCATGATGGTGGTTAGCGTTTGCTTTAGTTGTGCTCTTGACCCTTGACTCTTTAATATAAAAATTTATCTGGCTGCTTTAATTGTGTGTTTATAAAGCACAATTGTTGTAGCCATCAGATACTGAGATCAGGTGATGTTGGCTGTTTATTGATGAAGTCATCATGTAACTGCCTGAATGCCTGATTATGTTCAGTGTCTAATGCTTTGATTATATAGGACTTGTGGTTTAAAAGCGGTTTTATTCATGATTGAAGTAATTTGATTCTACAGCATATTTATCAGTGTTGTTTATCAAATAATGTACTTGGTTTTTAATAACTATTTTGTACACAAAAACCTTTCATCTATGGCATTACTTAGACGCACACAGACATCAAGAAACAGCATATGAATCTCAACAATGGTGACAATCAAACAAAATATCCAGATAATCAGATCAACTACAGCTGCATAATGTATTAATGTCGCAATGCATGCTGGGAGATATGGGTGAGTTTTGATTGGTGGTTCCCAGCATGCACTGCAGCATGAAGCATTTCATTGATTGTCACCATTGTTGAGAGTCATACACTGATTCTTGATAGCTAAGTAACAATGTTGAGTTTAATGCATTAAATGTTTTTTAAAATCCTTTATTAATTTAAAAAAACGTTATTCTCATGCTGTTAAATTAAATGGCTTCTATTATAATACAACATTAAAATCACAAGTCCTATATAACCAAACATTAGACACTGAATAAGATCAGCGATTCAGGAAATTACATGATGATATTGTCATCATCTTCAATAAACCACCAACATCTCCTGATCTCATGGCTTTTTTAGCTACAACAGTTGTGCTTTATAAACACACAGTTATAGCAGCCAGAGAAAATTTTATATTAAAGAGTCAAGGGCCAAGAGCACAACTAAAGCAAACGCTAACCACCATCATGGTGTCATCAAAATATGTTTAGTATATTTTAAACTATTTAAATATTATATTTATTGAAACCGGAAATTAAATAAAGTAAATATGGTTAGTTTAAGTGAAGCTGGTGATAAGTGTACGGCCATGCATTTCACCTTTTTGTTTGGCAAAATGACATCAGCAGAGGTCAAATCTTGACATCAAATTGACATCAACACTTTGACATCAATTTGACTTTCATTTTTGACCAATTTCTTGACGTAATTTTGACATCAAGATGCCCGCTGGGAAATATACTGCTGTGCAACTGAGCTACATACCTTTCTGCACTGAGTTCCACAGTGACTTCCTCAAATGGTTGCAAGATTGTGCACATTTCTTGCACTGTGGTCCATTCCTCCTGGGACAGGTGGCGGACAGGTGCATTGGTGACGGCCAGGGTGGAGATTATGGCATTTTTACTGGCAATAAAGCTTTTCAACATGTAGTAGGTGGAATTCCACCTTGTGGGACAATCCTGTTTCGGTCGGAGCTCCTCCATCTTCATTTGTAGTTGAGTTTCCTTCAGTTTTTGTGCCCCCACGGTGCTTCTGTGAAAGTATTCCACTGCCTCTTTCACCTTATCAATGATGGGCTTTGAAGCTTGCAGGGCATCTCTTACCACCAGGTTAATAGTATGGGCCAGGCATGGTAGGTGCATCCATCCAATGGTTTTTATAGCCTTAGTAACATTTGCCGCATTATCAGTTAGGCAGCACACTACTTTCTTGTCCACCCCCCACTCTGCTGCAACACTAAGCAGCTGTTGTGCAAGGTTGTCTGCTGTGTGCCGCTCACTGACTTCAAAACAGTCCAGGAGGCAGGAGGCCACACGGAAATCCTCGATAAAATGGCAGGTTACAGACATATATGATGCTGTCGTTCTTGAAGTCCAACAGTCTGTGGTTAAACAGACAGCTGGTACTTTTGACACCCTTCTCTTCAAAGATGCTGTCTCCCTGTCATACATATCCGTGACCTTCTGGGCTAGTGCCTTCCTACTTGGAGGAATGTAGGAGGGGTTGAGCGCCTGTGAATATTTTTTGAATCCTGTGTCCTCCACTGTTGAGAAAGGCTGGAAGTCAGTGGCTATCATCTTTGCCAGCTCTTCGTCTATTTTCTCCTGTCTTAATGGGGTCAAGACAGAAGGTAAATATTGACTGATGGATGTCTGCTTTCTTTTTGGTCATGCCTGGCCAGGCGATGTGGTGGGCCCAGTGGGGTCAGAGGCTGCTGTGGCTGCAGTTGCACTTGATGTGGAGGCAGAGGAGGCAATGGACACATCAGTGTCACTGTTGTTGTCTGAGTCTGGCTCTGCTCTCAAACCAGTGACCTGCAGTGTTGGGTGTTGAGTCTTCAAATGCCTGTGTAAATTATTTGTTGACCCAGACTTAAATGAAATGACTTTTTGACAAATGCTGCATTTAGCCTTACTGTTTTCTTCGCGAGAAAAGTGCACCCAAATGCTGCTCCTTTTCCTCTGGCTCATTTTCAGACGTGTCACGTGTGTGTCTTCTTCCTTCGAACGACCCGCTATTACTGACGTACTGACAGAGAGGCACTCGCACGTGTTTTTTTTTGTTTGTTTTTTATCTGGAGTAAGCATGTGACGGCAGCGTGCACACGTCATGGCTCCGCTCCTCCAATGACAGAGGCACGTAGGGTTTTGGTGAAGGATGCGTGCACAACTATCATCATGCTGTTAGGCAGTAGCGCCCCTCCCCCTATAACTGTTCTGTCTCGCGGAGGAGCTAATTTGTGTGCATCTGTGTGAAACACGCATAGGAAAAAAAGAACGACAGAAAGAACGGCTCCCCTCCAGCCGCGACTCGGCTCCCATCGTTCATGTTTATGAGCCGTTCAAAAGAATCGGTTCGTTCGCGAACGTCACAACTCTAGTGATCAGAGAGGAACAGAAACATCAGATTCAGGCACTTTCTGCTGTTTCCTGCATCATCAATACAAAGGTCCAGTTTGGCCTGTTTAGGGGTGTTTGAGTTTATTTGAGTGCTCACAGATTCCTCTTGTTGGCTTTTAAAGCTGATAACATTTAGTTGAATGTACAATACACAAATGCAGTAGTATGAGTCTGCAGGAAGTTTTTAAGTTGGACTTCAAGTCTTTATTCTTGTCGAAGGCCAGTGTGAAATAAAGCCACTTCCTGTTTAGGGTTAACACTACTGTAAAAACACTACTCATCATTCTAAAGATCACACCTCATCTGTGAAGATGTACTGTCAGACACAGCAAATAATGGATTGTGTTTCAAATGATTATGTGTTAATCAAAATGTTGAACACAGAGATATTAAGAACAAAACTGGACCTCGAACACAGAGTAATGGCCCGGATGAAATGGCCAGATTATTACAACTTCCCCCACCGTACTAAAGGTGTGACAATTAGAAGACACCCGATGTACACATATCTTGGCCTACAAGGCCTTGAGCACTATCAACACTTTTGGAATTACAAATGGTCCTTCGAGTAAGAAAGATGGGGTTGAAACAGTAAAGAAAATGTTCATTTTCATGAGAAGGTTGCATAAAAAGGTGTTGCAGGGTGCGCTTTTGGACCGCAAGGGTGGACATCATCTGACTGAGGGCCAGAACTGTGACTTAAATCACAGTCAGTCCCCATGCGCAGCTCAACCCTGACTTGGAGCTATTAGTGTTTTGGCCTTCCACAGACTTGCAGGGTGGCCATCACATGCAGGGAAGAGGCGGTCTGCAGTAGCACAGCTGCTTCATCATTGAGGAAAAACTTTTTCTGCAGATTTAGGCATGTTTGGCTTGCATCCATACTGCCAAAGTTCTTCACACACATCCGGGCAGACACAGGCACGGGGCAAGGCGGTTACGTGTCACACTGCACCCCTAGAGTAACCTGGGAAAGCATGGCTGTTAAGTCTGAATCTGATTCAGCATGAGCACACACACCATTACAGTGGGAAGCTCAGCATCATCTTCATTTCCAGAGTTTAACCCCAGATAGCAACATTGTTTCAGCCCAGATCCGGCCCACATCTGGCACTTGTGAAATGCGAATCTGGCCCACATACAGCGTGGAATGACGGCCCTTGGGTGGCCCACTCCTGTTTGCCAGATCTGGGCCACAAGCAGGCCATAGCAATGCCACATGTCAGCCAAGAGCAAAGAAATAAACCAGAACTGGACCTTATCTGAGCCACGTCTGACAGAAATAAAGTCAGTCTGGTTAGTAATAAGTGAAGCTGGTAATGCTGTTTGTGGAGTTGTTTAATCCTCCTCTGCTGAGATCTTCACAGATTTAATGTCTTCTTTTCTCTTCAGTTGATTTCATCTGAGGCTGTGGCTGAAGTCAGTTGTAGTTCTTGTGTTTCTGCTCGTCTCTTTTTCTGTTCTCTTCTTTCCTTCAGTGATTCTGCTTGTTAACAGGCTTATTAAGGCTGAGATGACTCCATATTTAATATACACAGATTTTGTGGCTCAGATAAGGTCCAGTTCTGGTTTATTTCTTTGCTCTTGGCTGACATGTGGCATTGCTATGGCCTGCTTGTGGCCCAGGGGCCTCATTTATAAAGCTTGCGTACGCACAAAACGGGTCTGAAAACATGCGTACGCCAGTTCCTGCGCAAAAGGTGGGATTTATAAAGAAAAACTTGACGGGAAAATTTGCGCACCTGCACGCAAACTCTGACCCATGCGTACGAACGTTTTGGAGATGGAGCACTTTGGCGACACCGATGGTGAGCTGGAGTTAAATGTATTTTTGGTCACTTTTATACAGAAAATCTAAAGAAAATGAAACATATACAGAAAGATTATACAAATACAATTTCAATCACCAAGCCTGTCACTTGAAGCAAATATCCATCCCTTCTTAAATGTCCGCGGCAGCGAGCGTGTTGAGCCGTTTAGTGAAACTGACGCAAATAACAGTTTAAATAAATAAAATACTTCTGATATAAACATTTATATTAAATATGCCATTCAAATTAATGGAGTTAAACACTTAAACATGATATCATTACTGAAGTTACAACATTTTTTTAAATTCAATCATTAGAAATATTTGTTGTGGATGCGATTGTTTTTGAACACTTTTCCTGTGGCGTGCTTTAATGTTTTAACCACAGAGATAACTGCTTATCATGATAATACCAGATTGTCTGAGAAAATAGTTTCATGCAAATAATGCCCAAGGCCTATCTGTTTCCATTAAAAATATAAATCAATTAAAAATACAATTCGGCAAGTGGAAAAGATTGAGAAAAACTTTCTCTGAAATGTATTTTACACTATTTGATTTATGTAGGCTATTCAAAAACAAGGCAAGGATAGACATCTACTTGATTTGTATTAATGTAATGTTTCTTGTAGCCTACTGTTTATATCATTTGCATATGATTATTCATCCACGTGATAACGTTTAAGTTTTCGGGCGCACGTACACGGGCGCACGTACACTTTTAGTCAGGTTCCTACGCACAGTTTTATAAATGAGGCCCCTGATCTGGAAAACAGGAGTGGGCCACCCAAGGGCCGTCATTCCACGCTGCATGTGGGCCAGATTCGCATTTCACAAGTGCCAGATGTGGGCCGGATCCAGGCCGAAACAATGTTGCTATCTGGGACAGCCCTCTCTCAGATGCAGCGATCAACATCTGATCCTCCCGTGGATCCCGAAATGAAATGCTTGGACCCTCATGAAAAGGACCAGCAATCCCATCCGGAAGCTGGCAGGCATGTGAGACCTTGAACATGGCCGTCAAGCTCTTATGAAAAAGGCAAAATGAACAACGTGTCGACGTGGTCATGCTCTCATGAGAGAACATAAACCAACCACGAACGCAGTTTTAGCATGTTTGTGATGTGATAGAGGAGTGAGGGGCCCACACAGATTGGTTACCAGGCGGGGACGCCCTCACTGTAATCCTCCTATCACCCTGGCTATACGCCAAAGTAGCCCTTTTCTGGTGCACCAGAAGAGGAACGAGATTGGGATATAGGTAAGGGGACTCCACCTTGTTTGAGGCATGTGAGTCTCATCTAGAGCGTCGAACGACGCTCGATGGTGTTTTAAGCCCCCAATGTCTCCTTAGAGGCAGCTAACCCTACCCTCAACCTTAAACCTACCCATCCTCTCGCTGCCTGGAAGGTGCCGATGGGGGCTTAAAACACCAAACACCTCGAAGGACGGGCTGGGTTTCCGTGACAGTCGGAGTGGCTCAAACCTTAATGAGAAAAAGGTGAAACGTACAATGTTCCATCTTGGTCACGCTCTAACGAGACAACATGAACCACCCACAAAAGCAGTCTCAGCGCGCTTTAGCCCGGGCATGTGAAACAGTGATCGTGGCTGTCAAAATGAGGATAGGAAACGACCGCATCCAGAAACACACGGATTGAATGACATCTTAAAAAAGACGCAGTGTCAAACCGTATATGCTCTTTTAGAAAGGCGGAGTTTTTAAGTTGGACTGCGAGTCTTATTTCTTGTCAAAGGCCAGTGTGAAATAAAACCACTTCCTATGAAGGTTTAACACTACTGTAAAAACATTCTCATCATTCTAAAGATCACAGCTCATCTGTGAAGACGTACTGTCAGACACAGTGAATAATGGATTTAGAGGAGATTTATCAAAATGTTGAACGCAGAGATATTAGGAACGCAACTGGACCTCCAACACAGAGAAACGACCAGGATGAAGGAAAAGATGAAAAGCGCAGTAAGCAGAAAATTACTTTCTTTTATTTATGTCACAAATGATGAAGTTAATGGTGTCACTAATGTTTGAGGAAATGAGAAGTGTTTCATACAGTTTAAAATATATGTTCAAAGAACAATATGTCAGCGCTTCTGCTTTTATATTTAATGTGTTAACATGGATTATTTTTAAACTGTGTTCTTATGTGGACTTTATTGTTTATCAGTGTTTGTCTTATAAAAGCTGTAAAAGCTCCATATACAGCATTATATGCAAGGGTAGAGTTCATAAAAAGGTTGATTTGACACTTAATTTCTAATAATATGAAGAGCATGGAAGTAAAATAATGAGAATGTATTTGAAACAAAAAGGCTCGTTGAATTGCACTAATTGGGGAAAAAATGCATTGCATAGACCGCATAGGCCTTGTGCACACAGAGATGCGTTTAGCTGTATACGTAAACATTTTGTATCGTATCAGCATTTCGTCCAGATGATTTGGCGTTTCGGGAGTCAGACACCGCTACGTCACGTAACTTCAACAGCAACTGCGGACTACATGCTTGTGTTCATGCTGCAGAAGCTACTGAGCCGCTTTATTTATTTATTTATTATTTAGGCTACTTCAATTTGTATTTTATTTCTTTATTTTACTTCTTTATATTTTATTTCTTATGCTATGATGCCTGTTGTCTGATTAAGACATTTCATAGGCCATTTATAGTTGTTTATATTGTTCAATAAAGTTAATAGTAAAAAAAAAAGAAGCTCTGCATGGCTTTTATTCCCCCAACGCTGATGTACAGATCAGATATTACATCTGAGGTAGACATATATTTCTCTCGGTTGTTTAGTTTCCTTAACTATATATCATGGTGCTTTGCTGGAGTACAAGAGTTTCCCTCGACCTTCATTCTTCTGCAGTCGGGACATATAAAACATTTAACGTCAACGCTCACGCGGGATTCAGCACGTGACCCAAAAGAATAAAACTGTGCTAAACGTAGACAGTTTTTTTCATAAACACTTTTTGTTAGTCTGACTGAAACTCTCACATCCTGATAGCAATTAATGAATCTGCTTTATTGCACTATGGATAGATTTCCAGCATCATCAATACAAAGGTCCAGTTTGGCCTGTTTAAAGGTGCTTGAGTTTGAGTACTAACAGATTCCTCTTGTTGACTTTTGAAGCTGATAACATGTGGTTGAATGTACAATACACAAACACAGTAGTGTGAGTCTGCAGAGTTTTTAAGTTGGACTTCAAGTGTTTTTTTCTTTTCGAAGGCCATTGTGAAATGAAACCACTTCCCATTTAGGTTTTACACTACTTTAAAAACACTACTCATCATTCTAAAGATCACACCTCATCTGTGAAGACGTACTGTCAGACACCGCAAATATTGATTAGGAGGCTTTTTATGAAAATGTTGAACACAGAGATATTAGGAACGCAACTGTACCTCAAACACAGAGTAACGACCAGGATGAAGGAAAAGATGAAAAGCGCAGTCAGCAGAAAATTACTTTAAAGCAGAAATGATGTCAAACTCAAAGGTCACATTCAATAAAAAAAAAAAAATAATAATAATTAAAAAAACAATATGTCAATGTTTCTGCTTTTATATTTAATTGTGTTTACTCTATAGCAATGTTTTTCTTTTAAAATAATATACTGTAAAAACCTCTATCTACAGCATAATCTAAAGACAAGGGTAGATTAGGCCTACCTAAAAGGGTTGATTTGAAACATAATTTCTAATAATATGACGTGAATGGTTGTTAACTGATACTGTATGTGTGTGTGTTTTGTCTCTGTTTGTCAGGAGGACGCAGGTGTTTGGTGTTGATGACAGTGTGTCTCGGGCTCATTTGTGTTCTTCTGCTGGTCTTTATCACACTCCAGCACATCACCATCACAGCAGAGAGAGACCTGTTAAAGAGTTACAAGAACACAGTTGAAGAGTTCAATCGCACTATCAACATCTTACAGGACAAGAACACTGATCTAATGACTGAAAAAGACCAACTGAAGAACAACTTCAACTCTTTGAGTCAGAAGAAACAGGAGTTAGAGACCAGAGTCACGTCTTTGAGAGATGAACTAAAGAAGAAAACTACTAAACAAGGTCAGTATGAATCTTTTTTATATATATAGTTTCTTTTTCCCCTATAGTTCTCTTTATTTTTACTGTATGAATACAGTTTTGAAAGGAGTTTATGTATGAAAACCTGTGTTGTTTCAGTTTGTTTTTCCATATCCAACGAGAAGAAGAGCTGGTCTGACAGCAGGCAGTACTGCAGAGATCGAGGTGGTGATCTGATCATTATCAACACTGAAGAGAAGCAGGTGAGTTCAGTGGCAAACAGAACCGGTTCAAGACAATTCTGTTGTGAATGAACATATTTAAATACATGCACTTGGATAAAAGTGGTGTCTGACTGAGTGAGCTATTTAGGCCAGTTGATTTTACTGGTTCACCCACTCAGATATATTCAAACTATATCACCTGATCATAATTGAACAATCATCACTCAATTAATTACTTAATTATCAAATTAACTCCAACACTGCTTCAGTGTTACTTTTAACACCCTGTTGGTGGGTCCCATAAGAACACTGAGTGGTGTTAATTTAACACTGAGGAATTTACTGTGTATTGAAATCAGCAAAACACAGTAAATGTGGCCCTAAACCAGGAATAGGCAAACTCGGTCCTGGAGGGCCACTGTCCTGCAGAGTTTAGCTCCAACCCTGATAAACTCTCCTGTCTGTAGCTTTCTAGTAATCCTGAAGACATTGATTAGCTGGTTCAGGTGTGTTTGATTAGGGTCCCAGATATAGACAGCAACCATCAAAACAATGTTAAATCAATGTTAATGTGTACTTTTTTGACTCAAAATCACTTTTGCTGACACAATTAATGTTGAAAATGTTTTAAGATTTTATCCAAAAATCAATGGTAATGGCATTGAGTCAATGTTACAATGTGATGTTGGTTCAACATCACGTTTACACTCTCAGAAAATGAAATGCAACAATTACAACAACTGACTTAAAGCCACACAGCCTGAAATCAACTGCAAATAAAAGACAATAAATCTCTCAAGATCTCAGCAGATCTTCTTTTTTGAGAATTAACAGAGGTTTAGTAGTTGATGTTTTAAAAAGTTTGGTCACCATTGCTGTGATCAGTGTTTGCTTTAGTTGGACAGAAGAAGATTAGATGACTTGAGTTTGAGTAAGTCATGGGCTAAGTTTCAGTTTTGGGTGATCTATCCCTTTAAACTCACCTGACTCCAGCGGCTGAACAGGAGCTCTCTGTAGACCCGAAAGAACCACAGAAATGTCCCAGGAGGGGATGAGGCACGGCCTGGGAGGAGTTTGCCATCTGGCACCTCTCAGGAACCTGATGACCATATCGTGCTTTCCCACTGATATACCATAAACTGCATCGGGATGTGCAACGATGGCGGCAACATACACTTTCAAGGTGGTTGGGGGAAAGCCTCTGCTCAAACCTCTCTTGCAGGAAGGAAAGCACAGAACTGACAGGGCATTTGCGGGGATCCTTTCCCTCAAGATGAATGCCATTCAGTGAACAGACTCCACTACAAAGCATAAGCTAGCCTTGCAGGCCTTATAGGGAGCTCTGGCTTGAGTGATAGTGTCTTAAGTCCTCCGTGTTACGTCCAGAAACCGCATATAGAGAAACCACTTTATACACAGGCGGTGGGCTGGGTAACAGCAGAGGGGTCTTTAGCCTTTACGAGAAAAGCGAGTCACGACAGCTGTGTCGACACAGTCAATATTCTCACTATGAGATCATGAACCATCCATGAACGTTGTCTCGGCATGCTTATGGCCCAGACATGTGAGACAGCGATCGTGGATGTCAGATGAAGACAGGAAACAACATAGGAATGCATGGACAGAGAGGTGTCTTTAAAAAGACACTCACCGCCCGTGCTTGCTCTTTTAGAGAAATCTGCATCAAAGCGCAGAGGGGTGAGTCGTTGCATGTAACTGTGCAAAAGCTCTTTTAAGTGTCGAGCCGTCCACCGAGGGCTACCCAGCGCCACCACCAGGCACTGAAGAGGAGTCCCCCCAGTGGGTGGAGGACCAGATGAAAGTGCATTTTAGGAACCGGACCAAGAATTTTTTCTTCTCTCCCCTCTCTCTTCTCTGTTGCTCCCCATGCCTCCGTCTCCTATTCTCTCGCCTCGTCTGTTCTTACCCTCAGGTGCCGAGGCCGCCGTGACTTGGGAGTAGTGCACAGGCTCATACAACATAAAACATACTTCGTTACAGTCTGTTTTATTTAAAAAAAAAAATTAACTACTCAAGAGGCAATGTTCCCTCTAAGCTGCGCGAGTATGGAACCTCACACTTCTGATGTTTTTGCTCTGGTGGTGAAAAATGTCTTCCCATAAGAGAAAAGTTTTGCTCAGCAAGAAATGAAATTAGAGGGAACATTGCTCAGAGTGGATTGGAGCTCCCGAGACCCTAATATGTCAGTATCGATGTAACGTTGAACGTGACTGACTGAATGGGAACATTACATTTTTAAGTAAAAAAATTAAATGAGATAGTATCTCCTTGAAAACACACTCCAAAAATTTAGAAAAAAATATTATCTTACAGCATATGTGACTACCCTCATTACATTCACATCACACTTTTATTTTCTAATTTTCTTTAATTTCTCTTCATTTTAGAGGCATTGCTTCTAAATGTGTGTGTTTAAGGAGAGAAAGTGGAATAACAATTTTTGTTGTTTTTTTCACACAGAAGTTCATATCTTCATTTGTCAAGGAGAGAGTGTGGATTGGTTTGTCTGACACTGAAAAAGAGGGCAACATGAAATGGGTGGATAATTCACCACTGAATCAAGGGTAAGTGATAAAACACTGTATTTGTTCTTTATTTTAGTTTAACCTTTTTTCTCTCTCTTTTTTTTTTTTAAAGTGTGACCATCACAGCTTAATACACATCTGTTCTGCAACCACTTAATATGAACTGCAATTACAAAGGCACCTCCTATAAATACAATTCTTTTCTGCACTTTCACTTCTGCACCTTTTAGCATATTAAAACTTATTTGGCTGTTATAATTTAAATATGGGGTCCTAACAATTGAACATTTTATACATGTTATCCAGGTTTTGGTATAGAGGTGAACCAAATGACGAACATAGCAATGAGGACTGTATTGAACTGATGCCTGGAAATCCAGTCCAGAACAACTGGAATGATCTGCCATGCACTGAGAAGAGAAAAGGGATTTGTGAGACTTGAAGTTCCAACCCTTGTTAATTTGATCATTTGTTCACTTTTATGTATTATTTGATGGAATCATAGTTATTGTACTCAAATCATTTCTGATTGAGGATTCTGTCATGTCACTGTCGGCTGATTTCATTGTATATTAATTTCCATCATGATATCAATTTTATTTTGTAATTGACTGTAATGTACCAATATGGATGTTCAGATGAAATTTGTTAAAAAGAGAATGTAAAATTGCCATTATACAAGAACTGAGATTAATCTATAATAAACTCACAATATCCAGTTTGTCATAATGTGAATAAGGGTGTTTTTCACATATATTTATTCATACCATCCAAGTAAATAAATGGCAGAACACTGACCCTCATATCCTATACACTGAGTAAATTCATGTTAATATCCTACTCACCGACTTGTGTTATCTCTGGTTTTCCTAAATCATCATCTCTGTCCCAGCTTAAAAACATGATTCATTCCCTTCTAGTTAATTGACATCAATACAAAGGTCAAGTTAGGCCTGCTCTGTAAAAAAATGTAGTCAAATTTACAGCAACTTACTGGCAATTTTAGTTTATTTCAATCATCTTAATTTGGTCAACTGCCATTTCATATTATTTCATTTGAGTCCACTAAGTTTCTAAAAAATATATTTAATTTAAATGAGTTAATAAAACAATTTAACTCAATCCTCTTGCAGATAATTGTTAGTTAACAACAGCACACATGCATGAGATGAAAAACCAAAATATCATCAATGCATCAGCAACTACACAGTCACTGCCTTTAAATAAAGCAACTGCCAGCATAACATCAGTATTTCTCTGCTCATCTTTGTGTTTATATATATATGAGGATGAGATTTCTACACTAGGCCTATATGGGGTTGATAATTAATGTATTTGTTCACCACTATCACCAAGACAAACAGAAACCCCTAAATAAATATTAAACTTGTAAATTAGTATATTTATGTAGTGAAATATATTCAATAAATGCATTAAAAGCCACTATGTTTTATCATTGGGTCACCTAACCACCTTCAAACAGTGAGTTAACTGTGCTAGCTAGCTAATGCAAGCTTGAGCTTATTTTTTTATGTTTTGTTCAAATATTTTGATTTTACCACCTAGTTATACTGCAGTAAGTGTAAAACAAAGAATTTGATAGAGAGAAATATGTTATTATAGTAATAATGATAGAGAGAAACTATGCCCACTGGCGGGCGTTTTACCCCTCAGCGTAGATTTACTCCACAAGCTATGACTTTAAAATGTAATTATATTCCTTATAAATAACATATGCTCTCAAACTACAGACTATTCATCTATCATACATCACTGTGATATCCTGCAGAACAATATTCTCTTAAACACTTGTTTACTAATATAATCCGACCTCTAGTTCATAAACGCCAGAGGAGAACTGGCCCCCGACTGAGCCTGGGTTCTCCCAAGGTTTTTTTTCTCCATTAGGTCACTTGATGGAGTTTTTCGGTTCCTTGCCACTGTTGCCTTTGGCTTGCTCAGTTGGGGATATTTGGGGATATTCAATTTAATTAATCAATGAATGATACTATTGATCAGAATTACCAAACGTGGACGTTCCACTAGAAACAAACATTGATGTATTGTTTTAGTTTATTACTGTGAAGCTGCTTTGATGCAACCTGTGTTGTGAAAAGCGCTATATAAATAAACTTGACTTGACTTTACTAATATCTGAAAATTAAAGCACTTACCATGTAATCCTCTTCTCTTTGCTGGTGTCAGCTCTTCTCCATGGAGATTTGTATATCCCCGTTGTCAACGTAGTGCATAGCAACAGTAAAAATGCATCTTGACTCTCTAGTGGTTATTTTGGGAAAACAGGTGGGAGGTGTTTTACCCCCACTCTACCTCTATAATAGGTTATTCCCAGACAGCAACATAGTGTTGGCCAGATCCAGCCCACATCTGGTACATTTGGATTCCACACGGCCCAGATGTGGTCCGGATCTGGGCCGAAACTATAATATGTTGCTGTCTAGGTTTTTAAAGAGTAATAGATGAATAGATGTAAACATGAAGGCATCCATTCAATGTCTCTGTTCTTCTGATCATCATCCTCTCTGTCACTGAGCACCACAGTATTGCAACTAAAAATAAAACAGTTTAAGAAATGAAAAGGACTTCATGTGTCTCATAAAAGAAACACTGTTAAAGCGAATGACAGAAAGTGTGCTTATGTTTATACACTAGAGGGGGCTAAAGATCATTCTCACACAGTGGACAGTCTACTGGAGAACTTGTGGATTTGCAGGAATTGTAATTCTAGCTTAATTAATCTGTTTATCTCTCAGAAAGTTTTACATTTGTCACTTGAGGCAGTATAAAACATTTTAAGAAAAAGCCTGTTACAAAGGCACAGATCCAACATTTTTCTAATTCCCATTTCCATTGTGTAGAAGAGTGAATATACTTAAAATGAGGACAACTCTATGAAAACAGGTTCTGTGACTATTTCCGTTGACAAATGCCAGTAATAGAGAAGTTTCGACTAATGAGTGACTTTCTGATCTGGAAAGAATCCATTTTGATGGGGATTTTGCTCACCACATGTGGTTGGATGTACAAGATGATACGGTCATAGAGTTTGGGTCTGAGGAGAGTTTCAGGAAGTCTATATTTACATTGAAGGCCATATATTCACATTAAAGGCAAATGTCAAATGAAATCACTTCCTGTGTAAATTTAGCACTATATAAGGTGGACTATTAAAAGTAGTCATCATTCTGAGAGCTACAGCTCATCTGTCTAGACGCACTGCAAGACACAAGAACGAATAATGGAATTAGACGACTACTATGAAAATTCTAATCGCAGAAATGTTATGGACACACCTGGACCTCAAAGACACTGTCAGGATGAAGGAAGAGCCCGAAAGCGCAGTAAGCAGAGTTTAATTTGGGTTCATGAAATGAAAACTGTTAGATTTAATATTTTACTTACAAATGTTGATTTGAAACCATATACATGAAGTTCTGTGATGAAACTATGGTCCATAACTCAGTCTGCTTGCAATGACATCATCTCTACAGGGCACGGCTGATTGGTTCCTGCTGTATCCGTAGCCAATAAGCTTTTTTGCTCAACATTCAAATACTTGCCTAGATCATTTGCTGTTGTCGGGTCATGACAGAACTGACAATATGGAGTGTATTCACTGATATCTGTGTTTTGTCAGGAGGAAGCAGGTCTTTGGTGATTATCACAGTGTGTCTCGGGATCCTTTGTCTTCTTCTGATTGCAGCTGTCACACTGCTGCACTTTCAGTGCTCTTCTAAACGAGGTTAGTTGTACGTACATTTCTTTTTTCCAGTTTTTTCTTTTATGTATACTGTTTGAACAAGTTGTGTTTATTTCAGGATTTCTGTGGGGTCCAGATGGCTTGTTTATGTCCAGTGAGCCGATGAGCTGGTCTGACAGCAGGCATTACTGCAGAGAGCGAGGAGCTGATCTGGTCATTATCAACACTGAAGAGAAGCAGGTGAGTTTGTGTGAGTGACTGTTAATCAATGAGAGGAATCACACTTATTCCTGTCTTTATTCACACAAAGAGGCACATATCTTCATTCATCAAGGAGAGAGTGTGGATTGGTTTGTCTGAGATTGAGAACGAGGGGATCATGAAATGGGTGGAAGATTCACCACTGAAACAAGGGTAAGTGCAAAAATACTCACAGAAATTCATGTGTATTTATTTATTTTAGTCTTTTTAATTCCCATTTTAAAAATAAGAACATCAAAACCTCCAGAAAACTCCACAAAAGGCGGTCCCTATAAATACATTCTATTAAAAAAAAACTTCTCTTTTACTTTTCTGCAATTTCACTTCTGCTTTATGTTTACTTTAGAAATGCAGTGCTGAGATTACTGTTATTTTATGACTTATGTATTTGTTGAGTGTGAAATTCGTAAAGTGTTTGTTGTTTAGTTGAGGTTATGAATAATTAAAAATCGGACACATTTTATTCAGGTTTTGGGCTGATGGTGAGCCGAATAACTATCGTGGTGAAGATGAGGACTGTATTGAACTGGATCCTGGAAAACACACCCTGAACAACTGGAATGATCTCAGATGCTCTGAGAAGAGAAAAGGGATTTGTGATAGGGATCGACCGATATGGATTTTTTAGTGCCGATGCCGATTTTTTTTCATCGGTATCGGAGGATACGGGTTGCCGATTTTCTTGGGCCGATATTTGGAGCCGATACTGCTTTTGCTCACTCAGTTTACATCATAAAAATGACATGTATATAATATATAATGATAACAACTGTTACAAGTGCTGAAAATACTGAAAATAAATATTTAAGCATAATTCAAATTCTGAAAATAAATTCTGAATATAAATATTTAAGCATAATAAAATAATTTGACTGGAACATGTTATTCTGTGTAGTTGTCTGATCTATGTAATCGTGATCTCCATTTTAAACAAAACAAAAACGATTTTAAACCAAATAGATTCTAATTTATTATGAATTAGGGATCGCGTTTAAAACGTGTGGAAAGCACGGCCGCGCCGCTTCTACAAGCGCTTGCGTCTGTTGTTGCTATGCAAACATGAACTGCTCTCTCCATGATGACGAGGAAGTAAGGATTAATTTATTTCCTGCCCTTTACGACTACATATATTTATGGAGATGAGAAATAAAAACCCGCCCTGTCCAGCTATGATCCGCTGTTCGACCGAGCTTTCGATGTTGTCATGGAAAGGTCAGTTGTTTTTTGTCACATGACCTGCGTGCGCTTGCGGCATTCTAAGAAAGTTTAGATGTTTTCATCTCACCACGGCATAGGATCGCCTGGACAAACCGTTTATACTGTCTATGGAACAAACGAGCGCGCTGCATCGCGTGCGTGTCACAACCGCGTCGCTTCTTTTATGAGCACACGTCCAAACGTCAGCCAGGTAGTCGCTGAATAAAACTCCCACAAATATCACGGAATCACCGAACAACGTCGGCATTATTTAATCCTATGACCAGTGTTTGTAACAGCTGCCTTATGCATATGGATAGCCTCAAACTTAGCTATTTGCAGCTCCCTAAATACAATGACAAGCAGTTTTATAGATGAGGCATTCGCGTTTTCCATTTGGACCCACAAACTTGCTTAGCTATAGTTGCACGCACATATAGAGCAACGTGTTTCCACTTTCAAAGTGTATTTCAGCTAAGTCAAACAGTTAAAAAGATGCTTTGAAATTTTAAAACTAACTGTTGTTTTGAAGAGGCTTCCAGCACTCTGCTAGTGTGGGAGGGGCAGTGCATGGGCTGCACGTGAACTGCAGCGTCTCCAGCAACACAGAGCTGCCTGCGGACGCCTGTCTGTAATTAATGCCGGGAAAAAAACTATCGGCGAACGCAGCAGCCGCGTATCGGCCGATGCCGATACACGTCAAACCCGCAAATATCGGCCGATTTATCGGCCGACCGATATATCGGTCGATCACTAATTTGTGAGAAATAGGGATCATCCTGTTTTTTCATCCTTAAACTTGTGTTACCTTATGGAATCAATCAATAGTGATCTCATAATTCATTATCAAGAGTCCTGTCTTTTAAAACAATGCAAGTTGAATTCATCAAGCATTAAAGGATTAGTTCACCCCAAAATGAAAATACTGTGAACAGTGTTGCCAGTATAAACCTGTTTTATAACTTACAGTTTATTACTGTTAAAATACATTTTGTGGGTGTGTCTTTTTATCTTACACTGTTAACCCTTTCAACCCCACAGGGAAATCCACACTACAAAGAGTAAAAGTAACACTGAGACAGTGTTGCAGTGAGATAATTAAGAGAATATGTTGAATAATAAGTGAATAAGTGAAATAAGTGATTGTTGAGCATTAGTGATGAACACCTGCTGTTAACAAGCAGAATCACTGAAGGAAAGAGAAACACAAGAACAGAAAATAGAAAAACACAAGAACTACAACTGACTTCCAGCCATTACACATTATTACACTTATTATTAACCAGTATGACTTTATTTCTGTCATATATCTACAGAAGTTGTTATTGAGATGTTTAATTAAAAATGTTTGGTTTGAAGTTACCATTATATAGATCAGTGTTTGCTTTAGTTGGGATGCTGACCCTTGAATTTTTAACATTAGTATTTCTCTGGCTGAATGAACTGTGTCTTTGCACTTGTGCACACACATGGTTTGTGAATGATTGTGGTTATGTTGATTATAATTAAAAAAAAAAAAAATCATTGTATAACCTGTTCATACACTAAATCTCTTTTAGCATTTAATCCTGTATCAAAAGTGTTATATTATCACCACTGTAAAACCACAGTAATAAATTACAATGATATTTTTTTAACACATAATGCACAGCCTAAAAAAGAAACAGAGCTACAATGTCTTGTAGAAACACAGAAATATAAAAAATCTGCATATGTCTCATCAATGGTGGCAATAATTTATTTGTATTTATTTATTCATGCAGTAGTGCATGCTGGGAGTTTTATACTAATCTGGAACCCAGCATGCATTGCGACATGAAAGTTTTTATTGTCACCATTGTTGAGATTCATGTGCTGATTGTTGATCTCTGTTTGTGTCTGAGTCAAGCAGGAGATCAAAAAGTTTTAAAGCACTTCAGCATTATTTCAATTTTCTTCAGAATAACTGATTACAGAAGCATTGCTGTATTTCACATTATAGATTTACAGATATGATTAATGTGAAATACCCATAAATACAAAGCTTATACACTGGTTAAGATCAGAGAATCAGACATGTCCAGGATGATGTAATCATCACAGCAGTCTTAAACACCTTATCATCTTTCTCTTGACTTTTTCTTGCCATAAGAAATGTGTTTTATAAACTCATAGTTAAAGCAGTCAGAGAAAAACTGATATAATAAAGTCAATGGTTCAAGAGCCCAACTAAAACAAATACTGATCTCCATCATGGTGATAATAACTTTATTATTTTCAATAAAACATCAACTAAATATCTGTTAATTCTCAACAATAACTTTTGTACAAAATAAATAATGTTAAACTGGTTTGTAAACTGGTTTCACACTCAGTGTTGCTGGAAGTCAGTTGTAGTTCTTGTGTTTCTCTTTTTTCTGTTCTTGTTTCTCTGTCCTTCAGTGATTCTGCTTATCAGGTGTTCATCAGTGTCTCAATTCACTCACTTCTTTTCATTCACTCTGTCAAGGGGACTATATTAGTGAACTAATGTAGGGAATAGTGAATGAGGGTATAGGGTGTGGTTGGGAAAACAGCCTCTGAGTGTCGATTTTGAGCACTGTTAATTCACAGTATATTCCTGTAGGCTACTTTTGTTTTCTACGGTAAATTACTGTTTTAATGGAAAATGGTATGATATTGTCAGAATTAGGCCTTTTTTTTACAGCAAGGGTTAACAGTGTAATTTACTCACCCCAATGCCATCCAAGATATCCATGTCTTTCTTTCCTCAGTGGGAGAGAAATTATGTTGTGAAATTATGAAATACAAACGGACAGGGAACTACGTCATCACGTTAAAAGGTCACACCTGCGCCGGCAATGCTATTTAAACTACTATTCATATTCATCAGAATGTTATTCATATACTATTCATATTCATGACTGAATACTATTACTATATATATAATAGCAAACAATACTATTTGAACTATCCTCCTACATACGGTCGCATTGTAAACAGTGGGGCGGTACTTCGGCCGGCGCCGGCGTGACCTTTTAACGTGATGACGCAGTTCCCTGTCCGTTTGTTTATCAGCTCAATCCAAACTATTGAAGGTAAAAAGTCTATAAATTATATATTTTTTTTATAGGTTTTTTTTTTTCTCCATTAGGTCACTTGATGGAGTTTTTCGGTTCCTTGCCACTGTTGCCTTTGGCTTGCTCAGTTGGGGATATTTGGGGATATTTAATTTAATTAATCAATCAACGATACTATTGATCAGCATTACCAAACGTGGACGTTCCACTAGAAACAAACATTGATGTATTGTTTTAATTTATTACTGTGAAGCTGCTTTGATACAACCTATGTTGTGAAAAGCGCTATATAAATAAACTTGACTTGACTTGTGTTTGTAGCGGACTTCAAGTGGTAACCACAGGACACCATGGAAACACGACCACACAACGTCTGATACTCGGGAGTTGTTTATTCACCTTAAACAGAGTAGTGAGGCACAATTAGGGATATTCGAGAAGGCCTACTCTCTCATTCCTCCGCTTCCCCGTCTGCATACACCATGCGTCTGAGCGCGAACGCTTTAACAAGGGCATTATATAGCATTTAACATATGTAGATGATGGTGCTGAATTACCCCACATAACAGGACAGCACTCATAGGAAACATAAATGGAAATTAAATAACAGAAAAAGTTAACATACAAACATGTTATAAACTCACATAAATGCACATATAAATGTACTTTAAACTGATTGTTGAACTACTGTGTGTATAATAAAGTTCCTTTTTTACACAAACAGTCTCATTGTATGAAGATATACCACAAGGCATTTTAGTATGAAATTAGCCTGATACACATTATGACATAACCTCTTAAGTGTTTTGACATCATAAATAAAGTAATTTCATTACCGAAAATCAGTCAATACAAGACAAATAGAAGAGAGAAACACTACCTCCGCTTCCCCGTCTGCATACACCATGCGTCTGAGCGCGAACGCTTAAAGGAGAAGCGATATAGTTTCCGTAGGTGTCCCACTAATTAAAGCCCCACATACAACAATTGATAGGAACTCTCGATCGGAACCATTGCAAACAGTACATTGAAAACAAGTTTTGCTGAAGTTAACAGTACTACATTTCTTATTACACATAAAAAAATTGAATAAAATAAAAAACTCAAATGCCTAAATTGACCGGCTACATGTTGCTATCGTTTTCAATAAAATGGTAAAATAATAACCATTATTACCATAGTAAACTTCATTTTTGTTTTTATTTGACATTTCAAATAATTGCTGTTTCATTGCCAATGTCTGAACAGCTTGTAAAGAAATATCAAAGGGCCTCATTCATGAAGCACGAGCAGAACACATTTTTGTGTAAATCGTTTGTAAAGCAGCTCTGTAGTAAATTTTCAGATTCATGAAAATGTTCTATTTTCAAAATGTTAGTTGGTACAAAAAAATGTTTCCTGCTCCCTACCATGTGTGAATGGGGCGTAAAACATTTGTACGCTTTGTGCAAACTAATGACATGCATTTTAATACACTATGTACCATAATAATATTTCACAAGTTCGCTGGCGATTATTATTTTTTTGGGGTAAGAGTTGAAAACTGTTAAACTTTGGCCCTATCCCAACTGGCACCCTAAAAACTCTCGGTCTTCCATGAGTCCACACTTTCGTGACGTTACGCCGCTTTGACTGTCGGGAAGAAGTCTAATGTGGAGCTTGCTTCATTTCTGGCTCGGAAAAAGTGTGCATCAAGGTTGCATATCAACCACAAAGAAGCACCCTTCTGAAACCTAACATGACAAATGTCACACACATAGGGTCTCATGGACTTAAAGGACACACGCACACGGCAGCCATTGTAAGTCCACAAGACCGAAAGCGCATATGAAGTGTTATTTGGGACTGGGCCATTGGGTAAAACGCAACATTCGTCACTGTCACTTTTTAACCAGCCGTACAATCACAGTGGAGGAAGGGTGGGACAAATACTACACCGACCAATCATTCTTCATTCATATTTGTTACTGGGAGGAATTTGTACTATTTACTCATCTAAAGTTGCTCTCAGCAGTGTGGACGGCATCTGGATGTTTGTTAACAGTACATCGCTGCAAAGGTATTTCCCACTTTTTACTTCTAAACGGAGAATGAAAAAGAACTTTGCCGTGAGTATTTCGAGACATTGAATCACGTTCAGTCTCTAGTGCGTTCAATAAGCTGCTGGCTGCAGTTCACTTAATGGCCACTGGTGTCGCTAATAACAAGGGATTCTGAATGGACCCTTTAAACATTTTGTGAAGAGAGGCTTATAAAATGTTTTATCAAAATGTTTCTCCAATCCTTCTGTTACGTTATGTGTATTTAGGGGTTCAAGCACGAAGTGTTGAAACCCTATTGTAATTGTAAGGATTTTTATTATTTTTCTTCTGCCGTAAAATGCATCGTGCAGTCCAAACCGTAAATGCTGGAGTCTTGAAACTTGGCCAAATGGTAGTCCTCAGTTTGGGGAGAACCTATCAAAGTATGACCCCGTTTGGCCAATAGGTGGCGCTACAGCAAGCAAAAGTATGAAATTGCTCATAACTCCTAGACGTTTTGTCCTAGACTCAAGTGTCTTATATCACTGTGATTCTTGGCTCAAGCCAGACATAAAGTAATGTTTCAAAGCAGCTTTACAGTGATAATAGGAAATTACCATAACAGATTGTTTAGGCTTTACAACAGCTCTAGGATAAAGTTATTGTCCAGCTAAAGTTAGTTTTGACCGATTTTTTTTACTTCCGTTGCGAAGATCATTAGTAATTAACTTAGGGGCCGCTAACACAACACTGTTCTAACAGGAAAACCTCAAACCTCGAAAACGCAAACCCCCGAAACACAGATGTCGCGCACATGCCCATTATGTGTTCAGTCCAAATGTATGCGTGTTTAAATATATGTGCGCAAACGTGTAGACCTTCTTTACAAATCAACCCTCAATATCATTCAATCACAGCTCATCTGTGAACAGTTGCTGTCAGACATAAGAGCAAATAATGGATTTAGAGGACATTTATGAAAATGATCATATTAAGGACATAACTGGACCTCGAACACAGAATCACAGCCAGGACGAAGGAAAAGATCGAAAGTGCAGAAAGTAGAAAGTTTCATTTGAAGAAGAAATGGTGTTGTTAACTTTTGAGGAATCTTTTTTTCAAGGAACGTGTCCATATTTCTGCATTTATTAACATGAAGTTGCATATTTAACTGTAGATATTCCGCTATGATTATTAAAGAATAAGTTTTCCTGTGTATTATCTAAAGATAAAGGTGGATTTATTTTAGCCTATATTTCTAATAATATGAATTCTAAGTGAATTGGTTGTTAACTGATATGTGTGTGTTTTGTCTCTGTTTGTCAGGAGGACGCAGGTGTTTGGTGTTGATGACAGTGTGTCTCGGGCTCATTTGTGTTCTTCTGCTGGTCTTCATCACACTGTACATCACCATCACAGCAGAGAGAGACCTGAGAGGTTAGTATAAATGGATTTATATGTTTATTTGCACTTTACAACACAAATAATGAGCAAAGTGTTTATGTTTATTGAAAGGAAATGCCAGTTTATTTCATATTCAATGAGTTGAAGAGCTGGTCTGAGAGCAGGCAGTTCTGCAGAGATCGAGGAGCTGATCTGATCATTATCAACACTGAAGAGAAACAGGTGAGATTGTGTGAGTGTCTGTTCAATCAACGAGAATCACTGAGAGGAATCACACTTATTCCTGTTTATATTCACACACAGAAACTCATATCTTCATTCAAGGAGAGAGTGTGGATTGGTTTGTCTGACATTGAGACTGAGGGGATCATGAAATGGGTGGATAATTCACCACTGAATCAAGGGTAAGTGATAAAACACTCACAGAGAAACACTTCAGAATAATTTGTTACGTCCTTTTTATATTCATTTAAAAATTAGATAATCACAGCCTTCATAATTACACAAAAACAATCATGACAACAACCACAATCAAGAAAACACTTCCCGTTAATAAACTGTATGCACAACCCGGTCACTCTAAATGTGTCTCTATAGCACGCATTGTGTTTATTGTGCAGTTTATTTGCAAAAATGAGTTTTTACATGTGTTTGATACGCGGTTTATTGCGTGTAATACACACACACTCCACACCACTACTAAACCTACCCTAAACCCACCCATGCGTGTGTATTATGTTTGGTTAGGATTAGTGGTGCACGTAAAAACTCATTTTCACGTATAAATTGCACGATAAACACAATGCGTGCTTTAGAGACGCATATTCATGAGTTCAGGCTGGTATGCATAAATTATCTCTTTTACTTTTCTACACTTTAACTTCTACTCTGCTATTCTGGTGCTGTGAATATTGCTGGCTCTTTTATGATGAATGGCTTGTTAAGCTCCTCATTTGTTGTTTGCTGAATGGATAAAAACTTTCATTGAACATCTGGGGTCCTGAATAACTGAAAATCTGACACATTTTACTGGTACAAAGATGAACCGAATAACTTTCAAGATGCAAATGAAGACTGTATTGAACTGGATCCTACAAGAGGCCCTGTGAACAACTGGAATGATCTGCCATGCTCTGAGAAGAGGAAATGGATTTGTGAGAAATAAGTTTCATCCAGTCTTGTTGCTTTTGCTTCTATTATTTGACCTTCTATTGATTGAGGTTTCTGTTGTTGTTGTTTTTTAAAAACTGTCATCTGATCTTCATATGAATTTGTTAGAAGGAAAATTTAAAATTGTCATTATTTTTTCATTGCTATAATAAACTCACAACATCCAGTTTCTCACGATGTGAATGAGGGTGACCTGAGACACCAAACCTCTGATGTGTTCATGACTATTATTCTATTGAGTATCTGGGAAACTGCTTTTGAGTTGTATTGCTTTCACTTTGAATAAAATTATCAATATCAATTATTATTATTATTATTATTATAGTAAACTGTATTTTTGTTTTTTAATCATTCTTGTGTATCTGTTTATTGCACTATGGTAGAGGTCTGCGCGGGACTGTTTTTTAAGTCCCGCTCCCGCCCGCTCCCGCTGGGGTTATATCCCGCACCCACCCGTTCCCGCTATATATACACTATTTGTTCACCCGCTGTCTGCTTAGAATAATTTTCTTCCCGAACCGTCCATCCCGCTTTAATTTAGATCTGCCAGAATTTCACATGTACATTTTCACAGAGAAAATAAAAATGTAGTCTGCACAAACATTTTTTTATTATTATTTTATTCGCCTTGTCAATATACAAAATTTAACATTTTGCTGCAGACAGTAGGGGAAAAAATATCGCAGCGAAAAAAAGAAAGAAGTGTAGGCTATTATTTTTATTCGTATTATCAAAATTCGTAACATTTTGCTGTTAAGCAAATACAATGAATGCATGACAGAAAGAACCGTTACTGGTCCGTGCAGCGCGTGCATAACGGTCCTGAGTAGCCTACAGGGCAGACTGTAGCCTATACCGGGTGGTCGATAAGATTAAGATTAGGTAAGCGAAGATATGCTGTTCTGAAAGAACGTCGGCGTCGGGAACGTGATATTGAATGACCGACCGCTCCCGTTCAAATTACACCAGAGTTACCGACCGCTACCGTTTTTTAGTCGGAAATTTAATCCCGCGGCGCAAAATATCTGGTCGGGTCCCGCGGATCCCGCGGGACAGCCGCGGGAATGCAGACCTCTACACTATGGCTATATTTGCTCCAGTCCAGCAGGGGCAGCAGAGAGCAGGTTTATCACATTTTTTTTTTTTTCAAAACAACTTTTAAGAAATCCTTTATATTATATCAAAAATTCTGGATATTTATGCAGAATCACAGTTATGCTGTAACCAACAACATAAATCTAAGTCAGAAATATGAGTTCAGTGATCAAGTTCAAATGATGATTGTCATAATATAACCAACACCATCAGATCACATTTTTTCTTTGTTCATCTGGCAGTTATAACTCAGATACAACAGCCAAACAAAATCTAAAGTTAATAATTTAAGGGTCAAGAGTCCAACTAAAGCAAACAATCATCGTCATAACGGTGGCTTACAATTTGTGATTTTCTCCTTCAGTGATTCTGCTTGTTAACATCAGGTGTCTTCAATAATGATCAATCATCACTCAATTAATCACTTAATTATCTCATTAACTTTAACACTCTTGAGTGTTAATTTAACACTCATATTTTAACACTTTACACTCTACAAGTGTGGTCTCACATGTACTCCCAGGAGTGTTAATTTAACACTGGAGTTTTTGCTGTGTAGTTTAAGTTAGTTAATACAATTTATAGTCATTGTTCATGTGAGTGCACAGTGCATTAACTAATTTTAGTACACAACTTTTGAATATAATGCATTATTAAATGTTGAAATTAACATTAACTAAGACTAATAAATGCTTAAAGTATTATTCATTCTTAGTTCATGTTAACTGAAGTAGTTAACTAATAACCTTTTTGTAAAGCATTACCCGTTTGAATCTTAGTGTTGTACATGGAATGATACTTTTCTTCACATTTTGTTTGTATTAATTCATGGGTTGTGTGTTTGAGGTACTGTGTGTTTGCTTCTAAAATGATGTGTGTACTGGTAGTCCCTAGGTTATGGGGACCAAATTACCCCAAAAGTATAGTAATACCAGTAAATTACATGCAAACAATCTTATAAATCCATACAGAATGATGTTTTCTGAAAATGCAAAAATGCTAAATGTTTTCTGTGATGGATAGGTTTAGGTACCTTTGTATGAGGGAGAAAATGATTGTGCATAATAAGCATCATTGTCCTCCAGACTCTTTATAAATGAGTTAAAGGGATAGTTCACTTTAAAATGAAAATTCTGTCATCATACTCGACCTCAAAAGTTGTTTCAAACCTGTATGAATTTATTTCTTCTGCTGAACACAAAAGAAGATATTTTAAATAATGTCTGTAACCATACAGTTAACTGGTCCCATTGACTTCCATAGTATTTTTTTTTTCCTACTATGGAAGTTAATGGGACCAGTTAACTGGTTGGTTACAGACATTATTTAAAATATCATCTTTTGTGTTCAGGGCCCAGTTTTTCAAAAAATGTAATCTGGATCAAATTGATCCGGATTTGGAAATCACATGTTTTGCTATCCAGGATCACCTGATCCATTTTACTTTTATGCCAGTTTTTTAAAGGAAACTTGGATTGGATCACTGTGATCCAAATACCAAATTTCAGGATTACCAAATCCTGTTTACTAGAGCCTTAAATGGAACCAACGGTTGGCAAAATACTGGTGGCCACAAATAACCATTGTTTATTTTAATTTTAAGAAACAGAAACACTGTAATAAACAGAAACATTTTACTTTCCTTATTTTGTTATAATGTTAAATTGTAGATTTTGTTGTTTTACCATATCGCATTAGATGTGACATGCTTCATATATGCTTCAAATATGAAGAAATGTATATATCATCAGTAAACATTGGTTTTGTGATCATTCACTTAAAAAAAAAAAAAAAAAAAACTCTCTCTGGTTTTATTTGGTTTCGAAAAATCACAACTGAATCCACCCTTCTGTTTTTTTTGGATCAAATAGATCCCAAACCGAGTTCAAAGTTCTGAAAAACCCAAAGGGCAGGTTTGATCCAGATCAAATTTAAGATCGGATTACATGATCTGATCTTAGTTCAGAATCACTCTTTTGCTTTTGAAAAACCCATTTCCAAGATTTGATCCGATCCGTGATCCGAAATCCCACTGGATTACTTTTGAAAAACTGGGCCCAGCAGAAAAAATAAATTCATACAGGTTTGAAACAACTTGATGGCTATTATGATGACAGAATTTTCATTTTAAAGTGAACTATCCCTTTAAGGTGTTGTAACTGTTTATGTATCGTGTTTCTTTGGGGTTTTTTTGTGCATCAACAGAAAGGTTTTTATGTATTTATTTTAGAGATTTTGTCAGTAAATGTACGTAGACGGTTTTAAATTAAATTTGTGTTGATTGTAACTAGGTTAAGATTTTTTTTATTCAAATTTGAAACAAATTGCAACTTTATTATTAATTTTAATTACAAATGTATTTAATTATATAATAGTGTACATGTATATTACATTAAAGTATATTTTAGTCCACATTAATTGCTTGTCAGTATATTTGGAAGTACACTTTTATCATATTTCAAAGTTCAAATAAAAATGTATTAAAGTCCCACTTAAGTTGTTCCAAAAAAGCACTCTTAATTTCAACTAATTTCATTTAATTTGAGCTTAATCTGTGATACATTTGAAATCAATTACATGCATTACGTTTGTCGAAAACATTATACTTAATTCACATTTAAGCGTATTGTTAACTGACATTAAAGTATATTTTAGTACACATGAATTGCTTGTCAGTTCATTAAACTACACTTTAACTATATTTTAAATACACTGAAAGTACTTATTAAATATGTATTAAAGTCCCATTTATGTTTAAAAAAAGCATTCAAAAGTTCAACTAATTGCATTTAATATGAACTTAATTTGTGATACATTTGAAATTAAATACAAATAAAATGCACTTAAGCGGTGAAAACATTACATTTAATTCACACTTAAGTGTATTGTTAACTGACATTAAAGTACATTTTAGTTCACATTAATTGCATGTCAGTGCATTGAGCAGTGCACTTTAAATCAATTTTAAAGACACTAGAAGCAATTATGAAAGTAAATATAAAGTTGTATTAAAGTCCCACTTAAGTGGTACCAAAAAATCACTCTTAATGACAACTTATTGCATTTTATTTCAACTTTATATGAGATATATTTCAAATCAATTATACTTAATGTGCATTCAGACCGGTGAAAACATTGCATTTGAGTTACACTTAAGTGTATATATTTAAAGTATATTATTTGTATAATAAGTACACTTTATAAAAGTACACTAAAGTGCATTTTTTTTCACAAGGGCATCCAGAAACACACGGATTGAATGACATCTTAAAAAAGATGCAGTGTCAAAAGATGCAGAGTTTTTAAGTTGGACTGCAAGTCTTTATTCTTGTCAAAGGCCAGTGTGAAATGAAACCACTTCCTGTGAAGGTTTAACACTACTGTAAAAACACTACTTACCATTCTAAAGACCACACCTCATCTGTGAAGACGTACTGTCAGTCACAGCAAATAATGGATTTAGAGGACATTTATCAAAATGTTGAACGCAGAGATATTAGGAACACAACTGGACCTTCAACACAGAGTAACGACCAGGATGAAGGAAAAGATGAAATGCGCAGTAAGCAGAAAACGACTTTCATTTATTTATGTCACAAATGATGACGTTAATGGTGTCACTAATGTTTGAGGAAATGAGAAGTGTTACATATACGCCTTTCAAATATATGTTCTAAGAGCAATATGTCAGTGTTTCTGCTTTTATATTTAATGTATTAACATGGATTATTTTTAAATCGTGTTCTTTTGGACTTTATATCAGTGTTTGTCTTATAAAAGAATATACTGTAAAAGCTCTATCTACAGCATTATCTAAATACAAGGGTAGAGTAGGCCTACATAAAAAAAAATTATTTGAAACTTAATTTCTAATAATATGAAGGGTATGGAAGTAAAATAATGACAATGTATTTGAAACAAAAAAAAAAAACTTTTTGAATTGCACTAATTGGAAAAAAAAATGCATTGCATTAACCGTGCTTGCATTTTAGGCCTTGTCCACACAGAGATGCGTTTAGCTGTATACGAAAAAAATTGTATCGTATCAGCATTTCATCCAGACAGATCTGGCGTTTTGGGAGTCTACGCAACAGCAACTGTGGACTACATGCTTTTGTTCGTGCTGCAGAAGCCACTGAGCCTCTTATTTCTTTATTTATTATTTACTTCAATGTATTTGTATTTTATTTCTTTATTTTACTTCTTTATATTTTCTTTCTTATGCTATGATGCCTGTTGTCTGATTAGGACATTTCATATTTTGTACCAGGCCATTTATGCACAAGGATTATGCATATGATCCAAGTCGTCTTCTCCGTTTTTAGTGTATCTCTGTGACAGAATTACAGCACCACATACTGGTCTGGAATGTATACTACATCACTTTTGGGTTGGTTTCAGTGGTTTCATGTGTGCGTAGATATTTCTTGAGACAACGCTGTGTTTATGGATTTTTTTTCTAGAACGAGGGAAAAAAAGATCGGATAGGGAAAGCTCTGGCTTCGTGTGGATGTAGGTTTAATGCATTGTATTTTAGAGCTTGCATTTTTATGGGTTGAAATTCAACATGGTCATATTTAAGCTGTGAAGATTTAAATTCAAAACCTTTACAAATTTTCATTATTAAAAGTTCAATAATCCACATTCACCTTTCAGATTTCACTTCCAAAAAAAAAAAAAACTATAATATCCGACAGGCAATTTTCGGTCCATTTTATTTCACTTAACAAAATTAGTTCCACAAATTCATTTGACAGAAAATTCAACAGTGCACATCTGGGAACTGCAGGAATAGCAGTAGAGTACCGATGCATAACCACCATCTGCTGTTAGTCGTCCACACCAGCAGGGGGTGCAAGCGGATGTTGATGAAGGCCAGAGAGTCATTCATTCACAAAAACAGATTTACAGAAATGGAGCTAGCAGTATTTGCAATGATACAGGGCCAGTATACATGCAGAAAAGCTGATAAAGACACAAATGCTGTGTTAACGTTTAAGTCTTCACAGTTACTTTCCCTGTGTACATGTAAGCAGCTTTCTCTACGTCCGCGAACAAGATTATAACGTCATTCCCCTAAAGCTGATGTACCAATCAAACAATACATCTGAGGTAGACTTATTTTTCTCTTGGTTGTTTAGTTTACCTATATCAAGTATATATCACAGCGCTGTGCTGGAGTAGTAGAGTTTCCCTCATACTCCAGGATTCCCTGCCGTCGGGACATATAAAACATTTAACATAGCCCAATGGACTAATGCAGTGATATTAAAAGACAAAATTCATAGTACCTTGTTGGTGATGTGGGCTACAGGCAAGCAGATGCACATTTAGAATATGAACGTAATGTGCATAGTTTCACGCTATACACTATGATGCTGCTACATTGGTTTATTTTTAAATTTGCTATGAACATTTGACCCAATTACACACAAATTGCACTGCTTTTTGCTACTTGTCATGTCATCCACTTACACAATAATACTATATTAATTAGGGATGATTTTCGAATATTCGATTAGCTGAATATTCGATTAGCTGATAAAAAATCCCCATGTTTTAGTTGTGGTTATAAGCTGCAATCCTAAATTCACATAAAAATTTTATACATTTAATAAATATATTCTTAATATTTGTTGTTTTTGTTTCTATGTTTGAGCTTATATATCTCAATATTAATAACAGTCTGGTTAATTTTGAGTCTTGAAATGTGAACTCTCAAGGGTTGGATTTCTAAATATATGTTGGTTATGTGTCTATTCAGAATGACTTCTGAGCAGCAACCTTTTTATTTTGGGTATGTCATGTATGCATCACTTGCCAAAATTGGGGCTGACTAGTAAGGGGTTAAACGTATATAAATGAAACGTATGTTTAAGTGTTTTAACTTGTATTTAAGCGTCACACCGCTCCGCTTTACTCACATGCTCTGGGGCCTTATTTATAAAACTGTGCGTAGGATCCTTACTAAAAGTGTACTTGCACCCGAAAGACCAAAAATGTCATCAGCGTAAGATTGTGCACACATGCGTCTCCTCCCCGAAATAACCATATATGGAGTTTACAACGCCTAGTTTTACTATGCATATCCTCATCTGCATATCATTTGCATATGATTATGTACTGCAGCACAGCACCTTGATATAAAGTTAATAACTGAGAGAAATATAATTCTACCTCAGATGTATTGTTTGATCTGTACATCAGCTTTGGGGGAATGACGTTATAATCTTGTTTGCGGTAGAAGTATCATTGCAAATACTGCTAGCTCCATTTCTGTAAATCTGTTTTTGTGAATGAATGACTCTCTGGTCTTCATCAAGACCCCCTTGCACCCCCTCCTGGTGAGGACGACTAACAGCAGATGGAGGTTATGCATCAGTACTCTACTGCTATTCCTGCAGTTCCCAGATGTGTAAAAATGAATAAATAAATTAAATAAATGGACAGAAAATTGTATGTCAAAATTGAAGTTAGAAAATTGCCTATTTTTAAACAGACTGAATATTTTGGAAGTGAAATCTGTAAGGTGAATGTGGATTATTTAATTTTTAATAATGGCTAATGGCTAATAAATGTGTGTGAAATGTTTTGAATTTAAATATTCACAGAATAAATATATGACCATGTTGAATTTCAGCCTATAAAATGCAACAACAAGTAATATATCCAGCCCGTTCTCATCCTAGGGCGTCATATATTGACGCTTTTGACATTTCGTCTACATCGAACGCACATGGCACCCTTTAGCGTCAATATGAGACGCAGATAGAAATGGACCAGAAGGCGCCTCCTAGCGGTCTAACCCTAACCCTACACCAGACCTAAACCTACCCATAACCGAACAAAGCTCTGTGCGTCTCATATTGACGCTAAAAGGTGCCATGTGCGTTCGATGTAGACGAAATGTCAAAAGCGTCAGTATTATGACGCCCAAGGATGAGAATGCGTTGAATATATCTGTAAATGCAATGCATTTTTTTTTTCAATTAGTGCAATTCAACAAGCTTTTTTGTTTCAGATATATTTGTCATTATTTAACTTCCATAGAATTGTATACACTGATATCTGTGTGTTTTGTGTCTGTTTGTCAGGAGGACGCAGGTGTTTTGGTGTTGATGACAGTGTGTCTCGGGCTCATTTGTGTTCTTCTGCTGGTCTTCATCACACTGTACATCACCATCACAGCAGAGAGAGACCTGTTAAAGAGTTACAAGAACACAGTTGAAGAGTTCAATCACACTATCATCAGCTTACAGGACAAGAACACTGATCTAATGACTGAAAAAGACCAACTGAAGAACAACTTCAACTGTTTGAGTCAGAAGAAACTGGAACTGGAGACCAGAGTCAATGATCTCAGCGCTGAGAAAAGTCAGTTACAGAGAAGTGTTGATGCTTTGAATCAGAAGAAACTGGAGTTAGAAAGAAAAGTCACGTCTTTGGATGGTGAACTAAAGAAGAAGGCTTCTACACGAGGTCAGTTGAAATCTGTTTTTTGTCCTATTTCTCTTTTTCTTTACTTTATGTATACAGTTTTTAAAAGTGTTTATGTACAAAACTCTGTGTGGTCCAGGTTTTTTTTCCATATCCAGTGAGTCGATGAGCTGGTCTGAGAGCAGGCAGTTCTGCAGAGATCGAGGTGGTGATCTGATCATTATCAACACTGAAGAGAAGCAGGTGAGTTTGTGTGAGTGACTGTTAATGAATGAGAGGAATCACACTTATTCCTGTTTTTATTCACATACAGAGGTCCATAACTTCATTCATCAAGGAGAGCGTGTGGATTGGTTTGTCTGACTCTGAGACTGAAGGCAGAATGAAATGGGTGGACAATTCAACACTGAATACAGGGTAAGTGATAAAACACTCACAGAAAACCACTGTAAATGCATTTGTTAAAGGGATAGTTCACCCAAAAGATTTGCTGTTATTTACTCACCCTCAACCATCCAAGTTGTAGGTGATTTTTTTCTTCAGTTGAACTGCTGTAACGAAAGCAACTGTAAATGGCGGCTGCTGTTTGTTTGCGGTGCTCGGTGACTGACGTCTATCTGTACTCTGTATAGCATAAAACACACTGATGACGTGATGTCTGCGCAAACAGGGTGTGTGAGGGTATGTAAAAACATACGTTGACAGGCAGTAGGACATTGTATTTTTTCATTCGGACCGAATATGATGATTGGATTTACATTTTATGGTCCTACGCCTTCCACAGACGATATATATTTATAAAAATAAATTTAGACCATTTAACACAATAATTGCCATCTATGAGGAGACTTTCAATCAGTTTAACAAAAACAATTTCTGTAGAGAATCACCTATTGCACCTTCAACCCTTTGACGCGTACGATCCCATCATGTGATTAGAACGTTCAGTGCATAAATTAAACTGCTAAATTCAAATGTGCCTTCGCGAGTTGGCTGGCGCTGAGCCAGAGACGGATGCACTCAGCGCTTGACATACAGTATTTCACAACTATTCAGTGTTTTCAACCACATACTGTAATGTTTATTTTAGGTTTATAGTTTGTTCAATACACACTGATGTCTATGGAAGTGGCAATAATAATCATATCGTCATATCATATCATAGTTTTATTCATATCAGATAAACATTGTGTAAGTAACTAGCCTATATAGTTTGCTCTATTCTTCTCCCACTTCACCGGCCATTTACTTTCATGTATTTCGGGAGAAGTGAATGAATTTATGTGATGTAAATCTGATAGATCCGGTTCTCTGAATTGCAGCGCAGACCAACATGGCAGCACCCATCGCGCGTTATAGATCAGCTAACATGATCATTAAGATTTTTAAACGACAAAACACATTCGCTTTCTTGTATTTGAGAATCAGAATATCAGGTAGTTGATGACATCTCTTACGAAAAAGTTCATTTTATAAAGTTGTAGCGACAATCACTTCTGGGGAATAATTAACTCAAATGAAGGGAATATTCATGAGTTTATGAATATGATTTGCTTATCGTCTACACAGATTAAATTGCCCAAAGAGGGAATATTTGATCAATTGTCAGGGTCATTTTAATCAGAATTAATTTCAGTTGTCTAACAATCTGTTCGCCCTGTGAACTGTATGCAATACTTCCTTATCAAAACTTAATAAAACTCACCCTGTGTTTATACAATTTAGGTTACTGAAATAGTAACGAAAGGTAAAGCTTCATAGCTTAGTAATCATACATTTTCAGGGACTTCGAATTGGTGAGCAATAAAGCAGATTCAATTCAAGAAGATTATTGGGTTTAATAAAAACAAATTAAAGGATACATAACTACGATTCACACAGAGTAAATAGCAAAACAAACAGTACAATTCAAACAAGATAATCGAATAATGAATAATAAAGAGAGAGAGAGAGAGAGAGAGAGAGAGAGAGAGAGAGAGAGAGAGAGAGAGAGAGAGAGAGAGAGAGAGAGAGAGAGAGAGAGAGTGAGAGTGAAAGCAAATCTCAGAGTGACAATTTTCAAACAGTTAACTTTGTAAGAGACCCCAAGTCGTTGGATAATTCCGCAAACGGGAATAGCCTAGACAACCTTGAACAGCAGTTTTGATTGCGATATAAGATAGTACTTGCTTTGATCTGGCTCTTGTGTGTAGCTGAGTTCAAATTGTCCGTTGGCGCAGCTTCCGGAGTCCTTTCAGGAGCAGGTGATGCGAGAACTCGATTAGGTTGATTAGATGATTAGGTTAACACGAATGTAAACTTTGCCAAAAGATGATTAGACTTAAGTTCGTTTAACTCGTGAAGCCAACTGAACAAAGTCAAACATCAGACGGGAATGAAAAGACTAAGATGAAAACGAAATTAGAGAAGAACAAACGGAGAGACTCCTTGGGGAGTCTTGTCGTGAAGATGAGGACCCTCTCTTTCTCTGGCGGAATGCCAAGAGCAAGGGTCTTTCCTTGTCTTTATGGACAAGATAGGTCAACACGTAAATGAACAACGTAAATGAACCAATCACTTCTGAGAAACTGAGGCGGGAAAAACTTTCTTTGTCTGATTAGTACAACCCCCTGGTCTAATTTATGATGGTGACAAAATTGACGGGTGTTTCGCTCTCCTTTGAGGCTCATGCGCGTGTGTCTCTGGTTTCTGATGAAATAGAACGGTTAAGATTAAAATTTGGACACATGCTGCTGGCCTGAGAATTTTAGGTTTCTTTCTATTAATGGCACAACAGAACTTTTAGGTTTATTTTTGTTTCAAACTTTCACATAGCATATTTAGGTTATAATACCATAAAAAATTCAAATCCAGATTTTGATTTTCAAAGATTTATTATTAAAAAGGATTATTTTCCCCCCAAAATGCAATAAATTCATGACACTTTTTCCCCAAAATGCTATTAATCCATTGAATTATTATAAAAAAGTTATTTTTCATATTTTAACTGTTGAAAATACACAACAAAGTAAGTTGATCCACATATGACAGCCTCTGAACTTGATCAATACTAATCTTATATACAGGCACTGGACTAAAATTAGCCGACATTAAATCAGCTATCGCTAAGAAATACCTCCTGAAATTTTTTGACGGCGATCAGCTGTAAAATGGCTTTGTCTTGCTCGGTTTTCGTTTACTTTGAGTAAAACAATTGAACGTTTTTTAAAAGATCCCCTGGGGTCAAAGTGTCAGCGTGACAGAAGTTTTATGCTGTCGTGTGAGAACAAGCAACAGTCGGCATTTTTCCTACTCCCGCATGCCTCATCTTCTTAATCTCCTCACGTAAATGATTAGATTTCGATGGCTTACGTTTCTTCCCCACCGCAGGAACCACCACAGGGTCACCAATGCGGTCAAAATTATTATTATTATTATTATTTTATTTTTTTTGTGGATCATAAAGTAGACAAAGTAGAAGGAAAACTAGGATGCCGGGTTTATTCAAAGCGCCGTCTTTACAGTTTACAAAACGTGGAATGGTGCGCTGTGATTGGTTGAGCGGATGTATCGCATTCTGCAGAGAAAGGGAAAAGGAAAGGGAGAAAACATGACAAAATAACACGGCGGATATCGCATTTTATGTAAAATTAAAAATGGACTTTTCAACACCGACCAGATACAATACAGATTTTTGCGGGAACTAAATATATATATATTTTTTAATGTTTCTCAGTTCCTTTCTTCAGGGAATGAGAGTTACTATATGTAACGTAGACGTTCCCTAGTAGTCGGTCACAACGTATGCCGAGAGTGACCGACTAATAGGGAACGTCTCAGTTACATATGGTAACCCTCAGACACAAATAGGAATAGCGTCACAGCTGCTGCACCCCATCCAGTGCCCTGTGCAAGCCTCCTGCCCCTTCTTGCCTGGCAGGATGATTGGAGAGGGCTTACACAGAGTGTGTCTGTCACTGTTGTTCTGTGGTAACCCATACAGCGAGACTATTGGATAACACTGGGAAAGCGTGCACTTTCCGTTAGGAGGGAGAACGCTGCGGAATCCACACTCTTCTCCAAAAGAGTTACATGGAGATAAACATATGGACTAACCCCGAAGGTGCATATGTGGCAAGAGAAGTCAGGTAGGAGGAGTTACAAAGTACAAAGAAACAAGAATCCTATAGTCGACTACGCCACCCGGAATACACTGGGAACTATCAGCCCTACACAAGGGCACACAGGTTCGTCGCCAAATGCAGGGTGAGCATGGAGACGTGGACAAAAAGTAAAGACAAAATCACTTTATTTAAACATACAAAAAAAGATCCAGTAAATGCAATTTCAAACAAGGTCTCAATCACATCACAAGTACAATAGAAAGAGAAATAAAGAGGGAGATGGCCAGCAGATGCCCTCGGATTTCTACCCCACACCCACAACTCACACTTGTGAAAGCAAGACAAAAATGTTCACACAGCACTCCACGTGGACACCAGTACACGATATCCACGGCTAGCCCCTCCCATTTTAAAGATTTAACCAAACACACAACAAAAATAAAAAGTAATCATCAACTTGTTCAAAAAATTCCAACAACAAAAAAAAAGTACCGTTACACCTTTGTAACTTAAAAGCAATTACACTCACAATAATCAAAACAAAAGTAAATAATTCACTCAAAAGGAACACATACAAAAGGAACACATACAAATAGAAAATCAATTCAATAACAATTTATACACAAAAATACAAAACCAAAAAAACAGACCAAACACAGTCACAGGCACTGAGGGGAGGAAACAAAATGAAAGTACTGGAACCCCCTGAACGTGCAGTTAAACCTGCCGGACATCAAACAGGAAAATTACTCATAAAACACTCCTTAAAAACAAACTATTAACTCCCATCATACGTACCAAGACAGAGAGATTCACCATGCTGAAATACACATGGTCACTAGCTACGCAGGATTACAGACACTTGCATGCCCATGACTAAAACCAAACAAGTTAGTAAGCCTCTCAATTTAATCAGAGGTGGAAAGTCCAGGGGTCAGAAAGTAAAAGTCCTGCCATATGTTTAATCCACCCATGAACTCACACAGCAAAAACTCCAGTGTTAAATGAACTCTCCTGGGAGTTTATTTGGCTCCAGACTCAAGAGTGTTAAAGTTAATGAGATAATTTAGTGATTGATTGAGTGATGATTGACCATTATTGAAGACACCTGATGTTAACAAGCAGAATCACCAAAGGAGAAAATCTCTTTTTTAAAGTTGCCATTATGGTGATCAGTGTTGGATTTAGTTGGGCTCTTCACCCTTAAACTAATAATGTTAGATTTTGTTTGGCTGTTGTATCTGAGTTATAAGTTGTTGGGCTCTAAACTCTTATTTAATCTTTTGTCTATTTTGGTCGTTGTGACAGTGTGTTTGTCAAACACATTTGCAGCAGAAGATAAAGCTAAAACAAACTGAGATCAGCTGATGATGGTTACCTGGTGATGGTTTTAAAAACATCTTGAAATAACCTGATGATGTTATTTGAATCTAATCATATCTTGCAGTTTTGTTGTGCCAATAATATATTTATGTTACAAACCGTGTGTTACTACAACAGGAGATCCAGCAGTATTATATAAATCTGAAAGTTTTAACAAACATGAGCATTAAACATTAACCAACGATGACACACACAGACATCAACAATCAGCGTATGAATCTCAACAATGGTGACTATAAGTGCTATGCTCCAATGCATGCTGGGTACCAGCAAAGTACAAAACTAAAAAAACAAACAAAATGCTTTATAGAGGGGTTGAATTGTTTATGCATTGTGTGTGTGTATGGTGCATATTTCCATATTTTTTCCACATTTTCTCATGTGCTCCTTTCCTAAAAAATAACTAATTAGAAGCATTTGGATGTTTACCCTTCTTTTCTTTTCTTTTCTTTTCTTTTCTTTTCTTTTCTTTTCTTTTCTTTTCTTTTCTTTTCTTATTTGACCATTTGATTAGGCCAAGTGTTACAACATGATACTTGTAAATCACATAATTATGCAAATACTATGTCAATATTAAATAGCCAAAATATTTTTTTTGAGTTGGATGAGGAAAAAGTGCCTTGAATATCTCTGCAGGTCATCAGATGTTTCAGGATACAGGCCTTTACATGCATTTGGTACAGTGGAAAAATCATCAACATCAGGTCTTTGCATCTGAAGAAACTTAAGTTGGAGGACAGATTCACATGTAGGATCTTCTAAGCTTCATATTCATATTTGAACTCAAATTAAAGGGTTATTTATTTACTTATTTAATTTGTTTATGCCATCATAGTGAAAATGGCAGAACAGTGACATCTACTGAGAAAAGGGAAATGTGAATCTCCTGTTGTCACTCACTTGTGTTTAATTACAGGAAGTCCTCATCCCACAATCTCTATTTCCCATCATCCTCTCTGTTCCTGAACACGACAGCGATGCAAATCATCATTCACTTCCAGTTTATGGTCATCAACACACAGGTCCAGTTTGGCCTGTTTTAGGGTGTTTGATCAGTTTAGGTGATCACAGATTCCTCTTGTTGGACGTTGTAGATGCTAACTTTATCACAGGGAAAACTACACAATGCTTTGACTATATGAGGTTGAATATGCAATATATATTCAATAATACAGTAGTATAAGCATACAGAGTTTCAGAGTGAGAATGAAATCTAGATTTATCTGTGTCTCATCTAATAAAAACCACTTCCTGTGTTGGTACTATTTAAAAACACGGTCTTAAAGACCACACCTCATCTGTGAACACATACTGTAAGACTGTAAGACTGTGAGTTTGAGCTAATAATGGAATCAGGGACCTTTTATGTATGCAGAAATATTAACAACAGATCGAGACCTCCAACACAGAGTCGCAGCAACGATGAAGGAAAAGATCGAAAGCAAAGTAAGCAGAAAGTTTCGTTTGTCGCAGAGACGGTGTCGCTAATGTTTGAGCGGATGAGAAATGTTCCAAATGTTTCTCATTATAAAAGAATGTACTCTATAATTTATCTAACAAAACCGCTTGATTACTTACAAAGGTTGATTTGAAATGTTAATAATATTGCATGAATGGTTGTTAACTGATATGTGTGTGTTTTGTCTCTGTTTGTCAGGAGGGCGCAGGTGTTTGGTGTTGAAGACAGTGTGTCTCGGGCTCATTTGTGTTCTTCTGCTGGTCTTCATCACACTGTACATCACCATCACAGCAGAGAGAGACCTGTTAAAGAGTTACAAGAACACAGTTGAAGAGTTCAATCACACTATCATCAGCTTACAGGACAATTACACTGATCTAATGACTGAAAAAGACCAACTGAAGAACAACTTCAACTCTTTGAATCAGACGAAACTGGAGTTAGAGACCAGAGTTGCGTCTTTGAGTGAAGAACTGAAGAATGAAAAATCTAAACAAGGTCAGTACGAATCTGTTTTTAAGTCGATTATTTTTCCATAATTTTCGATTTAAAAAAAATTGGACCTTAAACAATCTCTTAGGAAATCTGTGGGGTCTTGTTTGTTTGTTCAAATCCAATGAGTCGATGAGCTGGTCTGAGAGCAGGCAGTTCTGCAGAGATCGAGGAGCTGATCTGATCATTATCAACACTGAAGAGAAGCAGGTGAGATTGTGTGAGTGACTGTTAATCAATGAGAGGAATCACACTCTTTACACGATACACCATTTTCAACTAAAATCGGGAAACTTATTATGCATTGTGGGTGTTTATTTACATGACAATGGCTTTTTGGAGGCCTGAAAACACAAACTTTTGAAAACAGGTTTCAAAGTGCGTGTAAACTACAAAAACGCAAATTTGTGAAAATGTGCAAATACGCATACGTATTACTTGTCTATAGGTGTGTAGTATTTCTTCACAAAGTGACATTGCCAATATAAACAGCGATACAGATTTTTAGTCGTTTTCGCTTATCCATGTGAACAGGGATCGTTTTGAAATGCTGTGGCCTGTACATGATAAACAGATCAGATCATTGCTTTTGCATTTTTAGTACATCGTTGGAATGTAAACGTACCATTATTCATGTTTATATTCACACACAGAGGCACTTAACTTCATTCATCAAGGAGAGAGTGTGGATTGGTTTGTCTGACATTGAGAACGAGGGGATCATGAAATGGGTGGATAATTCAACACTGAATCAAGGGTAAGAGATACAACCAGTGCAAATGTATTTCAAACATGAGACTCACAACCTCTAAAAAACAACTGAAGACACACACTCTTCCACAAACACCACAACCAAAGATTTTTTTGCAAAACAAAACTCTTCTCTCTATTAAAGGAACACTCCACCGTTTTTTGAAATAGGGCTTATTCACCTTCTTTCCTACCCCACTAAGCAAAATGATGTCCAAAAGACGTCTTTTCAACGTCTTTGTCACAAAAATCGGACGTTGAAAAGACGTCCACTGAGGGTCTAGAATGAAAGTTTTTATGACGTCTTTTTTTTACGTGTTCTGCACGTCCGATATAGACGTTCATCGAACCTTCGTACAAGGTTAAAACTAGTTCAGATGTGGCCATTGTGGACATATTTCAACATCATTTATGGTCTCATTTAGACATAATTACTTTGACTATTGCTGTTAGATGATCTCAGTGAGAATTAACAGAGGTTTAGATGTTGATGTTTAATTTGAAGTGTCACCATTGTGGTGATCAGTGTTTGCTTTAGTTGGGCTCTTGGTCCCTGTTCCTTTTACTTTAACTTTTATTTGACTGCTTTAACTGTGTGTTTGTAAAACACAATTGTTGTGGCAGAGAAAGCCAATAATAAGTAAGATCAGCTGTTTACAGCTTATTGATGATCATGAAATTCTCACAAAAAAAGCATTGAATGTTGTCAGATGTTTTGGCATTCATAACCACCAACCTTGTGGGACTGCAATATTGGTGTGAAAAGCATTAAAATGCTCACTTATTTGAAGGTATATAAAGCATGTGCACATGATGTTTTGAGCAAATGTATCATATAGTCACACACAGACATCAAGATTTTGCACATGAATCACAACAATGGTGACAATTAAAAAAAAAAAGCTTCATGCTGCAATGCATGATGGGTAGCTTTCATAGTACAAATCTCATCCTTGATTCTCAAGCTTTTTTTGTTTTGATTGTCACCGTTGTTGTGAATCATATCCAAAATCTTGATGTCTGTGTGTGACTATATGATACATTTGCTCAAAACATCATGTGCACATGCTTTATATACCTTCAAATAAGTGATCATTTTAAATGCTTTTCACACCAATATTGCAGTTCCACAAGGTTGGTGGTTATGAATGCCAAAACATCTGACAACTAGTGATGGGTCGTTCGCGAATGAGCCGGATCTAAGAGCCGGCTCTTGTAGGTGAACGACGGGAGCCGGCTCGCATATCTGAAGAGCCGACTCTATTTTTAAAAATATAGTCTATAGAAATTAAATCATTATGTAGGCTAATAATGAAATAACAAATGATTTTAATTGTATTTAAAATAATTGACTAATTCAAAGACCAACAGAAAAATAATTATATAGGCCTAAAGGCGCACACACATTTGTTTCGACTGTCTGATCAGCCTCACATTCTGTTCCTGTCAATCATACATGCGATGTCAACCAATTAAAATGCATGAGGGAGGGCCGAGCCAACTCACACACACACTCGAGATGCGGATAAACCGCGGATCGGGCGGAAGACGTGACGAAAAATAATATTTTAATTAAATTCGGGAGGGTGGCCGCTGAACCAGTCAAATGAAAAAAATTGCCAAAACCTGCAAGCTATGAGCCCAGCTGTGAGCCTACTATTGGAGGAGGGCTAAACGTCTCGTAGATGTGACTGCCTAACCCTATTTTGTTTTTTTTTGTTTCGATATTAATTATATTTTAAAACAGCCAATTGTAGCCTACCACTCGTGGAAAAGGCATTTAAAAGAGAGATTATGGTCTGATATGACTTAGAAATGTCATCGGGCAATTGCACCGCAAGATGTTTAGAAGAACACAAGAGCTAAACTTCTACAAGCTCAATAACATCCATAAAATAAAAAAAAAGAAAGAAGAATAGTCAGTTATAACTTTGCCCATTAATTAGATGTGCAAGGCAAGCAGACAAGTTTTTGGGTTGTTATGGACAATTACAAATGTGAATATTCACGTTGCACAGTTGTGCGGTGGACTTTCAGCGAGTTAAAACATATATTTTTAAAGAGCCGTTTGTGAGTCAAAAGAGCCGGCTCTTTTCAGTGAGCCGAGTCAAACGAGCCGGCTCACGAAAAAGAGCCGGATTGCCCATCACTAGTGTGTGTGTGTTTTTGAGACTTTCCTGGCAGAGCTCTCTTCCCACGCGGGTCTGTCGTCCTCTTTGACCAATCAGATGCGAGCTTACCATTCAACCAATCATATCGTAAGCCACTGAGAGTGCATTCAAGGAGCACGGTTCTGCGCACATTTTGCGCAATATTATGGATTATTAGAACGGAAATGAAGCTTTTACATCAATAAATCCAGCATGGCGAACGAAGAACGAGATGCACGGGTAAGTGAAGTAAAATGTTTTTGGACTAGTGTATTGTGACTGAAAACATAATGAGGACAGTATTGATAATGAAGCATGGCATGCAATTTCCCTAATTAAACTAAGCACATTGTTTAGCCTAATTGGGGAATATACTTTTCAATTGGTCATGCATTAGGCCAATGATATATCTGGATACCACGTTATATTCAGAAATAATAGAGTGAATTAATCATAGACTGTAAAAAATAGGAATTAATCAATTATTATATATTGTAACGGTTTCACCAGTGATCAAATATAACGACACCAGCATTTCGAAAACTTTTCAGAGTACAGCATTATACTGTATTCCAGTCATGATCATTATCTGGTCCAGGGATGCTTTTCGATTCTGTATTTTCTGCATTCTGCTAAAGTAGTTTTGCACATGTTCATTTGAAGTCACAAAAACGGCAGAAGCTTTCTTTGCCAAAAGATTTTGAAGTAAACCAAGCATAATATGTCTCTTAAGTGACTACTGCCAATAAAATATGGTATATAACGTAAAATATTCTATATAATGTATAGAATTGTTAATTTAACATTGTCATTTAAGTTTTTTTTTTTTTGACAGGCATTATTATCATCAGAAGTGGAATCAGCTGCAAGGGCTCTTATTGATGTGTTAGCCAGGGGCCTGGCTCCATCTTCAGCGAGTGGAATTGGTACATCAAGGAGTGTTAATACACCAACAAGAGAAAATGTGGAATTGAGTGGGGCAAGTGCCATTACTCCTTTGTCGTCTGTGCCAGCACCAGAAAATAGAGTGAGGCAGGCATTAAAAAGGTAATTTTATGTATTTACCATTTAAACATTTAACATTTAGCATTATTAAAATGTTTTAAAATATAGTATTTACACATTAAAACATATAAGAGGAATAACTTTTTAACTCTTTGTCACTCTGACCGCAGGCAGTTCCCAAGCATGTTTAGGACTGAAAATGACCAGCCTAGGGGCAAAAAACGTTTCTGTTTGGCAAAACATGTCAATGTGAAAAAGACAGATTTTCAAATATATGTGCTCTCCGAACCAACCATGTTTACTCCAAAAGGAGATGAAGACTTAGAACTTGTGCGTGCTGGGCTTGGGAAAAGGCTATTAAGTGTCCCAGACACTAGGGCTGGGCGATTTAAATCGCGATATTGTTATGCGCATCTCGTCGGTAAAGCCATTTAGGGCTGATGAGATAATTAAGTGATTAATTTAGTGATGCTTGAGCATTATTAAAGACACCTGATGTTAACAAGCAGAATCACTGAAGGAGAAAATCACAAATTGTAAGTTACCATTAAGGTGATGGGTGTTTGCTTTAGTTGGGCTCTAGACCATTATATGTTTACTTTAATATTTACAGTTGTTTGTCTGCTGTTATTGATTTGTAACAGTTAAATTAACAAAGTAAAATGTTATCTTATAGTGTTGGTTATGTTTAGACAATCATACTGTGATCTGCAAAATGAAACTTATTGAGATAGTTTGATTTAACTTGTTAGCAGCAGTTTCGTGATTTTTCAGCCTACGATTATCAGTACTTTAATTCAAAATATTTAATAAACATTGTTCTGATCAAAAGATATTCGGACAAATTCATTTAAAACACAGACATCAATAATCAGCCTGTGAATCTCAACAATGGTGACAATAATAAAACATATTGCAGTGGCTGCCACCAATCACAACTCATTAATGGCTCCCATCATGCATTGCGGTATGAATAAATTATGATCTGAATTGTCTATGTAATTTACTTTTCCTAATTGAATATTATGCTCGTCACCATTGTTGAGATGCATAGGCTGAATCTTGATATCTGTGTGTGCCTAAAATAATTTTTTTTTTTAAACAATTTTTAAGAAATCCTTTATTATATCAAAAATTCTGGGCATTTATGCAGATTCACAGTTATGCTGTAACCAACAACATTAATCGAAGTCAGAAAGAAGGACCTTAATGAGTTCAGTGATCAAGTTCAAATGATGATTGTCATAATATAACCAACACCATCAGATCACTTTTTTCTTTGTTCAACTGGCGATTTTAAGCCAGATACAACAGCCAAACAAAATCTAAACTTAATAATATATGGGTCAAGAGTCCAACTAAAGCAACCATTGATCGTCATAACGGTGGCTTACAATTTGAGATTTTCTCCTTCAGTGATTCTGCTTGTTAACATCAGGTGTCTTCAATAATGTTCAATCATCACTAAAATAATCACTTAATTATCTCATTAACTTAAACACTCTTGAGTGTGGACTCATACACTCCCAGGAGTGTTAATTTAACACAGGAGTGTTTGCTGTGTACAAAGAGCCGTAGTTAACTGACAAGCTGAGCCATATCGCATTAAATATCGCTGGCGATACGTCCGCGATATTGATGTGATATGGCTCAGCTTGTCAGTTTAACTACGGCTCTTTGTAGTAAATGCCGCTCCATCTGAAAGCAGGTGATGGCGATTTACTACTAATCAAGGAACCGGCTTTACTGACGAGACGCGCATAACAATATCACGATTTAAATCGCCCAGCCCTACCAGACACTTTTAAACACAGTGAGGTAATTGCAAACATAAACAAAACACGAGTGAATGTCAAGTAATGATTCAAGTAATGATGCAAGTAATATTTTTTTCCCCTTGACTTGAATGATGAATGTCGTGTTTGCTTGTTTAAGATTGTCACTCTGCTTGAGGAAGAATTTCCTAAATTAAAAAATCTTCAGGGGGGCTGGATGTTTTACAAATCTACAGGTATTTATTTGCATGTTAAATGTATAAAACATGGATGCATTGCCAATCATAGGTCTTTACTGCTGTTGTAGGTAATACAGTTATTTAGTGCTTTCTGATTTTATTGAAAAAAGAATGTGGAAATAAAAAATGACTCCTGAGTGTGATCCTCTGATTTTACTGTAAGGTGGTGGTGGGCGGCGTAAGCTGACTTTAATTCCCACTGACTGTGATGGATACTCAACTCGGCTCCTGAAGTCAGTGTCAAATAATGGAAAGAATGTGCTATTTGTAGTTCCACTACAAGAGCAGCTTTCCATTGAACCATTACCATTTGAATCTGTGGAGTTTGCAAAGATGCCACTGTCAAACTGTATGAAATGTGGCAGGACAATACCACTGCCGTTGTTGCCCTTACACATTGAAGAGTGCAAAACAACTGAGTCTGTAGGTTCTACTTGTATTGTTTTTCTTTTATTATATATTAAACACATAATGCTTTCTTAATTTCTTCAGTTCAAATCTGTTTTACATTATTTTTTAGGAGTCAGTAAATGATGTGACTGTGCTTGATGATGATGATGATGATGATGGGAATGTTATTGGAGCCATTGACCAGCCAAGCCCACTTCAAATAGATTTAGAACAATCTTCCCAGGTATTTGATCAAAATTAATTTCCTGATACACACAAGAATCTGTGGTCCCTTGCAAACGGCTCTGTGAGGTTATTCTGAAGTTTGATGAGACTGATATGCAACTTTTAATACCTTCTGCATAATTTAGTTTAAGGTAGCAAATATGCAGTGTTCAACAGTAATTTCAATTATATTGAAAGAAATATTTATTTAGCTAGCAAATTTCTTAACTTGTATCTGAAAGAAATGAGTAACTTATAAGTTGTCTGTACATTTGTTTGTTTTTTACAGATCTGTCCCATTTGCCAGATTTCTTTCCCAAACGATGTCTTGCCTTATCATGCAAGCATGTGTGGTGAAAGGTAAAGTTATGCTATAATAGAATGACATTTGTTCTTTTGACTCTTACTTAATACCTTAAAGAATTAGTCCACCCAAAGTTGATATTTCTCTTCTAAGTTACTGACCTTCTATCCATCTCAGCTCAACTAAAATATTTGTAACTAAAAAATGTGTTTCTGGGCAAAGATGCGAATGATCCATATTGTTAAAGACATTGTTTGTTAAAGATAGGAACAACAGAACAGAAGAATAACAACAAAAGTCAACAACAGCTGAGATGGATTGTAGGTGAAAAAAATATATAATGTTTGGGTGAACTAATCTTTTATTTAATCCCATAACAGACATCTTTAGCTATAAAGACTTTGTTTTTTCTATGTAAAATGGATGCTTCTTTTTCTTAATTTAATGTGCAATTAAGAACTAGTTGGATAAACAAAATGAAAAAGTTGTATGTGCCATTGCCTATTTTAAGAGGGAGGACTTTCAGTGGCAGTGATTCTCCAAGCACTTCAACAAGAGAAGAACTGCCAGGACCATCGACTGCACAGTCATCCACATCACTATCAGCAGGTTATGCCCCACACATATTCTGCTTGGTTAGCACTGTTGTACTGCTATGAAACAAGTGCATCTCTATGTAAAAATATAAACTCTAGTTGTGGCTTTGTTTTTAGCCGTGGATTTGTTGCAAAACTATGTTTGAAAAATCTTTTTTGCATAACTTGTGAATTTCTTTTTCAGCATGGAAATACGAAACTGACCCTCAGAAAGCATCTCGAATGTTCTGTGCAGAATTGCTTTCCCAAAGTTCGGACTGTCCATCTATGTCACTACAGATCAACCAATTTGACACTTTGGTTGAACAGGACAGTACACTGATTTCATTTTATAAAATGAACAGTGTTAACTGGTCAGTTCCATTGAAATGTAGATTGACAGGTATTATGCAATATGCAATGTAATTAGTGAAATATTGTTTGAAGTAGCCTAACCGTTTGTACAATTTGTGAAATTTACTTGAGATTGCTATTTATTTCTTTTAAATTGATTTCTTTTTAGGAGATGCAGCTGTTGGCAAAGGAGTCAATCGTCACATCCTTTCAATGATTATGCAAAAACTGAAGACTGGCTTCTCTTTACATTTGGGTATGTAATCCAGTTGCAATTCTATTCAATGGACACTTAATAATATAGTCAAAAGTTTGGAAACATTACAAAGAAGTCTCTTCTGCACACCAAGGCTGCATTTATTTAATCCAAAATACATTTAAAACAGGTAATTGTGAAATATAATACAATTTTGATTGTTTTTGTTTAAAAGTGTTTCAGTGTGAGAAGAGTACCATTTGGGCCACACCTTCACAGACAGAATTTTTTTTTGTATCTCAAGTAGCTACAATGATAATGCAGCGATGAATGGGTTTTAGATAATATTTTATTGATGCCTATGTCACTTAAATTCTTGGTTTTGAAGCACATCAGGGGGGAAAAAAAAAACATAAAAGCAACTGAAACTGCTCATTATCTTACTCAGATTGATTCAGTCCAGTGGTGGAAAATAACTTTTGTGTGTTTGTATATTAAATTTAGTTCAGTAAAAATGTGCCTAATGCAGACTTTTATGGCTTTTAAAGAACTAGTAAAGATGATTCATGCTAAGGTTCATGTTTTTCTTAAGGTTCTACTTCCACAACCCTTTTTGAGGGGGAAAAAAACCACTGTGTCCCCTCTGCATCTGCTGTGCTACGTGACAGCAACCTTTTCCAAATGGCTGGCCGAATGATCGGTCATTCTTTTGTGCATGGAGGTCCTTGTCTTTCTGGACTGAGCTTACCATTGGTAATCCTCCTAACTGGAGGGAGTTCAGACAGTGCGGCTTCAGCTCTGACGCTGCAGGATTGCCCTGATTTAGACCACCGGGAAACCATTAGTTTGGTGAGTACTTGCACTTTATTAAATATGTTATTTTTGTATAGACATGTCACTGAATCATGTGAAAGCATTTTCAATTTGTGGTGTTCTTGCAGCTCAAGAAAACAGAACTCACTGAACAAGAAAGTACAAGATTAACTGATCTTTGCCTGTTCTGGGATCTCCCTGTTCCATCGTCTTCTAATCGAGACTGGCTGTTTCAACAGCTGTTGTCACATGCCGTAAGTCTTGTTATTTTGTTTTAAAATGATACTATGGCAGGAGTTATTGTAGTTACTATATTATATAGTCTCTATTTAACCAAAACTTAGCAGCATGCTGAAAATAAACTTTTTATGTTTTAGTACAATACCTAGGTAGGTACTAAAAAATTCTAGTAACACCCTAGCAACCACTTAGAATATGAGAGATGCCCTAGTAACTCCCTTACAATACCACAAAACCATCTGTCTGTCTATGTACCTTTCTTTTTGCTTTGATCACAGGAATAAATTACACTTTACTATATATTCACATAGAAAACAGCTGATTTACATTTGTTATAATATTTCACTATTATTTTATTTATTTTTTTAATCAAATAAATGCAGCCTTGGTCCAAAACTTTTGACTGGCAGTGTGTGTGTGCGTGCGTGCATGTGTGTCTCAATCTACTAAATGAATTATGTTGCCTAGCTCACTGTTTCTGAAAAAACTGTTCTCACTGTTTTATGAAATGGAAATCAATTGTTTAACCTTTATTATGCGGTTTCAAAATTAAACTGTCTTTGTACATGTTGCTTTCAGGTACTTGGACGTGTTAAAAGCCAGATTAAAGATCTGAGAAAAGGTCTCAAAGAAACTGGTATCTGGCCACTACTATCCCAAAGACTTGACAGTCACCAAGTAGTTTTCCCAAGGGAGTCAGTAATGGACATTACAGCACAAGTTAGTATGCTTGTATTTGGAAAAGCACTAAAGGAAAAATCTTATGTATAACAGATTATATCAATATTGATTAAACAATAAATTGTCATTATAGTGCAGTCATTGTAATGATAAATGTACACAATTAAAGGGAAATCATGAATTTCTAATTAAAATGTCCTTTTTTTTTTTTGACATATAGGAGGTCGTTATAGTATAAAAATATTTAAGTAATTTGAGTTTAAAACTTCAGCCTAATCTTATTAAATCCCTTCTACTACTCATTGCTTACTTTCATGGATTTGTGATAACAAATAGTTGGTCACATTAGTACAAGAATGAATTCACAGCAATTTTCAAAGTCACATCTGAGACCCACTCACTTGGTATTGAATACAAGTTATGTGAAGATGCTAGCTAATAAGAACATACGCCTCACTGTTTCAAAATTAGGCTGAAAACCAGAATAAAAAAATGCCTATGTATTTCTACTTTCTGACCGGTTTAGGAAAAAAAATGATATATATATATATATATATATATATATATATATATAGTTTTTTTTACTAACATTTATCAAACCCTCAGACAGTCCTTCAGAAAATTGCATGGCCCAAGCCTGTGGATGATGATGAGGACAATGATGACTGCATTGCTGTTGAAATAATTAGCATCATCACAAGCTACATGCGACGATTTATTGAAGAAGGTATGGTTTTATGTATGTCACTTGACTGTGTGGTTTAATACCATTTACACAAAGAAGTTAAATGTAGGATATCTCTTAATTACTCTTTCATAGCATCACCAAACATGCTGAGTGACCTAATGAAGTTCTGGGTAGGATGGGAGGTGCCGGAAGAGAATCTGGTCTTGGAAGTGGTGACTGCCAAATTCCCTGTTGCTCAGACGTGTTTCAATATGTTGCGCCTTCCCTGTCACTATCAGAGCTACACCACATTCAAAATGGATATGGTAATGTGCCTACAATCTGTAAATAGTGGATTTGGCCTCATTTAACTAGAAGAGATAACAGGGGGCAGTGTGTTTAGGAATGTTCTTAAATTGCGAAAAGGATTTAGCCTAAGTTAAGAGTAAAAAAGACAAGAGGCTATAATGTTACAAACTTTTACAATGTTTTAAACGTTCAATCAAATTTATTTTCAAGTCTGTATACTGTTGAATGTCTTAACACAGTAAAAACCTGTTTGTTACTTAGTAAACACTGTTAGAAAGCAATATCAAATGTCAAAGGAAAAGTTCACTCAAATGTAAACTGTAGAAATGTTTTTTTTTTTTTTTTTTTTTAATTAATCTTAAACAATTTTTCATGCTGCATAACGTTTTAATATTTGGCCTAAATGCAATTAATGCAGCAATTAACTATACATATAGTTTGATATGTACATCAAATATATAAAGTGACCCCGTTTAGATCCCACTGACGTAAAATTGTGAGGATAAGAACTTTTTTGGGTGAACTTTTCTTTTAGCATAGAATTTGCATTAATGTTGAAAACTTGAGTAATACCTGTTGGTATATACACACCGCATGTATGTAAAAAAAAAAAAAAAGAGAGATAGTGTACCAATTTTGAATGTTGAAAAATATTTGGTACCTGTTGGTAAACTCTAGTGGGTGTATAAAAATAAAGAATGTTATTTTCTACCAATAAATATTTTACAGTGGGTAAATATTAAAAATAAAAGCTCCACACCTACAGATTAAGCAGAATGTACAAGGCAAGAAAGCGTAAATGGAATTTGGCATGGACTAAATTTCAATTAATCCCTCAACATACTGGACAGTGCTTAGATAGAGGTCTACTCCATAAGACTCAGAATGTTGCATGGGGTTGATGGTTTCTTTAAGCTGTGCCATTTCATCGTCTGTCAATGAAATGTCAAGCACAGGAACATGCACCCCAAGGTTTGGGTCCTCCAAGTATCCGCTGTCCTCCCATTCAATGTTGGGTATGGCTACATTCTGAAGAAAACAAATTTCATAGATAATTTGACTTTTTATATTTTTACACATTTAATATTTGCCTCCATTTTATGTGGATGCCAAATTTACCTCTGGATCCATAATTGGATTTTGGAACTGGCCCACTTGCCACAACTGAATTGGTGTTAGATTGTGTTCTGTTCTTATGGGATGGTTATCCCAACCCTCAGAAAAGACATCCAAGCTGGCCTGGATGCGTGGCAGGAACACATAATGACAGCTGAATAAATGGCAGGAGTTGCTGATATCCAGCAGGTGACTGTCCTCCAATGTGTGCAGAAGGTTGTGGTAGATGCTTGTTACCCCTACGAATACATCACGCCAGAGACGCTCTATTCTGTATGAAAAAAAAAAAAAAGTATTTAGCCTAGTACAACCAGCATTGATTAAGCACACCATATATGACTTGTGTGAACAATATTTACATTTGCACCTGATCTAAAGTAAATGGTAAGACATCAATATTGGATGTCCTTTGTCCAACTGTCAAACAGAGAATTTATACATTGGTAACTAAAATCTACGGCTTTCTAATGCTGCATCCAGCATGCTAGGTGTCACTGGAGCTTCTAAACAACTTAAAACAATAACACTTGCAACTTATGGTGAACCCATATAGTAGGGGGAAAAAGTGAGAATAGTGTATCTGAATTCATAAACAGGTTAAAAGCACCCAGATTACGTACTATTTCTGCTGAGGTGTACATTTGATGAACTTCACTATCCCATGAGGCCACGGGAGAAGATTTTGAATGGGCAGTAAAGCAATGCCACTGATGCCATAGCACACATAATGTGGTATGTTCAAATTCCATTTATACAACACACATTTGTAAAATATTGCACATTTTCAATGGTCATGAAGAACTTACTCAAAAGAAGTACATACTCTAAATGCCCCTTTAATGCTGTCAGAGCACCAACAGAAAAGTGAATTTACCTCTGATTATGCACACTTTTACCGGCGATGAAGCTGTTGTCATCAGTGCCACGAACTGAAAACATTAGTTCTGCAATTCCCACATTTTCACCGCCATGATCTCCTCTCACTCTGCAACAAAAACATCACACATTTTGATGGGTTTCAATTATACACAATTAACTTAACTTTAGCAGATTATCCATAAAAGTACAAAAGTATGTGATAAAATAATAGAAAAAAAAAACATTTTGCAACTTAACATTAATTAATACCTCTGTGGAAACCCATGTGTATTCACTGCCTCTCTGAAAAAGGCCAAATGGGTGTCCGAGCGGTTGTTGTCTGAAATCTTCAGGTACATAATCTGTAGAATATATTTAAACATATACAGCTGAAGATATACAGTAGTACAGAGAGATGTTTCTGTAACAACAGATGACAGTACAAATAAAAACAGCTGCAAGCAATGATTATCTGGGTTCAAGCTCTTTAAGACCTTTATCGCTTCTATTCTGTTTGGGTCTAAGCCAACCCCAGAACACATCCATGATGGGAGAATTCACAAAAACACACAGAAATTAAAGGGTTAAACTATAATACTTAATACACACCAAGCATAATTATACACACACACATAAGGTGCTTCTCAATTCTTATGTGTGCATCCTTGTTTCCTTTCCTTGCGTCTAAGCTCCACTCCTGTAGGATACGAGGGAAGGCGTCACATATATCACAGCGCTCAAAGGATCTACCCTTATGTTGTTGAAGTTTGGTTATTTAAGAAATTCATAATAAATAATAGTAAAGCAAGATACCCTGTTGAAATATGTGAGATGTGTGATTTATATAAACTGCAAAGGTGAAGTATAAATTAAAATGATTGTGACCGATGTGAAGGGGGAGGAGAATTTATATGTGCGTCATGTTTAGTCGTTAAAACTCTTCTTGGATACACCTGTGTATCCTTCGCTTATGACTCCTCAGGAAGCCTCCTCACTCCTCGATCCTCGACTCCTCGCGGTGCAATTAGAGAATTGAGATGTCCTTTAAGATGGCTGAGCTCGATCAGTTTCCGGGTCATAGGATGGAGGACGGAGGAGAGAGGAAACGAGGAGGGATATTGAGAAGCACCCAGAGTTTATTGTAGATATAGATATTTGAAATAAATGATAGATGGCAAAATGCTTATCTGAAGTGTTCTTTATAATACCATTTTTAGTTTTAACATTATTCATAACATGGAATAATTGTAAAATATTATACCTCAGTACAAATGAAGTGGTAAACTCTGATAAAATGTAATTTTAAATGTTATAATAGTCATTTTATTACATCTAAGTATGAATATAAAACCAAAACCAAAATAGAACTATACTAGTAAGTGAGCCAATCTGCTGCCATCTACTGGTTTTAATTGTAATGTGCCATAATCTATCTGTGTGCCAAATTTCACAACCTTTTTACCATATGGTTCTATGGGCTGCCATAGAGTCAAGAAAAACACATACAGGCTTAACACCTTTGATGCATGGCTCTTAATAATAATAATAATAATAATAATAATAGTAGCAATAATAATAATTATATAATCATTACAATAGTGTTTCAGTGCCTTTACCTCTATACAGATAAAGCGTTGTCAAAATGATTCTGGTTCACATGCATATGCGGAAGCGACAAAAATATTCTTTATTATGAATTTTTAAGGCCAGACAAATTACAAAAGTAATTTGTTGAGGTCAATTTGTAAAGAAAGACTACACGGCTGTGCACATACATATTCAAAAGTGCATACCTATAGATTACACAGATTCACGTTTTTTGAAGTTTATACGGAGATAATAACATTTTTCTAAATGTTCCACTGCTTGTACCTTGGAAACTATTTCAAGGTTTGCGTTCTCTAGCACAAACACTGTTGTGTGCGAATGAATGGACAGGAGCACATTGAGTGTTTTCTGTTAGAATGGTGTTGTGTTAGCGGTACCTAAGTTAATAACTAATGATCTTTGCAACAGAAGTGAATCAATCAAAACTATCTTTAGCTGGACAATAACTTTATTCTAGTTGCTATAGAATAAATATAGGCTGCTATAAAGCCAAAACAATCTATGTTACTTAATTTCCTATAATCATTATAAAGCTGCTTTGAGACAATCTATATTGTTAAAAGCGCTATATAAATGAAGGTGACTTGACTATGTGCTTGAACTGTTAACAAACATTTAAACAAATCTTACCTTTCTTGAATAACCATCTATTCCGCCGAAGATTACCATGTTGTACCTGATAAAAATTAAAAACACTTAAAATACATGGCCTGTGGTTATATCAGAAGGGTCAAGTTTTCACTATAATTTCATACAGGCCAAGTCAGATGGCAAACAAAATAGATGGTTGAGAAACAGGACATTAAAATCTGAGCATTAATGATGACTATTTAGTTGTGTTATTTTAGAAATGTTGATTAATACTAAGATTGCAGACATACCTGATGAGTTTATGGTTGGTATCTATGTGCACCAGGTACTTTGGGTAAGGAACACTATATCTTCTCCGAGCAATACATCTCAAGTTGGTCATCCTGGAGAGAACACCAACACTGTCCACACGATGCATGGATGCACACACCCAATCCCACTGTACGCGGTGTCCCTGCGCCAGTAAAGTCCCTCGAACCATACGATATCCTGAGTCTGGCATGGAGTTCTTAATCTCTGTGACAAGGGCATCAAGCTCTTCATCTGTACATGTGCTGTACAAAGCTCTCACAGATAAGTTGTTTTCATTCATCCTCCTGAACAGTGTTGCACGAGACACACCAAGTAAATTTGCAATAGACTGGGTTGGAAGCCCGAGTTCTATTAGATGGGTAAGGTTGGTTGTAGAAATAGAAATTCTTGGACGTCCACGTCCATGTCCTGGTTCCAGCTCCATTGTAACAGATACCTCCTCCAATGCCTCCATATCCCTCAGGCGCTGTAAAAGGTTGCTCAGATTTGTAAGAGCTACCATGACATCCTCTGACATATGTACCATTTCAGCCAGGGCACTAATAAATACTAGTTCCTGTCTGCAAATAAACTCTAGGTAGTCAACGTTCAGTGGCTGTCTCTCCAAGGCATGAACTAAACGATCATGAAGTCGCTGAAGAATATACTGCTTTAGAGATTCCTAAATTATAAAAAGCATAAGATGTATTTCAATGTACAGACAATATATTTACACGTTAAACACAGTGTTTCTAAACATTGTTTCAACGTAGTGGTTAACAGTAGGCTAACTAACGTTAGGCTACATGTTTTGAAATGTGTTAACGTAACTATAAAAGCAAGTTCACACGGACCTAACAAACATCAATAAAATCTGATTATTTAGAATGATAATTTCACAACACTCAAAATGTTACTTTAGTCTTTACACGTCTTTCTTTTTTGACTATCCTGATTGCAGTTTGATTTATCATTACTGTAACTGTCCTGTCACAACTGTCTATATTTTTTACTTTTAACTTAAGTTTTCTAAATAGAAAAACTGTAACTGTCTTGATTGAATGTGTAAACGATAAACCGTGTATACTCAGACTTTTATTAAATTAACTAAACTCTTACCCGTGCATCTCGTTCTTCGTTCGCCATGCTGGATTTACTGATGTAAAAGCTTCATTTTCGTTCTAATAATCCATAATATTGCGCAAAATGTGCGCAGAACCGTGCTCCTTGAATGCACTCTCAGTGGCTTACGATATGATTGGTTGAATGGTAAGCTCGCATCTGATTGGTCAAAGAGTACGACAGACCCGCGTGGGAGGAGAGCTCTGCCAGGAAAGTCTCAAAAACACACACACACAAATCCGAGGCGATTCACACGTGAGTGACGATTTGCACATTCAGATTCATGGACACACTCGTACATTTTAAACATTCGAATCTTTTTGCGACTACTTGTATATTTATGAAATGTATTTTACGTATGTATACTTTTATTTTACGCATGTGAATTGCATTTTGTGAATAAATATTTTTTTCACGCACGTGATTTTTTTGTGTGTGTACGTGAATTGGGTTTCATGCATGTGAACTTGTCTACACATGTGTGAATCATGTTTTTTGCGTGAATTATATTTGAGACTAATCTGCTTCCATAGAACTGTTTCCAAAATCTCCTTGAGAAGATCGAGAACATCACATCACAAGTGCTCTCTTTGACTGTAAGTCTTCAAGAGAAAAATGATCAAATAATCAAACATTTGTCAGTTATATACTGTAGATAATATATGATTGACAAAACAGTGCTGTCTTATTTGCTCTGTTGACATTTACTGTGACACTGTTTATCTGATCAATAAATTAGACTGTGACCAACATTTTGACTGTGGCCTTCAACGCTTCAGGGAATATTTTAGAGTCATCATCCTCTTCATCATCATCATCTTCATCATCAGTCAGCCCAGCTGAACTAGCCTCCAATGGAAACCGTATCTTAAAAACCAGTGAGAAACTCATCTCTACATTGGTGAAGCCGACAGACACGAGTGACAATGTCAGTTTTACTCTTGCTGTTGTAGGTGAGTGGAGAAACTGATGATGAAACTGAGATTATATATGATATCAGGGAGTTTATATAGTCTAGACTCTAGAGAGTAGCGGTGGATCACGGGTGTCAGACGGTGAGGATGATAAATGCAGCTACAGTAACTATATAACTGTTTTATATAAATTATAAAACAAAATTACAAATGTTTTAGACAGTGTTTTCTGCTCTTTTTGTGTCTTTTGTTGTTGATGTCAAAGGTCAGTATTTTGGTTCAAAGTCATTCATCATTTGGTAGAAGCTCGTCACATTAGACAGATTCCGGATGGACAGGTTGTGTCCTGAAAAACACTAATCCTGAAAAACAATGAAAAATGTTTGATTTTAAGGACATTTGGATTTGGAAGCTAAACCAGTTGGGAACTGAAGCACTTGTACAGTACTTGACTATACAGTGTACTGTAAGATCTAACATTCGACCTCAAGATGACCTTACAGTTAATAGTGATTCATTTAATCTGCTAACTGAATAAATGTAAATATAAGTAAACCTCATCAGAGATGAAAACCCAACAATAGTGAATATTCATTTTATTTGTTTGCCTTTTGTGCAAATTCAGTGGAATTGGATTTTCATAAAAAATAATAATAATTGTAAATAAATTAATATAGCCCATAACTGCTTGTTTGTTTTTCATCAGAGGTTCAAGTCTTCATGGTTGGACCACAGGTCACCTTAGATAAAATCCCTCGACTTGACACGGCAAATTCTTCTGTGGACATTGATCTCATTGGGATCGCCAAGAACAACAATGAAACAAGTATGTGAGATTTTTCTGTAGATTTGAAACATATTAGAAAGAGTTATCATTCCCACATAGCAACATTGTGTCGGCCCAAATCCGGCCCACGTTGAAAGATGATCTGGCCCACATGCAGCGTGGAATGACGGCCCTTGGGCGGCTCACTCCTGTTTGCCAGATCTGGGCCACAAGCAGGCCATAGCAATGCCACATGTCAGCCAAGAGCAAAGAAATAAACCTGAACTGGAACTTATCTGAGCCACAAAATCTGTGTATATTAAATATGGAGTAATTTCAGCCTTAATAAGCGTGTTAACAAGCAGAATCACTGAAGGAAAGAAGAGAACAGAAAAAGAGAAGAGCAGAAACACAAAAGAACTACAACTGACTTCAGACACAGTCTAAGATGAAATCAACTGAAGAGAAAAGAAGACATTAAATCTGTGAAGATCTCAGCAGAGGAGGATTAAACAACTCCACAAACAGCATTACCAGCTTCACTTATTACTAACCAGACTGACTTTATTTCTGTGAGACGTTTACTAGAGCAGTGGTTCCCAAACCTGCCCTTTAGGACCCCTGTGATGGATTTTAATTAATCAACTTTAATTAATCAACTAACATTTGTTTTTATTGCAGGAACAACATTCATATGCTTTTAATGTGTCCAAACTCTTTGGGGAAAATTGTGACTGACTGTATGTGTATTAATAACAGAAAAGGGAAATGAAACTAGACAGTCTGTTAGAATCTTGTGATTCTTCTTTCTTTGATCCCTAGCTGGCGCTTGGTCTGGATTGGCTCCTAAGTCCGTACGCTGCTGTAGGTGCCAATGGTTGTCGAATCTCATTTACGAGGCATTTCCACGATCCAAGGCGGTCGTTCTGGCGTCGTGGATATTTAGTCTACGATTCCTGATGTCCTCCTCAACCTGTTTGAGCCACGTTTTCTTTGGTGCCGTTCGCTGGATTCTCCACTGGGAAGGTTGGTCATGCCAAAGGAGTTGGTATGGTAGTCGGCTCTCACTCATTCTGCAGACATAACCAAACCATCGCAGTCGTCGTTTTTGGATTTGTTCCTCGATCAGAGGTTGTTGTTGGCATCTGCGCCGGATGTCCTGATTTCGAAGGCAATCTTGAAGTTATACTTGCAAGATCTGGCGCAGGCATCGCATTTGGAAAACTTCGAGTTTGTTGAGGTCCGCCTTCAGCACCGTCCACGTTTCGGATCCGTAGAGTAGAATCGGCAGGATCAGCGTCCGGAACAGGCGAACCTTGGTCAGGATAGAAACATTGATTCGCTTCCACAGACACCACTTTAGCGAGGCGAATGCTGCGGTTGCTTGGCCAATTCGACTGTGGGTCTCCGCCGTAGACGCAACTCTCCTCTCTTCAACCAGTGAGCCCAGGTATTTGAACTTCTGAACTTGCTCAATCTGGATGCCGTCGAGGTTGACGTCGGCCGGCGATCCATCTGTTGTCAGTACCTTCATTTTGTCAACATTAATTTTTAAACCATATGATTGGGCAACGCCGGCGATCTCGTAGAGAATGTCCGTGGCTTCGGCATCATCCTCGGCCAGCACGCCACTGTCGTCGGCGAACATAAGATCCGTTACTGATGAGCCATTTTCGTCGAACTGGACTCCTCGCCTACCCTCGAAGACTTTCCTCATGATTGCGTCGACAACGATGTTAAAGAGCAATGGTGAGGCGACATCTCCCTGGCGTACTCCAGTGCGGATGGTAAGTTCAGCAGATAGTTCGTTTCGGATGCGTATTTGGCTTGACGATCCATTGTAGTTTTCCTGCAGGAGCTTGATGACTTTCGATGGGATGTGCTCGGTCTCCAGCGTCGTCCAAAGAGCTTGCCAATCGACGCAGTCGAAGGCGGATCTAAAGTCAATAAAGACGATGACCGTCCACTTTCCACATCGAATTCGCTCCTCCATCACCTGGCGGAGACTGAATATTTGGTCACAGCACCCCTGTTGTGGTCTGAAGCCGGATTGCTCCTCTCTACTCGTTTGCTCACGATGTTTCTGCAGGCGTGCTTGGATAACTTTCATGAAGACCTTGCCAACAATTGAGAGTAGACTAATGCCACGGTAGTTTTGGCATTCCCGATTGTCGCCTTTCTTAAAGATCGGGATGATGATGGCCTTTTTCCATGTCGTTGGTATTTTCTCCGTACGCCAGATGTTTTGCAGGAGAAGGTGTACTCGCTGGAGAAGAACGTCTCCACCAGCCTTGATCGCTTCTGTGGTGATCGCGTCCACACCAGGCGCTTTGCCATTTTTCAAAGTCCGGATGGCCGCCTTTACCTCTACGAGTGTCAATTTCGGCATCGGACATCGCGGCCTCTGGTGGCTCGATTTGTGGCGGCTCCGCCGGAGTTCCTTGTGGTGGGTCGTGATTATACAACGTTTCGAAGAACTTCCTCCAACATTGTAGACGCTCCGTCGATGATCGTACAAAGGTGCCCTCGGCTTTCCGGATGTTGTCGTTCGTTGATTTAGCCTTTCCGCTCAGTCGTCGAAGGGTTCGATAAAGCGTGTGGTACTCGTGCTTTGAGGCCGCAACCTCCAAGTCAGCTACTATTTGGTTATAGTAAGCCTCTCGTTCTTCTTTCATTTGGCATCGGATGTCCCTATTGAGCTGGCGGTATCGCTCGAAGTCGACCAGCTTCACTCGCTTCCGTTCGTCTAGCATACTGAGACACTCATCCGATATCCACGGCTGTGTTCGGCGACGAGCGGGAGGGCACAATTCCTTTGCGCATTTCATGATGGCGTTTGAAAGCTGTTGTTCTTAGACGTTGACATCTTCGGATGGAGCCAATGCTGCGAAACGGTTGGATAGTGCTATTTGGAATTCAGTCTTGCGAATGGGATCCAACAAGCATTTCCAATCTAGCTTGGCTGATGGACGCGATTTGCTTTTGGTTCTGTATAGTCGAAGCTTAATCACAGCGCGCACGAGGTAATGATCCGATCCACAGTCTGGGCCGCGCATCGAACGGACGTCCTTGAGTGATGATCGGAAACGAGAGTTGATCAGGATGTAATCCAACATCGCGGAGTCGTTGCCAGCTGGATTACGCCACGTAAGTTGGTGTTTCTTTGAATGTTGAAAGTGGCTATTCCCAATGATGTAGCTGTTGGCACTGGCGAAGGACAAAAGGCGCAGACCATTGTCGTTGATCACACCGTGTCCAAAACAACCCTTTGTGTTCTCCCAGCCAGATCGATCAGTGCCAATGTGGGCATTGAAATCTCCAGCCAATATGATCAGTTCGGTCTGCGGAATCGAGTCCAACGTGAGTTGCAGTTGGTTGTAGAAATAATTTTTTGTCAGTTCCGGGTTTGTCTCGGTCGGTGCATAGACGGCGACAAGGTGGGTTTTGGTGGTGCTATTGATGGTAAGGACCGCAAGTCGATCAGAGATCCCGACTGTGCGGCGGGCAACCATGAATCCAACTCCCGCCTCTCGTTACTCCGCCAAGGACGGTCCAACTCCGCCAAGGACGGTCCTAAGCCCGGCTGAAAAGGGAGGAAGGTGGTCGCCCTGCCGAGGTGGCCAGAACTGGGAAACCAGGGAAACTAGGCATGAAACCGATGGAAAATCACGTATTCAATTTTACGTTGAATGCTACCGCATCCGGGGCAGCCGATGCGCCAGCATTGGGGAACCTGGATGCTGGTGAGAAATATGCTACTGGCCGAAGAAATCAAAGAAAGATCGTCACGCCGAAAATGTAAATTCGAATTGCTGCATGGAATGTACGAACTGGTCACCATGTTGGCCAAAAAGAAATCATTGCTAAGGAGCTGCTGAGCTGCAAAATTGACATCGCAGCACTATCGGAAGTACGGCTCACTGGATAAGGGCAGATGGTCGTTGAACCGCCATCTATCGACGACCAGATGACACTATACTACTCAGGTGGCGACAGAATCTTGTGATTAACAAATGAAGTCATCATTAGAACCTTGTGATAAGTAATCACAAGATCAGAGTTTGCTTTACCTAGTAACAGAGGGGTTTGCATATGAAGAACCAATCAAATAGTGGGGAAATTATGTAATGCAGCCTGACATTTATGCCATACCTCCAGAGTTGTATAGTCCAGGGGTCAGAAAGTAAAAGTTCTGCCATGTGTTTATTCCACCCATGAACTCAATCAGCTGATTTCACTAATTAGTTCTCTCTCCTGTCTGAATTAGCAAATCCAGGTGATTGGAACAAAATACTGAGGAGGACTTTTACTTTCTGAACCTGGACTTTACACCTCTGCCTAGCAATGTCACATGTCAGCCAAGAGCAAAGAAATAAACTAGAACTGGACCTTATCGTAGCCAAAAAATCTGTGTATATTAAATATGGAGTAATTTCAGCCACAGCCTCAGATGAAATCAAATGAAGACAAGAGACATTAAATCTGTGAAGATCTCAGCAGAGGAGGATTAAACAACTCCACAAACAGCATTACCAGCTTCACTTATTACTAACCAGACTGACTTTATTTTTGTCAGACGTCTACAAAAGTTTTTATTGAGAATTACCAGAGGTTTAACTCTGTTTCATTTGAAGTCACCATAACAGTGACAAGTGTTTCCATTAGTTGGGCTCTTAACTCTTATTATCTCTTTTGTCTTCTTTGGTTGCTGTGACAGTGTGTTTGTCGAACACATTTGCAGCAGCAAAGAAAGCTAAAGTGAAATGAGATCAGGTGATCATGGTTATCTGGTGATGGTTTTGGTGATGTTTAATCCTACTCTGCTGAGATCTTCACAGATTTAATGTCTTCTTTTCTCTTCAGTTGATTTCATCTTTTACTTTCTGACCCCTGGACTATACAACTCTGCATACCTCTATACAACAAAAACTGTTGTATCTGTGTTTTACGGTGGGATTCTCAATGGAATTTGTCTGAGATCCTCCGGCCTTGCTTCTTGGAAGACATTCCCTGAGAACTGCTCGGGAAGATCTCCTGGCTGTGATTAAAGCATTTAAAGGACATTTGCAGGTCTGTTTGTCGATTTATTCCTGCGCAGGAAGCTAGTTTAGGAAGAAAACTAGTTAGTACAGGTGATCTATAGAGTGGGGACGTCGGGGACGAGACCCAATAAATTGAAAGAACCAGATAGTTAGATTTATGGAAAAATCTACCACACCCCCAACACTGCACGTTTTCGTTGTCTCCCTAATCAAACACACCTGATTCAACTCATCAGCTCATTAACCCGTGTGATAATGAGCTGATGAGTTGAATCTGGTGTGTTTGATTAGGGAGACAAAGAAAACGTGCAGTGTTGGGGGTCCTTCAGGACAGATTTGGGAACCACTGTACTAGAGGTTTTATTGAGAATTAACAGAGGTTTAACTCTAATGTGTTTCATTTGACGTCACCATAATGATGATAAGTGTTTCCATTAGTTGGGCTCTTAACTCTTCTTATATCTTTTGTCTTTTTTGGCTGCTGTGACTTTGTCAAACACATTTGCAGCAGCAAAGAAAGCTAAAGTGAAACGAGATCAGGTGATGATTGTTACCTCTTGATGGTTTTATAATCATCATGAAATAGACTGATTCACTGAGGTCTTTTGAATCTAACAATTATGTTGTACCATTAATATATTCACATCACAAACCCTGTGTTACTGCAGCATGTGATCCAGCAATATCGTAACAATCAGTGATAAATTATGCAGCTGGATTGGTAATTATGTTGTTTAATTCTAATTATACCATGGTCTGGGTGAATACTCGATTCTGATTGGCTGCAGGGTGTCCATTAAAAAGTGATAATGGACACCTAGGAAAGGCGTCCCGTCAATTTGCCTGATGACAGTTATAAATGATTGCGCTGGCTCAAACTCACTGATCAACTGCTGCGGTCGGGTCGCTGTGGCCACGTTGCTTGGCAACGCCTGTATACGGGAGATATTAAATAGTGCGCTCGACTTAATAAATAAAAACCCTCACGATTTTTACTCTAAAACACATTAAAGTATTATTAATTGATTAAATATTTCTTTCTTTCGTAAGTAACCATGGTATAAGCGGGTTAATGCCCTTCGAGGTGTCCATTATCAGGTTTTAATGGACTTCGATTAAAACCTGATAATGGACACCTCGTCGGGCATTAACCCTTACATATTTGCTTTTATTTTTTGCTGTTGTTTTGTTGTGACATTTTGTAGCTTTTCAGTGATGTTCTGAACTTATCTGTTTATCTAAAAAAATGGATTATCACCATTGTTGAGATTATTGTGCTGACTGTTGATATCTGTGTGTGTCACTTTAGATTAAGATTTCATGCTCATGTTTGTTAAAGTCTTCTAACTGATTGTTATAATATTGCTTGATCTCATGCTGCAGTAACACATGGTTTGTGATGTGAATATATTAATGCTACAACATCACTGAATCAGTCTATTTCATGATGATTATAAAACCATCAACAGGTAACCATCATCACCTGATCTCGTTTCACTTTAGCTTTCTTTGCTGCTGCAAATGTGTTTGACAAACACACTGTCACAGCGTCCAAAAAACAAAACAAAAGATATAATAAGAGTGAAGAGCCCCACTAATGGAAACACTGATTATTGTTATGGTGACTTTAAATGAAACACATTAGAGTTAAACCTCTGTTAATTCTCAATACAACCTCTAGTAAACGTCTGATAGAAATAAAGTCAGTCTGGTTAGTAATAAGTGAAGCTGGTAATGCTGTTTGTGGAGTTGTTTAATCCTCCTCTGCTGAGATCTTCACAGATTTAATGTCTTCTTTTCTCTTCAGTTGATTTCATCTCAGGCTGTGGCTGAAGTCAGTTGTAGTTCTTGCATTTCTGCTTGTCTCTTTTTCTGTTCTCTTCTTTTCTTCAGTGATTCTGCTTGTTAACAGGCTTATTAAGGCTGAGATGACTCCATATTTAATATACACAGATTTTGTGGTTCAGATACGGTCCAGTTCAGGTTTATTTCTTTGCTCTTGGCTGACATGTGGCATTGCTATGGCCTGCTTGTGGCCCAGATCTGGCAAACAGGAGCGGTCCACCCAAGGGCCGTCATTCCACGCTGCATGTGGGCCAGATCATCTTTCCACGTGTGCCAGATGTGAGCCGGATCTGGGCCGACACAATGTTGCTTACCACTAAGCCACATTTGCTTATTATTATTTTTTATTTTTTTTATTGTTGTTGTTATTGTTATAGTATTGCATGTACGCTTCTGTTTCTGTCACACAGGATCAGCTGCTGTGGCTTTCATGAGTTATAACACAATGAAGAATCTACTGAAGCCAGACTTCTTCAACACATCAAATGACACGATTAAAACCATGATGTCCACTGTGATCTCAGCTACTCTTCCCAAAACCACCAACACTAAACTCACCAAACCAGTCAACTTCACCCTCAAACACATCAGAGTGAGAGACTGAAATGTGCTTTTGTCCAACCTGAGAACTGATGAGCATCTGAAAACATCTAATATTCAGTGTTGTTATATTTTCTTCATGTTCTTTCTTCTTTTTGCAGGAGTTTGACCCCAACGGTTCCCTGTCCTGTGTGTACTGGAATATCAGCGAGTGGATTGTAGATGGTTGTTCTGTTTTAGAGACCAACAGCAGCTACACTGTGTGTTCCTGTGTTCATCTGTCCACATTCGCTCTCATCATGCAAACCAGCCGCCCATCAGAGGTACGAGAACATTTATAGTGAGCATTGAGGAACAGCACAGATTTGGCACTCATGTACTCTGACATGTTTTCTCAGAGCGACTCAAAGCTGGACCTGTTGAATTTGGTGTGTGTGATCGTGGGGCTGGTGTTCTTCAGTTTGGCCCTGTTGACCTTTGCCCTTTGTCAGTGGAGTCCTGGAGTGAATAATGTGGCTCGAATCAACCTCTGCCTGAGTCTGCTGTTGGCTCACCTTCTGCTCCTGCTCACACAACAGTTCCTGAGCCTCATACGGCGTCATCAGGTGAGAATGATGAAGGAGCCCTACAGCTCAGCACAGTCTCACTGAGAATCATCATAACCGTCTCTCATGATCTCCAGGTGTTGTGTGCCGTGATATCAGGTGTGCTGCACTTCCTCTTTCTCTCCGGCTTTGTGTGGATGTTCATTGAAGCTGTGCTGCTCTTCATCTGTGTGAAGAACCTATCACAGATCAGCTCCAAAAAGAGGGAGGTGCTTAGCAGTGGATTCCTGTGTGTGATTGGATATACGGTTGCTCTGGTTGTGGTGGCCGTGTCTGTCGGGCTGCTTCCTGAAGGATACGGCAGCGAACAGTGAGTTGTTGTTGTTGTGTTTTTAAGTTCATTTGATTTTGGAATTAAAGGAAATTAAAGCAGCTTGGGGCTTTTGTGACATTTCTTATCTGATAAAAAAAAATATATTTTTTTTACACACTGTAAAAGCACAAGTTTAAAAAGACTAAAAAAGTCAACACCAGACATAGTATTTTTGACACATTCATTCAGTTCTTATATTATGTTTCCTCTAAACAGTTGCTGGATTAAAATGGATAAAGGTTTTATCTGGAGTTTTCTGGGTCCTGTTTGTGTCATATTAGCAGTAAGCACATTTCTTATTTCTCATGATTTTAATTTATATTAAAGGGAAAATAAGGTGATTATTTATTATTTTTCTACTTTTCAGTTAAACATGATTCTCTTCATCAACATCATCATCAATCTGAACTCAACTCTCCAAAATCTGAACGCTGAAGTTTCACAGATGAAACAAACCAAGTAACAAACATTCAGATTTGAACACTCCATAGAAAAAAAATAGTCAATAAAGACTTTAACTCTTTCTCTGCAGGATTATGGTATTTAAAACACTGGCTCAGTTTGTGATTCTTGGTTGCTCCTGGATTCTGGGTTTCTTCACTAATGGCAGTAAGGAGCTGGAGATCCTCTTCCTGATCTTGAACTCCCAGCAGGGAACCTTCATCTTCCTGGTCTATTGCGTCCTCAATGATGAGGTCAGACATCACTCCATATTCCTTTCAAAACTGAACATGTAAGATTATTACAGTTGTTTATTACAGTTGTTTTCTTATTATAGGCAATCCATGACTTTTATAAAGAAATGTCAGAGGCAGTTGTTTAATCTGTTACTATTCTTCCATTTCCTTCCTGTAACGCAATGTTAAAATGAGCAAGTGTCAGAAATTTAGATAGCAACATTGTGACCCAGGCCCAGATTTTGTGACGGAATGTTCAAATGAATGAAAATTATTCAAACTCCAACTGTCAGAATATAAATACAGAATGTCTTTGATATGTCTGTCTGTCTTCATGCACAACATTACTCCTCTTAAACTCCAAGTTTTTAAACTACTTCAAACTTCAGTGATTAAAACACGTTTGTCCTCCGTAATTAGTTCAGCCATTTTATCATCACACTCCATAGGAAAACCGTTTCACTCTCTTCAGAGACAGTATATAAAAGTAAAGTATCAGTAACACTTCATAATAATGTTCAGTTGAAAGCCATTTATAAGTGGTTAGTTAATGATGAACTAATCATTTACAAACATTCATAAATGATTAGCAAGTAATATACTAACATTTTATGCATGTTTTGTAAATTCCGTTACAAGTCATTTACAAGTGATTAGTAAATGATTAACTAATTGTTTATGAAACATCACTATGCGTTCATAAATTATTAAGTGATATATTCATTATCCTATATGGTAACACTTTATAATAACTGCACGCTATTAATCATTAGTTAAGCATTAGTAAACAGTTTATTTGTCATTTATAAAACATTAATAGACATTAATAAGCAGTTTATAAATACAGCTATAAATGCTTTGTTCTTGATTTTAAAGCATATCTATAATGTGTTAATAATTGTACTTTCATACTTTATTAATGATCAATTTATCATTTCTAAATGAAGTATTGCATTATTTACAAACCGGTTATTTAGGAGTTGTCAGTGGTTCATAAGATCACTTAGAAAGTGTAAGTAAATGATTAATAAACTGTTTAAATACATATTATTATTCAGTTGCTTGCTTGCTGTAATGCTGTAATTCATGGTTAATTCAGGTAGTTATAAAGCATTTAGTAGTGGTCAGTAAACTATTTTTGTGAGCTCATCTAAAGTGAGGACTATTTATGCCTTGTAAAGCATTTATAAAGAAGATTTAAAGGCTGTTAAATATTTCTATGTTCTGTATCACAGTGTTGTGTTTGTTTCCTTTTTCTGTTTAGAAGATCAATGAGCCTTTAAATCTACTTTATAAATGCTTTACAAGGCATAACTAGTCCTCACTTTAGATGAGATCACAAAAATAGTTAACTGACCACTACTAAATGCTTTATAACTACCTGAATCTACTACATTTACATACACTTTCTAAGTGATCTTATGAATCAATGACAACACCTAGTTTGTAAATAATGGTCAATTATGTAACTGGTTTGTAAATAATGCTATACTTCATTTAAAAATGATAAATTGATCATTAATAAATTATGAAAATTAAATTACTAAACTCATTATAGATATGCTTTGAAATCAAGAATAAAGCATTTATAGCTGTATTTATAAACTGCTTATTAATGTCTATTAATGCTTTATAAATGATAAATTAACTGTTTAGTAATGCTTATCTAATGATTAATAGCATGCAGTTATTATAAAGTGTTACCTTTAGGGGTATAGGAGACGTTTCACCGATGTCAGAACTTTTGCCGCAAGACTGTTTGTACTTTAACACACCGCGAGAAACCGGGGGTGGAGGTGGCATTATGACTATTTTTAAGGATGATTTTAAATGTAAACAAATAGTGTTGGCCAGTTACAATAGCTTTGAGCTCCAGATTATGTCAACAAATCCTATCACTATTGCACTGGTGTATCGCCCTCCCAAGGCAAACAAAGATTTTATTTCGGAAATGTCAGATCTTTTAGGCAGACTGACAACGCAGTTTGATCATTTTTTAATCCTTGGGGACTTGAATGTACATCTCTGCTGTGCTAAGGATGCAGACTCAAAGGAGTTTGTGAATGTGATGGACTCGTATGACTTAATACAATGGGTTAATGGGCCTACTCATAGATTGGGTCATATGTTGGATCTAGTTTTATCTCATAACCTGCCCATTTAGGACTTAAATGTTGATGAAGTGCCTTTTTCAGATCATAAATCAGTGTTTTTTAATCTGTGTATTGCAAAGACTTTAATGAGGCCTCAGACAAGAAAGCGGGTTAGAAAAATAACTCCAGCGACGAGTGGTGAGTTTATAGAACTCTATGACAGAAAGTATGCAACCACATGCTCTGAAACTGCACTCTGCTCTCCAAGTGTTGATGAACATCTCTTGCAATTCAAATCTGTCTGCTATGAAATTCTTGATGTTATTGCCCCGCTCACAGTTAAACATACTAGTCATACTTCCCCGCTACGGGTGAATGATGACATTCGCACCCTGAGACGACTGTCTAGGCAGGCGGAGAGGAGATGGAGAAAATCTAAAATTCAAGTGCATTACGACTTGTTCAGAGAATCTTTGGTTACATTTCAGAAGGGGTCAAAGGACGCTAAGCACAATTTTTTTTCTGAGACTATTTTAAAGAATGCTAATAATCCCAAAGTGTTATTTGACACAATCAATGCGGCTATAAATCCTATTCAAAATTTGCATCCGGACTTCTTAACTATCACCTGTGAAGAGTTTCAAAAAATTTTTAAAGGGAAGGTTGAGAACCTCCATGCTCATATACCACAGGTAGGGACTGATGCTCCCTCTCCATCACCATTGACTTCCCCTAGGGAGTGGAGTGATTTTTATCCTATGACTCGATCTGCTCTAGCAGATATTATTGCACACTTAAAACCTTCCTCTTCAAAAGATGACATCATGCCACCTCGGCTTTTTAAGCAGATCGTGGATACTGTGAATCTTAATGTCTTGAACTTAATCAACAAATGCCTTAGCCAGGGCATCTGTCCAACTGATTTTAAACATGCTGTTGTGTCTCCTTTGTTAAAACGGCCAAACCTCCCTATGGACGACCCAAATAATTTTAGGCCGATTTCAAATCTGCCATTTTTAGCTAAGGTGCTAGAAAGAGTTGTTTTTAAGCAACTTCAAGACCACCTGTGGTTGAACTCCATAACTGAGGTTTTTCAATCTGGATTTAAGTCAAGGCATAGCACTGAGACAGCACTGGTGAAGGTGCTTAATGATATTTTCTTGACTTTGGAAAAAGGGGAAAACTCTGTATTGATGATTCTTGATCTCAGTGCTGCGTTTGATATGGTGGACCACGATATTTTGCTGCAGCGTCTGGAGGCTTGTGTTGGCCTGAAGGGGAATGTCCTTAAGTGGTTTAATTCGTATCTTGCTGATAGATCTGTCTCTGTGTGTGTAAAAGATTGCATGTCCCGGAGGTCTCTGTTATTGTGTGGGGTTCCCCAGGGTTCGATTTTAGCTCCTATTTTATTCTCTCTATATATGCTACACTGTAAAATCCAACATTGGTTCTTACTAAAACTTTTTTAGTTAACTTTACTTAATGTCTTAACTTAATTGTAAAAATCTAGTAATCTGTACTATTCACATACTATGTTTTATTTACTCAGAAAACCCAAGTTAAGATTAATTGATTGGTTTGAGTGTGGTTTTTGAGGCAGGGAAATTCTTAATGGACCTTTCACTCATTTCCTCCACTTCTGCAGTTATTTGTCTTTGTTTGCATTCACTCATTTCCCAAAGTAATCTTGAATGTTGAATTGTCAATACAACTGAAAAATTTGTGAGAACATAACATAAGTTGACTTCATAAATTGATTTTGATTTTCCTAAAATATTTATATTTATGGCGATTAGTGATCCCTTTGGTTGGGCACTTGGAACTATATTTTCTTTATTATGATTCTCTTTCTGTTGATGCAGTGATGCAACAATAAATCAGTTGTTTAGTGTCAAAGAAAGAGCAAAATACACACAGCAAAATCCCCAGTGTTAAATTAACATATATAAACATATGTGAATTATATAAACTCTGAGCAGAGTGTTAAATGAACACTGAAGCAGTGTTAAAGATAATGAGATAATTAAGTGATTAATTGAGTTATGATTGACCATTTTTGAAGACACCTGATGTTAACAAGCAGAATCACTGAAGGAGAAAATCACAAATTGTAAGTTACCATTGTGGTGATGGGTGTTTGCTTTAGTTGGGCTCTAGACCATTATATGTTTACTTTAGATATTGTTCGTCTGCTGTTATTGATTTATAACAGTCAGATGAACAAAAAACTAATGTGATCTGATGGTGTTGGTTATGTTTGGACATAATCATGTTGTGATCTGAAAAATCAAACTTATTGAGAAATGTGGTTTAACTTGATAATTACAGCAGCTATGTGATTCTACATATGATTTTCAGTATTTTTAATATAATCCAAAATAATTAATAAACATTGTTCTAATCAAAAGACTTTTAAATAAATTTATTTAGAAACACAGACATCAATAATCAGCCTGTGAATCTCAACAATGGTGACAATAATAAAGCATGTTGCAGTGGCTTCCACCAATCACAACTCATTAATGGCTCCCATCATGCATTGCAGTATGAATAAATTATGAACTGAATTATCTTAGTAATTTCCTTTTCCTAATTGAATATTCTGCTCGTCACCATTGTTGAGGTGCATAGACTGGATCTTGATGTCTGTGTGTGCCTAAAAGAAAGATTTTTTTTTTTTTTTTTTCAAACAGTAATCCTTTGTACTATATCTAAAATTCTAGATATGTGGAATCTCGGTTATTCTGTGATCAACAACATAAATCTAAGTCAGAAATAAGGGTCTCAATGAGTTCAGTGAAGCTAATCAAGCTCAAATGATGATTGCCATAACATAATCATCAGATCACTTTTTTTCCTTTGTTCATCTGGCTGTTATAATTCACTAACAGCAGTCAAGCAAAATCTAAAGTAAACATATAATGGTCAAGAGCCCAACTAAAGCAAACACCCATCACCATAATGGTGGCTTACAATTTGTGATTTTCTCCTTCAGTGATTCTGTTTGTTAACATCAGGTGTCTTCAATAATGCTCAATCATCACTCAATTAATCACTTAATTAGCTCATGAAATTTAACACTGCTTCAGTGTTCATTTAACACTGCTCAGAGTTTATATAATTCACAATTTTCAGTGTTAATTTAACACTAGGGATTTTGCTGTGTAATACTATACACACACACTCATATATATATATATATATATATATATATTTGTGCGTGAGAGAGAAAATATGAATGGTGTATAATGTAACTTGTGTCAATTAGTGATCTTTTATAATTTTGTTGCTACTATTTATGCCTCACCTTCTGAAACAGTTAATTGGGTTTATATAATCCCTCTATATTTGTGAAAATCTTGTAATTGATCATGCTTGACTCAAACAGACTTCATCATTCAGCATGCAAAACACAACCATGGTGACAAATACATTTCATTTAAAGTAAATTATCAAGTACTCTCTACAGTTATTTTTTAGTTACTAGAACTCTTGTGTAAGTGAACTATACTAACTAAGCATTTGTCAGTACCACATACTATTCCTATTTCACTTTACTTGCTTTTTTTAGTGCAATCGGTTTCCTGATATTTTCCTAGTAATGTGAACTCTAATGAGAAGTTAACACAACTAATGATTTTGATTCAAGAGTGCTTGAGTGTACTTGATTAAAGGAGAAGTTCACTTTTAAAATGAAAATTCTGTCATCATATACTCACCCTCATGTTGTTTCAAAGCTGTATGAATTTCTTTCTTCTGCTGAACAGAAAAGAAGATATTTAGAAGATTATCAGTAACCAGACAGTTTTTGGGTCCCATTGACTTCCATAGTAGGAAACAAATATACTATGGAAGTCAATGGGACCCAAAAACACATTTACAAGTGATGAATACACTTCAGATTAGGGGATGCAGAAAGTGTTGTAAATGATTTATTCATGTCTTTACACATCATTTATAACAGGTGTTGAACACTGTAGTGTAAGTGCTGACTGCTGAGGGTATAGACGGCTGTCTTCTCTGAAACACATGGAGTCTTTAACCACTGTGCACCTGATGTGAGCAAAACATACAAGAAAATTAACATCATTTATTAAACATTTATGAAATGCATAGTCATGTTTTGTAAATAATTAGTTAATCATTTACTAAGCACTTGTAAATGACTTGTAACGGAATTTACAAAACATACATAAAATCTTAGTAGGCCTATATCAGCATATTTATGAATGTTTTGTAAATTATTAGTTCATCATTAACTAACCACTTAAAAATGACTTACAACTGAACGTTAAAGTGTTACCGGAAATTCCACTGTTGTTCATGAGTTTCAGTAGCCTGGGAAAACCCAGACAACTTCCGGCAAATTTAGATTTACTCTGCAAGTAGTCTGGCAAAGAGCTCATTCAAGCCCATTTCTAATCCATCGAAATAGCGGCACCAATCAGAAACGTTGAGGAGGGCTTTACACGATGACGATCGCTCTGATTGGTTAGGTCTATCCAATTGCGCCCAGAGGCATTTGAGCGATGTCCGTTGGTGAAGCGCACCAACTTTCAAATGCATTATTATATTCAAATTGCAAACACATGAGGACAGTCTCCATGAAAGACCCACTGGCAGATGAACGTGCTACTACATTTCTCTCAGAAACGGTAGGAAATTAAATTCGATTTAATAGAGGATTTTAACTGTGACAAGATGATTGACAGGGTGACAGGATGCACGCGACAGATCCGTCCGATAAAGATGACGAAGTTGTATGTTCCAAAGCTTGCCTACTTTTTTGCTACACTTTTTTGCTACACAGTAAATACATTTTCTTCACAAAAAGAGTACATACTTTTATGGCGTAGTGTAACTTAGGCGAATTGGGACGCAGCATACGGCTTTACACCATGACGATCGCTCTGATTGGTTTTAGGTCTATCCAATTGCACCCAGAGGCATTTGAGCGACGTCCGTTGGTGACGCCCCTTTGGAAACAAGTTATTAATGAAGCTTTGCCAGACCATAACTCAGTTACTACTGAGAATGGTCTGGTTTTAACCAGGCTAGAGTTTCAGAGGTTAAATGATGTCATGAAGTCACTCAGCTCCTCTCGTCTCATTCTTGTCCAGGTCAGACAGCAGTTCAGGAAGTTCTTCAGATGTCTTTGCTGTGTCAAACAACACTGAGGACTACAGCAATCACGATCAGGAAATAAAAAGTGCCATTATTATACGGGTATTTTATATAACAGAGTGAATGTTTTTTTTTAAATTCATAATTCAACTTGAATGATAGGAAAACATGTTATACGAGTGTCTTATTTTATAGCTGTAAATTTTATTTAGTCTTTTGTAAACAGGATTTTTTGGTGGAGGGTGAAAAGCATATTTTTACAGATTCCTCAGAATAATTAAGCTGAAATATTTGTAAGTAAATGTTGGCCAAAAAAAAAATGTATTCATGTGTGCATGGTGAAGGGAAATAAATTAATTTACATTCATAGTTGTAAAGTTATACATTTGTCAATCTTGCAAAATTATATGTTTGTTTGTTTGTTTGTGAAGGTCAGAAAGCTGTTTCTTTTTGTAAGGACCCATTTTACAGTACACTACTTTAATGTCTCGTACAAAATATGTTATAAATGTATTTTCAAGAGGGAGGGCCACAGGATTTATCGGTATAGTGATATAAATTTAAAAACTAAGCTATAAAAAATAATTAAATGTGCAACTAATGTCTCATTCAAAGTAAATCTGTGTCTTGATTTCTTTGTATTAAAACACGTGAAAGATTTTTGCTTTTGTTCAGGTCACATTCACACTCTCCTGTTTTATTCAAATGCATATGCATTTTTGTTACAAAATATCTTAACAAGATCAGTGCCGGCCCGAGCCTTTTGGGGGCCCTAAGCAGAATTTGATTTGGGGGCCCCCTCCCACCACGCGGAGTCACCTGTGCTTGATGATTATTGACACAATGTCACTCTATAATGTTACATTATAAATTAATACAATGAGGTTATGTATTAATACAAAATAAATACATAATAAAAAATAAATACATAATAAAAAATAGATACTTAAATAAAAATGTTTTAACTTTTTCTTTACTCTTTTACTAACTCTTTGAAACTTCTGAAAACAAATTGTCACAAAACATATTAAAAAATTATTTGCAAAATATCCTCCAACGTTTTGCAACACTTTTTTCAGTTTGAATGATGTCTTGTATGAACATGACGGAGTATGTTTTTATGTTTCCACTGTTCGATCGCGCCCGCGCCTCACACACACACACACACAACATATGTCAGCGCCGCGTAGCCTAAGCACCGCTCCACTGTGATGTTTCCAAGCACATTTTTGCGCATGTGAAGAGAATGATTTTTTCCCCTCGATATTGGAACGTGAGTGAAGTACAAAGAAGCCTATAATAAAGAATAGTTTACCATCCAAGTCTATCGCGAATGTTGACACATTTTGATTCTAATGAGAGAGATACGTGAGCCCAACGCCGCTTTCACTTTCGCTTTAAATTATTTCGCTTTGGCTTGTTTATAGTTATTTTTTTATTCTTGTTCTGTTCTGAATATCATTAAATTTAAAGGATAAATCATTGATCAAATCAAATTTTTGTGACATGGCTTAAAAACATTACCGTGACTTTGCGCACGAATTGTCTATGCACGCGAGGTTATGCACATGACTCAAACACTGGCAGACACAGCAGCAGTTGTAGGCAGGTATATTGATCATGAAATCTGAATTTTCTTGTCTTGAATTATTAATCCATTCATTCATTTATGTCACTTGTTTAATTTAATTAATATGTTAAAAAAAAAAAAAAAAACTCGCTTGGGGGCCCCCTGGTGGCGAGGGGGCCCCAAGCAGCCGCTTAGTTCGCTTATGCCTCGGGCCGGCCCTGAACAAGATGAATGTCAAAGTCACAGGCTCAGTCACCCTCAGCACTACACTTCCCAGTATCATTCCTGTTCACCACCTGCACACACTCCTCATCACCTGTACACATTCCTCCATCACCTGCACACACTCTTCCATTACCTGCACACACTCCTACATTACCTGCACACACTCCTCCATCACCTGCACACACTCCTCCATCACCTGCACACACTCCTCCATCACCTGCACACACTCCTCCATCAGCCTCACACACTCCTCCATCACTTGCACACACTCCTCCATCACCTGCACACACTCATCCGCCACCTGCACACACTCCTCCATCACCTGCACACACTCCTCCATCACCTGCACTCACTCCTCCATCACCTGCACACACTCCTCCATCACTTGCACACACTCCTCCATCACCTGCACACACTCCTCCATCACCTGCACACACTCCTCCATCACCTGCACACACTCCTCATCACCTGCACACACTCCTCCATCACTTGCACACACTCCTCCATCACCTGCACACACTCCTCCACCACCTGTACACACTCCTCCATCACCTGCACACACTCCTCCATCACCTGCACACACTCCTCCATCACCTGCACACACTTCTCCATCACCTGCACACACTCCTCATCACCTACACACACTCCTCCATCACCTGCACACACTCCTCCATCACCTGCACACACTCCTCCATCACCTGCACACACTCCTCATCACCTGCACACACTCCTCCATCACTTGCACACACTCCTCCATCACCTGCACACACTCCTCATCACCTGCACACACTCCTCATCACTTGCACACACTCCTCCATCACCCTCACACACTCCTCCAGCACCCTCACACACTCCTCATCACCTGCACACACTCCTCATCACTTGCACACACTCCTCCATCACCCGCACACACTCCTCCATCACCCGCACACACTCCTCCATCACCCGCACACACTCCTCATCACCTGCACACACTCCTCCACCACCTGTACACACTCCTCCATCACCTGCACACACTCCTCCATCACCTGCACACACTCCTCCATCACCTGCACACACTTCTCCATCACCTGCACACACTCCTCATCACCTACACACACTCCTCCATCACCTGCACACACTCCTCCATCACCCTCACACACTCCTCCATCACCCGCACACACTCCTCCATCACCCGCACACACTCCTCATCACCTGCACACACTCCTCCATCACCTGCACACACTCCTCCATCATCCTCACACTCCTCCATCACCCGCACACACTCCTCCATCACCTGCACACACTCCTCATCACCTGCACACACTCCTCATCACCTGCACACACTCCTCCATCACCTGCACACACTCCTCCATCACCCTCACACACTCCTCCATCACCTGCACACACTCCTCCATCACCTGCACACACTTCTCCATCACCTGCACACACTCCTCATCACCTGCACACACTCCTCATCACTTGCACACACTCCTCCATCACCCTCACACACTCCTCCAGCACCCTCACACACTCCTCATCACCTGCACACACTCCTCATCACTTGCACACACTCCTCCATCACCCTCACACACTCCTCCATCACCCTCACACACTCCTCCATCACCCGCACACACTCCTCCATCACCCGCACACACTCCTCCATCACCTGCACACACTTCTCCATCACCTGCACACACTCCTCATCACCTACACACACTCCTCCATCACCTGCACACACTCCTCCATCACCTGCACACACTCCTCCATCACCTGCACACACTCCTCATCACCTGCACACACTCCTCCATCACTTGCACACACTCCTCCATCACCTGCACACACTCCTCATCACCTGCACACACTCCTCATCACTTGCACACACTCCTCCATCACCCTCACACACTCCTCCAGCACCCTCACACACTCCTCATCACCTGCACACACTCCTCATCACTTGCACACACTCCTCCATCACCCCCACACACTCCTCCATCACCCACACACACTCCTCCATCACCCGCACACACTCCTCATCACCTGCACACACTCCTCCACCACCTGTACACACTCCTCCATCACCTGCACACACTCCTCCATCACCTGCACACACTCCTCCATCACCTGCACACACTCCTCCATCACCTGCACACACTTCTCCATCACCTGCACACACTCCTCATCACCTACACACACTCCTCCATCACCTGCACACACTCCTCCATCACCCTCACACACTTCTCCATCACCCGCACACACTCCTCCATCACCCGCACACACTCCTCATCACCTGCACACACTCCTCCATCACCTGCACACACTCCTCCATCATCCTCACACTCCTCCATCACCTGCACACACTCCTCCATCACCCTCACACACTCCTCCATCACCCGCACACACTCCTCCATCACCCGCACACACTCCTCATCACCCGCACACACTCCTCCATCACCTGCACACACTCCTCCATCATCCTCACACTCCTCCATCACCTGCACACACTCCTCCATCACCCTCACACACTCCTCCATCACCCGCACACACTCCTCCATCACCCGCACACACTCCTCATCACCTGCACACACTCCTCATCACCTGCACACACTCCTCCATCACCTGCACACACTCCTCCATCACCCTCACACACTCCTCCATCACCCGCACACACTCCTCCATCACCCGCACACACTCCTCATCACCTGCACACACTCCTCATCACCTGCACACACTCCTCCATCACCCGCACACACTCCTCCATCACCCGCACACACTCCTCCATCACCCTCACACACTCCTCCATCACCCGCACACACTCCTCCATCACCCGCACACACTCCTCATCACCTGCACACACTCCTCATCACCTGCACACACTCCTCCATCACCCGCACACACTCCTCCATCACCCGCACACACTCCTCATCACCTGATTTACTGCTCTGCATCAACTCCAAACCAAGCTCTTTGCCAATTACAACGCACTTTTGATATTGTTCAACGTACCCTGTCCGATTTAAAACTTGTTTTGAATGATAAGAAAACAAAACTAATGTTGTTTTCCAATGCAAAATCAAAGTCAAAGAACCTTGTACCTATTACTACTTCACGGGGTTCCAAGATTGAGTTTGTATCGCAGTACAAATATCTCGGTATATTAATTGATGATACACTTTCTTTTAAACCTCACATTCAGCAGTTGGTGAAAAAACTGAAGCTGAGACTGGGATTTTATTTCAGAAATAGGTCATGTTTTTCTTTTGAGGCAAGAAGGAGGCTTGTTGCTGCTACTTTCATGTCAGTGCTTGACTATGGTGATGTTATATACATGCATGCATCTCTTACAAGCTTAAAATTGCTGGACACGGTTTATCATGGAGTGCTTAGGTTTGTTACAAATTTTAGAACACTAACACATCACTGTTCTTTGTATGACCGGGTTGGTTGGTCTTCTCTGTCCACTCGTAGACTTAACCATTGGTACGTTTTTATTTATAAAGCAATTCTTGGTTTGCTTCCACCATACCTTCAATCTTACATTATGAAGAAAAACATAGGAAGATATTCTCTTCGTTCCGAGGACTTAATGCTTTTATCTGTCCCTCGTGTACGGACCGAACTATGAAAAGGGGCGTTTAAGTATGCAGCCCCCTGTGCTTGGAATGAGCTACAAAATGTAGTAAAACTTCAGGAGCTGGTCTCACTTTTTAAGTTTAAAGCAATTTTAAATGAGTTGGAGGCTACCCAAACTACCTGTAAATGTTATGACTGATCATCCGGACGATCCCAGTGAGCATCGCTGTTGTTTTATTGCTTCAGTTAAATATTTGCAACTTTTCTACCTTCATGACCTTGTATTTCACTATTTTTTACCAGGATTATTTGTAATATGTTATATGTTAAATGTTGATGTATTTGTTTTATGTCTGCAACTTTGTTAATTGTGCTGCTGCCTGTCTTGGCCAGGACACTCTTGGAAAAGAGATTTTTAATCTCAATGAGTTTTCTTTCTGGTTAAATAAAGGTAATAATAACCTGCACACACTCCTCATCACCTGCACACACTCCTCCATCACCTGCACACACTCCTCCATCACCTGCACACACTCCTCCATCACCTGCACACACTCCTCCATCTGCACACACTCCTCCATCACCTGCACACACTCCTCCATCACCTGCACCTGCAAGCCGTCACCCTCATCATCACTCTTCAGCACTGTATATCAGCAGTCACCCTTCACTTCACAATCGTCTGGTCTTGTTGATCACTACGTCTTAACTTCACCGGCTCCTTACCTGATCATCTCACGTTTGAGAATCCTCACCTTCTACGTCCTTCATCTTCACTCCAGATCTTCCGCTCTTCATCTGCCAGCACGATCCCAGCACCTGCAAACATAAAGAGGCAACTACCATCAAGCTAAATTTATTCAACATGCCATCATTCAGAACACTTACCTGTTTATTCCTCTCGATCTCTTCCACCTGCAAATAAACCTTTGAGAACTGAGTTACCTTCTGTCCGCTGACAGAGATTAACAATGATATAATTTATTTTTTGTCATGTTGCACAAAATAAAATAAAAAAAGCTCCATAATGATTTAAGAGGGATATCCTAGTTTGAATATGAAACACTAAATTAAGCCATCTTTCACGGCATTTCAGTTTTTAAAATGTAACATAAACAACCCCGAGAACTGTATATTTGTTGCATACAAGACGGTGCTGTGAATGGCGGCCTCGTTGTGGTGCTCTCCAATTCTTCTGTTGTTTTTGTTTGTTTGTTCTGTGTTTAGTCATTCTTTTTCTATTAGTTTTACCAGATACAAAACTCCTTAACATTACGCAACACATACCAGACAATTTTTTTCTAGTTTTTGACTATTCAGACGTTTTGTTGGACATATCTAGTTGAAGGGGCAGCGGTGCTGTTCAAATGCGCAGTCAGACACAGACTGGGAAAACAAGCCGGCGCATTGTTTAAGCTCCGCGAATGCAGGTTCCGAACCACGCTCCAAAGCATTCATCTTGATAATCTCAGATCCCTTCCTAACAAGCCTGACGAACTTCTTTTCACCTGCATTAAGGACTTTTCAAGGACTTAACTCTGCTGCAGTGTGCTTCACTGAAACCTGGCTGAGTGAAGCTCAGTTCAACATCTGCCTGACTTCCAGCTGTTCAGAGCGGATCACATCACAGAGGAAACGGGGAAAACAAGAGGAGTGGATTGTGTTTCTACATTAACTAAAGTTGGTGTTCAGATGTAGCAATGCTGAAGAAGTTGCGCTCTACTAAGACGTGTCCAAACCAATTCAGACGTTGCTTCTGGATGGACTCTTCCACTGTAGGATGGTCGCCACACTCTTTTCAGATACATCCGTTCCGGAGTCGGTCCAGCCGGGAGACGCTGAGGATTTGTAAGAGGCTTTGCATTTGGAAGACCTCGAGCTAGATAAGTTCCGACTTAAGGACGGCCATGGTTACTGATCTATATAACACTATAGGAAAAACCAGGGTTCAGAAGAGTCGTATCTTAGTCGCAGTAGTGATGTTGGACTTTTTCCACAAACACCAATTCAATGAGGCGAAAACCGCTGTTGCCTGGCTGATTCGGCTAAGAACTTCGGCAGTTTAGGTGATCATCTTATCATGGACCAGAGAACCTAGGTACTTGAAGTTTGGTACTTGTTCAATTTGAATTCCCTTGAGGTGGACTGACACTGGTGAGCTGTCGATCCTCATAACTTTGGTCTTATCGATGTAGATTTTTTGTCCAAACGGCTTGGCGAAACAGGCAATGTCGTGGAGAGTGTCAGTGGCCTCCGTATCGGCCAGGATGTCGCTGTCGTCAGCAAACATAGGTCAGTCACGCAGCCGTCAACGCCATACTGGACTCCCGCTTGTTTTTGAAGACCTTCCTCATGATCGCATCGATCAATGTATTCAACAAAAGCGGGGAGGTGACGTCACCTTGCTAGACACCAGAATGGACGAAAAACTCGTCGAGTTGCTGCTAGGAAGTCAAGAAGACGATGACCACATCGTCACTTGACAATGCTTCGCTCCTCCATCAGCTGGTGGATAGGGACGATCTGGTCTCAATAGCCTCTGAGAGGATGGAATCGAGAGGACTCGTCTGCTCCTGATGTCTGCTTATATTCATGGCTGTAACCTTTCTTGAAGACGATCACGGCTTTCTTCCAAGTCGATGGGATTCATTCGATCGCCAGATTAACTTCTTGAAGACGTGGATCCGGCCTTGTATAACTTCTCCACTGGCCTTAATTGCTTTGGCCACCATGCGGTCCAAGCTGAACCTTCAATTCACCTCATCTGCCCATCGTCAAGCATCGGCACTGCAGGTGGCTCGACATGTGGCGGCTCTGTGGCCGATCATGATTAAGGAGCTGCTGAAAGTGCTCCCGCCACTGCAGGCACTCGTCCTTTGATCTGATAAATGAGTCATCTCAGTCCACTCAGCCTCTCGAGAGTCTGATAGAGAACCCAGTATTTTTGTCTCAATGCTGCACCTTCAAGATCGTCTGCAACGCTATTCCAAAATGCTTTTCACTTTACTTTTATCCTGTGTCTAACTTCTCCATTAAGTTCACGATAGTGCTCAAAGTTGACGTGTTTCATCTGTTTCAGCTCTTGAACCAGGTCTAGGCACTCATCCGAGATCTATGGTTGGGTTCGGTGTCGGGAAGGCAGGCAAAGTGGCGTGGCACACTTGTGTGCAACACGATGTGTTTCTTCTTCATCAACATCTGAGCTCACGAGAGCCGCAAACCTGTTGGTAAAGGCAAGGAAAGGCAAGTTTATATATATATAGCACATTTCATACACAATGGTAATTCAAAGTGCTTTACATAGAAGAAATTAAAATAATCAAAAGATTAAAAGAGTTGTAACGACAGACCAGATCAGACACAATTGTTTGGTATATGTACCATAAAATTCTTCAAACTTTACTGTGGTCCCATCCCCCAAACTGGGCAAGACGGTCCTAGTTGTCATGACCACGATCAGATAAGGTTTTATGAGTGTTAAAGAATGTGTCCCATGCTTAAAAGAGAGACAATGGAAAGACAGAAACAATCCTTAATACAGACTCTCCTGCATTCATTAATCGATGAATTGATTAACCTGAAATTAACATGCATTCCAGAACATTTTGTGAGTTTATTGTCTTGTGTGGTGTCTTTTAATACTATTATCTGTTAATACTATTATCTCTTTGATACTATATATCTTATTATATAACCCACATGTTTGGTCTCTATAAATTGGTACTTCAAAGATCGAAATGATTATGTACATGATATGCCGATAGCTGTGCAACATATTTGTATTACAAGAATCTTTCTTAGTTTCATCTTTAAGAACCAACCCAGCGTGCCATTGCAAATGAGCAAGCTTAGAACATAGCGTCATAAATCTTCCCCACAGAGGAAACTCCCGCCTGAAATTCCACCCTTCTCATTGGTTGTGCCAGCCCTTCAAGGTGTTACCTTTACCAGGCTTTAAAAGGCCTCTCCGCTAGCCCTTCGCTCTCTTAGCTTGTCTCATCCAGCTACAACACTGCTTCTGCTGATACTGGGGGAAAACCCCTCCCCCTCACTGGGGCCCTGGGCCCAGCAGGCCGGAGCACTGCCTGCCATGTTTTCACGGTCCCCAAAGGGAGACAGACTGCCTCTTCTTCAATCCAGAAAAACTGCAACTTTACCATCATTGAATTGGCAACGATCAACTCCTGGCCTTCTCGGCACTAAAGGATGCCGCACCGTCCAGTGTGCCCTCAGCAGGCCAGGGCAGCAGGCTTCAACTCACAACAGCCATGAGCTCGAAGCCACCATGCGAGCTCCAATCCCACAACAGCGTCGGAACCACAAGATGGCAACTTGCACCATGACTTTTGACCCTCACGGACCCACCAACGAACTCAATTTTCAACCACTTCAAGAATTGTATCCATGCAAGTTTCAATTTAATGAGGTGCTCTGAAAATGATCAGCTGATGGTTCTTTTCATACTGAAATAGATATTTTCCATAGTTCTATTACCTGCTTCCGGTTCCATAACACTCACCACCTTACCCCTATGCATGTATGTATGGACAAATGTATGTTTGTTTGTTTAGTTTAGTTATGTTTGTGATTTAGTTAATAAAACTTGTGCACAATTATGCATTTGGTTTCTGATCCTCTGTTTGCATACAAAGTCCCTTTTACGATCTTGATCTTGTTACATGCTCTAAGCGCTGTACAGGCTAAGGAATAATTATTTTTCAGTGACCATGAAAGATATACTTTTCTTAGAATAAATTAATAATCAGAGTTCGTCGGAACTGATTAATTGATTGTAATATTAATTTTGGCTTACCTCAAAGTTAATCTAATTAACTGACCCAAATATTAATAATTAATCATAATTGGTAATTATGGATTATTATTCATATTTCCCCTTTGAGCTAATATTGTTACAGAGTCCACTCAGAATTGGTCCCTGATCACAGGGTCGCTGAGCTGCGTCCAGTTCGGCTTTGCAGGTGATGTCACTTTCTTCCTTGACCGTCGTAGTCGAAGCTGCAATTTGACATGGGCACCAATTTGCCTAAAAAATAACATCTTAAACTGTACACCTGTAAATAACATATCTGTACATTCACAAAACTATTATATACAGTATATGTTTCTATAAATCTTTTACTGTATTATATTGCATTATTTAAATAGTTTTCTTCATAATATTATTATTGTGTTATATTTAACTTCTATTGTTTAATTCCTACATATCTCTGTACTTTCCTTCTGCACTGGAAGCTTCTGTCACCAAGACAAACTCACTGTGTGTGTGTATGTGTGTGTGTGTGTGTGTGTGTGTGTGTGTGTGTGTGTGTGTGTGTGTGTGTGTGTGTGTGTGTGTGTGTGTGTGTGTGTGTGTGTGTGTGTGTGTGTGTGTGTGTGTAAACATACTTGGCAATAAAGTTATTTCTGATTCTCAATTTGATATCCACATTTTCTTTTATTTTTACAACGCGAGTCAATAATCAGAGTCTGAGGGATGAATGAGACTTGAAATGTCCATCTTAATGAGGAAGTTAAGAGGGGAATGTTGGGATTAGTCATGAAGGGTTGCGTCGTTCTGAAAAATTAAAAAACGAATGATCAATTACCAGTTGCTGTGCAATACCATAATCAATACAAAACATCAAATGCTCTGGAATAGAGAGAAGATGCAAACCCAACATTAAGAAATACATGAGGCTGAGAGCTCTCACTCTCAGCCTCACGGGCCAATCTGAAATACAGAAAAGGCCCAGAATTTCCCGCTGCATTTCATTATATAGACAAACCTTTCACATGGAAACATGTACTAACAAAAGAAATTTGCATTCAGAGGTTACACCTTTTGGGGGTGTAGGGAGACCATTTGTCTAGAGGCCAACTCCTCCTTATGTGCCAGTTATCCATAAACTCTTAAAAACCGTATTACCTTTTGTTTTACTTATTTGGAAATGAGACATTTATACCAGTCGCACCGAGACATTTTAAATGATACCAAACATGAAAAATACTCTGAGATAATCATTCACATTAAACTATACATTTTCTTGGGTGATTTACATGTGGTCTCAGCATGTGAGAGCGGGAGTGAGGAAGAGGGGGAGAGATGTGTTCTGAGGTGAGACTTTGCCTCACAAATGGTGAGTTTAAATGCTAATTTCCAGAGAGGTCCTTTTGTCCTCTCAGGGTCTGGTCGCTCTTCAATCAGACTGTCCGGCTTTTCCTAATTTCTCAATTATTACAGCTGCTAACGTTACAGCAACATCACAGTCCTTGAGTTAAAACTGATACCATCCTGATATTGAATTAGCATTAAGAAGCTACTGTATAGAAGGTCACAGAAAATGCATTGTATAGAAACTGGACATGTAAGCTATTTGTAGGTATTTGTATTTGAATTTGAATTTGAATTTGAAGAGGAAACAACAGACTTGGGTTCATATTTCCTCATCAGCTTGATGGACTGATAACTTCTCTATAAACATCACATCTACTGTAAACACACAAATATCCTCTTCAGTCAGTCGTGTCGGGTAAGGATCACTGTCAGCTTATATCAGGTAAGATCTTTCTGTTCATAACGATTCTCATCAGTCTCTTTAAATCAAACACACTGTGGCATGTGTTGATGTGTGATCATGGACGTGATTTGACGTAATTTGTGTGGAATTTTAGTGGAGTAAATTGACAAGGCACTCTAAAGCCATTTACAATAATTAGAGCGAAATCTTTATGAATTTCACAATATCAGGTTTATGTTTTTTGGAAACTGCATGTTTGATGATTCATGTATAATTTCTGTCCCCTGTTTAGGCTTACTATGATTTTCCATAATTTCAATACAGTTTTTAATTACCCTGAAAACATTTGAAATCTGAGAATCCTTTCATGCTTTATTGAATTATTCTTTGACAATAAATTATATAATCTCTTTATAACATTTAAATTCATAAATGCAGAGCAGATTTGGTATGTTTGACACAAAGAGGGAAACAAACAGCAGGAATATGCTTCAGTGGCAAAGCTAATTTGTTTTTCTGCAACTGTAAAGGAAACTCTTTTGGATAAAGAGAAACACATCGGACTGTCAGAATTGACGATGACGTCCTCTCTTCAAAAAGGTGAGTATTTTTTCATTTTTTAGTATTTAAAGGTTGGTTCACACTGCCTCAAAAACATGTATGAGAAAAACTGTTGATTTATGAATTTCAATTCACTGCAATACATTTTCATTTGCTTTATTTATTTATTTTTTATTATAATTAAAATAATAATAAATGTATAAAATAATTCCATAATTATATTTCAATTTTTTATGTCAGGTTTTATAAGAGCACCGATCTCTGTTATGCTGTTAAAGTATAAACTGTGATTTTTGCTTCTCTTTTTTTTTTTTTATTGAAAGTTAATATAACACACAAGCAGAACCAGAATTTATTTGTTTAATAAATATTCTGCCCAGTCTGGTTATTCTTTCAGGCGTTAAAAAGAATGTAATTGTAAATGTAACTGTATATTTGAACCAGAAACTGATTCAGAAGAAGTGAAAGAGTGAATTATACAGGCTTGTCTACAAGTCGATGTATCAGAATGCGTTTTATGTATCACTCTCTACAGCGTCGGGCTCATAACGGTAATAAACATGATTAGCCTTTTACCTAACTACGTTATCAATCAGCCTATAATGTGTTGCTAATGTTACACAAACCATGTTCCTGTTCGCCATCTCAGTCTGCCTTCTAACAATCAGCATCCTTACAAAGGCTTTGAACAACTCATGTCATAAACTTTTAATGGGTTGATATAATCCCTCTATATTTGTGACAATGTCTTGCGCTTGACCAAGCTTGAGTCACACACAGACTTCAACATTCAGCATGCAAAACACAATGATACAATGATAGCTAAGTCAAGAGTAAATCTAAAGTAAATTATCAAGTACCGTCATTTATTTTTTAGCTACTAGAACTCTTGTGTAAGTGAACTAACTAAGCCTTTGTCAGTACAACACATTCCTATTTCACTTTACTTTTTTTTTTAAAGCAATCGGTTTGCATGCTTTTTTAAGTAAGTCTAACTAATTCGTCTTTACAGTGTATAATCAGCTACTTCGCTCTTGAATGGTTCCATATACTGAGACTAAATTATCTTTATTATCTTAATACTAAAATATATTAGCTTTTCGCCACACAGAGTAATTGAGCATCTAAAGCATCAAATTTGGTTTGACAACATTTTTGGTTTCACAACTTTTTTGGTTTGACTTTTCTTTTTTTTCTTTTTTTTTTGCAAAGGTCCCTCTAGGGACCACTATGTGGTAACATCTACATTTCATGCAAGTAAAAACTGTAATTTAATCTCACTACATCAACCTGTGTTAGATACATTAGAAACAGATCTACAGGTTACCACCATACCTGTCAACACTCCCGTTTTTCCCGGGTTTCTTCCGTTTTTTAGCCCCATCTCCCGGACCCCTCCCGGTTTGTTATTTCTTCCGGGAAACTACGGTAATTTGCATGGCCCAAACTCCTTTATGAATAATCGGACAAATATGTTTGTCTAATGTTGACCAGTTGCCAGATCTTGTATTAAATGCATTATATTCACACAATCCACACACCATATACAATTTCAACCCGTTTGTCACCTCAACCTGGCAACCTATAACACACCCGAAAGCGAGCCGACAGACATGGCAGGTGAAGGCGGTGTCCCCACAAAGAGATTGAAGTACAGTTGTAAATTTATGTTTCCATTTATGGGTATTGCAATGTAACACTCCACTAAGCAACTAAGAGGAGTTTACACTATAAAAGGAGAACAGTTGTCCAGTTGGAATTAATCAAAATAAATGGAGGAGTAATAAACACAAAATAAGACAAATAGAATAGCAAAAAAAAACAAAGTGTATTTATAAGACAACAGTATGAACCCAGTAAACCAATAGTACAAGGTTAGTGTGTGTGTGTGTGTGTGTGTGTGTGTGTGTGTGTGTGTGTGTGTGTGTGTGTGTGTGTGTGCGTGTGCGTGGAAGTCTCTCAGTCCAGCGTGTACTATTTACAAGTCAGATCAGCCTCACCGGCAAGGATGGTGACTCCGTGAGCAGAATCTGTATGTCTCCAGCAGTTTAAAGTCCCCCGGATGAGTAATCCACACTCCAATGAAAGGTTACTCCACAAAGGATCGGCAGTCCAAGCTCCAAAAACAGCCAGGCAAAAAAAAGACAGGTAATCCACTACGATCGTGTCCGTATCGTGAATGAATGAGCGCGCTCCCGATCGCCGGTATGCCGGTCCTATATATTTAAAAACCCCCGCTCAGTTCCTGTTTGGGTGACGCGTAATCACGTGACAACCCGTCTCGCTCGGAACTCATCTCGCGAGACGGGAGATCCAGCCCAACAACACATACAGGTTAGGGAGAAAATACAGACACCGGAGAAAGCATATAAAACAACATGATCAACCAATCACTCTTATAGGTCGATGTGCTATAAATATACTTCCCCTTATGTGGCCACGCTACAGCAATGCAAATAATACACTTTACACGTGCAGTATACTTAACAGTATGAGCCTACCTCTTGCTATTCTCCTATTAGTGTGTTAGGTTTTGTTCAGAGAGACAGAAAACATCTGACTTTAATTAATTTTGTTGTTTGTAGTCTAAACATAAAAAGACACAAGATTTGTTTTATAAGAAAACAACTCTCATAGCATTGTGCTGATAAGTCATTAAACATTGTTATGTTTGTCCTCTTTTTTTCATGCCAGGTGTTGTACGGTCACTGTTGACTATCATCACTTTAATCCTGTGTAAGTGTAAGCCAGTGGTGTTTGCTTCAAACTCTCGGTTGACCCTGTGAACTGTATTACATTTTTTATACTATTGATTACATACATTTCTCTGTGTTTAGTCATAGTCAAATACGCAGTTGTCTATGTAACTAATACACAGTTAATCTGCATTCCTATTACAAGACTCACAGTGTTTTGGGCTGTTGGGAGAAACTACAGAATTTGTGATTTTTATTTTTTATTTTTTTTATGGATTAATTTGGCTTTAGAATGGGGTTGTCACTCTCATAAATTAAATGTAGGAATTTAGAAAATCTTTTATACATTTTAAAGTATGATATATTATTGAGATATAACTGTCTGTTGAACGAAAAGGACATTTCTCAGTTTTGTTAAACAGTGTAAACTCATGTGTTTCAAATTAAATGTGCTAAACATGCTGAAGATAAATTTACCTGGTTTGTATTTGTGTATTCTGACTTTGATCACATCTTTCTGGTCCTCAGGTTTAACATCCACCACTTCCGCTAAATCAAGAGCAGAAGTTAGTCCAGTGTTGGACTGTGATCTTGATAAAGACACGTACATCTGCACTGGTGCTCAGTATCGCATGCACTGCAACACAACAATGCATCGTTTCTACTACCAGAGATCCCAAAACCAAGACCAGTACCAGTGTACGAATAATAACTGTACCTGTGTTGGTAATAAGGACACCTGTAACTGCTCTATTAGCACTTTGTCCTCCTGCTTCTGTGAGACTTATATCAATAACTTCACTAACCCTACATCAGTTACTCCAGTCATAGACCCTGACTGTGAGCTTTATAAAGACACATACGTCTGCACTGGTGCTCAGTACCGCATGTACTGCAACACAACAATGCATGATTTCTCATACCAGAGATATCAAAACCAAGACCAGTACCAATGCTGGAATGGGATCATCAACACAGATATTTATTTGAAATTTTTTTTATTTGACTTGAGAAAGAGGCACTTTATGAGTAATGGCTGTAACTGCATTGGTAATAATGACACCTGTACATGCTCTAGTAGCACTTTCTCCTCCTGCTTCTGTGAGACTTACGGTAATATCATTGCTCTCACTACAGCAGTTCCTCCAGTCTATGACTGTGTGCTTTATAATGACACGTACATCTGCACTGGTGCTCAATATCGCATGTACTGCAACACAACAATGCAAGATTTCTATTACAACCAAAATGAGAGCCGTTGTAGAAGTAATAACTGTAACTGTGTTGGTAATAATCACACCTGTACATGCTCTAGGAGCACTTTCTCCTCCTGCTTCTGTGAGATTTACGGTAATATCACTGCTCTCACTACAGCAGTTACTCCAGTCTATGACTGTGTGCTTTATAATGACACATCATACATCTGCACTGGTGCTCAGTATCACATGTACTGCAACACAAGTGTACATGATTTATATTACAACAGAAACGAGCACCGCTGTATAAGTGATAACTGTAACTGCCTTGGTAATAAGGACACCTGTATATGTTCCTATAATACTTCATCCTCCTGCTTCTGTACTAATCATAGCTATAGCATCCCTGCAGCAGTTACTCCAGTCTATGACTGTGTGCTTTATAACGACACGTACATCTGCACTGGTGCTCAGTACCGCATGTACTGCAACACAAGAATGCATCGTTTCTACTACCGGAGATATAGATATGAAAACCAATATCAGTATGAATGTATGAGTGGTAACTGTGTATGTATTGGTAACAAGGACACCTGTACATGCTCTAGTAACACTCTGTCCTCCTGCTTCTGTGAGAATAACACCCCGACCAGTCCAACTACTACAGGTGAGCATATGTAGACTGGAATGTGGTGTTTGATTTTACTATATTCACATTTTAATGATAAATTCCCTCATTGCAGTTCTGGATAACATACTGCCGGATCAATGCAGGGTACGCTGATTTTTTTTTTTAATTTTCAAAGTGCACAGAGTCTTTCAGTTTTATTTATAAAGCTCACTTGTGATTTCAGAGTCAGACTTCTGCAGGATGTTTACAAAATCTTCTTGACAACATAGAGAACATTACAGCTCAAGTGCTCCCTTTGGATGTAAGCTTTAAGAGAGAAATCATAAAATAACCAAATATCAGTAATTTATGACAACAGAACATTTAATGCTGCTTGTCTGGAAGTATTGATATTCGTTCATAAGTGTTTTTGTATCATAACCAATTAGGTTGTGACTACAATTTTGGATGTGGCTCTTAACACTGCAGAGATTCAATCAGCTGACTCAACGGAACTAGTGACATTTGGAAACCGTGTATTAAAAGCCAGTGAGAAGCTCATATCTTCACTGGTGAAGCCAACAAACACAAATGACAGTGTCAGTTTTACTCTTGACACTGTAGGTAAGTGAAGACGCAACTGTATCTAGAACTACACACAATTTTACATAATAAATATGCTCTAAAAGGTTTGTGAACTAATCAACGAATCAATCATTTTAACTACTATTTTATTTATTTGTATATTTAGTAATCCCTTTTTGGATTAAGGTGCAGAATCAGTTTTTTTGCAGATAGTTCCTCATGCATTTCTTGCTATGTTAAATGTAAAGTAAATAAAAGGAGACACAAGAGTTCAGATTCATTCCCATTGTTTTCTTTAGAGGTACAAATCTTCATGATTGGACCAAAATTCACTTCCGACCAAATCCCTCAGCTGGGCACAAAAAATGCTTCTTTGGACATTGATCTCGTCGGGATTGCAAAGAGTAACAACAGAACACGTATGTAAAACTTATTTAATAAAAAAACTGACATTCACCATAATTACTGACAGTGAGCAGACCTACTGTACACAAACGTGTGCCTGCACTTGTTATACAATCACTGATGAACATCTTTGTAAAACATTTTCCTAAAGGTTAGGATAACATTCTCTAAACACATTCTAAAAATGTTTGGAGATAAAATCGTTAGAACATTGTCCCCTAACATTCTTATAAAGTTTTTAGTGGGAAGTTTCCCAGCAGGCACTGGACATGGACAACTCCAGAAACATGCTAAATATAAAATTAATAACACATATGATCAATGTTTAGACGGATGATGAGATCAGTGATTCAGGTCACTAGATGGTGATCAATAACTATCCAAACCACCTGATCACATTTTCTCTTGGCTTTTTCATGATAATGGATGTGTCTTATAAACACACTGTCACAGCAACACAAAAAAAAAAAAAAAAAAAAAGTTAAAGAGTCAAGGGTTAAAGGGCCAATTAAATCAAATGCTGATCACCATAATGATGTTCCAAGTGAAACATTTTCAACAAATCATCTACAACATCTAAACCTCTGTTTATACTCAAATCTTCAACATCTAAACATCTGTTAATTCTCAATAAGAGCTTCTGTAGACGTCTGACAGAAATAAAGTCAGTCTGGTTAGTAATAATTGAAGTGCATAATGATGCTTATGGTGTTGGACCTAACAAGTGAATGCGTTTATACGATTTTTTCTTTTCCATTTTTCGTGTTCAGTGTTTTTGTTTCGTTTTCACCCCTGCTTAAGTTAAACTCATGTGCCTTGAGCAGGGAGAACGCTCTCTCAAGGAACATTTAGGAACATTTCTGGATCTCGCCCATCAGACCACCTTCCTGGATAACTGCCTTTATCCGGCAGTTATCCGGGGAAGTTCCTCGAGTGAGCTTCGCAACATATGTGGAGTGGGTGATGGCGTCCACATCCTGAAAACCGCCAGCCCCATTCCCCATCCAGTCCCCAGCCAGAACCACCTGGGCGGCGAAGATCGACGACCTGAGCCCACCGGAGGTAGCGTGATGGAGACCACCTGCGATGAATGAGCCCGCGCCCTCAAGAGGACAACGTCGTTTAGAGCCCAAGCAGCGCATGCCTGACCAGTTCAAAATAAACTAGTGATCCACAATGTACTGTGCAACAACTGCAATGAACAGCAGTTACGTGCAGCAATGTTGTAATGAATATACTGGTTTATTTGTTTGTTTGCTTATTCAGCTTTTAATGTTTGTTAATAAATTGCTGTTTTTGTGTTGCAGTTGTTGGTCAAGTTTCTTCTTGTAAATTTCAGTGCATTGTGCAGTTATTTGAAACCACTTCAGTAGTGTGTAAATGCATTAACTGTTAGTAAGGACACTGTTTAAAATACTGCACTTCATGTGTGGTAATTTAATAGAATTGCAGAAGGTTCTTGTGTGGTTTACTACAGCTTTCAGTATTGCAGTGATAGTGTGTTCATCTAGACAGGATTACTGCAGTTTCCAGCGTTGAACACTGTTAAACCTTGCCGTAAAAAATCTGCAGAATTCTGGCAATAACACACATTTTCCCACTAAAACAATAATATACCGTAGAAAACAATGCATTCTGGGAAATATTTGCAATTTTCGAGAAAGTAGCCCACAGGAATTGAACTAATATAATATTTGCTAATATAGTCCACTTGACAGAGTAAATGAAAACAAATGAGTGAATTGAGACACTGAACACCTGATAAGCAGAATCACTGAAGGACAGAGAAACAAGAACAGAAAACAGAGAAACACAAGAACTACAACTGACTTCCAGCCACACTGAGTGTGAAACCAGTTTACAAACCAGTTTAACATTATTTCTTTCATACATGTACAAATGTTCTTGTTGAGAATTAACAGAGGTTTAGATGTTGATGTTTTATTGAAAATAATAAAGTTTCAGTATCAGTATTTGCTTTAGTTGAGCTCTTGACTCTTTAAAATGAGTTTTTCTCTGGCTGCTGTGACTGAGTTTGTAAATCACATTTGTTATGGCAAGAGAAAGCCAAGAGGATCACGTGTTTTTATTACTAATTTTAAAATGTATATTTATTGATCAAAGTATCTCTGTGATTCTACAGTATGAGATCCAGCAATGTTTCAATATTAGTGTGTATATTATTAAGTACAATCAGTTATTTTGAAGGATATTGAAATTATACAGTGCATAAAACATTTTGAACTCCTGTATTATGCAAGTTATGTAAGTAGTTTTGAATGTAAGCTTCTGTTTGTGTCACACAGGATCAGCTGCTGTGGCTTTCAAGAGTTATAACACAATGGAGAATCTACTGAAGCCAGACTTCTTCAACACATCAAATGACACGATTAAAACCATGATGTCCACTGTGATCTCAGCTACTCTTCCCAAAACCACCAACACTAAACTCACCAAACCAGTCAACTTCACCCTCAAACACATCAGAGTGAGACTGAAATGTGTTTTTGTCCAACCTGAGAACTGATGAACATCTGAAAACATCTAATATTCAGTGTTGTTATATTTTCTGCATGTTCTTTCTTCTTTTTGCAGGAGTTTGACCCCAACGGTTCTCTGTCCTGTGTGTACTGGAATATCAGCGAGTGGATTGTAGATGGTTGTTCTGTTTTAGAGACCAACAGCAGCTACACTGTGTGTTCCTGTGTTCATCTGTCCACATTCGCTCTCATCATGCAAACCAGCCGTCCATCAGATGTGAAAGAACATGTCAGACAGGTAAGATTTATGACGTTGTGTACCAGAAGTTTGGTGGGCTAGTCATCCACCAACAGACTAGTTGATTTGAATGGTATAGATATTTGTTTTATCATTATGTTGCCAGTTAACAAAATAAATCAATTGACATTGAAGCACGTTTTAGATTTGTTTTATTATTCTCTATTAATTCAACCAATTGTTTAAATTTTCTTTGTTAAGATCTGCAATGCTGTGAACTGAATGGTTCAACAAATAACAGGTGATAATTTAGTATCACTCAACCTCACACACTACTCAAATTCCCCACCATAATTATACGACCAAGTTTATAAACTCAAAATGAATAGTTCACAAAAAATATCCTCACAGAAAATAAAGTAAAGCCTTATAAAGTGTAAATTTCTCTGAATCACCAATTATTACGAATGTTAGGGCACACTTTCGGGGTGAAACAATACACTTTACACAAACACAAAAACCACTGTCAGCATTTTCATCACGTGCATTCAAACACCATTACACAAAAATGAAATAACACTCATATGATATTATGCACGTCATTCACATTTGTTATTGTTATGCACATACACATTACATTAACGACTTACCAAACTCTTTCATAGAGACTTTTTAATGCCTGTCATGTGCATCGATCAAACATCTTCGATCATCTCGAACTCTAACCACAAAATACACATTATACATGTTACACTTTTAAGGATGCAATGTCACTTCCTAGGGCAACACATTTATTTCTGTACAAAAGACATGAAAAACACAGGTCAAACAAGGAGCACTTTTCTTTGCATGTACACTAGGGCTGCAACAAACGATTATTTTGATAATCGATTAATCTAATGATTATTAGAACGATTAATCGACTAATCGTCAATTATTTTGCCGACTAATCAGTAGGTTTGGAACGATTATTCAGCTTTTTCAATTAGTTAAAACACTGAGTTATACATATTCTAATTATAATATATAAAAAAGAAAATCACTTCAGCTTTTGAAATTGATGTTTTAATGAACTTTGAGCCAACTAAACGGGTCATTCTCTTTAAGTTTTCAGATTTCTGTCCAACTCAAATCACACACAAATGCTCTCTAAGCATTGTTTAAATATTCTGTTCTCTTTCAATAGAAAAAAATAAACAAAAATTAATGAGCTGCATTAGAGACAAACTTAAACTGCAAACAATTATTATAAGAATAAATGTAAAAAAAAAAAAAAAATTACATGACAATTGAGCTGACAGAGTAGCCTGACGTCGTCATACTCAGATTCTAGTCAGAATGTGAGTCTGATACTGCTCCATTGAGCTTTGATTATGGGGCGTGTTTCAACCGAACCAGGAAGGAAAATGCCTCTGCACTCAATTGGATAGACCTACAACCAATCAGAGCAACGGAGTAAGTGACGTATGTTTTTCATTCATGTTTCCGATCGACAAATGCCTTGATCGCGGTTCTCTGTTCCTCTTTTAAAATGAATGCACTGTCAATATCTCCTATAATAGACGCGATGGCGGAATCTATACATGATGTTTTATAATCAAAGTTCGGGAGGAGCACGTTCAAATAATCAATCCAATCAACTTGTCATCAAACAATTACCATGTCTGTCTACCTTATCAGCATGAGAGGAAGCATATATTTATTCACTCTGTCAACTCACCTAACATTCCTTGACAGCAGGCACGTGCACAGGTAGGGCTCAACCTGTGCAGAGCACATGCCCTTTTTGCCCTCACACTCCGAAGTGCCCTTTTTTTGGTGGTGTTTTTTTTTTTTTTTTAAATCAATGCTATTGGTCATCCTTTACGTCTGTCTGTCTGTTTTACAAATATTTAGCCAATGAAAGTTCTTAAACCGAGCTTGTGTAAATCTTATTCGATCCTCAAGCTGTCAGTAAGCTGATAACTCCGCCTCCTCTATATTCACTGAATCAACGGAAGTTCCACAAGCAGCCGCACAGTAGACAGCAGCTGAACGAAGTTTTGCGAAGGGTAAATAAATATCTTGTTGTTTGAATAAGTACTACTAAACACTATGTCTATAAAGGCTCATATTTTATTTATTTGATGACTCACTGACTGAGACATGTGGGACGTCGCCTGAGAGAGAGGTCTAGGCTAGCATTTGCCATCTAGTCATAGCCAATACATAGCCTAACGCAAATAACTTAAATATCCTGTGCATACAGTATTTCATCTTTTATAAAATGCGATTTTGGCCAAATGTATTTTACAACAGGAAAAACAAACTAGTTTGTAACATAGTTTGTTGATGAACAACATGTATGTGATACATACATGTTGATGAAAATGTATGTGATACCGCCTGCGCCGTTTCAATGACGGACAAAAAAATGCACATTTTCACACATTCGCTGGTCAAAAACTATATATTGATAAGTAATACAACAACATATAATTTGTTTTTACCATCGGAAAATCATAACAGGTGCGCCCCCGCGCTGTTTCGTACTGGAACTTACACAAAGCGATCCTCATCACCTAGGTAACATATTTCTAAGAAATTTCTTCTTTGATTTATGATTGCTGATACACTTAATTTATTAACATTTAGGCTAATCATGTTATGGTAATAATATTCAATTATGGTTAATTCAAGGCTGTTAATATGCATGTATTCGCTATCTAGCTAATTTTTTATCTATACTATTCTATACTCTCCGCCATAGTTCGAATTACAGGGGGTACTGGGGGGTACTATACCCCCCAATGAAGACCCAGTACCCCCCAAAGGGACAGAAATATCAGTTTTGGGGGGGTCAGATAATTTTTCTGATATTGTGAAAAAATATAATTACAGTTACAATACAAGTCAACTCCTATTTTCACTATAGGAACATTTTAATGTAAAGCGATTTCAGACACCCCTATTGTGGACAGTACCATTTTTAACCACCGTGGCTAGAAGCAACGGAGATAGAGAACGACTTCAACTTCTCAAGCAAGTGTCAACGTTGAATGACAAAACGCTAGTTTCATAAAGTATCATTCTTTTCAACATTCCTTATTTGTATATTCAAAAATATTTAAAATAATCTCATTTAATACAGTTATAATTTTTCAATGTAAATTATTTAATTTTATTGGTAACAGCCTAGTGTCTAATTATTTTAATTGAATATATTTATCAAATTTAAGAATTTGAAATGAAAGATGGAGCATACATTTAATAACATTAGGGGAAAATGCCCTTTATAAAGGTACAAAAAAATTATTCTGAGTGTTTTCAAACAGTGATGTAATGAAACATTGACAATTTAAGCTTGAAGGGAGTAAAGCCTCTGTTTAGGCTATTAAGGAAATGTAATTTTGCCAAAAGAAGAACTTTTATTTTAAATAAATTTTCATTTTAAATCAGCCTACTTCAGAGTGATATGTTACCATATTATCATGCTTAACACTAAGAATTTGAATAATTGTTATGTGATGATCAGATGCAGATCTAAATCAAAGAATATAGGCGGTTTGCGGGTGGATTATTTATTTTTAACAGTGGATTCGGGTGACTCAAAGTGCACCAGATTAATGAATTTATCTTTAAAATGTACAAATTTTTCTTCCGGGGGGGCATGCCCCCAGACCCCCCTAGAGGTACCAAGCTCCACCAACAAAAAAATGTGGGAAACACATTAGGCTATATGATGATCTACAAAAAAATACAAATTTTATTATCTTATTATTAAAATACATTATTATGATTTTACCACATCCGCCTCATTTTGAGCCAGGGAAAACCCTGAAATAGGCAATAGGCTTCTTGTAAAGGTATTACTTTTATTAGTAATTAGAATGGTATTTCAGTGCACTTAACTTCTAACTTTTGGGAGTTGATCAAAACAGTTCTCTTTTGGATATATAATAACAATGAGATATTCTGTAGCCTACTGATTATCAGTTTGTCGCATGTTTAGACCTTGTATGTGTGTTGCACAACACATGTTGCACTTGGCGATCACGGTGGGGATTACTATGTTAGTGGACCATGATGGTCATAGAAGAAGTGAAGGAGCAGTACCCCCCAATTATTGTGGGGTAATTCGCACTCTGCTCTCCGCTCATCCTCACATGTATAAAATGTAGTAAAACATGGTTTTACTACAGTAATGTTGTAGTAGTAACTAAAAAAAAAACAACAAAAAAAAACATTACAGATCACTGTGAAATCTTTATATTGTATCATGCAGAATGTAATTCATGATGTAATTCATTCCAAGGCTTCATTTATTTGATCCAAAATACAGCAAAAACAGTAATATTGTGAAATATTTTTAGTGAATTAGAGACCTTCAAGAGACCAACATCCCTTGTCCTCCACAGCACAGTATCAAATTTTTGCCAGGTAGGCGGATACATGTTGGATATAGTAAAGGTATGGCTATAGTTTCTTATAATCTGGAATTGATTTGGACATAATTACTCAAATTATATTTCAAAATAGTTTGTCAAAAATACTTGACTCATTGCTCTACCTTCCCCTCTTCTCAATGTCATACATAATCATGGTAACCAAATAATACAAATTAGCTTATAAAACCAAACAGAATAGCTAAAAAAGAGAATATGAAGAGTTCAGATGCAAAAGCCTCTAAGTGCCATCTGAAAATTTCTTCTAGAATGATAATTTTTATCAAGCTCATATATTTAAGTTCAGTAATTTCACTTAAATGGCAATGAAAATTAGCTATTAATTGTCATTTAAGTGAAATTACTGAACTTAAATATATGAGCTTGATAAAAATGATCATTCTAGAAGAAATTTTCAGATGGCACTTAGAGGCTTTTGCATCTGAACTCTCTCTCTCTCTCTCTCTCTCTCTCTCTCTCTCTCTCTCTCTATATATATATATATATATATATATATATATATATATATATATATTTCTCTGCAAAGTTCATAAAAAAGTGCATAAAGTTCAATAAAAAAACAGAATTTTTTAGCTATTCTGTTTGGTTTTGTAAGCTAATTTGTATTATTTGGTTAACATGTTTATGTATGAGTCAGGTATTTTTTACATATATTTCTATAAATGCAATTTAAAAAAGAGGGAGTACACAAGAGCAACAGAAGGTTGCTGTTGTATTTAGGTTAAGAGGCCCTTAAAACCCTGTTTATCTATATTATCTATATTATTATTATGGTTGTTATTAATCGTGAATAAATCTAAAGCTTTTGAGACTATTATTTTGTGTTATTGAATTTGTCATGAAGACGTGACCATTTCTTCCTTTTATGTAGGCTTACTAAATAATTTTGATATAAAAAAGGGAGGGGGTGCCCTTTTTCAGTTTCAGCACATGCCCCTCAAAAGGTCTGTGCACGGCCCTGCTTGACAGTTTTCAGCATCCCCCCAATCACTCTCGGCTTGTTCTTCCACAGCCTGGAATACGGGGGGAGTAGGCTACTTTGGGTTCGGGCCGAATACCGAGCCCGCCCTCTCCTCGGACAGCACCCCAAATATGCATTTATTCTATCTGACTTATTTGTAAGTGTGAACTCGTGAAATCTAAATTCTCCAGAGGCAGTCATCTTTTCTTTTACTGTATGCATCTTTGTTGTAAACGAATTCAACCCATAAGCGCTCTTAGATGACGTGGATGATTACGTTACCGTTGCTCATCTGTCCATCATCAATTTAAGCCCACCCTGGCAATTTGATTGGCTCGGCCTTCTGGGAGCCGAGCATAATTACTCCTCAACGGATCGAGTCCAGACCGAACTTCCCGACCAAAAAATGTTGTGGGCGGGGTTCGGGCTGGCACCCAGGCTACTGACAGAGACATTCTCATTCACCTTTTAATTTACAGTATAAAAAATTAACTGACATGATATTCTTCATAACATCTCCTTTTGTAAGTCTTCATGAATATGGAACAAAATACAGGCAAGTGATAAGACTGTAATAGTTACCTAATAGTGTTACAATAATAAAAACAGCCCTGACTCCTAAGCTCGCTCAAGCTTTAGCATATTCTATGCAAAAATAAATCATCACATTACTGTAATTATATTATTATTGTTAATATTAGTAGTATTGCATTCTCTAATAAAGAGATTTACTGCTAGTTATTTAGCTCCAGCTGGAGAACATTCACCTCTCACCGGCTCGTCTTGTGCCGGGGTGTTTCCTCTTTAAGTGCTTTAACATGCATGTTGTGCTCCCGTGAAAAGAAAGTTCCGCCTTCCATGTATTGCACACGACAGCATTCTTGGTTTGAAGTTTTGTGAAACTTTCACACACCTTGCTAGTTTGGATTCGTTTGCACTCTGTCATAATTCGCACGGTGTTTTCTTCTACCGCAATAGCATTTGTAACGGCTGCATTACACTCTAGCGCTACAGCGCCGTAGCGGTCAAATCGCGATATTGCAGGCCCTTACATTAGGTCACGTGAGATCAAACGATTACTCGACAACAAAGATACTTGTCGACAATTTTTTATTGTCGACGTTGTCGACAATGTCGACTAATCGTTTCAGCCCTAATGTACACCGCACTTCATCACCTACTGAATGCTACTTCTATTCTGTTATTGTGTGATACTTTAACAGATTATCATAAACAATCACACAGCAAAATCCCCAGTGTTAAATTAACACTCCTCAGTGTACATATGTGTCCACACTACAGGGTGTTAAAATTAACACTGAAGCAGTGTTGAAGTTAATGAGATAATTAAGTGATTAATTAAGTGATGATTGGCCATTAGTGGTGACACCTGATATTAATAAGCAGAATCATTGACGGAAAGAGAAAAAACAATAACAGAAAAAAGAGAAACACAAGAACTACAACTGACTTCGAGTCATTACACATTGTTGCACTTATTATTACCAGTTTGACTTTATTTCTGTCATACATCGACAAAAGTTCTTGAGATTCAACAGAAGTTTAGACGGTAATGTTTTATGGAATTTTTCATTTCAAGTTACCATTATGGTGGTCAGTGTTTGATTTAGTTGGTCTCTTGACCCTTTACTTTTATTAATGTCAGTTTTTCTTTGACTGTTCCAACAATGGGTCTCATTCATGAAACATTCGTAAATATACGAGTAAATATGTGAGTGATTTGCGCGTAAAGAGACATTCCCGAAAATTCTTCTCCTGATTCACAAATACTTCGTAAACGTCAGATTTGATAGTGAAATGTGTGTGTGGGTTAATGAATTCCAAACAGTCGTAAATGGGACGCGCGTGCACGCTCATTCTTAATTACCATAAATCCCGCCCATTAAAACCGACTGACAACTATATATGGGCATCATATTATGACACCAAACGAAGGATTTCAACATGTCTTCCCAAAAGCGAATGAAGAAGAGAAATTTCTCAGATGCAGAAATTGAAGTTTTATTATCAGAAGTTTATTCAAAATGCCACATTTTTTTTTCAAGCGTACATAGTGGCGTATCAGGTCTTAAAAAAAGGATTTTTTAGGTAAAAATGCTTGGCAGCATATTACAGATGCAGTTAATGGAGTTTCATTTGTTAATCGAACAGTCCCAGAAGTGAAAAGAAAATGGTTCGACATGAAGCTTGACTGCAACACTTGTGACACTTGTAAAAAAAAAAAAAAAAAAAGAAAAAAAAAAGAATAAACAGCTTGAATATAATTTTTTTTTTTTTTAAAATTAAAAAAAGACTTGTGGACTTGTGTTCCGTTTGCAGATGCTATTACTGGCTCTCGTAATAAAAGTAAAAAGAAAAACCGTATGTAATTACTATATATAATATTTTTTCAAAATGCTTGTAAATATGTACCCGATTAAGGTTAATTAAAAGGCAGCCTTATTAATGAGCAAAACGTTCGGATGTTAAACGCACTATTTACGCGTGGCTGGGAGCAGGTGTAGATTTCTTTCGTACCAACTAACTTTTGGCAAATACGAACATTTTAATGAATCCGAAAATTTACGCCAGAACCACTTTACACACGATTTACACACAAATTTGTTCTGCTCGTGTTTCATGAATGAGACCCATTGTGTTTATAAAGCACATTTGATACTGCAAGAGAAAACCTGCTCACAACATGTTGTGATGATAACATTATCATGTAGTGACCTGATTCACTGATGTCATTCAGAGTCTAAATCTTTGACTATATGCTTGAAGTCTCATTTAGTATTGGTGATTGTAGCTCTGAGATTCTACAATTTGAGATCCAACAGCAATATGAACAATTTTGAAAATACTTTGTGCACAGAAGTTATTGTGTTTAAACACACAGACATCAAGAATCAGCATATGAGTCTCAACAATGGTGACAATAAACAAACTAGTGACAAACAGATCAACTCTGAACATCACAAAACAAGCTACTAAAGTCAGAACAAAACAATAGCAAAATAAAAAGCAAACAGAAAAAAACAATGAAAATTACAGGACAATTCAGCTGCATAATTTATTCATGCTGCAATGCATGATGTGAGCCATTGATCCATTCTGATTGGTGGCTCCCATCATGCACTGCAACATGAAGCATTTGTGTGATTGTCACCATTGTTGAGATTCATATGTAGATTCGTGATGTCTGTGTGTGATTTTAGAACCTTCAGATCATTAAAACATTGTTGGAAGTAGGTTAGTTACTGTAGTGAAAAATTAATAAAGCATTTGTAATCAGTTTCTAATGCTGGGTGAGATCAGTGAATCAGGTCACTAGTAATTTCATCATTGAAACATAGTCATAGTTTCTCTTGCAACAAATGTGCTTTATAAACACAGAGTTGAAGCAAACAGAGAAAAACTAATGTTTAAAAGGAAAGGGTCAAGAGCCCAACTTAAGCAAACACTGGTCATCATAACGGTGACATGAAACGAAACGTTCCATAAAACATTACCATCTAAACTTCTGTTAAATCTAAATAAGACCGTGTGTAGATGTATGACAGAAATAAAGTCAAACTGGTAAAATAATAAGTGCAATAATGGTTTAAAGTCAGTAGTTCTTGTGTTTCTCTTTCCTTCAGTGAGTCTACTTGTTATCATCAGGTGTCACCACTAATGGCCAATCATCACTTAATTAATCACTTAATTATCTCATTAACTTCAACACTGCTTCAGTGTTAATTTTAACACCCTGTAGTGTGGACACATATGTACACTGAGGAGTGTTAATTTAACACTGGGGATTTTGCTGTGCACATGTCTGATAGACCAGTGGTTCCCAAACCTGTCCTGCCGGCACCCCAACACTGCACATTTTCTTTGTCTCCCTAATCAAACACACCTGATTCAACTCATCAGCTCATTATCACATGGGTTAATGAGCTGATGAGTTGAATCAGGTGTGTTTGATTAGGGAGACAAAGAAAATGTGCAGTGTTGGGGTGCCGGCAGGACAGGTTTGGGAACCACTGTGATAGACACATTACTCTTCATACCACACTCAATTCTCAAGAAATACATACTCTAAATACATAAACATCATAACATAGATCTGAACATGTGCTGTGCCCGCTCTCACATGGCATAAAGGAAAGGTCTGACGAATAACATCATTAAAGTATCACAAACTCCTTTCACATGAATACAAGCGAGTCATGCATTTAAACTCGATAAACATAACCATGTAAATAGCTATTTAGTATAAATTCACATTACTCTAGCATTGATAACTGCACATATATTTTAATACTCTTTCTAATCACTGTTTTAATTGTTTTTAATCCTCTATGAAATATGCTAATGAACTGACTATATAATGAACTAGATTTCAACCGATCACCAGTTACTGTGTTCTCACAATAAGCTCACAAAATAATAAAAGCATTTTACCACTGAATCTGACTGGAGTTCTTATTAACAGTACATACTGAATGCGCTTTTACATGTAATGGCAGACAAAGTAACGCTAAATGAGGTTAACATGTCTATGTGTAGACTAATCACAGACACATGTGCCTTATTAACTCAGACTCATCACTAGTCACTACACACGACTTAATCAATGTTCGTACACATCTATTTGGTTAGTTATCCCTCGTCTCGCACTCACATCTCGAGTATATATCTCTCTAGGCCTTTATTCCTCCTTTTTGCTCACGTTAAAAGTTACTAGTTTTTCCTCTTGAGTTGTTGACACCCTCGTCCGCAATTTTACGTACAACACTCTTAATCACAGTCAAATTAAACTTTTCTTAACGTCTCAGGCACGAACTACGGCTCTATAAAAATACAATAGGCCTACTGTTGGGCATTACTAGTATAAAGATTATTGTCAGTTTACCTGTACAAAAGACATGAAAAACACAGGTCAAACAAGGAGCACTTTTCTTTGCATGTACACCGCACTTCATCGTACTGAATGCTACTTCTGTTAGTCAGCTACTGATGCATAGAGTAACGCTTGGGTGAAGCACAGCTCACAGAGAAGGCACTTTCAAACCAAGCAGCTTTGTGTTATTTTGGACAATTGATAATAACACTTAGCTTAGCAATTAATTAGACACTTAACTTGTCTAAAACATTTTAGTTTGGATGTTTTCTCAGAGCAACTCATTGCTGGATCTGCTGGACCTGTTGAATTTGGTGTGTGTGATCGTGGGGCTGGTGTTCTTCAGTTTGGCCCTGTTGACCTTTGCCCTTTGTCAGTGGAGTCCTAGAGTAAATAATGTGGCTCGAATCAACATCTGTGTGAGTCTGCTGTTGGCTCACCTTCTGTTCCTGCTCACACAACAGTTCCTGAGCCTCATACGCCCTCATCAGGTGAGAATGATGAAGGAGCCCTACAGCTCCTGAAAGAGAAACAACAAGAACAGAAAAGAGAGAAACACAAGAACTACTGACTTCGAGCCATTACACATTATTGTACTTATTATTTTACCAGTTTGACTTAATTTCTGTCATACAACTACACACGTTCTTATTTAGATTTAACAGAAGTTTAGATGGTAATGTTTTATTGAATGTTTCGTTTCGTTTCAGTGTTTCCTTTAGTTGGGCTCTTGACCCTTTCCTTTTTTAACATTGGATTTTCTCTCTCTGCTCCAACTCTGTGTTTATAAAGCACATTTGTTGTGGTAAGAAAAACTATGACCTGGGCTGTGTTTCTCGAAATTATCGTACGCCTAATTTGATCGTACATACCATTTGTTGCAGTTGATCAACAATCAAGTTAGGCTTAAGATGCTTTTGGGAAATGCAGCCCTGGTTATGTTTCAATGATGAAATTACTAGTGACCTGCACTACCCCCAACACTTATCACATGGGTTAATGAGCTGATCAGGTGTTTTTGATTAAGGAGACAAAGAAAACGTGCAGTGTTGGGGGTACTCCAGGACAGGTTTGGGAACCACTGTCTTACAGTAACACATGTGCTTAATAAATACAACACTGGAATAGTCCGAGAAAAACTATCGTCAAATAATTAAAAGGGTCAAGAGCCCAACTAAAGCAAACACTGACCACCATAATGGTGACTTTTATGTAGTTTTTTTAATACAAAAAACTACATAAAACATTACCGTCTAAACTTCTGTTGAATCTTAAGGAGATGTATGACAGAAATAAAGTCAAACTGATAATATTAAGTGCAATAATGTGTAATGTCTTGAAGTCAGTTGTAGTTTTTGTGTTTCTCTTTTTTCTGTTATTGTTTTTTCTCTTTCCTTCAATGAATCATCATATCCGTCTCTCATGATCTCCAGGTGTTGTGTACCGTGATATCAGGTGTGCTGCACTTCCTCTTTCTCTCCGGCTTTGTGTGGATGTTCATTGAAGCTGTGCTGCTCTTCATCTGTGTGAAGAACCTATCACAGATCAGCTCCAAAAAGAGGGAGGTGCTTAGCAGTGGATTCCTGTGTGTGATTGGATATACGGTTGCTCTGGTTGTGGTGGGCGTGTCTGTCGGGGTGCTTCCTGAAGGATACGGCAGCGAACAGTGAGTTATTGTTGTTGTTTTTTTTAAATAACCCAGAAGATAAAAATGCAGTAGTAATTTTTTACACTTTAATATCTGTATTTCAACAGTCAACACCTGAAATATTTTTTTTAGATTTATTAATTCAGTTCTTATTAGGGCTGTCAAAAGATTAATCACGATTAATCCATCCAAAATAAAAGTTTGTGTTTACATAATATATGTGTGTGTACTGTGTATAATAATTTTGTATATATCAATACACACACATGCTTGTATTTATATTTAAGAAAAATGTGTAATTTATATATAAAAAAAATATATTTATATATAATATAAATTAGATATAAATATATACAGTATATGTATGCAAATATTTATTAAATATATACATGCATGTGTGTGTATTTATATATACAAAATTATTATACACAGTACACACATATATTATGTAAACACAAACTTTTATTTTGGATGGATTAATCGCGATTAATCTTTTGACAGCCCTAGTTCTTATATTATGTTTCCTCTATACAGTTGCTGGATTCAAAGAGATAAAGGTTTTATCTGGAGTTTTCTTGGTCCTGTTTGTGTCATACTAGCAGTGAGTTCTATTTACAGACATTTCTCATGGGCTGTTGAAGTCAAGAAAAATAATGTGATAATTTCTTAATTTTCTGCAGTTGAACATGATTCTCTTCATCAGCATCGCCATCAGTCTGTGTTCAACTCTCATCAAACTGAATGCTGAAGTTTCTCAGATGAAACAAACCAAGTAATGTGCACTGTTTGTTGCTCTGCCACTATTAATTGAAAAACATAGACAACAAAGACACATTAAATCTTTCTTTCTCTTTCTCTGCAGGATTATGGTATTTAAAACACTGGCTCAGTTTGTGATTCTTGGTTGCTCCTGGATTCTGGGTTTCTTCACTAATGACAGTAAGGAGCTGGAGATCCTCTTCCTGATCTTGAACTCCCAGCAGGGAACCTTCATCTTCCTGGTCTATTGTGTCCTCAATAATGAGGTCAGATATCACTCAATTTACCACCATATTCCATTCAAAACTGAACATGAAAGACTATCACAGTTTTTACAGAAAGGCCCAGCTTTCTCAAGCTTTTTTTTATTTTGTCCTCAGTAATAAGTTCAGCAATTTTATGATCCCGCTCCATAGGAAGAAATTTGCACTCTCTCCAGAGACAGAAAGAAAAGTAAAAAGTAAATCAGTATTTACTTTTGAAAGAGCAACTACCCACATAGCAACATTGTGTCGGCCCAGATCCGGCCCACATCTGGCACACATGGAAAGATGATCTGGCCCACATGCAGCGTGGAATTACGGCACTTGGGTGGGCCACTCCTGTTTGCCAGATCTGGGCCACAAGCAGGCCATAGCAATGCCACATCTCAGCCAAGAGCAAAGAAATAAACCAGAACTGGAGGATTAAACAACTCCACAAACAGCATTACCAGCTTCACTTATTACCAACCAGACTGACTTTATTTCTGTCAGACGTCTACAAAAGTTTTTATTGAGAATTAACAGAGGTTTAACTATAATGTGTTTCATTTAAAGTCACCATTACAGTGAATAGTGTTTCCATTAGTTGGGCTCTTAACTCTTATTATATCTATTGTCTTATTTGACTGCTGTGACAGTGTGTGTGTCAAACACATTTGCAGCAGCAAAGAAAGCTAAAGTGAAATGAGATCAGGTGATGATGGTTACCTGTTGATGGTTTTATAATCGTCATGAGATAACCTGTTTCACTGCGATAATTTGAATCTAACAATTGTTATATCATTAATATATTCTCATCACAAACCCTGTGTTTCTGCAGCGTGAGGTCCAGCAATATTATAACAATCAGTTAGAAGACTTAAACATGAGCACGAATCATTACTGTTTGATGACAAACACAGACATCAATAATCAACGTATGAATCTCAACAATGGTGAGAATCAAAAGTACCTTGCTGCAATGCATGCTGGGTACCATCATTGTACAAAACTCCCAGCATGCATTGCAACATGAATAAATTATGCAGCTAAATTGTCCTATTAATTTGTTTAATTCTAAATATGTGCTTTTATTTTTTTGCTGTTGTTTTTGTTGTGGCATTTAGTAGCTTTTCAGTGATGTTCTGAATTAATCTAAAAAAATATATATATATTGTCACCCTTGTTGAGATTCATGTGCTGATTTTTGATATCTAAGTGTGTCACCGTGGATTTTTTTTCGTGCTCATGTTTGGACCTCATGCTGCAGTAACACAGGGTTTGTGATGAGAATATATTAATGATATAACAATTGTTAGATTCAAATTGTCTCAGTGAAACAGGTTATTTCATGATGATTATAAAACCATCAACAGGTAACCATCATCACCTGATCTTATTTCACTTTAGCTTTCTTTGCTGCTGCAAATGTGTTTGACAAACACACTGGCACAATAGCCAAAGAAGACAATAGATATAATAAGAGTTAAGAGCCCAACTAATGGAAACACTATTCACTGTAATGGTGACTTTAAATGAAACACATTATAGTTAAACCTCTGTTAATTCTCAATAAAAACTTTTGTAGACGTCTGACAGAAATAAAGTCAGTCTGGTTGGTAATAAGTGAAGCTGGTAATGCTGTTTGTGGAGTTGTTTAATCCTCCAGTTGTGGTTTATTTCTTTGCTCTTGGCTGAGATGTGGCATTGCTATGGCCTGCTTGTGGCCCAGATCTGGCAAACAGGAGTGGCCCACCCAAGTGCCGTAATTCCACGCTGCATGTGGGCCAGATCATCTTTCCATGTGTGCCAGATGTGGGCCGGATCTGGGCCGACACAATGTTGCTATGTGGGTATAGTCTCATAAAACACATTTTCTTTCCTGTTTATTATAAAGAAATTCCATTGTGGTTCATGAGTTTCAGAGGTTAAATGGATGTCATGAAGTCACTCAGCTCCTCTCGTCTCATTCTTGTCCAGGTCAGACAGCAGTTCAGGAAGTTCTTCAGATGTCTTTGCTGTGGACTCAAACCCAACAACATCAAAAGTGTCCAGAAAAAATGCTGAGGATTACAGCATCCATATTCAAGAGATGAATGCAACTGAATCAATGCTTTCAGATATTAACGCCAGTCTCCGCTTCTGCCAGTAAATTAGCAATTAGCCTAACGTTATACAGGTCTGATTTTTTAGCTGTCATTAATTTTGATGTAAATCTTTTAACTTTTTTTACTATTACTTTCTTGGTGGAGGGTTTGTTGCCTTGTTGCACACCTGTGTGTGATTTATTTTACTGGAGACCCTTAAAGTGATTTGTGTTTCCTTTAGTTCACTGTAGTCCTTTAGTTAACTTTAAGGATATTTAGTATGACGAAGACAGTAAATGATTGTAATTTTTTGCTTATTGATATTAATCAGTAAATAATGTTTCCCTTTTATTATTTTTTCAGCTTCATTGGTTTTCTAGTAAATATTAAGAAACTTTTGAAGAATTACTCTTTTACAACAGATGTTTCACCATGTATCTTCATATGCTCTACTGGTGTAAGGCCGTGTCCACCAAAGCGTTTTTTCACGTGGCTGACGTATTTTTTCAATTGTTTTCAACAGGAACGCAGCGTTATTTAAAAAGCCATGAGCGTAACGAGGTGCTGAGCGTTTTTTTCACGCTGAAGTGCTGAGCGTTTGCTGTTTTTTACAGGTCGCCGAGAGTTGAAGAATGTTCAACTTTGGGTAAAACGCAGCGCTCATCACTGTCACTTTTTACCCAACCGTCCAATCACAGTGGAGGAGAGGCGGGACTAATACCACACCGACCAACCGCCACATTCTGCTTGTACAACGTCAACAGATGACGACGACAAGCATAATAACAGAACAAAATAATTTAAAATAAGAGCCAGAGAAAATATGTTACATTGTATCAAAATTTTAATATAGAATCAACACAGAAACAAAATATGTGTGAAATGAGATACTAGTAACACTTTCGCGGATATTCTGAATCATAAGGAAAGTGTCTCAACTGAAAAAAATGCTGCGCTGCCAAAACACTCTCAAGCACCCACAGCTAGGCGTTTTCAGCAAGGCGTTTTTGATTGACACATGTTCTAAGGGTTATGCTCTGTTTTGTTTCATTTTCATGGATTTTAGTCTATTTCTCGTCAGTTACACGTTTCCTTTGTTCTAGTTTCTCGTCAGTCATTAATTGTCATGGACATTCATTAACAAGCACACCTGTCTGTTGGTTTGGATATTGGATTGATATTGTGATGTACCTGTTTCAAATAAGTTATTTTGCTTGCTTTTGGGTTAATGTTATATAAAGATGCTTGAATGCTATTTGCCTGGAAAGTACCTGCAAAACATAGAATGATCTTACAATTGAACTTTCTTTCTTAAGCTGATTTAAAGTTTTATTTTTTGCATTAACTGCTTTTTATTGTAACTAATAAAATAAGTATTTTTTATTGTTTCGATCGCCTCCTGTGAGACTTTACTTATAACTACAAACTGAGCCTCACAAAAGAACAACCACAACCCACATAGCAACATTGTGCCGTCCCAGATCCGGCCCACATCTGGCACACGTTTAAAGCCACAAGCAGGCCATAGCAATGCCACATGTCAGCCAAGAGCAAATAAATAAACCAGAACTGACCTTATCTGAGCCACAAAACCTGTTAATATTAAATATGGAGTCATCTCAGCCTTAATAAGCCTGTTAACAAGCAGAATCACTGAAGGAAAGAAGAGAACAGAAAAAGAGACGAGCAGAAACACAAGAACTACAACTGACTTCAGACACGGTCTTAGATTAAGGCAGCAAAGCAGCTTTACAGTGATAATAGGAAATTAAAGTAACAGAGATTGTTTTGGCTTTACAGCAGCTCTAGAATAAAGTTATTGTCCAGCTAAAGTTAGTTTCGATTGATTCACTTCCATTGCAAAGATCATTAGTTATTAACTTACACAGCAAAATCCCCAGTGTTAAATCAACACTGCTCAGAGCAAATATGGTCCCACTCTACAGAGTGTTAAAATAACACTGAAGCAGTGTTAAAGTTAATGAGATAATTAAGTGATTAACTGAGTGATGATTGAACATTAGTGATGAACACCTGCAGTTAACAAGCAGAATCACTGAAGGAAAGAGAAACACAAGAACTACAACTGACTTCCAGTCACAGTCACATTAAATCAGATGAAGAGAAAAGAAGACATTAAAGGAGAACTTGGTAACTTTTTTAACTTAATAAAACTGTCTAGAAATCATTTGGATGGTTAAACAACCTGTTCTGGTGATATTGGTGACTTTCCCCGCTCCCCCCAGCGTTCCCAGGCGGAAAACCAACCTTGCAACTTGGGGACTACCGTCCCGGCGAGATAGAAATTGGAAGTCTCGTGAGAAGCGAGGACGAGAACGAGAACGAGCGCGAAACACGAATTGCTTTACGGCAATTCGACATAAACACACACGCATGTATGATGTATTACCAGATTACCCACCTCGGTAGACATAGCTCCACATGATACAGTTGGCTTGCTCCGATCAAAACAAACGCACATGAGCAGCGGTAGAGAGGGGGAGGAGGCCAACGCAAGTGAGTTTTTTACGACCGTGTTGTGAAATGTACGCCCCCCCGCAGCTGTAGGGGGAGCTCGTGGGGAAAACATGCGACAACAAAAGGAAAAATCAGCGAAGAAGTGACTAGAGTTCGCTAGAGTTACCGAGTTCTCCTTTAAATCTGTGAAGATCTCAGCAGAGGAGGATTAAACAACTCCACAAACAGCATTACCAGCTTCACTTATTACTAACCAGACTGACTTTATTTCTGTCATATGTCTATGAACAGAGGTTTAGATGTTGATGTTTTAAAATATTTGGCCACCATTATGGTGATCGGTGTTTCCTTTAGTTGGGCAGTTTGAATCTTGGCATTTTAAGTACAATTTTGGTCTTTGTAACAGTATTTATCAAACTACATAATTTGTTACAAAGAATGCCAAAAACAAAGGTGTTCAGGTGGTGTAGTTTTATTATTGAGTTTATAATAATTACCATAATCATAAGTTGTCATTTGTTATTAAAAAATAGCTTACACCTTTCTTGATACAGAGCAGACATTTTTATTTTAATATACATTGCTGAATTTTTTTGGAAAATTAATATTTTATTTTATTTTGATTTTTTTTTAGGAACAAACAGACATCAAGAAGCAGCATATGAATCTCAACAATGGTGACATGCTTCATGCTGCAATGCATGCTGGGAGCCAAGCATTTTATTATATGGTGCCTCCCAGAATGCATTGCGGCATAAAAAGCAATGAAGGTATTTATATCCTCTGCTGAGATCTTCACAGATTGAATCTCTTCGTTTTATCTTTAGTTGATTTAATCTAAGGCTGTGACTAAAAGTCTGTTGTAGTTCTTGTGTTTCTCTTTCCTTCAGTGATTCTGCTTGTTAACTGCAGGTGTTCATCACTAATGCTCAATCATCACTCAGTTAATCACTTAATTATCTCATTAACTTTAACACTGCTTTAGTGTTACTTTAACACTCTGTAGAGTGGGACCATATTTGCTCTGAGCAGTGTTGATTTAACACTGGGGATTTTGCTGTGTAGGGACCGCTAACACGACACCGTTCTAACATGAAACCCTTAACACACTCCGGGCACTCATTTGCACAAAACAGTGCCTGAGGCTCGAGAACGCAAACCTTGAAATAGGATCCAAGATACAAGCTATTGTAGAAAAATTGTATATATATAAAAAAAAAGTAATCTTTGCACAAACTTCAAAAGCACAAACCTTTGAGAATGCTGACGGCGTGCACATGCGTATTACGTGTTTAGTCTATAGGGATGCGCATTGGAATATATATGTGCTCAGGCGTTTATTCCTTCTTTACAAACCAACCCTCAACAAACTACTTGTCTGGCCTTAAAAATGTACAATACAGAATTTTTTGTGCTTCCGCGTAGCCACGTGAAGCAATAAAAAGTTTCCCACCAGTCATTAGTTGTCATGGACATTCAATAATGAGCACACCTGTCTGTATTTAGTTCATCACATGACTGAATCCGAAATCGCCCCCTAAACCCTCATTGACTATTCCCAACATTAGTCCACCAATACTGCTCACTTGAGGGAGTGGATGAAAACGAGTGAGCCAATTCGGACAGGCGTTGATCGTACATTGGTTGTACACTCGTTATTGTGGTGCAATGTGGGATCGAATAAGTGCACTCAATAACGTCCACTATGGTTTCAGACACCACTACAAATGGCTGTTCCCTCAAATAGCACTCTTTATATAGGGGGCGATTTCGGATTCAGCCCATGTGTTTTTAAGTTCCTCATTTTCTTTAATTCCTTGTCCGGGATTGTTTGTGCTTGCACACAGATAAGTTTGTGTTTCATTACTTTGTTTAATAAACTGTTTTTATTAGAATTACTTTGTTCACCTTCTTCATCCCTTGGATTCAACGTTACAACTGGCCACCTCAGCGATTATGTTCATGATTTTGATGATGATGATGATATTATCATATAATTAGAGTTTTAATCATAGACATGTTACATGTTAATTTATCCACAAGATATTATTCACATTGACCAACTGTTTCCAGAGTTTCCAGGTATTAAGATATCCATGTTTATAAACTGCTTTACATACTTTGACAAGTATAGTTATAGAGCAGGGATGGGCAAACTCGGTCCTGAGGGCCACTGTCCTGCAGAGTTTAACAAGCATTTGTCAGTACCACATACTATTCCTATTTCATTTTACTTGTTTTTTTTGTTTGTTTTGTTTTTAAGGCAATCAGTTTGCATGCTTTTTTAAATTATGTCTAACTAATTCGATTTTACAGTGTATGGAAAACTTTTTAATGCAGTCCAGGCGTTCTGCATCTTCCTCCTGCAGTCTTTCAGTGGCGTTTCAGGCCAGATCGGGTCTTTTTCTGCCACAGGGTTTTTTTTTTTTACTTTATTTTTTTTTTTACTACAAATACTGTCCTTTCACCTACTGAAAAACTACTGATCAATCAAAATACAAGTTTCTTTTTTCTCAAAATATATGCTCTATATATATAAAAAAAAGTTTTCTGCCATAAATTTTTAAGTACAATCAACTTGGATGCTTAAGTAATGTCATCTTAAATCACACTAAGCTGACTAAGTTGAATCTTGTATAACCAGCAGAGGTGGGAGTAAGTCACTAAATTCAAGTCTCAAGTCAAGTCCAAGTCTTAACATTGCAAGTCAAAGTCAAGTCAAGTCATTCTGTTGTAAGGGTCAAGTCAAATCAAGTCAAGTCAAGTCAAGTCATACTCTTTGTCAAGTCAAGTCGCAACTTAGTCATCAAGTCATACCAAGTCACACACAGGCTTGTTTTACACATTTTTTAACTCTGGGACTTTTATTTCTTATTTAGACACAGAGGGCTGATGGGTCAAAAAAATAAATAAAAAATAATTAACTTGTGTGTAATAAATAAAATATTGTTAAGAAGCACATTAAATGCTCTAAAATAAAAATAAATGAAATGAACACAAGTAAACAAGAGTTAATAAAACTTTTCCCATCTTGTGCTAGCCCTACATAGTTATTTTGCTGTGATGTCCTCTATGAAAGTGTAAACGAAACAAAAACATTAAAAATGTCAATTTAATCCAATTAGGCCAACATGAACACACTCAAAAAAAAAAAAAATGTCTAAACATAAGATTTATGTATTTAAATTGCATATAGAATTTCCATCCATTACATAGTTTTAACATAAACCAATTAATAATCTGAATGTAATTCATATTTTTAAGTCATATATAAATGAAACAGATAATATTTATGTAATTGTATTAATAAACTGAATGTGATTCATATATGTCAGTCATATGTAAATGAAACGGGTAAGATTTATGTAATAGTACACAGAAAAACGCCCATGTTAAATTAACACTTCTCAGTGTTCATATGTGTGCACACTACAGAGTTAAAGTACCAGTAAAGTGTTTGTAATGTTGTTATATAATAGAAGCCATGTTCATTTACAGCATGAGAGCAATGTTGATAGTCAAATAACATTTAGTGCATTAAACTTTTTTTCTCTACATTATTACTTCAAGAATCAGTGTATGACTCTCAACAATGGTGACAATCAATGAAATGTTTCATGCTGCAGTGCATGCTGGGTACCACCAATCAAAACTCACCCATATCTCCCAGCATTCATTGCGACATTAATACATTATGCAGCTGGATTTTCTGGATACTTTGTTTGAATTTGTCACCATTGTTGAGATTCATATGCTGTTTCTTGATGTCTGTGTTTGTCTAAGTAATGCCATAGATTCAAGTTTTTGTGCACCAAGTATTTTTTTTAAAACCTATTTTAAATAATAGGTAGGCTATTTGATAAACAACACTGCTAGATATACTATAAAATCAAATGAATTCTATTATGAATAAAACAATATTAAAAACACAAGTCCTATATAATCAAAGCATTAGATACTGCATAATATCAGGGATTAAGGAAATTAAATAATGATGGCGTTTTCATCATCAATAAACAACCAACATCATCTGATCTCATGGCTTTCTTAACTACAACAATTGTGCTTTAGAAACACACAAATGTAGCAGCCAAAGAAAATGTAATACTAAAAAGTTAAGGGTCAAGAGTCCAACTAAAGCAAATGCTAACCACCATCGTGGTGACTTTAAAATACAACTATTGATTTCATTAAAACGGATATTAAATAAAGTCAGTCTGGTTACTAATAGGTGAAGCTGGTAAAGCTGTTTGAATTGTTTAATCCTCCTCTGCTGAGATCTTCACAGATTTAATGTCTTCTTTTCTCTTCAGTTGATTTCATCTAAGACTGTGTCTGAAGTCAGTTGTAGTTCTTGTGTTTCTCTTTTCTTCAGTGATTCTGCTTGTTAACAGCAGGTGTTCATAATTAATGCTCAATCACCACTTAATTATCTCATTAACTTCAACACTGCTTCAATGGTACTTTAACTCTGTAGTGTGCACACATATGAACACTGAGAAGTGTTAATTTAACATGGGCGTTTTTCTGTGTACTATTACATAAATCTTACCCGTTTCATTTACATATGACTGACATATATGAATCACATTCAGTTTATTAATACAATTACATAAATCTTATCTGTTTCATTTATATATGACTTAAAAATATGAATTACATTCAGATTATTAATTGGTTTATGTTAAAACTATGTAATGGATGGAACTTCTATATGCAATTTAAATACATAAATCTTATTTTTAGACTTTTTTTTTTTTTTTTTTTTTTGAGTGTGTTCACGTTGGCCTAATTGGATTAAATTGACATTTTTAATGTTTTGTCACTTTTGGTTTGTTTGGCTTCCCATAGTTTACATTTGTGTGTGCGCGCAGTGTGTGTGTGTGTGTGTGTGTGTGTGTGTGTGTGTGTGTGAGAGGCGCGGACGCGATCGAACAGTGAAAACATACTCTGTAATTTTGTTTATACAGGACATTCAAACTGCAAAGTGTTTCCAAATTCTTTGACATATAGCAACTTTTTTTTTTAACAGTAATGCAAATAGTTACTTTCCCTGGTAACGAGTTACTTTTATTATAGAGTAATTCAGTTACTAACTCAGTTACTTTTTGGAACAAGTAGTGAGTAACTATAACTAATTACTTCTTTAAAGTAACATTCCCAACACTGTGTATAACCAATAAAAAATTTGCTTAACTTATTTTAATGAATTAAAGCACTGTAAAAACATATGTTGTCATAACTTATTGATCAATTCTCATAAGCTACATCAGCAACAAATAAAATGAAGTTATTAAATATTAGCTCAAACGACGTCACGCATTCCTCTAATCCTTGGTAGATTTGCATCTTTGATGCAAGATGTAAAGTAGATCTGTGTTTATCTTGTCACAGCAGAATGGAAATAAAGAGATAAGGTGTTTAATAAAACCAGAGGTGGGTAATCCAGGGGCCAAAGAGTAAAAGTCCTGCCATATGTTTATTCCACCCATGACCTCAGTCAGCTGATTTCACTAATTAGTTCTCTCTCCTGTCTGAATTAGCAAATCCACGTGATTGGAACAAAATACTGAGAAGGACTTTTACTTTCTGAACCTGGTCTTTACACCTCTGCATAGCAATGCCACATGTCAGCCAAGAGCAAAGAAATAAACCAGAACTGGACCTTATCGTAGCCACAAAATCTGTGTATATTAAATATGGAGTAATTTCAGACACAGCCTGAGATGAAATCAACTGAAGAGAAAAGAAGACATTAAATCTGTGAAGATCTCAGCAGAGGAGGATTAAACAACTCCACAAACAGCATTACCAGCTTCACTTATTACTAACCAGACTGACTTTATTTCTGTCAGACGTCTACAAAAGTTTTATTGAGAATTAACAGAGGTTTAACTCTAATGTGTTTCATTTGAAGTCACCATAACAGTGATTAGTGTTTCCATTAGTTGGGCTCTTAACTCTTATTAAATCTTTTGGCTGCTGTGACAGAGTGTTTGTCAAAAACATTTGCAGCAGCAAAGAAAGCTAAAGTGAAATGAAATCAGGTGATGATGGTTACCTGGTGAGCCACCATGGTATAAAACCAGCATGCATGGTTTCATCATTGTTGAGATTCGTATGCTGATTCTTGATGTCTGTGTGTCTAAAAAAGAATATTCTTACTATGTATTTAAAAATTCTGAACATTTGATCTGTTGCAAGAGAGCAATATCCACTTTTGTTGAGGTGGAAACTTAGAAAACTATTCTACTTCTAATTATGCTGAAAACTGTTTCACCTGATAATCTTTGTTTCTGTTTTTCTTTGCAACAAATTATGCTTTGGTAAACACGGCTTCAAAGATCAGAAACGCACATAAATGTCAAGAGTCTAACTGTCCGACTAAAGCAAACACTGATCACAACAATGGTGACCAAACATTTTAAAACATTTTATTTGCAGTTGATTTCAGGCTGTGTGGCTTTAAGTCAGTTATAGTTGTGTTTCATTTTCTGAGAGTGCAAACATTGACTCAATGCCATCACCACTGATTTATGGATGATTTTCTTTTTTTTTCTTTTTTTTTTTAATGTCAACATTAATTGCTGCAGCAAAAGAGATGTTGATTCAATACAGTTAACATTGACACATTAACACTGGCACTACCAGGACAAAATATAAACATAGAGGTGACAGAGCCTTTTCTCGAGCAGGCCCTAAATTGTGGAATGACCAATCTAATGCTCAATCTATTCGATCTGCCAAATCCTTACCCATGTTCAAAGCTATGTTAAAACAACATCTTTTCAATTCAAATGGAGAGCTTCTTTAAATGGGTCATTGTGTGTTTATGTGATGTGGATATGTTTATTGTTGCTATCTTCTTGTGTTTTTTAGCTTGTGATTGTGAAGCACTTTGGGCAACGTGTGTTGTATTAAACTATGCTATATAAACAAACAAACAAACAAACAAACAAACAAACAAACATTAACATTGTTTTGATGGTTGCTGTCTATCTCGGACCCTAATCAAACACACCTGAACCAGCTAATCAATGTCTTCAGGATTACTAGAAAGCTACAGACAGGAGAGTTTATCAGGGTTGGAGCTAAACTCTGCAGGACAGTGGCCCTCCAGGACCGAGTTTGCCCATCCCTGAGTTAAAGCAATGTAAAAATGTATGTTGTCATAACTTATTGATCAATTCTCATAAGCTACATCAGCAACAAATAAAATGAAGTTATTAAATATTAGCTCAAACGACGTCACGCATTCCTCTAATCCTTGGTGGATTTGCATCTTTGATGCAAGGTGTAAAGTAGTGGGCAGATCTGTGTTTATCTTGTCACAGAAGAATGGAAATAAAGAGATAAGGTGTTTCTCGGATCCAAGGTGAATATAAACTGGGTTCAAAGGTTTCATGCACCAAAATGGACATAAATGTAGTGTGAAAGTAATACATACAACATACAACTATTCACTTTGAATAAGTGAAATTCACACTCAAATCATAAACAGTTCAAATAATATCCCAACTAGGATCATAGGAGAAGAGTTAGACTCTGGGCCTTTACAAACCCGTCCTAGTATTTGCTGCAAATAATATTTTTACAATATAGAAACAATAGGTTCATATGAAACTATTCACACTGAGCACAGATATTTGACATTTGACTTCTTTTTATGAAGAGCAGCTTTTGGAGAAATCTTTTAAAAGTCTAGATCAAAGTAAATGTCCCAAGTTGTTAGACATGACCTTTGTATTGATGTTGGTTTAATAAGTATAAAAGCATCTTGGCATGTGTTTTGTCTTTGTGTATGAATTTGAATATAAATTTGAATGTGAGCAGGAGGAGATAACAGAATGTGTTTTATCAGGAAGATGAGCAGATCATTGTCATTTACACTTCTGACTCGCAAATATTCACGTGTCTTCACCCGAAGATCATTTAAAGATAAACTCATATCAGGTAAGACACTCTTAAAATAATTTATATATCAGATGAGGATAAAATGCTTAAGTGTTACTATCAATCTCACAGTTGTTGGGTCTTTATTAGCGGTTTGTGATATGTGTTTCAAGTTATTTAGGGGAAATCCTCAGCTTCAGATCATAATCTCTGATATTCATGATGATGATGAACCGTCAGCCTTTTCAAAACAACAATTCTGCATCATATACACTGAACTGTGATTTGTGTTATTTTGAGTAATTTGGTTAATATTCGTAATTTAAAAGGACTGTTTAATGTTGCAAGGGTTGCAGAGAGACATTAAGTCAAAATCAAAATGATAGACAGTAGATATAACAGACATCAGTGTTCAAGTGAAAACTAAATCACTTTAGCACAGTTTTCAGCCTGTGTTCAATATAACTGTAACACAGCTATCATGAACAGCTCTCATCATCACTGTCTTTAGTTTTGGCTAGTCTCTAAATTTATTTATTTATTTATTTAAAAAAAAAAAAAACAGGGTTCCCACGGGTCATGGAATTTCTGGAATGTCATGGAATTTTAAAAGGTCTATTCCAGACATTAAAAGTCAGGGAATTTTATATATTTTTTGTCCAAGTCATGGAATATCAGGGAATTTAGTTTGTTGCTTTAAATTTTAGTTTCCATTTATCAAAATGTAATTTTTCTATACCGATTTTTTTTTTAGTGCGCTGTTTCACACATCTTTCTACGGAGCCCATGAGGGGACCTTTGCAAAAAAATAATAATACAGACTTTCACGTGCGCATGCGAAACTTTTGCGTGCTCACGAGAAACTTTTGCGTGCGCACAAGAAACTTTTGTGTGCGCACGCGTTACAATTTCCGGCTTGGTTATAGTGTCATTACTACAAATGTGGGAAAAGGGATGAGATGAGAGTGTGCTTGGAGCATGCCTCCAGAGATTTGTCTTATTATAGGGAGGTTGTTTGTGGACTGTGCTTTACTGTAAGAAAAAAAGCATGAATATCACATAGGCTAAATGAATATCAGGTCCCACATCATGGATTACATAATCAGAGAGTAGCCTATTTTCGTTTTGAATTGTTTCGTTTAAAGACATCTTCAGATGTATTTCTTATGTATGTGAGGCATACACCGAGTTTCGGTTAATTTATGATGAGATGCGCTCCAGATCACGTGCAATGCAAGTGACCACGGCGCGCCTCCATGATTATATTGTCTGTTATATATTTGCTTCTCATTTATTAAATACAGGCAATTGGTTGATGAAAAATTTATTAAAATTAAGATACAATTTATACAAAACGAAATTCACCTTAAAGAAAGGCTTTCTACAAAACAAAACAGCTCGGTGCTCCACAAAACAGCAGCCTGTTTTGCCGTTCATTATAGATCATGGAAATTCATCTTTTTAGTCAGTGAAAGTCAGGGAAAAGTCAGGATATTTGACATTTGGTTTAGAGTGGGAACCCTGAAAACCTGATGTGTATGCAATGTACATTTAGTACATAGTACATTTAGACCTCCAATGTACATTTTAAACAGCTTGATCAATGCTCAATGAATTACAACGAAAAAGCAATAGGTCCTTAGTCTGTAGTTTAAAACAAATATTTTTTTTATCAATGCAGAAATGTTCTCCATGAACACCTGCAATTACTGATAAATCACCAACTTAATGAAAGTCAAGGGTCAAGAGCCCAACTAAAGCAAACACTGATCTCCATGATGGTGACCTCAAACTAAACATTTTCAATAAGACATCAACATCTAAACCTCTGTTAATTCTCAATAAGAACTTCTGTAGACGTGTGACAGAAATAAAGTCAGTCTGGTTAGTAATAAGTGAAGCTGGTAATGCTGTTTGTGGAGTTGTTTAATCAGATCTTGAGAGAGTTAATGTCTTTTATCTTCAGTTCATCTAAGGCTGTGTCTGAAGAAAGTTGTAGTTTGTCTTACTCTTTTGAAAGATGATTGAAAGAATGTTTCAGGAACATCACACTAACCTTTAAAAAACATTCTAGTAACATTAAGGAAACTGGACATTTTTATGTTCTTGGAATGTTAGAAATCAACGTTCCTATATTGTTGAATTTTAAATCAATATTAAGTTGAAAGAACATTTGAGGAACATTATACCTTTTAAAACACGGTCTTCTAACGTCAAGAAAACTGGACATTGTTCACATTCCCAGAACCAACACTGAATATTTGGAGAACGTTCTTATAACAAAAGTCTGTTAGCTGGGAAGGATTTATATCAGTAATATTTTACTGTATTTCACTGGGACTCGTTCCCGTAAAAAGAGTAGCGACGGCCCTGCAATAAACACACACACACAAACCTCTTCATTCTCTCTTTCTTTTCACAAACAAAAGTAAGATAGAGTAGCGTAATGGCGCCATCGTGTGTCTCTATATCATTACAGACTCTCCTCATTTATGACTGTTGCAACATGTACTGTAAACTCACAAATACAGTGGGATTTCCATGTGTGTTTGACTAAAGTCATGCAAAGTCATGCAACAAACTAAAGTCATGCATACATTTCTCGGGTAATTTGTTTGTTCTCTCTCTCTCTCTACTGTAAAGGAAACTCATCATCTGAACTGATTTTATATAAAGAGAAATACACCGGTGTGACCAAACTGAAAATGGCTCTCTCTCTTCATAAAGGTGAGTATATTATAAAAGTGCTTTTCACTGCTGCAAAAACTTTTATGACAGATGATGAATGTACTTTTCTCAAACTCAAAATTGCAATTCAATCAAATACATTTTCATTAGTTTTTACTGATTTTTTTCTTTGTATTTCATGACAGGTTTTATAAGAGCACAAACTATCATCTCTGTTCTGCTGTGTAAGTCAATAAGTAGTGTTTTTTGCTCATTTATTTATTTCTATGATAATAACACATGTAGCTCCACGTGTTTGTTTAAAGGGATAGTTCGCCCAAAAATGATATTTAAGCCATGATTTACTCACCCTCAAGCCGTTCGAGATGCATATGTCAATCTTTTTTCAGACGAACACATTTTCAGTTATTTTAGAAAATGTCTTAGATCTTTCAGTGGTTATAATGTGAGGCAATGGGGTCCAGCTGATTCACGTTCGAAAATGTACATGCATCCTTCTCAAAAATAATCCATCCGGCTCCAGGGGGATAAACGAAGGCCTTCTGAGGGTAATCCGTGCGGTTTTGTCGTAAAAATATACATATTTAAAACTTTATAAACTAAAATAACTGGCTTCCGGTGGCGGTCGGTGCGCGTTCACAGAGATGGATGCTGGCGTATGACGTATGACGTATGACGTAGCGTAGGAAGCGTCGTGACGTAGAACGAACGTGACAGCGCAGCCAGAGAGCAGAGCAAAACAAAACTCAACGTTCGTTCTACGTCACGACGCTTTCCATCTCTGTGAACGCGCACCGACCGCCACCGGAAGCCAGTTATTTTAGTTTATAAAGTTTTAAATATGTATATTTTTACGACAAATTTTCGAACGTGAATCAGCTGGACCCCATTGCCTCACATTATAACCACTGAAAGATCTAAGACATTTTCTAAAATAACTGAAAATGTGTTCGTCTGAAAAAAGATTGACATATGCATCTCGAACGGCTTGAGGGTGAGTAAATCATGGCTTAAATATCATTTTTGGGCGAACTATCCCTTTAAGAAGTATTTGGGCTAATTTTATTATGCATTTCCAGAGTTGTATAGTCCAGGGGTCAGAAAGTAGAAGTCCTGCCATATGTTTATTCCACCCATGAACTCTGTCAGCTGATTTCTATCTCCTGGCTGAAAAACTGCTAATTAGCAAATCCAGGTGGAACAAAATTCTGAGCAGGACTTTTACTTTCTGAACCTGGACTTTACACCTCTGGAGAGAACAGAAAAAGAGACGAGCAGAAACACAAGAACTACAACTGACTTCAGCCACAAGTCTCAGATGAAATCAACTGAAGAGAAAAGAAGACATTAAATCTGTGAAGATCTCAGCAGAGGAGGATTAAACAACTCCACAAACAGCATTACCAGCTTCACTTATTACTAACCAGACTGACTTTATTTCTGTTAGAACTCCTTATTGAGATGTGTTTAATTTGAAGTTACCATAACAGTGATTAGCATTTCCATTAGTTGGGCTCTTAACTCTTATTATGTTGCTTGTCTTTTATGGCTGCTGTGACAGTGTGTTTGTTAAACACATTTGCAGCAGCAAAGAAAGCTCAGTTTAATCAGGGCAGGTGATGTTGGTTACCTGTTGATGGCTTTTTAATCATGATGTTATTGCCTGAATCACTGATATAATTTGTGTAATACAATTGTTTTGCTCAATTAATATATCAATATCATAAGCCCTGTGTTACTGCAGCATGAGATCAAGCAGTATTATACCTATCAGTTAAAATATTTTAACAAACATGAGAACAAAAATTTTACCTACAGTGTGACACACACACTTATCAACAATCAGCGTATGAATCTCAACAATGGTGACAATCAAAAATATTCAGATAAACTGATCAACTCTGAACATTACAAAAAAGCTACTAAATGTCACTACAAAAACAACAGCAAAAAATAAAAGCAAATATTTAAAATTAAACAAAATAATAGGACAATTCAGCTGCATAATTTATTCATGTTGCAATGCATGCTGGGAGTTTTGTACTATGCTGGTACCCAGCATGCATTGCAGCAAGGTACTTTTGATTGTCACCATTGTTGAGATTAATACGCTGATTATTGATGTTTGTCATAGTAGATTTAGCTTTAGCACTCAAGTTTATAAAATTCTTTTAACTGATTCCTATATTACTTCTGTATCTCATACTGCAATAACTCAGGATTTGTGAAGTGAAAATATTAATGGAACACAATTGTTAGATTTGATAAGCATCAGTGGAGCACGATACTTCATGATGATTATAAAACCATCAACAGGTAACCAACATCACCTGCCCTGATTAAACTGAGCTTTCTTTGCTGCTGCAAATGTGTTTATCAAACACACTGTCACAGCCGCCAGAAAACACAAAAGATATAATCAGAGTTTAGAGCCCAACTAATGGAAATGCTAATCACTGTTATGGTAACTTCAAATTAAACACATCTCAATAAGGAGTTCTAACAGAAATAAAGTCAGTCTGGTTAGTAATAAGTGAGGCTGGTAATGCTGTTTGTGGAGTTGTTTAATCCTCCTCTGCTGAGATCTTCACAGATTTACTTTACACCTCTGTTCTTTTCTCTTCAGTGGATTTCATCTTAGACTGTGGCTGAAGTCAGTTGTAGTTCTTGTGTTTCTGCTCGTCTCTTTTTCTGTTCTCTCCAGAGGTGTAAAGTCCAGGTTCAGAAAGTAAAAGTCCTCCTCAGTATTTTGTTCCAATCACCTGGATTTGCTAATTCAGACAGGAGAGAGAACTAATTAGTGAAATCAGCTGACTGAGTTCATGGGTGGAATAAACTATGGCAGGACTTTTACTTTCTGACCCCTGGACTATACAACTCTGTGCATTTCCAATCTGATTAATACATTTCATCATGTTTAAATCCTCCCCAAGCTCAACACAGAAGATGCTAAATAAGACTTTATAAGATTGGGCCTTCGTTGATCTAATGATGTGTGTTTGATGATCTAATGAATCCCTCTTAATATGTGACACACTTCTTTCATTGAGATGACTGAGCTTTGACATTATTAATGTGCTGGACAGCCAAGAGTTTAATAGTTCACCTAGAATGTTCTGGATAAATATTGCATCTTTTGTAACTTGTTGATTAATTTGTATTCATTATCATTTTTATCTCAGATCTCTTGGCCTCTGTAACTGTCACACAAGAGACAACCGCCGTTGGTAATGTATTGTGCTGAAATGTCCAGTTTTTCTCAGCTCATGTCTGCTGACAATCTAGAAATTAATTTGGACTGGTATTAACATATAAATCTAGGGAAATCAATGTGTTTCTGGTGATTAGTCATTTTTTCTACATTTTTTAAAGATGTATGTGATCGGCTGCTATAATGTTCACTTCGGCTGTGTAACTAAATAGCCTACAGACAAGAGCCTATATGAACGCCGCCACGCAAAGTTTCTCGTTAATGGCATTTCCTTCCTGACCCTGCTAAATGAAATTTCATTTGGTTTTCTATGGGTGTTGTTCATAATCTGATTTCTGTTTGCCTCTACAAAGTATGCTTTATTAATAAGGTAGGCCTATATTGTGTACTAAGTTTGGTGCTTCAATATCACTCACATTAAGCATCTTAAATGGGGAAGAACGATTACGCTGCCGTTGTCTGTTTCAGCAGAATACTGCCATCTAGTGGTAGCAGGTTTTCTCAGACATCTGTGTGTGGATCGTACAAGGCAAAACCAACGAAATGAAAGTCTCAAAATCCAAATGAATCAAATAAGATCTACTCAGAAACGAGTCAAAGAATGCACGCGTGTCACCCCATCCACAAATGCACATCTTACTTGTTGCATGCACAAATTCTGACCTACATTAATACAAAATCGAGGTTTTGTATTAACAACTATGTCTCTATTTGTAGAAAATGCTGCACATTCATGCGTTTCTGGATTTCGCACACACGTTGTATTAGTTTAAATGTAGTGACGCACATTTGTGAATTTGTCAAATAGATGGGTAGTTGTGCACACATTAATAATTAGCACCAGGCCTATTCATTTGTAGTTGTTTGTGTGTGGGTTGTGAAATGCTTAAAAACAGCGAAAAGAAAGTCTCAAAATCCAAATGAATAAAATGAGATCGACTCAGAAAAGACGTCAATGAATGCACGCGTCACCTGATCCACACACATCTGGCAAATTATTACAAACTAATACAAAAGAAAACATTTGTATTTACAAAAATGTCTCTATTTGTACAAATTTCTACACATTCATTCAGTTTAGAATTTTGCACACGCAAGTTGAAAGGCAACACTGTTGCCAGTAGTTTACTGTAAAATTTATTTTTTGGGTCACCATTGTGCAGAAGAGTAGAGCCTGTGCTTCAGTCCAGGAGAAGATCTACAAACATTGATGATTTGCTACATGTTGCTTTATTTAACAGGCGGTGACTGTGTAGTTGCTGGTCCAGTGGAAATCTCTTTATGTACAATAGTTTTTTAGTGGTCTCAAATGAAAGAAGTTCACAGTAATACTTTGCTCACGTTATTTATGCATTATAAATTTTAGTTAATACATTTAAATGACAGTTGGTCAATTTAAGGCAGTCGTTTTCTGCAAGTGTAATTAGTTAACTTGAGTTTTAATTTAGTGCATTTTTACAGTAACATACTGTAGATTACAGTAAAGAACTGTACAATTAACAGTATATTACTAGTAACAGTGTTGTCAGTATTTTACTGTATAAAAACACGGTAAGGTCAGTGTGGTGGGGAGCAGCGATATATCCCTCCAGGTGGAAGGGTCCTCTGGAATGTTGTTCTTTCTGGGGATCCTATAGATAATAGCTCCCTTCCAGGAATCGGGGACTTTCCGATTGATTAAACAGAGTGAGTGAGGGCCACTATTGAGAATTGTTTTGTTGCTTTGAGCACTTCATAAGTCACACCGTCTGCACCACATGCTTTGCTGTTCGGGAGGCTGCAGAGAACTCTCAAAATCTCCTCTGTGGTGAAGTCTGAGGTTGCGGGGTGATCTTTCGGGGTTGTCCAGGTCAAGAGCGCCACACCATGGAGGGCTGCTTATCTGCTGGTGTAACTGTGTGTGCTGGTTGGCATTTCGCAGTATAATACTCATAGACTTTACCCACGTCGCTTATCGCAGGAGGGGGATCTGGGTAAGTGCTGTAATTTAGAGTGATATCTATTGCCTTGCTTCTACGGTGTTCCCAAAGATAAAGTTTGTTTTCGCTTACCACTCTGGGCTCTCTCACACTGCTGGAGTTTGTCACTCTATTGAGTGCTGGCTGGATGGTTTCCGGTACGAAGCGCAACTGCTGATCTGTCCATTCAGTGAGCGTCTCTGAATCGGGCCTCGGTGAGAGCGCTCTACAGAGGGGGAATTTCAATAGGATTCTTATGGTGTACTTTAACAAGGGTATTCCTAGTGGTCTTCCTTCTCTGTGAGTTGCTGTGTAGGATCCATTTCTGTAATATACTCCACATAAGATGTTTATAAGTTTAGTCTAGTGACGCGGATTGTTTCTGGTAAATTGTATTGTTTGTCTGTCATTAATTAGTTTAACATCCAGAATTTTTCTGAACTCTCTCTCCTGTGCCTGAAAGCACATCCATTCTTGGTCAGAAAGTGGGCGATTGTAATGTTCAAAGTTTGCTCAGGTGGCGTACAGATGGTTGCTTTCAGGACAAACATTTGTCGGGTCATGGATTCGCCATCCGAGGTTATGGATCTTACCGCTTCTTAAAGGTGCCATGTGTCAGAATTGAGGTAAAAATATCCAAAAAATGAGCTACACGCATCAAAAGAATGAGAAGAAATAAGGGCGATGATGTCATTAAAAAAATGTCAAGTTATAGTGCTGCAGAGATATCAACCTGAATTAGCATTAGCATTACTAGCCATGGCCCGACAGGTGTCGTAATACCAGTTTCAGCCATGGGAGGCGGTATGCGGGCAATATAACCACCAGTCAAACATGCAATACACGAATAACTCGCACGGCTTGTGGGCGTACTTGAACCTGATGTCAATCTTGTGGAAAGTAGCCTAGTACTGCCCACTACTACATTCAAATAAAATATGATAAAAAAAAGGAGCCGAACCCGAGTAAACATTGGCACTGCTTTCCATCGCTGGAGACAACTAATGGACATGAAAGAAATGAGGTTCGACTCCGAACTTGCAACATTTCTTTTGGATTGGTAAGTAAGATGCTGTTAGTATTTCATTAGAAGTTTGTTTTATATGTTTGTGTAGTTTTTTCGGGAAGTTATAACATAGAAATGTATCGAAGGCTGTTCGATAAACGTATATATAACGTACATAAATATAGTATTGTAATAGTACACATATATAGCACAATCTCTATAGCTCTTTTTTTCTTGCCAACTACGTGACCTCCCAGCGGGCATCTTGATGTCAAAATTAGGTCAAGAAATAGGTCAAAAATGAAAGTCATATTGACGTCAAAGTGTTGATGTCAATTTGATGTCAAGATTTGACCTCTGCTGATGTCATTTTGCCAAACAAAAAGGTGAAATGCATGACCGTACACTTATTACCAGCTTCACTTAAACTAACCAGATTTACTTTATTTAATTTCCGGTTTAAATAAATATAATATTTAAATAGTTTAAAATATATTAAACATCTTTTGATGACACCATGATGGTGGTTAGCGTTTGCTTTAGTTGTGCTCTTGACCCTTGACTCTTTAAAATAAAATTTCTCTGGCTGCTTTAACTGTGTGTTTATAAAGCACAACTATTGTAGCTAAAAAAGCCATGAAAAAATGAGATCAGGAGATGTTGGTGGTTTATTGAAAATTATGATATTATCATCATGTAATTGCCTGAATCTCTGATCTTATTCAGTGTCTGATGTTTGATTATATAGGACTTGTGATTTTAATGTTGTACTATAATAGAAGCCATTTAATTTTACAGCATGAGAATAATTTTTTTAATTAATAAAGGATTTTAAAAACATTTAATGCATTAAACTCAACATTATTACTTAGCTATCAAGAATCAGTGTATGACTCTCAACAATGGTGACAATCAGTGAAATGCTTCATGCTGCAGTGCATGCTGGGAACCACCAATCAAAACTCACCCACATCTCCCAGCATGCATTGCGGCTTTAATAAATTATGCAGCTGTAGTTGATCTGATTATCTGGATATTTTGTTTGATTGTCAACATTGTTGAGATTCATATGCTGTTTCTTGATGTCTGTGTGTGTCTCAGTAATGCCATAGATGAAACGTTTTTGTGCACTAAATAGTTATTAAAAACCAAGTATATTATTTGATAACATTGCTAGACATGCTGTAGAATCAAATTACTTTTATCATGAATAAAATCACTTTTCCACAAGTCCTATATAATCAAAGCATTAGACACTGAACATAATCAGGGATTCAGGCAGTTACATGATGACTTCATCAATAAACAGCCAACATCTCCTGATCTCAGTTTCTGATGGCTTTTTCAGCTACAACACATGTGCTTTATAAACACACAGTTATAGCAGCCAGATAAATTTTTATATTAAAGAGTCAAGGGTCAAGAGCACAACTAAAGCAAACGCTAACCACCATCATGGTGACTTTAAAATACAAAATATGATTTCATTAAACTGGAAATTAAATAAAGTAAATATGGTTAGTTTTAAGTGAAGCTGGTGATAAGTGTACGGTCATGCATTTCACCTTTTTGTTTGGCAAAATGACATCAGCAGAGGTCAAAATCTTGACATCAAATTGACATCAACACTTTGACGTCAATTTGACTTTCATTTTTGACCTATTTCTTGACGTAATTTTGACATCAATTTGATGTCATATTGATGTTAAATTGACATCAAATGCCCACTGGGCTATATTATGTTTATTAAATGGCTTTCCTGAGGTAAATCTGACATAATTGTTCTCCAACTGTGTTATTTACCTCTTCACGGTCGATATTATGTATGAGGAATACATTTTGGTAAGTTGTAGCCTACTGTATCTTTCAACAGTGTTCGTGTTTTTTTACTATTAGTAGAGATGATCGGTTCACGTGCGCTAGGGATCTGTCGTGTAACATTTATAAGCGCCAAAACGGTATTTATTGTTTGAATTGCGTAATAAAATTGACAGAATCTGAGAGCTGAGATTTTTTTTATATCATAACTAACCTGCTCTGTCTAGTCTGTCGGTCTCCGTGTCCTCTTTGCTTCGCAATTTTTCTGTGCGTGAGAAAATTGATGTGTGGCGTGAGAGCGTGTGAAAAGGGTCAATTGCGTGTGTCTCACACTGAATGCGTGAGAGTTGGAAGCTCTGGTTACGTTGGCGCTAGCTTGGTCAACATCAGCGAATGCTGTCTGTCAAATTAATGTAATTCAAACTAACAATAAAAATGTAATATGAACAAAACGAATATGAACATATTCACTGGTAAAGGTGAAGGGGAGTAGCTTGAAGATGTCATATTCATACTCTAGAGTAGACCAACTCACTTTCTGGAGATATACTGCCCCCATCTGGTATGGAATGTGGAGTATGAATTTATTTTTTTTGACACAAGGCACCTTTAAAGCTTTGGTCGCGGACTTCAGGGTTGAAACCAAGCACATTGTGAGTAGTCCTGATATTAACATAACTGGCTCTTTCTGCGTTTGCGCCAGCACACACACACACAGCGGAGTGCGCGCGCACACACACACACACACACACACACACACAGAGGTGGAAAGTCCAGGGGTCAGAAAGTAAAAGTCCTGCCATATATTTATTCCACCCATGAACTCACACAGCAAAAACTCCAGTTTTAAATGAACTCTCCTGGGAGTTTATTTGGCTCCAGACTCAAGAGTGTTAAAGTTAATGAGATAATTTAGTGATTGATTGAGTGATGATTGACCATTATTGAAGACACCTGATGTTAACAAGCAGAATCACTGAAGGAGAAAAATCACAATTTTAGTTACCATTATGGATATCGGTGTTTGCTTTAGTTGGGCAGTTGACCTTTAAATGTTTAACTATAGATTTTGTTTGACTGCTGTATCTGTGTTATAACAGCCAGATGAACAAAGAGAAAAGGTGAACAAGTGTTGGTTATATTTTAACATAATCATCATTTAACCTGAATCACTGAGCTCATTTAGAGTCTAATCTCTGACTTAAATGTACATTGGTCATAACAGCGTCACAGTGATTCTACAGAATAATATCCAGATTTGTCATTATAATCCAAATGATTTCTTAGAAGTTGTTCTGATATTAAAAAAAAAAAAAATCTTTCTTTAAGGCGCACACAGACATCAAGAATCAGTGTATGAATCTCAACAATGGTGACAAAAAGAATATTCAATTAGGGAAAGGAAATTAGTAAGACAATTCAGATCATAATTTATTCATACCGCAATGCATGATGGGAGCCATGAATGAGTTTTGATTGGTGGTACCCAGAATGCACTGCAACATGCTTTATTATTGTCACCATTGTTGAGAATCACAGGCTGATTCTTGGTGTCAGTGTGTCCAAAAAAAAATTTTGATCAGGACAACTTTAAAGAAATCTTTTGGATTATTTTGAAAATGCTGATTGTATTGATAAGCGTATACTGTAGCATCATAGACTGCTGTAATCAGCAAGGTAAACCTAACTCTCTGAATGAGCTTTGTGATTCAAGTCAAAAGATGATTATGTTGAAACACAACCAAAATGACCTGATCAGCTTTTCTCTTTGTTCATCTGAGAGTTATAACACTGATAGAACAGCCAAACAAAATCTAACGGTATTAGTTTAAGGTTCAAGAGCCCAACTAAAGCCAACACTGATCACCATAATGGCAACTGAAAAAAAGAGATTTTCTCCTTTGGTGATTCTGCTTGTTAACATCAGGTGTCTTCAATAATGCTCAATCATCACTCAATCGATCACTAAATTATCTCATTACCTTTAACACTCTTGAGTCTGGAGCCAAATAAACTCCCAGGAGAGTTCATTTAAAACTGGAGTTTTTGCTGTGTGAGTTCATGGGTGGAATAAATATATGGCAGGACTTTTACTTTCTGACCCCTGGACTTTCCACCTCTGCACACACACACAGCGGAGAGCACAGCACACACATACAGTGAAGAGCACACACACAGTGGAGAGCACACACACAAACACAACGGAGAGCACACACACACACACACACACACACACACACAGCAGAGAGCACACACACACACACACACACACAGCGAAGAGCACACACACAGTGGAGAGCACACACACACACAGCGGAGAGCACAGCGCACACACACAGCGGAGAGCACACACACGCACACACACACACAGCGGAGAGCACACACACACACAGCGGAGAACACAGTGCACACACACAGCGGAGAGCTCGCGCACACACACACACACACACACACACACACAGCGGAGAGCACACACGCACACACACACAGCGGAGAGCACACACGCACACACACACAGCGGAGAGCACAGCGCACATGTAACAGTTTTACACGGGTTGTGTTTGTTCTCTATTCAGTGAAGACGACGCTGATGAAAGAGGTCTCAGGATCTTTATTCTGCAGAAATACAGAGCACAATTATTATTTTTTTAGGGATACACGTCTCCCCCCTTCAGTCTGCTCATACAGCACGGAGAAAGTAAGCAAAACCAGTCTCGGTAAAACACTCAAAAAGCAATTAAATGCATTCAATTTCATGACATCACAGCTTTTCATTTCACTTAACCATTGTTTATCTCATGAAATAAATCGATTACATTGTTTAATACACTTGAAAATGTCCTTACCAGCACGCTCGTCAGATGAGCGAGAGAGAGCACACCCAACCCCGTCAGCGGCAAATGTGCTTCTAAAGATGGCGCTGTTCACACATCGCACGAGGTATCATTTGCGTCACCAATATGTGCCTCATATAAAACAATATTCTGCATGAATGGTTCCCACTAGAATTATGTACATTGTACCGAATTACAACTCAGCACACAAATTTGAAAACACAAACAAATAATAAGTTTTGATGAAGTTCACTAACAATCTTCTTTAAATAAAATAAAAAATTAAACCAGCTACACACACAGCGTAGAGCGCGCTCACACACACAGTGGAGAGCACACACACACACACACACACACACACAGCGGAGAGCACAGCGCGCGCACACACAAACACACAAACACACACACACACACACACAGTGGAACATGAGCAGTCGCTTTGAAGTTGTGTATCTTCGGAAGTGGAACACACACCTTTTCTTCTTTGTCCTTCAGAGCAGAGGTCCTGTAGCTGACACGAGTCACGACTATACTGCCCTCTATAGGACTGGTGCAGTCGGAGTGCGCATGTGTCGAATCTGTGCATCCTGAGCTTTAGTGGACACTTTTCTGAGCACCTCGTGTCTGATCTCTTCTCAGCTCAAACACTGACTGTCACTGAGTGAACGACAGATCTCTGTCTCTCTCTCAATAGTGCTAGTTTAGAGTCGACCTGATCAAACCACTGATACAGTGTTGCTGAGGACACTACTGGAATAAAACACTTCACATGCGGCGGAGAAACTCACTTATTTTCTGTAAAATAAAATACTGCTGTTTTAGTGAAATCATTTAGTTTAATTTTTATTTATTTTCATTATTTGCATTTGAAATATTGAGGAAACTGAATGTCAGATTGTTACTTTGTTACAGATTGTTAATATTAGTTTATGGATTCCTGCTGTAAACCTGGCAATGGTCATTTTGAAATGGTCATTTTTAGACCAAGAAAATGGAAATAAAATCTTAAAAAATAGTAATAATAATTAGGTACATGATTATACTGGTATGTAATGTCTTTACTTCCAATTTAAAAGTTTTTTTTTAATTTATTTAAGACGCATTGATGTTTAAATAATCCTATAAATGAATTTGAAAAAATATTGTGGATCAAAATGAATCTGAATTAGCAAAAGAAGAAGAAAAAAAGTAATGTCTAAAGCTACACTGTAAAAAAGAATACATTGATTTTATTAGTATCTAATTAATAAAAATGAGGCAACAGATTACAAGCAATATTATTAATTAAATTTAACAAATTATAATTGAGTAATAATTAATCAAATGAATTCCTTAAAAGTTAACCATTTAAAATAAGTAAAATGTACAAAATATATTTTATTGCCAACATTGAAGACACCTGGTGTTCACAAGCAGAATCACTGAAGGAGAAAACCATAATTAAAGTCACCATTGTGGAGATCAGTGTGTGTTTTAGTTGGGCTCTTGACCTTAAATTATTAACTTTAAGTTTTGTTTGGCTGCTGTACATGAGTTATAACAGCCAGATTAACAAAGAGAAAAGGTGATCTGATGGTGTTGGTTGTGTTTTAACATAATCATTATTTCACAATCATTAGACCTGAATCACTGAACCTCATATAGAGTCCAATTTATGAGTTAGGTTAACTTTATTAATTACAGCAGTATAATATTTTTAAGCCTTTTCAATGAAATCCAAATGATCAAATCCAAAAAAAAATTTTTTTTTTTTTTTTAGGCACACTCACACATCAAGATTTTGCGTATGAATCTCAGCAATGGTGACGAACAGATCACCTCTGAACATAAGCTCATTATTTATTCATGCAGCAATGCATGATGGGAGCCATGAATGAGTTTTGATTGGTGACACCCAGAATGCACTGCAACATGCTTTATAAATGTCACCATTGTTGAGATTCACAGGCTGATTATTGATGTCTGTGTGTCTCCCTTTTATGTAAGAGAAACTTTTTAGAAATCATTTGCCTTACATTGTAAAAGTTAAAAAATATTATGCCGTACAAGGCCAGTGCTGCTATAATTAATAAAGTAAACCTGACTCATAAATTGCACTCTATGAGTTCAGTGATTCAGGTCAAATGATTGTGAAATAATGATTATGTTAAAACACAACCAACACCATCAGATCACCTTTTCTATTTGTTCATCTGGCTGTTATAACTCATGTACAGCAGCCAAACAAAACTTAAAGTTAATAATTTAAGGGTCAAGAGCCCAACTAAAACACACACTGATCTCCACAATGGTGACTTTAATTATGGTTTTCTCCTTCAGTGATTCTGCTTGTTAACACCAGGTGTCTTCAATGTTGGCAATAAAAGATATTTTGTAAATTTTACTCATTTTAAATGGTTACCTTTTAAGGAATTCATTTGATTAATTATTACTCAATTCTAATTTGTTAAATTTAATTAATAATATTGCTTGTAATCTGTTGCCTCATTTTTATTAATTAGATATCAATAAAATCAATGTATTCTTTTTTACAGTGTACACTTTTGGTTACATTTTGTAATAAAACATGTTTTTCAGAAACTTGTTAATTTCTTAATATATTTCCATAACAGCTAATCTCACCTCAGACCCCTGCTACAACTACACTGAGCTGAACGATACATGGAGATCCATCAATAATATAAATGCTTCAGTCAGAAACTGTGACACGTCTGTCTCCTGGAGCGGCTGGTATCGTCTCTTCATTAACAACACTAGCGCTCATATCCCAGACACATGTGTTGCTCAGTACAGATGTGGCACTGATATCGCACTGTGGATGCATGGTGGACACCCAACAGTAACAGATGGAGTCGTCACTCGAGATGTCTGCGGTTCCTGGGTCCGTCACGCGAGTTACTGCAGCAATTTCTATTTCGGGTCTTTTCCCATTAAAGTCAAAGCCTGTCCAGGCAATTATTATGTCTATGAGCTGGTTAGTCCGGCTGATTACTACTGTTCAGGATACTGTGCAGGTAATTATATTCACACAAGCTCTTTCTACACACTCATGATATTTGTGTCTCTGTTCATTAATCACTATTCATCCAAACTTTCAGACACTGGCAGCATTAACACCAGCCCTACAACTGTCACACCAGTGACCATCTCACCTGGTAATGTTACACACTGTGTCTCCATTGGCTTATTTTCTGAATGTTTTCTAATGTATGTAGGCTACAGATCAGGGCTGCATTTCCCAGAAGCATCATAAGCATAAGTTGATCGTAGAACAACTGACACAATGGTCGCTATGATCAACTTAGGCTTACGATGCTTTTAGGAAACGCCGCTCTGTATCATTGGATAGATGTGTGTGTGTGTGTCAGAAGAATGAAATATTTACTGCATCACTATAATTAAAAACGTGTCTTGCTCGTGTGTGTCAGCGTTATTTAAATAAATGTTTATTTTATAATAAACCACAAAGCTTCCCAGCAAACAGAGTTTAGTTACAAGAACATTCTCCAAATATTCAGTGTTGATTCTGGGAACGAAAAAAAATGTCCATTTATACATTTATCAAATGTCCATTAACGTTACTTGAAGGTTAGTGTGATGTTCCTGAAACATTCTTTCAATCAACTTTCGAAAGAGTAAGAACACAAACTACAACTTTATTCAGACACAGCCTTAGATGAACTGAAGATAAAAGACATTAACTCTCTGAAGATCTGATTAAACAACTCCACAAACAGCATTACCAGCTTCACTTATTACTAACCAGACTGACTTTATTTCTGTCAGACGTCTACAGAAGTTCTTATTGAGAATTAAGAATTAAGAATTATTAGATGTTGATGAATGATTGTATCGTTTGACGTCACCATTGATCACCATCAGTGTTTACTTTAGTTGTGCTCGTGACTCTTGTTTAAGTTACTTTTGTTTCAGTCTTTGCAGGAGTTTTCAGAAAACGTCACCATTGTTGTGTTTCATATGCCGAATGTTGATGTGTGTGAGTGTGTAAGCAACAATAAATAGGTTTTAGATAAAGTTAGCAAAGACAGGGTTATATCTACACTCTCTGACATCATCATTCAGCATCTGAAACACAGCAATAGAGTTACAGTCAATTTTTATAATTTCTGCTGAGTTTAATACTTCTCAATAATGCTTCAATTCTGTGAGTCAACAATTATAGAAAAAGCAGTTGTTGGACATTAAAGCTGCCATGTTGATCTGATTTACCAGTGTAGAAATATTTTCTGGAAACTTCTATAATGGTGGAAAAACTTAACAATTGTCAAGAGCCTGGGTTATCATTCATTTTTAAGAAAGATATGCTGTGGTGAATTTGAACATGGATTTTTATTCTTATTCTGCATGTATTCACAGACATTTCATGCAGGGTTAGGTTATGAATATTTGCCTCAAAAGTCCTGGAAATGTATTGGTAGAAATGTATGAAACCTGTAGATTGTTCTCAGGAGTGTCTGACTGTCATTCACTGTACAGTAGCTCTGAATATTACACAATTCATAGTCAGAAACAGTCCTTGTGTTTTTAATGATGAAGAACTATAAAATATAGAAATTCTGCTGAGAACTCATCCCTCATTCATCTCTCATTCATCTCTCATTAATCTCTCATTCATCCCTCATTAATCTCTCATTCATCCCTCGTTCATCTCTCTTTCATCTCTTTCATCTCTCATTCAACCCAAAATATTTACACACAAATTCAGGGTGATTTACTAATATGTGACAATTTGCAAATGCAGGAAATGTAAAATTATTTAAAAAAAAATTGTGACCACGTTTTGCATATGGGAATAACATTTTGTGGTTGTTATCAATTAGGTTATGGATTTGGAAATTGTATTTTGTAAATATATTTATATTGAGACTATACATTTGTACTGGTGTTTTCATAATGTTTTATAAGATATATATTTCATTTATAATATATAATAATACCGTATATATAATGTATTTTCATGAACATATTTATATTTAGAATATTGAATATTACTTCATATTGGTGTTTTCATAAGTTAATCTCTCTGCAGACCCCTGCTACAACTACACTGTGTTGAACAATACATGGAGATCCATCAATAATATAAATGCTTCAGTCATAAACTGTGACACGTCTGTCTCCTGGAGCGGCTGGTATCGTCTCTTCATTAACAACACTAGCGCTCATATCCCAGACACATGTGTTGCTCAGTACAGATGTGGCACTGCTGTCCCACTGTGGATGCGTGGTGGACACCCAACAGTAACAGATGGAGTCGTCACTCGAGATGTCTGCGGTTACGCTGCGAGTTACTGCTGCTATTTCGGGTCTTTTCCCATTGGAGTCAAAGCCTGTCCAGGCAATTATTATGTCTATGAGCTGGTTAGTCCAACTTTCTGCAATCTTGCATACTGTGCAGGTAATTATATTCACATGAGCTCTTTCTACACACTCATGATATTTGTGTCTCTGTTCATTAATCATTATTCATCCAAACTTTCAGACACTGGCAGCATTAACACCAGCCCTACAACTGTCACACCAGTGACCATCTCACCTGGTAATGTTACACACTGTGTCTCTATTGGTTTATTTTCTGAATGTTTTCTAATGTATGTAGGCTACAGATCAGGGCGGCATTTCCCAAAATCATCGTAAGCCTAAGTTGATCGTAGAACAACTGACACAATCTCTATGATCAACTTCGCTTACAATGCTTTTAGGAAACACAGCTCTGTATCATTGGATAGATGTGTGCGTGTGTCAGAAGAATAAAATACTTAATCTACCAGTAAAATACATTGTAAAAAAACAGTAACACCCAACAATAACAGATGGAGTCGTCACTCTGGAGTTCTCCTTTAAGAACAATAACACACTGGTTGAGTTAAAAGTAACACAAAATGTGTTGTCCTTAACTAGACACACAGGTGTGTTAAGATATAACACAGGTTGTGTTGTTAAAAACACAATGGTGTTTTAACTGGTCACAAATAGCACATCTATGACACAAATTGTGTGATTTATGACACATTAGTGTGTTAAATATTTTAACACACTCACTGTGTTAAGAACAATAACACACTGGTTGAGTCAACATTATGAAGCTGCAGACTCAGAGCCTGCATCTACAGTCCCGCATCCAGAGTCCCGCATTCTCAGACCCCTCGTTTTTCGAGACAGCGCCTCCTACTGTTTCGAAGATCGTATAACACCCTTATCCAAATGCCATTGAAAACAATAGGATGCAATATTGCAGTCTCGTTTTATTTAAAGTGATCCAAATAAATATTTGCGTTCCCTGCTTAATGCATGTGCCAGAAAAACTGTGTTCTCTGACTAACAAATTACCCAGTAGTTATTTTTTGAGCGTTGGTGTAATTGAAAGAAAATTACTGATGGAAGGGATACAATTACAGATTGAACTATCTTATGAAAAATATTGTGATATTATATTGCTACAATGTTTTTTTTTTTATTCAAATTCCAATTTTTCTTTCAGGTCAAATGGTCTAATTATCATTATACCATGCTAACATTACAAACCCTGTTTTTGATATTTTGAATGCAAAGCAAAACTCAAATAAGAGTAGACAAAAGACGAATAATAAACAATTCTGTACTTTATTTAACGATCACCTAAACATCATCTTGCTGTATGGACTAAGCAAAGAAAAAAGGAAGAAAGAATTGTGTTAGTGACTTTACTTTTCGTCTTCAATTGCATTAAAAAAACTCCTCATTTATAAGTCGCTTTGGATAAAAGCGTCTGCTAAATGAATAAATGTAAAATGTAATGTAAATGCATACGGTAAAATAAGTACTTTCTGTTAGGCGAATGTTTCTTATTTTTTTATTCTTTTTGCAATCACCCTGTCAAATTCCTCAACTTCACTAAAATAAAAGATGAATGCCATTGTCAAAAATATTGTGTAATAAATAATTCTTTTTTTTTCTTTTTTTTTTTTTTGCAAATGCAAATTATAAGCATACCTAGGGTGATAAGTAGGGCCACGGAGGAACACCTCCTCAGCCTCCTGCCAGGGTAATGCCTGCATCCCACATAGGCCATGAATGATGGCCTGTCCATATAAATAAATAAATTAATATATAAAACATTTCAGTCAATACAAATTAAAAGAAGGAACCCAAACAAAAGGCCAAATGACACATTCTAGCTCACATGTTAATACCATAGACTGGTTAATACATAGTGAAGGCATAGTAAATTTGATTATTAGGCAATTGTATGAGTTGTAAATGGCTGGCAACAACTTCATATCACAGTTAAATTAATATTGATTCATCTTAATACTTACGTTTTATAAGAACTAATTTAAGTACCGGTAGTCTACATAAATTATATAAAGTAAAATAATTACTCCGGCATAATTCAATTTATAGTTTTAGGAGAAAAGGTCCGGTAATTAAAAAAAGGTCAAAAGGTAAATCTGATTAAATAATTAATGATGACATTCTTTGATATTAACACACTCAATGTATTTAATTGGTCTACTTTAATGTAAACTAATTTTAATACAATTTTTACAATGGCTTGTCTACAAAAAGACGTTTCGGCTTAAGTTCTTCAAATGTTTATCCGATTGATAGGAGGCGCTGTCTCGAAAAACGAGGGGTCTGAGAATGCGGGACTCTGAGTGCGGGACTGTAGATGCAGGCTCTGAGTCTGCAGCTTCATACTACTCGGTTGAGTTAAAAGTAACACAAAATGTGTTGTCTTTAACTAGACACACAGGTGTGTTAAGATATAACACAGGTTGTGTTGTTTTTAACACATCCGTTTTAAGAGTGAATGAATGCATGAACTTTTTAACATTAGATATTTTAAGATCCTCACATCCTAACTTACTAAAACCTTTTAGCCCATAACAGTACAATACGTATTTCCTTTAACCTGTCACATAAGCCCCTCCCCTCGAACGCAGATGAGCCAATGGCAGTTGAGCATCAGTTGCATGGGGAACTCTAACATCTTTAGGATTCAGCGCCTTAGAGAAACATTAGAAGATCCGAAGCTCTCATCGATTTGATGGTGTTTATGCCACAAAAATGGTAAAACGCTGTGCCTGGGGCAACACTACATGTAACACTGATTCCAGGTATCCTGAGAGGATGGGCAATGGAATTTATTTTATTTTATTCCATTTCCTAAACCCAAACAAGACCGCGCAAAATGTCTGCATGGTGTATTAATCCAATGATATGGGCGCAGTAACCTGGTTCCCTAAGGATTCAACCCCAATCCCAATAAAAACGAAAACGTCCATTTTCTGGTTGTCATACTCTCATTAAGTTACAATTAAAGTTAGTGAGTCCATGCTAATGTACAAACCTAAATAGCTAACTGTTCTCACGTCATGTTCAGTGTAGGTCAGAAACACATAAACGAAGGTCTACATTTCAGTAGATCACAGTGACATCACACCATTCTCATACGATGATGCTCACAGTGTCAGTAATATTTGAGCTCATTGGCCCTCATTTATCAAAAGTGCGTACACCAAATTTCCAGCGTACACCCAAAACCACAGTGACTTTGAGATTTATCAATATGGACGTTGGCGTACGGCACGCTCAAATCCTACGCCAGCTCAGGAGGTGGTGTACATGTACGCACGTTTTGAGTTAGTGCGGAAATGTGCAGAAAAACAATTCCTAACAATTCCTAACAACAATTCCTAACACCTAACACCACAAAACGCACTGACAAACTAAAAGATATGATATATTATGACCCACTGTAAAAAAACAACAACATAGTAATTATAAACTTCAGTGTTTATTTTTGTGCAACATGGACTTCAGTGTTTAATTTGTGTGACTTTACCAAAGCATTTGATTTGTAGGCATATGTATTCCTTCAGTTGCGAGCCTGTGCGCTTTACCTGACGTTTCAGGGTTAGGCCCGGCAGGTGTGCACAGACTGGGTTCAGTAATGAAAGGCTTTCAATGACCAAAAAATAATTCAGACTGACAAAATAATAAAAATGACATTCTTCTTCTTTTAATTAATAATAATAATACAAATAATAATAATAATAACGACATTCTTCTTCTAAATAACAATAAGCGTCATTAATAATAAAAATCATAATAATAAGAATATTACAAATTGTCATGCAATTATTAATGTGAATGAATGGTACTCCACATCACATCATCATCACTATTGTACACCTCAATACATGTGACGTGATACGAAATTAAATGCTAATTGTTTCAAAACACGTGCTGTAAAATAATGCATTGTGATAGGTCATTTGCTCATCCAAACAGAAGTGAAAGAGAAAGAGAAGTTTCTCTTTTTTGCCGTCTTCCGTGTGTCCATGGCGTAAAATGAGGGCGTGGGGGAAGCGGAGTATATATAGGGGCGTGTTATTCTAATGACGATCGTTTTCAGCCGCGGCATTTATCAAGGGCAGGTATTGCGTACACCTGGATTTCAACGGTACGCACAGCTTCATAAATCAGACGGTAAGAGGAGTGTAAGCATACGCCAACATATACGCCCGTTTCTACGCAAGAATGATAAATGAGGGCCAATGTGAATTCAAAATGTTGAGCAGGTTGAGAGGAGGCGGTTCAAATATCGGTCACTGGGGGGAGATTCTACTTCCTGTTTCTCAACACTATCACAGTGATGTCACAGTGGTGTCACATGGTGAGCTCACAGTATGAGTGCACACCCAGATAACAGATTTGCCTTATAAGAACGTTCTCCAAACATACAACTGACTTCAGCCACAGCCTTATATGAAATAAAAGAAGACATTAAATCTGTTAAATCTTAGATGTTGTTTTATTATTTTGTTTGAAATTTATTTTTTAAATTATAATAGACCTCAGATTACACAGTTTTATATCCAACAGTGTCATAATCGTTTATAATGGATCTGAATTGCATAATAAGACACAATTAATTGAAATACTGTGTCATTTAGACACAAAGAGACATCAAGAATCAGCGTATGAATCTCAACAATGGTGACGATCGAAACCTTCATGCTGCAATGCATGCTGGGTATCTAGACTTTGTGTAGTCTGGCTATCACCAGACCAAGCTCAATCTTTTAAGACTGAACATTAGTCTGGGGAGTCTGCTCTGTGTTTTCTCCTGCACAAGAGATCAACGGGCATAGTTTAAATGACTCTGAACGTAATTGGATAGTCCTTCAACCAATCAGACCAACGATCCGGGTGACGTACTTTGCTTCTCGATCGTCATTGTGTTAAACCTGCCAATAGTGCGCCAGGTGGATAAGCCAGTTTGTGATTGGTTCCCGCAAATTTGTAACGGAAGCCGGATAAAAGAATGTACGTTTCCAGCCTGAGCTGCAGGGCGAAATCAAATCGCTCAGTTTAGGTTCAGTTTCAGGCTCAGTTTACCCAGTCTAGTCTTTGTGTGCACTTTGACCTCACATTGTGACTATAGCATGAGCACACAGGGAGGGTGCTGTGAGGATTCACTTTTAGCTCACTGTGAACTCAGATTGTGGCCACATCGTGAGTATCCTGAGAGCTCATGGTGAGATCACTGAGTGATCAAATTGATGACTGGGAGTGCCTCTCCATATTAAACTGGTTAAATGTAAATTAATTTTAACTTACCCTGAGGTATAAATGAACAGTGTTGATCCTAGATATTGTTTTTCTGTGATCATGATGACCGCAACATGAGGCTTCTCCCGCTTGTTTGTGATCTGTAAACTCACGCTTCCAAATTAATCTTGTTACCCACCATATTTATTTCATTATCTTTGATCCCTCCATGGCATAGTCCCACTTGAATGCTCCTCGACGAGAGGTGGTCCTTCTGCGTCCAAAATATATCAAAAACATCCTGGGACAAGGTTTTCACACTGGCAGCTGTCATTGTAAGACAGTTAGCTCATTGTAAGACAGTTAGCAACTCTGTTTGTTTGTCTGAGTTAGCAACAGTAACTAAGGGGGGTGGAGCTTACCGATTTCCTCACATGGTCACATGGTTGATTTTCCAATATTGTACTTTTTTTGTGTGTTGGATCAATATTTCACAAATTGAATCTTTCATTTTGACTCCTACTTATCTGTTAATAAGTGATAAGTGATGTGACGTGTAGCCAAGCATGGTGTACTCGGAATTTGTGCTTTGCATTTCATTGGGGGTTCGATGTGGTTCCCAAACTGGGGTACGCATACTCCTGGGGGTACGTGAGGTGACAGAAGGGGGTACGCATACAAAATGCTGAGTCTTGGCATTCATTTAATTCTACCCTACCTTAAAATAATATCAAAACCGAGCATGTATTTCTAATTGGAAAAATGCCGTAAATACATAACATCTCATCAAATTACCGAGCATATGACAGATTGCGTGCAGAGTATTGCTGCGCTACATTACTGCCATTCTCGACAATGCACCAAAAGTGGGGATTTAGTACGTACTCACATGAAGAACAAGACACAGAGTGAGAGATTTAAGACTCAAACTTTCTTTGATAAAAAAACACCTTGTGCGAGTTCTTGTACACTGTAAAAAAGAATACATTGATTTTATTAGTATCTAAATAATAAAAATGAGGCAACAGATTACAAGCAATATTATTAATTAAATTTAACAAATTAGAATTGAGTAATAATTAATCAAATGAATTCCTTAAAAGTTAACCATTTAAAATAAGTAAAATGTACAAAATATCTTTTATTGCCAACATTGAAGACACCTGGTGTTCACAAGCAGAATCACTGAAGGAGAAAACCATAATTAAAGTCACCATTGTGGAGATCAGTGTGTGTTTTAGTTGGGCGCTTGACCCTTAAATTATTAACTTTAAGTTTTGTTCGGCTGCTGTACATGAGTTATAACAGCCAGATGAACAAAGAGAAAAGGTGATCTGATGGTGTTGGTTGTGTTTTAACATAATCATTATTTCACAATCATTAGACCTGAATCACTGAACCTCATATAGAGTCCAATTTATGAGTTAAAGGTGAACTAAGTAACTTTTTTTACCTTAACTGAACAGCTTCGGAGTCATTGGAATGGTTATATTACTTATTTCGGGTTGAATGGTGGTCGTTTCGCACCCCCCTGGTGCCCGTGAGCGGAAAATACGCACTTGCAACTTTGAGCCGGCGGGCCGCCGGCCGCCGCGTCAGGAAGTCTCGCGTGATATCAGGTCTCGCGATGTAAACAATTGCTTTACGGCCAAAAGAAATCTGCTAAAATGCTGTCATTATTGCGCTCCCTCACGCTGTCCGAACCCGAATGAAGAAGACGTTTTAAAGAATGTCCCATCTGCTTTGATGTCGTTGATCTATAGCCTCTGGTGTCTGAGAATCACCAACGAGTTTTTACAACAGTGTTGTCAAATATCTATTCCGAAGCTGTGGGCGGAGCTCTAGAGAGAAACCTGCGAGCAAAAAGCGAGAATACAGCGAAGAAATCCCGAAGCTACTGAGTGCTGCTTAAAGTTAACTTTATTAATTACAGCAGTGTAATATTTTTAAGCCTTTTCAATGAAATCCAAATGATCAAATAAAAAAAAAATTTTTTTTTTTTTTTTTTTAGGCACAAACACACATCAAGATTTTGCGTATGAATCTCAGCAATGGTGACGAACAGATCACCTCTGAACATAAGCTCATTATTTATTCATGCAGCAATGCATGATGGGAGCCATGAATGAGTTTTGATTGGTGGCACCCAGAATGCACTGCAACCTGCTTTATAAATGTCACCATTGTTGAGATTCACAGGCTGATTATTGATGTCTGTGTGTCTCCCTTTTATGTAAGAGAAACTTTTTAGAAATTATTTGCCTTACATTGTAAAAGTTAAAAAATATTATGCCGTAGAAAGGCCAGTGCTGCTATAATTAATAAAGTAAACCTAACTCATAAATTGCACTCTATGAGTTCAGTGATTCAGGTCAAATGATTGTGAAATAATGATTATGTTAAAACACAACCAACGCCATTGCATCACCTTTTCTCTTTGTTCATCTGGCTGTTATAACTCATGTACAGCAGCCAAACGAAACTTAAAGTTAATAATTTAAGGTCAAGAGCCCAACTAAAACACTCACTGATCTCCACAATGGTGACTTTAATTATGGTTTTCTCCTTCAGTGATTCTGCTTGTTAACACCAGGTGTCTTCAATGTTGGCAATAAAAGATATTTTGTACATTTTACTCATTTTAAATGGTTACCTTTTAAGGAATTCATTTGATTAATTATTACTCAATTCTAATTTGTTAAATTTAATTAACAATATTGCTTGTAATCTGTTGCCTCATTTTTATTAATTAGATATCAATAAAATCAATGTATTCTTTTTTACAGTGTATTTAATGTTGATAACGAGCAAGAATGCAATTGTTCCCAAATATCCACACGATGGCAAACGTGACATTGATTATCAAACAACAGGTCAACAAACAAAACGTGTATTTTAAACACAGTACTGTCAGTACTTACTCTATTTTGCAACGAAATAATAGTTCCAACGAAGAATTGTGAGTCAATCATTCAATGATTCATTTATAAATACAGCTAGTTGCTTTTGTACTGAATGTAAGAATGACTCAATGACTCGCTCATTGAGAAGACAGTGACTAACCGGTTTTAGTTTAATATTTCAAAGTATCACTTCATTTTTACCATCATTGCATATTGCTCTATTGAACATTTTTCAATTGAAAAAATTATTGAAAAATTTATAAAGTTATTTATAAAGGTAAAAAAAAGCACTGGGAAATAAATTTAGGGGGCAAATATTGTCCCTTAATGGAAAAGGTATGACTGAAGTCTAAGTGGAAGAGAGGGGGTACGCAGAAGGAGGAACACCACTCTAAAAAGTTGGAACCACTGCTCTCACCATTAGTCCACAACTGCTGAAATCTTGTAGCCTGACTACGTCAGACTTCGTACTTCCGCTCAATTTCAGTTCACTTCTGTACTCAGTCTGAGATAGCGACCATTTTCCCCGTTCTCCTCCGGCCTCAAAACAGCCGGCCAATCAACGAACAGAGGGCGGGCTGAGAGCCGTGGCGTAGACGCTGATTGTACCATGGATGCGTAGATTTACTTCACATAATCTGCAAAAGTCGTTCACAGCCATGTTCACTCCGGTATTTTGCTCGATGGTTTTGTTTTCGCATCATACATGTGTTTACAGTGAAAGTTAGATGTGGCTGAGCATGCACATAACATGCCATAACCAAACGTTATGTGATTGGCTTACGCAGGGTTCGAAATGACTTAGGACTCTTGGGGGTCCCCTAAAATGTAATTATTAAATTATAAAAAATTCTGAAGACTACCTTGCTACACTATATAGGCTACTGTAGGCAAAATTATATGGACCAATGTTGAAGGTGGGATAATGGTCTTGGGATGTTTTTCATGGTTTGGGCTAGGCCCAGTATTGTAGTGGTGTCTGGAGAAGGGGCTATAATCTAACAGGTAAACCTCTAACTCTGGAGCAACAAAGTTACAAGTTATTTTTCCTCTTTTTCTATCCATGATGCAGGATTCTAAATTAAGAAAAATAATATTAGCTTCCTAGATTGCTTACCAAGCTCTCATGTATACTCATTCATGCTCAAATCACATTCACTTTAATCAACTCACAGACTTGAATTAAGTCCTGGTTATCTTCCGTAATCACTGACTGGACAAGTAGGTTGTTATGCTAACTTTGAATATCTAGTCTAGCTGCTAGGTCTGCTATGGAAGCTTGTTTCCGCCACAGAATAAAACATTTTAAAACATAATTGCGACTTTTTACATCTCGCAATTCTGACTTTATTTCTCGCTATTGCGACTTTATTTCATGCAATTCTGACTTTATATCATGCAATTCTGACTTTATAACACATAATTGCAAGTTTATATCTCGCAATTCTGACATATTTTTATCAGAATTGTGATATATAAATTCACAATTGTGAGATATAAAGTCCAATTCTAAGGGAGAAAAGCCAGATTTTTTTTTTTTTTTTTTACCTCAGATTTATATCTCAAAATTCTGACTTTATAACACGCAATTGTGACTTAGGCCTATATCATGCAATTCTGACTTTATATCTCCCAAATGCGTATTACAGTATAAAGTCCGAATTGCAAGATATAAACATGCAATTCTGAGAAAAAAAGTCCGAATTTCAAGTATATTTGTAGTTTATACGAGTTTATATCTCATCATTCTGACTTTATAACACGCAATTGCGACTTTATATCATGCAATATTGACGTACACAGCAAAAACTCCAGTGTTAAATGAACACTCCTGGGAGTGTATATAAGTCCACGCTCAAGAGTGTAAAGTGTTAAATTATGAGTGTTAAATTAACACTTAAGTGTGTTAAAGTTAATGAGATAATTAAGTGATTAATTGAGTGATGACTGAGCATTATTGAAGACACCTGATGTTAACAAGCAGAATCACTGAAGAAGAAAATCACAAATTGTAAGTTACCATTATGGTGATCAGTGTTTGCTTTAGTTGGGCTCTTGACCCTTGTATGTTTACTTTAAATTTTGCTCATCTGCTGTTATTGATTTACAGTCAGGTGATCAAAGAAAAGTGTGATCTGATGGTGTTGGTTATGTTTTGGCATAATCATGTTGTGATCAGAAAAACGAAACTTATTGAGACTTATTATTTGGTTTAACTTGTTAATTACAGTAGCTCTGTGATTCTACAGCATATAATTTTCAGTATTTTTCATATAATCCAAAATATTTAATAAACATTGCTCGGATCAAAAGACTTTCAAATGAACTTATTTAGAAACACAGACATCAATAATCAGCCTGTGAATCTCAACAATGGTGACAATAATAAAGCATGTTGCAGTGGCTGCCACCAATCACAACTCATTAATGGCTCCCATTATGCATTGCGGTATGCATAAATTATGATCTGAATTGTCTATGTAATTTACTTTTCTTAATTGAATATTCTGCTCGTCACCATTGTTGAGATGCATAGACTGAATCTTGATGTCTGTGAGTGCCTAAAAGAAAGATTTTTTTTTTTTTTTCAAAACAACTTTTAAGAAAGCCTTTGTATTATATCTAAAATTCTGGATATTTATGCAGAATCACAGTTATTCTGTGATCAACAACATAAATATACGTCAGAATTAGGGTGTTAATGAGATCAGTGATCAAGTTCAAATGATGATTATCATAATATAAAAAACGCCATCAGATCACTTTTTTTCTTTGTTCATCTGTTAGTTATAACTCAGTTACAGCACCCAAACAAAATCTAAAGTAAACATATAAGGGTCAAGAGCCCAACTAAAGCAAACACCCATCACCATAATGGTAACTTACAATTTGAGATTTTCTCCTTCAGTGATTCTGCTTGTTAACATTAGGTGTCTTCAATAATGCTCAATCATCACTAAATTAATCACTTAATTATCTCATTAACTTTAACACTATTGAGTGTTAATTTAACACTCATATTTTAACACTTTACACTCTTGAGTGTGGACTTATATACACTCCCAGGAGTGTTAATTTAACACTGGAGTTTTTGCTGTGTAATAACACACAATTCAGACTTAATATCACGCAATTCTCACTTTATAACTTGCAATTGCGACTTTATATCACGTAATTCTGAGATAAAAAGTCAGAATTTTGAGATGTAAACTTGCAATTGTGAGAAAAAAAGTTAGAATTGTGAGATTAAAAAGTCGCAATTAATTTTTTTATTTTTCACTCTGTGGCGGAAACAATCTTCCATAGTCTGCTGTTAGCTGGCAGATCATTTGACTTCATACACATACAGCTAAGTTAGCAAGAAACGTTGACAAATGTACTCTTCTAATCATTACACTGGGTATCTAGTTAATGCAACTTTTGCTATACTCGAACTCCTAATATTTTATTATAAGCAATTATGGAAATATAAACATAATCGAAGCACTTACAGGATTTTCATTCAGGATTTCACTCTTTGTGAGGTTTCATTTTGCCGCGTTCAGCTACAGTGCGTGTCTGCGGGAGCACCACAACAACAATCTATGACGCTGTATAGGAACTCACTCGGCTAATAGCTGCCCTGATTGCTGCCTCGCGCTATGAAATAAATTAATTACTGTTATGAATATAAAACGTCACTAAAGACCTATAATTTTTCACAATCATTTTTAATGTTAAAATATATTTGTCGGGGACCCCCCAAAATCCAAAAATAAATTCTTATGGGGGGTCCCTAATGACTTAAGGAGGGTCCGGGACCCCCCCCAGACCCCCCTCATTTCGAACCCTGGGCTTACGGGTAACCAATGATTTTAAACTTCAGACAAGCGAGAAAGAAAACGCTTTTCAATTATGCCATGCCAGACTCTGTCTACGAAGCAAAGCGAAATAGCAGAGTTTGGTATTACCAGGCTAGAAATCTTGATGAATCCACAATCTTGCTGAAATTACTGCTTAATAAAATAGTTATTTTATTAAGTTTTGCAGTTTATTATATCGTTGGCTTCATGCTGATTTCTGTCATTGCAGGTATAAATATAACGCTGCTGGAAGGATGCAATGTAAGTTGAGTTTCTGAAATTGAAGTTGTAGAGACTCACAGCTCCTATCAATAATAGTCCAAACTGAAGCAGTGCAATAACATGTGCATTTTAGATATGTGTGTAATCTGAAATATGAATGTACTTTTCTAATAATTGCTGATGGTTTATGGGGGCATTTGGTCCATATAAGCTGTGAATACTCTGCTTACAAAAGCCAATTGAAAGAATGAGTTTGTGGACTCACTAATTAATTAACACTATAAATTACTACAAATTCCCTTGTTATTTGAGGAGTAACATAAATGATTACGTAATAAAATGTTGGAAATATGTAACTGTCCATCATTCATTTATTTGCCAAACCACTGTAATTTACGGAGGGTTTTGGGTAAGCGGGTCCACAATAGCTTTGAAGCCTATACTCTCTGTCATCATCATTGTTCTGCATTCTCATTGGTTTGCTGGCAATATGGGGAGAATATTTAAAGCACAGAGAAAGCTGTCCACTAAGCTGTCCATTTCAACCACGCATTCTCATTACTTCTTTTACAAACATAAACTTTTATTACGGTACTTCTGTGACAAAAGTTTGTTAGTTTGGATACAAACACTGTCCACGGTAGCGAGCAAAATACAGAAAAGCACCTTTGGAAAAGTATTTTCATTTACACCAGTAGGTGGCGACAAATGTTTAAAAAATGTCTGTGTCTCATTTCAGAGGCACTTAGCATACCCGGTTAAAGTCATCGCTCACACATCGTCAAATTCTGTCTTCTCAATTTTGATTTCAGATTCTGACTGAATGCCTACAAAATCTTCTTGAGCAGATCGAGAACATTGAAGCTCAAGAGCTTCCTTTGACTGTAAGTCTTCAAGAGATTTTTTTTTTTATATATAAAACAATCAAATCAAATGTAATTGTCAGTTACATGATTGTCATCACAGGTCTGATTAATTGGCTTTCTTAATATTTACATGTACAGTAATCGTATTTTTCTGATCAATAAATTAGACTGTGACCGATATTTTGAATATGGTCTTCAACGCTTCAGGAAAGTTTTTAGAGTCTTCATCATCACTCAGCCCAGCTGAACTAGCCTACTATGGAAACCGTGTGTTAAATGCCAGTGAGAAACTCATCTCTACATTGGTGAAGCCGACAGACACAAATGACAGTGTCAGTTTTACTCTTGCTGCTGTTGGTGAGTGGAGAAACTGTTATTATTGATGATGAAACTGAGATTATATATGATATCAGGGAGTTTATATAGTCTAGAGCAGGGGTTCTCAACTCTGGACCACGACATCCACTTTCCTGGAGCTTAGCTCCAACCCTAATCAAACACGCCTGAACAAGCTAATCAATGTCTTCATGATTACTACAATGTTACAGGCACACAGCAAAATCCCCAGTGTTAAATCAACACTGCTCAGAGTACATATTGTCCCAATCTAAAGAGTGTTAAAAGTGTTAAAGTTAATGAGATAATTAAGTGATTAATTAAGAGATGATTGAGCATTAGTGATGAACACCCGCTTCAGCCACAGCCTTAGGGTCTGTTTACACGACACCGTTTTCAACTAAAAACGTAGAACTTTTGGCTGTTCGTTTCCACGATAACAAAGAGTCAGTTTGGGTGCCTGAAAATGTAAAGTTTTGAAAACTCAAAGGAAACACTTCTGATTTTTAAGCATATCGTTGTCGTGTAAACGTACCCTAAGATGAATCAACTGAAGATAAAAGAAGACGTTCTGACAAGATCTCAGCAGAGGAGGATTAAACAACTCAAACAGCATTACCAGATTGACTTAATTTAACTAATATGGATTTTGCTGTGTACAAAGTAAACTGATTAGGTCAAACTTGTAATTTGATGAAATAGTTATTTTATTTTAGTCTTTTTATTGTTTTGTTTTTTTTGCACATTTGTGCAGATTGAATCAACTTTAATAAAAACAAAACTTAACTTCTTATTTTCTAAATCAGAGGTTGAAGTCTTCATGGTTGGACCACATGTCACCTTAGATAAAATCCCTCGACTTAACACAACAAATTCTTCTGTGGACATCGATCTCATTGGGATCGCCAAGAACAACAATGAAACAAGTATGAGAGATGTGTTTTAATACAACATTTTTAATAAAACATTTTTAGAAGATATATCACTAAACCACATTTAAATAAAGGTTTTTATTGTGTTGAATGCAAGTTTCTTCTGTTTCTGTCACACAGGATCAGCTGCTGTGGGTTTCATGAGTTATAACACAATGGAGAATCTACTGAAGCCCGACTTCTTCAACACATCAAATCACACGATTAAAACCATGATGTCCACTGTGATCTCAGCTACTCTTCCCAAAACCACCAACACTAAACTCACCAAACCAGTCAACTTCACCCTCAAACACATCAGAGTGAGAGACTGAAATGTGCTTTTGTCCAACCTGAGAACTGATGAACATCTGAAAACATCTAATATTCAGTGTTGTTATATTTTCTGCATGTTCTTTCTTCTTTCTGCAGGAGTTTGACCCCAACGGTTCCCTGTCCTGTGTGTACTGGAATATCAGCGAGTGGATTGTAGATGGTTGTTCTGTTTTAGAGACCAACAGCAGCTACACTGTGTGTTCCTGTGTTCATCTGTCCACATTCGCTCTCATCATGCAAACCAGCCGTCCACCAGAGGTACGAGAACATTTATAGTGAGCATTGAGGAACAGCACATATTTGGCACTCATGTACTCTGACATGTTTTCTCAGAGCGACTCAAAGCTGGACCTGTTGAATTTGGTGTGTGTGATCGTGGGGCTGGTGTTCTTCAGTTTGGCCCTGTTGACCTTTGCCCTTTGTCAGTGGAGTCCTGGAGTGAATAATGTGGCTCGAATCAACCTCTGTGTGAGTCTGCTGTTGGCTCACCTTCTGTTCCTGCTCACACAACAGTTCCTGAGACTCATACGCCCTCATCAGGTGAGAATGATGAAGGAGCCCTACAGCTCAGCACAGTCTCACTGAGAATCATCATAACCGTCTCTCATGATCTCCAGGTGTTGTGTACCGTGATATCAGGTGTGCTGCATTTCCTCTTTCTCTCCGGCTTTGTGTGGATGTTCATTGAAGCTGTGCTGCTCTTCATCCGTGTGAAGAACCTATCACAGATCAGCTCCAAAAAGAGGGAGGTGCTTAGCAGTGGATTCCTGTGTGTGATTGGATATACGGTTGCTCTGGTTGTGGTGGCTGTGTCTGCTGGGGTGGAGCCCAAAGGCTACGGAAGTGAACAGTGAGTTTAGTTTGAGCATCTCAGAGATCAACACCTTCATCCTTCATCCTTCATGTTTGTTCATTGATTTTTTTTTCTTCCTCCAAACAGTTGTTGGATTAAAATGGATAAAGGTTTTATCTGGAGTTTTCTGGGACCTGTTTGCGCCATACTAGCAGTAAGCACATTTCTCATCATGACTTTGTATTAAAAGGAAAACAGTGATTAAAGATTAATTACTGTTGTTTCTCTTACTGTGCAGTTAAACATGATTCTCGTCATCTGCATCATCATCAATCTGATCCTGACCTTGAAAAATCTGAACGCTGAAGTTTCACAGATGAAACGAACCAAGTAACAAACAATATGATTTGAAAACTTAATGAAATGTGTATATATATTGTTTTATGATGCATATTTATAGACACCTTTAACCTTATTTTGATTATTCTCAGGTTAGGTAAAGTCAAATGTGTCCTAAATCATAAGCATCTGAATTTTCATACTCACAATCCATATGGTCAGAAGACTTCTTCGTGGTCTGGTCAGCTCACTTTTTTAGAAATCAAAGACTTTTGGCAGGCGAGAGTAGCAAAAGAGTTTCTTAGTTTCAACTAAATATAGTTTTATTATCTTCAGGTTAATTAGTTTACATATAAAGTACTAATATAAAAAACAAGAAACACCGGAGAGGCCATTAAGAATCAGCGTCTGCCTTCATCTTCTCCTTTCAGCCTTTTATAGACCATCTGATTTCTTGAGGTCATCTTTGGAAATCCCCTCATAAATCATCAGTCTCTTACAGACAATTTATCCAATCCTAAGTCTTGAGGTGTCTTGAGTTCTGGGAATTCCTTTCGGACCTGTCTTTATAAAGGCTTTCGCCTCTTAGTCTTCCTTCTTCAGACTTTTCTTCTTTGTTGCATTCTGCGCTTCGACCGCAACACATCTGACGGTAATGGCTGCATTTATCTTCTTTCTTTAGCAAATCTCTTTCTAATACATGTTTTGTTCCTCTCTATGCTTTTTAATTAATGCTTGAAATATTAAGTGTGGTATGTTTTTCTTTATAAACCACTTTATCAAAAAAACATTTTACAACAACAATTGCAGAGTTTTTCTCCTTAAACCACTTTCTTAATAAACAAGTTTCAAGTGTGGTTGATTACAATACAGAAGTGTTCTACAGACAAAAAGGCATACTTATAACAGGACAATTGCAGATTTTCCACAACAATATAATCAATAAATATATATATTAACTCTACATCTTTCTCTGCAGGATTATGGTATTTAAAACACTGGCTCAGTTTGTGGTTCTTGGTTGCCCCTGGATTCTGGGTTTCTTCACTAATGGCAGTAAGGAGCTGGAGATCATCTTCCTGATCTTGAACTCCCAGCAGGGAACCTTCATCTTCCTGGTCTATTGTGTCCTCAATAATGAGGTCAGACATCAGTAGTCTACCAGAAAATCATCTCTCACCTACTTTATATTAAAGGGTGAGTTCACCCAAAAATGAAAATTAGCCCATGATTTACTCACCCTTAAGTCAATCCTAGGTATATATGACATTCTTCTTTCAGACGAATACAATCAGAGATATATTTAAAAATGTCCTGGCTCTTCCAAGCTTTATAATGGCAGTGAATGGCCGTTTCTGTTTTGAAGTCCATCAAAGTGCATCCATCCATGATTAAAGTGCTCTACACTGCTCTGGGGGGTTAATAAAGGCCTTCTGAAGTGAAGCGATGTGTTTGTGTGAGAAAAATATATCGACTAAAACAACTAGCTTCCGGCATACGGCCGTATGCAAGTGGACTTGACGCATGTATGACGTAGATGTAGGAGTGGCGTTATCTTTGACGTCTCTCGCGGTTCAAACAAACAAGGCTAGGCAACAAACTCAAGCTCCTCCCACATTTCTCTCAAAAAAATTTCTTTTTAGACTTCTAATTTGTGACTAGTGTTTTGTTTTCCTCTATCCTCTGCGCTTCCGCGTTCGTCATTACGTTGTGCGTCAAGGTCAGGGGTCACTCGTAAATCGATGCCTACGGCCTTCTGTCGGAAGCTAGTTATTTTAGTCAATAAAGTTTTAAATATGGATATTTTTCTTACACGAATGCATCGCTTCACTTCAGAAGGCCTTTATTAACCCCCCAGAGCAGTGTGGAGCACTTTAATCATAAATAGATGCACTTTGATGGACTTCAAAACAGAAACGGTCATTCACTGCCATTATAAATCTTGGAAGATCTCTGATTGTATTCGTCTGAAAGAAGAATGTCATATACACCTAGGATGACTTGAGGGTGAGTAAATCATGGGATAATTTTCATTTAGGGGTGAACTAACCCTTTAATTTAATTTTTCCATTTCTCATTCTCATTAAATTCTTGAAAAATAACCTGGACATGTTTTGTTTTTTTTGTTTGTTTTTTTACCAGAGTTTAAAAATATCTCTCTTCTCATTCTTGTCCAGGTCAGGCAGCAGTACAGGAAGTTCTTCAGATGTCTTTGCTGTGGACTCAAATCAAACACTATCAAGAAACACTGAAGACTAAAGCATCCATATTCAGTAAAGGATGTGCCATTATTATAAAAGTGATTCTGTCATGATTTAGATATTATATGACCGTCTCAGCTACACATTTCACTAGTTAACATGCTATATATATTTACAGCGGTCAAAACACTTATGTGAATCTGTACATTTCTTTAAGTGCAACATTTCTTTGGTAAAGGAACTACCAGGATTTTTAGAGGCTTGTATACTGGGTTACACTTTTAATATGCTAAAAAAATAAGATAAAGCAATTGTTTTTTCAGTTTAAAGTGTTTTATTAAAGCAGTGTGATATCTGTAACATTTCAAATCTTATTTTCTTTTAAACAATCTATTCAAAACTCAAAATAGCCCATAACTCATAATCCAAAAAGATCCCACAGAAGTATCCCACAGAATTTGTGAATAAACAAATTCAGTTTCACAAATAAAAACAATAACATAAATTACCTGTAATAAAACAGAAAAAAGTTCCATATGATTTTGCATAAGAAATGAACCACAATATCAATAGTTTGAATCATTTATTTGAAATAAATCTAGTATTTGTTACAAATTTGTCCTCTAGCTGACTTTGAGCTTTTGAGTTTCTCACCATATAACTTCTGCATCAAGTGTTGTTTCACATACTTGAAGAGGGAGGATCCAAGCATCACTTTGAGCCACCACTATATTGGAAATGACTTTTAGTGGCATCACTAAATGGTCACAATAGACCATATTAGCAGAAAAAGTACAGGCTGCTTTCACAGAAAGACTTCCCTGAGGTGTCCAAAGGATCAGGCTGCTGATAAGAAACTATATTATTGTAGCAACATCGCAACATGCTCTACTGTCCATCTCTGGAATAAGTAAACTTAGATGTGTTAGATCTGTGTAGTTGGCAACAAAATGCTGGCCAAGAGTTCGCAGCTGGAGACTTTCTGCTGGACTTGACCCAAAGGAAAAAATGTACATGACAAACACATAAACCAGGCTAGTCCAGCAATGTTTTGGTTCAGATAGTCTCTCATTGGCAGAACATTACAGAATAACATTCAACAATTTCAGCAGCCCCTCATATTCATCCTTTAAATACTATGAAACCAAAAATTCCCAATGGCAATGTCTCCAGCATTGCAGTATACACGGCTCAAGAAGCCGGCAAAACATTTGCGATAGTGTCCTTGGCACTCTGGCTTAATCTTTCGGGAAACTTGACCTCATACTCGACAATCAAGTCCCCACGACGATCTGGGGTTTTCGGAAGAGGAAGACCCTCCCCAGTGACACGCCGTTTCATCCCGGGACGGACAATGTCTTGAGTTGTTAAAGGAACCGTGCGATTATCCAGTGTTGGAACGTTAACTGTGCAACCACAAAGTGCCTGAGAAAGTAGAGAAGAACGGGATTAGAAAAATACAGACAGGGAAGAAAAGAGTTTGTAAGCAAACTCTTAAAATAGGAGCTCATCTTACCTCTTTGAGTGTAATTTTTGCAGAATAAATGATGTCTGATCCGTCTCTTCTGTACACTGGATGTGGCTTATCCTTCACAACAAACACCACATCTGCAGGGATATTTGATGGCGTCTCATCCCCTTCCTTAGGGAAAGTAATCTTGGTTCCTTCTTTCCAGCCTTTCTTCACTTCCACTGTAAGGATCTTGTCCTCAGAGCGCGTTGTTCTTCCGTCAGGATTCAGGCGTTTGCGGGAGATCTTCATCTTCTTGGTGCAGCCAGTGAACACTTCTTCTAGACTGACCCTCAGGTCGTGGGTCACTGGAGGATCCTGTTTTTTGGTCTGTGCCCCGCCGGGACCTCGCGTGTTATAGGAGCGTGGGAAACCACCCATGCCACCCATGCCAAAACTAGCAAATGGGTCATCAGTTTCCATTCCCTCGTCCATGCCACCGTTACGGCCAAACATGTGTTCGAAAGGGCTTCGCCCTCCGAAAAACTCTGCAAACATTGCATGAGGATCACCTTGAAATGTGTAGGTGAAATTACCTCCACCTCCTCCGCCACCAGGGGCGCCGCCCTTCAGTCCTGCACATGGTAAACAAAGAGGGCACATATTACAGAACTGTGTGGTGTTGTATAAAACTAAGACAACTCTTAAAAACTCCACCAACAACATTGAATTAAGATGTATTAAGAACTTTTACTGGAATATTTATTATTTTATATGAAACTGTTCATTACCAACTACTACACATTCTTCCTAACTCAAATTCACAGAATCTGAACTTTTATGCAAAATCTCATCACAATCAGTTATTGTAGTTTAAATTATGCCCGTAACCACTGTAGACATTGAAGGAGACAAGTCCCCCGCAATAATTAGAAATGGCCAAATTGTCCCCCAAATTGTAATTAGAAATGGCCAAATCTGCTGCACTCAATTACTGTTTGTTAAAATGCGGTCTATTGGCGCTCGTCAATGTCAAAGTGTAGATAATTATTTTAACCAAAGTCCCTTTCTAGTTTTTGCAGTAAAAGAGTGTGTGGTGAGGTCTAAATTTTTGACAACTTTTTTTATGATAGAAATGTTGATATTAGCAGACTAATATCAGTGCAAACTACTCAACTTTTTTCATGATATTTCCCCATTTTGGAGTGAAAATATGCTATCATTACATGATTCATGTAATTCATAACAGAATGTGATGAGACAAGAAACGGTTTGCGTTTTTGGCATATTATATATATATATATATATATATATATATATATATATATATATAATATAACATGCCCAACACCTACATATGGTAAAACACATATTTTGACTGATTAGATACTGAAATGCAATACAGTGAACGAGTGTCCAGTTTCGTTTACCTGTGCCACACCCACACCATACCACACCCACTCCCCTCCCTTCCCTTCTCTTCTTCTCACAACCATCCATGCCAATTTAAGTTGCATTTTTCAAAAGGATTGTGAGCTAGACTTAAGCTGAAAGAGGGGGGTTTCATGACCCTTTAAATAATATCAATAACACTCTCCTCCCACTAAAAAATGCTAAAAAAAATGTTCTAGACATTGTAATGGCCTTGGTTTTAAATGATAGCATATTTAATATTTTACCTTTTTATTCCTCAAAAATAGACTAGACTTGTATAGAAATGTCTAGAAGGGGACAGCCCTAGCCCTAGGCCAGACTGGCGAGAGAAGGTTTGCTGAACACGCACAGACACGCACAGAACTGCTGACGTTCTATCACGTGACCGTCAGAATATTCCAGCAAGCGTTCTAGAACGCACACACCGTCCAAACAGCCAATCAGCATGCAGCATCACAAATCGGATCAATTCAATGTAATTGTACAAAGCCGAACTTTTCAGTAGTTTTACCAGATTTATGTCTCTCGACCTAAAACCCTACAGTTATGTAGGCTACGTACTGTGTTGACAATATCCTGACTGTTGTCAAACTAACGTTAATCCAGCCAGTGATCTAATCACATATCTAAACATTTGAACGATAGGCATAGTATAGTGCCTCTTATTTCCCTCTCATCTCTACCTGTGTAATTAAGCAGTGCAACAAGAGCCGCACGAAAGGTTTACTCACCTTCTTCGCCAAATCTGTCGTAAATGTCTTTCTTCTTCGGGTCGCTCAGCACGTCGTATGCCTCCGCGATCTCCTTGAACTTTTCCTCGGCGCTGGGCGACTTGTTTTTGTCCGGATGGTATTTGAGCGCTTGTTTGCGATACGCTTTCTTGATCTCGTCATCGGACGCACCTTTCTGAATCCCCAAAACACTGTAATAATCTTTCCCCATCTTCACCATTGAGCGTTTATTTTAGGCAGCCTCGATATTCTCCAAAAATCAAACAGCGGTTTTAGAGTCGCGTTCGGTTCGCATCAACTTAATAGAAATATCCTTGCAAATAGGTCTTGGAATAACTTTATCGGACAGCTGTTGTCCCGTCGACCAGCGGTTTGTATGCCCCCGTCTCGCTGCGGATCGTCCCTATTTGAAACCGTGAGGAAAGTTCGAGAAATGTCTCAAACTCTCTGGTTGTTTCTAGTTTCCACACCCAAACCACGTGAACATGCCGCTCCACCCATAGATCTGCAGGACACAGATGAAACCGAAACTAAAAAATATACATAATATTACTAAAGAATAAAACCCGATGCCTTTCGCAACAAGGAAACAATGGCAATGAAATACACACATGTAAACATACGGACGGATACCGGACGCTTTTCGTCTTAGTGGATCACACATTTGCATAATCCATTCACAGACAGACTAAAAATGTAATACCTTTGACTATCACATTGTTAGATTTTGTGTCTTTTTGACAACAAACATATCGCATTTTTGTGTAATAATGTTGATTGTATCCAAGTTTTAACACAAATTTAACACAGGCCCATTATACCTGAATGTTGTGCTGTGGCTCGATAAGGAACCTGATAATAATACTCTTAACTATCATAATTTTAAAACAATTATACTTTTTCACCTTTAACATTTTTTCACATTTAAAATATAGGCCTATATATTTAAGAGGCCGGCCATGCTAATTTATAAAAATATCATTAGATCTCATGCATAGCGTTTCTCCATGTTTTGTGGCATTTAAATGTTTGTTTCGATTCTTAAAACAAATAAAAAGGAGGAGTGCCTTAAAACTCTCTAAATTAATGACAATGAATTTACCACCACAATCTAATTTATTGTTATAATTTGTTTTATGCAGCTTGGTCTTATTGTTAATGTGTTTAACAATGATAATATGTTAATGCCTGTTTGTTATTTGAAATGATTTAATAAAGTAAGACATTTGATTGAAAGATATTTGGTTGATTCTTCAGTTAGTGCGTATACGCATATATAAAAATATATAACAAAAATATATATATATATATTATATAACACAAATATATTTGGTTTTACATTTAGGTTTTTTGCATCGTCCTAATCATATAAGGATATGAAAACATATTTTATTTTATTTAAATATTGAATTTATTTATTATAAAAGTTTTTTCTCTATTCTTCTTACATGTTCCTGAAATAAGATTTCAGTTATTTAAAAAATAATAAGTTGAGTTTTATATATATATATATATATATATATATATATATATATATATATATATATATATATATATATATATATATATATTGTGTGTGTTTCTTTTTAATTCCTCTGTATAAAAGGCTACATTTATAAAAAAATAAATAACAAAGTAGGCCTTCCTGTAATATCCTCCTGGGACCCAAGAATAGACTTTTGTCCACTGTAGTGGACATTATATTTTAGTGAATTTCTCTGACATCATACATGTCACATGACACAACCTGGGTGTCCTGTAAAGAGCACATTCAGGACTTTTCAGAGACACCAAATGTTTGGAGGTTTCACCATGAAAACAACTTCTCCTTGGTCTTTAAAAATGTCTGACATTAATTTAGTGATCAAATGTAGCATTCTTATGGAAATATGATAATATATTGTAATTATAATTTAAATTGGACTACTTTTCAAATTGTATTTCATAAAACAACATCTCAGGAAAATGTTAAGGGGTTTCAAATAAAAAAAATATTTTCTGTTACAGAACAGGGCGTTGATTTCAAACGTGTCCACTGTAGAGGACACCAGGACTTAAATCATGTTTATCAGGCATTTTGGGAGACACAACAAGTGAATATGGAAATAAATTATACATCAGTATTCCTATGAAATATTAGATATTATTATTAAAATGTTGCCAATTATTACTCCAATTATTACACTTCTTTTTTCATTAAATGTTGCTCCAAGAACACATTAAGGTGCAAATTAGATACAGTTTATATATACATTGCATTGAATGGGAATATTAATTTATGGACATTTTACCCACATATTGCATAAAGTAAAATGGTGTATCAATTCATTCCATTATTTCCTTCATAACATAGTTGAGAATAATCTTTATACAAATTTTGGTTGAAAAAATCCTGAAACCCCCAAATTTATTGGTGATTGAAAAAAAAATCCCATTGTTTTTGCCTATACATATAATTTCATGTCATTTTATTTTTTAAACAACTTAGTCCTGGCGTCCACTACAGAGGACATAGCATAACGTATGAATAAAATATTATTTTTCAAAAATGTTTTTTTACCATTTGTTTATTGTGCTCTAAACAGTGTAATGACATGAAAAAAAACTAAATTCAAAAAACTTTTTTTTTCTGGGTCCCAGGAGGATATGCATGCACTCTAACATATTTTCAATCAGCTTGGTATGTATAAATAAAATCTGTAATTGTTGTATAACAAAGAAACTCAATAAGTTGAGTTATAAAAAAAATACATATTTAGCCTATCAGAATATGTCTATTTTCTCTTTTCAATTACACTCAAACATATTTTCAATCAGCTTGGTATTTATGTATAAAAACTGCAGTTGTTTTATAACAATCGTTTTTAAATGACTGCTGTCATTACATGTAATAGCCTCACATCACCACTAGGCGGCGCTTAATGCTTGTCCAACGCTTCTTGTGTCTAATCGGATTCTCATTGGTTAGGTCAAAAGGCGGCTCTGATGCGACTCACCAATGACAGTATCAAGCGCAGCTCTTCGTATTTGTTGGAAATCGCTCACCACTCTGTTCCCATTGGATGTGCGGCATCTTCCGTTCCTCCTGATTGGACTTCGTGCTTGTCTCTCACCTTGCTGGGATAAGCAATTCAAACTGCAACAATGAAGCATTACGAGGTAAGATATCGCTACTGATTTTCAGTTCTCATTGTTCAGGCGTTCAGGTCTCAGATGATCATATATTGAGATGAGGAGATGAGCGTGTCGTGTGAAAATGAATGAACTATAAACACATCACTGAGGTTGCAGATTAGAGAGCACGCTAGTGTGTGAAGCACCTCGGCCTAATAGGACAAAACTGATCAGTGTGTGGGATTATGAATCGGACAATAACACACACACACACACACACACACAGATTATGCATACTGGTCCTGAAGCAGGGATGGGAAGGTAGTTTGCCGTGAATGGTCCCCTCGACCCAGAGAGTTAGGGTTACACCGCATCTCAGCGGAATCTGAAACAACCCCTGTCCCATATATTACGACACAATATGTGCAATGGGAATATCGATTGCAACATATGAGGTGGTTATTGACCAAAAACACATGCGCTGTAACAGGACGGACTTGTTCATCATGTGGGACTTAAGTCACAGCTCTTATCTAAATAAACCCGGAAGAAGTTGTATGTTTCGGTGTGGTTTTACTATTTGTGCACATCAATCCTGACCGATGAAGATATAGGGCTTACGTAAAAATCGTTAAGGATATTTTAAATGCTGATGTAACACTTTGGTGTACATTGAACATGTAGTAGGACACGTTCGGTCAAAGTCTTGTTGATAAAACTGACATTTAAGCGATGTTGTTGTATGTCCACAGGAGGGCGCCAGAAGGCTTGAAGATCTCTCAGGGACATAAACATAATATATCAAAATAAGTTGCTAATAAATCAAAGAGGGGACGAAAAAAACTAACACAACACAACGCATAATATTAATTAGAGATAAAAAATTGGTTAATGTCGATGTTGAAGCGCGCGAAAGCCACTCACGTGCTCTTCTTTAACGGTCGCTCCTGCGGTCTCCTCCTGTGTGTAACGTTAGTGCTGCCGTATTTCTCCTCAAACTAGTACATTTTAATATAATGTTGGTTTATTCCTCGCAGTTCGCTTTCAGTTGGGGTTTCTCTCAGTGGCAGTGGGGTTTTCCTTCAGTGTCATCTGCTCATGCCCTTCCAAGTTATTAATAATCTCTCTCTCCCCTCCCTAAAATAGTGCGGCTCAGAACAGTAAACAACGGAAATCAACGTGTTTTTGTTTTACCGCGAAAAATAAAATGTTTTTTTATTTATTTATATTAAATAGTGACATTTATGTATTCTGGTTTTACATATGACGAATAAATATATTAAAACTGTATATAAAAAAATCGAATCATAATTTAAAATAGTCAGAATCGGAGATTTGTTTAATTGTCAAAATAAAATAATGTAACATAGCAAGCTAATTTCTTATATCTAAATATTTTTTCCTGTTGATTTTTGGGTTGAAATATAACCAAGGACCGATTGCAGAAGTCAAGTCAGTCATTAATTATTATTTTTTTCTTTAAGTCTGTTCATAACTTTTTAAAGTCAGTTACATAAAAACGTACATTGGCCTAATTTGATGGCCAAAAGTGAGACTGACTGCCACCTAAACCTATTATTATATATATATATATATGTATATATATATGTGTATATATATATGTATATATATATATATATATATATATATATATATATATATATATATATATATATTTACATTATCATTGTACTGGCAGAGACATACCCCAATGCAATGGTGCAAAACTAAAATCATAATTCTGTAAATAATCTGTTTGTGTAAACCTTGGTTCGGGTCTCTAGATGAGGGCATGGCTGGGCTCTGTTACATTCGTGTGTGTGTTCATGTGTGCATCCACAAGGCGAGTTATAATTAGCACATATTGGGATGACTGGGGAAGGGGTCACGTTTCCTCTGGAGGTTCAGAAGAAAAAGAGGGAGAAATGAGAATAAGGTGCATGTGAGTGAGTGAAAGAGATAGAAGTTTTGTTTACTTGTTTGTGCATGTGTTTTTAGGAGGGTTGGGGGCCAAACGTGTAGATGAACAAGAGGGTGACGACAACATTTTGGTTGAGGAGATTCCCCCCTGTTCTATGTAAAGCGCTTTGAGTACCCAGAAAAAAAAAACAGAGAGAAAGGGGAGAGGGAGGGAGAGAGAGAGAGAGAGAGAGAGAGAGAGAGGGGTGGGGGCTCAGACAGACAGATTTATTTCCACAGCTGACATTAAACCTCACGCTTTCCAGAAAGTCCTGCACTCGTTTTGGAGGTTAGAGAGGGACTAAGAGAGGAAAGAAGTTAGCTCAGAGAGCGTGGATAAAGAAAGCAGACAGTATGGATACCCTGGCTTTAGAGGCCACGCTGCCCAAAAAGGCTCAGAACGGGGCCATGGGAGCGCTACCCGGCCTCCCCGTCCCAGCCAAACGCAAACCCGCTAAAAAGACTAAGAAAGCTGTGGTCTTTTTCGAGGTGGAGATTCTGGACGCCAAGACGAAGGACAAGCTCTGCTTCCTGGACAAGGTAGGAAAGACTTTTACCTCCTTTCTGATATTTGACATGCATTACCCCGTCTAAAACCATTGCATAATTATGCACATGCACGTTGTACAACCTCTTATTAATTAAAAGACAACATGGGATGATTGTGCTTTGAAAGGTTTAGTTGTCATGCAGCAGCAGAAGTGTTATTTTACATTATCATTAAAACGCCATTATGATTTTTTATTTTTATATTTGTTTTCATTTTAAAGTTTTAGTAATTTAGTCGTTTTTTGGCCATTTTTATTAGTTTTTTATTTTATTTTAGTTTTTAATATGTGTGTATAGTTTTTATGAACTTCTATTACAGTAGTACCTCGACTCCAAAAATGAGAAAATGTTGCATTTGGCACCTAATTAATTGTTATTATTTTTTTAATGTTTAAAAAATGTTTAATGTTTATTTTAACAAACAAAAATGTTTTTTTATTATGGTGTTAGGTTTAGTTAACGATAATATGCCGCAGCAGTGTTATATTACTTTATCATTAATACACTATTATTATTTTTATTCATATTTTTATATTTTATATTTTTATTGTGTTCATTTGAAAGTTTTGGTCATTTAGTTGTTGTTTTTTGGACAGTCTCATTACTTTTTTTAATTTTATTTTAATTTTTTACTTTTTTTTAATGTGTGTATAAAGTTTTTATGAACTTCTATTACGGTAGTACCACGACTACACAAAATTAGGACCTAACTTAAAAAAAAAAGTTTATTTTTTTAATATTATATTTAAGTTAACGTTTATTTTAAGAAACAAAAATGAGTTTTTTTTATGGTGTTAGTTTTAGTTAACGATATAACCAATAAAATATAAAAAATAAATCAATAATAATAAATAATATAAAACACATAGAATATATCCCTGCACGGCAGAGCAATTTATGATCTGCTAAAATTGAATTAAAAATGTTTGATTAACTCAATAGAAATGGAAATCAATCTATTATGTACTTTGCCTCACAATTTCAACCTACAAATCTTCCAAATCAGTGTCGTATTTCAACTACCCATGTCTATCTGTAAGCGTGAGCCTCAGTCAATTCACTTTCCTCTCTCTCCTGATTATTCTCAAATGAATGAAGCCCTTTTCCCATGTGAAATGTGACGTGCTCACCCCTAGAGTGGGTCGCTAGATCCCTGTCTATAGGAACGGGCTCAGGGTGTGTGTTTCGGGGTCTTGCTGTAGTCGTCCCTGTAATGAGGCCTCCAGAATGTCAGGAGGATTATCGAGGATTGCACCCGTATGTCCTCGGATTAACTGCCGCTTCCACTGTGATGTCACTGGCTACTGGTGTTGTGATGTCACTGTGGAATGCCAGCCTGCGATGATGATGATGATGATGATGATGATGTCATCAGGAGAAGCCAGATCTAAATAACTGAAGAATTTTTTGGCGGGAAAGAAATAATTAGCTCAAGAAGATGCTTTAATACATTACTATATAGGTACCTCTTTACAATAAGGTTTCAGTTGTTAAAATTAATGTATTAACTAACATGAGCTATCCATGAGCTGTACATGTGTTACAGTATTTATTAATCTTTGTTAAAGGGATAGTTCACTTTGAAATAAATTTTTGATATGTTTTAGCTTACCTCAAGGGCATCCAAGATGTAGGTGTCTTTGTTTCCGCAGTAGTTTCAATTTTGATATTTTTAGGTCAAACCGTTCTTGTCTGTCAGTCATATAATGCAGGTCTATGGTCACTGTCTTAAAACACAAGCACAAAGTCCAAATTAAAACAATTCCCCATCGTCCAAATGAAACAATTCCCCATCATAAGTACACATTGATGGCCTAAGACATGAAGCGAGCAGTTTGTGTGAGAAAACGAACAGTATTTATATCGTTGTTATCTCTTGAAAACAGCACACGTCCAAATGATCTGACGGCGCGGGCGGGTATAGATAGATGTATACACTAGATGTCGCCTTCGCTACTGCAGTTCATTGGAACGAAACCGTAGCCAAGGCGACATCTAGTGTATATATCTATACCCGCCCGCGCCGTCAGATCATTTGGACGTGTGCTGTTTTCAAGAGATAACAACGATATAAATACTGTTCGTTTTCTCACACAAACCGCTCGTTTCGTGTCTTAGGCCATCAATGTGTACTTACGATGGGGAATTGTTTCATTTGGACGATGGGGAATTGTTTTAATTTGGACTTTGTGCTTGTGTTTTGAGACAGTGACCATAGACCTGCATTATATGACTGACAGACAAGAACGGTTTGACCTAAAAATATCAAAATTGAAACTACTGCGGAAAAAAAGACACATACATCTTGGATGCCCTTGAGGTAAGCTAAAACATACCAAAATTTATTTTCAAAGTGAACTATCCCTTTAATGTCAGTTAATAAAACTACAGCTGTTCATTGTTTGTTGATCTTAGTTCACAGTGCATTAACTAATGTTAACAAATACAACCTTTGATTTTAATAATGTATTAGTAAATGTTGAAATTAACATTAACAAAGATTAAAAATGCTGTAGAATTGCAGTTCGTTATTAGTTCATGTTAACGAATGAAAGCTTATTGTCAAGTGTTACCAATATTTATTATAAATGATAACATTCACAGTAAATGGCACTGGGTTTACTCAAGGTGCTTCACAGGAGAGGGCGACCGGTAGTGGATTTGAACCATAACTAGGTCGGCACCGATTAATCAACTGATAGTTTTTTTAAATGAAAATGTTTTTTTTGGATGAAAACAAGTATCACACACAAAATAGTGCTGAACTTTATTACAAAAATTTAAAAACTGTATTTTTTAAATATAAAAATATGAATGATACCTTGATCATTCATGCTAGCTTATAGTGCACTGTCTAATGTTAAGAGACACACTTTCAAAAGTAAAAAAAAATTGTAAATGTTGAAATCAACAAATTAACAATATTTGTGTTTTCATTTCATATAAATCCAAACAGTCATGCTTAAAGATGGCCATCTTTATATCTAAACAAAGGCCATATCATTGAAATTAGACTTGTATGTATATTACATGAACAAATGGATATAATGCAAATAGATGGTAATAATCGTGACATTAATCATTTTGGTCGGGCTTGCGTGAGTTTTTGTCACATTGTTTTTACCGCTTTATGCACTACTAATGTTAGTGCCCTCTCAGCCTCGAAGGCAAACATACTGCAGTTCTCCACTAATGCAGGATCTAGTCAACAAATGAATAATTTTATAATGATATGAAAACACGTGTGGTACTGTATACATACCATTTTATTGTATGTTTTAAATCCGTTTCTGAAGTGTCCCGCTCAAAACGTGTCAAAACAAACTCCACGAGGCGTCAGTGGTGGTTTTTATTTGGCCTCTAGAGGTCGCTCTCGTATTGTATAATGACAGTGAACCCTTCTCAGCACTCCAGAAAAGGACACAATCCAGAAAACTATCCGAATGGATTTTTTACCGATAACAAATTGTTCCAGGCAGTAAATTTAATTATTGGTGCCAATTAATCGGCAACACCGATCAATCAGTCGCCTACTACTTTAAAAGCTACTTTCCGTGCAAAAAAAATAAAAAATTCATGTCACTTTTTGTAAGTAAAAAGTCTTTCATTAAAGCACTGTTGTTTTATTTAGAATCACAGACATTTCTTAAGCAGGAGTTTTCATGATAAATGCATCTGAGCACATTTTGAGGTCTTGCGTGTTCATTCATTACGTTTTTAGAGTGTTTAAACTCCCACTGAAGTGCCTTGAAACGCGCAGCTTTGTTTGATGCGTTGACGAAATTTCCACAGGAAAACAGGAAGCTAAGGCGGGACATATTGATTGGCTCCTCCCCCTTTTCAAATAGCCAATAGCGTTTAGTTTCCCTCACAGACTGCAAGTCGTACTTGACGGCACCATGGAAGCGAATCCGAGCGCCGATGATACTTTGGATTCAATAGTAGAAATGAATAAATTCCAGCCATTTCATTCGTAACCGACGTACAGTTGGAAAACTCAAGCAACCGAACACACACCTCCAACACATATCGCTTTGTGTGGTGTCAATGGCCTCTTTGGCCAGGGGGTGTTTCTAGCATAGTGGGCGGAGCTTTAGATTCTAGAGAGCATTTGATTGGACAGAAGATGTGATGAGCAGCTGAAGTCCACGGTGACGTCATTAAAATGGCCTGTGGGTTTCTGGGAGATCTGGTCAGTCGGTCAGTGTTTGCGTCTCTCAGAACAGCTGCTGCACCAACGCCACATCGCTGGGGGATTGTAGCTAAATATAGCCCTCGATGCAGACACACTCTAAGACTAGTGTTTGTGTGTTTGTTTGATTGGCAGGTTGAGCCCAATGCCACTATCGGAGAAATCAAGTCCATGTTCCACAAGAGTCGTGAGTACACATCGACCTCTGATCTTCAGTCAGCTTTAACTTCTGCTTACAAGTGTGGGATGGGTCAAAAAAGACATTTATAAATTTGCAAAAGATTGCCATTTCAAATAAATTCTGTTGAATTTTTTATTCATCAAAGAATACTGAAGAAAAAACACTTCCACGCTTTCTATACTTCATTAAACAACACAACCATTTCAACACTGATAATATTCAGGATGTTTCTTGATCATCAAATCCTCATATTAGAGTGATTTCTGAAGGATCATGTGACACTGAAGACTGGAGTAATGATGCTGAAAATACAGCTTTTATCACAGAAATAAAGTACATTTTATTATATATTCACATAGAAAACAGATATTTTAAATTGCAATAATATTTCACAATTTTACTGTATTTTTAATAAAATAAATGCAGCCTTGGTGAGAATAAGAGACTCTTTTAAAAACATTTCCAACTTTCCCAAACTTTTGAAAGGTAGTGTGAGTTTGAAGTGTTTGCATGTGTATTTGACTGTGCTGTTGACGTTGTCCTGTATTCTCTGTGTGTTTCAGACCCTCAGTGGTATCCGGCCCGACAGTCCATTCGTCTGGATCCCAGTGCGTATTAACCTTGAGTTCATAATCTCGACTGAGTGACGGACTTTAGATCTGAGTCTGCTGACATTTACTGTTATAAGAGATTCATGCTGTCAAAGCTCTTGCTCACCGTTTCATTATTTACTTCTACACCACAGGCAACTTGTATGAGATTAACACCTAAATCAATATTAGTTTTACTACGCCGCATTAGAGACAGTTTTTAGAGCACACTGCTGAAGTTTGATGACTGATGGTTTATGACTGAACTTTATGATTCTTGTGTGAACGGGTGAGGAGAAACCTAAAGGAAGGGGTTAAATGGGAAGGATAGATTCTGTTGTGTTGTGCACCTGTATAGGTGAAGCGTTAGGGTTCGTGTGCTGATGCATTATGGGCTTGTGTTGCAGAGGGTAAATCCCTGAAGGATGAGGACGTTCTCCAGCATCTGCCGGTGGGAACCACTGCGACCTTCTACTTCAGAGACCTGGGAGCCCAGATCAGCTGGGTCACGGTGAGACACACACACACACACACACACACACACGCATACACACTTGCACACATGCACAGACACTCACTCACTTACTCAGACACACACACACTAACTCACTCACTCAGACACACACACAAACACTCGTTCTCTCTCTCTCACACACACACGCACACACTCACTCACTCACTCTCACACACACACACACACACACACACACACACACACACACACACACACACACACACACACACACACACACTCACTCACTCATTCACTCACACTCAGTCACACACTCACTCACACACACACTCACTCACTCACTCACTCACACACTCACTCAGACACACACTCACTCACTCATTCACTCACACACTCACACTCACACACACTCGCTCACTCACACACACACTCACTCACTCACTCTCACACTCACTCACTCACTCAGACACACACACGCACGCACACACATACACGCACACACACAGACACTCACTCACTCACTTACTCAGACACACACATGCACTCACTCACACACACACTCAGACACACACATGCACACACACGCACTCACTCACTCACACACTCAGACACACACATGCACTCACTCACACACACACTCAGACACACACATGCACACACACGCACTCACTCACTCACTTACTCAGACACACACATGCACTCACTCACACACACACTCAGACACACACATGCACACACACGCACTCACTCACTCACACACTCAGACACACACATGCACACACACGCACTCACACACTCACTCACACACACACTCACACACTTACTCAGACATGCACTCAGACACTCACTCACACACACAGACTCACTCACTCACACACATGCACTCAGACACTCACTCACTCTCACATACACACACTCACACACGCACTCACACACTCACTCAGACACACACATGCACGCACACACACACGCACTCACACACTCACTCACACACTCAGACACACATGCACTCAGACACTCACTCACTCAGACACTCACTCACTCAGACACACACATGCGCGCACACACGCACGCACAGACACTCACTCGGACACGCATATGCACGCACGCACACACTCACACACTCACTCACTTACTCGCACGCTCAGACACACATGCACTCAGACACACTCACTCACTCACTCACTCACTCACACACACACTCACTCACTCACACACTCACTCACACACTCACTCACTCACTCACACACTCACTCTCACACACACTCACTCACACACTCACTCACACACTCACTCACTCACACACTCACTCTCACACACACTCACTCACTCACTCACTCACTCACTCACTCACTCACTCACTCACTCACACACACACTCACACACTTACTCACACATGCACTCAGACACTCACTCACTCACACACACACACTCACTCACTCACTCACACACATGCACTCAGACACTCACTCAGACACTCACTCACTCACTCACTCACTCACTCACTCACTCACTCACACTCACACACACATACAGACACTATGGAAATTAGCTCATAACATAGACCTTAGTCACGATAGTGTTCAGCTGACAAAACGTCTTTCCAAAAGAAAAGAAAATATGTTCCGAAAACAAAAAACTTTATAAGGCAGTTTTGAAAGTTGTGAGCTGTAAAGTGTGTAGATCTAGGAGCAGCTTTACGCCGTGTAATAACCTGACACGACGCAGTAACACTCCAGCGACTAGCAGTGTGTGTGTCCATATCAGATGTCACATGACTACAAGACATGATCAATCAATCAAATATCACAGCCAATCAGAAGAGCGTGTGGTGCACTCAACCAAATGGACAGGCACATGATCAAATTCATAAATATTACACCATTTTAACATGATTAAAGATACACACTGACTAACTGAACTCTTTATCATAGAATACACTTGATGGTTCACATTGAGTTCACAGTTTTTCAAGATCTGAGGAGAACTGTTCATTGTTGCTTTCAGTATGGCTATAAAGATCACGCAAAATGATATTCAAACTCGCATTAAATCAAAAGCACATAATCTGTACCTGATAATGTCATTGTGCTATTTTGCATGTTCATGTTCCAGTTTAGTTTTCATCCACGTTTAATTCAATAAAGCGTCTGACAGCCAGTGTGTGTGTGTGGCTGTGTGCTAATCTGTCTCTCTTAACCGGCCCGTTTAGTGTCTGTCACATTATCTGTGTGAGAGCATGAGATATTAATAACCTGGAAACATGAACGTGATTCCCGACAGCAGAGGAACTGAACTCGTGAACTCCTTATAATGCTTACATATACTGTCACCAACTCTCTCTCTAACAATTCAAATGAGCTTTATTAGCATTACTGTGTATCACAATGTTGCCAAAGCATTAACATGTTTTACATAAATAATAAGACAAACAAACAAAACATATATGTAGCATAGTAAAATAAATCTCCTCCATCTTCTCTCTCTCTCTCTCTCTCTCTCTCTCTCTCTCTCTCTCTCTCTCTCTCTCTCTCTCTCTCTCTCTCTCTCTCTCTCTCTCTCTCTCTCTCTCTGTGTCTCTCTCTCTCTCTCTGTGTCTCTCTCTCTCAGGTGTTTCTGACGGAGTATGCCGGTCCTCTGCTGATTTATCTGATGTTTTACTTCAGAGTCCCGTTTATTTATGCGCCTAAATATGACTTCACCACCAGCAAACACTGGGTCGTACAGTAAGTGTTTACAGTACAGCAACAAATACACAACAAGATCCATTTACATGTACAACTGTCATAAAAATACAGTCGTATAAAGTCAGTTTCAAACCTAAAGACATTTAGATGTTTGTTCAGTGAAAGTGAAACCGCTTCAGAGGGCTGATGGGTAATTCAGTGTGTTGTTGTTGTAGTTTGGCATGTATGTGTCATTCCTTCCACTACGTTAAGAGACTTTTGGAAACGTTGTTCGTCCATCGCTTCTCACACGGGACTATGCCTCTCCGAAACATCTTCAAGGTGAGATATACGACTGCTCAGACACACAGACACACACACACACACACACACACACACACACACACACACACACACACACACACACACACACACACACACACACACACACACGATTCAAGTCACAGTTCTTAATGTAGAGAAAAATATGTGGATTTGAATATATACCAGAAATATAGAAACTTTTACATTTCACATGGATTTTTAAGAATTTATGCAGTAAATTGTTTCTTTTTTTAATACTAACCCCCTATTTTGCCCAATTTCTGTTGTATGTATTTGATTTACTTCGGCTTGTTCGTGCACTTAAATTGTCCCTATTATGCTATTTTAAAGGCTCCTAATGTTGTTTTTGAGGTCTCCTACAACAGTACACATGCATCCAAGGTCAAAAAACCCTTTCAGTTTATCACAATATACATTGCAGCATCACCTCATTTCTCAAAGAGTTGGAAAACGGTTTGATAAAGGATTTGGCCTCTAAACTCCTCCTTTCCTGCTCCCGATTGGTCAGATGACCCAGTCTGTTGTGATTGGTCTACTCTGCTCTGATTGGTCAGGTGACCCAGTCTGTTGTGATTGGTCTACTCTGCTCTGATTGGTCAGATGGCCCAGTCTGTTGTGATTGGTTTACTCTGCTCTGATTGGTCAGATGGCCCAGTCTGTTGTGATTGGTTTACTCTGCTCTGATTGGTCAGATGGCCCAGTCTGTTGTGATTGGTTTACTCTGCTCTGATTGGTCAGATGATCCAGTCTGTTGTGATTGGTTTACTCTGCTCTGATTGGTCAGATGGCCCAGTCTGTTGTGATTGGTCTTCTCTGCTCTGATTGGTCAGATGGTCCAGTCTGTTGTGATTGGTTTACTCTGCTCTGATTGGTCAGATGGCCCAGTCTGTTGTGATTGGTTTACTCTGCTCTGATTGGTCAGATGGCCCAGTCTGTTGTGATTGGTTTACTCTGCTCTGATTGGTCAGATGGCCCAGTCTGTTGTGATTGGTTTACTCTGCTCTGATTGGTCAGATGGCCCAGTCTGTTGTGATTGGTTTACTCTGCTCTGATTGGTCAGATGATCCAGTCTGTTGTGATTGGTTTACTCTGCTCTGATTGGTCAGATGGCCCAGTCTGTTGTGATTGGTCTACTCTGCTCTGATTGGTCAGATGGCCCAGTCTGTTGTGATTGGTTTACTCTGCTCTGATTGGTCAGATGATCCAGTCTGTTGTGATTGGTTTACTCTGCTCTGATTGGTCAGATGGCCCAGTCTGTTGTGATTGGTCTTCTCTGCTCTGATTGGTCAGATGGTCCAGTCTGTTGTGATTGGTCTACTCTGCTCTGATTGGTCAGATGGCCCAGTCTGTTGTGATTGGTCTACTCTGCTCTGATTGGTCAGGTGACCCAGTCTGTTATGATTGGTTTACTCTGCTCTGATTGGTCAGATGATCCAGTCTTTCTTTTATGATAAAATAACTCCATTTATCTGCACTGTGATCTCTGAAACTTCTCAAACCTTTTACATTCACAAACAGCTGAATTACACACTACATGAAAGGGAATATACCAAAAAGCATAATAGGGGCACTTTAATAAAATGTCAGTCTTCTTGTTCAGCCTGTCACAGTAATATTTTTAGATACTATCGGATCTTTGCAGAAATATCAAAACATTTTCACTGTGTGTTTTTGCAGAACTGCACATACTACTGGGGATTTGCAGCTTGGATGGCGTATTACATCAACCACCCGCTGTACACGCCACCCAGTGAGCCTTCATATACTGTTCCCTGCTTAAACGCTAATACACAACATGCATTCATTGTTTTATCTATAAATGACACTGGCAGTTTCTGGTGGCGTGACGTCAGCAGAGATTGAAACGCGTGTTCTTCACGGCTCATGCTCTTGTTTGCGTTACAGTCTATGGAGAGCAGCAGATCAGACTGGCCCTCATCGTGTTCCTGGTAAGATCAGCTCTTTCACAGGATCATGTGATGACACAGACCTCAGGTCAGAGGTCAAGACTAACGATCTCTTTATGACCACAGTTCTGTCAGATCGGAAACTTCTCCATCCACATCGCCCTGAGAAATCTCAGACCACCAGGTAAGAGCCCACTCGGAAATTTTGGTCACACACTTACTCACTCACTCACTCACTCACTCACTCACTCACTCACTCACTCACTCACTCACTCATACACTCACTCACTCTCACACACACACACACACACACACACACACACACACACACACACACACACACACACACACACACACACACTCACTCACTCACTCACTCACTCACTCACTCACACTCTCTCACACACACACACTCTTACACACACGCACACACACTTACACTTACACATATGCACACTCACTCACTCTCACACACTCTCTCACATTTTTATGTATACACCTTACACATTTTCTGTAACGCATATGTTTACTGGTCATTTGCAGTGTTTGTATCTGTTGCTCGGCTCATTAGATCGAGTCTGCCATAAGTAAGAGTGTTCTCCTCTTCTGCAGGATCTAAGACCAGGAAGATCCCGTATCCGACTAAAAACCCCTTTACCTGGATCTTCCTGCTGGTCTCCTGCCCCAACTACACTTATGAGGTCAGAAGATCTGCGCTCTCACACACACACGTTCAGTTCTCACACAGACCTTACCATACGCTTTTCTCTTGTGTTCTGATGAAGATCCGAAACATGAGGAAGCTCGTTTCCGCCACAGAATAAAACCTTTTAAAAGATAATTGAGACGTGATATCAAGTCAGAATTGCGTGTTATAAAGTCGCAATTCTGGCTTTTTTTCTCACAATTGCAAGTTTATATCACGCAATTGTGAGAAAAAAAAGTCAGAATTATGAGATAAAAAGTCGCAATGACCTTTTTTATTCTGTGGCAGAAACAAGCTTCCATATAAATCTGATGCTTTATGCTGAGACATAATAACAGTTGGACTTTGGCATAGATTTATTCTTTGGATCAGGTTGAATGTATTACAGCCTAACTTGACCCAAACTAACTGTAACTGAGGTTTCCCATGTTGTTTTATCAGGTTAGTGATCAGCGTCAGCAACAAGACCAAAGTTGTATATCACATAAAAAATAAGACACTATTGGCCGGTTCACAGACAAGGCTTAAGCTAGTCTCAGATTAAAATGCATGTTTGATTGGTTTTAACTGAAAGCAACTTGCACTGATATATCTTAAAATATGTCAAGTGGCATTGTTTTGTCTCAAGATTCACACCAGTAATGTTTTTTAATGTTTATAAAAGCTACTTAATTGATGGTCTAATCCTGACTTAATCTAAACCCAGTCTGTGAAACCAGGCCTAAAGGCTTGAAGCTCAAGAAATACCTCAAAACCGAAAGACAAAAATGGCATTACATGCAAATGACCATTAAGATATTTTTGCATTGTGAAAAATCATGAGAATTATTTTATGTGGATAATTATTGTCATTCGCCCAAACGATTAGTGTGTGTCTGTAATGATTTGTGGCGTGAGCATGTCTTGATCACATGATATTCAACATTATATATATAGCAGTTTAATGTAGTACTGACACTAAAACTTTGAAAACTTAATATTTCTTTTCACAGTAATCTTCATTTTGGGTGAATTATCCACGATACATATTGATGCATTTTTGTATTGCGATATATTGTGACAGCCCTATTGTGGTGTGTGTGTGTGTGTGTGTGTGCAGCTGGGCTCGTGGCTGGGCTTCACCTTGATGACCCAGTGTCTGCCCGTGGCCTTCTTCACGCTGGTGGGCTTCATCCAGATGACGGTGTGGGCGAAGGGGAAACACCGCAGTTACCTGAAGGAGTTTCGGGACTATCCCACGCTCCGCTCGCCCATCCTGCCCTTCGTCCTGTAGGACGCCGCCGTCTTTTAACCTCTCTTCTCTCTTTTATACCGCACACGCTCATCTCTTAGAACGGACTGACTCTGAATAATAAAGTCTGCTCAGATCCAGAACCTCAAGCTTCATGTTAATGGCGCTGCATCGCCCCCTACAGGTCTGATCTCTAACATCAGGAGGAAACTGATGAGAACTGTCATGAGCCTGTCCACATCAGAATTCAATCAGAAGTTACTCATATTTTGCACAAAAGAAAATAGAGCACATTTTAAGACAAAAATCGGCATCGTTTTCATAACTAAGCACACCCTCAATTCTCAATAGCTGTGACTTTTAAAAAATACAATTTTAAGTATTCATATACAAGTATATATATATATAAAAATGTGCATATATATATATATTTGCATTACAATAATGAAATATTTGGAGGGAAAAGTGCTTGTCATGAAAGCGAGTTCATATTGTGCGCAGTATTTTCCCCAGACCTGCACGTTTCTTCATTAGATCCCCCTCATCTAGTCATTAAACACACTAGTGTTCCCCGCCTGTGTCCTGTGTGTGCTCTGCTACTGTGTTTTGAGTGCACTACATGCTGTGTGTGTTTGTGAGATCTTGGATATGCACTGATAATGCGATGGCTGTGACTTCAGTAAAGATCTTTAGTTCTGCTTTTATTCATTGTGATGATCGAGAGGTCCTGAAGTGAACGGGTCAGAGACCGTCGCCCGCGTTCAGCGCTGAAGTTTCCCTCCGACACGCCATGCTGTGTGTGTGTGTGATTCATATTATCATCATGCTAAAGGAAACTTGGCGCAAACTGCAGATCTCAGAACAGTTTTGTTGACCTAACAATTTATATAAAAGAGGAAAAAAAAGGGTAATTGTCTTGTGATTTTGTCCAAGTATTTACAGATGGTAATGTGTAACTATGATGTTCTGCTAGATTGGTTGTGTTTCTGAATGACACACACATAAGAGCAAAGACTCATTCTGTAGAGCTCAAAGATAATCTTTATTATAGAGAGAGCCATTTATATACACAGAAACAGGATGAAAATGATGGAGAAATGAAGCGGGATATTCAAGCAGCGTTTGCCTCGATCCTCTTCTTCCTCAAGTTCAGTCTTCTCTCTCTCTCATACTCTTTCATCCTCATCACATAACTGCAAAAAGAAGAGGAGAACCTCAGTAAGACGACCGTATCTTCAGAAATACACCAATGTGAAACACCACAGAATGAAATGTGGTTCACATTCACTTTCAAATAAATGTTCTTTGTCGGCATTGATTGTTCTATCACCTTTTTAAGAGCACAAAAGGTTCTTTGATTTTGAAAATAATCTTCAGATTATTAAAATATTCTTTACACTAAGAAAACAATGGTTTTTCTAATAGTCTATAATGATTTACTTACTGACAATTGTAGGCCTACTTAAAATTTCACATTAAAAACAGAGAACTTCAGTAATACCAGTATAAAACAAAAAGTGCAGTAATGACTAATTATTAAAATATATATATATATAAAAAATAAGACAATTTTTTTTTTTTATTCAGGGTAATGATAATAATATTGCTCTTCTAAAGCCAGGGACACAATGACTAGCTGAACTCCACTCACTCACAGACTGTTTCCAATGACTTTTTTTGCAGTAATGACTAATTCAAATTAAGATTTTTTATTATTATTATTCAAGGTAATGTTAAAAATGTCTAAAATGTTGGGTTACACTTTATTTTAAGGTGTCATTGTTACAGTGTAATTATATATTTAAAGGAGAACTCCGGTCAATTTTAACATTGAGCTCATTTTTTTGTAAATTCTGAGTGCTGTCAATACAGAGAACAATGACAAAAATCGGTGTTGCCTACACCGTGTTATCCTCTTTTTAAAATTTGCACCCTGTTGACTTCAATGGGGCAAGTTTTAAACAGTAGTCGATTGTCGAGTTCACGCACGTGATCATAGGTACTAAACCTATGCGCGTGAACTCGACAATCGACTACTGTGGACTTCGACCGAAAACAGGATGTAAATACAGGTATGTGCGCTGGCTGAAATAACATAATTTTTATCCATATCTTTCACATCTACTGCAGTCAGATTCACCGTGTTCACTCTGAAGGAATCATCTAACATGGCTGTGCACTTGTAATGACACATCAAGGATGTTAAGAGGCTAAAAGCAGGTTTAAAACTTGCCCCATTGAAGTCAACAGGGTGCAAATTTTAAAAAGAGGATAACACAGTGTAGGCAACACCGATTTTTGTCGTTGTTCTCTGTATTGACAGCACTCCAAATTTACAAAAAAATGAGCTTAATGTTAAAATTGACCGGAGTTCTCCTTTAAGTACTGAGTAAGAATAATCAACTACATGTACTTACTATAGGGTTTGGTTGAGGGTTAGTTGCATGTAATTATGCATAATTTACTGTTATTACTATGGTAAGTAGCCTACATGTAACAAGGACACTGTAAAATAAAGTGTAACCAAATGTTGCTCTTTAAATGAATCTATGACAATTTAGTGTGAGCAGAAGTTAATAGTATTACTTCTGGAACCAAACGAACTTTCAAAGGCAGATTTTTCAGGCCTGATTTTTCTGATTTGAAATCAGTTTAAACCCAGTGGCACTTCTTCATCTCACAGTCCAGTAACCAGACTGTCTGTGTGTGTGTGTGTGTGTGTGTGTGTGTGTGTGTGTGTGTGTGTGTGTGTGTGTGTGTGTGTGTGTGTGTGTGTGTGTGTGTGTGTGTGTGTGTGTGTGTGTGTGAGCACAGGGTCTCTTACTCCTGATGTTCACAGTAGTCCCAGTCGTGTCGCTCATGTTTGCAGGCCAGGAAGTTGGGGAAGTTGTCCCTCTTGCACTTCATGAGTTTGATGAGGTGGTGTGCGCAGTAATCTCTCTGCTGCACCGGCAACATGGCCTGGTTCATCTGCTCCTGCGACGCCAGCATCACTGAGAAACAACACAACACAAGCTGGAGCCACAGAGTGTGTTCAACTTTACATGACAGGAGCAGTGAAAAAGATATTACCTGGAGTCAAAGGGGGAAAATGTAAAAAAAAAAAAAAAAAATTAAAATCTTGTTATATATTTGCCCATAAATTTAAGATCTACAGTCAAACCAAGAAATATTCAGACACAAGATATAATTTTGATATTTTTGTACTAGTGTGTGCAGGACACTATAGTTCATTTATGTAAGTGAGAATAGCAAAATAAAGTAAACTGTGACATATTATATCAAAATATTCTTCATACAGTGACTACCAGTAAAAAATTATACAAATTTGGGACAAAAAAGTATTCAGACACTTTGAGCTGATCATGTTTTGCTGAAGTTTTTTCTCTGTAATTGCTAATGGACTTTTTACACACAGACTGAACTAAATGAAGCATTGCTTGGTAATCGGTTGATCTAAACTGGTATTATATAATTGTGAAGTTAAATTTAACAGCTGACAGATATTCAACATAATTCATTTATGATACAGTCTGACAGAAGGATGGACAAAACCAGAGAAATATCAACTGAGTTAATAACTCTGAGTTCTTCTCATCTTTTATTACCAGTTTCTAAACGATAGCGAATAAACTGTGATAATGTGAGAAATGTTGAAGGTGTCTGAATAAATGTTGCTTTGACTAGTGTAAGTATTTGAATTGCATGTAAAATATCCATCCATCCATCCATCCATTTGGATTACACCGTTTTAACAAACTAATTCATGGCTAGCCATACTTTAACAAAGTTCACACAATTTGTCTGAATAACTAATTGTTTTCACAATGAATAGATATATGGTGATTATATTATTCTCATCATTTGTAAGTCGAGTTGGATGAACAAAAGCTTTTTAAATAATTATTTAAATGAAATCTAATAGACACAAATGGTTAATAATAAACTAGATTTTGACTGCAGAGTGCAGAAATCTAACCTTTTTCATGCATGTATGACTGAAAAACATGCATCACATTTAGTTTATTAGCATAAAACTATAAATGTATTGTGTTTTTTGGAAACAATGTTCTATGAAGTTGAGTTGTAATGACACCAACCCTACAAACACTCATAACTAGACAGACACATTTAGTGGCATATCTGAAGTTCAGAGTCATTCTGAGGACCTAAAGATTCGCGGTTCATATTTAGAGAGTTCATAAACCCTGTCGTTGAGGGATAGTGTGTGAAACGCGCGGATGAAGTGTGTTTGAGCGGTGGTGTCACCTCTCTCCTTCCGCTCGCCGAAGCCCAGAGTTGGGTCATATTCTGACGGCTTCCGCGGGTCCGGTGTCACGTCCCTTTCCGTGATGTAGCTCCGCACGAGATGAGACCCCATCCTCAACGCAGAATATCACCTCTGACTGCAAAACTGCTTAACGTCCAGCTACAGAGAACTACAATACCGCTTATAGCGCAGAAAGCAAATCAATTCTTCACACTGCCATTCGGTCACCTCCAGAAACCAGCTGAAGCTTCCGGTCTGCGCCGGAAGTAAACACGCGCAACAAGTAAAACTCTCCTGAACGCCCTCGACACCAATGATTCCGTTCCGCCTCGAGATCTCCCTAAAAGGCTGTCAAAGATTAACTCGAAAATAAATCGCCGATTCGCCGATGTTCATATCACACGTTACATGTATTGCGTGGACGTTATTTCAGTTTATATATTAACATAACACACAATTGTCTGCCCTCTTCGATAATACAATGGAACAAAAGCTCAATCAGTAAAGTCCCCCTGTGGTGAAAATCAGGTTGTTAATGTTGTTTATATGTCTATGTGGTGTTTTTAATAGGCTTTTAGACAAACCATGTAACTTGAACTTAAATTCATAAGTCGACACCATTGCTGAGTATTTTCTCCTTAAAACTGCAGTGAACCAAAGACAGTCTCAAACTACCTTGTAACCAATCAGATCAACGTGTGATCATCGAGTCGATCTCCGAGTGAGTGAGTGGAGGCGGGGCTCATTTGCATATTCATAGAACCTTATACTAAATTAGGCAAGGGTGTCAAGTTACATTCAAGCTATTTTAAGACACGAAGACATTTTTTCCCCAAGGACAAAAACATTTAAATAAGTCATTTTATTGATCAAACTCGAGTTTTAAGGGATACAATGATTGACTACAGAGGGACTTTAATAAAACGGATTTAATTTTGTTTACCTGATGAGCTGTCCATGCTTCTGCCACAGAAGTTCAAAAACTAATGATCAGTGTCAACTCGCTCTGGTTCTCCTCATTTAATGTGTTCATGGATGCATTTATGATTCTTAAAAGATGGCAGAGTGGATCTGCTAATTTGTTTTGTGGTAAGGATTTAGGCGGCAAATATTTACTTGAGCTTGTTAAGTTAATTTAACCTTTTAAACAAAGTTGAGATTACTGTCTCGTTTTGAAATTCAATATACATTATGGTGACATTTAAGACTGATCCAACACAAAGTTAACTGAGATCTTTAGAAGTCATTTTACAGACAGGTGTTGGATCAGGCTTGGATCTGAACAGGCAGATCTCCAGGAACAGGATCAGGCACCCTTGAATTAGACTAAATATGAGAAAGAGCAGGCAGGGGGGCATAATTTATTATTTATTACACAATCACATCAACACATGTATTTAACAGCATCAACTTATAATTTAATGTGAATAATAGGCTTAAAATTCAGAGGTGTTAAGAGTACCTGAAAAGTAAAGGACCTGGAGAAAAGTAAACAGCAACAATGACTCCATTACAAGTCACCAATTCCAATACGACTCGAATAAAAATCTTAGGCCTGGTTTCACAGACAGGGCTTAGATTAAGTCAGGATTAGGCCTTAGTTCAGTTAGGACATTTAAGTAGCTTTTATAAATGTACGTGCCTTAGAAAAAAAAAAAACATGATGTGCATCTTGATACAAAACAAACATATTTTAACATGCTTTCAGTTAAAACGGCTCAAACATACATTTTAGTCTGGGACTATTTTAAGCCTGGTCTGTGAAACCGGAGATTATGGTATCTGATTTTAACAGTAATTAAGACGTTTCAAGACGGCTCAAAGATGCACTAATCCTCAACACCTAAGAGACATGCCAGTGACGTGACATGAAACATGAAACAGTTGATTTCTGAGGAGAGCAATCACATGTTTATTCACTTAAAATAAAACTGAACACTTCAAAATTGCAATGAATCAAGATCGACACAACAGCCTCTTAAACATCTACAGACACTCGAGTCTCAGTTAAGCTCAAGTGTTCAAAAAGAGCATAAGTAAACCAATATCCTTCAAAAAGTTCTCTTCAATATAATGGATAAATAAACTAATGTTAAGTAAAATTAAGTAGTCAAAGCCTACTTGCACTGGACATGCCTGAATTCATGTCCTCATCTAATATATGAAACACCTGCTAATGCACTCGCACTCATGTAAAGTGGCCACAAGTTTTTGTGAACAAGGCTAAAACGCACGAAACATACTACCTTCAGTTCCCTGTAGATGTCGATATCACTTCTTTTGTAGCAGAAATAAACTGCTGCAGAAAAAAGTTAGGTGCCATGCATAATTTAACAAGTAATTGCATTACTCATCACAAATGTATGTGAGTAAAGAGTACATTTACTTATTTTAAAAAGTAGAGAGTAAAAGTCTTTGACTCAGTCAAACTACTAAGTAGCCAACAATATACTGAAGTACAGTAACTAATTACATTTACACCACTGATTCAATTTAATATTTCTGACATTCGTTTCTCGCAGAGCTAAAAGATTATAATCCCTGTCAGAAAAAAAACACAACGTACAGATATTGGTTGTTTCTACTATTAAAGGGACAGTACACCCACAAATAAAGATCCTGTCAACATTTACTCAAGTTGTTCCAAACCTTTCTTTCTTCTGTCGAACACAAAAGAAGATATTTTGAAGAATATGGGTAACCAAACTGTTGTTGGACCCCATTGACTTCCAGTATGAAAAAATATAAAAATATACTATGGAAGTCAACGGGGCCCATAAACTGTTTGGTTGCCCATATTCTTCATTTTTGCGAGAGAACTGTCTCTTTAATAATCATAATGTGCTGATTTTCAGTCGTAAGTGGGTTTCATCTCTTCTCTCAGGTGTTGGGCTGGTGGAGGAGAGTTGACCTTGATTACTGATAGAGGTCATCATCTCCATCATTTCTGAACTGACCCCCGGAGCCTTGGCCTGACCCTTGACCTCCACCTGACTGAGCCGCTGTAGGAAACCTGACGACGAGGCAAAGAATGAAAGACAGAGATTATTTACATCACAAAACGAGGTATGACATGAGCTACCTTTGATTGCAATTCAATTCAATTCACATTGATTTGTATAATACACATCGTTTCACAGCAGCAAATACACAAGTCCACATTACAATTCAGAGTGATCTGTTATCAGAGGAAACTGTCTAAGTTATGCATTTCAGAAATGTATACAAAATCACAGATAGCTAAAGATTTATTAATTTAAACAATGTAATAATTTAAGGCAGAAACAATGAGCGTATTGAAGTAATGAATACTTGTTTGTTAACAAATGATTATGACATTTAGAAACTGTAGCATTGCTGCATGTTGATTTGTGTGTTTATGTGTTTGAGTACCTGAAGTTCCCAAATCCACGGCTCTGCTGAAGAGTCTGAGCAAACATCTCGTACTTGCGTATGTCGTTATCACTAACAGACCGACGAGCAAATCTCATGGCTTCCTCAAAATGATCCTTCCTGATCTCAGGCACCGGGTCATAATCATCGTCCTGGAAACAGTCATGAGGATATAATGCACAGGTATGAATCACGTGTTTGTATATCACACTCTAAACACACAATATAAAATGTTAAAGTTCCCCTGTTGTTTATATGTCTATGTGGTGTTTTTAATATGCTTTAAGACAAACCATGTGCAAATTCATAAGTCGACACCATTTCTGAGTATTTTCTCCTTAAAACTGCAGTGAACCAAAGACAGTCTCAATAACACGGTTTGAAATCACTGGTGTCTCTGACGTCACAAACTACCTTGTAACCAATCAGATCAACGTGTGATCGTCAACGAGCTGAGTGAGTGAGTGGAGGCGGGGCTCATTTGCATATTCATAGAACCGCGCATACTAAATGAGGCAAGGGTGAGGAGTAACATTCAAGCTATTTTAAGGCATGAATAATTTTTATTCACGGAAAAAACATTTAAATATGTAATTTTGGTGATCAAAGATGAGTTTTAAGGGATAGCATTATTGACTACAGGGGATATTAATTAAGAGACATCAGACACAAGGGATTAGTCAGAATGGTCATTAGTTTGACATTTGATTAGTGAGGTTGATCTATGTTTTTGTTTTTAGCAATGGTTGCTAACATAACTTGAGTAAGAAAAAAAAATCCTAAACTGTTTGTCAAGATTATTTGAATACAATATTTAAAATTAGTAATAAAATCTGATCAATGTTGCTTCTTCATCTTAAATTACTCACAAAAACGACGAGTAAACAAACAACAATATTCTTTTAATTAACAACAAATATTTCCATTCCAACAGTCGCCACATTCATTGTGTGTGTTCTTCTTTATGCATGTGTGTTTTTCATTGAGTTTTGCTTTGTTGTTGGCCAAGGCCAGCTTATAAAACAGTCAGCTGTCCTTTAGGAAACCAGGACTTTACCGCTCTCTCTAAATCCGTGTTCAGCACACACACACACACACACACACACGGCTGGAGACAGTGTTTTTCCCACTCACACACACACACACTCACCATAGCAGTGTCTTTCCGCTCCTGGCGCTGTCTCTCCGCACGGATCTCTGCCTCGATGGCTTCTCTGATGGCCAGCTTACAGGCTCTCTGGCAGATCTCAGTCAGGTCCGCTCCCGAGAAGCCCTCCGTTATCCGGGACAGATACGCCAGGTCCACGTCCTGAGGAACACACCGTTAGAGGGGGGCTTCATGTGGAGATGTGTGTGTGTGTGAGTGTGAGAATGACCTTAGCCACCGGGGACTTGCGGAGGTTTGCGCGTAGGATGGCGGAGCGAGAGCCCATGTCAGGGAGAGGGATGTAAATCAGCTGATCCAAGCGGCCGGGTCTCAGGATTGCAGGATCTATGATGTCAGGCCTGTAAGAGCAACAGACGGGATTTGACCCCTTTCCTCACTTGATCCACTTCTCAAGTTGTTGTTTTTTACCTGTTGGTGGCGCCGATGATAAAGACGTTCTTCTTGTCGCTCATCCCGTCCATTTCGGTCAGGATCTGGTTGATGACCCGGTCAGCCGCTCCCCCTGCGTCTCCAGCTCCCCCCCCTCGGGATTTAGCGATGGAGTCTAGCTCGTCGAAGAACAGAATACACGGGGCCGCCTGCCGGGCCTGTTACCACGGCAACACAAGCAGCGTGTGACACAGTTTGTGTGAGAATGCAGTCTCTAAATTCTAAACGGAGTTCAGAACGCTTCGAGTGGAACATTAAGGTAACCGGTTAAAGCACGTTTGGCCACACTGCAGTTATAGTGTGAAGAATGATGTGTCTGGATACCACTCAAAACTTTTTTTTTTTTTTAATTAACATGCTGTAAAAGAGTGAGTTACTGCATTATATACATTACTTTTCAAAAGTTTGGGGTCAATTTAAGATTTTTAGGTTTTTTTTTGAAAAAAGCAAGGAGGCATTAAATTGATCCAAAGTGACAGTAAAGACATTTATAATGTTACAAAATTATAAAATTATTAATATATTTTATACTATATTACTATTATTACTATAAATTACAATTATTATATTTCAAATAAATGCTTCTTTTGAACTTTCTCTTCAAAGAATCTTGAAAAAAAAACAACACTTTCACGCTTTCCAGACTTCATTAAACAACACAACCATTTCAACACTGATAATAATCAGAAATGTTTCTTGAGCATCAAATCATCATATTAGAGTGATTTCTGAAGGATCATGTGACACTGAAGACTGAAGTAATGATGCTGAAAATTCAGCTTTGATCACAGAAATAAAGTACATTTTACTATATATTCACATAGAAAACATTTTAAATTGTAATCATATTTCACAATATTACCATTTAGCGATAGCCTGGTTGGTAATGAGACTCTTCTTTTAAAAACAAACATTATTACTGACCACTTTTCAACGACAGTGTATGTAGTCAGTTCTTCTCTTGAAGAATCACAAGTGGTCACGGAAAAGAGGAAACACATTTGAGAAGCATGATGATGTTAAAACCACATGTAAAACAGCAGGAGTTTGTTCACCTTATCAAACACATCTCTGACGTTTGCCTCTGATTCACCAAACCACATGGTGAGCAGTTCTGGGCCTGCAATCAGTGCAAAGTATGGAACAGATTACACACACACACACACACACACTCATCCTATGCTTTTTTAACTTCACTCTTCTCTCTCACACACACACACGTACCTTTAATGGACACAAAGTTAGCCTGGCACTCGTTGGCAATGGCTTTAGCTAGTAGGGTTTTGCCACAACCAGGTGGACCGTAGAATAAAACCCCTCGGGATGGAGTCATTCCAAACTTCAGGAATTTATCAGGATACTCCACAGGATACTTAACACAGAGAGAGAGAGAGAGAGAGAGAGAGAGAGAGAGAGAGAGAGAGAGAGAGAGAGAGAGAGAGAGAGAGAGAGAGAGAGAGAGAGAGAGAGAGAGCGAGAGAGAGAGAGAGCGAGAGAGAGAGAGAGAGAGAGATTGTGAATGGCCACTTCACATAAAATGAACACTTGACGAAATGCCAAATGAGTAAAAATCGGTGTCGGTGAGTATGTAAAACGGTGTCAATGGCCAGTAACATTTTTATGCATTCTAAAACTGAAAAATTGTGAGAACATGAACGTGAACAAAAGTAAACAACGCTCGGGTGCTGCATCATGATGGAAGTTCAAGCCTTGCCAATTTAAATATTTAAGCTTAAGATGATGGGAACTCAATTCATTACTTGCTTTGAGGGAAGTTTTCTGTGTGTAAACATCAGCAGCGCCTGCCCAGAAATACACGTCTCAGCTAGCCAATACTTAATTGAGCGCTTTTTCATATCTTACTGTTGAACAGACATATTCAAACCAAATTATGTCAAAATGGCCGTCTTAGCAAGTGAGTCAACGAAAGTAAACAGTTGAGAAACAAAAAGCATGTGTAACAGCAGAGGTGGGAGTAAGTCACTAAATTCAAGTCTCAAGTCAAGTCCAAGTCTTAACATTGCAAGTCAAAGTCAAGCCAAGTCATTCTGTTGTAAGGGTCAAGTCAAATCAAGTCAAGTCAAGTCATACTCTTTGTCAAGTCAAGTCAAGTCACAACTTAGTCATCAAGTCATACCAAGTCACACACAGGCTTGTTTTACACATTTTTTAACTCTGGGACTTTTATTTCTTATTTAGACACAGAGGGCTGATGGGTAAAAAAAAAAAAAAAAAAATTAACTTGTGTGTAATAAATAAAATATTGTTAAGAAGCACATTAAATGCTCTAAAATAAAAATAAATTAAATGAACAAGTAAACAAGAGTTAATAAAACTTTTCCCATCTTGTGCTAGCCCTACATAGTTATTTTGCTGTGATGTCCTCTATGAAAGTGTAAACGAAACAAAAACATTAAAAATGTCAATTTAATCCAATTAGGCCAACATGAACACACTCAAAAAAAAAAAAAATGTCTAAACATAAGATTTATGTATTTAAATTGCATATAGAATTTCCATCCATTACATAGTTTTAACATAAACCAATTAATAATCTGAATGTAATTCATATTTTTAAGTCATATATAAATGAAACAGATAAGATTTATGTAATTGTATTAATAAACTGAATGTGATTCATATATGTCAGTCATATGTAAATGAAACGGGTAAGATTTATGTAATAGTACACAGAAAAACGCCCATGTTAAATTAACACTTCTCAGTGTTCATATGTGTGCACACTACAGAGTTAAAGTACCATTGAAGCAGTGTTGAAGTTAATGAGATAATTAAGTGGTGATTGAGCATTAATTATGAACACCTGCTGTTAACAAGCAGAATCACTGAAGAACAGAGAAACACAAGAACTACAACTGACTTCAGCCACAGCCTTAGATGAAATCAACTGAAGAGAAAAGAAGACATTAAATCTGTGAAGATCTCAGCAGAAGAGGATTAAACAATTCAAACAGCATTACCAGCTTCACCTATTAGTAACCAGACTGACTTTATTTAATATCCGTTTTAATGAAATCAATGGTTGTATTTTAAAGTCACCACGATGGTGGTTAGCATTTGCTTTAGTTGGACTCTTGACCCTTGACTCTTTAATGTAAACTTTTCTTTGGTTGCTATACTTGTGTGTTTCTAAAGCACAATTGTTGTAGTTAAGAAAGCCATGAGATCAGATGATGTTGGTTGTTTATTGATGATGAAAACATCATCATTATGTAATTTCCTTAATCCCTGATATTATGCAGTATCTAATGCTTTGATTATATAGGACTTGTGTTTTTAATATTGTTTTATTCATAATAGAAGTCATTTGATTTTATAGTATATCTAGCAGTGTTGTTTATCAAATACCTATTATTTAAAATAGGTTTTAAAAAAAATACTTGGTGCACAAAAACTTGAATCTATGGCATTACTTAGACAAACACAGACATCAAGAAACAGCATATGAATCTCAACAATGGTGACAATCAAACAAAGTATCCAGAAAATCCAGCTGCATAATGTATTAATGTCGCAATGAATGCTGGGAGATATGGGTGAGTTTTGATTGGTGGTACCCAGCATGCACTGCAGCATGAAACATTTCATTGATTGTCACCATTGTTGAGAGTCATACACTGATTCTTGAAGAAATAATGTAGAGAAAAAAAGTTTAATGCACTAAATGTTATTTGACTATCAACATTGCTCTCATGCTGTAAATGAACATGGCTTCTATTATATAACAACATTACAAACACAACTCGTATATAATCAAAGCATTAGACACAGAATAAGATCAGAGATTCAAACAATTACATGATGATTAAACATCCAATATCACCTGATCTAATCTTCTCAAGGCTTTTTTTGCCTCAACAAATGTGCTTTATATACACACAAATGTAGCAGCCAAAGAAAATGTAATACTAAAAAGTTAAGGGTCAAGAGTCCAACTAAAGCAAATGCTAACCACCATCATGGTGACTTTAAAATACAATTGTTGATTTCATTAAAACGGATATTAAATTAAGTCAATCTGGTTAGTAATAGGTGAAGCTGGTAAAGCTGTTTGAATTGTTTAATCCTCCTCTGCTGAGATCTTCACAGATTTAATGTCTTCTTTTCTCTTCAGTTGATTTCATCTAAGACTGTGGCTGAAGTCAGTTGTAGTTCGTGTGTTTCTCTGTTCTTCAGTGATTCTGCTTGTTAACAGCAGGTGTTCATAATTAATGCTCAATCACCACTTAATTATCTCATTAACTTCAACACTGCTTCAATGGTACTTTAACTCTGTAGTGTGCACACATATGAACACTGAGAAGTGTTAATTTAACATGGGTGTTTTTCTGTGTACTATTACATAAATCTTATCTGTTTCATTTATATATGACTTAAAAATATGAATTACATTCAGATTATTAATTGGTTTATGTTAAAACTATGTAATCCAAATGGATGGAAATTCTATATGCAATTTAAATACATAAATCTTATGTTTAGACTTTTTTTTTTTTTTTTTTGAGTGTGTTCACGTTGGCCTAATTGGATTAAATTTACATTTTTAATGTTTTTGTTTCGTTTACACTTTCATAGAGGACATCACAGCAAAATAACTATGTAGGGCTAGCACAAGATGGGAAAAGTTTTATTAATTCTTGTTTACTTGTGTTCATTTCATTTATTTTTATTTTAGAGCATTTAATGTGCTTCTTAACAATATTTTATTTATTACACACAAGTTAATTTTTATTTTTATTTTTTTTTACCCATCAGCCCTCTGTGTCTAAATAAGAAATAAAAGTCCCAGAGTTAAAAAATGTGTAAAACGAGCCTGTGTGTGACTTGGTATGACTTGATGACTAAGTTGCGACTTGACTTGACTTGACAAAGAGTATGACTTGACTTGACTTGGCTTGATTTGACTTGACCCTTACAACAGAATGACTTGGCTTGACTTTGACTTGCAATGTTAAGACTTGGACTTGACTTGAGACTTGAATTTAGTGACTTACTCCCACCTCTGTGTAACAGTATATTGGATCCGTGCATTCGCTTTTGCTGCTGTCTGTATTTTTAATGTTAATCAAACAACAAAAGACAAAGCACAAGCACTCATTGCTGAATTGACTGAATAACTTTTGGAACTTTAATGTCTCATGACTGGTTACACACCCAGTACATTTTCTTAAGCCATTGGCAGGTGTGGCCCTGCCTGTTAGTGAGTGAGTGAGTGAGTGTGTGTGTGTGTGTGTGTGTGTGTGTGTGTGCGTGTGTGCGTGTGTGCGTGTGTGTGTGTGTGTGTGTGTGTGTGTGTGTGTGTGTGTGTGTGTGTGTGTGTGTGTGTATGTGTGTGTGTGTGTGTGTGTGTGTGTGTGTGTGTGTGTGTGTGTGGTTTACCTGCACGAGCTCCTGTAACTCTCGCTTCACCTCATCGAGTCCTCCGATGTCCTCCCAGTTCACCTGAGGAACCTCCACTAAAGTCTCTCTCAGCGCAGACGGGTTACTCTGACTGAGAGCCCACTGGAAGAGACAACAGATGCTGCTCACTAATGAGATCTCTCGAATGCCTCAACTGTTTCCGGTAGACAAAAAGAACAATAAATGTAAAGCAAATGAAAGCTTTTGCTTAAGACGCATGATTTATTATGAGGGAAAAAGACCCCAGTAATCTCAAACGATGAGTTCCAAAAGAGATAAATAAGTGTATTTACATTTATCTTTATCTTTTCGAAGTTTGGAGTGTGACAATAAACGCAGAAAAAAATGGTTGTAATAATTTGTTTTTACAACATTAAACCCACGGTACATCTACGAAGTGGCATGACAATTGAAATAAATGTGAGATGGGAGGAAAAATAGTTTTAATGCTTCTGCGTTGGCTTGCAGAACTATTGCTTTCTCCCAGAGAAGCTTTTCATTTGCTCGTAAAAGCACTGAAATATAGTTTTTCCTTCCATCTCATATTATTTTCATCACAAAAGTTTTGTGAGGGAATGGAAAAGCATTGGAAAACAAATCATCCTCCCATCCATTTTTTTTTTTTTTTTACCATCACAATGTCCCTTTAGTGGCTTCCTCCTACATCTCTCCCTCAAGTAAATTCATACATTTTTCTAATTTTGTCTGTTTTTATTTCTCCCAACGAATTTAAGCAGAAACATCTGATAAAAATTGATAATTAAATGCATCATCAAGATCTCTGTCATGTCTGTGGATCAATGAAAGAGCAACATCTGAGTAAGAGATCAGTCTTCTGGTTCTGAATGTGTGAGCGCTGAAGCTGACCTTGAAGTCATCCATGGTGACGGCCAGTGAGTTGAGGAGTTCTGCATCGATACTGTCGTCCTCCAGGTCGATTAAGGTCATCTTTTTGCGGATGGCCTGCAGCGCTGCCTCTGAACACAGAGCGGCCATATCTGCTCCCACATGCCCGTGTGTTTCAGCCGCAATCTGTCACACACAGAGACAGACATGAATTAGACCAGGGGTTCATCGCTCCTCCCCGCTCTGCACAGTGTGCATGTCTCTCTTATCTAACACCTGATTCAGATCATGATCTCGCGCCATGAACTTGGGTGCGTCCCGATTGACAGGGTCCCTATGCAGTGTTCACTAATCCCTAAACACGGGATATCCATTGAAGTTCACTTAAAGTCCCCCTGTGGTCAATCATTTATCCCTTAAAACTCATCTTTGATCACCAAAATAACATATTTAAAAGTCAAGCATTAAAGTAGCTTGAATGTAATTCGACACCCTTGCCTCATTTAGTATACGCACTTCTATGAATATGCAAATGAGCCCCGCCTCCACTCACTCACTCAGCTCAGAGATCCACTCGTTGACGATCACACGTTGATCTGATTGGTTACAAGGTAGTTTGTGACGTCAGAAACACCAGCGATTTCAAAGCGTGTTTTTGAGACTGTCTTTGGTTCACTGCAGTTTTAAGGAGAAAATACTCAGCAATGGTGTCGACTTATGAATTTACACATGGTTTGTCTTAAAGCATATTAAAAACACCACATAGACATATAAACAACATTAAAAAGCTGGATTTTCACTACAGGGGGACTTGCACAAACTCCCTTAACTCAAGTCGCGCACATTAGAGGAGTTTAAGAGGCCATAATATGCTTCTGTAAATAAATCTAATATAAATGACCATGCTTTCATTTAATATACATGTGTATATTTCGTTATATTAAACATTTATTTTTGTCTTATTCAACCTGTAGTCATCACTGACTTGTAACTGTCGTGTCTCACACACTTTACTCGCGCGGACAGCCACATAAACACACCTGTTTCGGATTAGATACTTAAGATGGTGGAATACCCTTGGAAGTGCACTATGGTTGAATGTAACACACCCCTCAACTGAGCATGACCGATAAGAGAGACAGAGCGTGGAGGTGAAGGACTGGGACTGGGAAAACCCCTGAATTAGACCTCCATCACTCTCTGGTTCTCACCCGCTCCAGGTCCACATCTTCCCATAGTTTCATGTTCTTAGTGTGAATCTGTAAAATCTCCAGCCTGCCGGTGGAATCAGGGATGCCAATGTCAATCTCTCGATCAAAACGACCTGCAGAGAGGAGACAAACCAACACTTACAGCTGACCTTTCTTTAGAGAGTGCGTTTTGGGCCATTCGGGGTTTAAATTTAACACCCACAAACCCGCCAAATGTGGGTAAAACTCACTGGCCAGTGTGGCGTGTTTCTTTATTATGTTTACTCACTTTACTGGGGAAGTTTGTTTAAACCAAATCTGCGCAGATTTAGAGCAAATACTGAACTCGTGAGTCACCGTGATCTATTATATACAGCGTATTGCGCAGAATCTGCTCATATCTGGCTTACTTGAACACACGTCACTACGCAACAAATAACAGCGCGCTTGTTCATTTGCACTGAAGCAAAAGCGTAGATTAAAAAGCATTTGGTTAACAGAGAAGACTGTTATTTTCCAACATCCTACTTTTTTATGTTCTTTGTACTGAATTGATCTGTCCATCTAAAACACATTTTTGGTGAAAAGGATGAGGGTGAAAGAGGAAGGGAGGAGATGCTGGATGACAGGATTTTGTTTGAATAATAATAATAATAATAATAATAATAAAAAAATATCAATATCAATATATATATATATATAAAATAAAATTTGGATTTCATACATTCATTTCTATGTATTCCAAGCTTTGACAATATTGTATTATTTACAGTCATGCCAATAAAGCAATTTTGAATTGAATCAAATGAATATTCATACATATAAGAATATATATATATATATAAATATATAAGAAAAAGGAGAGAAAAAAAGAAATAAACTGATTAATCTGGTTTATTTCTCTCTTTTTTTTTCTTCTTTTGGCTAGTAGAAGTTCTGAATGGCCGGTAACTTAAAAATGTAGTAGCAAAAACGTAGTAGCCTAGCCGGCATGAATGTCTATTATATGTGCATGTGTGTGTGTGTTCGCACCGAAGCGGCGTAGAGCGGGATCCACACTGTTGGGTCTGTTGGTGGCCGCCATCACCACCACATGAACGCGCTGCTTCAGGCCGTCCATCAGCGTGAGCAGCTGAGACACGATCCTGCGCTCCACCTCGCCGTGAGTCTGCACACATGAGCCATTACACCTCTGACACACAGCAGACCGTCCAGAGTCACACCACACACACACACACGCCTCTCCTCACCTTCTCTCGCTTCGGAGCGATCGCATCCAGCTCATCGATGAAGATGATCGCAGGGGCGTTCTTCTCCGCCTCCTCGAAAGCTTTTCTCAGGTTGCTCTCAGACTCCCCTGCGAGTTTGCTCATGATTTCAGGACCTGGGGAACATTATTCATAACATTATATATTTCTCTATATATGTATGTTTATGTTGCGTGAATAAATATATCTGCAATATTACACATGCACTACCATATCTGATCACAAATACATCTATATATTATGAAGTGTATTACTGAATATAAAATTACATACATTATGATATATTTTAGTAAATATATTCTCACATATTTTTCAATATATGAAAAGCGGCAATTCCTTATTTATTATTCAATATATTAATATATATTAATACAATGTATTTTCAAACATACTGTAAAACCATTTAATATACTGATCTTTCATATATGGGTTAAATCCCTGGAAAATGGAAATACATCATCAAAATGTTATTGATACAATATTTGGCTCTACTTGTTTTGTCCACAAAATCATTTGTCACAAGGATCAAGGTAAATACATTTCTGTCATGACAACTCTGAGTGTTTGATATGACAATGTTAACTCTTTCCCTGCCAGTGTTTTCTTTAAATATTGAATATTTTGTTTTTCTGAACATGCAATATCTCAAAAGAAAGAACACTGGCCTCTTCTTTTAAACGAAGAAAAAGTTTAATTCTGTCTTCATGCATTCTTTTTTGTAAAGGCGTTTTGTAAAAAAAAAAGCAACATTTCAAACAAAAAGCTGATAAAATCTTTTTATTTTATTTTATAAGACGACAACATATGCATAAGCAATGCTTTTATCGAAAAAAAACAAAATTTTCTCAGCTTTTTGTTCAAAATGTTGTTGTTTTTTATGAAACGCCCAAATTCAAGTGTTGAAAAAAAAGAATGCATGAAGCTAGAATAATTTTGTTGTTGTTGTTGTTGTTTAAAAGATTAGGCTAGTGTTCTTTCTTTTGATATTTTGCATGTTCAGATATTCATACAACAAAATATTCAGGGTCCACAAAAGTTTTGTGAAAATTATCAAAAATGCTGGCGGTGGCTGGCAACTAAAAAAAAAAAAAAAAAAAAAAAAAGTTGTTTAAAATGTTGCTTTTTTATTTATTTATGAAATGCCCACATTCAAGTGTGTTGAATAAAAGACTGCATGAAGCTAGAATAAAAGCTTTTTGTTGTGTAAAAGTAGAGGCTCTGTTCTTTCTTCTGATATATTGCACGTTCAGATACATTCATACAACAAAACATTGTCCAAGTTTTGTTCTCATCCAATGATGTCAGTGCAGTCAGTTTGATGCGTTCTCAGTGCCAGAGTGTGTGTTTGTACCGTTGATGAGAAAGAAGAAAGCTCCCGTCTCATTGGCTACAGCTCGAGCCACCAGTGTCTTCCCCGTCCCGGGAGGACCGTACAGCAGGATCCCCCTCGGAGGCTGAGGAACCACAGCGAGGGATGTTCTTTATTTAGAAACGGACATGATGTCTAGATGAGTGTTATATAGTGTGATTCTTGCCTTCACTCCGATGGCTTTGAACAGGCCCGGGTGTCTGAGAGGAAGCTCCACCATCTCTTTAATCTGGGCCAGCTGTTTCCGACAGCCCCCGATGTCATCGTACCCGATGTCATTCAGACTCTCCTCCTCATCCTGACACCGGCGACATATCACATGATCACGTGGTGTAGCGCTACAATGGAGAAGCCGTACAGGTGTGATGACCTCACACTCACCTCTCGTTTGATTGGTTCTCCCTCGCAGTGGACGATGGTATCCGGGGCAACGATGCAGTGAGGGGCGGGGTCTGTCTCCACCACTTTAAACTCCACTGCTCTCATGCCTCCTCTCACCAGGAAAATATCGCCTGCAGAAAGAGTCAAAATACACTAAATCATGTTCAGTTCTGGTGCATAATGGGAAATGTTGTGTAGACCAGCGGGTGTGTAGTAATCTATTCCATATCTGTTGCATTGTTGTTATTGTTAACAAAAATAAAACTATTACAAAAAAATTATTAATTGAAATAAAGCTGTAGTAAAATATATATATATTTTTTTTTTAAACAGAAGAAAAACCTTAAAGGAAAAAAACAATAATGAAAAAGGTTTACCTGGAGGCTAATCAAAATAAAATGAAATTAAATGAATTTTAATGAAATAAAAATCACTTAAAAATAAATAGAAATTCATAGAAATATTTTTTTAAATGGCATAAAATTACAAACTAAAATTAAAAATTAAAAATGATAATATAAAATAAAAGCCAATAAAAAGTATTAACAAATACTAGAATATTAGTAACATAATAATTGGCAAGTTAATTTGAGATTATTAGAGTCACATTGTGGATTTTGTTTCTTGTTCTTGTCTGTCATGTGTCCCCTTGTCTGTTGTGTCATGTTGTCATTGGTTGATTGTTTAATTGTCCACAGGTGTCCCTTGTCTTGTCATTAGTCTTTTGTGTATTTAAGCCCTCTTGTTTGCCCTGTGTCTTTGTGGAGTATTGAATGTTTCCTGTTATGCTGTAAGTTTGCTCTTGTTTTATGTCTTTGTTTTTTTGGTTTGATCACGTTTTGGAATAAATTTCATTTGGGTTTCTCACTACTACTTGCCTTCAGTGGACTTCATTCGTTACAATTAGCAGTGATTAAAAGTTTGATTGAAGTTCCTCAATAAATCAGCAGTGATGGATGCGATGAATTATGCGTCTTTCCAAACCTTTCTGGTAATTAAGCGTGCAAAATAATGATGTTGCAAACATATTACAAAACCCTGGCTTATCGTCTAATCCTTTCCTAAACCTGCTTCTTATCTAAACCACAGCTGTTCAAATGTCAATCTAAAGCTCAAAGCAGATTCAGAACAAACACTCATTATCAAACCTGAACCCGTGTGCAGAACTGACTGACTGTGTGTGTGTGTGTGTACCTTTGTGGACCGGTCGGTAGGCCTCCAGAAAATACGGCTTCAGGAAAACATCGAACAGGTTTCCCGTCAGCCCCTCGATAGTGTCGTCAATGGGAAGAACGTGGATGCGCTTCCCATATTTCACATCTGGACAGGCGTGGATGCTACACACACACACACACACATACACACACACACACACACGTGTGAGTACCACAGTAGATTTGGCTTTAACACTGTTAAACAGTTTGAAATGAATGTGTGTAATGGTGTTGCTGGGAAAGGCAGGGGCAGCAGTAAAGCCTGATGTCATCATGATGTCACCTGATGACATCACCGAGACGCACGCGCAGGTTGTTGCGTGTGACCCTGTTCATGCGCACGCGCTCGTTGCCACACGTCTCGTCAGTGAGAACAATGCAGACCGTCTGTCTCCGTTTCCGACCGCGCAGCACCACGGTGTCTCCACGAAACATCTGCAGCTCCTCCATCTTAACCTGTCACACACACACACACACACACAATTACAAATAAACAGGGCTTGACATTAACACCCACCAGTTGGATTTTACGCAGTCACTCCTACTAGCCACTTTGGTGGGTTGAATTTTAGAAATAATATACTTTTTCAATTGTTTTCTTTTAAAAAGGCAATGTAGTGTTGTCACAAATATTGATTTCTCAATACACATCTGAAACGCTACTTTACTCATATTCGCCAATAATCATTTTCCGCAGATCAGACACATGATACCAGCTGCTCTTTCTCTCTCATCTCTCCGACAGCGAGTCAGCATTTATCTACTGTTGTGCGACACACAAACTCCCTCTCCTCTCACTCGCTTCACTTGCTCTGGATGAATATTGTTGTTGTTACAGGACTTGAATTTGGGCATGGGTTTGTGCGTATTGCACATAATTTTGCTCTCACACCCAAAGTGCGGCACATAAAGCCTCCTCTCAGCACTAAACTGAGTTATTTTTCGCTGCTTATTACGATTAAACAGTCAAAAACACACAAAATAATGTCATAATGGCAGTCTTGTTTTAGGTGAATGTAAACAGTTGAGAAAGAAACACGTGTGTATCAGTATAATGGATCCGTGCGTCAGGTCTTAAAGTGACAGCAGCCTAATTATGAGATGGAATTAAAAATATCTATTTGGATACAAAAATCACAGAGTTAAGGCGGCGCATCTCTGTAAACCTAAACAAGAGGGAGGTCTGGCACCCCCAGACTTTCGTCTTTATTACTGGGCTTCTCACATCAGACACATTTCAGTGTGGTTGGATGATCTTAGTGTTCCTCCAGAGTGTCTCCAAATAATTTGTGATCATTGTTATCCCTACAATCCGGGAGCGGTGAATCTCTCTCCTGTGACTCTGAATCATTCCATCTTTAATAGTAATATCATAATTGGGAATATACATCAGATCTGGAAACAGATAAAAGAACATTTCAAGATAAAGTCCCTTACATTTCTAACTCCTATGACTAAGAATCCGTCATTTACGCCATCGAGATTAGATGGGACCTTTACGCAATGGGAAGGATTGGGTATACATACTATAGGAGATCTTTTCTTTGATGTGGTTCTGGCAACCTAGATTTCTGCAGATTAGGAATTATATGCGTGCTCATACACACTACATCACCCTCAATTATTGATAAATGTCTTGATCAGTGTAAAGGAAGTAAAAAGGCATTATCGATTATACTTAAGTTGCTGCAATCCTTTAATTCTCCCTCTACAAGATTTCTTAAGGAGGACTGGGAGAAAGAAAAGGAAACTAGGCAGAAGAGCTTAAAAGATATTAATGAACATTCAGTTTAAGGTCATTCACAGACTGCGTTACTCAAAAAAGAAGTGTTTCACCTCTTTGTGACAAATGTAGTTCAGTAGATGCTGATTTGTCCCATAGTTTTGTTTTTTGCTCCAAGATACAGAGTTATTGGAATTAAATTTTTGATGTGCTTTCAGGAATGTTTAGGGTGCAAATCATCATTCTGGGACTTTCTGAACACATGCATCCATCGTCAGAGCACAGCACGAACTGCTTGTATCTAGTTTAATTACGGCCAGGAAGTTACTCCTGTTGTTCTGGAAGAAAAAGGAGGCTCCAGCTCTACTGCCAAGTTTAAGTGTGAGCACTTAACCTCATACAACCTTTTCCTTTAATCCTCCCTTATCGGGCTTATGCTGAACAATGCCTGAACTTTGTATTTTGAGCACTTCTTGCGTTGTTTTTGCCTCTTCACGGTGACTTGCTTAATTTAGTACTAAACTGTAAGTCGCTTTGGACAAAAGCGTCTGCTAAATGACTAAATGTAAATGTGTAAATGTCCTACTGTCAAGTTATGGCTTGGAGAGATGTCTTCTACTTTACATTCGGAACAAATTAGAGACTGTTTGAAGGGAGAATTTGAGCAGTTTGACAAAATCTGGCTCCCTTTCAGCTGGTATCTTGATGGAAACCTTATGGATTAATGCATCATTTTGTTAATGTAACGTTTTAACATTCCTTCATCATACCTTTTCAAGTCAATGTAAACAGGGCGGGGATGGGATGGTTTGTTTATATTTTTTTATTTTTAATAATTATTATTATTATTTAATTTTTTTTGTATTATTGGTAAAGAGACACCTGTAAGATTGTAAATTCTTTTTTTTTTTTTTTTAACTGTCTTCCAATAAAACAAAAAATATCTACTTGGCAGTTTTTCCACATGGTATCGATGTCAAAATTGTGGCTTGTAACTTTGCAAAACCACTAGCCACAGCGACTGCTGAGCAAAACAGTTAATGTCAAGCCCTGAAAATAAAGGTTCTTTACTGGCATCTATGGAAACTTTCCATTGCACAGAAGTTCACAAGAAGAAAACAATGGTTCTTATATACGAACTGTTCACTGAACAGTACTTTGGCTAACCGAAAACGGTTCTTCTATAGCATCGCTGTATGAAAAAAACAACAACTTTTTAACCTTATTTTTCTAAGAGTGCAGGAATATACATGTTTGGGAATCCTGTTTGTGCTATTAAGCACTCAACCAGAAGCACACACACAACCATAGACACATTACCTGTGACAAGCACACAATACTGTTGTCCTCATTGGTGGCTTCATCCACGACCAGTCGATTCGGCCGAATCTTCTGCTTCAGAATAGCAGTGGAGTAATCCTCCGACTTTGGACTGTTCAACACACACACACACACAATCCAATTTTCCACAACATTAATAATATACAGGGAAGTACATGCGTGACTCTTTACGAAAGCCAAGTCAGCACATGTGTAAAAGCTCACCGCTGCTGTTTCTCTGAATCTTTCTTCAGAATCAGCCATATTGAAAATAATGGCATATTAATATTACAGTAGACTGCACAATAATATTACACTAAACAGCACAAGAACAGTGACAATAGACCGCATAAAATGTCACTTTATACCCATCAACTTCCAGAAACTGGCAGAATTAAAGCATTTTAAACGCAAAAGTCATTTTGTGGGAAAGGTTTCAGTCAGAAAACTATATATAGACACTGTATAACAAATATATGTATACTGTAAATATAAAAATTATATGGTGTATTATATATATATATATATATATATATATATATATATATATATATATATATATATATAAAACTGAAAAATGCAGTATATTGGTCCATAAGGTTCAAGCCATTTTATAACCAAGTTTTAATGAGAATGAAACATGAAAACAGTTCTTGATCGCACTAATGTGAACACACACACACATACACACACACTGCTGTCTGGTCTCCTGTTTCTTCATGTGACACTGGTCTGTTTTTAGAGCAAAGTTATGTCTACTGCCAAGATCAAACTACCAAAACAAACACACACACACACACACACACACACACGTTACTTTTCACGATCGAACCTCATGAATCAGCTGAAAAAGATCCTTATAAACACTATAACACTCTACAATGAGCTGAAATATTTAACTAAAGATCGTGTTTTAGACGAATGTTACCTACACAGTGTAAACACGCACACAAACACACTCCCGCACCCAAAGCTCAGCGTGTAACACTCACTCTGAGGCTCCAGCGGCGGGCATGGCGGAGGAAGAGAGCCTGTTCTGGGGTCGAGACGAACACAAACCAGCCTATCCTTATCCCAGAGGTCAGGAGTTCCGGTCGGGTGGGCAGTCCTCAGTTCAGTGCAATGCTCTCGCTGACCGCAGGCTCCATGCCGACGAGATGTGTGTGTGTGTGTGTGTGTGTGTGGCACGTCTGAAACCCATCCCCTCACGTAGAAATCATATTCTGTGCACGTTACATGCACATGGACACAAAACACTGAGGAATTGTCAAACTATTTCAAAGTTTTCCTTTGTTTTTGAATGTGTTTGCCCACTTTCCCTCCCAGCTCATTCCAGACATTCCTCTCTCCTTCATCCAACAAACACACACAGATTCATAAACACAAGTCATATGGAATGTTCTTTTTAATGCCTGTAATCGAAAAGCTTTGAGTTTTCTCATTACAAAGCGAGAAGACACACAGACACAACTGCTGTTCAGTTCGATCAGCCTGAGACTGAAGCTCCTCTGAAACTGAACAGTGAAGTGTTAACGTTGGAAAAGAGCGCAATGAAGAAACACTTGGATATTCAATGACTTGCACAACGATTGGACACTCCCAGCATCTACATTCATCAAGGCGGGCGCCGGTCTAATGTTCACTTGTTTGGCTGACGGTACACATATGTAATAATAACCCTGATGACATTTACAATCGGGTCCCAGCCTGAACCGTTTTACTTCTATGCTGGCAAACCCTTGAATATTAGATCTCAGCGGCTGTAGCTTCTCGTCCATATGTGTTTATTACACTCGCTAAAACCGGAGGACATTTCTAATATCGTTAAGGGTTTGTTGACATTCTACTTCATTATTAAGAGGTTCATCATGGAGGCTTGATCAACATTGCAATGAGTTCCAGCTTTGTGTGTGGTCTTAAAGGGACAGTACACCCACAAATAAAGATCCTGTCATCATTTACTCAAGTTGTTCCAAACCTGTATGAGTTTCTTTCTTCTGTCGAACACAAAAGAAGATATTTTGAAGAGTAACTGAACAGTTTTTTCTTCATACTATGGAAGTCAATGGCTAGCATCAACTGTTCGATTACCCATATTCTTCCAAATATCTTCTTTTGTGTCCAACAGAAGAAAGAAACTCATACAGGTTTGAAACAACTTTTGGGCGTACTGTCCCTTTAAGAGCAACATTAGACCTTAGACCTCTGCGCATTTCAGGCATAAACGTCATAAAAACGAAGATACTATTTTGTAAACAAACATACAAAGAAATAAATAAATTGACAGTTTGAGGAACTCGAGGTGCTACAACTGTCAGGCAAAACCAAGGTTCCTGTAATCTGAACTCAGATTGAGCTCAGAGCAAACTCATTCAGCCTCGAGTGACAGAACCAGTAACAGTCCCGTTTACACGTGTGATGGTCCATCCGGATGTGTGCAATTAAGTGTAACGATGCAAAAGTCACTGGAGCTAATGTTAGCAATTCAACGTGTCCCGTTTCCACATCCAAGTCAGTTTGTTAAATGGACCCTTCCATTATTATTTGATTGTTTTACACAAGTTGAGTTCTCAGTTCCCACAATATTTAACAACAGTGATATCTGATGGGCTGAGATATACTTTACAGACTGTGCAGTTCAAGAGCTGCATGGCTTCGGACACATTCTGCAACTGCTGGTGAAGGAATATCTTCATTGCTTCGCAACTTGGACTTCACCTCAAAAATGATTGATATTTACATTTAAGTTATGCGCAGTCATCATCAATGGTGATATTCCACAATGATACGGCTGGCGAATCCCAGGTTAAAGGAGTCAAAGTCACTCGCAGGCTTTAAAGGGAAATCCTCTGTGAGATGCGTCCACTTGATTGTGTGATAAACACACATGATGATGCAAGAGCGCCGGATGGAACATTGGATGTTCTAAGTTCCGTTTTAGAACGTCAGGAAAAAAGAACGCAGTCCATCGCTGAAGGAAGACGAGGGAATCCGTGTCATTGCTAAAGAGTTATTAAGTCAAGAACAAACATCCAGTCAGAATTGATGTCTCTCAAACTGTAACCAGACAGTGTTTTTTTTTTTATTACATTGGAGGACATTTTTAACAAAAAGTGAATGTGCGCTGTGGAAAACATCCAGACTCTGTTTGGTTTCAGAGGCAACATTGAAGAAACTGAGAAAAGATGTTCTGCCCTCTAGTGGACTGAAGAAGATCTGCAGAAAAAACTCCACTTGATGGAATGAATTCAGGGTCAAAGGTCACGCACACTAGTCTCCATCGGAGCAGAATTAACTCCACAGAGCCAAAAAATGGCTTTTCAAAAAAAAAGGGTGATGCTTCTAAAAAAAGAAACTCTTTTTAATTGTCTTTGTCCCACAATCTCTCCATGCTTCATTTTCTGTTTAGTTTCAACGGCAGTTTGAAAAAAAAAAAATATATACATTTGTATGTGTGACTACGCGTGTGAGGGAAGCGAGAAATGTTTCCTGTTTGGGACGTCCTGAACATGTTTTTTATGAACACGTGGGTTCTGGGACTAGTATTGTTTGGTAAAAGTACATGCGAGTTGCTTTGTCCTGTACAATCGCTTCATATATGTGTGTGTGTGTGTATCAGCAGAAACCTTGGTCTTCTTGGAAGTGTGTCCTCTGCAGGACCTTGACGTGTCTCTCGTAGATCTTGAGGGCGGGGCCGAGTCTGATTGACAGGCCCGTCAGCACATCATTCCTCTGCATCAGAAGAAGGGACTTCCCATCAATCTCCTGTCAGAAACACACATTCAGTCTTTAACGGGTGTAACGATACACTCGTGTCTCCATTCCATACAAATACTAGCGCAATATTTTACGCCAAAATAAAGAAGGGAGTTTTTTATTATTACTATTATTAAAAATTACATTCCCCAATTGCATTATTCAACTCTGAATCAACATGCAACAATGCTACAGTTTCTAAATGTCAATCATTTGTTAACAAACAAGTATTCATTACTTCAATACGCTCATTGTTTCGGCATTAAATTATTACATTGTTTAAATTAATACATTTTTAGCTATCTGTGATTTTATATAAGTACATTTCTGAAATGCATAACTTAGACAGAATGAATTGTAATGTGGACTCGTGTATTTTCTGTAAAGTTGCTTTGAAACGATGTGTATTGTGAAAAGCGCTATACAAATAAATGTGAATCGAATTGAATTGAATTATTATACATTATATTCAACATTATATATAGTAGTTTAATGCAGTAATGTCAGTGAAACCCTGAACTCGCGCTTTCAGTGCAGGCATTCGCTGGATCTCTTACACAGAGAATATGAGAATAAAGCATCTAAAACGCTTTGAATAATCATACTATGCGCTTTAGATGATCAATGCAATCAATCACAGTTCTAATGGCAGGAAAGCATGTCGTAAGGCCTGTTCAGGACGCGAACTGTTCCTCATGTGGACGTCTGTAACATAAATGTGCATGATGAAACTGTGATGAAACGGTGATTTATGATTTATGATGATCCTATGAACCCGGGAACGCGTGGTGAGTCGCATGATTGTCTGCTGTCAATAAAATGTCATATGCTTGGAATAATAAGAATAAATTCATTTTTAACTTGATAATAGTAAAATAATGTCCTATTTATTATTTAATTGTTTAAATATCCTGCTTATAAATAGGAAGCTGGACATGCTATCTTTGAAATGTGTTTTTTTTTTTGTCTTGCATTTTATCTCAAAATGATGGATGTCTTTTTAAAAATATGGAAATTAGTGGAAATATTTTTTTTTTTTAATTTAAGAGGTAGACATAAAGCTGGTTGGTTTATATTTTTAAAGGGGGGGTGAAATGCTATTTCATGCATACTGAGTTTTTTACACTGTTAAAAGAGTTGGATTCCCATGCTAAACATGGACAAAGTTTCAACAATTAAATTGTACGTTTGAAGGAGTATTTCTGTGCCAAAAATGCTCCTTCCGGTTTGTCACAAGTTTCGGAAAGTTTTTTTCGAGTATGGGCATGTGTGACGTCAGACAGGGCGGAATTTCCTTATATGGGTCCTAAGGGCAGTTCTATCGGAAGAGCGCGGGCGCGCGCGCAATCGTAGACCAGGGGTGCGTTTCCCGAAAGCATCGTTGGCCAACTATGGTCGCAAGTTCCGTCGTTACCAATAGAGTTCAATGGACATTGCGATGAACTTGCGACCATAGTTGGCTAACGATGCTTTCGGGAAACGCACCCCAGAGCAAGAGAGCGGAAAGCAGTTCGCCCATCATCACAGCGCCAAAGCCCAGTTCGACGCCGAATTTGCAGATCGTCTAATACTTAAGGATGCAGTCCCAATGATAAAGGTTCACGGTCGTGCGTTGGAACCGTGAGTAAAACTGCTTGTCTGCTTCAAATGTCTGTGTGTTGTTAGCTATCGGCGCGTAAGCACAGCCCACACGGCACGCCTCCAGCCGCTCGTTTTTTTCCGGAAAGACTCGGAACTGCCTATCTTTCTTTTATAAATATAATAAAACTAAAGACTTTTTGGAGATATGAAGGATGCAATACTACTCTATAGGTACTCAAGATTAACATGAGATTGACTGAAAATGAGTGTTTCACCCCCCCGCTTTAATGTATACAATTGTATATAGCTAATACATATTTTAAAATTGAATTGCATATATTTCTGCATGTTTACGTGCTTTTTTTCCCTTTCTCCTTTTTGTTCCTAAAGTGAAAATCAAGTTTTTAATGTTGTTTATATGTCTGTATGGTGTTTTTAATATGCTTTAAGACAAACCATGTGTAAATTCATAAGTCGACACCATTTCTGAGTATTTTCTCCTTAAAACTGCAGTGAACCAAAGACAGTCTCAAAAACACGGTTTGAAATCGCTGGTGTTTCTGACGTCACAAACTACCTTGTAACCAATCAGATCAACGTGTGATCATCAACGAGTGGATCTCTGAGCTGAGTGAGTGAGTGGAGGCGGGGCTCCTTTGCATATTCATAGAACCGCGTATAATACGTTTGCGGTGTACAATACGGTGCTCGGCAGTAGATTAAACAGTGAATTTTAAATTGATCTCGGAGATGTGGATTCGGACGGCAATTACATCACCACACGACCTTGGTGTTCGTCAAAAAGCAGTAGGTGATTTGGCCGGGGATATTTACTCGTGTGGAGGGAGAAAAACACTGACATTCTGGATTCAGACAGCAATAAAATCACAGACTAACTTCGACCCCATGAGAAACAATTACGGATAGGGCTCAAATGACTATCCTCAAACTGTAAATGGTTAGTTCACCCATAAATGTAAATTCTGCATTTACTCATGTTGTTTTCACACGTCACGAAAACATTTTAACATCCGTGTTTACTACAGTGTGAGCGTCGTTGTGAATCACATAAAGCCACCGTGTTTCCTCAGAAGACTTGGATTGGTTATTTTTATGATGCCTTTATGACATTTCTTGGATATTTGAAGTTTTAGAGGAATGGCCTTTAATGGAGGGACAGAAATATCTCAGGTTTCATAAAAATACAGTTTGGAAAATAATATTACAGGTTTTGAAAAGACATGAGGGTGAGAATAGCGAATTTTGGGTGAATTATACCTTATAAATACAGTAAACTGAGTCTTGGATAAAACTAGCTCTACATTGCAAATCATACCGTTTACATCAATTAAACATATCGTCACATTTGTGTATCTCGATATAACGATGTATCGTTACAAGAGACTTGTGAGTGAACGCTTCAAGGTTAATGTGGTTGAGCGCACCTGCGTCCTGAAGGCCAGCGCCTGCTCCGGAAACCCGGCGGCCGTGAAGTAACTCGCCACGTCTGCAACGCTCCAGTCCACCGGGCTCAAGCCACCAGCCTCCAGCTTCACAAAACCAGCTCTGAGACACACACACAACAACACATTCATATTAACACATGGATATCAAGCACAGGGACTACATTCATTTAAACACATGGATATCATGCACAGGGAACATGAGATTCCTATAAACACATGGGTAACACTTTACAATAAGGTTCATCATTAGTTAACATTAGTTAACATGAACTAAGAATGAACTGCACGTGTACAGCGTTTATTAATCTTAGTTAATATTAGTTTCAACGTTTACTAATACATTATTAAAATCAAAGGTTGTATTTGTTAACATTAGTTAATGAACTGTGAACTAACATCAACAAACAATGAACAGCTGTAGTTTTATTAACTAACATTAACAAAGATTAATACAGTGAGGAAAATAAGTATTTGAACACCCTGCTATTTTGCATGTTCTCCCACTTGGAAATCATGGAGGGGTCTGAAATTGTCATCGTAGGTGCATGTCCACTGTGAGAGATATAATCTAAAAAAAAAAAATCCAGAAATCACAATATATGATTTTTTAACTATTTATTTGTATGATACAGCTGCAAATAAGTATTTGAACACCTGTCTATCAGCTAGAATTCTGACTCTCAAAGACCTGTTAGTCTGCCTTTAAAATGTCCACCTCCACTCCATTTATTATCCTAAATTAGATCCTGTTTGAGGTCGTTAGCTGCATAAAGACACCTGTCCACCCCATACAATCAATAAGAATCCAACTACTAACATGGCCAAGACCAAAGAGCTGTCCAAAGACACTAGAGACAAAATTGTACACCTCCACAAGGCTGGAAAGGGCTACGGGGAAATTGCCAATCAGCTTGGTGAAAAAAGGTCCACTGTTGGAGCAATCATTAGAAAATGGAAGAAGCTAAACATGACTGTCAATCTCCCTCGGACTGGGGCTCCATGCAAGATCTCACCTCGTGGGGTCTCAATGATCCTAAGAAAGGTGAGAAATCAGCCCAGAACTACACGGGAGGAGCTGGTCAATGACCTGAAAAGAGCTGGGACCACCGTTTCCAAGGTTACTGTTGGTAATACACTAAAACGTCATGGTTTGAAATCATGCATGGCACGGAAGGTTCCCCTGCTTAAACCAGCACATGTCAAGGCCCGTGTTTTTCTGCACATGGGACAGGGCGACTGCACTGTATTAAGGAGAGGATGACCGGGGCCATGTATTGCGAGATTTTGGGGAACAACCTCCTTCCCTCAGTTAGAGCATTGAAGATGGGTCGAGGCTGGGTCTTCCAACATGACAATGACCCGAAGCACACAGCCAGGATAACCAAGGAGTGGCTCTGTAAGAAGCATATCAAGGTTCTGGCGTGGCCTAGCCAGTCTCCAGACCTAAACCCAATAGAGAATCTTTGGAGGGAGCTCAAACTCTGTGTTTCTCAGCGACAGCCCAGAAACCTGACTGATCTAGAGAAGATCTGTGTGGAGGAGTGGGCCAAAATCCCTCCTGCAGTGTGTGCAAACCTGGTGAAAAACTACAGGAAACGTTTGACCTCTGTAATTGCAAACAGAGGCTACTGTAGCAAATATTAACATTGATTTTCTCAGGTGTTCAAATACTTATTTGCAGCTGTATCATACAAATAAATAGTTAAAAAAAATCATACATTGTGATTTCTGGATTTTTTTTTTTAGATTATGTCTCTCACAGTGGACATGCACCTACGATGACAATTTCAGACCCCTCCATGATTTCTAAGTGGGAGAACTTGCAAAATAGCAGGGTGTTCAAATACTTATTTTCCTCACTGTAAATACAGTAACACATGTATTGCTTATGGATAGCTCATGTTAGTTAATACATTAACAAATGTTAACTAATGAACCTCATTGTAAAGTGTTACCACCACATGTTTGCTGAAGAGAACTGAATATCATAACTCAATGATAACATTATGATTCACTTCTGGCGATTCTGTTGGAAGGTCAGTTGGTGTTTTACAGAGACTCTTCTTCTTCTTCCCCCAAACAAAGGCTTTCCTCTACACTCTTCCCTCACTGTGTCTCAGTGTTTCTGTGTGACACTCACATTCCTTCATTCATCCCTCGTTCTTCAGCGGCTCCTGGTGAGGCGGAGGGAGTCAGCAGACACGACGACACTCCCACGTCCAGCTTAAAGCCTGAACAACACACACACACACACAGATGTAGGAAACCACAATACACACACAATAACAACACACACACAGAGAGATGTAGGAAAACACAATACACACACAATAACAACACAATAACAACACACACACACAAAGAGATGTAGGAAACCACAATACACACACGATAACACACACACACACACACACACAGATGTAGGAAACCACAATACACACACAATAACACACCCACACACACACACACACACACACACACACACACACACACACACACACACACACACACACACACACACACACACACACACAGATGTAGGAAACCACAATACACACACACACACAGATATAGGAAACTACAATACACACACAATAACAACACATAAACACACACACAGCTGTATGAAATGAAAATACACACAGAATAACACACACACACACACACACACACACACACACACACACACACACAGGTGTAGGAAACCACAATACACACACAATAACAACACATAAACACACACACAGCTGTGTAAAACGAAAATACACACAGAATAACACGCACACACACAAATGCACAAAGAACAGCACAACACACAACTATTTGGAAGAAAAAAAAATGCACACAGAATAAAAACACACAACTGTATGAAAACAGAACAGTACCACATAAAACAACACTAACAAACAATTATATGAAAGAAAAACAGAATAATAAAAATTTTAAAAGTTTGGGGTTGATACTTTTTTTTAAGTCTCTTAAAAAATACAGTAAAAACAGTAATATTGTGAAAGAGTTTTCAATGTAATTTATTCCTGTGATCAAAGCTGAATTTCAGCATCATTCCTCCAGTCTTCAGTGTCACATGATCCTTCAGAAATCACTCTGATATGCCGAAACATTTCTGATTATTATCAATGTTGAAAACAGTTGTGCTGCTGCTTCATATTTTTGTGGAAACCATGATACATTTTAATGATGATGACATTTTACATTTTAATGATGCTTTTCTTTCTTTCTAAGCATTTATTTGAAATATGAATCTTTCGTAACATAACCACTTTCAGCAATTAATGCATCCTTGCTCAATAAAAGTATTAATTTATATTATAAAATGTACATGTAAAAACCAAAGCACACAAAATAACTACATAAAAGATAACTACACACAACACAGAATGACATCACACAACTATATCAAAAAACAAACACAACAGAACAACAAAATACACACAGTTATATATCAATAAACACTCAAACATGCAGTGACATTAACTGGCACAAAGATAATAACACACACACACACACACACAGGCCCTGTTTACTCCTGGTATTAAAGGTGCTCTAAGCGACGTCACACGTTTTTTAGGCCAAAACATTTTTTGTCACATCCAGCAAACATCTCCTCACTATCCGCTAGCTGCCTGTCCCCTGAACACACTGTAAGAAACACACGGTCTCTGTAGACACCACAGGCTCCACAAACGGCAACAGAAACAAACTGGCCCAGCCTGGACCACGAAACATAACAAACAGTGTTCCAGCCAATAACCGACAAGAATGTTTTGGGGGTGGGGGTTGGAGGGTTAGTGCGCGTGCACATGACGGGGTGGGGGGGGTGGGGGGGTGGATGAGAGAGAAGATAGCCTGGGAAAACCCAGACAACTTCCGGCAAATTTAGATTTGCTCTGCAAGTACTCTGGCAAAGAGCCCATTCAAGACGATTTCTAATCCGTCAAAATCGCGGCACCAATCAGAAACGTTGAGGAGGGCTTTACACAATGACGATCGCTCTGATTGGATTTAGGTCTATCCAATTGCGCCCAGAGGCATTTGAGTGACGTCCGTTGGTGGAGCGCACCAACATTTAAATGCATTATTATATTCAAATTGCAAACACATAAGGACCGTCTCCATGAAAGACCCACTGGCAGATGAACGTGCTACTACATTTCTCTCCGAAACGGAAGTAAATTAAATTAGATTTAATAGAGGATTTTAACTGTGACAAGATGATTGACAGGGCAGTTTAAGTGACAGGATGTACGCGACAGATCCGTCCGATAAAGATGACGAAGTAGTATGTCCCAAAGCTTGCCTACTTTTTTGCTACACAGTCAAAAGTAAATA